>CM029023.1:28450761-29827011 GCA_016801055.1 Panax notoginseng | reverse complement strand
TATCTGAATACAATAAAAGATAAATTTGTCAAAGTAAAAAATAGTAATAATTTTTCATTATTAATGTTGAGGGTATTATGACAAAATTAATAATATAACATGTCATACATATATTCATATGTTATATTACTAATTTTAGTTTTATCTGAAGAGAGTTTAATTAAATTAATGAATTTAATGAGTTATTTAAATTAAAAGAAAATTACATATTTATGTGTAATTTATATAATTTATTTAAAATTGTACCATACTGGGGAAAAAAATTTGTATGCTATAATACCAAAGTTTTACCATACCAAATAAAAATTAATGATTAAAATAAATTTTTAAAAATTAATTTTGTTGTACTTATATTTTGAATGGATTATTTTATTTATTTGATTTTGATTAATTTAGCATTAAATTTATACAAATTTCCACCTAGGCATGCCACAAAGAAAAATGTCTGACATAACAGTTTTCTCTCTCTCTCTCACGTGGCAGCACATGTAATTTTTCCGTCCAAAGTCAAATAATTTAACAGAATTTGTAACGGTTTGTAAAAAAATTATAGTTCAGTGAGTCGAATAAAAATAAATTCAATTCAATGATGAATTTATAAACCGAGATCGAGTAGAATGGAAAAAAGTGTATTTACCCCAATAACTTTACAGTACCAGTAATAGATGTAAATTTTAAGTAGAAAAATTCCAAAATTACTGTAGATTTTGCACTCTTGGACTTGTGACTTGGAAGTTTTGCTTCCTCACCACATGCATTTTTTATTTTTCTTTTTTTTGTCCATTGGATGACTTGCATAGACATGTGGAACATTAATTTACCCAAAAGAAAGAAAGGGGAAAATAAAAAAACAGAGACTTGTGACTTCTGACTTGGTACTTTTGCGTTTCGTTTACTCTCATCATAAGTCATAACAATAAACACGCTATTAGGAGTGCGAGGCAATACACTAAAATTAATGTGGTACTTTTTGACCAAACACACTAAAAATTACGGTCAATACTTGGGGATTAAACACAATGCACCAAAATTAATGTAATAATTTTAGACTTCTAAACACACTAAATATTACTCTTATCGTTCCTTAATATAGGTCGTTTTAGAAAAATATTTTTATTTCTTAATATAAGTCGTTTTAGAATTTCAAGTAAGCATTAATTGTTTAGTTTTCAATATTATCCTAAATATTAAATGTAACTTTGGTCCTCTCACTATTTTCTGTCCAATAAATAAGAATCTCTTATTCCAATACAAGGGTAATATAGACAATTGATATTATAGTTAATGCTATACAATCATTATCTTAATGCTTGTGCATAACTCTAAAACGACCTATATTAAAAAACGGAGGGAGTACTATTATCACTGCAAACGCGATAAATAGTTGTAACCAAAGGTAACCCTTACTTCAAAAATATTTTTCTCTTTCTTTTGGCTAATCAAGTCAACTTTTTTCATGAAAAATTGGGCAACCAGATATAAATAGGGAAGAAGTCTATCACCTGCTTGTACTATGTTGTCAGTGATTGGCATGTGGTGTTAAGTGATTGATCGATAGTCCATGAGGAATGAAAGAGTGTCGTAATTCCTAATGTTAACGTCAAGATCTTCTCCCACGTCCCAATCACGTAAGACGTTCTGATCCTGCACAGTTCAACAAGTCAACACCAAAAGCTTGACGGCCTGACCGTCGGGGGATAGCTCCGGCGTGAGAGTCAGTACAGGCGATCACAAGGTTAACAATGGAGGAATATAATGTCTAGTGCTTGAGAGAGAATAATAATATGATTGTGTGTGGTGTAATGTTTTGTTACCTTATTTTTTTGTGTGATCCTTGCCCCATACGTACTTCAGACCCCGTTTATCGTGCCACCCACTACCTCCTGACACCTCCCCCCACTTCCGGTCATCTCAGCTGAAAGTATGTAGCTCACTTCCCTACCTAATATCACTATTTGCCACCGCCGGTCATCTGAGTCCCATCCTCATTAATGCCATACAGAAAGGTGGCAGACATAACCGTCAACTATTATTTGGTGTAATGATTATCGGTCAAAGTTGGGTTAAGTGGCAATTTGTGTAATGGACCGATCCAATGATTTAGCCCAATACAATAAAGATGGTCTAGACTGACCGGATCCAACCGAAATAACCCAATAACACAATCAAATAACTGGGCTCAAATCATTCGACCCAACAGGACAAAAGTAACATAGTCCAAAGGAGGAGCCCATTAGGTCCAATCCAATTATGAAAAGTATCATCGCCCAACATTGCCCCCCAGTCTTTTATTAAACAGGATATTTAGTAGAAGACTGAAAATAATATAGGTCCATGATGTAATGAATTATAATAAGTCACAAGGGATCCAAAGTGGAACTCACCGAGGCTCCATTGAGTCGGTCCAAATCAATATCAAGGACGAAAATTGAAGGCCCAATAGACATAGACCCATTCTGGTTTAAATATCAAACCCAAAACCGGACGCCACCCCTTCCAATTCGAAATCATTACTATTAATTAATGTGCCGCCTTCGTATGCCGTGAAACCGTCAGTATAAAAGGTAATTTCTCCCAATTTTGACAATTTTACCTGCCCATTTGAAAATCAGGCCTTCGAGCTCTCTTCTTCTCTCTTGAACTTTTCTTTCTCCTCTCTGCAAATCACCAACAATGGTGGTCGTTAATACGAACCAGACTTCCCTAATCAAGGCAACCCCCCTCACTGTAGTACCACCCATCACAGGTCACCATAAAGAAGCTTCGAGTTCTAATCCCTAAATTGCGAAATCAAGCACGAATCCACCTCCAAAAACCTCTCCTACTCCCTCTGAATTCTTCAAAAATAAGGAATTTTATTCTCATGCTAACACGCCATCGACTGTCACCGAACTTGAGTTGAGGAAGATTCGGGCTCGCTGTCATATTCTGGACACCCACTTGGTGAGAGCTCCTAGGCCCAAAGAGCGAATGTATCAACGCCCTGAAGGATGGATAGCAGTTTCGGTAACGATTCTCGAGAAAGGAGTCAGATTTTCTTTCCACATATTTTTGGTGACCCTCCTAGGTTTCATCGGTGTTGGGTTCGCCCAATTGGTGCTGAACTCGTACATCCATATTTTAGCCTTCATAGCCTTCTGCCACGAGATGGGGGTCGAGCCCACTCTCGATTTTTTTCTTCACCGTGTACAAGATCGGTCAATCCTGAGAGAAGGGATTTAAGGCTATAAGCAAGCAGTCACTGAAGACAGGTGAAAAATTTGAAAGACATTCGTTGGTTTCCACTCCGTCCAGCAACAAAGGATGACACAAAGGGTGGTTCTTCATCAAAGGACCAGAGATTGCCTCCCTGCCGAATTGGGCCACTGATGAGAGAGTTTCTGCTGACTTCAGGGATATTCTTGAAGAACGTGTTGCTGAAATGGTAGACCTTTTTGACAACTTCCCGAAGGAGGAATGGAACTACGGAATTCTTTCCAAGCAAGCCTGGCTATATAATCACAAATGTGAGTTTCAACCTCTCTGTGTGATTTCTTGGAGTTTTTGATGATATCGATTTTAAAATGTGTCGTCACTCTCCTTGCAGTGTCTTTGATCAAGCCGACCATTGCTGAAGAAAGGGATTTTGCAGATTTTCTATCTGGAAAGTCTGCGAAAACTGCCGAGGCACCCTTTGTGGAAGGTTTACCCGAAGATATCCCAATCATAGAGACTCATACTGCCAAACCCCAAACCGTTAAACCAGAAGCTGAAGATTCCATTCCACCGGAAGAGCCCCTCCAACCACGCCGAAAAAAGAGAGCCATCCGAAAACCTAGGTCCAACCTAACAGAAATAAAATATGAGCCTGTCACAGAACCTGAACCAATCACCAAACCAACCCGAGGGAGTCTACTCGATCTACCTGTATACGATCGAAAACAACTCCTTCGAGTCAAAAAATTGAGAACCAAGATCACCCCCCTGACCATCGACGAACTCAGAGTGCCTCCTCCTTCAACCGATCTCCCCCCAATAACTCCAATTGAGATTCAAATTTCTGGCGATGAGGAACAAATCGAACCCATTCCAGCACTATCCCGAAAGAGAAAACAACCATCCACTAGTCACCCAAGTTCAGTGTCTGCTTCGTCGTCACCTCGAGAACCCATCCTAATTCGATCTCCATCTCCTGAAAACATCTACACAGATCCTATACCATCATCTCCTCGGAAAGAATTTGTGCCCTTTTCTTCAAGACCTTCTATCGACGAGTTTCAGAACGATGCGATGGGGTCTCCAACTTTATGGCCCCAATTCAATGCCAATTTCCCTTTCCAGCTCTTCAATTCATTTGTCAGAGACAACGACGAGCATCGGTTCGATAACAGTTCCATCATGAACTTGATCAAGGAGGGCATGAGCTATCTCGCCAAGGTAAATAGTCGTTTATTTGTTCATTTGAAATTACGGCTATCTCTTGCAGATTTAACTGACTATCTTCGAATTTCTACAGGCAAATGTCGTCTTTGGACGTCTTCTTCCTCGATACCAAGAAGTCGAAGCCGAGGAAGACGCGGCTAGAAAAGAGAACATCATTTTGAAGTCAGCATTAGCCCGAGAGAGGAGTCAGCATGGGGATACTCTTCATACAAATGAGGGTCTTCGGAGAGAGCTGGATCAAACTAAGGAAGATCTGAAGACGATTAAAATTAGTGAACAAAAGTTGGCTGATATGAACGTCGGTTTTGTTGAAGAGAACGAAGCTCTAAAAGCTAGCAACGAAGAACTTGTTACAACCAATCAAAACTTGGTGAAGCAAGTCCATGATCTTCAAGTGAAGGCTCGTGAAGATAAGGAAAGACATTCGGCCAAACGTTGGAAGCTCCGGCATAAGCTGAAGGCCTTGGAGGAGCGAGGTCCTCCCTTGACTGAAGAATTGCATAAGCATATACAAACTGAATACCGGGCATCCGACGAGTTAAATGCAGAAATACTTCGGGTGTACTCTGAAGGCTATGAAGTCTGTCGAAGTCGAGGGAAGGAAAAACTGATTGCAGCTAAGGTAGATCCGGCCCTTCTTGATTCCGAAGATGAAGATAATGCCTGAATTTATCATTGCTGCATTCTAGTTTTTAGGACTTTTGTGTAAAAATTTTGTTCTTTATGTAATAGTTTAAGTATTAATGAAATATTGAGTTCGTGACTTATGGCTTCTGTGCAATTAATTTTTTGTCGATGCTTCAACATCGATTCAACTTGAAAAATATACAAGCTCTTTCATGGACTTAACTTAAACTGTTAATTAACAACTAGGCAAGTCATATAACAGATAAGATGAAGTTAAAGAATGAGGCATTCCGAGCTCAACACTTAGAAAAATTTAGGTAATAAAGTAAAGGGATACTTATTCGCTACCAAAGTGTGAGATAGATCTGTTTCACTGGGGATTTGTTTACCACGAAGGGCCTAAAAACTTGCACAAGATGACATTTGCCTACCACGATGGGCCTGACAAAGTCTAAAAGATGACACTTGCCTACCACGAAGGGCCTGACAAGGTCTTAAGGATGACACTTGCCTACCACGAAGGGCCTGACAAGGTCTAAAGGTCGATAATTGCCTACCACGCAGGGCCTGACAACGTCTTAAGGATGACACTTTCCTACCACGAAGGGCCTGACAAGGTCATAAGGACCACCTGCCAATGAGGCTACCATCGAATGGTCAGCGAGTCCACCCGAACCTCCCTACATCGATGACGTTTGCCTACCACGAAGGGCCTGACAAACTCATAAGGACCACCTGCCGATGAGGCTACCATCGAATGGTCAGCGAGTCCACCCGAACCTCCCTACACTGATGACGTTTGCCTACCACGAAGGGCCTGACAAACTCATAAGGACCACCTGTCAATGAGGTTACCATCGAATGGTCAGCGAGTCCACAAGAACCTCCCTACACCAATGACGTTTGCCTACCACGAAGGGCTTGACAAACTCATAAGGACCACCTGCCGATGAGGCTACCATCGAATGGTCAGCGAGTCCACCCGAACCTCCCTACACTGATGACGTTAAAAGCAACGAAGACAAAGACTTGTTTGAGAAAAAGGGAACTTTTATTGATGATGACTTAAACATTTACAGACTTTCGGTGTACTGACATTGTATCTACTGAAAATACTTTCGAAGCCTGCCTGCATGCCAAGTATTTTTGATCTTTGATCCGTCTAGTGTCCTCAACCGATAAGTTCCCGGCTTTGGTACCTCAATGACTTCATAAGGTCCTTCCCAGTTCGGCATTAGCTTTTCCAAATTCTGAGGTGTAGATGCTTTGACTTCTCTAAGGAAAAAATCTCCCACTTTGAATCTACGAAGCTTTACCCCCTTATTGTAGTGTTTAGCCACTCTTCGCTGGTAGGCTGTCAATCTAATCAAAGCTGTTTCTCTGACCTCTTTGAGTAAATTCAGATTAGCTTTCAGCCCCTCTTCATTGTATATCTCCTTGAATTGACTGACCCAAAGACTTGGAGAACTAATTTCAATAGGGACTAAGGCATCAGTACCATAGGCCAGTCTAAAAGGTGAGTCCCCTGTTGTAGTCTTTGGTGTAGTCCGATAAGCCCATAACACACTGAGCAGCTCCTCTGGCCATCTTCCCTTAGCCTCATCCAGCCTACGCTTGATCCCATTCAGCAGTGTCCTGTTGGTCACTTCAACTTGTCCATTCGACTGAGGATGAGCTACTGAAGTCTTTCTGTGCTGAACTCCCAATTCCTTCAAATATGTTTCAAACTTTGATCCCACAAATTGACGTCCGTTGTCTGATATCACCTCCTTAGAAATTCCAAAACGAAACACTACTGACTCCTTCATGAACTTCAAGCATTCCTGTTCCGTTATTAACCTAAGTGGCTTCGCTTCTACCCATTTGGTCATATAATCGATGGCAACTATAACAAAACTGACCTGACCTTTGGCTTTCGTCAATGGACCTAGTATATCAACCCCCCAGACAGCAAAAGGTATAGGAGATAAGATCGAGTATAGCTCTTCCGGTGGCTGATGTGGGATTGGACTGTTTAGTTGACACTTCTCACACTTCTTGACGTATTCCGTAGCTTCCTTAAAGATGGTAGGCCAATAGTACCTGTGACGCCCCCAAAATTAGGTATACATCACCCATCTTGAGTCGCCAGATACATGGTACATAATTCAAATACAACTGTCGTGTACAATACAACAAAACATAAACTGTGAGTTTGAATACAAATATTGTCTACTAGAGAGTATACAAACTCAAAAGGAGTCCTCATGACAATTATTATCACACTATTTCACAGAATAGTGAGGACTACTAATGCACCATCTAGGACCATCACTTTGTTCCCCGACTAGTCCCAACTACGTTCTCATTTCCTGAAGAGAACAGTGAAAGAAAGGGTGAGCTTCTATTTATAGAAAAATGGACTGCATAGTAACTAACTCATGAACGGTCTAGATTGATTTACTTTAATCTGACGGTCCATATTTAAAGCAAAATTTTTTAAATAAAATAAAATATATTCTATTTATAATCTAATAAAACGAATAACTTTATAAAAGATTTTACTATGCAAACACTATGCATGCACTATGCAAATACTATGCATAATAAAATATAATATATTCTAATTATTGTCTAATAAAACAGATAACTTTATAAAAGTATTCTGTTTTATATAAAAAGATTTTACTATTAGCCTAATAAAACGAATAACTTTATAAAAATATTCTGTTATATATAAAAAACTTTTTTGTTTTATTACATTAATAATACTAATAAAACAAAACTGAGTGACTTCTCACATAAGCATCAATAATTAATACCGTGTGTTACTATGCAACCACGCGTATTACTGTACTTTTAACACCGGGTGTTTCAACAGTTAACGGTAAAACTTCCGCCGTTATTTTCATAAAAATATTTTTGTCATTTTCTCAATCCAACAATAATTCCGTTGTGGAGTCCACCAATGATTGTACCGTCGTACGAATATTCCCTGACAAAAGAATATTCCCCGACTAACCGAATATTCCCCGACACAACGAATATTTTATATCAACTTGCTTACTTTGCAAAAAAAAAAAAATTCACATATTACCCTTAACTTTAAACTTTTATCAATTTAACTATTTACCAAAATAGAAAAATTGAATACTTTTATTTCATAAAATTCGGGGTCTCACAATCACCCCTCCTTATGAAATTTAGCCCTCGAAATTTACGTACATACATGATATTCGAAGAAATGGGAATACCTTGCTTTCTTTTCAGATTGTACCTTCCCAGTAATTTCCTCGCTATCTTGATTTTTCTATTTCTCATCTTCTGTATTTTAGATATCATTCTAGAATATAGCTTCAAAACAAAGGTTAATTGACATATCATAATTTGTCAACTTATCAAGTAAACAATTTCAGCTTAGGTAAGTCACACACTAGCGAAGAATATAACTCGTCTCTCCCCTCCTGGTTCTAGACTCTTATCTCCGTCAGCGACCATATCCCTAAGCTCTGATACCAACTGTGATGCCCCTAAAATTAGGTATACATCACCCATCTTGAGTCGCCAGATACATGGTACAGAATTCAAATACAACTTCATAATACAACTATCGTGTACAATACGACAAAACATAAACTGTGAGTTTGAATACAAATATTGTCTACTAGAGAGCATACAAACTTAAAAGGAGTCCTCATTATAATTATTATCATACTATTTCATAGAATAGTGAGGACTACTAATACACCATCTAGGACCATCACTCTGTTCCCCAACTAGTCCCAGCTACGTTCTCATTTCCTGAAGAGAACAGTGAAAGAAAGGGTGAGCTTCTATTTATAGAAAAATAGACTGCATAGTAACTAACTCATGAACGGTCTAGATTGATTTACTTTAATCTGACGGTCCATATTTAAAGCAAAATTTTTTAAATAAAATAAAATATATCCTATTTATAATCTAATAAAACGAATAACTTTATAAAAGATTTTAATATACAAACACTATGCATGCACTATGCAAATACTATGCATAATAAAATGTAATAAATTCTAATTATTGTCTAATAAAATAGATAACTTTATAAAAGTATTCTGTTTTATATAAAAAGATTTTACTATTAGCCTAATAAAATGAATAACTTTATAAAAATATTCTGTTTTATATAAAAAGCTTTTCTGTTTTATTACATTAATAATACTAATAAAACAAAACTGAGTGACTTCTCACGTAAGCATCAATAATCAATACCGTGTGCTACTATGCAACCACGCGTATTACTGTACTTTTAACACTGGGTGTTTCAACAGTTAACGGTAAAACTTCCGCCGTTATTTTCATAAAAATATTTTTGTCGTTTTCTCAATCCGACAATAATTCCGTTGTGGGGTCCACCAATGATTGTACCGTCGTACGAATATTCTCCGACAAAAAGAATATTCCCCCACTAATCGAATATTCCTCGATACAACAAATATTTTATATCAACTTGCTTACTTTGCAAAAAAAAAATTTCACATAACTTTAAACTTTTATCAATTTAACTATTTACCAAAATAGAAAAATTGAATACTTTTATTTCATAAAATTCGGGGTCTCACAGTACCCTTGACGAAGTACTTTGTAGGCTAATGACTTAGCAGCCATATGGTCGCCACAGATGCCCTCGTGAACTTCTCGAAGAGCATATTCAGCTTCGGACGGAGCCAAACATTTTAACAGTGGAGACGAGAAGGCCCTTCGAAATAGATCCCCATCTATCAGAACGAAGTTAGCACTCTTGTACTTGATTTTCTTGGCCAGCATCTGATCCGAAGGTAAAACGCCATCTGCCAGATACTCCAGATATGGAGTCAACTAGCAGTTGGTTCGGTCAACGCACATTACCGATTCATGATGAACACTAGGATGTTGCAAAATTTCCAAGTAAACCGACCCATCAAAAATATTAACATCTGTAGTGGCTAATTTGGAGAGTGCATCGGCAATGGAATTGTCAATACGTTCGACCCCTTGAAACTCATAAGACTGAAAATACTTAAGCCATTCTTTCAATTCTGCCAAATACTTGACCATTCTATGACCTCGAGCTTCGTATTACCCGAAGACTTATTTGACGACTAACTGAGAGTCACTGAAGATGACTATTCTTTGCACTTCGAGACTCTTAGCTAGTCGTAATCTGGCCATCACTGCCTCATACTCCGCTTCGTTGTTCGTCGCTTTGAACTGAAATCTGATGACCTGTTGCACTTTGAATCCCTCCGGACTCGTCAGAATAATCCCTGCTCCACTGACGTTCATAGTAGAAGACCCATCTGCATACAACGTCCACGAACTCTGCTTCTGTTGAAGAATTGCAACTGCTCTATCAGATCCTTTAGCTTCTGCCATAACTTCATCAGCTTCAGAAAACGAACATTCGACTACAAAATCAGCCAAGGCCTGCCCTTTGATGGCAGTTCGGGGATGATATTCAATGAAAAATTGAGATAATTCCATTGTCCATGAAGGTAATCTCCCCGATACCTCAGGTTTGCCCATAATCTTCTTCAAAGGCTGATCTGTGTATACTACTAACAACCTACCCTGGAAGTATTGCCTAAGCTTTTGACTAGCAGTTATTAAAGCAAAAACAAACTTTTCAATGTTTGGGTACCTTGTTTCAGCATCCTAAAGGACATGGCTTACATAATAAACCGGGTGCTGCTTACCCCCAACTTCACGCACCAAAACTGCTCCTACTGCCAATAAACTAGCTGCTAAGTACAAATACAGAGGCTCAGCAGAAGTGGGCTTCACCAACAAAGGCACCGAAGATAAGTAGGACTTGATGCTCTGAAAGGCGTCCTCACACTCCGAAGTCCATTGGAACGTCTTAGCATTCTTCGGCCCTTTCAACGCATCAAAAAATGGCAAACACCTTTCTGCCGACTTGGACATGAACCTCCTCAAAGCTGTAATCCTTCCAGTCAGACGTTGAACATCTTTAAATGAATAAGGAGTCTTCATGTTCAGGATCGCTTGAATCATCTCTGGATTAACTTCAATTCCTCTTTGACTGACAAGATAACCTAGAAACTTGCCAGCCCCTAATCTAAAGGTGCACTTAATAGGATTCAGTCTCAATTTGTGATGACGAACTGTCTGAAAGTATTCTTCTAAATCATCCAGATGTTTGTGTATCAGCATGCTCTTAACAATCATGTCATCCACGTACACCTCCATATTCTTGCCCAACTGATATCTGAAGACGTAGTTCATCATCCTCTGGTATGTGGTCCCGACATTGATGAGGCCGAAGGTGATTTTCTTATAGGCATATACCAAACGATGCGTAATGAATGCCTTCTTCGGTATATCCTCTTTACACATGGAAATCTGATGATACCCAGAGAATGCGTCCATGAAACTTAATAAAGCATACACCGAAGTTGCATCGATGAGCTGGTCGATGTGGGGCAACGGGTAGAAATCCTTTGGATAAGCTTTATTCAGATCTGTAGAGTCGATGCAGACTCACCATTTCCCATTCTGCTTCTGAACCAGCACCACATTTGCCATCCACTGCGGGTAGTCGATCTCAAAGATGAAGTCAGCAGCTAACAGCTTTGCAATCTCTTCATCGATAATCTGCTGGCGCTCAGGTGAAAAGATCCTCCTCTTCTGTCGAACTGGTTTCTTTGACGGGTCCACTTCCAATCGATGCTCAGCAATATCCCTGCTCACTCCCGGCATATCTTGAGGTTCCCATGCGAAGATGTCAACATAGCATCGCAGGAGTTCAATGAGGTTTCCGGAGAGGTTTCGGCAGACCCGAACCTATTTTCATTGTCTTGTTCACTTTGCCAGGAATGAGCTCTATCTCCTCTGTTTCTTTAGCTGGCATGACCAATGGCTCTGAACTACTCTCAGTGAAGGGTTCGATCTCTATTGCCATGGTCTGTTTTTGCTTCGATACCCCACTCTCGAAGTGATCACGACATTTCTATAACATCTTCTGGCCAGATCCAAATTCCCTTTCGCCTCTCCAACCCCATGAGCCGTAAGAAATTTGATTTTGAAATGAGGGATTGAGGTTACAGCTTGTAAAGCAGTTAAAGTAGGCCTTTCCAAAATAGCATTATAAGCAGAATCTACATGCACAACATAAAATTTACAAATAATTTTTACCTGCTGGGGGGCCGTTCCGAAGATGACCGGCATCTCAATGGTTCCAGCCACCTTGACTGGATCGTTGCTGAAACTGTACAAGGGAGCCTCCTACCCAATTTCCATCTTCTGTCCATCCAGATTCATCCTTTGATAAGCGTGGGCATATAGGATATCCACAGAAGACCCATTATCGATCATCATTCGCTTCATATCCACCGAACCCACTTGTGCAGTCACTACTAATGATCCTTCATGTGGTTCGATGGTTTTCGAAGAGTAATCCTCATCAGTGAAGGAGATTACCGTACCTGGATAAAGTCTGTCAGTCTTCGAGAGGGTACCCGCCACCGACATGACAAAATCCAGATAACTTCGGCGCTTCTTTCCAATAAGTTTACCAGAAGTGCCCCCGGTGATGACATCTATCACTTGCCTTGCTGGCAGCCCAGGAGCTGGGAACACTTGCTGAACTGGTTGGGCTGCCTGAACAGGTCTTCTATCTTGGAGTTGATTCGTTCTGGCAGCCACATACTGAACTAAAACCCCGCCTTGTACCTTTCTTTCAATAAAATCCTTTAAATTAGCACAGTCGTTCGTATCGTGACCCGAGGCTTGATGATAGTCACAATACTTACGAGAATTTCCTTTTCTGGGCTTAATGTTATCTTGAGGTGGCTCGAAGATAGGTCGATTCTTAATCTGATCTAAGATAATAGCCCTGTCAGTGTTGAGTGCAGTATACGTCCTATTTACTCTCTGGGCCGGAGCGGACGAACGTCCTCCACCCTGTCTCTAATTATTGTTGTATTTCTTTGACCCGCCATCATAGCGGTCTTTATTTTCTTCATTCTTCTTCTGGTCTTCTTCTGTTCTGTCCCGATCTATCTCCTTAAGCCGATCTGAAGAAGGACATTTGAGGCTATTCATGGCTTCCTCTACCACGATATAACCTTCAGCTTTGTCGAAGGCTTCAGCAAGACTCTTCGGGTGGTGAAACATTAACTTCTTCACCAACTTCTCTGATTTGACCAGATCTAACCCATTCTGAAACAGTCCCACGGCTTGTAGATCTTTCAGGTCTGTCACTTGGCCGACTGCTTCACGGAACCGCTTTACATATTGGCCTAAAGACTCATTCGAATACTGTCGAACCTAAGCCAACGAGCCAGTTGGTTTTCCCCTCCTTTTGTTGCTCCCGAAGTGAGCATGGAACTTATTGCACATGTCTGCCCAAGATGAAATTAAATCCGAAGGCAAAGTCCCCATCCACTGCCTGGCATCCTTTCGGAGTGTCATGACAAAAGTATGATACTTAGCAACATCGCTAAAGTCATAATAATCCATCAGTCGGTCGAACGCCTGACTGTGGTCATAGGTATCCCCCGATCCATCATAACTTTTAATGTGGGGAAACTTCTTAGTGGGGTCAGTTTTCTCTTTTATAATCTCTGCGAAAAAAGGGGATGCCTTCTTTTCCGAAGTATCTTTCATTTTCTGTACCTCGGCAAGCTGCTTTCGAAGTTCCTTCAATTCTTTAACCAGATACTCCACGCCTTCCGGTTGGGATGATACTTCTTTTTCCGGTGACTCCTTCCTCTTCTGAGTGGATCGGTCTTTTACAATAGAACCCCCAACTTTCGAGGGACTTTTACAATGATGATGGTCCACAGAGCAGAGTGCCCTCGGTGGACTTTCTGGTGTACGACCCCTAGATCTGCTTCGCCTTTGAGCTCGGCTGCTGTGGTGGGAATGCGCAACAATGAGCGCCTTCTTTGTATTCTCAGGATTGCGATCTCTGGATCGACCTCTTCGTTCGCTTCGACCCTGCTCTTTAGAACCGACAGGGTGATGTGCCCTCTTCGATCTTTGAGAAGTAGGGCTTCTGGATCTTTTTCTTTCTCGAGGTTGACCCCGAGACTCACGCCCTGAATGAGCAGGTTCCTTCCCACTCCGATGCCCCCGGTCTTTGGATTGAACATAGCTGGACGCTTCGTCCCTCAACTCTGCCATTCGGGACATCTGCTCAGCTATATCCTGTCGTTGCTTTACAAGTACCTCCATGGCCCTATCTGCTTCGTCTGCCATCTTAGCCAGTCGGGAGGCCTATTCGTCTTGGTCATCTCGGTATCGAGTTCTAGGCGAGGTGCCTTCTACTCGTTTCTAACCATGGCCAGACCCTTCCTCTGCTGTGAAAACTAGCTTTCGCTTAACATTGCTCACAGCCCTCGGGCGAGAATCTTCATGTGAACGTTTGGACGCTGTGCTGGCATGAATACTTAGTGCCGATCCCAAACGATCCTTGACAGATACTCGTGGTGTTGATTCACTGACAGTCATCGGCTGCCCTTCGGGTGTAGGTGTTCTATTCTTCCCCATGAACACTGACGTAGAACAAACATAGTTTGTGATTGAAAAATACTCAAGACACTAGAACTCAGCCCTCCTTCTAGCGCCAATGTTAACGCCAATATCTTCTCCCACGTCCCAATCACGTAAGACGCTCTGATCCTGCACAGTTCAACAAGTCAACACTAAAAGCTTGACGGCCTGACCGTCGGGGGATAGCTCCGGCGTGAGACTCAGTACAGGCGATCACAAGGTTAACAATGGAGGAATATAATGTCTAGTGCTTGAGAGAGAATAATAATATGATTGTGTGTGGTGTAATATTTTGTTACCTTATTTTTTTGTGTGATCCTTACCCCATACGTACTTCAGACCCGGTTTATCATGCCACCCACTACCTCCTAACACCACCCCCCACTCCCGGTCATCTCAGCCGAAATTATGTAGCTCACTTCCCTACCTGCTACCACTATTTGCCACCACCGGTCATCTGAGTCCCATCCTCATTAATGCCATGCAGAAAGGTGACAGACATAACAGTCAACTATTATTTGGTGCAATGATTACCGGTCAAAGCTGGGTTAAGTGGCAATTTGTGTAATGGACCGATCCAATGATTTAGCCCAATACAATAAAGATGGTCCAGACTGACCGGATCCAACCGAAATAACCCAATAACATAATCAAATAACTGGGCTCAAATCATTCGATCGAACAGGACAAAAGTAACATAGTCTAAAGGAGGAGCCCATTAGGTCCAATCCAATTATGAAAAGTATCATGGCCCAACACCTAACATGATTATTAAATATAGAGGAATTGCACGATCCATCTCACATTAATTCATTATACACTTGTGAAAATTAGGTCAATAAATATGTTAGACTATCTCCTTACTTAAAAGGTTAACCTATTAGGTTGAGCCTCCACCATAGTCTTATTAACCCATCTATACTCTTGAATTTATTTGATGTAAGATTCATATGAAATATCCCAACAATCTTCATCTTTCACTTGAATAATCATCACAAGTATCATATTAGAGTAGTCACCATTAAGCACACCTTCTTTGAGTCCTTCAAGAGCTTTGCTAGACTCTAATATTATTTCATTAAGCCCGAGGCAAACGTGAGAGTACAACCCTGATTCTTGTGAACCCTTTTCATCCTGAACAATTTTTTCAGAGTCATCCTCAGCCCACTTCACCCGACTCAAATCATACTTCACTGCGTGGTGTCAAACTCATAAGTGATCATCTTGTGCTCCACCTGACTCAATTCTATTTGCTCCACTGTCCGAATTGAGTAACACACGGCCTGCAAATTGATTCACCCTGAAGTGTCAATCTGATACTTGGGCCAAACGAACCATGAGTTTTGACACCACTTGTAGAAGAATTGCACGATCCATCCTACATCAATTCATCAGATGTGTAGACTAATTCAATAAACATGTTGAATTACCTCTTTACCTAAAAGGTTACTATTAAAATTAACTTGGAGTTGATATATAGCATATGCACCAAAAGGTTACTATTGGAATCAACTTGGAGTTGATATATAGCATATGCATGTGACGTATATATATATGGATTACAGTTTTTTTAAGGGGGACATTTCTAGCGATATATATATATATATTTTTGGTAGTACCTTTCAAAAAATATATAGTATTTATTTTAACTGAATTTTTTGTAAAAAACAGTGTTTTAGGTGTAATTTGGATACATACAAGAATTACAGTTATATGTATAACCCTGTTTCTTGTATGTATCCAAATTACACCTAAAACACTGTTTTTTATAAAAATTACAGTTGAAATAAATACTATACATTTTTTTAGAGGTACTACAAAAAAAAATGTCGCTAGAAATAATTTTCAAAAGCTGATTAGGATCTTGTAAAGGAATTGCACGATTCATCCCTCATACAACTGTGTAGACTAGCTCAATAAGCATGTTGGACTACTTCTTTAGTTAAAAGGTTAATTTATTAAGTTTAGACACCACTATAGTATTATTAACCCATCTATATTCTTGAATTTATCTGATGTGAGATTCATGTGAAATATCTCAACACTAACTAAAGTGTCTTGTACCAATGGTTATCTTCATCCCTCTAAGAGGACGTAGTTTCAAAATTTGGCCTCCAAGAGGATGTAGTTTCAAAATTTGACAGTGACAAAGGTTGAGTGTGTATGTTTAAATTATGTATCAAAAAAAATGAACTACTAAATGGATGTTGACTTAGCTGAATTGAATTTTTGCCTAACCGAGCTCTGCTCATTTAAACTTTGGAAAATGATTTACTCTTTGATAAATTCATTCCAGTGTAGTAATCAAACAAAACTATTTAGAAAAAATTATTTCAAAAAAAAAATTCAAGCTCATGGAGACCTGAAGTATGAACTTAAATCGAATTTTGAAATACTTGTGTGACTTCTCACAAAACAAAATTAACGATTGAGCAATTGGCCCTAAATTTAATGGAATGAAGAAATTGTAGACCTAAGAAATTTGCTGGGAACAAAAGAATTATGCATCTTGAGCAAGAGGATCTGAACTCCGCAGTTTAATATGAGGGATTCTGTATTATTAAACTGCGGATGGGATGATGTCCAAAATACCCATTCAAATTGATTTTTTTTTAAAATTTTCTAAGCTCCGCAGTATTAAACTGTAGATGCCAAATTTAATTTTTTTTTAAAAAAGTTTTAGATGCAATTGCAATTGAATCTTTCCAATGATGTAACGAATATGATGTATTTGTTTCTTTCCAGCTAATGTTTGGAAGGAAAAATTGGTGAATGGCAAAACCAGAACCTTCAAATTAACTTCAATTGGAGAGTCCAAATGAGGTTACGCTCAAACATATAAATACAACCAAGATCGGTTTTTCAAAAATTGAGCCCTTTCCAAGCACTAGGAGAAGAGGTAATGTAACTACCCAGAATTCTATTTAGTTTGTAAATTAAATATTTTAGAATATTATTGAATAAAATAAGATTTTATGAATATTATTTCGTTTTATGGGTTAAAAGTTAAATTTTTATGGTGGAACGTGTTTCTGTGGTAGAATTTACGAGTTTTAGGACCGTATAAAAAAATAATTTTTTTTGAGAAAAAGATGAAAAATCACTATTCATAAAACGTAGAAAACGCTAATAAACGTACTTTTTTGAGAATTTCAAATTATGTCAGTGTTTATTTGAGGAAACGAGATGAAATCTCTAGTTAAAGTTTTTTTTTTGAAAAAAAGCCGTAAAAATACTATTCACGCTAAAAATGCAAACTAGTTTTTTCGAAATTTCAAATTACGACATAACATTTCTTCAGAAAAGGGAGAACGGTGGCGAAATCGGATTTTCAAAAATTGAAAGTCGATTTTTCGGCTAACCGAGCGGGTTACGAAAACGTAACAAAAAAAGTTAAAGAATCTAGCTAAAAAGAAAATGAAAAATTAAATTAATTTTGGACTAACCAAGCCTAGGGTTTGAAATGACTTGGTTAGGGTTGAAATTGCTAGATTAGGGTTGAGCCTAGGGTTTGTAGAGCTTAGTTAGGGTTGAGCCAATGGCTGGAAAGGCTTGCTTAGGGTTTAAAGTGGCTTCGGTAGGGTTGAGCCATGACTTATGGCTTGTAGCCACCACTATTAAAAACTTGGAACCAAAACTAAGAAAAGAATATTCCAAGAATATGTTATGACTAATTCCAAGAATATGCCAAGGTTAAAAGTGTAATAAGCCAATGATTGATAGGAAATGACCCAATTGCCCCAACTCTTGTCAGTTGACATTAAATTCCCTACTAACTAACCATGGTGGTAAGCTTTGGTTAGGTTAACTTGAACTATGGTTAGGTTAACCTAAAGGGCAGTTTATAAGATTGCAAAGTGAAGGGGATTGACTTTAGAATAATTTAGTTGGGTGACCAACTTATAAGAAGTGGAAAGTAGCTTTTATATAAGCAAAATCCAAAGTATCATCTCATTCATTTGGCAAAAATCTAGCTAAGTGTTAGAGAAAGAAAGAGAGAGCAACAGAGAGCTCAAGAACAAGCGAGAGAGAGAGAGAGAGAGAGAGGAAAAAGGCCAGATCTAAGGGAGGGAGAAGAAGATCAAGATCAAGGTTGATCAAGGCTAAGGAAGAAGAAGATCATCAAAAGGTAAGTCTAGAATTTTTCTTTTCTTTGAGTTGTTTAATTGTTAGTTGTAAAATCCTAACTTTTATAAATACAGATTTAATTTTTCTCTAAATATTATTTTGAATAATAAGGTGTGGATTTGATATAATGTTATAATTGTGGGTAATATTTACAAATTTTGCAAAGTAATTAACTTGTCATAAAATATTCGTTAGGTCGAAAAATATTCTTTTTGTCGGGGAATATCCGTACGACGACACAATTATTGGTGGACCCCACAACAGAATTACCGTCAGATTTAGAAAGCGATAGAAATAACCTTTTTTATAAAAATAACGACAAAACTTTTACCGTTAACTATTGAAATACCCGGTGATAAAAGTACAGTAATACGCGTGGTTGCACAGTAGCACACAATATTGTACAGTATCTTTGATTATTGATACTTACGTAAGAAGTCACTCAGTTATATTCGATTATTATATCAGTAGTTGCTGCATATCATCTCATATTATTGATTCAATTATTGTCACAATATCATCTGCACAATATTTTATATTATTAAATCAATATATGAGATGACACAATTATTCATATTATTATTTGTATTATTGATAATGTCTAAAAAGTTCTGTCAAGAAAAGGGGTTTGGTGATCTAATTGCGCGCTAATAAGGAGAAGTCCTTATCGGAAAGCCCCATCTTTCCTGGAAATGATCTGGTTGTTAATATTGCGAGTTATAATATTAATGATAAATAAATATTATTAAAAATGTGTTTAGTGAAGCCAAGTAAATTATGATAAATAGAGAGAGTTTTTTTTATGAATTATTTGTTATAAATTTGGCTTATTACATGGAACCCCCACTTACTCAGTTTTTAAAAATTGCCGTTAGAAAGTTATCTCAATTTTTGTTATATATATATATATATATATATATATTGTATAAGTTTTATTTTATTAGTATTATAATAGTAATAAAATAAATTTTTTTATATAAAATAGAATATATTATATTTTATATAAAATTTTTGTTTTATTAGAATATTTTATTGCATAGTGCTGCATAGTAAATCAAAAAATCAGCCGATTCAGTCACCTGTGAATGTTGTTACTATGCGTCCGTGATTTTTTTTTCTTAAATAGTACCCTGTCATTCTTCTATAAATAGGATGCTTAGTTTATAAATGAAAATCATACCAGAATTAGAGAATTATTCTTTTATAATATTGAGCGTATTTCTTTTGAGTTTAAGGAAGCTTTGAGTGTAGAAAATTTTATAAGTTTAATTCAAGAATATCCCCGCTATACTACTCAGAAATACTCTCCTTTTAAGGTAAGAGATATTATTTTTGTTTAATATTCATAAGAAATAATATTTTCTTCCATACTCTGTAGTATGTAAGTAATATTATTTCGTTTCATATTCATAATTCTACACTTATTTTGATAAGTATTACTTCTATACTCCTTGAAATTAGTAGAATATCCTTAAAATTTGCGCTTCATCTAGTATCGTTTCACATAAATATTTTTTTGAACATTCTTGTTAAATATTAATCTTTTCATGCTGGGGTACTATTCACGTGATACTATTCACTCGGGTACTATTCACCCGGGGTACCATTCACGATAAAAATTGATTTCTTTTCTGTCCAAATTATGTTTGATACATTAATATTATTCTTGAATTTTACTCCACAAAACAGTTATCATGTTGACAATTTGGACATTCTTGAACTTTGGATAAATTGAATTATAAATATTTAAAATTTATCCTTGCTCTCACTTAATTGAATTCTTATATCATTGTCATTATCCTCATGCTTAAATTGTGATGAAAGTCATTTTTGGCCCGTAGTGCATAAATGGACTATTGATTGGTATGATTATGACCAAGAATTATGTATCGGTATAATCATGACCTATAATGTTACAAATGATGTGGTAAGTCCTCATTGGCCCGTAGTGAATTGATGGACAGTTGTTTGGCATGATCACTGGTGATAATAACGAATATCCTTAGTCCGTAGTGCATGGATAATTCGTGGATGTGATACTAATGAATATCCTTGACCCGCAGTGCATGGATAATTTGGTGATGTGGATTAATTATTGAGATGTGTTACAGAGATAAAATATTGATGATGAACTTTTAAGTCATAGAAGATAGTAGACATCATGCTCTACTTGACTCTTCTAATGGATTGCTTGTTCCGCTGCAGTTAAACTTGTTGTCTATTATATTCTATCAGTTTTACACTATTGAAGGCTAAGGATTATTTATTCTACATTATCTTAGCCATAATATTCTTTATTGGGCTAGTTGAGCTCACTCTTTTCTTTCATTGTTCTCTTCAATAAATGAGAATATAGTTGGGACTAGTCGGGAAATGGAGTGATGGTCCAAGATGGTGGTTATAGTAGTCCTCACTATTCTATAAAATAGTGTGATAATAATTGTAAGGATGACTTCATTTGAGTTTGGATATTGTCTACGAGACAATATTCGTGTTAAAACTCTCAGCTTACGTTTGTCGTATTGTGTAAATTAAGTTTGTATTTGAATTATGTACCATGTATTTGGCAACTCAAAATGGGTTATGTATATCTATTTTGGGGGCGTCACAATTGGTATCAAAGCTTAGGGATATTATTCCTGGCTGAGATTTGAGGCTAGAACTAGGAGGGGAGATACATGTAAATCCTTTGCTAGTATGACCTACCTAAGTTTATTTGTTATTTAATTGGTCGGTTGGAATATAGTGATAATATGTGACATGTCTATTAACCCTTATTTTGTGGCAGTGTTTGAAAATGGCATCTAAAAATGTTGAGATAAGCAATGGAGCACATGAGACCGTTGAGTCACCACCGATCAATAACCAGGATAATGTGCATCAGGAAGGCAATAATCCTCATTTAAACAACAACACCGACCAAATGATAAACGACGGGATGTTTAGGAGTTTCCTACAATTCATGCAACACCAAGCAAGAGAAACTCCTGTTTAAAATACAGGTGGAAATAATGACAACTCACGGTTGGTCACCGCTATGCAATTCAAGGAGCTGGGACCACCGGAGTTTTTGGGAAAGTCAGAGCCACTTAAGGCAGAGACGTGGATTAAGCAGATCACCAAGATATTTGATGTCTTGGGATGCTCTGAGGAGTAAAAGGTTCCCTTTGCCACCTTCATGTTGCAAGGAGAGGTATATTATTGGTGAGAATCTGTAAAACGTACTCAACCTTCCGCACTAAAGATGTCTTGGAAGAAGTTTCAAGAATTGTTCAAAGACAAGTACTTTCCTGAAAGTATTCATCACATGAAGGAGGTATAATTCATCAAGCTGGAGTAAAACAATATGACCGTATCACAATATGAGGCTAAGTTTGCTGAGTTATCCCGGTTTGCATCCCAATTGGTTGATAATGAGGAGCGAATGATGTGAATGTTTCTGCGAGGTTTAAAACCCGAAATACGTCAATATCTCATTTCTCACAAACTTTTCTTGTATTCAGATGTTGTGAATTGGGCTCAATTATTGGAGCGCGATAATGAGTTAGGCCAACCAAAAGATAGAAACCGGCAAAACGATAATACCAGTGGTAGCAGTCATCGAAGTGGTGATAACAAACGTGGAGGAAATCATTATGCCAGAAATGGTAACCACTTCGGTGGTAATCTTGGCCAAGATAATAGAAGTAAAAATTTTAAAAAGAGGAGATTTAACAATGATGGAAAGACAGTAGCACCAACACCCATTTTCCAGGAAGGAGAACGACCACCGGTCGTATGCTACAGGTGCGGAGGGAAGGGACACATCAGCCCAAACTGTATGCAGCAATCCAAAGCGTGTTTTAATTGCTGAAGAGAAGGTCACCTAACTCAATTTTGTCATGTAGTGAAGTTAAGTCCAGTTGGGATGGTGACACCAAAGGTTGTCCCAAACAAGTCAAAGCCGGTAGTTCAAGGGAGAGCATTTGTCATGACCTCCCAAAAAGCAAGGAACCTGAACGAAGTTATCACGGGTAAACTAATCATAAACTTTTGCGAAGTCTATATTTTATTTGATACCGGTTCTACCCATTCTTTTATTTCACCTACTTGCACTTAACGTTTAAATTTGACCCTAGAGAAATTAGACTTTGACTTATCTATTGAAACTCTGTTGGGAGAAACCTTCATTACATCCACTATTTATAAATCTTGTTTGATTCAAATCGGCACCCTCACATTACCTGTCGATCTTATCTCTTTGAAAATACTTACATTAGATGTGATTTTAGGGATTGATTGGTTAACTACTAATCATGCTAAAATTGATTATTTTTGTAAGGTTGTTAGCTTTCATATTCCTAACCAACCTATTATGTGAATTCAAGCAACCAAACCACTAAAGTCAATCACTGTCATATCAAGCCATAAAGCCATTCGTTTATTGAAAAATGGATGTCAAGCTTTCTTAGCCCATGTCACGGATTTAAACAAAAATACGTCAGATTTGAATGATATTTCTATTGTTAATAAATTTCCTGACGTATTCCTGAAGAAATTTTTGGCCTACCCCCAGAGCATGAAATCGAGTTTTGTATTGACCTTGAACTTGATATAAAACCCATTTCCAAAATCCCATATCGAATGGCTCCTATTGACCTTCAGGAGTTAAAAACCCAACTTCAGGAGTTGTTAGATATTGGTTTCATTCGTCTTAGTACGTCTCCTTGGGGTGCTCCTGTTCTATTCATAAAGAAGAAAGATGGGAGTATGCGATGTTGCATTGATTATCGGGAGTTGAATCATGTCTCCATCAAAAATAGGTACCCGTTGCCTCGCATTGATGACCTGTTTGACCAGTTGCAAGGTGCCAAATTCTTTTCAAAGATCGATCTTCGTTTCGGATATCATCAGTTAAAGATTAAAATTGATGACATTCCAAAGATAGCTTTCAGAACTCGGTACGGGCATTATGAATTCCTAGTCATGTCTTTTGGATTGACTAATGCTCCTGCTGCCTTCATGGATATGATGAACCGAGTATTTAAGGAGTATTTGGATCATTTTGTGGTTGTCTTTATTAATGACATCCTCATTTAATCCAAAAGTCGTTAAGATCATGAGCAACACTTGAGGTTGATACTCCAAAAGCTTCGTGAAGATAAGCTATACGCCAAGTTGAAGAAATGCGAGTTCTGGCTTGAGGAAGTATAGCATTCCTTGGGTACGTGATATCGAATCATGGAATATCTGTTGACCCGGTGAAGATTGAAGCAATTCAAAACTGGGAATAACCTAAGTCAGTAATCGAAGTACGTAGCTTTCTGGGCTTAGCTGGTTATTATCGGAGATTCATGGAAGGATTTTCTCGAATCGCTACTCCATTAACTCAGTTGACTCGAAAAGATACAAAATTTGGTTGGAGCGAGAAATGTGAGAAGAGTTTTTAAGAACTCAAAAGGAGACTCATTTCAGCACCTGTTTTGACAATACCATCAGGTTCGGAAGTTTTGTCATCTATAATGATGCTTTAGGCAGAGGTTTGGGGTGTTTTCTCATGCAACATGGGAAAGTCATAGCCTATGTCTCACGAAAACTCAAAGAATATGAGAGAAATTATACTACTCATGATCTAGAGTTGGTAGCTGTCATTTTCGTGCTTAAAATCTAGAGGCATTACCTATATGAGGAGAAGGTGAAGATCTATACAGATCATTAATGCCTCAAATATTTCTTCACCCAAAAGGAACTTAACATGAGGCAACGATGTTGGCTCGAGCTGTTAAAACATTACGATTATACCATTCAATACCATCATAAAAAAGCGAACATGGTAGCTGATGCGTTGAGTAGAAGATCATATGCGGGTATGAGTGTGATATTGTCAACACAAAGGCCCATTTTATATGACTTATAAAGGATGGAGATAGAGATAAAGACTCCAGGGACCCACGTGATGATGTTAAATATACGAGTAGAACCGACTTTAATCGATAAAGTTAAAGCTGCTCAAGCTACGGACCTAGAGCTGATGCTTATGAGGAAGAAAGTACAAGAAGGTGCTATTCCGGAAGTAAGAATAGATGAAGAAGGAATACTTCAAGTCAACTCCAGACTTTGTGTTCCTAACGACTCTGATTTGAAGTATAAAATCATGATGGAGGCGCACAACACACCGTTTGAAATCCATCCTGGGAGTACCAAAATGTATCGTGATCTTCAACATACATTTTGGTGGAGCAATATGAAGAGAGAGATAGCGGAGTTTATCTTGTCAACGAGTCAAGGCGGAACATCAAGTACCAAAAGGACCATTGCAACCACTTGAAATTCCAGAATGAAAGTGGGAGCACATTAACATGAATTTCATTTATGGTCTTCCCAAGGTTTCTCAAGGCATACATGCAATTTGGGTCATTGTCGATAGATTATCCAAGTCTGCTCATTTCTAACCCATACGAGAAATATTTTCACTTAAACGTCTTGCTCGTATATACATAAATGAGATTGTAAGACTGCATGGTATGCTAGTATCCATAGTTTCTGATCGAGACCCAAGATTCAGTTCCCGATTTTCGGTCAGTTTGCAGAAAGCTATGGGCACGGATTTACGATTCAGTTTTGTATATCATCCTCAAATAGACGGGCAGTCAGAGAGGACTATTTAAACTCCTGAAGATCTATTAAGACTCTGTGTCCTAGACTTCAAAGGAAGTTGGGACAAGTTCTTGCCATTAGTGGAATTCTCCTACAACAACAGTTATCAAGCAAGTATAGGCATGGCTCCATTCGAGGTGTTGTATGGACGAAAGTGTCATTCTCTAGTATGCTGGGATGAGGTGGGTGAAGCAATGTTGTTGGAACCAAAATTGGTATGCATGACTATGGAAAAGAATCAAATGATCCGACAACATATACAAACCTCACAAGATCGAAAAAAGAGTTATGCTGATCTTCATCGAAGAAACGTGAAATTCAATGTTGGAGATCATGTATTGTTACGTGTTGCTCAATGGAAAGGAGTTACAAGATTTTGAAGGAGAGAAAAGTTCAATCCTCGATTCATTGGTCCATTTGAAATCCTTGATCGACTAGGAACTGTGGCCTATAGATTTGCCTTACCGCCAAATATGTCTCGTGTTCATAACATTTTTCACATATCTATGTTACGTAAATATGTGGAAGACCTGAACCACATTATTGAATTAGAACCAGACAAGATAGCAGAAGATTTAACGTACGAAGATGTACCTGTTAAAATCTTGGATAAGAAGGAACATATTCTACGCTCAAAGGTTAAACCTCTAGTCAAAGTCTTGTGGAGAAACCACGATATTGAGGAAATGACCTAAGAGTTAGAATCTGAAATGAAAACAAGGTATCCTCACCTCTTCGACATACCAGGTACGTACACCAATTTTAAGGACGAAATTTCATAAGAAGGGGAGGTCGTAATACCCCAACTTTTATGAATAAAGATTAAATTTTTCTCTAAATATTATTTTGAATAATAAGGTGTGAATTGATATAAGGTTATAGTTGTGGGTAATATTTGCAAATTTTGCAAAGTAAGCAAGTTGTTATAAAATATTCGTCGGGTTGGGGAATATTCTTTTTGTCGGGGAATATCCGTACAACGGTGTAATCATTGGTGGACCCCACAATATAATTATTATCGGATTTAGAAAGCGACAGAAATAACCTTTTTATAAAAATAACGGCAAAACTTTTACCGTTAACTATTGAAATACCCGGTGATAAAAGTACAATAATGTGCGTGGTTGCAAAGTAGCACACGGTATTGTATAATATCTTTGATTATTGATGCTTACGTAAGATGTGACGCCCCCAAAATAGGTATAATTCACCCATTCTGAGTCGCCAAATATATGTTACATAAATCAAATACAAATTTCTTTTATACAATACGACAACAGCGTAATTGAGAGTTTTTACACGAATATTGTCTCATAGACAGTATTCAAACTCAAATGAAGTTCTCATTACATTTATTATCACACTATTTCATAAAATAGTGAGGACTACTATAGCCACCATCTCGGACCGTCACTCTGTTCCCTGACTAGTCCCGGCTACGTTCTCATTTCTTGAAGAGAACAATGAAAGCAAAAGGGTGAGTTCAACTAGCCCAGTAAGAAATATTATGACTAAGATAATGCAGAATAAATTAGCGTTAGCCTTCAACAGTGTTAAACTAATAAACAACAAATTTAACTGCAGCGGAACAAGCAATCCTTTAGAAGAGTAAAGTAGAGCATAGTATCTACTATCTTCTATTATTTAAAAAGTTTTTCATCAACTTTATCACTGTGACTCAGCTTAATAAATAAACCACATCATCGAATCATCCCTGCACTACGGGCCAAGGATATTCATATAATCATCAATGGTCATGATTATACCGAATAATTCTTGGTCATAATCATACCAACAACTGTCCATCAATGCACTACGGGCCAATGAGGACTTTTACCATATCATTTATAACATTACGAGTCATGATTATACCGAATGATCCCTGGCCATAATCATACCAATCAATAGTCCATCTATGCACGTAAACCACTATGATTTTCATCACAATATAAGCATGAGGATGATGACAATGATATAAGAATTCAATTAAAAGAAAACAAAGGATAAAATTTTAAAGATTTACAATTTAATTTATCCAGAATTTAATAATGTTCAAATTGTCAACATGATAATGCTTTGTGGAGTAAAATTCAAGAATGATATTGTATCAAAAATGATTTAGACCGAAAAAAATCAATTTTTGCCATGAATAGAACTCTGGGTGAATAGTACCCCGTGAATAGTACTTAAGAAATAGTATCCCATGAATAGTACTTTATGAATAGTACTTCATGAATAATAATTTATGAATAGTACTCATGAATAGTACT
Source organism: Panax notoginseng (assembly GCA_016801055.1). Classification (NCBI taxonomy): domain Eukaryota; kingdom Viridiplantae; phylum Streptophyta; class Magnoliopsida; order Apiales; family Araliaceae; genus Panax; species Panax notoginseng. The sequence goes on along the minus strand of CM029023.1, from coordinate 29,799,415 downwards.
TTATAAATAGTACCGTATAAATGAATAGTATTCATGGACAGTATTCTGGCATGAAAAGGTTAAAATTTAACAAGAATGTGCAGAAAATATCCTTGTGAAACAATACTAGATGAAGCGCAAATTTCAAGGATATTCTACTAATTTCACGGAGTATAAAAGCAATACTTTAATAAAATAAGGGTATAATCAGGAATACGAGACGAAATAATATTACTCACATACTACACAGTATGGGAAAAAATATTATTCCTATGAATACTGAACAAAATAATATCTCTTACCTCAAAAGATGACTGGATACTAGAATAATGAGGTAGCAGACTTCTCTTCTTCTTTCTTTCTATAGTTTCTCTCTCTATAATTGCTCTTGTGTGTCTTAGTGAATTGTGGAGAATGAAAGAAGAATGAGCTTCTATTTATAGAAAAATATAGTTTCTATAATTGCACGTTTTGGGGCTCGAAATATTACAATATAATATCTTCATCTTTTCCTTTATTTTTAATTTAATTCTGCAAGTATTATCAAACTTGCACCACCTCCCCTAATAATACATCATGTGAATCAATAGTATATTCATGTGAATCAATAGTCTATACATATGAAAAAAATAGTTACAGTACAGTACCTTCATCTATACCTCTATTTTTAATTTAGTCATGTAAGTATTATCAATTTTACACCACCTCCCCTAATAGTACATGCATGTGAATTAATAGTACATACATGTGAACAAATAGTTATAAACATGTGAATTAATAGTAATTAATTGCTCATTTATCCGATTAATTATCCGATTGGTCAATATAACCTCTAGACATCAATTATTATCAAAATAGATGTCGATTTTCACTAACACTAATAATCCCAACACAATGGAAATATCAATTTCATCTTTAATCAATACGAACTTATTCATCATTAATATTATAGCTCACAATATTTAACAACCATATCATTCTCAGGAAAGAGGGGGCTTTCCGATAAGGATTTCTCCCTATTGGCGCACAATTAGGTGACCAAACCTCTCCTCGACAGAACTTTCTAGACATCGTCAATATTGCAAATAATAATATGAATAACTTTGTCATCTCAATTATTGATTTAATAATATAAAATATTGATACTGTGATAATAATTGAATTAATAATATGAGAGATATTATGCAGCAATTACTATAACAATAATTGAGTATAACTGAGTGACTTCTTACATAACTATCAATAATCAATATCGTGTTCTACTATGCAACCACGCGTATTTACTGTACTTTTACCACCGGGTAGTTCAACAGTTTAACGGTAAAACATTCGCCGTTATTTTCATAAAAAGATAATTCTGTCATTTTCTAACTACAACAATACTTCCGTTGTGGGGTTCACCAATGATTGTGCCGTGGTACGAATATTCCCTGTTAAAATGAATATTTTCTGACCAATCGAATATTTTATAACAACTTGCTTACTTTACAAAATTTGTAAATATTACCCACAACTATAACATTATATCAAATCGACACCATAATATTCAAAAATATATTTCGAGAAAAATTAATCTTTATTCATAAAAGTTGGGGTCTTACAACCTCCCATTCTTATGAAATTTCATCCTCGAAATTAGGGTACGTACCTGGTATGTCGAAGAGGTAAGGATAGCTTGATTTCATTTTAGATTCTAACTCCCAGGTCATTTCCTCCATATCGTGGTTTCTCCACAAAACTTTGACTTGAGGTATAACCTTGGAGCGTAGAATATGATAATTCTTATGCAAGATTTTAATAGGTACCTCTTCATATGTTAAATCTTCCGCTATCTCGTCCGGTTCTAATTCAATAATATGGTTCGGGTCTTTCACATATTTACGTAACATAGATATGTGAAAAATATTATGAACACGAGATATAATTGGCGGTAAGACGAGTCTATAGGCCACAGTTCCTACTCGATCGAGGATTACAAATGGGCTAATGAATCGAGGATTGAGCTTTCCTCTATTTCCAAATCTCGTAACTCCTTTCCATGGAGCAACACGTAACAACACATGATCTCCAATATTGAATTCCATGTCCTTTTGATGAAGATCAGCATAACTCTTTTGTCAATCTTGTGAGGTTTTTATACGTTGTCGGATCATTTGAATCTTTTTTGTAGTCATACGTACCAACTCCGGTTCCAACAACGTTTCTTCACCCACCTTATTCCAGCATACTGGAGAACGACACTTTCTTCCATACAACGGTTCAAATGGAGCCATGCCAATACTTGCTTGATAACTGTTGTTGTAGGAAAACTCCATCAATGGTAAGAACTTGTCCCAACTTCCTTTGAAGTCATGGACACAGAGTCTTAATAAATCTTCAAGAGTTTGAATAGCCCTCTCCGACTGCCTGTCCGTTTGAGGATGATATGCCGAACTAAATCGTAAATCCGTACCCATAACTTTTTACAAACTAACCCAAAATCTTGAAGTGAATCTTGGGTCTCGATCAGAAACTATGGATACTGGTATACCATGCAATCTTATAATCTCGTTTATGTACATACAATCAAGACGTTCAAGTGTATAAGTTTCTCGTATCAGTAAGAAATGAGCAGACTTGGTCAATCTATCAACAATAACCCAAATCGAATCTATGCCTTGAGAAACCTTGGGATGACCAGTAACGAAATCTATAGTAATTTGCTCCCACTTCTATTCTAGAATTTCAAGTGGTTGCAATAGACCTTTTGGCACTTGATGCTCCGCCTTGACTCGTTGACAAGTTAGACACCTTGAGATAAACTCCGCTATCTCTCTCTTCATATTGCTCCACCAAAATGTATATCGAAGATCACGATACATTTTGGTACTCCCAGGATAGATTGTAAACGGTGTGTTGTGCGCCTCCATCATGATCGTATACTTCAAGTCAGAGTCGTTAGGAACACAAAGTCTGGAGTTGACTCGAAGTATTCATTCTTAATCGATTCTTACTTCTGAAATAGCACCTTCTTATACTTTTTTCCTCATACGCATCAGCTCCAGATCTGTAGCTTGAGTAGCTTTAACTTTATTGATTAAAGTTGATTCTAATCGTATATTGCTATCTTCACGTAGGTTTTTGGAGTCTATAACTCTATCTCCATCTTTTGTATGTCATACGAAATAGGTCTTTGTGTTAACAACGTCGCATTCGTAATCGCATACGATCTTCTACTCAACGCGTCAGCTACCACGTTCACTTTTCCTAGATGGTATTGAATGGTATAGTCGTAATCTTCAACAGCTCGAGCCAATGTCTTCGGCGTATGTTACGTTCGTTTTAGGTGAAGAAATATTTGAGGGTTTTGTACAGGGTTCAAGGTCGATACAAAATTCTATTTCACGCTCTGGAGGTAGGCTAGGAAGTTCTTCGGGGAATACGTCAGGAAATTTATTAACAATAGAAATATCATTCAAAATTGTAACTCTCATCCAAGACTTGGATAACGCCTCACATTAATACCTATCAACTTGCCACCATTATTCACGGTATTCCCTATGGAAAGTTTGGCTTCGGTGCATTCCAAGACTTGGAAGTCACCAGAGAAAGGCTCGGGGCTATTTACTTATGACTTAATATGACAATGATTGACTTTAGTGGTTTGGTTACTTGAATTCGCATAACAGGTTGGTTAGGAATATGAAAGCTAACAGCCTTACTTAAATAATCGATTTTAGTATGATGAGTAGTTAACCAGTCGATTCCTAAAATCACATCAAAGGCAAGTATTTTTAAAGAGATGAGATCGACAGGTAATGTGAGGGTGACTATTTGAATCAAACAAGACTTATAAACAGTGGATGTAATGAAGGTTTCTTCCAACGGAGTTTCAACAGATAAGTCAAAGTCTAATTTCTTCGGAGTTAAATTTAAACGTTGAGCGCAAGTAGGAGAAATAAAAGAATGAGTAGAACCGGTATCTAATAAGGTATAGACTTCGCAAGAATTTATAATTAATTAACCCGTGCTAACTTCGTTCAGGTTACTCGCTTTTTGAGAAGTAACGAAAAACGTTCTTCCTAAAACCACCGACTTTGTTTTGTCCGTATCCGCCTTTGGCGCCACCGTCCCAGCTGGACTTGATTTCGCTACAGGAAAAAAATCGAGCTATGTGACCGTCTTTTCCACAACTAAAACATACCTTGGAAGGCTGTGGACAGTTTAAACTTATATGTCCCTCCTCTCCTCATCTGTAACATCTAACTGGCGGCCATTCTCCTCCCTTAGAATTTGTTGTTGGTGCTGGTGTTGTTGCTGTAAGACCCCGAATTTTATGAAATAAAAGTATTCAATTTTTCTTATAATTACTATTCAGTAAATGGTTAAAATTGATAAATATTAAAGTTAAGGGTGATATGTGAATTTTTTTTTCAAAATAAGCAAGTGGTTATAAAAAAATCATTGTTGTCGGGGAATTTTCGTTTGGTCGTGGAATATTCTTTCTGTCGGAGAATATTCGTACGACGGCGCAGCTATTTGTGGGCCCCATAACGAATAACTGTCGGATGAAGAAAACGACAAATTTGAGTTTTTACAAATAACGGCGTAGTTGTTACCGTTAATACTGTTGAAATACCCGGTGGTTAAAATACAGTAATACACGTTAGTGCACAGTAGCACACGGTATTGTACAGTATTTTTGAAATTATTGATTCTTACGTGAGAAGGCACTACTCAATAATTATTACAGTAATTACTGTTCAATATTTTATTTTATTGATTCAATAATTGCTACGTTAAAATTTTATATTATTGTTGTTCAATAATTGTCACTGAACAATATTTCCCATTATCAGATCAACAATTCATATTATTTGAATAGTATTATTAGATAGCATTATTGGCAATGTCTAGAAAGTTTTGTCTAAGGAGAGGTTTGGTCATCTAATTGCGCGCCAGTAAGGAAAAATTCTTATTGGAAAGCCCCCTCTTTCCTGTGAACGGCCTGGTTGTCATAAATGTGATTCTGTAATATTATTTGTGAATAATTAATTATTGATTCATATGATAAGGAAATATTTATTTTATGTGGATATAAATGAGGGATATATTTTTGTGGTTAAAAATGAAGAAGTTAATGTTGAGATTTTTATCATTATTTTTGTCAGAATGGAGGTATTAAAAATTTGGGTTTCTAAGATATTTTGCGGGGGTTATAATTTTTAATCCGACCGTTGGATCGTGGTAATTTTTGGATATGTTATACATATAAAAGTTGAGTATATGTCCATAAATTTTGAACCGTTAAAAATGAACGTATGATTTATTATGAATTTTACGAGATGACTGGTTCAGAAATTGTTGAATTTTCAGAGTTTATCATTTTGGTGGAAAATTCTAGAATTGGTGAGCCCCACTTGTGGTTGGTGAAGAAATGTGCTGAATTATATTTCAAATGTGGTGGGTGGGAATAGTAGCAGATAAAGCCATCAGGTTGCAGGTCAAACCTACCAAAAGTTTTCTATAAATAGAGGGCTAAGTTAGAATTGAAAATCACACCAGAAACATAAGCTTTCTCTCTTTCTCTCTCTATATTATGAAGCATATTTTGTGAGTATTTAGATACTTTTAGAGTTACTATTCAGTGCAAGTTTCCTTTGGCTTTGCATTCCAGTCAGAAATACTGCACTTTTGAGGTAAGGGATTGTAAGGGATAGTAAGGGATTTTAAGGGTTGTTATGATTTTTAGTTTCGTAATTTTTCTGATCTTCAAAAATTTTGGAAAAATTTGAAATGATATTTTGATGAGTTTTCTTGATTGTGTCCAAAAATGGTGATTTTTGGATGTATAGATTGAGAGTTATGAATTTTATGAGAAAAGATTATTTTAAAAGTAATCGCTTATAATTCCTTGTGGTTAACTCCAAAATTGATGAAATTTTTATTGGAAGTACATGTATATGATAGAAGTATACTCTATAAATTTTAAAATTTTTGGACAAAAGTACAATTTTTGATAAATGTCTAAATATTCGGCTGTTTTGGCCATATGAAAAATAGTAAATGACTTTTAAAAATTCTAAGAAAAATATATGTTCACTATGGGACTATATTATGCTAAATCCCAGAAAAAAAATATTTTTGGAACTGATTTGGTATTTTTTATGAAAATGGTCTAGTTATGAGTAAATGAATTAAATATGTTTTGTGAAGTAAGAAAATTGGAAAATAGGATTTTATGACTTGAGAATCCTATATGAGGTATATGCAGATTTTTGATGAGGGTTTTGATTATTGGTGATAAAATCTTATGAGTTTGGTATTTTAGAATGATTAAATGCATTATTTAGTAAAGTGTAAACAATTTAAATAAATTGTTTATAAGCTTAAGAAATATTATTCTTTCAATATCATTATACCGAAATACTGGTATGGATTTTATTGTGGAGTTTCTACCTTTTTGTGTCGGACTTACTATTTATGAGTTACTATTCACGAGTTACTATTCATGAGTTACTATTCACGAGTTACTATTCACGATAAAAATTGGTTTCTTTTTCTGACCAAATTATAGTTGATTTACGAATATTACATTGTGTCCAAAAATGGTGACTTTTGGATGTATAGATTGAGAGTTATGAATTTTATGAGGAAAGAAAATATTCGGCTGTTTTGGCCATATGAAAAATAGTAAATGACTTTTAAAAATTCTGAGAAAAATATATGTTCACTATGGGACTATATTATGCTAAATCTCAGAAAAAAAATATTTTTGGAACTGATTTGGTATTTTTCATGAAAATGGTCTAGTTATGAGTAAATGAATTAAATATATTTTGTGAAGTAAGAAAATTGAAAAATAGGATTTTATGACTTGAGAATCCTATATGAGGTATATGCAGATTTTTGATGAGGGTTTTGGTTGTTGATGATGAAATTGTAAGAGTTGGCATTTTATGATGATTAAATGCATTAATTAGTAAAGTGTAAATAATTAAAATAAATTGTTTATAAATTTAAGTAATGTTATTCTTTCAATATCATTATACCAAAATATTGGTATGGATTTTATTGTAGAATTTCTATCTTTTGTGTCGGGGTTACTATTCATGAGTTACTATTCACGATTTACTATTCATGAGTTACGAATATTACTCTTGAGATTAAAACTATATGTTGATCATATTATTTTTATCATCATATATAACATTTTTATAACACTGATGTTGAAATTCTCTTTCATTGGAGTGTAAAGATGGATAGATTATTGGTATGATCATGACTAGAGTTCTCTTTGGCCTGTAGTGCAAAGTTGAATTGTGACTGGTATGATCATGACCATTGAATTTATAATTGAATATCTTAAGCTTAAGTGCAAAGGTGAATTGATCAACATGGTTATAATTATTGTTTATATAAATTCTGAAATGATTATATATTTCTTTGAGATATGAATATATTTGGCCTGTAGTGCAAATATGAATTGTTGATGAATATCTTTGGCCTGTAGTGCAAAGATGATCTGTTGTTGAATATCTTTGGCCCGTAGTGCAAAGATGGTTTGTTGATGAATATCTTTGGCCCGTAGTGCAAAGATGGATTTGTTAGTATGATTATAAACAGGAACTGTGATTTAGTATAACCATGATCTTTGATGTTTCAGGTAAAGACAGGTGATGAAAATATTCTTCGTCCTGGGTGCGAAGAAAAATTTATAGTCACAATTATGATTATGAGTTATTCATATGATTGTGGAAAGGAACTGTTGAGTGATGTTACATGGATAAAATATTGTTGGTGGATGTTTAACATGGAGAAGATAATAGACTTTATAGTCTATTTGACTCTTCTAATGGATTGCTCGTTCCGCTGCAACTATGGTTGAAATTTTTATCATTTACCATATGTTCTAAATCTCTGATTTATTGTCGATGAAGGCTATTGATAATTGAATTATCTTTAGTCATGATATTCTTTACTGAGCTAGTTGTGCTCACCCTTTTGCTTCACAATTCCTTTCAGGTAATAAGAGTGTAGCTGGGTCGAGCGGGGGTAACAAGGGAATAGAACGGTGGTCATCATTTAGTAGTTATATTTGGTGAAGAAAATAGGGTGAGGCGAACCCAACGTTGAAAGGGTGTTTTGTCACTATCATATAAGATGTCTAATGACATACAACCTCGTGTCATCATAAGACAGGGTTGTGCTCATCCACTTGCTGAGTATATCTATGGGCACTACCTATATAATCTTGGTGTTTGTTTGAAGTATAATTCTCAATTAGAGACAGTGGAGATAATGATAAGTCAAGAGAAGACTCACCATTGGGAAGAATATGATAGTAATCTTCTCGTTTTTCTTTGGGGTCTATTGGGTCAACCAAGGATAATTCTGTGGCCATATGATATCTATCATAACCTAGACGCGTGGCCTCCCATGTACGAAGATTTTCTTGAGCACTTTCCAAAGATTCTAATTTCTAAAACAGTTTTTGACTATACCTTTATGTAAGGTGTTATTGTGAGGTGATGTCCACGGTTGGAACATGAGTCACATTTGGTATATATTTGTATCCAAACTCACAGCATATGTGTTGTTGTATTTTGCATGACAATTGTTGTAATAAAGTTGTAGCTGTTTTCTGTACCATGTATTTGGCGACTCAGAATAGGTTGGATGGAATGAACCTATTTTGGGGTTGTTACAGTTGCTGACGTCTTCCTGTCATCGTTAAATCTTCTCTTCTTGAAATTTCCACTTGAATCATTTCTTCTATTATCTTGGCCATCATTACCACTGAAGTGGTTACCATTTTTGGCATGATAATTTCCTCCACATTTGTTGTCACCGCTTCGATGACTGCTACCGCTAGTATTGTCATTTTGCCGACTGCTCTCTCTTAGTTGGGTTGACTCATTATCGCGCTCCAATAACTGAGCCCTATTTACAACATCTGAATACAAACTCAGTTTGTGAGAAATTAGGTATTGATGTATCTCGAGTTTCAAATCTCTTAGAAACAACCGCGTCATACGCTCCTCATCATCTACCAATTGGGATGCAAATCAGGATAACTCCGTAAATTTAGCCTCGTACTGTGATACAGTCATATTGTTTTGCTCTAGCTTGATGAACTCCACCTCCTTCATGTGACGAATACTTTTGGGAAAGTACTTGTCATTGAATAATTCTTGGAACTTCTACCAAGATTTTTTGAGTGCGGCAGGCTGAGTACATTTTACTGATTCTCACCAGTAATCCGCCTCACCTCTCAACATGAAGGTGGCAAAAGGAACCTTTTGATCCTCGGAGCATCCCAAGACATCAAATATCTTGGTGATCTGCTCTATCCACGTCTCCGCCTTAAGTGGTTTTGGCTCTCCCAAAAACTCCGGTGGTCCCAGCTCCTTGAACTGCTTAGTGGTGACCATCCGAGAGTTGCCAGTATTTCCACCTGCATTTTGAACAGGAGTTGCTCTCACCTGATGTTGCATGAATTGCATAAAGCCTATGAACATCTCATCGTTTATCATCTGGTCGGTGTTGTTGTTTACCTGAGGATTATTGCCTTCCTAATGCACATTATCCTGGGTATTAATCGTTGGTGACTCAACGGTCTCATGTGCTTCATTGCTTATCTCAACATTTTCAGATGCCATTTTCAAACACTGCCATAAAACAAGGGTTAATTGACATGTCACATATTATCCCTATACTCTGACCGACCAATTAAATAGCAAATAAACTTAGGTAGGTCATACTAGCGAAGGAATTTCCCGTCTCTCCCTTCCTAGTTCTGATCTCACATCTCAGCTAGGGATCATATCCCTAAGCTTTGATACCAACTGTAACGCCCCCAAAATAGGTATACATCACCCATTCTGAGTCGCCAAATACATGGTACATAAATCAAATACAAACTTCTTTTATACAATACGACAACAACGTAGCTGAGAGTTTGTACACGAATATTATCTCATAGACAGTATTCAAACTCAAATGAAATTCTCATTATATTTATTATCACACTATTTCATAAAATAGTGAGGAAAACTATAGCCACCATCTCGGACCATCACTCTGTTCCCCGACTAGTCCCGGCTACGTTCTCATTTCCTGAAGAGAACAATGAAAGTAAAAGGGTGAGCTCAACTAGCCCAGTAAGAAATATTATGACTAAGATCATGCAGAATAAATTATCGTTAGCCTTCAACAATGTTAAACTAATAAACAACAAGTTTAACTGCAGCGGAACAAGCAATCCATTAGAAGAGTCAAGTAGAGCATGATATCTACTATCTTTTATGATTTAAAAAGTTTTTCATCAACTTTATCGTTAAGACTCAGCTTAATAAATAAATCACATTATCGAATCATCCCTGCACTACGGGCCAAGGATATTCATGTAATCATCAATGGTCATGATTATACCGAATACTCCCTGGTCATAATCATATCAACAACTGTCCATCAATGCACTACGGGCTAATGAGGACTTTTATCACATCATTTGTAACATTACGGGTCATGACTATACCGAATGATCCATAGCCATAATCATACCAATCAATAGTCCATCTATGTACGTAAGCTACATATGACTTTCATCACAATATAAGTATGAGGATGATGACAATGATATAAGAATTTAATTAAAAGAAAGCAAATGATAAATTTTTAAAGATTTATAATTTAATTTATCCAGAATTCAATAATGTTCAAATTGCCAATATGATACTGCTTTGTGCAGTAAAATTCAAGAATGATATTGTATCAAAAAGAAATTAATTTTTACCATGAATAGTACTCTGAGAAAATAGTACCCGGGTGAATAATACCCCGTGAATAGTACTCTGAGAATAGTACCCCGTGAATAGTACTTTATGAATAGTACTCATGAATAGTACTTCGTGAATAGTACTTTACGAATAGTACCCGTGAATAGTACTTTGTGAATTGTACCATCTAAATGAATAGTACTCATGGACAGTACTCCATAATGAAAAGTTTAAAATTTAACAAGAATGTGCAGAAAAAATCATTGTGAAACGATACTAGATGAAGCGTAATTTTCAAGGATATTCTACTAATTTCACGGAGTATAGAAGTAATACTTTAACAAAATAAGGGTATAATCAGGAATACGAGATGAAATAATATTACTCACATACTACAGAGTATGGAAGAAAATATTATTCCTATGAATACTGAACAAAATAATGACTACAGAGTATGTCTAGAAAGTTCTGTCTAGAAAAGGGGCTGTGTCATCTAGTTGTGCGCCAATAAGGAAACGTCCTTATCGGAAAGCCCCCTCTTTTCTGGGAATGGTCTGGTTGTTAATATTGCAAGTTATAATATTAATGATGCATAAATATTATTAAAAATGTGTTTAGTGAAGCCAAGTGAATTGTGATAAATAGAGGGTTTTTTTTATGAATTATTTGTTATAAATTTGGTGTTATATATATATATATATATATATATATATATATATATATATATATATTATATAAGTATTATTTTATTAGTATTATAATAGTAATAAAACAGAAAACTTTTTATATAAAATAGAATATATTATATTTTATTTAAAGTTTTCGTTTTATTAGAATATTTTATTGCATAGTGTTGCATAGTAAATCAGAAAATCAGTCGATTCAGTCGCCCGTGAATGTTGTTACTGTGCGTCCGTAATTTTTTTTCTTAAATAGTATCCGCCATTTTCCTATAAATAGGATGCTTAGTTTAGAAATAAAAATCACACTAGAATCAGAGAATTCTTCTTCTATAATATTGAGCGTATTTTTTTTGAGTTTAAGAAAGCTTTGAGTGAAGAAAATTTTACAAGTTTTATTCAAGAATATTCCCACTATACCACTCAGAAATACTCTCCTTTTAAGGTAAGAGATATTATTTTTGTTCAATATTCGTAAGAAATAATATTTATTTCCATACTCTATAGTATATAAGTAATATTATTTTGTTTCATATTCCTAATTTTACACTTAGTTTGATAAGTATTGCTTCTATAATCCTTGAAATTAGTAGAATATCTTTAAAATTTGTGCTTCATCTAGTATCGTTTCATATAAATATTTTTCTGAACATTCTTGTTAAATTTTAATCTTTTCATGCCGGGGTACTATTCACGAAGTACTATTCATGGGATACTATTCACTCAGGTACTATTCACCCGAGGTACTATTTACAATAAAAATTAATTTCTTTTCTGTCGAAATTATTTTTGATGCATGAATATTATTCTTAAATTTTACTCCACAAAGCAGTTATCATGTTGACAATTTGGACATTCTTGAACTCTGGATAAATTAAATTATAAATCTTTAAAATTTATCCTTGCTCTCACTTAATTGAATTCTTATATCATTGTCATCATCCTCACGCTGAAATTGTAATGAAAGTCATCTTTGGCCCGTAGTGCATAGATGAACTATTGATTGGTATGATTATGGCCGAAAATTATGTATTGGTATAATCATGACCTGCAATGTTACAAATGATGTGGTAAAAGTTCTCATTGGCCCGTAGTGCATTGATAGACAGTTGTTTAGCATGATCATGATCACTGGTAATAATAACGAATATCCTTCGCCCGTAGTGGTATAGTTCATGGATGTGATACTAACGAATATCCTTGGCCCATAGTGCATAGATAATTCGGTGATGTGGATTACTTATTGAGATGTGTTACAGAGATAAAATATTGATGATGAACTTTTAAATCATAGAAGAAAGTAGACATTATGCTCTACTTGACTCTTCTAATGGATTGTTTGTTTCGCTGCAGTTATACTTGTTGTCTATTGTATTCTATCAGTTTTACACTGTTGAAGGCTAAGGATAATTAATTCTGCATTATCTTAGTCATAATATTCTTTACTGGCTAGTTGAGCTCACCCTTTTCTTTCATTGTTCTCTTCAAAAAATAAGAATGTAGCTGTGACTAGTCGGGGAATGGAGTGATGGTCCAAGATGGTGGCTATAGTAGTCCTCACTATTCTATGAAATAGTGTGATAATAATTGTAATGAGGACTTCATTTGAGTTTGGATATTGTCTACGAGATAATATTCGTGTTAAAACTCTCAGCTTACATTTTTTGTATTGAGTAAATTAAGTTTGTATTTGAATTATGTACCATGTATTTGGCGACTCAGAATGGGTTGTGTATACCTATTTTGGGGGCGTCACATTGGTGGTTGGTTATAAGTGAAGATCATGGTGGATCTTGAAGTTATATGGTGTATATGAAGGAGACCGCCTTGTTAAAACACCTTAAATGATGTGTGATAAGTAAACCAAGTAACTAACATGGTACGCCTAAGCATGAGGATGGAAGACAAGTAATAGTGGACTATAAACGAACTTAATATGTGTTGTCTGTGTATTGTTGTGTGATTTCAAAAAGATGGAATCCTAGGTATGTGTATTGTCAAGTTGTTCCAAGTGGAACGAAGGAAAAATACGCTATAATGAAGTTCTGGCAAAATTATCCATAAAAGGTGTCAAGCATGAAAAACCCTTGCTTGGTACGATTTCTAGATCAAGTTTAAGGGTGGTTAACACTTCTGAAAAATTATTTCTTTTCAGGAGATGTGTAGATTGGTGAAAACGTGAGCCGTGGGCTTAAGAATGAACTCAATATGACTTTGGATGAGTAAGTTATGAAGTTTAAAAAATTTGACGTTGAAACGTCTTCTCGGTGAAAATGGCTCCCAGAAGGGTTTTGAGTCAAATTCCCGACAATTGAGAGAATTGTGACAAATTTTATGTTCGGGGGGGGGGGGGGGGAGGATTTGAAGAATTAGTTACAAGATAGAAATAGACGTAAGAACGAGCTTATTCCGATATCGGACGAGCAAGTTGTGAAGGTACGAAGTGGGTGCGATGAAAATTGTGACACCCCCAAAATTAGGTATACATCACCCATCTTGGGTCGTCAGATACATAGTACAGAATACAAATATAACTTACTAATACAACTGTCGTGTACAATACGACAAAACATAAACTGTGAGTTTGAATACAAATATTATCTTCTAGAGAGTATTCATACTCAAAAGGAGTCCTCATTACATTTATTAACACACCATTACATAGAATAGTGAAGACTACTAACTAATACTATCATTCGGACCATCACTCCGTTCCCCGACTTGCCTCAGCTACGTTCTCATTTCCTGAAGAGAACAGTGAAAGAAAGGGTGAGCTCAACTAGCCCAGTAAGAAATATTATGACTAAGATAATGCAGAATAAATTATCATTAGCCTTCAACAATGTTAAACTGATAAAATATAATAGACATCAAGTTTAACTGCAGCGGAACAAGCAATCCATTAAAAGAGTCAAGTAGAAAATAAACTCTACTATCTTTTATGATTTAAAAGGTTTTTCAACACTGTGATCGCTGGGACTCAGCTTAATAAAATAATCCACATCATCGAATCACCCCTGCACTACGGCCAAGGATATTCGTGTATTCATTAATGGTCATGATCATGCCAACAACTGTCCATCAACGCACTACGGGCCAATGAGGACTTTTACCACATCATTTGTAACATTACGGTCATGATTATACCGAATAATCCCTGGTCATAATCATACCAAGTTCATCTATGCACTACAGGCCACAGATGACTTTTAACATTTTATAAACATGAGGATGATGACAATGATATAAGAATTCAATAAAACAAGTTCAAGAATTAATTTATCCAAGAATTAACAACGTCCAAATTGTCAACATGATACTGCTTTGTGGAGTAAAATTCAAGAATGCTTAGAAGAATATTTTCATGAAAAGATACTGGATGAAACGCAATTATCAAGGATATTCCATAAATTTCATGGAGTATAGAAGTCAAAACTTAACCAACTGAGTATAAAAAAGAATCGAATAACAAAAGAAATCACCATGCATGCGATAGACCGCACAGACATGTTATTCCCACATAATAATAAATAATGGAACCAGGTCCGGCGTAAAACGCACAGACAGGATATTCCAACAGAATAATAATAAAGACGGAACCAGGTCCGGTGTAAAACACATAGACAGGATGTTTCAACAGAATAATAATAAAGACGAAACCAGGTCCGGTGTAAAACACACGGACAGGATGTTCCAACAGAATAATAATAAAGACGGAACCAGGTCCGGTGTAAAACACACAGACATGATGTTCCAACAGAATAATAATAAAAACGGAACAAGGTCCGGTGTAAAACACACAGACAGGATGTTCCAACAGAATAATAGAAGAATGTCACCAAGTATAGGGTAGACCGCGTATACAGGTTATTCCAACAGAATAATAAGAAATGGAATAACAACAGTTCTCTTCATGAATAAGAAAGAATAACACCCCTTACCGTTTTAATGAAGAGCTGAAATAAGGAAGTAGTTAAGTAGCAAAATACTCTTCTTCTCTCTCTCTCTATAGTTTCTCTCTATAGTTTCTCTCTCTAGAGTTCAGTGAATTCGTAAGAAATAATGAAGGAATGAGCTGCTATTTATAGAAAAATAGAATGCATAGTAACTAATCCATGAACGGTCCAGATTGATTACTTTAATCTGACGGTCCATATTTAAAGAAAAATCTTTTAAATAAAATATAATATATTCTATTTATAGAATAACTTTAATAAAGTATTCTATTTTATATAAAAAGATGTTTCTGTTTTATTACGTTAATAATACGAATAAAACAAAACGTCATTATCGCTAAATAATTCATATTATTAACTGACAATAATTGAATCAAACTGAGTGACTTTTCACATAAGCATTAATAATCAATACCGTGTGCTACTATGCAACCACACGTATTACTGTACTTTTACTACCGAGTAGTTCAACAATATCAATGGTAAAACTTCCGCCATTATTTTTAATAAAATATTTTTGTTGTTTTCTCAATCCGACAATAATTCCGTTGTGGGGTCCACCAATGATTGTGCCGTTGTACGAATATTTCCTGTTAAAATGAATATTCCCCGACCAATCGAATATTATATAACAACTTGCGTACTTTGCAAAATTTATAAATATTACCCACAACTATAACATTATATCAAATTAACTCCATAATATTCAAAAATGATATTTATAGAAAATTCATCTTTATTTATAAAAGTTGGGGTCTTACAAAAATGACGCAACTGTCAAAATGGACAAAATGGGCACCATGTTCACTGCCGGTGTGGCGCAGACGTGCCACTAGCAAGGCCAAAACGGTGTGGAGCGCGCTAGAGTTGCAGTAGGCTAGATAACTTTGACGTCCTTTAGTAAATCGGCCATAACATTTTCATACGAACTCCGGTTGAAATGATTTAGGATGACTCAGAAAGATAAGGCGTAGAAATAAAACTTTCATTCTTTAAGTTTTGAGATTTGAGGTCGGGATCGAGGTTGAAAATGAGCATCTTTAGAGTTGTTGTGTATTCGGAGGCAAACCGTGGTGTTTCTTCAGTACGCCGTGGTGACGATCCGTGTTTGACTAGTATTTACGAGTTCTAAACACTGAACTTTGGAATATTAGTCTAGAAAAATGTAAAACAAGAAATGGTATATGTATTTTATGTGTTAATCGTACGCAATGACGTATCGGTTAAGCGTTCGGGTTGCACAAGTCGGGTGTACGACGTACGAACGTCAAAACACCAAGTCGAATGTTAATGAACTTAAATAGTGTTCCGATTATTATGAAACGAACATTATAAAACATGGAATAGAGTTAAATTAAACCATAAGTGACGTATATACGTAAATAATTGGTATAATTGACCTTAATGATATATATAGGTCGTTTGAGGAGCGATTAGATAGCGTTCCGGTAAATCGCGTAAAAGGCAAGTTTCTTAACTTGCTCTAATGTTGCAATTGAACAAGTTTTCCAAATTCATTTAAATTATTGAATTGAATGTAATTTTCATGTTTTTGTACAAATAGATTACATTTGTACAAGTTGTTGAGCTACAAATTGTGCTGGTTGTGAATATCTGCACTTATGTGCTTGTGTGTAAGAAATGTTATGTTATTGAACTGTTTAAGATGTTACAATTTTATTGATGCATGAATTGCGTTATGATTAACTCCATGCTAATTTTTTTACATGGACACATGATAAGATGTATGTGGAAATAAACACAGGTTGTGTTATGATATTAATATAGACACTGTTAGTGGCAAAACGTAAGATTGATGAAAAGAATAGGTGAAAGTCGGTATGACTGGTTATTAGAGATTGTGATGCTTAAGAATGATAGGGATTTAAGTTATTTTTATTTATTTGAATTGCTTCCCAACTATTGTTTTGTTGATGATGTTTTCAAATAATGCTGAATTGATTCTTGATTTTGTTGTTTATTCAACTGCTATAACTTGTTGGGCAATTAAATGCTCACTCTTGTAAAACTATAAAACTTTTTCAGCTAAAGAAAATGAACTTGATTAGTCAGGTGATATTAAGCGAAAGAAATTCGTTAAAGAAGAAGGCCTTGAGGATTACATTTTGTATTGTAATAGTTTTTTGTAATTGTAATATTTTTATTATTTAATATTCATTAATATTATAATTTGAAGATGTAAAGGTCTTAGATGTAACGAATGAGAACTTTGTGTTAATTAAAAATATTTATCAAATTAAATAAATATTTTTGTTGGTTTATTTAATAAATAAATAAATAATTAATGGAATTTATTATGGGATGACTTATTTAAGTGTGACAATGTTAATTAAATTATGTTGAATAATTTTATAGTTTGATGTTTTAATTTAATTATATCATTAAATTAAAACATAAATGACTTGTTGAGTAATTACAATATTGTGTAAATGTGACGCCCCCCAAAATAGGTATACAACACCCATTCTGAGTCGCCAAATACATGGTACAGAAAGCAAACTACAACTTCAATAATACAATTGTCGTGCAAAATACGACAACACATACTGTGAGTTTAAATACAAATATTGTCTTCTAGACAATATCCACACTCAAATAAGTCCTCAATACAATTATTCAAACACTATTTTACAGAAATAGTGAGGACTGCTAAAATATCTTTCTAGAACCATCACTCCATACCCCGACTAGATCCTGCTATGTTCTCACCTCCTGAGAAGAAAAATGGAACAAAAAGGAAAAGCTCAACTAGCCCAGTAAAGAATATTATGACTAAGATAATATACAACAAATTATCATTAGTATTTAACAGGGAAAAATCTGATAGAATATAATCGACAACAAGTTTTAGATCAACAACTGCAGCGGAAACAGCAAACCATTAGAAGAGTCAAGTAGAGAAAGAATTCTACTATCTTCTAAGATTTAAAAGTCCATCATCAATATTTTATCCCTGTAACATCAATTAATAATCATCTTTATCCAAATATTCATCTTTGCACTACAGGCCAAAGATATTCATTTGTATCACCTGTCAGTCATGTTCATCTCAACACCTGTTCATCTTTGCACTGCAGGCCAAAGATATTCATCAAGTAATCATACATCTTTGCACTACAGGCCAAAGATATTCAGTTATATCATCATTTAGGACTGAGGATGATGAAAAATATCTTAAAGAGAACGAATCCAGTGAGATAGAAGGACAAATATTAGGGATTCGTATAACAGTTTATCCAAGATCAATAATACTTCATAATAATCAATTGTGAAGCAGAATTCAAAAAAATAAAGATCAAAACATGGATACAATCAAAGATAGTAACCATAATAGACATCTTGGACAAAAAGGGCAAATTTTATTTTTCGGTGAATAGTGCCGTATTCATGAATAGTACCGTATATGTGAATAGGCAGTATACATGAATAGTAACTCTGACACAAAAAGTTTTAAATTTGATAAAAACTCATATCAATATTTCAGCATAATGATATTGAAGAAAATAATATCATTTAAGAAGAAAATAATATCCCTTACCTCAAGATATCAGTACTTCTGGTCGGAATACCAGTATAAGGCTGAAAGAAACTTGCTCTGATAAATAGAAACTCTCAAAATATCTAAATACTCACAAAATACACTCAATAATCTAGAGAGAGAAAGAGAGAAAACTTGTTTTTGGTGTGATTTTCAATTCTAACTTAGCCCTCTATTTATAGGAAAATTTTAGTAGGCTTGACCTGCAACCTGATGGCTTTACCTGCTACTATTCCCACCCACCACATTTGAAATATAATTCAGCACATTTCTTCACCAACCACAAGTGGGGTCCACCAATTCTAGAATTTTCCATCAAAATGATAAACTCCAAAAATTTAACAATTTCTGAACCAGTCATCTTGTAAAATTCATAATAAATCATACGTTCATTTTTAACGGTTCAAAATTTGTGGGCATATACTCAACTTATATATGTATAACATATAAAAAAATTACCACGATCCAACGGTCGGATTAAAAATTATAACCCCCGCAAAATATCTCAAAAACCCTGATTTTTAATACCTCCATTCCGACAAAAATACGGATAAAAACCTCAACATTAACACCTTCATTTTTAACCACAAAAATATATCCCTCATTTATATCCACATAAAATAAATATTTCCTTATCATATGAATCAATAATTAATTATTCACAAATAATATTGCAGAATCACATTTATGACAACCAGGCCGTTCCCAGGAAAGAGGGGGCTTTCCAATAAGGATTTCTCCTTACTGGCACACAATTAGATGACCAAACCTCTCCTTAGACAGAACTTTCTAGACATTGCCAATAATGTTATCTAATAATATTATTCAAATAATATGAATTATTGATCTGATAATAGAAAATACTGTGCAGCAGCAATTATTGAAACAACAATAATATAAAATATCAACGCAGCAATTATTGAATCAATAAAATAAAATATTGAACAATAACTACTATAACAATTATTGAGTAGTGTCTTCCTTCGTAAGAATCAATAATTGGTGCAATACCGTGTGCTACTGTATTTTAACCACCGGGTATTCCATCAGTATTAACGGTAACAAGTACGCCGTTATTTATAAACAACTTATGCTTGTCGTTTTCTTCATCCAATCGCTTTCCGTTATGGGGCTCACACAAGGCTGCGCCGTCGTATGAATATTCCCCGATAGCAAGAATATTCCACGACCAAACGAATATTCCCTGACAAAATGAATATTTTATAACCACTTGCTTATTTTATAAAATTTACACATTTCACCCATAACCAAAGTATTATATCAAATTAACCCCTTATTATTCACAATAATATTTAGAGAAAATTTGATTTTATTCATTAATAAGTTGGGGTCTTACAACCTCCCCTCCTTATGAAATTTCGTCCTCGAAATTGACGTACGTACCTGATGTTTCAAAAAGGTGAGGATACCTCGCTTTCATTTCTGATTCCAACTCCCAGGTCATTTCTTCAATAGCATGGTTTCTCCACAAAATCTTAACTTGTGGTATAACCTTCGTGCGTAGGACATGCTCTTTCCTATCCAAGATCTTAACAGGTACCTCCTCATACGTTAAATCTTCAGCTATCTCGTCTGGTTCTAACTCAATAATGTGGTTCGGGTCTTTAACATATTTACGAAGCATTGATATGTGAAAAATATTATGAACACGATACATGCTTGGAGGTAATGCGAGTCTATACGCCACATTTTCTATTCGCTCAAGAATCTCAAATGGACCAACAAATCTTGGATTGAGCTTTCCTCTCTTCCCAAATCTTGTAACTCCCATCCATGGTGCAACACGTAATAATACATGATCCCCAATACTAAATTCCACGTCCTTCCGATGAAGATCCGCATAACTCTTTTGTCGATCCTGTGCCGTTTGTACACGTTGTCGAATCGTTTGGATCTTCTCTGTAGTAATGCGTACCAACTCTGGTCCCAACAATGTTGCTTCACCCACCTCGTCCCAGCATACTGGAGAACGACATTTTCTTCCATACAACGCCTCGAATGGAGCCACACCTATGCTCGCTTGATAACTGTTGTTGTAGGAGAATTCCACCAATGGTAGGTACTTATCCCAACTCCCTTTGAGATCTAGGACACAAAGTCTTAATAGATCTTCAAGAGTTTGAATAGTCCTCTCTGATTGTCCGTCCGTTTGAGGATGGTATGCGGAACTGAATCGTAAATTCGTGCCCATAGCTTTCTGCAAGCTAACCCAAAATCGTGAAGTGAATCTTGGGTCACGATCTGAAACTATGGATACTGGCATGCCATGCAATCTCATAATCTCGTTCACGTACATACTAGCAAGACGTTTAAGGGAATAAGTCTCACGTATCGGCAAGAAATGAGCGGACTTGGTTAATCTATCAACAATAACCCAAATCGCATCTATGCCTTGAGAAACCTTGGGAAGACTCGTAACAAAATCCATAGTAATGTGTTCCCACTTCCATTTCGGAATCTCAAGTGGTTGCAATGGACCCTTTGGTACTTGATGCTCTGCTTTTATACGTTGACAAGTTAAACATCTTGAGATAAACTCCGCGATCTCTCTTTTCATATTACTCCACCAAAATGTGTGTCGAAGATCGTGATACATTTTGGTACTCCCAGGATAGATTACAAACGGTGTGTTGTGTGCCTCCATCATTATTCTATGCTTCAAGTCAAAATCGTTAGGAACACAAAGTCTGGAGTTGACTCGAAGTATTCCTTCTTCATCGATTCTTGCTTCTGGAATAGCACCTTCTTGCACTTTCTTCTTCATACGCATCAGCTCCGGGTCTGTGGTTTGAGCAACTTTAACTTTATCAATTAAAGTTGGTTCTATGCGTATACTTGACATCATCGCACTCGTTCCTGCATATGATATTCTACTCAACGCGTCAGCTACCACGTTTGCTTTTCTAGGATGGTATTGGATGGTATGATCGTAATCTTTCAACAGCTCGAGCCAACGTCTCTGCCGCATGTTGAGTTCCTTTTAGGTGAAGAAATATTTGAGGCTTTTATGATCTGTATAGATCTCCACTTTCTCCCCATACAGGTAGTGTCTCCAAATCTTCAACGCGAAAATGACTGCTACCAACTCTAAATCATGAGTAGGATAATTCCTCTCATATTCTTTGAGTTGTCGCGAGGCATAGGCTATGACTTTCCCATGTTGCATGAGAACACATCCTAACCCTTTGCCTGAAGCATCGCTGTAGATAACAAATCCATCCGAACCAGATGGTATTATCAGAACAGGTGCCGAAATGAGTCTCCTCTTGAGTTCTTGGAAACTCTTCTCGCATTCCTCACTCCATACGAATTTTGTATCTTTTTGAGTCAGCTAAGTTAACGGAGTAGCGATTCGAGAATATCCTTCAACGAATCTCTGATAATAACTAATTAAGCCTAGAAAGCTACATATTTCGATTACCGACTTAGATTGCTCTCAACTGTGACTCATATCCCAACCTTGGATAGCACGTCACAATGACACCTATCAGTTTACTATCGTACGAATATGGCGTCCCCTACGGAGAGTCTGGCTTTGGTGCATTCCACAAAGGAAGTCACCAGATAGAGGCTCGGGTACCAACTTCTATAGTTGGGTTTTTAACTCCTGAAGTTCAATAGGAGCTATTCAATATGAGATTTTAGAAATAGGTTTTGTATCGAGTTGAAGATAAATACAAAAATTTAATATCACGCTCTGGGTTAGGCCATGAAATTCTTCAGGAAATACGTCAGGAAATTCACTAACAACAGAAATATCATTCAAATCTGACGTATTTTTGTTCAAGTCCATGACATGGGCTAAGAAAACTTGACATCCATTTTTTAATAATCGAATGACTTTATGGCTTGGTATGACAGCAATTGATTTTAGTGGTTTGGTTGCTTGAATTCGAATAACAGGTTGCTTAGAAATATGAAAACTAACAACCTTACGAAAGCAATCACTTTGGCATGATGAGTAGTTAACCAATCGATCCCTAAAATCACATCAAAAGCAAGTATCTTTAAAGAGATAAGATCAACAGGTAATGTGATGGTGTCAACTTGGATCAAACAAGATTTATAAACAGTGGATGTAACGAAAGTTTCTCCTAACGGAGTTTCAACAGATAAGTCAAAGTCTAATTTTCTCCGGAGTCAATTTTAAACTTTGAGCACAAGCAGGAGAGATAAAAGAATGGGTAGAACCGGTATCTAATAAGGTATAGACTTCGCAAAAATTTATAATTAACTAACCCGTGCTAACTTCGTTCGGGTTCCTCGCATTCTGACCAGTCACGAAAAATGCTCTTCCGGGAACCGTTGACTTTGACTTTTCTGGGACAGCTTTTTGAGTCACCATCCCCACTGAACTTGGTTTTTCTACAGAACACTCTCGAGCTATATGACCCTCCTTTCCACAGTTATAACATACCTTAGATTGTTGTGGGCAGTTTGGGCTGATATGTCCCTCTTTCCCACATTTGTAACATACGACCGGTGGTCGTTCTCCTCCCCTAGAAACAGTTGATGTTTGTGCTGACGTCTTCACGTTATCATTGTTGTACCTTCTCTTCTTGAAATCTCCTCCCGACTCGCTCCTTCTATTATCACGACCACGATTACCACCAGAGTGGTTACCGCTTTTGTCCGAATGTTTTCCTCCCTGCTGGTTTTCATTGCTTCGATTACTGCCGCCACCGGTATGACCCTGGTTGTGGTCCCTCGGTTGCACATACTCATTATCTCGCTCTAATAATTGAGCCCTGTTTACAACATCTGAATATAAAGAAAATTTATGAGAGATAAGATATTGCCGAATTTCGGGTTTTAGACCTCTCAAAAACATCCTTGTCATTCGTTCCTCATTCTCGACCAAATGAGGTGCAAACCTGGATAACTCTGCAAACTTCGCCTCGTACTGGGACACCGTCATGTTGTTTTGTTCCAGTCTAATAAACTTTACCTCCTTCATATGACGAATACTTTCAGGAAAGTACTTGTCATTAAACAATTTCTGAAACGTTTCCCAGGACATGTTGAGTGCGTCAGGCTGGGTACGCTTCACAGACTCCCACCAGTAGTCTGCCTCACCGCGGAACATAAAAGTGGCGAATGGAACCATTTGTTCCTCCGTGCATCCCAAGACATCGAATATCTTGGTAATTTGCTTGACCCACGTTTCCGCCATGATCGGATCCGGCTTTCCCTTAAATTCTGGTGGTCCCAATTCTTTGAACTGCTTAGCTGTGACAAACCGCGCGTTGTTATCATTTCCACCCATATTCTGCACACGAGTCTCCCTCGTCTGAATTTGCATGAACTGCAAAAAGCTCCTAAACATTCCATCATTCATCGTTTGCTCGGTAACGTTGTTTACATGAGGAATATTGCCTTCCTGTTGCACGTTCTCCTGGGTGGTGATCAAAGGTGTCTCCACGGTCTGATTTACTCCATTATTAATGTTCTCATCTGCCATTCTTAAATACTGCCATAAAACAAGGGTTAATAGTCATGTCATATATTATCCCTATACTTTGACCGACCAAATAAACACCAAATAAACTTAGTCAGGTCATACTAGCGAAGGAATTCTCCGTCTCTCCCCTCCTAGTTCTTGTCTCACATCTCAACCAGGGATCATATTCCTAAGCTCTGATACCAACTGTGACGCCCCCAAAATAGGTATACAACACCCATTCTGAGTCGCCAAATACATGGTACAAAAAGCAAACTACAACTTCAATAATACAATTATCGTGCAAAATACGACAACACATACTGTGAGTTTAAATATAAATATTGTCTTCTAGACAATATCCACACTCAAATAAGTCCTCAATACAATTATTCAAAGACTATTTTACAGAAATAGTGAGGACTGCTAAAACATCTTTCTAGAACCATCACTCCATACCCCGACTAGATCCTGCTATGTTCTCACCTCCTGAGAAGAAAAATGGAACAAAAAAGAAAAGGGTGAGCTCAACTAGCCCAATAAAGAATATTATGACTAAGATAATATACAACAAATTATCATTAGTATTCAACAAGGAAAAATCTGATAGAATATAATCGACAACAAGTTTTAGATCAACAACTGCAGCGGAAACAGCAAACCATTAGAAGAGTCAAGTAGAGAAAGAATTCTACTATCTTCTAAGATTTAAAAGTCCATCATCAATATTTTATCCCTGTAACATCAATTAATAATAATCTTTATCCAAATATTCATCTTTGCACTACAGGCCAAAGATATTCATTTGTATCACCTGTCAGTCATGTTCATCTCAACACCTGCTCATCTTTGCACTGCAGGCCAACGATATTCATCAAGTAATCATACATCTTTGCACTACAGGCCAAAGATATTCAGTAATATCATCATTTAGGACTGAGGATGATGAAAAATATCTTAAAGAGAACGAATCCAGTGAGATAGAAGGATAAATAATAGGGATTCGTATAACAGTTTATCTAAGATCAATAATACTTCATAATAATCAATTGTGAAGCAGAATTCAAAAAAATAAAGATCAAAACATGGATACAATCAAGATAGTAACCATAATAGACATCTTGGACAAAAAGAAAAAAAATTATTTTTCGGTGAATAGTGCCGTATTCATGAATAGTACCGTATACGTGAATAGGCAGTATACGTGAATAGGCAGTATACGTGAATAGTAACTCCGACACAAAAAGTTCCAAATTTGATAAAAACTCATATCAATATTTCAGCATAATGATATTGAAGAAAATAATATCATTTAAGAAGAAAATAATATCCCTTACCTCAAGATATCAGTACTTCTGGTCGGAATACCGGTATAAGGCTGAAAGAAACTTTATCTGATGAATAGAAACTCTCAAAGTATCTAAATACTCACAAAATACACTCAATAATCTAGAGAAAGAAAGAGAGAAAACTTGTTTCTGGTGTGATTTTCAATTCTAACTTAGCCCTCTATTTATAGGAAAATTTTAGTAGGCTTGACCTGCAACCTGATGGCTTTACCTGCTACTATTCCCACCCACCACATTTGAAATATAATTCAGCACATTTCTTCACCAACCACAAGTGGGGTCCACCAATTCTAGAATTTTCCATCAAAATGATAAACTCTAAAAATTTAACAATTTCTGAACCAGTCATCTTGTAAAATTCATAATAAATCATACGTTCATTTTTAACGGTTCAAAATTTGTGGGCATATACTCAACTTATATATGTATAACATATAAAAAAATTACCACGATCCAACGGTCGGATTAAAAATTATAACCCCCGCAAAATATCTCAAAAACCCTGATTTTTAATACCTCCATTCCGACAAAAATACGGATAAAAACCTCAACATTAACACCTTCATTTTTAACCACAAAAATATATCCCTCATTTATATCCACATAAAATAAATATTTCCTTATCATATGAATCAATAATTAATTATTCACAAATAATATTGCAGAATCACATTTATGACAACCAGGCCGTTCCCAGGAAAGAGGGGGCTTTCCAATAAGGATTTCTCCTTACTGGCACAAAATTAGATGACCAAACCTCTCCTTAGACAGAACTTTCTAGACATTGCCAATAATGTTATCTAATAATATTATTCAAATAATATGAATTATTGATCTGATAATAGAAAATACTGTGCAGCAGCAATTATTGAAACAACAATAATATAAAATATCAACGCAGCAATTATTGAATCAATAAAATAAAATATTGAACAATAACTACTATAATAATTATTGAGTAGTGCCTTCCTTTGTAAGAATCAATAATTGGTGCAATACCGTGTGCTACTGTATTTTAACCACCGGGTATTCCAACAGTATTAACGGTAACAACTACGCCGTTATTTATAAACAACTTATACTTGTCATTTTCTTCATCCAATCACTTTCCGTTATGGGGCCCACACAAGGCTGCGCCGTCGTATGAATATTCCCCGACAGCAAGAATATTCCACGACCAAACGAATATTCCCCGACAAAATGAATATTTTATAACCACTTGGTTATTTTGTAAAATTTGCACATTTCACCCATAACCAAAGTATTATATCAAATTAACCCCTTATTAGTCACAATAATATTTAGAGAAAATTTGATTTTATTCATTAATAAGTTGGGGTCTTACAGTAAAGGTGATGTTCTAATTTAATTTAATAATTAAATTAGAGAATTAATAATTTGTTGAACAAAAGTATAATTATAATGGTTAAATAGAAATTATAATTTTGTTAGTAAGATTTAATTGGTTTATTAATGAATTAATATTAAGAATTAAATTAATTTAATTTGTGTAATGGGTGTGACATTGGATACTATATAATAAGAAGAAAATAAAAATAAATTTACAGGGATTCTTTAAGAACTAGCCAAACAAGGCCCTTTGGAATGTGACAACTGCTGAGACCATGTTCGCTTAACTGATACCCATGTTAAGCAGTTTACGTAGAGGTTATATCAGTTTATTTTCACGTAATGTTCCTAAGTCTAAATAACAAAGCTTGAGAGAGAGAGCCTTGAAGAGAAATTGAGAAGAGAAGAGAACTTCTCTATGAATTTGAGAAGGAAGTAGTAATCAAAACCTCTCTAATCATCTTCGCTAGGTTTAATCAAGAATCAAAGGTAAGAAATTTAGTTTTATTCTTAGTTTATGTTTTCTTGAGGTCTTCATTAAAGTTGGATTTTGGTTGTATGATTTGTTGAGATATGATATTACATGTGTTATTAGATGTTTATAATCTATTAATTGTCATCTAGAAATGATTTTCAGAAATCAAATCCATGGAGATAGGTTCTAAAATGAAGAAATTGAGTTTTGTTGTAATATGTACAATATGGTTTATTTTGGAGTCAAATTGGTGTTCAATTCATATTGTAATCTGTAAATTGGTCGTAGATTGTATTAATATGCTAAGAAACGAAAAGAATGTAAGTTATATGGACTGAATTGGTTGAGAAACAAATTCATGGTGATGGATTTTGTTAAGGATGTCTAAAAGTGGAGTTTTAGCAATAACATGGAATTAAAGGGTCTAAATTTCTTTGTTGTAGTGAAGTTGTTTAACCTACGCACGAGGCAAGTTCTTAAACTCTACTTTTACATTATGCAAGTTTCTTGAATCTATTATTCAATTGAACAAATTCTCTAACCCTAATATTTTATTATGCAACTTTCTATTCCTAACGTGTTGTTGATATGCAAAATTTCTAATCCTAATCGTTATCGTAACTCTACTTCCATTGAGCAAATTATTTATCTCTATCTTGTTTACAATTACACAAGTCTTCTAACTTTTGTTACTCAGCAAGGTTTTTGAATTACTTCAGTTCTTAAGTTCATAAATAAGCTTTCTAATTCTTTCTGAAAGCACTACTTTGATAAATGATAATTACTCAGTGGTGAATCGTTGAGACTGTGACGCCCTCAAAATAGGTCCACACAACCCATTCTGGGTTGCCAAATACACATTACTGAATCCAAATACAACTCATTAATACAACTATCGTGCAAAATGCGACAACACATACGCTGTGAGTTTTAATACAAATATTGTCTCGTAGACAATATCCAAACTCAAATAAAAATCTCATTATAATTATTATCACACTATTTTACAAAAAAATGAGGATTCTAAAATAATCATCTTGGACCATTACTCCACTCCTGAGTAGTCCCAGCTACATTATTGCCTCCTGAGAAGAACAATGGAACCAAAAGGAAAAAGGATGAGCTCAACTAGCCCAGTAAAGAATATTATAACTAAGATAATGAAGAAAAAATTATCCTTAGTCCTCAACAAAGAAAAATCTGATAGAATACAATAGACAATAAGTTTTAGATCAACAACTGCAACGAAAATAACAATCTATTAGAAGAGTCAAATAGAGCATGATGTCTACTATCTTCTATAATTTAAAAGTTCATCATCGATATTTTATCCCTATAACACCAATCAATAATTGTTTCAAACCAAAGAATTATCTATGCACTACGGGGCAAAGATAATCATTTGTATCACCAGTGGTCATGATCATGCCAAACACCTGTCCATCTATGCACTACGGGCCAAAGTGGACTTTCACCACAAACATTTATCTGTAACATTAAAGGTTATGATTATACCAATACAAAATTCTTGGTCATAATCATACCAATCAACAATCCATCTTTGCACTACGAGCCAAAGATGACTTCCAATACAATATAAACATGAGGATGATGCCAATGATATAAAGAATCAATAAAGTGAAATTAAAGATAAATATTAGAGATTTTTAATTCAATTTATCTAGAGTTCAAAAATGTCTAAATTGTCAACATGATAACTAATTGTGAAGTAAAATTCAAGAATGCTATTCATGTATCAACAATAATTTAGACAGAAAGAAAATTAAATTTTGTTGTGAACAATACTCATGAATAGTACCGTATGAATAGTACCCGAACATGAAAAGATTAAAATTTAATAAGAATGTTCAGGCCAATATTTCAACGAAATGATATTAGATAAAGCGCAAAACTTAAGGAATTTTTAATCATTTCATGAATTATAGAAGCAATACTTACCATAGTAAGTTTAAATTTAGGAATATGAAATGAAATAATATCCCTTACATAACATGGAGTATGAAAGAAAATGATATTTCTTACGATTATTAAAATAAAATAATATCCTTTACCTTAGTAGAAACTAGATTTGAATAGAATATCAGATATTATCTTGAGAAAATCTTGCACTAAAAGTTACACTCAAAGTATTCTTATACTAAAAAGAAATACTCACAATATTGTAATAGAAATGCTTGAGATTTTTGGTGTGTTTAGGATGGAGGTTGCCTCCCCTTTTATAGCTCGTAGTAAAAATTAAATACATTTGCCTAACTTTGCCAAAATTTCCTCTCCGCCTAACTTTCATTCTTTGCCTAACTCCTCATTTCCAATGGTTGAGGGCCCACACCTTTAGAAAACATGGCTATGCAGGCATTCTTTCAAGCCATCACTTTGGGAAAGAAAAAAAATGTGCAGGAGATGAATTCAAAATGTGCACGGAAGGTTTTGAAAAGAAATTCAAAACCAAAATGATAACCTTCACTCCACTTTTATTCACATGCTGGAAATTATATATTATTATAATAATATTACCATTTAAATTATAAAAAAATTGTATTATTATATTATCACATTATTATAATGTAATATTATAATAATATATTTGAATGAATATTTTATCGGAAAAGATAATTTCCAAACTTTTAACAAATATTTCATGCTAAATTCCTTTATTTATATCAAAATTGAACCAATGTCCACCACATAATAATTATTCATAATTAATTTTATAAGCTCATAATATTAACAACCAGATCATTCCCAAGAAAGAGGAGACTTTTCGATAATAATTTATCCTTACTAGCGCGTAATTATATAACCTAACCCCTTTCCTCGATAGAATTTTCTAGACATTGCCAATAATGCTAATTAATAATATGAATAATTGTGTCGTGTCAATTATGGATTTAATAATATAAAATATTGTGCAGATGATACTGTGGCAATAATTGAATCAATAATATGAGATATTATGCAACAAATACTGTGACAATTATTGAATAAAACTGAGTGACTTCTTACGTAAGAATTGTAACATTCTAGAATTTTAAATGTAATATTAAATATTTATTGATTTCTATAAATATTTAATGGATGTGATTATCGTTGAATAAATATTTGTTTAATTAATTTAATTTTATTTAGTTAATTATTTATTAAATAAATAATTGATGAATTAAGAAAATGATTATTATATTGATATTTCAATTTAATGGTTAATTATTTGTATTGAGTTATGTGATTAAAGGATTTATTTAATTAATTGTGATTTGAGTTAATTAAAATAAATATGAAAACTTGATTAAATATAGTGTGACAAATAACTATATTATAAGGAGTTACTAAAGTAAATTAAAGAAGTTTAATTTAGTTTTTTGCCAAACAAGGCTTAATATATTAATTCTTTAAAATTTAAAGGGTTTTTACCAAACAAGCCTTATGGCTTTTGGGATTTCTAGATTTTTAAATTAAATTAAATAAATAAAAGAAATAAAATAATAAATATAATATATTTATAATGTATACGTTATTTTGATAACTGATGATGGCTATTAAAGCCATATCAGTTTTGTGTTTTGATATTACGCATATTGGCTATCAGTTTGTTTCAGTTGTACGCATACTAGTTGCTGGATTTTGAGAGAGTTTAGAAAACTTGTTAAAGGTTAGCAGAGAAAATTGAGAGAGAGTTACGAACTTTCACAACAAATTCAAGTGATTAGCAGTGATTGTATTTGTAATTGAAGGTATATTTTACAACTTTGATATTATAAGCATATATATGAATATTATGACAATAATTTTCATACTCTGTGAATTTTATGTGTTTTGAATTGATGTTCTTGAATTAGTTATGATGATTGCACGTGTCTATGATTATTAGATATTATGTTTAAACAATAATCGCATGCTAATTTTGGATATCAGTAGAAATTTTGTCAGTATATATATGTTTTCATATGTAGCTATGTCAGTACCAATTTTGATGGTCAAATTGCATGCTAAGATGTTAATTGAGTTTTGTTTATGCTAGTTTGTTGAGATACGAACATAACGTAATTTGAATGAGATGATTTGGTCATGTAATGAATTCACAGTGATGATTTTTAGAATGAATATCAAAAAATTGAGTTTTTGTATGAAAACATGAAAATTGAGGAATTAAAATAGTTTTAGTGATTGTTAAATTGTGCTAAGTGGTTGAATATGATAGCAATCATGTCTATGATAGTTGTATATTTATTTTACGTGTTATTAGCACTGTTTGATGGGTGAAATTGGTGTTAGTTGGCTTAAGAAAAGTGTCAAAGCTCTGTTCTGTAAAATTGAGTTCTGTGCATCGCGCGACCGCGCAGGCCTTAGGCACGGGTGTGCAGCTGCCTCGCGGGTGCGCGGCCTCCTAGTACAAAACTTGCGCGGCCGCGCGAGTGCCCATTTCCAGACACTGAAGTCTGCTAATTCTGCAGACTTTGGTCATTCTTTTTGGCTTAGCTAAAGGTTATGGTAATGTGTCCAACATGTAACAACAAGGCTAATATAGAGTTGTGTTATATGTATTATGAATTTAATGTTTCAAAAATGATTAGTAAATCAAAAACGCGTTATGTGATAACCTAGTTTATACAATGAACGTTAGTTATGTGTTGTGATGATTAACACTTGGGAATTCTGAAATATAAATGGTAGCTTAAGACTTGTGCTAAAATAACAAGTTTAGCTAGTAATGCATTTTATATTGAAAAGTGAATATTAGTATGTCTAATAGATGTTGTGGTTTTAATACTGTGTATAGGTGAACGTGAGTTTTAATATTTTAGCTTACGCTCGAGGCAAGTTTTCTAACTCTAAACTTTCGTTGAGTTAGTTCTATTATTATATTGTATAACTTCATACTTTTGATTGAGCAAGCTTCTTATCTTAAATGTTATTGAATAAATCAATTTTAT
This sequence comes from Panax notoginseng, assembly GCA_016801055.1. Classification (NCBI taxonomy): domain Eukaryota; kingdom Viridiplantae; phylum Streptophyta; class Magnoliopsida; order Apiales; family Araliaceae; genus Panax; species Panax notoginseng. Next base: position 29,766,897 of record CM029023.1, on the reverse strand, counting down.
TGATTGATTCATTCTAACTTGTTTACAGTTAAACAAGTTTCTTAAGTTCTATTATTGTATAATGAACGTAATTTTGAACTCTCGTCTCTATTATTGAACTGTTTTAATTCTTTGCATGAGTTAATACATTGTTGGGTAAGTTTTTAGTTTCCAGCTTGCTATCAGTTAAATGTACGTTCAGGAATATCATTTCTAATGTTATAAGACTCGAACCTTAGCTTATTTTACTGTTCAAGCAAAGGTTAACCATTTTATTCATTTTATTGAATGCTTATGCTCTATAGCTATTTCAAGCATGAGTTTGATATGTAGAATCAATTCATTTATGATTCTCAAATGTTCTAAGCTATGTTGTTATTAAACAACTATTGTATTTTCAATCATTGTTGATTCAACTAGTTCCCTAGTTGATGATTATTAAACTTCAATTACCCTTGAAAGCTTATCCAAACCAAACTTTCTTTGGTGCGGACTTGTACTCTAAATACTGAGATGAACAACCCTATATTTAGGGGTTTATGCTTAGCGTTGAAATGGTTGTGCACAATACATTGTGTGAATGATTGATCCCCCTAAGTACGTGGGGTCCTTATAGTCATATGACTGTTAAAGTTAAAGTTGAAAGATTACTTATAACTGTGGACATGGTTCATGGTCATTTGACCCTCTGTAGTATATTTAAGAATGTTAATAGAACATATCATTCAGTTCTATTGATTCTATGAATTGGCAAATGTTGTAATGTTAATAGAACATATCATTCAGTTCTATTGAGCCTATTATTTGGCAAATGTTGTAAAGATATTTATTCTTATTTCAAGTGAGCTTTGTTTGCTTACTCTTGCTTATTTATACACTTATTGCAGCTATGGTTGAGAAGGTAGATAAACCTACAACTAGCAAAGGAAAGGAAAAAATGTACAAGTGATGAAGACTTGTAATTTTGCTTTATCGTTATGATGATAAAAATTATAATAATGACCTGATGTAATAATTTAATTTCCGCACTTGAATGATTGTATTAAAGGTTAGAGAACCTAGGAGATAATGTTTTATTAATGTAATCCTGTATGGGCAGGTTTTATTATTCAATTTATTATGATTGTGTAGTTAGATATGAATGTTTTGTTTACGTGAATACCAAATCTTGAGGTAATGAAGTACCGAGATTTGGGGGTATCACAAGAATTAATAATCAAAGATACTGTGCAATACCGTGTGCTACTGTGCAACCACGCGTATTACTGTACTTTTATCATCAGGTATTTCAACTGTTAACGGTAAAAGTTTTGCCGTTATTTTTATAAAAAGGTTATTTATGTCGCTTTCTAAATCTGATAGTTATTCCGTTATGTGGTCCACCAATGATTATTCTGTCATACTGATATTCCTCAATAAAAAGAATATTTCCCGACCAAACGAATATTTTATGACAACTTGCTTACTTTGCAAAATTTGTACATATCACCTATAACTATAGCATTATATAAAATCAACACCTTACTATTCAAAATAATATTTAGAGAAAATTAAATCTTTATAAAAAGTTGGGGTCTTACAGAGACTATGTCAGTTGTTGAAACATGAATCGCTTATGTACCTCTATAGTCTTGAAAGCATGAATTCGATGATTAACACTTGTTCATTTATAACCTATTGAGACTTTATCTCTTATTAGTTCGTTGTTATACTCTGTTCATGATGATATTATAATCGAACTCTTGAGTAGTTATTGATCCCTATTTAATTCAACTAGTACTTGGTTGATGAATGCTCTAAAGATCTTGAATTCCTTTGAAGCTAATTCCAAACCAAACTACCTTTGGTACGGAACCTAATGAGTAAAGTTGAGATGAACAACCCTATATCAAGGGATTATTTTAGAGCTATGCAATAGCATTAAATTATTTGCACAATACATAGTACGAAGGGCTGATCACTTGGAGTATGAGATGATGGTCCATATAGTCATTTAGACTATTAAAGGTTACAGTAGAAACACTCGTTAATCTAGGACATAGATGATGGTTAAAGTAGAAATATTTAACAACCTAAAACATAGTTCGTGGTATTGTGATCCTCAGTGTATTCCTTGAATGTTGATATCTGTTATTTGATTTTAAAGTTCATTATTCCTTTGAACTTATAGTTATTGAATTAAAGCTCATCGTTTCTAGTAAGAATACATTACCATCTTGAGCTTGATCGATTGTCATTCATAGACTATTATTGTATATTGTTCTTCTTGTGGGCAATTGTTTGCTCACTCTTGCACAAAATAATGCAGATGAGATCGAGAAGCCTGAAGAGACTTCTACAAGTAAGGGCAAAGGCAAGATGATTGAATAGATGACATTTAGTCTACTATTTATTTATGGAGCTTATGTAATAGGCTTGATTATGTTTATGTTTTATTATTCTACTGATGATGTAATAATTAAGGTTAGATAACCTAAGATTTCGTTTGATGATGTAACCCTTTAATGGGATTATTATTTATGAAATTTTATTATCCTTTATTTAAGGGTAGTTAGATGTGGTTTTAATGGACAGGGAACACCAGATCTGTGGAATTGGAGTACGCAGATTTGGGGGTGTCACATTAGAAACTAGGATTAGCAGCGATATGTTGTAATAATATATTAATTACATTCATGTCTTAAGAATATACCAGATTATTAGTAGTACCATGACACACCGAACTCGGGTTTGAAGATAGACTAAATTTTGGGGTGTTACAGTTGGTATCAAAGCTGTATGTTATAAACCTTAAGTGGGAAGAACCTTAGGCTATAACCTTGAATAAATAATGAAGATAGTAATGAGATAAACTCAGATAGATTTTTAAGAAGTAAAATGATATATATTGTTATGAAATACTAATGAATATATATTATTATGAGATAGGTTGTAATTAAGGGGATATACGTTAGTTCATGGATTCATATCATTATGGTAGGTTCGTGACTCATAATCGTATGATATGTTTTTGAGCCCATAGTCGTATGGACAACTCTTGATTTGTTCTTGAACTACATATTTCTATGACAAACTCCTGAACTCATATTATTGTGGTAAGTTTCTGAACTCATGATGTATGGTGAGTTCCCTGAACGAAGCATTATTTCTAAAATTGCAAGTCTCAAAAGAAGTAAAAGTTGTTAATTGCTATGTGATAATCAAGATATTAAAATTGATTATATGAAGAAGAACATTAAAACTAATTATATTACTAATAAAAAGCTAGTAGATGTACCAAAATAAATAATCGTGGTATTAGCTAAGGATGAATAAGAGAATAGACGATAGCAAACTCTGAAGTGCGTTAAAGGTGAACAACCCTAATATTAGGGGTATGTATAATCAAGTGTTAAAAATAGACATAGTGGATGTCAAAGTAAAGAACATACAGTGGTTATGTGTCGTAATAAAAAGAGATACTGGTGATGTGTTATAATAAAAATAGATACTGGTGATGTGTCATAATAAGAACAAACACGGGTGATGTGTCATAATAAAATAGACACTTGTGATGTGTCATAATCAATTAGACACTGGTGATGTGTCATAAGAAGCTAGACACGGGTGTCGTGTCATAATAAAAATCGACACTAGTGGTGTCAAGGTGTAAAATAGACATTGGTGGTGTCAAAGTAAAATAAATATAGGTGGTGTTAAAGTTAGACACAAATAGTGTCAAGATAAACCAGACTCAGGGGATGGTCAAAGGAATAAGCATGGAAGATTAAGTCCGAGAATTATAGGACCTTTTAAAGTAATAGAGGATTACATATGAAATAGCATAAAGCTATAAAATGAAAAGTATGGTGTACTTGGAGATGCATGTTAATATAAATATATGTATTAATTTGTGCTATGTGGTGAGTAAAATTTTAGCATTAATAATGAATGCTTTAAAATGAAGGATGAGAAAATAATATATTTTTATTATACAGAATAATGTCGTCAAAAAGAGATCAGCGTGGTCAAACAGAGGCAGAGACTAGAGATCAAACAGACGTTATGCAACAATTTGTAAATTTGGTAATAGGGGCTATAAATAGAAACCCCATCGGAGTAAATAATCATCCAACTTTGCCAGTGGCAAGCTTTAAGGATTTTAAGAATGTGGGACCATTTAAGTTTAAGGGACCACTGAGCCTATAGAGGCTCAAATATAGATTAAGGAGATTAAAAAGGCATTCGTTATTGCAAAAAGTATGAAAGGGGAAAAAGACGACTTTTGCTACCTATATGATGAAATGTGAAGCTAGTTTCTGGTAAGAGGTCAATCAGAATAGAGCTGATGAGGAAATTATGACTTGGGAACAATTTAAGGAGTTACTCTTCGAAAAATACTTTCCTAAGGGTATGCAGGGTCAATTAGAGATAAAATTTCTAGAGCTGAAGTAAGGAGACATGTCAATTTCTTAATATGTTGTCAAATTCAATGAACTGGCAAGGTTTTCTCCACATCAAGTGGATATTGAGGAGAGAAAGGTGCATAGGTTTGGTCAAGGTTTAAAAACTTCGCTCTATGATAAACTATCGGTGTTACAGATCGACTCGTTTGGGAAGATCATGGAAAAGGCTATGATAGCCGAGGGAGGAAGCGAAGGGTTATATTAACTCAATCACGAAGGAAAGATCAACAAGGATCAAGGAAAAGATAAAGCTAAGGGAAGCAATAAGTAAAAATGGAGTGGCCATTTTGAAGAAGGGCTAGGAGACCTAAAGAAAAGGGTCAAAGGGTGTGAGAACTGCAGAAAAAATCATACGGGGTATGTAGGAAAGCTAAGAGGGTGTTTTATCATTATGGGCAAGAGCGACATATCTCTCCCAATTTCCCCAATCCAAAACAGAATGGGTGTTATACTTGTTGATCGATGGATCATCATGAAAAGAATTGTCCAAAGAAAGGGACGACTGGGAAAAGCGGTGGTAAACTAACACTCACTAAGTTTATGAACATGTAAGATTATACCTTTGGTAAAGGTAGTAATGAAAAGTTATATGTACTTTCAATGTAATTTTGTAATAGTGATTCCGAGGACAGAATCCTTATAAGGGGGGAAGAATGTAACGATCCAAAAATTCTACTTAGTTTGTAAATTAAATATTTTGGAATATTAATTATTAAATAAATTAAGATTTTATGAATATTTGATAAGTGCATAATATTCATTATTTTCGATTCCTCTATGTTTGGATTTATTGCATGTTTTGTGTTGCAAAGGGACTTATAAGGTTGTTTATTGATTTCAGGACAAAATGGAGCTTAAGTGATGATAAAGAACTATTCAGAGAAAATTAGAAGCAAAAAGATGGAAATTTTATAAACTGGTACCCTCGCCACGACGGGGATTTGGCCTGGAAACACCCGCCCCAGTGGGAACTCTCTGTTGGAAGCCGCCCCGACCAGCTCTTCTCTGCCAAATGCTACCCGACAGACTTATAAGGAATAAAAACACCCGCCCCGATGGGGGTCACTCTAGAAATCAAGAAAAAGGCAGCCCGCCCCGGCAGACTTATGTAGTACAGAAATGCCACCCCGGCGGGGGTCAGCGGAGAGAAAAAAGAATCTTGGAGTTTTGGAAACTATTCAAAGGCAGATTTTGGCAGACTTCTACATGGATTTGAATTGATACTTAAATCAGATTTAGGAATGTTTAGACTAAGATTTTATTTCCTTATTAGATTTTATTTCTTTATGAAAACTAGTGTGAATTGTAATTCCTTTTAGGATTTGGATTTTTAGTTCCCATAGGATTTAGGTCTTTGTCTAGCACTTTAAATAGAGGATGATAGTCAGGGTTTTATTGATTCAATCATCAGCTATCACCTATTGGAGTGCAGACTCAAGAACATGTCAAGCTAGTTCTTTTCATTCAGTTCTCAAGGGAGGTGAAACCTTGTTTATAAGTAATTGATCAATTGAGTATTATTATTTATTCTTTCTTGCATGAAACTTCTTCTAATAATCTGTTTTCATTGTTTGCATGCTAATTGACTAATTGATTTGTTATGGTCAGTTGAGTTAATTTGACTATTATTGTCTACTAGATTAAGATTGGTGTTACGTATAATTGATATCTGTCTTCATCACAAGTAGCAAATTAGTAATACTAATGTGGACAAGCTTTTGTGTATTGCTAAGATTATAAGAAAACAAGTTAAACAAATCAAGCTTATGTGTTTGTTACTTGGATTAGCCTAATTCTATAATTCTTAATGCTTCTATCATATTAAATCTAGAGAGCTTGATCTAGGTTATATGATAGTTAGAATCTTGTGAAGAGCTTATTTCATACAGTGACAATCTAAGGAGAATTTCGGATTACAGAACTTATTATTATCTAGGGCTAATAGTTTCATTGAAGGGTAAACAATAACAACTTGATTAATTAATTGTTGTAACTTGGTGAAACCAAACTGCAAAACTGAAGTTTTTACATCATTGATTAATCTTATCATTTAATTTTGTTTTTCTTAGTTTAAAATAATTTTCAAAAAACCTCCATCTTTATTTGTTGTTAAAATAGTAGAATAATTCAAAAATAATTTTACTCTCTGTAGGATCAATCCTTGCTTACTACTGTTAATTATTTACATTTGTAAAGTGAAAGTGAGGTTAATTTTGGAGTTTCAATGACTTCTCCCAATATTATTCTATTTTATTTGTTAAAAGTTGAATTTTTGTGGTGGAACGTGTTTCTATAATAGAATTTTCAAGTTTTAGGATCTTATAAGAAAATAAAATTTTCCTGAGAAAAAGACGAAAAATCTCTATTTATAAAACGCAGAAAAAGCTAACAAACGTACTTTTTCGAGAATTTTGAATTTTGTCATAGTGTTTATTTAAGGAAGCGAGATGAAATCTCTAATAAAAGTTTTTTCGAGAAAAAGCCGTAAAAATACTATTCACCCTAAAAACGCAAACTCGTTTTTTTGAATTTTTGAATTACACCATAAAATTTCTTCAGAAAAGGGGGAACAGTGGTGAAATCAGATTTTCGAAAATCTAAAGTCTGTTTTTCGGCACCGAGCGGGTTATGAAAATGTTAGAGAATCTAACTAAAAAAAATGAAAAATTAAATTAATTTTGGACTAACCAAGCCTAGGGTTTGAAATGGCTTGGTTAGGGTTGAAATGGCTAGGCTAGGGTTGAGCCTAGGGTTTAGAGAGTTTGGCTAGGGTTGAGTTAAGGGTTGGAAAGGCTAGCTTAGGGTTTAAAGTGGCTTGGCTAGGGTTGAGCCATGGCTTCTGGCTTGGAGCCACCACTATTACAAACTTGGAGCCAAAGCTAAGAAAAGAATATTCCACGAATATGTTATGGCATATTCTAAGAATATGCCAAGGATAAAAGTGTAATAAGCCAAGGATTGTTTGGAAATGACCAAATTGCCTTAACTTTTATCATTTAGCATTAAATTCCGCACCAACTAACCATGGTGGTTAGCTTTGGTTAGGTTAACTTGAACTTTGGTTAGGTTAACCTAAGGTGTAGTTTCTGTGATAACCCTGAATCCCGATTCTATCTTCAAAACCAGATTCTGATGCTAGCATACAAACATCTTAATATGCGACAAGAATAATTATAATATTCTTATAAGAGCTAATGACAAAATTGTCCCCCCAAGTTTGGACGAAATCAATTTGATACTCAAAATTTAAGAATCTTCAATCAATACTTCTAAGTATTTTAAAACAACAAATGTGTTCCCTTTTCGTCGGACCTACCCATTTTTCGCCCGAAATTGCCACGTGTCAATTTTTTTTATGTATTATACGTTTTAGATGTAGGCATAAATGTGTTATGATTTTATACAAGTATATACACTCCAAAAAATTATTACAATTTAAAAGAAAACATTAAAAGACCAATTAATTAAACAAATGGAGAGAGAGAAAGAGGAGATAAGAGAGAAAAAAGGAGAAGGAGGGGCATAAGAGACAGAAAGACAGAAGGCCCAAGAAGAGGAGAGAGAAAGAGGAGAGATAAAATGAGGAGCAGGGGTAGAGGAGAGAGAAAGAGAAAAAGAGAAGGAAGAGATAAAAATTTGATAAAGAAGAAAAAAAAATAAGAAAAAAGAGAAAATCTATTTGATTTTTTTATTTTGTTGTTATTTATTAATTACTTTTTTTATAAGTAAGTTATGATTTTGTTTTTAATTTTGTCATCTTACCAATGATGTTTTGTTTATTTAATTTATTTTTATTTTTATTTTTTCTTTAAAGAGACTATGATTTTAATTTTGATTTTTTAATAATTTTTTTTATTTTTTATTTATAGATTTCATGAAAATGTTTTATTTGTAGTTGGAGATAATGTGTCACTCAAAAGGAAAATTATATTTATTTTTAATTTATTTTTATTTTCAATGATTTTATAAATAATGTTAAGTTTTATTTTTTAAAATTTTTCATATTAGAGGAAATGAATAAAGTAAAGAATACATTATTTGAGAAAATACTTACTAAATACAAGTCAAATACAAGCTAAATGTATTGAGAAGGTCAAAATAAAAAAGGTAGTCAAACCGTATTCCAGCGAAAAATTGGTCGGTCCGGCCAAAAGGGAACACATTTGTTGTTTTAAAATACTTAGAGGTATTGATTAAAAATTCCTGTACTTTGAGTATCAAATTGATTTTCGTCCAAACTTAGGGAGACAATTTTGTCATTAGCCCTTCTTTTAAACATATGCGGAATCTTACCTTCTACACCCAAAATAGGAAGACCTTAGCTTATTACATCATTGAATATTAAAATACAATTTATAACTTGTACTAATATTTCAACCATTTTCTATCTTTAATATCTTCTACTTCTGTACAGTACTAGATTCTTCAGTTTGCTCTGGCTTAGATGCAATGATATTAGAATTTGCAATAGCGAGCATTTAATTGCCCAACAAGTGAGAATAGTTGAATAAACAACTAAGTTACGAACAACTTATCATTACTTGAAAACTTTAAAAACCAAAAAAGAGTTATGAAATAACTTGAATAAATAGGAATTAAATCAAATTCCTACCATATAACACTTTCATTACCATCCTAAGAGAATACCCTCCTTAATTCTTCCACCATAATTTCATCATCATTTACTTAATCACAATCACCTAAGACCATTTGTCTTCTCATATTTACTTAAAATAACCTTTTTAAATAACAATCCTAGGACTCAACTTAGCCTAGACAATTACACATATGTGAAAAGAATCACCTTCTTAACATATACATAAAAATAGTACATCACAAGTGTTCAACAGATATCAATGTAGTGAACTGAGTGGTCACAAATCTCCTGCCCATATAAAGGAATTGTTCTACTCATTAGCTACATGTCAACGGTTAAAAAGCATGTTACTACACTTACAACTTAAACTTTGTTAACAACGTAATATTTAGGTAGTCCTACCGACTTTTACCTTTATCATTTCTTAAATCTTACTTTTTTGACACCAATAGTGGGCGTATCCATGTCCATTTGCTAGATTTTGTAATAATAAGCTGTAATCGCAAGTAAAATCTGAATGGACTTGAGCATTGCTACTGGTAAGAAGGTATTATAGTCAACTCCTTGACTTTATTTGAAACCTTTTGCAACCAGTTTGACCTTATAGGTCTCCACCTTGCTATTTGCTCAAGTCTTTCTCTTAAAGACCCATTAAACCAAAGTCCACACTTGGTTCTCAACATGGAGTGCATTTTGGATTTCAAGGTCATCTGTCATTTCTCTGAGTGTCTACTACTCATAGCCTCATCGTATGTAATTGGATCATCATCCTCTATGATGTGTACCTCATCATCATCTATGATAAATCCATATATTTCAGGTATCTTCGATACTCTTCCAGATTTACGGCTCCATTATGGTACAAAATGTATCTCTACTTGGACAAGTTCATCTACTTGACCTGTAGTGTTTTGTGGTTTTTGAAATTCTTCAAGATTTATTTTTCTCCCATTAGCCCCTTCGAGGATAAACTTATTTTTCAAGAAGGTAGCATTTTTCTTAACAAAGACCTTTTGCTCAGTAGGATTATAGAAATAATACCCTAAACTTTCTTTAGAATATCCCACAAATATGCACTAATCATATCTTTTCCCAAGCTTATCATTTTGAAACTTTTTTACATAAGTTGGACAACCCCAAATCTTTACATGCTTAAGACTAGATTTCCTCCCTGTCGATAACTCATATAGAGTCTTGGGGACGGATTTTGAGGAGACCTTATTTAGTAAATACGCAACCATTTTTAGGGCATAACCCGAATATGATATTGGAAGATTGATAAAACTCATCATGAACAACACTATATCCAATAAGGTACGATTTCTTCTTTCAGATACACCATTCAATTGTGGCATGCCAGAAGGCATCCATTGTGAGAGAATACCATTGTCTTTGAGATGATCAAAAAACTCATTGCTTAAGTATTCCCCTCCTCGATCCGATCGAAGAACCTTAATACTGTTGTCAATTTGTTTCTCTACGCCACTTCTTAAGACTTTAAACCTTTCAAATGATTCATACTTGTATTTCATTAAATACATATATCCAAATCTTGAAGGATCATCAATTAAAGTAATGAAATATGAATACCCTCCTCGAGCATCTATTGTTATTGGTCCACACACATCTATGTGTACCAACTCTAACAATCTTGTAACTCTTTCCCCATGTCCACTAAATGGAGATTTAGTCATCTTTCCCATGAGACAAGATTCACAAGTTGGATATGATTCAAAATCAAATGGCTCTAAAAGTCCATCTTTATGCAACTTGTTTAATCTTGTTTCGTTAATGTGATCGAGTCTACAGTGCCATATGAAGGTATGATTCACATCATCCCTTTTCCTTTTGTTAATTTTTTCAATTTGCAGAATATTTTATGTAAGTCAAGTATGTAAAGTCCATCAATGAATCTACCAATTCCAAACAAAACATTCTCATTATAAATAGAACAACAATTGTTCTTTATTATAATATTAAAACCTTCCTTATCCAACAATGGAATTGAAATAATATTTCTAATAAGAACAGGAACATAGTAAAAATTTACTAAATTAATTAATTTTCCATAAGGCAATGCTAACCTATAAGTTCCTATGACTAATGCAGCAACCTTTGCTCCATTCCCCATATGAAGGATTACTTCTCCTTTGTTCAGCTTTTTACTTCTGCTTAGGCACTGCAAAGAATTGAATGTGTGAGAACCACAGTTGGTATCCAATACCCAAGTAGAACTTTGAGTTATAGAAAGATTTACTTCAATCATGAACAAACCTATATATGTATGTGACGCCCCCAAAATATGTATACATCACCCATTCTGGGTCGTCGGATTCATGTTACAGAATACAACTACAAACTTAATTATACAACTGTCATGTAAAATACGATAAAACATAACTGGGAGTTTAAACAAGAATATTGTCTTCTAGACAATATCCACACTCAATGGAGTCCTCATTATAATTATTATCACACTATTTTATAAAAATAGTGAGGACTACTATAGCCACCATCTCGGACCATCACTCCATTCCCTGACTAGTCTCAGCTATATATTCTCATTTCCTGAAGAGAACAATGAAAGAAAAGGGTGAGCTCAACTAGCCTAGTAAGAAGTATTATGACTAAGATAATACAGAATAAATTATCCTTAGCCTTTAATAGTATAACAACTGATAGAATACAATAGACAACAAGTTTTAGATCAATAACTGCAGCGGAACAAGCAATCCATTAGAAGAGTCAAGTAGAACATGATATCTACTATCTTCTATGATTTAAAAAGTTTATCATCAATTTTATCGTTAAAACTCAGCTTAATAAATAATCCACATCATCGAATCATCCTTGCACTACGACTAAGGATATTCATTAGTATCACGACCACGAATTATCGATGCACTACAGGCCAATGATATTCGTGATTTCACCAATGGTTATGATTATACCGAATTATCCCTGGTCATAATCATACCAACAATTATCCATCAATGCACTACGGGCCAATGAGAACTTTTACCACATCATTAGTAACATTACGGGTCATGATTATACCGAATGATCTCTGGTCATAATCATACCAATCAACAGTCCATCTATGCATGTAAGCCAAAGACGACTTTAATCATAATATAATTTATCCAGAGTTTTAAAAATATCCAAATTGTCAACATGATACTGCTTTGTGGAGTAAAATTCAAGAATAATATTCATGTATCAGAAATAATTTGGCAGAAGAGAAGTAAAATTTTCAAGTGAATAGTACTCCGTGAATAGTATCTTGTGAATAGTATTTTAGGAATAGTACCTCGTGAATAGTACTCCAGTATGAAAAGTGCCCCAAATACCCGAGTGAATAATATTCGAGTGAATAGTAATCGGATGAATATTAACTTATGAATAGTAACTCGTGAATAGTACCCTGGCATGAAAAGTGCCCCAAATACCCGAGTGAATAATATTCGAGTGAATAGTAACTCATGAATAGTAACTCATAAATAGTAACTCATGAATAGTATTCTGGCATGAAAAGATCAATAATTATCAAGAATGCTCAGAATAATATTTTCATGAAAAGATACTTGATGAAGCGCAAATATCAAGGATATTCTACTAATTTCATGGAATATAGAAGCAATACTTCAATAAAATGAGTGTACAATTAGGGATACGAAACGAAATAATATTACTCATATACTACAGAGTATGGAAGACAATATTATTTCTTATGAATATTGAACAAAAATAATATCCCTTACGAATAAGAAATAAATAACATCCCTTACCTCAGAAGAAGACTGAATACTGGAACAGTGAAGTAGCAGACTTCTCTTCTTCTTTCTCTCTATAGCTTCTCTCTCTATAATTGCTTTTGTGAGTCTTAGTGAATTGGTGAGAATGAAAGAAGAATGAGCTTCTATTTATAAAAAAATATAGTTTCGATAATTGCACGTTTTGGGGCTCGAAATATTACAGTATAATACCTTAATCTTTTCCTTCATTTTTAATTTAGTCTTGTAAGTATTATCAAACTTGCACCACCTCCTCTAATAGTTCATCCATATGAATCAATAGTATATTCATGTGAATCAATAGTTCTATACATGTAAAAAAAATAGTTACAGTATAGTACCTTCATCTATACCTCTATTTTTAATTTAGTCATGTAAGTATTATCAATCTTGTACCACCTCCCCTAATAGTACATGCATGTGAATCAATAGTACATACATGTGAACAAATATTTATAACCATGTGAATTAATAGTAATTAATTTCCCATTTATCTGATTAATTATCTGATTGGTCAATATAACCTCCAGAAATCAATTATTATCGAAATAAATGTTGATTTCCACTAACACTAATAATCCCAACACAATGGAAATATCAATTTCATATTTAATCAACACGAACTTATTCATCATTAATATTATAACTCATAATATTTAACAACCAGAACATTCTCAGGAAAGAGGGGGCTTTCCGATAAGGATTTCTCCCTATTGGCGCGCAATTAGGTGACCAAACCTCTCATCGATAGAATTTTCTAGATATCGTAAATATTGCAAATAATAATATGAATAACTTTGTCGCCTCAATTATTGATTTAATAATATAAAATATTATACAGATGATACTGTGACAATAATTGAATCAATAATATGAGAGATATTATGCATCAATTACTGTAGCAATAATTGAGTATAACTGAGTGACTTCTCACGTAAACATCAATAATCAATACCATATGCTACTATGCAACTATGCGTATTATTGTACTTTTATCACCGGGTATTTAAACAGTTTAACAGTAAAACTTTCGCCATTATTTTTAAAAAGATATTTTTGTCATTTTCTCATTTCGATAGTAATTTTGTTGTGGGGTCCACCAATGATTGTACCGTCGTGCGAATATTACCTGATAAAACGAATATTTCCCGACCAATCGAATATTTTATGACAACTTGCATACTTTGCAAAATTGATAAATACTACCCACAACTATAACATTATATCAAATCCACACCTTAATATTAAAAAAAATATTTTGAGAAATTAAATCTTTATTCATAAAATTTGGGGTGTAGCTGAAGCTTCACCAAACTTCTTTTGCTTTAGCTTTGCAAGATACTCCTTGCAATTTCTCTTCAAATATCCTGACATATTAAAGTGGAAGAAAACTCATTTGCTATCTGCATTAGCTTTCTTCTTGTCCTTGGTTTTAGCCTTTCCTTTTGCCTTTTTGGAATTTTTCTTCTTTTCAGAAGATCTTTTGGCCCTCTGCCTCTTCTTGGAAGAATCTTCAGCGAGCAAGACTTAGTTTTTCTTCATTGAAAAATAAATTTCCACATTTTTCAACATGCTAAGTAATTTAGGCAGGCTGACATCAAGCTTGTTCATGTGAAAATTCACAAAAAAATTATGAGAAAGAGTCTGGGAGTGAATGCAAGATCAAATCTTAGCTCAACTCACCATCCATGATAAATCCCAATTATCCCAATTGTTCAATCAAATTGATCATTTTACGGACATGTGTCTGCACTGTTGTGTCATCAGTCATTCTAGATCGAAAGAGCTCTTTTGATATTTTTTATCTAGCAACTCTACTTTGCTCACCATACAAATCTTGAAGGTGCATCAACATAGTAGACGCATCCATTTTCTCACGTTGACGCTGTAAATCGTTACTTATGGATGCTAATATGATACACTGAGCCATCTATGCATCATCTTGCCACTTTTTAAATTAGCAAGCTCTTCCTTAGATGTATTTTTTGCAACCTGTGTGGGAACTGGCGAATTAATGACATATGAAGGCTTTTCAGCCGTGAGAACTATTCTAAAATTCCTTAACCAATCTGTATAATTCGGTCTGGTTAACTTGTTAGCATCCAGTACGCTTCGCAGTGATAGTGAATTAGATATTGTAAAATTTTGTAAATTAAATTTAAGTGACAACATTAGCATGCATTCATTTTATTAATCATCAAATTAATTAGGTCTTTATTAAAATGATGTCTCCCACTATTTCTTTAAATTATATAACCCTTGTCGACTCCGAGAAAAAAAATTCGTAGTTTGTACGTCCGCTCAATACGATTATTTCGTTTTCTCCTTTTTTCCTCTTTTTGATTTGTTTATACCCTTTTTATTTCGATATGTCGATTGATTTCATTAAAGGGTGAGGTTTTAGGAAAAGACCGACATTTAGTCGACTTATTTTACCAAATTTGATTTTATATGATTGGGCCGAATGAGACAGAGTCGCCAATTGGTATGGTTTACAAAAAATGTACCAACTCATTCAGATTTGAAAGTTTTTACAATATGACCCAATATGTGACTCTGTAGCATTGGTCTAAAATTAAAATTCTTAGAATTTGGGGGCTTGCTTAAGCGAGGGGAAGTGTTAAGAACCCCCCCGACTTCCGTGAAAACACAGTTACCACATCTTATTGATTTCCTATGCATAAAGTGTGTGTGTGTGTGTGTTTTATTATTTTTAAAGCCTTTTCTAGGCTTTATTTGAGTTATTTGGAAGTAGTGTTATTCCTTTTTGAACCTATGTACGAAGGATTTGATTTTACAAAATGTTAATTTTAGACAAAATATACATTTCAAATGATATTTTGGAAAAAAAAATTTCAAATCCTTCCCTCGAATAGGAATCAAGGACCTTTTGATACTTCCTTTTCTCTTTATATTTCTTGCATGATCTACCCAAATCGTTTTATTCTGTATAAAAGCTCTTTGTGATTTTATTGGAAAATCGTTTTGGGTGATAATGCATGCAAAGAAAGCGCTAAAAAAAGGTCGGATCATCATCGGGCATGAAAACCATCTCAATGAATCCAAACACTCATAAACATGATTTTCACTATCATGGGATCTTAAATCTGAATTCTCGTGACGAACCCCTCAAACTCATTTTAAGATCCAATATTACATGTACAATAATTTGCAATATTTAAACATTACATTTAAATAAAAAGTCCATAATGGGAATCTAGTTAAGATCCATTCAGTAGATCTCAACCTCAGGATTCCTAGGCTCACATTGATATGCTTAAATATGTATATACAACATGCTAGACTTGATGTTAGGTGATTTCATCGGTTGAAATCCCCATATCGAGCCATTAAGACCTCCTCACCTTTAGATACAGATCTAGGGCTCTACGGAGTGTTTGGGACTGATCAAAAGCAGTAAAACATCTAGATCTACTATAGATTTGAATCAATCTAGCATATAGGTTAGAGCATCATGCTTCATAACCGTTCAAAATGCTAGATTTGGCTAGAACTAGTCAAATAACTTGATTTACAAGTGAATATACACAAATTAACCAGTAGAAACTCAATGTCTACCTACTAATGTGCAATATATATGTAAAAAACAAATTTAACCGATAGAAATTGCTATATCTACATAGATATAGTATTTATAACAATATTTACAAAGAAAGTAGTTAAAATGAGTGTTTTTCATCTTGGGGGACGCGTGAACCAACTTCTTTTGGCTTGGATTCAACTTATATCACTCTAAACTTATAATATGTATGATATAGAAGATCAAACAATGAAAATGTGATAAAGAAATGCCAAATTTGAATCTCTCTCTCTCTAGAACTTTCTTTTGCTCTTTCTTCTTGCGAGTATATTGTCTCTCTGATTAATGAGCTTCTGCTACTGCTTGAAGGCCATATGAACTTATACAGAGGTGTACCTACGGCTGGGCCCCGTGGGTCCCTTTACCTCGAAGTTCGTGCCTTAGGTCTCGGTCCGATAAAAGTTGAGCTCTATACCAAAAATTCTTGTAAAGTCTTTGCAGAAGGCTACAAAATGCTTTCGAATCTGATTAACTCGGAGTCCGGGAAGATGATGCAATTAGCTAAAAGGTATCTTCCGACTCTCGAGGGTCGTCAATCGGCTCGTCTTCTATAGCTCGCAGTTCATGGGTTGTTACGGTGACGTCTTATGGTCACATCCTCAGCTTTGTGATCCTTATTAAGTTCGCGTCATTTTTGGGTATCGTTGCACCTTGATCTCTCCTCGGGGTTGTTACCGAGGTGAAATGATGCTTGTGCCCTAGCTGAGGGTTTTTTTTGAAGTGAAATGATGTTTTTGCCCTCTTGTAGGGTTAATTCAGGGAAATCTAAATTTTGAGTGTCTACAGATTCCCCTCTTTGTCATGTTTATGCAATGAAATGGAATGAACATGATAAAGATTACTAGGCACGAAGATACATGACAAGGTATATCTAATGATGTAATGTCATGTGTAAAGTATGCAATGAAATGTTTGATTTAGATTTTAAAAAAGGCTACTCCATCCGCTGGGGAGGATAAGGATTGTGAGAACGTCGTTGGGTACCTGTGACATCTTTGTTAGGTTGTAGAAAACGCCTTTACTGGGATCGAAGCTAATGGATTACACGATCGAGGTTGTGCCAATGCCTTCATTGGGTTGTCGCCAAGGGATTACATCATCGGGGTTAAGTCGATCCTTCATTGGGTTGTCACTAAAGGATTACTGTGAGAGCCCCAAATCCAGGTCCCGAATCACCACGTATCTGGTACAATCATTCTATAACTATTTGCGAAAGATATAAACATAAATTGTTTATACAATACACTTTGCACACTATTCCCCAAAATCGAGTAACCTTAACTTATACACAATTCATAAACTATCTAACACCTAACATTATTATCAAACTATACTATTACAAACTAGCTGCACATTTTATCCCAAGCAGAACTTGGCATTATCCTTTTTTCCTGTATCCGAATGCATTTGCCTTATCTGCAATGTTTATCATGATATAGCAAGGGTGAGCATGAAAGTTGCCTAGCAAGTTTAAATACAATTTAAGGATATATCATGATTGAAAGAGTTTGAATAATAGGCTGGCTATAATTCATCAATATAATTGAGAACTAACACGAACAAACTTTTGACTGAACAAGTATTGAACATGAACAAATATATCTAGACCAACTGGTAATGAAGGTGATCAGCCTTTCATACCTGACTTATACATGCAATATGTACAGAGTACAATTCCACATGGCAATCAGCAATGATTAACTATAAGCATATCTGAATAAAACAACTCTTAGTAGAGTCAAGTAAAACTTGCCTGAATCGTCGATTACCGCTGTGCAATTTAATAAGCTTTGTCTGAAGACCTATTATTAATAATATGTATTTCGAAGTTAGAATAATATCATCACAGTATTTAAAAAAATAACCTAAACACATAACACATAACCCTATCAGTCTATACAACACATAACACCTAGCCTCAAGTCAAACTATTGCAGTCCGAGTTGAGTTCGGTACAATTCTAACATCCCGACGGTCTAGTCGGACTTTTCTCGAGTCTAAGTTTAATTAAACTCTGCCTGAACACTTAACAATTATCTTAAATAATTTATTATAAATCAAAATATATATATTTTTTTTATAGACTTGCAATAATTTTCAGATAACAACTACCTTTAATTCACTTAATAATATTAATCTTGATAATATTTAATTCACCTCTTAGTATTATTAGTTCACTAATAATACTTTTATTCGCTTACTAATCTTAATAATATTTCAATACTTTACTAATATTATTAATCCTCTTAATAATATTTTAATCATCCAATAATACTTAATTTAATATTATTAATCTTTTAATAATATTTTAATCTAAGATTAATTTTTTAATCTAATATTATTAATCATTTAATAATATTTAATCATTTATTAATGCTTAAATCAAATATTATTAACCATTTAATAATATTTTAATAAAGTTTTAATCTTAATATTTTTATTTACTTAAAAATATCATATTCTAATATTATTAATATCATAATAATATTTTAATAATTTATTAGATTAATAAACAATTTATTCTAATTGTTTACCCTTTATTAAACCTCTTATTTAATATCCATAAAAGGTCATAAATAATATTTATTATTATAAATTACCAAAATATTCTAAAATAGTCATAATATTATATATTAGGAGTATTCAAGCATTAAAATCATATTTTTCTTATTTAAGACACCATTTAACTTATTATTTTCTTTTATTCATAACTTAATCATTTTTAGGAAAAATAGCAAACTGATTATAAAAATTCTCATTTTCTGAATTTGGACAGTATATGACCCAACAATACTCCCCAAATGTTTTTAGAATTTTAGAAAATAATTTACTAATTTTAAAGTGCCCAAAACACTCGGATCTTGTTTCATTTTTCATAAATCGAGTTTTACTCAGAAAAATCTAAAATTTTCAGGGTACACTCCCATAACATATATAAACCTACTGTAAAAATTTTGGAATTTTCCAATGTATACACAGTGAGAAATTCGAGTGTTAGTATTTAGGAGTCCTTTACGAAAATAGCCATTACGCATAACCTGTAAATCAAAACGCGTCTGTTCTTTATCCTACACGTAGATAACTTCTTAAGGTACCTCTGTGATTTTTCCCAGATTTTTAAAAGACTTACAACTGACTGAAACATCCTCAAGAAAAACAGGAACAATAGCTATTTTAGGATTTTAAAGCCTCAATATACTATGTGGACTGTTTTGGAGAAAACAATCCCTATGGCTTCAATACTTGCTAGATTTGTGTTCTACCACTTGGGTTTACTAGATAACTCATATATCTAGCACCCCCCTTCGACGGATCATAAATCCAAGTTGTAAAACTTGAGTTATACAAGATTTAGTGGAAGAAAAACAAGGATTTCACCCCTTGGAGAACATATGCTCATTTTCTTCCTCTAAGCATTTGATCTAACACTCAAAATACTTAGTTCCATACATGATAATATGTAGAACTAGGGTATCTTGAGTATTAGTTCATAATTCCAACAAAACTCAAGCTATAATAGAAAGTAGAAGAAGAAGATGAAGATTAGGTTATATCTTGATTTAGTGGCAACCTTCCTTGATTTACCAAAGTAAGTAATGAACTTAGGATGCATCAAATAAACTAGCACACCTCTCTCTCACTCTCACAAAAACTGAACTCCCTCTCTTTCTTCTCTCTTGAATGCTACTAGCTAGGGAGAAAAAAATAGAAGAAGAAGAATGAGAGAAAATGAATGTCTAGCAAATGAATGAGTGATATAACTATTATCCCCCATATTTTTATTGTCCCATGAATAAAAGACTACACCTTATCTCTTCAATTAGCCTAATCATGTGATTAAGGAAGCTTAATAGATTTGAACCAATGGGAGATTGACACACATGTACTTATGTGTAAGATTTCTACTAATGGACATTGATTAGCAAAATCTTCTTGCCATAAAAAGGCCTAATTGGCCGGTCCCCCCTTGCCCATTATATCTCCCAATTTTTTAATACACAAATTTGATTAATCAAAAGTCTAAAATACCCTTAATCAAGTGGGCTAAGTATTGGTTTGCATTTTATTTCCTTTGGGCTTCATCCTTAATTGTTTTGGGCCATGTAATAAACATGGTCTAACAATTTTAATATATGTTACCCAAATTGTTTATTTAGGGTTTCTATTCCCAATCTTATGAAATTTAATTACTTATACATGTGACTTTAGCTCATAACCTAATTAGGTTTACAAGAAATATGTTTAAAATTATTAGTCACTTGAAATAACAAGATTATCCACTTAAGTTAGTATACATATTAAATACTAACTTTTCCTTATTATCATAACCCTTAGGTTATTTAATTGGCTCACCTAATGCATAATTAGGTTACGAAGCTTTCATTTTTAATGAAATCTATAAATGTATATATCTATAACTATTGTAAGACCCCAACTTATTAATAAATGAAATTAAATTTCCTCTATTTATTATTTTGAAATAGAAAGGGTTGATTTGATTAATGTGGTTAGTTATGGGTAAAATGCGAAAATATTTCAAATAAGCAAGTGGTTATAAAATATTCATTTTGTCGGGGAATATTCATTTGGTCGTGGAATATTCTTGCTGTCGGGGAATATTCGTACGACGGTGCAGCCTTGTGTGGGCCCCATAATGGAAAGCGATTGGATGAAAAAAACGACAAGTATATGTTGTTTATAAATAACAGCGTAGTTGTTACCGTTAATACTGTTGGAATACCCGGTGGTTAAAATACAGTAGCACACGGTATTGCACCAATTATTGATTCTTACGTAAGAAGGCACTACTCAATAATTGTTACAGTAGTTATTGTTTAATATTTTATTTTATTGATTCAATAATTGCTGCGTTGATATTTTATATTATTGTTGTTTCAATAATTATTGCTGCACAGTATTTTCCATTATCAGATCAATAATTCATATTATTTAAATAATATTATTAGATAACATTATTGGCAATGTCTAGAATATTCTGTCTAAGGAGAGGTTTGATCATCTAATTGCGCGCTAGTAAGGAGAAATCCTTATTGGAAAGCACCCTCTTTCCTGGGAACGGCCTGGTTGTCATAAATGTGATTCTGTAATATTATTTGTGAATAATTAATTATTAATTCATATGATAAGGAAATATTTATTTTATGTGGATATAAATATTGGATATATTTATTGTGATTAAAAATGAAGGAGTTAATGTTGAGGTGTTTTATCAGTATTTTTATCGGAATGAAGGTATTAAAAATCAAATCAAGGTTTTTTGAGAAATATTGCGGGGGTTATAATTTTTAATCCGACCGTTGGATCGTGGTAATTTTTGGATATGTTATTCATATATAAGTTGAGTATATGTCCACAAATTTTGAACCGTTAAAAATGAACGTATGATTTGTTATGAATTTTACGAGATGACTGGTTCAGAAATTGTAGAAGTTGCGGAATTTGTCATTTTGGTGGAAAATTCTAGAATTGGTGGGCCCCACTTTTGGTTGGTGAAAATGTGCTGAGATTTTTATTCAAATGTGGTGGGTGGGAATAGTAGCAGGTAAAGCCATCAGGTTGCAAGTTAAGTCTGCTTCGGCGTACTAACATTTTCCTATAAATAGAGGGCTAAGTTAGAATTAAAAATCACACCATAAACAAGTTTTCTTTTTTTCTCTCTCTAGATTATTGAGTGTATTTTGGAAGTATTTAGATATTTTGTGAGTTTCTATCGTCAGTACAAGTTTTCTTCAGCCTTATACCGATATTCCGAACAGAAGTACTGATATTTTGAGGTAAGTGATATTATTTTCTTCTTAAATGATATTATTTTCTTCAATATCATTATGCTGAAATATTGATATGAACTTTTTATCAAATTTGGAACTTTTTGTGTCGGGGTTAATATTCACGTATACGGCACTATTCACGAATACGGCACTATTCACCGAAAAATAAAATTTTCCCTTTTTGTCCAAGATGTCTATTATGGCTACCATCTTTGATTGTATCCATGTTTTGATCATTATTTTTGAATTCTGCTTCACAATTGATTATTATGAAGTATTATTGATCTTGGATAAACTGTTATACGAATCCCTACTATTTGTCCTTCTGCCTCACTGGATTTATTTTCTTTAAGATATTTTTCATCATCCTTAGTCCTAAATGATGTTATTACTGAATATCTTTGGCCTGTAGTGCAAAGATGTATGATTACCTGATGAATATATTTGGCCTGTAGTGCAAAGATGAACAGGTGTTGAGATGAACATGACTGACTGGTGATACAAATGAATATCTTTGGCCTGTAGTGCAAAGATGAATATTTGGTTAAAGATGATTATTAATTGATGTTACAGGGATAAAATATTGATGATGGACTTTTAAATCTTAGAAGACAGTAGAATTCATTCTCTACTTGACTCTTCTAATGGTTTGCTGTTTCTGTTGCAGTTGTTGATCTAAAACTTGTTATCGATTATATTCTATTAGATTTTTCCCTGTTGAATACTAATAATAATTTGTTGTATATTATCTTAGTCATAATATTCTTTACTGGGCTAGTTGAGCCCACCCTTTTCTTTTTTGTTCCATTTTTCTTCTCAGGAGGTGAGAACATAGCAGGATCTAGTCGGGGTACGGAGTGATGGTTCTAGAAAGATGTTTTAGCAGTCCTCACTATTTCTGTAAAATAGTGTTTGAATAATTGTAATGAGGACTTATTTGAGTGTGGATATTGTCTAGAAGACAATATTTGTATTTAAACTCATAATATGTGTTGTCGTATTTTTCACGACAATTGTATTATTGAAGTTGTAGTTTGCTTTTTGTACCATGTATTTGGCGACTCAGAATGGGTGTTGTATACCTATTTTAGGGGCGTCACAGTTGGTATTAGAGCTATAAGTAAAGAGCCCCGAGCCTCTCGCTGGTGACGTCCTGTTGATGGGGAATGCATCGAAGCCAGACTCTCCGTAGGGGACGCCGTTCTGCGGTGGCAAGCTGATAGGTACCCTTGTGAGGTGCTGACACATGATGGTATCCAACGTCACAGTTGGTATCAGAGCTTAGGGATATGATCCCTGGCTGAGATGTGAGACAAGAACTAGGAGGGGAGAGACGGGGAATTCCTTCGCTAGTATGACCTGACTAAGTTTATTTGGTGTTTATTTGGTCGGTCAGAGTATATGAATAATATATGACATGACTATTAACCCTTATTTTATGGCAGTATTTAAGAATGGCAGCTGAGAACGTTAATAATGGAGTAAATCAGACCGTGGAGACACCTTTGATCACCACCCAGGGGAACGTGCAACAGGAAGGCAATATTCCTCCTGTAAATAACGTTACGGAGCAAACGATGAATGATAGAATGTTTAGGAGTTTTTTGCAGTTCATGCAAAATCAGACGAGGGAGACTCGTGTGCAGAATACGGGTAGAAATGATAACAATGCGCGGTTTATCACAGCCAAGCAGTTCAAAGAATTGGGACCACCAGAATTTAAGG
This sequence comes from Panax notoginseng, assembly GCA_016801055.1. Taxonomy (NCBI): domain Eukaryota; kingdom Viridiplantae; phylum Streptophyta; class Magnoliopsida; order Apiales; family Araliaceae; genus Panax; species Panax notoginseng. The sequence continues at coordinate 29,742,967 of CM029023.1, read as the reverse complement.
GAAAGCCGGATCCGATCATGGCGGAAACGTGGGTCAAGCAAATTACGAAGATATTCGATGTCTTGGGATGCACGGAGGAACAGAAGGTTCCATTCGCCACCTTTATATTCCGTAGTGAGGCAGACTACTGGTGGGAGTCTGTGAAGCGTACCTAGCCTGACGCACTCAACATGTCCTAGGAAATATTTCAGAAACTGTTCAATGACAAGTACTTTCCTAAAAGTATTCGTCATATGAAGGAGGTGGAGTTTATCAGACCGGAACAAAACAACATGACGGTGTCCCAGTACGAGGCGAAGTTTGCAGAGTTATCCAGGTTTGCACCTCATTTGGTCGAGAATGAGGAACGAATGACAAGGATGTTTCTGAGAGGTCTAAAACCCAAGATTCGGCAATATCTTATCTCTTATAAATTTTTTTTATATTCAGATGTTATAAACAGGGCTCAATTATTAGAGCGAGATAATGAGTATGTGCAACCTAAGGACCACAACCAGGGTCATACCGGTGGTGGCAGTTATCGAAGCAATAAAAACCAGCAGGGAGGAAAATATTCAGACAAAAGCGGTAACCACTCTGGTGGTAATCGTGGCCGTGATAATAGAAGGAGCGAGTCGGGAGGAGATTTCAAAAAGAAAAGGTACAACAATGATAACGTGAAGACGTCAGGACAAATATCAATTACTTTTAGGGGAGGAGAACGAGCACCGATCGTTTGTTACAAATGCGGGAAGGAGGGACACATCAGCCCAAACTGCCCATTACACAAATTAAAACAATTCAATAATAGAGACGAGAGTTCAAAATTACGTTCATTATACAATAATAGAACTTAAGAAACTTGTTTAACTGTAAACAAGTTAGAATGAATCAATCAATAAAATTGATTTATTCAATAACATTTAAGATAAGAAGCTTGCTCAATCAAAAGTATGAAGTTATACAATATAATAATAGAACTAACTCAACGAAAGTTTAGAGTTAGAAAACTTGCCTCGAGCGTAAGCTAAAATATTAAAACTCACGTTCACCTATACACAGTATTAAAACTACAACATCTATTAGACATACTAATATTCAGTTTTCAATATAAAATGCATTACTAGCTAAACTTGTTATTTTAGCACAAGTCTTAAGCTACCATTTATATTTCAGAATTCCCAAGTGTTAATCATCACAACACATAACTAACGTTCATTGTATAAACTAGGTTATCACATAACGCGTTTTTGATTTACTAATCATTTTTGAAACATTAAATTCATAATACATATAACACAACTCTATATTAGCCTTGTTGTTACATGTTGGACACATTACCATAACCTTTAGCTAAGCCAAAAAGAATGACCAAAGTCTGCAGAATTAGCAGACTTCAGTGTCTGGAAATGGGCACTCGCGCGGCCGCGCAAGTTTTGTACTGGGAGGCCGCGCACCCGCAAGGCAGCTGCACACCCGTGCCTAAGGCCTGCGCGGCCGCGCGATGCACAGAACTCAATTTTACAGAACAGAGCTTCGACACTTTTCTTAAGCCAACTAACACCAATTTCACCCACCAAACAGTGCTAATAACACGTAAAATAAATATACAACTATCATAGACAGATTGCTAACATATTCAACCACTTAGCACAATTTAACAATCACTAAAACTATTTTAATTCCTCAATTTTCATGTTTTCATACAAAAACTCAATTTTTTGATATTCATTCTAAAAATCATCACTGTGAATTCATTACATGACCAAATCATCTCATTCAAATTACGTTATGTTCGTATCTCAACAAACTAGCATAAACAAAACTCAATTAACATCTTAGCATGCAATTTGACCATCACAATTGGTACTGACATAGCTACATATGAAAACATATATATACTGACAAAATTTCTACTGATATCCAAAATTAGCATGCGATTATTGTTTAAACATAATATCTAATAATCATAGACACGTGCAATCATCATAACTAATTCAAGAACATCAATTCAAAACACATAAAATTCACAGAGTATGAAAATTATTGTCATAATATTCATATATATGCTTATAATATCAAAGTTGTAAAACATACCTTCAATTACAAATACAATCACTGCTAATCACTTGAATTTGCTGTGAAAGTTCGTAACTCTCTCTCAATTTTCTCTGCTAACCTTTAACAAGTTTTCTAAACTCTCTCAAAATCCAGCAACTAGTATGCGTACAACTGAAACAAACTGATAGCCAATATGCGTAATATCAAAACACAAAACTGATATGGCTTTAATAGCCATCATCAGTTATCAAAATAACGTATACATTATAAATATATTATATTTATTATTTTATTTCTTTTATTTATTTAATTTAATTTAAAAATCTAGAAATCCCAAAAGCCATAAGGCTTGTTTGGTAAAAATCCTTTAAATTTTAAAGAATTAATATATTAAGCCTTGTTTGGCAAAAAACTAAATTAAACTTCTTTAATTTACTTTAGTAACTCCTTATAATATAGTTATTTGTCACACTATATTTAATCAAGTTTTCATATTTATTTTAATTAACTCAAATCACAATTAATTAAATAAATCCTTTAATCACATAACTCAATACAAATAATTAACCATTAAATTGAAATATCAATATAATAATCATTTTCTTAATTCATCAATTATTTATTTAATAAATAATTAACTAAATAAAATTAAATCAATTAAATAAATATTTATTCAACGATAATCACATCCATTAAATATTTATAGAAATCAATAAATATTTAATATTACATTTAAAATTCTAGAATGTTACAATTCTTACGTAAGAAGTCACTCAGTTTTATTCAATAATTGTCACAGTATTTGTTGCATAATATCTCATATTATTGATTCAATTATTGCCACAGTATCATCTGCACAATATTTTATATTATTAAATCCATAATTGACACGACACAATTATTCATATTATTAATTAGCATTATTGGCAATGTCTAGAAAATTCTATCGAGGAAAGGGGTTAGGTTATATAATTACGCGCTAGTAAGGATAAATTATTATCGAAAAGTCTCCTCTTTCTTGGGAATGATCTGGTTGTTAATATTATGAGCTTATAAAATTAATTATGAATAATTATTATGTGGTGGACATTGGTTCAATTTTGATATAAATAAAGGAATTTAGCATGAAATATTTGTTGAAAGTTTGGAAATTATCTTTTTCGATAAAATATTCATTCAAATATATTATTATAATATTACATTATAATAATGTGATAATATAATAATACAATTTTTTTATAATTTAAATGGTAATATTATTATAATAATATATAATTTCCATCATGTGAATAAAAGTGGAGTGAAGGTTATCATTTTGGTTTTGAATTTCTTTTCAAAACCTTCCGTGCACATTTTGAATTCATCTCCTGCACATTTTTTTTCTTTCCCAAAGTGATGGCTTGAAAGAATGCCTGCATAGCCATGTTTTCTAAAGGTGTGGGCCCTCAACCATTGGAAATGAGGAGTTAGGCAAAGAATGAAAGTTAGGCGGAGAGGAAATTTTGGCAAAGTTAGGCAAATGTATTTAATTTTTACTACGAGTTATAAAAGGGGAGGCAACCTCCATCCTAAACACACCAAAAATCTCAAGCATTTCTATTACAATATTGTGAGTATTTCTTTTTAGTATAAGAATACTTTGAGTGTAACTTTTAGTGCAAGATTTTCTCAAGATAATATCTGATATTCTATTCAAATCTAGTTTCTACTAAGGTAAAGGATATTATTTTATTTTAATAATCGTAAGAAATATCATTTTCTTTCATACTCCATGTTATGTAAGGGATATTATTTCATTTCATATTCCTAAATTTAAACTTACTATGGTAAGTATTGCTTCTATAATTCATGAAATGATTAAAAATTCCTTAAGTTTTGCGCTTCATCTAATATCATTTCGTTGGAATATTGGCCTGAACATTCTTATTAAATTTTAATCTTTTCATGTTGGGGTACTATTCATACGGTACTATTCATGAGTATTGTTCACAACAAAATTTAATTTTCTTTCTGTCCAAATTATTGTTGATACATGAATAGCATTCTTGAATTTTACTTCACAATTAGTTATCATGTTGACAATTTGGACATTTTTGAACTCTAGATAAATTGAATTAAAAATCTCTAATATTTATCTTTAATTTCACTTTATTGATTCTTTATATCATTGTCATCATCCTCATGTTTATATTGTATTGGAAGTCATCTTTGGCCCGTAGTGCAAAGATGGATTGTTGATTGGTATGATTATGACCAAGAATTTTGTATTGGTATAATCATAACCTTTAATGTTACAGATAAATGTTTGTGGTGAAAGTCCACTTTGGCCCGTAGTGCATAGATGGACAGGTGTTTGGCATGATCATGACCACTGGTGATACAAATGATTATCTTTGCCCCGTAGTGCATAGATAATTCTTTGGTTTGAAACAATTATTGATTGGTGTTATAGGGATAAAATATCGATGATGGACTTTTAAATTATAGAAGATAGTAGACATCATGCTCTATTTGACTCTTCTAATAGATTGTTATTTTCGTTGCAGTTGTTGATCTAAAACTTATTGTCTATTGTATTCTATCAGATTTTTCTTTGTTGAGGACTAAGGATAATTTTTTCTTCATTATCTTAGTTATAATATTCTTTACTGGGCTAGTTGAGCTCATCCTTTTCCTTTTGGTTCCATTGTTCTTCTCAGGAGGCAATAATGTAGCTGGGACTACTCAGGAGTGGAGTAATGGTCCAAGATGATTATTTTAGAATCCTCATTTTTTTGTAAAATAGTGTGATAATAATTATAATGAGAATTTTATTTGAGTTTGGATATTGTCTACGAGACAATATTTGTATTAAAACTCACAGCGTATGTGTTGTCGCATTTTGCACGATAGTTGTATTAATGAGTTGTATTTGGATTCAGTAGTGTGTATTTGGCAACCCAGAATGGGTTGTGTGGACCTATTTTGAGGGCATCACAGTCTCAACGATTCACCACTGAGTAATTATCATTTATCAAAGTAGTGCTTTCAGAAAGAATTAGAAAGCTTATTTATGAACTTAAGAACTGAAGTAATTCAAAAACCTTGCTGAGTAACAAAAGTTAGAAGACTTGTGTAATTGTAAACAAGATAGAGATAAATAATTTGCTCAATGGAAGTAGAGTTACGATAACGATTAGGATTAGAAATTTTGCATATCAACAACACGTTAGGAATAGAAAGTTGCATAATAAAATATTAGGGTTAGAGAATTTGTTCAATTGAATAATAGATTCAAGAAACTTGCATAATGTAAAAGTAGAGTTTAAGAACTTGCCTCGTGCGTAGGTTAAACAACTTCACTACAACAAAGAAATTTAGACCCTTTAATTCCATGTTATTGCTAAAACTCCACTTTTAGACATCCTTAACAAAATCCATCACCATGAATTTGTTTCTCAACCAATTCAGTCCATATAACTTACATTCTTTTCGTTTCTTAGCATATTAATACAATCTACGACCAATTTACAGATTACAATATGAATTGAACACCAATTTGACTCCAAAATAAACCATATTGTACATATTACAACAAAACTCAATTTCTTCATTTTAGAACCTATCTCCATGGATTTGATTTCTGAAAATCATTTCTAGATGACAATTAATAGATTATAAACATCTAATAACACATGTAATATCATATCTCAACAAATCATACAACCAAAATCCAACTTTAATGAAGACCTCAAGAAAACATAAACTAAGAATAAAACTAAATTTCTTACCTTTGATTCTTGATTAAACCTAGCGAAGATGATTAGAGAGGTTTTGATTACTACTTCCTTCTCAAATTCATAGAGAAATTCTCTTCTCTTCTCAATTTCTCTTCAAGGCTCTCTCTCTCAAGCTTTGTTATTTAGACTTAGGAACATTACGTGAAAATAAACTGATATAACCTCTACGTAAACTGCTTAACATGGGTATCAGTTAAGCGAACATGGTCTCAGCAGTTGTCACATTCCAAAGGGCCTTGTTTGGCTAGTTCTTAAAGAATCCCTGTAAATTTATTTTTATTTTCTTCTTATTATATAGTATCCAATGTCACACCCATTACACAAATTAAATTAATTTAATTCTTAATATTAATTCATTAATAAACCAATTAAATCTTACTAACAAAATTATAATTTCTATTTAACCATTATAATTATACTTTTGTTCAACAAATTATTAATTCTCTAATTTAATTATTAAATTAAATTAGAACATCACCTTTACTGTAAGACCCCAACTTATTAATGAATAAAATCAAATTTTCTCTAAATATTATTGTGAATAATAAGGGGTTAATTTGATATAATACTTTGGTTATGGGTGAAATGTGCAAATTTTACAAAATAAGCAAGTGGTTATAAAATATTCATTTTATCGGGGAATATTCGTTTGGTCGTGGAATATTCTTGCTGTCGGGGAATATTCATACGACGGCGCAGCCTTGTGTGGGCCCTATAACGGAAAGCGATTGGATGAAGAAAATGACAAGTATAAGTTGTTTATAAATAACGGCGTAGTTGTTACCGTTAATACTGTTGGAATACCCGGTGGTTAAAATACAGTAGCACACGGTATTGCACCAATTATTGATTCTTACGAAGGAAGGCACTACTCAATAATTATTATAGTAGTTATTGTTCAATATTTTATTTTATTGATTCAATAATTGCTGCGTTGATATTTTATATTATTGTTGTTTCAATAATTGCTGCTGCACAGTATTTTCTATTATCAGATCAATAATTCATATTATTTGAATAATATTATTAGATAACATTATTGGCAATGTCTAGAAAGTTCTGTCTAAGGAGAGGTTTGGTCATCTAATTGCGTGCCAGTAAGGAGAAATCCTTATTGGAAAGCCCCCTCTTTCCTGGGAACGGCCTGGTTGTCATAAATGTGATTCTGTAATATTATTTGTGAATAATTAATTATTGATTCATATGATAAGGAAATATTTATTTTATGTGGATATAAATGAGGGATATATTTTTGTGGTTAAAAATGAAGGAGTTAATGTTGAGATTTTTATCCGTATTTTTGTCGGAATGGAGGTATTAAAAATCAGGGTTTTTGAGATATTTTGCGGGGGTTATAATTTTTAATCCGACCGTTGGATCGTGGTAATTTTTTTATATGTTATACATATATAAGTTGAGTATATACCCACAAATTTTGAACCGTTAAAAATGAACGTATGATTTATTATGAATTTTACAAGATGACTGGTTCAGAAATTGTTAAATTTTCGGAGTTTATCATTTTGATGGAAAATTCTAGAATTGGTGGACCCCACTTGTGGTTGGTGAAGAAATGTACTGAATTATATTTCAAATGTGGTGGGTGGGAATAGTAGCAGGTAAAGCCATCAGGTTGCAGGTCAAGCCTACTAAAATTTTCCTATAAATAGAGGGCTAAGTTAGAATTGAAAATCACACCAGAAACAAGTTTTCTCTCTTTCTTTCTCTAGATTATTGAGTGTATTTTGTGAGTATTTAGATACTTTGAGAGTTTCTATTCATCAGATAAAGTTTCTTTCAGCCTTATACCGGTATTCCGACCAGAAGTACTGATATCTTGAGGTAAGGGATATTATTTTCTTCTTAAATGATATTATTTTCTTCAATATCATTATGCTGAAATATTGATATGAGTTTTTATTAAATTTGGAACTTTTTGTGTCGGAGTTACTATTCACGTATACTGCCTATTCACGTATACGGTACTATTCATGAATACGGCACTATTCACCGAAAAATAAATTTTTTTCTTTTTGTCCAAGATGTCTATTATGGTTACTATCTTGATTGTATCCATGTTTTGATCTTTATTTTTTTGAATTCTGCTTCACAATTGATTATTATGAAGTATTATTGATCTTGGATAAACTGTTATACGAATCCCTAATATTTGTCCTTCTATCTCACTGGATTCGTTCTCTTTAAGATATTTTTCATCATCCTCAGTCCTAAATGATGATATTACTGAATATCTTTGGCCTGTAGTGCAAAGATGTATGATTACTTGATGAATATCTTTGGCCTGCAGTGCAAAGATGAGCAGGTGTTGAGATGAACATGACTGACAGGTGATACAAATGAATATCTTTGGCCTGTAGTGCAAAGATGAATATTTGGATAAAGATTATTATTAATTGATGTTACAGGGATAAAATATTGATGATGGACTTTTAAATCTTATAAGATAGTAAAATTCTTTCTCTACTTGACTCTTCTAATGATTTGCTGTTTCCGCTGCAGTTGTTGATCTAAAACTTGTTGTCGATTATATTCTATCAGATTTTTCCTTGTTGAATACTAATGATAATTTGTTGTATATTATCTTAGTCATAATATTCTTTATTGGGCTAGTTGAGCTCACCCTTTTCTTTTTTGTTCCATTTTTTTTCTCAGGAGGTGAGAACATAACAGGATCTAGTCGGGGTATGGAGTGATGGTTCTAGAAAGATGTTTTAGCAGTCCTCACTATTTCTGTAAAATAGTCTTTGAATAATTGTATTGAGGACTTATTTGAGTGTGGATATTGTCTAGAAGATAATATTTGTATTTAAACTCACAGTATGTGTTGTCGTATTTTGCACGATAATTGTATTATTGAAGTTGTAGTTTGCTTTTTGTACCATGTATTTGGCGACTCAGAATGGGTGTTGTATACCTATTTTGGGGGCGTCACAGTTGGTATCAGAGCTTAGGAATATGATCCCTGGCTGAGATGTGAGACAAAAACTAGGAGGGGAGAGACGGAGAATTCCTTCGCTAGTATGACCTGACTAAGTTTATTTGGTGTTTATTTGGTCGGTCAGAGTATAGGGATAATATATGACATGACTATTAACCCTTGTTTTATGGCAGTATTTAAGAATGGCAGCTGAGAACGTTAATAATGGAGTAAATCAGACCGTGGAGACACCTTTGATCACCACCCAGGGGAACGTGCAACAGGAAGGCAATATTCCTCCTGTAAACAACGTTACCGAGCAAACGATGAATGATGGAATGTTTAGGAGCTTTTTGCAGTTCATGCAAATTCAGACGAGGGAGACTCGTGTGCAGAATATGGGTGGAAATGAAAAACAACGCGCGGTTTGTCACAGCTAAGAAGTTCAAAGAATTGGGACCACCAGAATTTAAGGGAAAGCCGGATCCGATCATGGCGGAAACGTGGGTCAAGCAAATTACCAAGATATTCGATGTCTTGGGATGCACGGAGGAACAAATGGTTTCATTCGCCACTTTTATGTTCCGCGGTGAGGCAGACTACTGGTGGGAGTCTGTGAAGCGTACCCAGCCTGACGCACTCAACATGTCCTGGGAAACGTTTCAGAAATTATTTAATGACAAGTACTTTCCTGAAAGTATTCGTCATATGAAGGAGGTAAAGTTTATTAGACTGGAACAAAACAACATGACGGTGTCCCAGAACGAGGCGAAGTTTGCAGAGTTATCCAGGTTTGCACCTCATTTGGTCGAGAATGAGGAACGAATGACAAGGATGTTTCTGAGAGGTCTAAAACCCAAGATTCGGCAATATCTTATCTCTTATAATTTTTTTTTTATATTCAGATGTTATAAACAGGGCTCAATTATTAGAGCGAGATAATGAGTATGTGCAACCTAAGGACCACAACCAGGGTCATACCGGTGGTGGCAGTTATCGAAGCAATGAAAACCAGCAGGGAGGAAAATATTCAGACAAAAGCGGTAACCACTCTGGTGTTAATCGTGGCCGTGATAATAGAAGGAGCGAGTCGGGAGGAGATTTCAAAAAGAGAAGGTACAACAATGATAACGTGAAGACGTCAGGACAAATATCAATTACTTTTAGGGGAGGAGAACGAGCACCGATCGTTTGTTACAAATGCGGGAAGGAGGGACACATCAGCCCAAACTGCCCACAACAGTTTAAGGTATGTTTTAACTGTGGAAAGGAAGGTCATATAGCTAAAGATTATCTTGTTGCGAAACCAAGTTCAACGGGGATAGTGACTCCGAAGGTTTTTTCGGACAAGTCAAAGTCGGTGGTTCCTGGAAGGGCGTTTGTCGTGACTGCCCAAAACGCGAGGAACCCAAACGAGGTGATCACGGGTAAGCTAATCATAAACTCTTGCGAAGTTTATACCTTATTAGATACCGGTTCTACCCATTCTTTTATCTCTCCTGCTTGTGCTCAACGTTTAAACTTGACTCCAGAGAAATTAGACTTTGACCTATCTGTGGAGACTCCGTTAGGAGAAACTTTCATTACATCTACAGTTTATAAATCTTGCTTAATCCAAGTTGGCACAATTACATTACCTGTTGACCTTATCTCTTTAAAGATATTTGCTTTTGATGTGATTTTAGGAATTGATTGGTTAACCACTTTTGAATTCTGCTTCACAATTGATTATTATGAAGTATTATTGATCTTGGATAAACTGTTATACGAATTCCTACTATTTGTCCTTCTGCCTCACTTGATTCATTTTCTTTAAGATATTTTTCATCATCCTCAGTCCTAAATGATGATATTACTGAATATCTTTGGCCTGTAGTGCAAAGATGTATGATTACCTGATGAATATCTTTGGCCTGTAGTGCAAAGATGAACAGGTGTTGAGATGAACATGACTGACTGGTGATACAAATGAATATCTTTGGCCTGTAGTACAAAGATGAATATTTGGTTAAAGATAATTATTAATTGATGTTACAGGGATAAAATATTGACGATGGACTTTTAAATCTTAGAAGATAGTAGAATTCATTCTCTACTTGACTCTTCTAATGGTTTGCTGTTTCCGTTGCAGTTGTTGATCTGAAACTTGTTGTCGATTATATTCTATTAGATTTTTTCCTGTTGAATACTAATGATAATTTGTTGTATATTATCTTAGTCATAATATTCTTTACTGGGCTAGTTGAGCTCACCCTTTTCCTTTTTGTTCCATTTTTCTTCTCAGGAGGTGAGAACATAGTAGGATCTAGTCGGGGTATGGAGTGATGATTCTAGAAAGATGTTTTAGTAGTCCTCACTATTTCTGTAAAATAGTGTTTGAATAATTGTAATGAGGACTTATTTGAGTGTGGATATTGTCTGGAAGACAATATTTGTATTTAAACTCACAGTATGTGTTGTCGTATTTTGCACGACAATTGTATTATTGAAGTTGTAGTTTGCTTTTTGTACCATGTATTTGGCGACTCAGAATGGGTGTTGTATACTTATTTTGGGGGCGTCACAACTATAGTATATATGTTTATTGATCCATGCTCCACTTCACATATGTTGTCACATATTAAATCACTGTATAACACAAAGTTTTAAATATCCATAATGTACATATATATATATAGTGACTTAAAATTCACGGTTATTAACCCTTAGGGTTTTCAAAAATAGAAAATTAATATTTCTAAATTGTAATTACGATTCTCGAATTAAATTAAACTTTCCCATTCATAAATCAATCTTGTTAATTAGGATTAATTTATCCCAATTTAAATTGCTAATTTAGCAATTATCCACAATTTTATATTAGGGTTTCTGACGGAACAATTATGGTTTAAAAATCTGAAATTAGGGTTTGCTAATTAATTAAGCTTTACCCTAATTAATATTATAATTAATATCACTTAAGCATTATAATTATCCTTTAAATTCCAAGATTAGGGTTTCCAATTTTTGAATTAGGGTTTTGAATTTCCAGAACTGAAATTAGGGTTTTAGAACCAGTTTTAGGGTTTCTTATCAGTCATTAGGGTTTTCTAACTGAACGTTGTCGTTCTTAATATATACTTGGGGTTTGACACTGATATAGTTTATCTAGTCAACCATTGACCCTTAACCACATTCTAAACACATACATAACCATCTACACAGAACATATTCACATATACACTTAATCCTGATTAATTCACTTAAATCCTTCACAGAATTTTGAAATCTTCAAAATTTCTTCCCAAAAATATCAAACGCATACACTCATTTTCTGTCTAGGTCTATCATTTGATCTTAAATCCATCATTTAAGATTTTTTTTTTAAATTTTCTAAATTCTCGGGTTGTCACAATTACATCATTGGGGTTAAGTTGATCCTTCATTGGGATATCGCCAACGGATTACATCATAGGGGTAAGGCTGATCCATCATTGGGTTATCACCAATGGATTACATCATCGGGGTTAAGCCGATCTGTATTGGATTTCTGCCAATGGATGACATAATATCAGGGTTAAACCGATGCCTTCACTGGGGTCAAGCCAGTGGATTGCATCATCATGTTTAAGTCGATTTGTGTTGGGGTCAATGCCAATGGATTAAATCATTGGGGTCAAGCCGATCTTCATTGGGGTCAATGCCAACGAATTACATAACATCGGGTTTAACCCGGCGCCTTCATTGGGGTCAAGCTAGTGGATTGCATCATCGGAGTTAAGCCGATCTGCGTTGGGTTCAATGCCAATGTATTACACAATTAGTTATTGATAAAAGTGATTTAAGTCGAACCTTTTGGTTTTCTACCGTTCCACGAATGGGTTTTTTATTTTCCTTTGTTTTTGCACCCTTCTGAGGTTTTTTAGGGTTTTTGAGGTTTAAAAATGCCCCAAAAGGGTACCTTTCTAAGTGAACACCTTTTTTTTGGACCTGAAAGGATGCGTCATAAACTTTATTTTACCAAATGGGGAGCTGTGGGGCCCACCTTGGGCAATCACAGGTATACCTGCGGATGGAACATGTATGTCTAAGGCTAGATGGGGTTTGGCTTATATTCCCAAGCAGGCTAATTTTCATTCATTCGATTCGAGTTTTCTTTGATTCTCTTTGTAGAATCTGACTCTTCTTCTCAGATCTACTCAAATCGGGTTTGATTTTGGATATTCTGTCGCCGTACGTTCGTTCTACGCACTATAGGTAACGTATACATCTAATTTTTTAACGTTTTCACTAGTGTTTTATCGTACTTTCTTCATTAAATGCAATATATTGAACATGTATGCATAGATAACTTGATAGACATGTTATAATGCAAAACATGCTTACGTATCAACATATGGACTGTATGGATGTAGTATATTTCACTTAAATAGTTAGTCTAGACATGTATTCTGACAATGCATTAGAAAAACTATTTAAATTGCTATCTAATTATGAGGTTCTGATTGTGTACCCTCACAGGGTGATTAAATGTGTGCCTGCATACACGTGGATAGTCCATTTTATAGAGGAAACTCTGGCAAAATTTTTCATGAGTTAAATAACAGGATCCTATATGCATGCTTAGTTATGCTAGGTTATTTATGCCAAAATGATGTATTCATCTATTAAGACATATATAGGACATACATGATGCTATGACCCAAATTAAATTCCTAGGAGTCTATTGTCTGTAGGTTTTCGCAAATGCATAATAAAATATGATAGAGTTATACCTTGTCTTATTCTGAATTCCATGGACTCGTTGTCTAGACATGGACTCGGACAGACCTAGTAGCTCTTCTTCTCATAGGGCTTCATCCGAGGTCTGCCTTCGAAGGCCTGCTTTGGATACTCCCATTCCACGTATTACCCGACAGGTTAGTTGCTTGACAGAGTCGTTTCATCCAATTTTCATGAGGGTGATATCACTAAGCCTGAGGTTCCACCTTGGTCCACTGATGTGCCTAGATTCCTTCCGAGTATCCAGGTATTTACTCTCGACTTGTTGGGTACCGACCTGAGCTGTCATCCATCCGTTTACTTGCACGCGATGAGGTACTAGATGTGACACTCCCAAAATAGGTCTACACAACCCATTCCGAGTCGCCAAATACATGGTACATAATCCAAATACAAACTTCCTATATACAACTATTAACTATTGTGTAAAATAGGAAAAAACACAAGTTGTGAGTTTCAATACAAATATTGTCTCGTAGACAATATCCAAACTTAAATAAAGTCTTCATTACAATTATTATCACACTATTTTATAGAATAGTGAGGACTACTATAGTAACCATCTTGGACCATTACTCCATTCCCCGATTAGTCCCAACTATATTCTCATTTCCTGAAGAGAACAATGAAAGAAAAGGGTGAGCTCAACTAGCCCAATAAAGAATATTATGAGTAAGATAATGTAGAACTAATTATTTGTAGTCCTCAACAGGGAAAAATCTGATAGAATACAATAGACAACAAGTTTTAGATCCACAACTGCAACAAAAATAGTAATCCATTAGAAGAGTCAAGTAGAGCATGATGTCTACTATATTTTATGATTTAAAAGTCCATCATCAATATTTTATCCCTGTATCACCAATCAATAATTATTTCCAATCAACGAATTATCTATGCACTACGGGCCAAAGATAATCGTTTGTATCACTAGTAGTCATGATCATGCTAAACACATGTCCATTTATGCACTACGGGCCAACGAAGACTTTCATCACAAACCTTTTCCTGTAACATTAAAGGTCATGATTATACCAATACACAATTTCTGGTCATAATCATACAAATCAACAGTCTACCTTTCCACTACGGGCCAAAGATGACTTTCACCACAATATAAGCATGGGGATGATGACAATGATATAAAGAATGAATCAAGTGAGATCAAGGATAAATATTAGAGATTTATAATTTAATTTATCCAAATTTTAAGAACGTCCAAATTGTCAATATTATCAACAATTATGGAGTAAATTTCAAGAATGATATTTAAGATTCATATTTCAAAGATAATTTGGACAAAGAAAAGAAAATTAAATTCCGTCGTGAATAGTACTCTGATGTGAATACTACCCCGGATGAATAATACTCTGGATGAATAGTACCCCGACATGAATAGTACCCCAATATGAAAAGATTAAAATTTAATAAGAAAGTTCAGACCAATATTCTAGTGAAATGATATTTGATGAAGCGCAAACCTCAAGGAATTTCTAATCATTTCAGGAATTATAGAAGCAATACTTATCATAGTAAGTTTAGATTTAGGAATATGAAATCAAATAATATCACTAACATAATATGGAGTATGAAAGAATATACAAAACTGCAAATGAATTTTCACTAGTCATGCGGTAATCTGCGTAGACAGATTATTTCCACAACTTAATAAAGAATGAATACGAAGGGTTATTCATCAGGCATGTGGTAGTACGCGTAGACAGGTTATTCCCATAGATTAATATGGAATAGAATGAAACCTTACGAGGTAATAAATGATATCCCTTATGCGTATCGAAAGAAAATAACATCATTTACCTTAATAAAAGTCTAGATACTGCACTAGTGTAGTAGCAGAACTTTGTGTTGGTGGTGTGTGCTTGCTTCTCGAATACTCTTATTCTTTCTCTATAGTTTCTCTCTTTATAGCTTTAGTGAATTGGTGAGAATGAAGGAAGAAATGAACTTTTATTTATAGAAGAATTCTAGCTTAGCCCTTGCAATGTGAAGAGGTAAGTAGGGGTGTTCATTTGGATCGATTTTTTCGGTTTTTCAGTTTTTCGAACTGGACCGAACCGGTCGGTTCTGTATAAAAAAAATGGTCCGGTTCGGTACAAAAAAACGGGTATATACCGATTTTTCGGTACCGGTTTCGGTTCGGCATTTTTATGGTTCGATAAAAATCGAATGGGACCGGTATATACCTATTTTCTAATTTTTTTTATTATTAATAATTTATTAAAATAATAATAATAAAATAATGATTATAATAATAAAAATAATAATAATATTAATAAAAATAATAATAATAATAAAATTATAATAAAATAATGATTATATTAATAAAAATAATAATAATATTAATAAAAATGATAATAATAATAAAATAATAATAATAATAAAATATTAATAAAAAATAATAAAATAATAATAAAAATAATAAAATAATAATTATATTAATTTTTGGTAAAAATCGGTACCGAACCGGTACCGCCGGTTCGATATACCGGTCCAACCGGTTTCTGTATCGGTATCAATATTTGGCCAATTTTGGTACCGATTCGGTCTGGTCCGGTCCGATTTTTACCCGTTGAACACCCCTAGAGGCAAGTGGCTTGACGCCTGTAATGTGAAAAGTTAAGTGGTTTGATGCTTGTAATGTGAAGAGGTAAGTGGTTTGACGCCTATAATGTGAAAATGCAAGTGATTTGACGTCTAGTAAAGGCAAGTACTTTTGGTAAAAGTGACTCTTAGATAATGACCTATGGGTCCCATAAAATAAGCCAAACTTACAATAAATGTCTCATGACAAACCCTTCTATTATATCAAAAATTGAATAAATATTTATCACAATTCACTTATCTTCAATCAATACATTTTTAGTCTTTCAACAATTATTCATCATTAATATTATAACTTACAATATTGACAACCAGATCGTTCTCAGGAAAGAGGGGGCTTTCCGATAAGGATTTCTTCTTACTGGCGCGCAATTAAATAACCTACCCCTTTTTTTGATAGAACTTTCTAGACATTGTCAATAATGCTAATAATAATATGAGTAACTGTATCGTGTGAATTATGGATTTAATAAAATATTGTGCATATGCTACTGTAATAATTATTGAATTAATAATATGAGATACTATGCAACAACTACTGTGACAATTATTGAATACTGAGTGACTTCTTGCGTAAGAATCAATTATCAGAGATACTGTGCATACCGTGTGCTACTGTGAAATACCGTGTAACACTGTGTAGCAACGCGTATTACTATACTTTTATCACCGGGTATTTCAATAGTTTAACGATAAAAGTTTCGCCGTTAATTTTTAGAAAACTTATTTTTTGTTATTTTCTTCATCCGACAATTATTCCGTTTTGGAGCCCACCAATGATTGCGCCGTCGTACGAATATTTCCCGACAAAACGAATATTTTATGACAACTTGTTTACTTTACAAAATTTGCACATATCACCCATAACTATAACATTTATTAAATTATCACCTTACTATTTAGAATAATATTTAGAGAAAATTATATCTTTATTCATAAAATGTTTGGGTCTTACACTAGAGTTTTCATATTGATTTTCTTTAATCCTCTATTCTTTCCAACAATCAATTTTTAACCTTAATGTCGTGCAGGTTTTGGAGTTTACCCAGTCTAAGGGTAACTGGTTTAGTGTGTACTCATTGTACTGGTCGCTTCATGTTGACTAACGGGCACGAGTAGATTTATGAGGTTTTCAACACTTCTTCACCATTGCTCCTCGTCGCTGCCTTTGGGGTTATCTTCGAGCTTTTTTCGAGAGATGGTTTCATCAGAGCCAGTCCTTTCATCTCTTAGATTGTGAGGTTATGATGACACCCACGGATTAACGGTACATCACTGGTTTGCAGTTTATCAGGGACCAAGTGCCTTTAGAGACTAATATCATCGCCATTGCTGTTCGTGCCATTCTCAAGTTTTCTCCTCAGGAGCGGGCCTTCAAGGCCCATTGTATCCGGTCAATCTCTTTGAGTGTGGATGCGAATCGAGGTACTTTACAGGATCTTTTTCCTAAGGACTTGGTGGAGAGAGATCGCATCTTATGATGCCTGTTCCTGACTATCATGAGGGGTTGTTTCATTGCGAACAACTCCTCCACTGTCCATTTTAGCTTGGTAGGGACTGTTCGGTACGTAAATCGCATTAGAGACTGCGATTGGGGGTCTTTTACAGTCTCAATTTTCCTTTATGGGATGAGACTGTGCTTCGAAGGAGTGTTCGATGGTTGGCTCGGCTTCTGTGATAACCCGGGATTTTGAATAATTCAAATTTTACGAATAAATTTTTTATTTAATATTGATATTGATTATCAATGTTGTACTGAGTATCTATGATACGAGTCTAGAGAAGTGGTCAATTTGTGTATTGACTGAGAAATACGAGTAGAGTTGTGCTTAATAGAGAATAGAAACTTTAACCCTAGTTACGAATAGGGATTCGGTAGAAGATACAGTTATAATAATTGTATTGATGAATATGTGAGCGTTTATAACTTATTAAATCAATTAGGGCTATTAAGTTAATACACTAAAGGGATATGTTATGACATATATGAATTATGTACGTGATTGAATAAATATGTATTAAGAATGTGTATACATTTATTTGGTAAAAAGAATTAAGATTAAAGTTATGAAACCTAATACATATATTAGGTATGATAATTAATAACCTAATGAGTTATAATATAAGAGAATGGTGGTATATAAAAAAATTAAAAAGTATAAACTATGTTGAATTGCAAGCCCAATGAATTAAAATTTCTAGCCTAAATAATTAATTGATTGGCCCAACTCTTAGCCCAATTGGGAGGGGACCTTTTGGACCATTAAGTAAGCTAAATGAAGCTTAAAAGATAATAAAATGGGGCCCAAGAAGGCCATCATGGTCGAAAATTACATAGAGGAGAGAAAGGGGGAAGGCATGTAATCATTACATTACTTTAGTAGGTGAGTTAACTTGCTAGGTGTCAAGCCTTGGTCTTATTATTATCTTTTCATCAAACCCACAAGTTAAACCAAGAGTGCAAACAAGCTTATAATGATATGGAGAGAGAGGAAGAGTGAGACATTGGATGATGATTATAGATACACTAAATATATCTATACAAAATTACTAACATCAAATTTCCTTTCTCTTACATCTTTTTATCTGATTTCATGTTCTTAAATTATCAAAGCAAGACCAAGAGAGAGAATAGAGGGGGACGGACAAGAGGGTTAGGAGAGTGAGTGATTTTTTTTCAAAGTTCATATTTCTCTACTTTAAGATTAGGAAGAAGAAGAGAAAGAATCAAGAGAAGGTATAAGAAATCCCTACTTTTATAGTTTAATTTCTCTTTGTGATGATTTGAGTTTTGATTTTTGTAAAACTACGATCTTGAGGCTTAAAACCTTAGATCTTGGTGTTTAAAAGTATTTTATGTTTAGATCCAACTCTTTTATGGATCAAAAGTTGGATCTAAACTAAAAAATATGAGTTAGGTTTTTCAAAAGATAGAAAATAAAATCTTTCTTAGCTTTTGTTGTATTTGATCTTGTGTTTGTTGACTAATTGGTGAATTAGATAATGGATCATATTAGTTCCATGAGTATATGAGTTATTTTGAGTTAATATGATGAGTTATGTTGGTTTTATGGGAGATTATGAAAGTTTTCATACAAAACATAAAGAGTTGAAAAATAGATTTTTGAGAAAACAAAGTATGATATGAAAATGACCATATCTCTCATTCTACTTTGAATTTTTGAGTGTGGTCAATTTTTAGAGTTAGATATATGAGTCTTCTAATAGATCCAAGTGGAATCACTGAAAAATATGTTGTAAATTTTCATGTGGAGTGATTTTAGTAACGGAAACAAAAATCTGAAAAAGTCAGAAAAGTAGGCTGTCCAGAAATTGTAAGGGAAATTTCGGCAACTTAATTAATGTAATAAATTCCAATCTTTTGGGCAATGAAAATATGTGAGATAAAGTAGTTTGTGTACAAAAATGAGCTCATTCCGACTTAAAATGAGCAAGTTATGACTATTTTAATATTTTGGTTTTTCGATAAAAAATGCTATAACCGGAGTTTTATAACTCCGATGACCATGAAATTTAAACTGGAAGCTCACGTTAACATGTGTAAGATCTCGTCAAGAGTTGGGAATTTCTGGAGTGAAACGTGAGGTAGCTAATTTCTTAAGGAATTAACTAGAAATTAATTTTTGAAAAATACTTAAGGGAGTCGAAAAATTTCAGAAAAATACTTTTTGTGTATGGAATACATGTGTATATGATTGGCCAAAAGATTGAAAAATAATAAGCTGATTTCATATTTTCATGAATAGTGTATTTCAGTTTCCTGAAATGAACATTTCAGGTTACTGAAAGGAGAAACCGAAATGTCAAAAGAGATGTCAGTTTATTTTAGCTTGCTGAAATAGAAACTGAAATGATATATTAAGTCTTCTAAAGTCATAAATAGTTTAGCAAGTTATATTAAGAACTTATAAATGAACGAGTAAGTGTTAAGTCTAAGGTAGTATAGTTGTACTCTTTAATGATTGATTATGTGATTACATGCGATGAGTAAGATATGTGATACTAATTAGGAGGTCGATCTTATTAATGATAGGTCTTACAAAAGAAGTTAACTTAAATTGCGTAACAGTAGTCAACGAATCAGGTAAGTTTCCTTAACTCAACCTTGAGTTAATATTGTTTAAATATTATGGTGGTTAATTATTATTGATTAGACCATGTCTGAGAATTATTGTTGATTATTCACAGTTAGTGCATGTTTAGTAATTCAAATTGAATTAGTGATTCTGAGAATATACTTATAGAATAACTGTTGTTGGATATTCACATCCGTAGAAGCTATTATTGATTGCAAATAGTACAGTTAAATTTTGTTTATTGTTTAATCGTATTGAGACATGTCTTAGCTTATTGTTCTGGCTAGACGAACTTTTGTTGAAACTTGATAGGCTCGAGAAGAGAACTCAATTATTATTGACAGGTCAATGCCAATTGTTTTGGCTAGATCGAGAAAGAGAAAAGGTATTAAAATCACAGTATTTCGTTATTAAGATTCAAAATCTGTTTATAAGACTGAGAAGAACAACCTTTTATATAAAGGGAACCTTGTGGTCGTATATTCGACCGTTGCGCGCGTGTAAGTATTATGCATAATATAGGGTACAAGGAGTTGACCGCTCTAAGGAGTTAATCTATATGGTTATCTGATACACCTGGGTATATTAAAGTCAAATCTTTGATAGTTACTCGAGAAGAGAAGTTCAAGATCCAATGGATCGCTCAACATATATCTGGAAAACATTCAACTTTATTATTGCGTAAAATTGAATCTTGATTATTCAGTAGAATATCGTAGAAACTTTGAAAGCATTATACTATTTCATTATCAGATTATTGGTTTGCATAATATGCGAGAAGACTTGTTAATGATTAACGAATTGTTCTGCTATTTCAAAGTTCCTCAAACTTTGGTGACATTCTATCAAAATAGATAGTCTGTTATTCTTGATTCTTGTACTTTAATTGTATGTCTTAACTTGCAGGGCAAATTTGTTGCTCACCTTTGCTAAATAAAATATTTCAGCTAGGAACGAAGAGGCCAACGGGGCTAAGAAGAACAAAGGCAAAGGCATAGTGCTGGAGTAGTTGTAATGAATATTATTATTATTATGTTATTTTGTAAACCCTTTTTGTATATCTAAGGGGTATGTTTGTAAAGTTATGGTTAGATAATCTGGGACAATGTATTAACAATATCAGTTAATGAAGTGTGTATTTCTATTCATAAATAAATGGGTAGATAAATGTTATTTATATTGTGGATCATGAGCACCAAACTCGGGAGTCAGATAACCCGAATTTGGGGGTGTTACAGGTTGGTATCAAAGCTGTAGGTTATAAACCTTAAGTTGGGTGGGAAAAACCCTAAGATTATAACCATAAGCGAGATAGAGAAAACTCATTTAGAGTTCTAAGCGAGGGATTACCGAAGTGCATCAATAGAAAGATGTGTGGACACATCGTGTGTATTAAGTTTGTACTATTGAAGTACTAATCAAGTTGTTTAAACTGAATGTAGGATGTCAGGAGAAGATGAAATGAGTACAGAAGTACTAGCGGCTGTTACACCAGTGCCAGTAGCCGAGGTGCTAGCGCAAAGTGAGTTAGTTGAGAAAGTGGGAAAGAATGAACCCATGGTGAATCTGGGGAGTGATTATGATGACTATCTCAAAATGTATCTGATTGGTTATGAGGAGGCAGAGTCTGAAGAAGCTAAGGTGGAGAAAGAGAATAAGACCAAAGTTGGAGAACAAGATTAAGTATTTGCAGAAGTACAAGAACTCCGGAGTAAAGTATTTCTCTTGGAGGAGCTGTGGAAGACAGAAAGGGCGTTACGTGAGATGACCGAAGAGCGAAGAATGAAATGAGTTGAAGGCACATGTGGAAAGGATGAAGACTGAAGGTGGTGGATCGTCTTAAGGAACAATTAAGCAGAAGGGTAAGAATAAGAGAAAGAGGGACAACGACAGTGATAATTTTGAAAATTCAAACCCGAAGAAAAATCAAGTCTGTAGCAAGTGTGGAAAGACTCACGTGGGAGAATGCATGATGTGGAAGAACGTGTGTTTCAACTGTAAACAGGAAGGACATATTTCCTTACATTGTCCTAAGCTGAATATGAGAAAGTGTTTTTCATATGGAAGAAAGGGTCACGGATTCAACAAGTGTCCCAGCAAGAAGAGGACTGGTGAAGGGAGTGGACGGTAGACAACATAGAGATAAGCGGTAGTATCTTTTGGTAATAGGATGTGATATTAAAAGTTGTAATATCGAGAACGATGTGTAAGCATATGTAAATATATATATATATATATATATATATATATATATATATATATATTTGTATGAATGAAATATTTATTTTCTATATGAATATAAGATTAAGATAAATTTGTGTGTTCTTAAAACTCATACTTATGGTAAGTTTGTGACTCATAATTATATGAAAAGTTTCTGAACCCCTCAGCGAATGGACGCCAATGGTCTGACTAGAATAAGTTCATAAACTCATATAAGTGTGGCAAGTTCCTGAACTCATAAGTGTGGTAAGTTTGACAAACTGGGAATAGCTATGTGTGAATAGAGAATTGCAACTTTTTATGTAAAGTTGGAGAATTGCAACTTTTGTGTAAAGTTGTGTTGTTAAACCTAATATTTATTTAAAAAGGGCTAGTTATATTTGTTAAGTACTAAAAGTACTGTGTGCTAGTTGAATAAATATGCGATTATATGAGAACCTTGTGTTAAATTCTTATTGTGTTGTTAATAAGAATTTGTGTAGAGAAAGAGAATTAATGTGAGATTTTTATTTAAATCAGATAATGCCGCCTAGACGACAGAATCGAAATCAGAGAGAAGAGCAATCAGTGAATAATGAAGGAGGTCAAGCGGACCCGATGCAGAATTTTGTGAATATGATAGCCCAAGCTATGGGAAATAGAGCTCCAACAGCAAGAGTAAGAGAACAGCCAGCCAACAGATTGGCGAATTTTAAGGACTTTAAAGTGGTAGGATCGCACGAATTTAAGGGAACCACAGATCCCATTGAAGCCCAAACCTGGGTAAAGGAGATGGAGAAAGCATTCTTTATTGCGAGAATAGCGGAGGAACAAAAGACAGCTTTTGCAACATACTTGATGAAGGGAGAAGCCAATTACTGGTGGGAGACTAATCAGGCGAGAGCTGGAACATCTGTAGTGACTTGGACAAGATTCAAGGAGTTGTTCTTTGAGAACTAATTTTCGCCGAGTATTCAAGCTCGGATGGAAGTTAAGTTTTTAGAACTGAAGAAGGAGAATATGTTGGTTTCTGAGTATGCTGCCAAATTCAATGAGTTAGCGAGATTTTCACCTCATCAGGTGGACACGGAGGCAAGAAAGGCGAGAAGATTTAAGAATAGATTGAAGCCAGGGATATTCAACAAAGTAGCTGTGTTGCAGATCAATACGTTTGCGGCTTTGTTGGAGAAAGCGATAATTACTGAAGGGGAAAGCGAAGCTGCATCCCGATATCATCAAGAGAAGAAGAAGAAGACAAATGATGGAGGAAGCAGTGGTGGTAGTAACCCGAACAAGAGAAAGTGAAGCGAGAATACCCAGTCGGGTAATAAGACAAAAGAGAATAGGAAAGCGAGGGAGCCATGTGTGACTTGTGGAAAGAACCATTTAGGAGTTTGTCTGAAGAAAAAGGGAGTTTGCTATAACTGCGGACAAGAGGGACACATGTCGCCTAATTGTCCCAGTTCGAAGAAGATACAAGGTTGTTTTTCATGTGGATCGACAGATCATCTGGTTCGGAACTGTCCGAAGAGAAATATGGATAAGGAAAGTGTCAACAAGGGACCCGGTAACGGAACCCTGGCAATTCGAGGACCTGCACAGCCAGGAAGACCAATGGCCCGTGCATTCAACATGTCCGTGCAAGATGCAGTGGCTGTCTAGAAGGTGGTGATAGGTAACGATTTTGTTTAGAAATTTAATTACGGTTGAAATATGAGTTAGATATCGCTGTGAATTACTTTCTTTTATAGATCCAAATCACAGGTTAGAAAATGAGACACAAATTAATATTGTGATGATAAGAATGAATTGATGATACAACTTTAAAAGATTGTGGAGAATAAGAAAGTGGTTTTTCAGAGGACGGAATCCTTATAAGGTGGGAAGAATGTGATAACCCGAGATTTTGAATAATTCAAATTTTACGAATAAATTTTTTATTTAATATTGATATTGATTATCAATATTATGCTGAGTATCTGTGATACGAGTCTAGAGAAGTGGTCAATTTGTGTATTGACTAAGAAATACGAGTAGGGTTGTACTTAATAGAGAATAGAAACTTTAACCCTAGTTACGGACATGGAATCAGTAGAAGATACAGTTATAATAATTGTATTGATGAATATTTGAGTGTTTATAACTTATTAAGTCAATTAGGGCTATTAAGTTAATACACTAGAGGGATATGTTATGACTTATATGAATTATGTAAGTGATTGAATAAATATGTATTAAGAATGTGTATACATTTATTTGGTAAAGAGAATTATGATTAAAGTTATAAAATCTAATACATATATTAGGTATGATAATTAATAACCTAATGGGTTATAATATAAGAGAATGGTGGTATATAAAAAAATTAAAAAGTATAAACTATGTTGAATTGCAAGCCAAAAGAATTAGAATTTCTAGCCTAAATAAGTAATTGATTGGCCCAACTCTTAGCCTAATTAGGAGGGGACCTTTTGGACCATTAAATAAGCTAAATAGAGCTTAAAAGATAATAAAAAGGGGCCCAAGAAGGCCATCATGGTCGAAAATTACATAGAGGAGAGAAAGGGGGAAGGCATGTAATCATTACATTACTTTAGTAGGTGAGTTAACTTGCTAGGTGTCAAGCCTTGGTCTTATTATTATCTTTTCATCAAACCCACAAGTTAAACCAAGAGTGCAAACAAGCTTATAATGATATGGAGAGAGAGGAAGAGTGAGACATTGGATGATGATTATAGATACACTAAATATATCTATACAAAATTACTAACATCAAATTTCCTTTCTCTTGCTTCTTTTTATCTCATTTCATGTTCTTAAGTTATTAAAGCAAGATCAAGAGAGAGAATAGAGTGGGACGGATAAGAGGGTTAGGAGAGTGGGTGATTTTTTTTCAAAGTTCATAGTTCTCTACTTTTAGATTAGGAAGAAGAAGAGAAAGAATCAAGATAAGGTATAAGAAATCTCTACTTTTATAGTTTAATTTCTCTTTGTGATGATTTGAGTTTTGATTTTTGTAAAACTATGATCTTGAGGCTTAAAACCTTAGATCTTGGTGTTTAAAAGTGTTTTATGTTTAGATCCAACTCTTTTATAGATCAAAAGTTGGATCTAAACTAAAAAATATGAGTTAGGTTTTTTAAAAGATAAAAAATAAAATTTTTGTTAGCTTTTGTTGTGTTTGATCTTGTGTTTGTTGACTAATTGATGAATTAGATAATGGATCATATTAGATCCATGAGTATATAAGTTATTTTGAGTTAATATGATGAGTTATGTTTGTTTTATGGGAGATCATGAAAGTTTTCATACAAAACATAAAGAGTTGAAAAACAGATTTTTGAGAAAACAAAGTATGATATGGAAATGACCATATCTCTCATTCTACTTTGAATTTTTGAGTATGGTCAATTTTTGGAGTTATATATATGAGTCTTCTAATAGATCCAAGTGGAATCACTGAAAAATATGTTGTAATTTTCGTGTGGAGTGATTTTAGTAACGAAAAAAAAAATCTAAAAAAGTCGAAAAAGTAGGCTGTCTGGAAATTATAAGGGCAATTTTGGCAACTTAGTTAATGTAATAAATTCCAATCTTTTGGGGAATAAAAATATGTGAGATAAAGTAGCTTGTGTACAAAAATGAGCTCATTCCGACTTAAAATGAGCAAGTTATGACTATTTCAATATTTGGGTTTTTTTCGACAAAAAACGCAATAACCGGAGTTCTATAACTCCTATGACCATAAAATTTAAACTGGAAGCTCATGTTAAAATATGTAAGATCCAACCAAGAGTTAGGAATTTCTGGAGTTAAACGTGAGGTAGGTAATTTCTTAAGGAATTAATTAGAAATTTATTTTTGAAAAATACTTACGGGAGTCGAAAAATTCCAAAAAAAATACTTTTTGTGTATGTAATACATGTGTATATGATTGGCCAAGAGATTGAAAAATAATAAGTTGATTTCATATTTTTGTGAATAGTGTATTTCAGTTTCCTGATATGAACATTTCAATTTCCTGAAATGAACATTTCAGGTTACTAAAACGTCAGAAGAGATGTCATTTTTGTTTTAGCTTGCTGAAATAGAAACTGAAATGATATATTAAGTCTTCTAAAGTCATAAATAGTTTAGTAAGTTATATTAAGAACTTATAAATGAACGAGTAAGTGTTAAGTCTAAGGTATTATAGTTGTACTCTTTAATGATTGATTATGTGATTACATGCGATGAGTAAGATATGTGATGCTAATTAAGATATCGATCTTATTAATGATAGGTCTTACAAAAGAAGTTAACTTAAATTGCGTAGTAATAGTCAACGAATCAGACAAGTTTCCTTAACTCAACCTTGAGTTAATACTGTTTAAATATTATGGTAGTTAATTATTGTTGATTAGACCATGTCTAAGAATTATTGTTGATTATTCGCAGTTAGTGCATGTTTATTAATTCAAATTGAATTAGTGATTCTGAGAATATACTTGTAGAATAAATATTGTTGGATATTCACATCCGTAGAAGCTATTATTGATTGTAAATAGTACAGTTAAATTCTATCTATTATTTAATTGTATTGAGATATGTCTTAGCTAGTTGTTCTGGCTAAATGAACTTTTGTTGGAACTTGATATGTTCGAGAAGAGAACTCAATTATTATTGACAGGTCAATGCCAATTGTTTCGGCTAGATCGAGAAATAGAATAGGTATTAAAATCACAGTATTTCGTTATTAAGATTCAAAATCTATTTATAAGATTGAGAAGAACAACCTTTTATATAAAGGGAACCTTGTGGTCGTATATTCGACCGTTGCGCGCGTGTAAGTATTATGTATAGTATAGGGTACAAGGAGTTGGCCGCTCTAAGTACTTGCTGAGGGGTATAATTTAATCTATATGGTTATCTGATATACCTAGGTATATCAAAGTCAAATCTTTGATAGTTACTCGAGAAGAGAAGTTCAAGATCCAATGGATCGCTCAACATATATTTGGAAAATATTCCACTTTGTTATTGCATATAATTTATTTTTGATTATTCAATAGAATATCGTAGAAACTTTGAAAGCGTTGTACTCTTTAATTATCAGATTATTGGTTTGCATAATATGCAAGAAGACTTCTTAATGATTAACGAATTGTTCCGCTATTTCAAAGTTTCTCGAACTTTGGTGACATTCTATCAAAATAGATAGTTTGTTATTCTTGATTCTTATACATTCATTGTATGTCTTAACTTGCGGGGCAAATTTGTTGCTCAGCCTTGCTAAATAAAATATTTTAGCTAGGAACGAAGAGGCCAGCGGGGCTAAGAAGAACAAAGGCAAAGGCATAATGTTGGAGTAGTTGTAATGAATATTATTATTATGTTATTTTGTAAACCCTTTTTGTATATCTAAGGGGTATGTTTGTAAAGTTATGGTTAGATAACCTGGGACAATGTATTAACAATATCAGTTAATGAAGTGTGTATTTATATTCATAAATAAATGGGTAGATAGATGTTATTTATATTTTGGATCGTGAGCACCAAACTCGGGAGCCAGGTAACCTGGATTTGGGGGCGTCACAGCTTCTACCCATTTCTTCTGGTGAGTCATCTTGACTGATTTATGATTCTCTGTATCTTAATTTGCATTCGCATGACTGATGTGGAGTTCTTTGGATTGAAAGTTTTGGGCTTATGAGAGGTTTCCTTGCCTCCGACGTATCACTGTTATGGGCTTAGATTCCTACCTTCAAGATTGTAGATGGCATCAGTCCACTTTGTCTGAGGTCCCAGTTTTAGTAGATTTCACCCATGCCCGCCTTCAGCTGAAGATACTGTCGGCATCTGATGTAGTGTGGGTTCCCTATACTACCGAGCACTTGGCTAAGGGTTTTGAAGATGGCCTCTTGATAGGGCCAGAGTATTATCTGTCTACTCACTGGATTCCCTTCCTATTTGATGGAGGCTGGGAGCTCTGCCTTGGAAAGCGCGCCTTTAGATGCATTACTTGGGAGATTAGCCTTCCTTTCTTTCCTCTGCCCCAGCATTTTTGGTCTTTAGCTTTGCCTATTTCAGAGATTCCTATAGCAGGGTATGAGGGATTTCACCTATCAAATGACCCCATCATCTCAGCTAACTTCTCTGCCTGGTGGGGCCCTCACACTATTGGAGGTTAAACCTGGGCTACCCAATTTCTAGGGGATGTGGTTCCTAGGCTCTCTCATGATGAAAAATTGGATAGCATGCTTTCGGGAGCCTTCTCATTCGTCCCAGATTGCATATTTGACATATCAGTTGGAGAGGATGTCGATGTATTGTCGCCATTTGGGCATGGATCCATTATGGTTGGTACTTTTGATTCCCAGGGCCATAAGGTTGGACCATCAAGCACGAGTGACTTTACAGATGGAGAGGGTCCCTTTGATTATCTCTCGGGTATGCAAGAGATGCCTTATCACTCGAATACACAGGATGTGCCTTATCACCAAGATGTGCAGGCTATGCCTTATCGCCTAGATATGCAGGATATGCCTACTCAGGATGACATGGCTCAGGTTGATTAGTTTGATGACACCATCACCTTTGTGGATGACATTTTAGTCCTTCCATAGGCTTTTTGTTAGACATTGGGCGTATGTGCCCCCATTATCCTGTACTTTTTAGTTTTTTAGTTTTCACATGTATCATAAGTATGACAGTGATGCATATATAAAATTGATGTATTTCATTTTAGATATATGCATGGTGTTGTCTCATTTATTCATTTCATATATTGTATTATCGCTCATTACGATGCATGTTTTATATATTGAAATGCTTGGAGAGAGATTGACCCCTGTATGATTTTTTTGACACAGTTTTTATAGATGGCTTCTTCATCCGTTATTCGCTTGGATCATTATCCACCGAGTCAGATAGCCACTTGCTTGAGAGCTTGGCATAACAGTCTATTAGATTCTGACTGCATCGTAGTTGGTTATATGTTGGGTCATTCCATATCTTTGTTATCCTTCCAAGTACCCGAGGAATTTGTTGATGGTATGCTTGCTCACTGGATACCTAAGCGCCATGTTTTTAGGTTTAGCTTAGATGAACTTACTCCTACTTTGGAGGAGTTTGATCGCATTTTTGGTCTGTCAATGGAGGGGCCCTGTGCTAGGGTGGCAATTGGATATATGCGCCGTCAGTTTATGACCACCACTGAATTGAGGAGGGCAGTTGTTTTGGTTGAGGTAGGTGGCAACCATATCATCTCGGTCGAATTTATGATAGACCACTTTGCTTCTATAGATAGTTTCACTGTTCATTGAGGAGATTTTGCTATTTCTGAAGAGTGATGGTAGACAACACAGGTAGATGCCCTGATCATGTACGTTCTGTCTTATTTGTATATGCCCTTTTACACTGATCATTTGGATGTCGGAATGTCGATGGCTATCCGAGCTTTCAGAGATAACTTCACCATTCTTCCCTTAATATTGGTTGAGACGTTGATATCGACATCTTTCTGCCAGTTTTCTGATGATCAGGAGTTTTTTGGCAGCCCATTTCTTCTATACATCCTTTTCATGACCCACTTGAGACCTATTGGTAGGCTTCGTCGTCATGGGTTCTGCTTTGGTCATGGCATGACATTGACCTACTCATTCCATCTAACTTTATGCATAGATGGTGATAAGTAGGTTTTATACCTACTTATTGGCTATCAACTTGCGAGAAGTGTGGCTTAATCTCAAGTATTTTTAGTATTGTTTGATGCTTTCTATCTTTGTTTTATAGGTTGCATTAAGGAAGCTCAAATGGTATGGTAATGGCTTAGATTTGGCAAGATGGTGAGCATGTGGTGCACTGAAGAATGGAGCATGGCATGCGCATATGAGAGGGCATCTGAGCAAGTCAAGTGAAGCAAGAAAGAAGAGGATAGCAGTAGCCAAGGACAACAATTGAAGCAACAATACACCAGTAGAAGAAATTCAGCAGTGTGCAGATCATCAGTGCTGCGCGGCCGCGCCGACATAAAGAGGAAAAGTCGTGCGCCCGCGCCAGGAGAAAGTCAGGCAGCGAAGTGGCGCGCCCGTGCCCCATATAGCTTACGGGTCCGCGCGGCCGCGCTAGTCAAGACTCAACAGATGTTGACGTTTCACTTAAAACCTGCGGTAACGTGTTTACTTAAAAGGGGTGTATTTACTAGTTACAAGACATTTATTCAATCAATTTTATTTTCCATTTTAGGGTTTAGAAGAGCTAGAGAGTTCTTAGCTATAGTTTACTATTTTGGCTTCTCTCTTTAGATCTTAGTAGCTTTTGATTATGAGGATTTCTATTTTGGTTTGATTGTGGATACAAACTGAGTTTGCAAGCTTACTTTGGATAGAGATTTATCAGATTTGCACTTTTCTATTCTCTTTACTTTATTTGCTTTCATTGTATTTTATCACGCTTAGATCAAATCCCATAATGGTTATTGATTCAGAGATGAACTAATCACCATTATGGGATTCTAATGGAGCTTATTGTTTAGTTCAGATCTAGATGCCTCTTTGTTATACTTGATTGATTATATATGGATTGCCTAGCTTGGTTGTGTTATTTGCTTAGATGCTTGATCACCATCGACCTTAATAGTTTGTATGGAATTAAAAGAGGAAGTACAAATTCAGATTTGGCCATGTTAGCATATGTTCATGAAATTTGCACGTGATGAATTTTGTGATTTGTAACTGTTGGTCGTAATCCCGATCAATATATGCGTGCAAGTATACACGGTCAACAAGTAATAAAGAGTAAGTAAACTATCGTTCCCACGAGGAATTACTAATAAAGCTTGCCAGGCACTAACCCGTAACCAACTCAATCTTATTTAAACGATTGATTTGATATTTTTATTTAAATTATGAAATTAAATAATACCAACTCCTAGAATGAGACTAGATAATGAAGACTTGAGATTACAATTTCACCCATTGAATCATTTAAATCGACACACTTCTTGTTAAGACAAATTAATTATACGGGATTGTTGTCGAGAACACGAAAGTAAAATATAGCCATCTCTCGATGTACCATACCTATATCACACTAAATCCATAGATGAAAGAATGAATGTGAACACCCTAATTAACTAACCCACTATATTTCTATGTGAATTACAATTAAAGAGGGTTAAAGCTCAAGTCCTCAATTGACTATGAGTGGTGCTTCGGTATATGTCTATCCCAAGCACGAATCATACATTCCATCACCATGTAGAACATACAAACATAAGCTATTAATATCAGATCTAAACCCATACTTCGTTTTTCAAGTTCATATGGTTTATGATAGGAATCGATGGCCAATCAACTAAGCAAATAAGCAGGAATCTTAATAGACAATCTCATAACAATCAATAAGACTACCAATGAAGTATATCAAAATAAACTAGGCAATAAATTCCATTGCAATCCCAAAATAGAGTTTAACTCATAGTTGGAATTAAATTCATCATCCACAATTTGAATAAACATCATAAGAATACAAATAGGAGTCAAATAAAAGATAAGAATGTCGACGTCGGAATTTTTTGATGTCCCTTTCCGTTACTTGTTCTTTGGTGTTCCCATTTTTATGTGAGATTTGTGTGAAAAAATAAGTGAAAAAGGCCCGACATGTATAATGTCGACGATTGAACTATAAGAGTCGCCAGTTGGTTTTTTAAATGGTTGTACCAAATCAACCGAGAAAAGGTTTGCACATTGACCCTGTGATGTGACACTGCTAAATGGGTCGGTAAAACCGAGATTCAATTAGGGTCCGGGGACTTGATTATGCGGAGGGAAGGTGTTAGGCACCCCCCGACATCTATGTTACCATGGTGACCACCTCTTTTCAAGAAACCATTATCTGAGTGTGAGTGTGTGTGTGTGTGTGGGTCAATGTATTGTTTATTTGGAAGTAGTGCGAGGCCTCGTTCGCACCTATATACACAGGGTTTGAATTTATGTAAAAATTCAGTTTTAAGCAAGATATGACAGTGATGTTTTATAAAAGAGGTTTTTCAAACCCTGATGCTCAATAGTAATTGAGACCTTTTACACTTCCATTTTATTAAATGCGTGGCTTAGTTGATTTTATTTGACAGATGCGAAGCATCCGTACGAAAATAATTTACAAAATAATGTTGACTTCCTCGTGGGTATGGAAACCATCTGAGGAAATTCAGACACCGCAGAATAATTTACAAGCTGCTTACAACTAAAAATCTCCATCACGGGAACTGAATCTAGATCCAATGGGGTGAATCTGTGATCACATGATTCTTAGGCTCACATGATACCGCAATTTATATGAAAGCAGTAAGCAGGTATATATATAAAAGCCGTAAATATAAATATACAGACATGATCACCAACCACGAAGAACCTCCATGGGGATCAAAAATGTAAATAAAGCTGTTAAAAGCTATCAACCGCCACGGAGAAAACTCCAGGCGGGACAAAACGTAGATAAGCAGTAAATACGGTCAACCGCCACGAAGGAAACTCCAAGCAGGACGAAACGTAAAGAAAGCTGTACAAACGATCAACCACCACGGAGGAAACTCCAGGTGGGATGAAATATATATATATATATATATATATATATATATATATATATATATATATATATATATATATAAAAGCGATGAACGCACAGGATGTAAAATCCAGGCTCATCGAACATAGTTCGACCACAGTTCATATAAATAAGTATATATATATAGGAAAGCGAGTAAACGTACCGGATATAAAATCCAGGCTCACCGAACAGAGTTCGATAGTTCATATATATAAGTATATATATATATATATATATATATATATATATATATATATATATATATATATATATATATATATATATATATATAAGAAAGCAATTAAACGCACCAAACCAAAGTTTAGGCTCATCGAACAAAGTTTGACACACAGTTATATATATATATATATATATATATATATATATATATATATATATATATATATATATATATATATTAAAGCAGTAAACGCTCCAGACCGAAGTCTAGGCTCATCAAACAAAGTTCGACACACAGTTCATATATATAGAAAAGCAAATAAACGCTCCAGACCGAAGTCTAGGCTCAATCGAGGCATAACTCGATAATGTTAGTCAATATATATATATATATATATATATATATATATATATATATATACAGACTGAAAGGAAACCACGGACCGAAGTTCGGGCAAAAGCAAGCAACACGACTCTCAACGTGTAGAAGGGTGTGTGCACAGATGAAGAGAAAGACTCTAAAGTGTATGAGAAGGCTTACAACTGACTGCTAGAAAAGGCTTCTATATATTTAGAGTGGGTAAACACTGGTTTTTGTAGGTACAAAAGAGAGCTATATATGAGCTCACAGGTGTTTAAAAGTGGGAAAATACACTGTATGGGCGAGTGTGGAGCGAGTTCTGCAGGGTTTCCCCGTCTTTTTCTCTTAAAAAATCAGCACCCCAAGCCCCATATTTGTAAAGGGGGAGCCGCAGTTCTACCTACGGCACCTAGTAGCAGGTGTACCTGCGGCTGCCCGGGGTGCCCTGGGCAGTGTGGGTCCTGCCGTGTCGAAGTACGTACTCGCTGTTCGCTCGGTCACTCATAACTTTCAATTCGGGAGTCCGATGGAAGCGTGCCATATCATTCCGGAAAGCTCTTTCCGAGAGCTACACAATGACATATGATTTGGTTACTCCCAGATTATGATCCGGGGTTTGATGATGAACTTTTGGTATTATTCGATATGGATTTGGATTGTCTTTCAGGGTTCCCTCTTAAAAAACGAATCTGTCCTCCTGCAATGTTAGTAACAGTAGAAGAAAATTTTGAGTGTCTACAGATGCCCCTCTTTATCATGTTCATGCAATGCAATGGAATGGACATGATAAAGATTAGTAGACACTTGAAACATGACAAGGTATTTTCAATGATGCAAATCGCAATGTAGTGAATGTTTATGATGAACGTGAAAATGTTTTCGCAAATCGCAGTTCGTAAATCGCACATCGCATTTCGCACTTCGCTTTGCGCATTTGGCCAAATCGCACATCGCAATTCGCACATCGTAAATGGCACATCGTATTTCGCATATCGCATATCGCATATCGTAAAATCACAAATCGCAATGTAATGAATGTCATGATGAATGTTAAAATATATTCGCTAATCGCTTTACCTTTACCGATCATCGTTGATGCATATGCTGGAGTTGACTCCAATGGTTTGGCACTTAATTGCTGATGCTTATTTGATGAAGATAAGTTGAGATGTTTTCCACATCTCTGATGGGGATGACGTTTTGAAAATCACCAGACCTTCCCGACGTATTCGCTGGTAGTTGCAACGGTGCCTACCCTACTGATCGCCAAACTGTTTCGGCTCCCACTCAAACGGTGGTATACGGAGCATTCATCGCTGGACAAGCTTGATGTTATACTGAATTGATGCAAATGGTTTAGAATACCAGATCTTCGGATTCCTTCGCCCTTTAGAGGTGATTTAGAGTTTTCTCTTGCTGTTTGGGTGCTTGTGCCCCATTTTCTTGAGCGCTTGATTTGAAACCCGTTTAAACTGATGACTTGAATGCCGCTGACATCGCTGGAGTGTACAACTCGTTCTTTCGCTGCCAAGATTTGAACTTCGGTGTAGAGGCCTCAACTTGTGAGGACTTGACGCAGGTTGACACATTTGATGGTGAGAATTTCATTCGCTAGATCTTTTGTCATTGGGTCTCTACTCTTGAGTTAATGACTCTTTTGAGAATCTTCCCCTTCTTTTGTAGGGGCAAGCTAATGTCGCCATGATTTCTTTTAGGAGTTCTCCTTCTTTTGATGAGAGGCATGATCCTGCCTTGAAATCCTTCCATTCCTTGTAATCGTAAAAATGCCCCAGTCCTTTCGCCAGTTGTTGCCGGGGATTCATATGAGAAACTCTCTTTGTTGATGAAGTCGCAAGTGAGTAATATCGAAATTGCCATTGAGATGATGAATGACCATGTTGATGGTGCTGACTAGTGCATTTTTCACTTTAGGATGGTTGATAAATGCCCCAGTGTTGAGTTATCTCTGCTTTCGAGATTGCCCCAATCTTGATATAAGGGACCCAATATCCGGTTGTCGCCAATTTTGAAATTGCCCCAGCCTCGCTTGTTGTCTGGGGTAGTTGTTTTGACAGATGGGCTGATAAGATGTCGAGATCGCGAGAATCTTTTACCTCTGTACCATAAGGTGGACAGGTAGTGGATGTGGGTTTTGATGTTGATATCTTTTCCTGGTAGAGATGTCACTCTAGTTGAGAGAGATGATGCTCTAACTCATAGGGATGAGGCCAGTACACATTGTATCTATCAAATAGCATTATATATGGCAGGGAAATATATGTTGATTCACTTCTCTTTTAGTTGTGCCTTGCTACTTGCTTGATATTCGCTTGTTTCTCCAGGACTTTGTGATCTGGATGTATTCTGAACTCCTCCTTGATGGATGGACAGTGAGATGTCTCAGGATTTTTAGAATGGATCATCGATCTGTGTGTATTCCCTACCATCTTTGGTGTCTTGGGACTTATTTTTGTATGTGTTTATGGATAGGAGTATGTTTATTTTTGTTTTTCTGTGGTGAGACCGGACCATATAACATGGCTGCCTACGTACTCCCGTGTATTGGGGAGATCAGGCAGACGTAGTTCGCTCCTATATAGGGCGGATTGCAGGTGAAAAGTTTAATCCCATGGATAGGATAAACCGCATGTGTGAAAAGTCTTATCCCTGATGGGATAACCGAAGTTGAGTAAGGGTTCAAAACCAAATTGAGGAACGGATAGAGTGATCCAAAAACCAGGCTGCTGGTCAGAAAGTGTTTGTCCCTGATGGGGTAAATGGGTGTGAAAAAGGGTTGTATGTAGTGAAGGGTTAAAGAACCGGAATGACTGATGATCTGATGATCCAAAACCAAGATATTCGCTTGATGGTAACCTCAGACATAGTACCGTTTCACGGTGTTCGAATTGATGAGTTACGGAAATTTATCGCCGTCTATTTCCTGTAATCTAAAAGTGCCTCCTGTCAATGCCTCCTTGACAATAAACGGGTCTTCCCTGTTCGGGGAGAATTTTTCTTTAGACTGAGCTTGGTTGTCAACGATTTTTTTCAAAACCAAGTTATGTTGTTTGAACTGTCGTAGTCGAACTTTTCTGTTGTAGGATCTTCTTTACAAGTAGAGGGTCGCTCATATGTGGGCCACATACTTTTCCATGGATTTCATCCATAGCCTCTGAGCTTGGTCCTCGTCCAAACATCTGAGGATACCTTGTATTGCATCTCCTTTGTAGAGTGCATGTTCGCTCAGGTAGAATTTTATAGCAAGTTGATGGATCTGCCTTTTCTCAGTCGGGCCCGCCTCAGCGGGTGTAGATCCATCTCGTAAGTACTTCTTGATGTGTTGATACCAAGGGTGCTAGATGGGAGGTAGGTCATCCGATAATTTTCAATGGAATTCCCATAGGCTGGAGCTTTTTGTTGCGCAAATGTGAGAGTTGGCATGTCTTCCTTGTCATGTATGTGGATTAAGGAGGCCAAGGTTGGTAGT
Organism: Panax notoginseng; assembly: GCA_016801055.1. NCBI lineage: Eukaryota > Viridiplantae > Streptophyta > Magnoliopsida > Apiales > Araliaceae > Panax > Panax notoginseng. The sequence goes on along the minus strand of CM029023.1, from coordinate 29,705,910 downwards.
GCATCCGCAAAGTCATTCCTATTACGAGGAATGTGTAGAAAGGAGATTTCTTCGAATTCCAAAACTATCTGTAGAACATGCTAATAGTAAGGCAGCAACTGTAGAACATGTTGAAGAGATTTTTCTTTTTCTTTTTTCTTTCTTTTTTTCTTTTCTTTTTCTTTTCTTTTTCTTTTTCTTCTTTTTTTTCTTTTTTTTTCTCTTCTTATTTTCATGCATTAGATCGTGGAAAAGAGCCATATGTCTCACTGATAGGTAGCTCCGGCATTGATGAGGCCGAATGACAATCGTCTGTAGTAAAGGGCTTTCCAAGGCGTGATGAAGTTTTCTCACGATCATCTTCAGCAACCATGATTTGATGGTACCCCGCGGAGAAATCAGCAAAGGAGTACATGTCGTATCGAGCTATATTGTCAATGAGTATGTGGATGAACGACACGTGAAAGCTATCTTTGAGGCAAGCTTTATTCAAATCTCTGTAATCCACATAAACTCGCACCTCCCTTCCCAATTTCGGCATGGGAACTATGTTGAATACCCATTCAGGGTATGTTGACACCATGATGATGCTGGCTTAAAATTGTTTCACAATTTCTTCTTTAATTTTTAACTCCACTCAGGTTTTAATCGCTTGAGCTTTTGCCTGACTGGCTTAAATCCCCCTTTGATGGGAAAGCGATGAATGACAATGTCTGTGGATAAACCGACCATGTCTTCGTGAGACCATGCAAACACATCCTGGAATAGGGTCATATAGTTATCATGTCATTCCTTTGGTTCAGATTGAGGTCCGTACCAATCTGGATTTGTTTGGGATTTTCTAAGGTTCCGTGGTTTAAAAGGGGTGGTTTGATCAAGATTTCGCTTGGGTTTATCTGCGACCCATTCTTTGATCTTTTGAGGTATCTCATAGTCCTCTTGTATTTCCATCAAGTCTGAGTCCAACTTTACATCAAAGTTATAGTCCTTGTGGAGAAAAGGCACCTCATCAGCAAGCACAGGCGCATCCAAGTTCAGAGTCCTGAAACAAAATATGCTTTCACTTAATATATGACACTGTTCAATCACACAAATTGTTAGCATGTAATGACAAAAGTAACTGCTAATACTATACATAAAACGTAAGCAGTTATTGCTATCTATAAGGCAGAGAGAGTTTCTTCCCTTTTTACCCTCGTCGGCAAATGCAAGGAGTGGTGCTCCAATTGTTGAGGGCAAAGTCTTGGTGGACTGCAATGATGGAGGGGCTATCATCAACCTCCTTCTCCCGAATGGTGACCATTACGTCTGGGTCATCATAGTCTGGGGGGTATCTGTTTAAGAAGTGTTTGTTTGGATTTTTATTTGGTTTGACCGCACCATTGATGACTGCCTACGTACTCCTATTGAAGAGGAGATCAGGTCTTTCGTAGATCAGGCATTGGTTTGAAAAGGTTCAAAAGGGTAAGTGGTGAGAAGAGTGTAGAGATGTTTTTTGTTTTGTTTATTTATTTACATGTATGGAAATAAAAGGCATACTACGAAGAAAGTGATACCGTTCCAACATTTTCTAGAACTCACAACTTTATCCCCTGGATCTACATCTTCTTAGCTAGTTGAGGCCTGATAGTCCAGTTGTCAATGGTTATGTTGCCTTCAGGGCTCGTGATAGAGGTTACCCCTTGATTCTGAATGTCTTCGCTTGTGGCCATAACTTGATCGCTTCCTGATTCAGTACACTCCTCAGGGACGCTTGAAATGGACGCATCATAAAAAGGGATGAACTCTGGATTCTTTAATGGGTTGGATTCCCCGACAATCTCACCACCTTTTTCTTCATCTATTCCTTCGCCTTCTTCATGGGTTTCAAAGGATTCAACCATGAAATCTCCCTCAAACTGTTGTTGCATTTCCTACAAAGAACTTTTCTTTTTGGCTTTTCCTTCCTCGGAAAGGATTAGTATTTCCTCCGCATCATCCAAGGTGATAAAATCAGGAACGTGGTTGATATCTTGGAACCATAGAACGTTTGATGTTGGCGGGAGAATCTCCTTTGGGGATGCCTTTGTCTCTTCTGCCATTTTTTGCATTAGGATCAGTCCACCTTGTGTGCTGGCAGAATTGTCGCTCATAGCCTTCACTTCATTTGAACTGCCTATCTCGAATGGACATCTTAAGCTTTTTATTTCCTTTTCGCCTTTTTTCGTCATGTGAAATTCTATATCCAGCTCTCCATTTTCAATGAGATCTTGGATTTTATGTCGCAAAGACCAGCATTCTTCGGTCGTATGTCCAAGTGAGTTAGAATGGTAGAGACATATCTTGGTGGAGTCATAACTCTTTATCTTGGGCTTTATAGGAGGCTGCAACGCAGTAATCCTTCCTTTGCTTATCAGAAAGTGTAGCATTTCTTCATTGGATTTGCTCAGAGGGGTGAATTTTCGGACTCTTTTCGAGGTTGTTTGATCTTTCATCTTTGAGAATTCGCATTCCCTCGATCGGTTCTTCCACTGGCGAGATCTTCTAGCAATTTTATCATCCCCTTTTTCTTGTATTTTCAGCCTGCTTTGATCTTCTTCATTTAGCTGGCTCATCGTGGAGTCCTTTTTCTCTTGGGTTTTTGATAGTTGAGTGAAAAATTGCTTTGTTTCCTGATGTTGGCGCACTATCAGCCTAGCCAGCAGGTTTACTTGAGTCTGGATCGCATCCAATTTTTGCATTACTAGCATACCCTCCTCCTAGTTTTGCCACTCTAGGACATTTGTTATGTGCCTTTGGGGGTATTCCTTTATCCTTCGTATGTACTTACGAATTGGATACATTTCAGAGCTTCCTGACCCGATCATGTTTACTTCTTCCGTATCATGTCGCAATGGAAGGTTAGTGTTGACATTTTGTTGGTCAGGTTGTTGGATCACAATACTGCCACTTTCGATCAGATTTTGAATCTTATGTTTTAAGGACCAACAATCCTGTGTATCGTGTTCGGGAGACCCTAAGTGGTAAGCACATCTCTGGCTTGGATTGTATCTTTTGCTCCCTGGTTCCAGAGGTGGAGCCAGTTCGGTAATTGCCTTATGATCCATTAACATCGCCAATACATTTTCAAGGGAATCGCCTAGTGGAGTGAACACCCGATTTTCCGATCTTTCGAATTTTCTTTTTCTATCCTGGCATTGGTTGAATGCGGCCTATTGTTGAGATGGTAGATTGTCTTGCATTTTCCAAATGGGGGGACTGTATGTTGGTCTCCTAGCTTGCCCCTGTACAACAAGGGATACATCTTTAATGCCTTTATCGGGTACATTCTTGGGTTCACTTGCATATTTGCCAGTCTGTATATGCTTGGCGACTGCTTCCAAGGCAGTGAAGTCTTTAATCTTGCCTGCCTTCAGGCCCATCTCAGCCATTTCGCCGTGTTTGATCATTTCTGAGAATGGCTTTCCTATGCCTGCTAGGATCCTCTCGTAGTATGGAGTCTCTTGGATGTCAATAAACGTCATTACCATCTCAGTTTCTGTCATTGATGGAATGACTTGCGCTGCTAGATGTCTCCACCTTTGGGCATATTCTCGAAAAGATTCAGTACTTTGCTTTTTGACTTTAGTCACTTGGTATCGATCTGGCGCCATTTGTGATTGAAAACTATACTGATTTAGAAAGGCATGGGCCAATTCTTCTCAATTGTGTATTCTGGCATTGTCAAGTCGGGGATACCAGGCTTTAGCCTCTCCAGTGAGACTCTTTTGAAAAAGTTGCATTCTGAGGCTTTCATCTTCAGCATAAGACCCCAGTTCGCCAACGTACTCTTTGAGGTACGTATAGGGATCGCTTGCCCCATTGTACTTTTCAAACTCTGGGACTTTGAATTTGGTAGGGTATCGAGCCCCTGGGAATATGCAGAGATCTGAATAGGTGACACTCCCATAATTTCCAGTCCCTTTGATTGATCGGATGGTCTCTTCCATTTGGAGGACTTTCTTTTTGATGTCACCAGTGTCTGGGTCTCCAGTGGGATGGGCAACATCATGAGTTTTGTTTGTCATATCCAACTATAATTCAGGTATGGTAATGACTGGATTCCCTCCTTGTATGGAGGATTCAACATGTACGGGTATCTTGGGACCCTGATTAGACTAGTGTAATTCTTTGAGTAGAACAGCCAAATCTGCAATTTATTTGCTTAATCTGTCAAATTCCTTACGAGAAACTAGATTAAGTTCAGTCTAGTCGGATGACGACATGATTGACTGTAGGCCTATAGCCTTTTTGGACTTTAACCGGGTAACGAGATCGATTGCTTCCCTGCGAAAGACTCGCATAGTTTAGTCCTTAGGGAATGGAAATTAATCATGCTATGTGATATGTCCATTTTAGGAATTTTATCCTACAAAAACGGATGTCAGCTGTTTGTAGCATGTATGTATATGTGTACACATTCCTTCATATTTCTCATTACATGGAGATAGATATGTCATGAAATTATGTAATTTGAAATGAGAGCATGAAGAGACTTTCCTCCGTTTTGGGTTTATCAGAGGCTGACCTATCTTAGGTTACTCTCGCGGCTTTTTGGCATGAAGGTTCCCAAATCATCGCAATCTACTTGACGGGAAATTAATCCGGTCTTTCAACTGGAGCGAATTTGGGTGGTGCCTTTCCTCAGCCTCGGAGAATCAGGCTTCTCACGAGTCCAGTAATCAAACACCGACGGGATAGGCTCCTGGTGGAGGGACCACACAACATAAATTCATAGACATCGCGTCTCACCGTATGAAATGATGACATGTGCGAAGCGCTAATATCATGAGCAGTTTATAGTGCGAGGCACTAACATCACATGCAGTTTATAGTGCGAGGCACTAAATAAACAAGACATGCATTCGTATACATTCATCCAATGTAAATGCAACATGCACACACAAGCAGATAACAATTTTAAAAAGATTGAAATAGCGGCTTAAGTCCTCTTACTGGAGTCCCCAGCAGAGTCGCCACCTGTCGACGTCGGGATTTTTTGATGTCCCTTTCCGTTACTTGTTCTTTGGTGTTCTCATTTTTATGTGAGATTTGTGTGAAAAAACAAGTGAAAAAGGTCCGACATGTATAATGTCGACGATTGGACTATAAGAGTCGCCAGTTGGTTTTTTAAATGGTTGTACCAACACAACCGAGAAAAGGTTTGCACATTGACCCAGTGATGTGACATTGCTAAACGGGTCGGTGAAACCGAGATTCAATTAGGGTCCGGGGACTTGATTATGCGGAGGGAAGGTGTTAGGCACCCCCCGACATCCGTGTTACCACGGTGACCACCTCTTTTCAAGAAACCATTAACTGAGTGTGTGTGTGTGTGTGTGGGTCAATGTGTTGTTTATTTGGAAGTAGTGCGAGGCCTCGTTCGCACCTATATACACAGGGTTTGAATTTATGTAAAAATTCAGTTTTAAGCAAGATATGACAGTGATGTTTTATAAAAGAGGTTTTTCAAACCCCGATGCTCAATAGTTATTGAGACCTTTTACACTCCCATTTTATTAAATGCGCGGCTTGGTTGATTTTATTTGACAGATGCGAAGCATCCGTACGAAAATAATTTACAAAATAATGCCGACTTCCTCGTGGGTATGGAAACCATCTGAGGAAATTCAGACACCGCAGAATAATTTACAAGCTGCTTACAGCTGAAAATGTCCATCACGGGAATCGAATCTAGATCCAATGGGATGAATCTGTGATCATATGACTCCTAGGCTCACATGATACCACAATTTATATGAAAGCAGTAAGCAGGTATATATATAAAAGCCGTAAATATATATATACAGACATGATCACCAACCACGAAGAACCTCCATGGGGATCAGAAATGTAAATAAAGTTCTTAAAAGCTATCAACCGCCACGGAGGAAACTCCAGGTGGGACAAAACGTAGATAAGCAGTAAATACGGTCAACCGCGACGAAGGAAACTCCAGGCGGGACGAAACGTAAAGAAAGCTGTACAAACGATCAACCACCACGGAGGAAACTCCAGGTGGGACGAAATATATATATATATATATATATATATATATATATATATATATATATATATATATATATATATATATTGAAGCAGTAAACGCTCCAGACCGAAGTCTAGGCTCAATCGAGGCATAACTCGATAATGTTAGTCAATATATATATATATATATATATATATATATATATATATATATATATATATATATATACAGACTAAAAGGAAACCACGGACCGAAGTCTGGGCAAAAGCAAGCAACATAACTCTCAACGTGTAGAAGGGTGTGTGCACAGATGAAGAGAAAGACTCTAAAGTGTGTGAGAAGGCTTACAACTGACTGCTAGAAAAGGCTTCTATATCTTTAGAGTGGATAAACACTGGCTTTTGTAGGTACAAAAGAAAGCTATATATGAGCTCACAGGTGTTTAAAAGTGGGCAAATACACTGTATGGGTGAGTGTGGAGCGAGTTCTACAGGGTTTCCCCGTCTTTTTCTCTTAGAAAATCAGCACCCCAAGCCCCATATTTATAGAGGGGGGAGCCGCAGGTCTACCTGCGGCACCTAGTCGCAGGTGTACCTGCGGCTGCCCGGGGTGCCCTGGGCAGTGTGGGTCCCACCGTGTCGAAGTACGTACGCGCTGTTCGCTTGGTCGCTCATAACTTTCAATCCAGGAGTTCGATGGAAGCGTGCCATATCATTCCGAAAAGCTCTGTCCGAGAGCTACACAATGACATATGATTTGACCTTTTTTGATTCCAGGAAGATGGGTCCATGACCAAAATGGCATTCCCGGGCGTCCGTCAGGCAATCCGTTGAGCAGTTTTGTGTAGTTTGCGCTCGGAAGTTAAGATATCGCTCTTGTGGGACTTCCTGTGAAGTAATTTGAGTTGAGATGAGTTGATTTGATGTGAGTTGAAGTTGAGTTGGCAAAATGACCATTTTAACCCTCCCGGGGTTATCTCCGGTTTTCGCGCAGTTGTAGCAGTATTTTCTCAGGGTTATCTCTGAGGTTGGCTTGCTGTTGACTTTGACTATCCTCAGGGTCATCTCTGAGGTTGGCTTGTCCTATTCCCATGGTTGGGACTGAGACTGGATACCTCGGGGTCATCTCCGAGATTAATCGGTCTTCTCCGGTGTGTGGTCCGATATTGTATCTGCAGGCCTCGGGGTTATCTCCGAGGTTGGATTTGGTTACTCCCAGATTACGATCCGGGGTTTGATGATGAACTTTTGGTATTATTCGATATGGATTTGGATTGTCTTTCAGGGTTCCCTCTTAAAAGACGAATCTGTCCTACTGCAATGTTAGTAACAGTAGAAGAAAATTTCGAGTGTCTACAAAGAACATAAAATTTAATTGCAATTCTGTTCTCTTGCTCCAAGTTTGAATCTTTAATGCTATCCAAATGCTTCAACTTTCAGATCTAATCAAATCTAGAAACTAACTACTTTAATCTACTCTAATCTAATATTGAAAATCAAAGAGAAGAAAAGGGCAATCGTAAACTAAGTGATCCACCTTCCCCAAAGGAGAGATATCCCCCATATAATTAATTTAGGTCTCCTGTCTGGGTCTAATTCGAGTGCCTCCTTTTCCAAGCAATAATGCCATTGGCCAGCTTAAGTAAAAGTCAACTGCAGAAAATAGACCAGCGCAGCTGCGCTCCATATATGCTTTAAACTAGCGCAGCTGCACTGCAGGGCATCCAGGAAGAGTAACTAGCGCAGCTGCGCCGCACCCAAGAGCAAATTGGGAGCAACTGCGCCGTGCACCAGCTGATGCTCCTTAATTTTTTTTCCTACATGCTTCTGATATCTTCCCATTCATTGCTTCTTACTCCATTTCTTCCTTCCATCATTATGCCATCATGCTTATCTCTATTTACGCCAAGAGAGTTCCCATTTATGAAAACTACAAAAGAAAGCAAAAATGCATGAAAAGCTACACAATCAAATGAGTTTAAACAACAAATTAAGTTAATTGATATCTAACTAAGTGGTTATAAAACTACTTATCAAAAACTCCCAAACTTAAACCGTTGCTTGCCCTCAAGCAACCAAAACAAAACCAAACAAAAATGCAATGCAATAACTACTATGTATGCAACCTACACTATCATGAAATTGAATCCAATTATCAGCCAGAAATGAAATTCAAATGAAATGCCTAAAAAAAACTACAAGATAATCAAATAGAAAAAGCTACCCAAGACAAGATTATAAAGCATGTCACTCTGCAAATCCAAATCTGTCAGCACTGATGTAATGTGTGGGTGTGAAGCAACCATTAAACATGCTATTGAACAAATTCTTCACATACTATGCTTCTTAGGGGAAAAAACCAGTTTCAACTCAAGAAAAGCAGTAAATCAGACAAGCTCTAACCAAGACCATGCATCACTTAAGCTAAGAGTTAACAGTGGGATTTATGCCTTTATTTACTCATAAGGGCGATTTTCGCACTTTCCCGCGGTTATCATATTTTTATATTTTTTTCCATGACTGTGCAATGTCTCATTCCCTTAGGCTTTCCAATTCTACCTTAGCAAGCTTTCGACCAACGACTCCCAATCCATTAAGGCCTTAGGCCGCTAGGTGTAGAGACATCCCCTTGGGCTTATTTTGTAACAACCCGATATTTTCTACATAAATAAATAAGAAATTTTGTGTATAATTTTTTTTTATATTAAGGATGAGGATTTGTATAAGATAATGTGTATATGTATTTATGTGGTAAATAAAAATATATTTATTGCATAAATGTTTGTAAGTAAATTTATTTTAGAATTATTGATTATTAAAAAGTATATTCTGATAATAATTAAATTAAGGTAGAAATGCTTTTATTAATTATTTTCCATGAAAATATAATCATATATTATTTAAATAATATATGAAGTGATTTTTAGAATAATTATAATAATTATTTTATTATATGAGTTTAGTACAAGTTATTAAGTGAATTATTTTACCTTAATTATTAAGGTTAAATATGAAGAATAAATCAGATACGGAATCCAAACCCTAATTTTGGATTATTGTCAAGGTATGAAAATAATAATATAATATTAATTATATTTTGATTTTTCAGTGCTATAAATATGTACTGTAAAAACGTACTGTTGATGGTTGGTCAATTATGGTATATTGATCAAACCCTAACATTAATTGATTTAACCCTATTTATCAATTTAAATGGGAAATTTAAGATTATTTAATATCTGTGTTATATGATATGTGTTATGTGTTACTTCGTGTTATGCTAATTAGAAAACCCTAATTATAAATTTAAAACCCTAATTATATGAATTTCTATTAAACCCTAATCCGGAAACCTAGACCGGAGGTTTGATCTGTCAAGAATTGTGTTACAGTGATTACTGTCAGGTATAATAGGTTTTATATCGCTAATTTAAATAAACCTAATTAGTGATTTAAGACCATAATGATTAAAACCCTAAATTTGAAATCGAAACCTTAATCGCGAAATTAAAACTCTAACCGATATTTCTTGGAACCCTAATTGCTAATTTTAAACACTAATTGTTTAAATAGCAAAGTTAATTATGTTATAATACCCTAATGTTCCTGTATAATAAAATTATTAATTTAATCTAATTAATAATTTTAATTTTTCAAATTTTGGAAACTAAATTTAGTTTATAATTTTACAACCCCTAGTTGCTAAATAGTATTTTTGCTTTTTGCAAAACATTAGGGTTAAACCCTAAGGGTCAAATCCTAAGGGTTTGTCAAGTTTCTTTTATGGCCATTAAATTGAATTATTAAATGTCTTTTATGCCCTTTTTAATTCTTTAAGAAGCTTGCTTGCAAATCTAGATAAATTTTGAGTGATTTACCAAACCAACAACTCCCTTGACCTTCAAATGACAGCAAATCATCTCTAGGTCAGCCCATACATGTATCTAATTGTCTATATATATGGATTGGAGAGAGAAATTGCATTTTGTTCACTTAATTTGTGCAAAAACCTTACTCAACTCTCTCAAGCACCACACCTCCGAAATTATCTAGCATTATAGTCCCATTATCAAGTCCCACTAACACCATAACCAAATCAGCAACACAAAATCAAAAATTTGTTCATCAAAGGTATAAACCCTAACCATAATTTTTTTCCAATGATATGTTGTTATATCTTGTAATTTGTTGCTAAAAGATGTTGTTTATAGTCTAATTTAATGATCTGGGTTGGTATATTACAAGTCCATAACATCTAAATGCTCAAATCAATGATTTTCAAATTTCTGGAAAATTTTCATGTTATGGTCTGACAACGAATGTCAGACCATGTAGATCCATTTCTGTAATTGGGTTTTGTGTTTTAAAGGTTGATACTTGTAGTATGTTATGTTGTCTGTAATCTGGAACTGATAGATAGCTCAAATCATGCTCAGAATGAAAGTTATGCGTGGTCAAACCTCGTTGACCGGCCATGACTTTCAAAATCTGGAAAAAACCCAGAACAGCCCAGAAGCCTTTGACAGGTTCTTTGCGGGCTTAGATCTAACTGCTTGATGATGTTATGTGTTTATTTTTGTAAACAAATTATAGACTGATATTAGTACTTTAATATTATGCCTTAAAATCTCCTAAACAACAAGTAATCTGACTACAGTGGCCGGTCAAAGTAGGACAAACGGCCATGACTGCATTTTCTGGGAAAAACCTAGAAATTTTTGAACAATTTTTCGAACAAGGTTTGACCGGCTTGTACCTGCTTAATTTGTTGTTATTTTGTTGATGTTATGATATATATATGTACATTGGTATGTTGTTTACACATTACAACTTGTAGATCACAAAATCATCAACACGATTGATAGTTATAATAGCTTAAAAGTGACTGCTCGAACTGTTCTTCATTTCTGTAAATGAAGAACAGCTCTGACAACAACTTTGGTTGATTAGATCTAGCTTGTGTTAGGTTGTTTGATCGTGTTGTTTGTTAGAACCTGTATTCTTGCACTTTGTCTACAAGATCTAGCTTTTGTAATTCCCAGAAACACAATACACAAAAATTTAAAATTGGTCAAACTAGTCTACTCGGTAACTGGGTATGAAGGTTCTGGGCAGCTCAAGAACACCTATAGCGACAGTTTCGTCTCTATAGAGCCCTTTAGCGACAGTTTTTGCGAAAATTAATTATTTTTATTTAATAATTAGTATTAATTAGTTTTTAATTCTGAAAAATATAAAATAAATTATTAAAAATTATTTTAAAGTCCGAAAATTATATTTTAATTATTTTGAATATATTTCATAAATATTTAATATTTTTGGAATATTAAAAGTATTTAATTTATTTAATTATAATATTAAATAAATTATTTAAAAATGATTTAAATACATGAAAAATCATTAAAAATTATATTATGATATATGAAAATATTTTAAGTTATTTTTAATGACTTTTAATATTTTGTGATAATTTTCATTAATAAATTAATATTAATGATAATTAAGTTGTTTAATAAATGAATTAAATAAATAATTTAAAAATGATTTTATTATTTTAAAAATCATTTTAAATAATAATAAGATATTTAAGAATATTTTAAGTTATAAAATATAACTTTTAATATTTAAAGGTAAAATTCATTAATTAATTATTATTAATAATATTAAGTATATTTAATATTTGCATTAAATAAATTAGTTTTAAAATGATTTTAATATTTTAAAAATCATTTTAAATGAAGATAAAATGTTTAAAGATATTTTAAGTTATAAAATATAACTTTTAATATTTAAAGGATAATTTCATTAATAATTTGATATTAATGATATTAATTTAACCTTAATGATATTAAATTTATTTAATAATTATATTAAATAAATAGTTTAAAAATAGTTTTATTAATTTAAAAATCATTTAAAAAGGGATATAAATGAATTAAAAATATTCTAAGTTATAATTAATAGCTTTTAATATTTAGATAACTAGTTCATTAATAATTTAATATTAATGGTAATTATTTTATAATGATTTTTAAATGTTTTAAAAATCATTTAAGGGTAATATAAATGTTTTAAAAATATTTTAAGTTATTATTAATGACTTTAATATTTTGGCAATGGTTTCGCTAATAGCTTAATATTAATTAAATATTAATGATAATAGAATTGTTTATTATTAAATCATTTAATAATGATTCTAATATTTTAAAATTATGATAAATGGCAATAATTATTTAAAAATTATTATAAGGCCATGAAAAATAGTGCGACGGGTGTTTAATTTATCCAAATGAATATTGAACTACTATATAGAGTTTTAGACTCAATATTTATCCGATAAAGCTGTCGGTAGACTGACATGTTTCAGAAATTGATCTGGACTTAGATAGGATGACTGGATAACTGTTTTTTTTTGTGATTCACTAGTGTTAAAGTTATGTGACAATGTGATTAGGAATGTCCTGACTGCAATAAGTAGTATTATATGATATGATATGTTATTCTAATCAGACCAATGATCTATTTAATGATAGGGATTGATAGAAAAGAAAAATCTAAGTTGTGTAAGCAGCTGACAAGGCAAGTATCTAAACCTTTGCATTTACTTTATGCAATGGACATGCGTAAGATAATATCTGAATTGTTCATATCAATTGTTCAAATATTTCAACCTTTGTATATACTTATGCAATGATTCTGTATAAGTAAGCTGTTAAGCAATAATTGTTGTACAACTTCCTTTATCCTGTTAATATTGATCAAGTTATTTATTCTGTTCGTTAATTTCTATAACATGGTTATACAAGTGTCCCCACTTGGATAATCATTATATTTTATCATATGTTGATACATACTTATAGTTGCCTAGTATGTATACGTTGAAATAAAAGTCGTCAAAGCTATTTGATCCAGCTAGACATAAAATTTAAAGTTGTTGTTGAACAAGATAAAACTTATCCAACCGAATTATTTTGGTATGGATTCAAGACTGTCATGAACATCCCAATCATGGGAAATTTTTATGCGCTAAGGCGGACAAATGATGAACGATAATATCGTTCTAGCAATGTAGTATTGATCAATACAGGGCATAACGGGCTGATCACCCCCGTGCCCGTAAGTTATAACGGTTTACAGATGAATTTCTGTTTAACCCTTTCAAAAATAGAAAACAATGTTCATAGTCTTTTAATTGATCCTCATTTATAGTCAATACGTAGTTTCTAAAAATTTGAAATAAAAATGATATGTTGTTATTTATTGGTTCAGCTTACTTCACAACTGTTGCTTCGTTGTAGAAGTATCCTTCCAAGAAAACATTTAATTCATTCAGTTAACTATTATTGTTGCTATTACTTGCTGGGCACTCAAATGCTCATCCTTGCTTTAATTTAAATATTTTCAGCTAAGGGTGAGCAACCCGAAGGATCTGCCAAGAATAAAGGGAAAGGAAAAGTTGATGAATGACTGTTTATGCTATCTTTTGTAATAATCAAACTTTATTAGGATATGGATGATAAATATTATTATTATCATGTAATGAATGTTGAAGGTTTCGTACTTGGGATTTGGGAAACTCTAATAATATGTAAATTAAATTTGATAAATCTATATTATTGTTATTATTATTAGTATTATTCCGCTCATAGAAATGGTATCGTGAAGCACCGAGTTAGGGTTTCAAGTATCCGAATTTGGGGGCGTCACATCATGGTATCAGAGCTATAGGGTTAGAAACCTTAGGTGGGTTAGACCTTAGGCTATAATCTTAGAACAGAGGAAAACGTTAAAAATATAAATAACTCATATAGAGTTTAAAAAGAGATGAATTGACTAAATTCATCGTCAAACAAAATAAAAGATAACTCATATAAAACTCTTAAGTGTTGTGTGTGTATACTATATGTTAATCAGGATAATTTATATGTGTAGATGTTAGGTGAAAAAGGATTAGGATACCCTTAAATCGTAAATAATAAGGCAACCTCCATAACCGAGCCAATATCAAAGCCAATAGCTGAAATAGAGGCTCACATTGAAAGCTACCTCCATGAGGTGGTTATTTTGGAAAGTATAGTACCAGATCCTAGAATGATAGAATGACTGATAGAAAAAAAAATATGTGGTCTATGTCGAGTTCCTAAACTCGTATGTTTGTGGTGAGTTCTTAACCTCGTAATGTATGGTAAGTTGGACGAACTAGATGTAGTTAGGTGTAAATGGATTATTGAGGATAAGGGGAATAGACAGATTACTAAGCAATTGATCCTTATTGGAGGCGTAAGAAATAAGTAGTACTAGTATTAATTGAATAGATATGATTTTATGTTATGTATATGATAGGTATGTTTGTATAAGATAATTATTTTCAAATTTTGTATAAGTTATGGCAGCGATTCCCGACTTTTAAGTCACAATGGGATAACAAATGATTAAAGCAGTATGTGTTATGGTATGTCAAGTGTTATGAATATGAGTCTATGATGGATTAATGAAATAAGTTGGTATAAAGATAGTAGATATTTATCTGTATACTAGTTACTTCAGTAAACCAAATTTTCAAAATCTAATATTTTGAGTACATGATTATTGGAATAAAAAGTTTTGTGTTATACGTATACGATAAGGCTTAGAATAAAGAATAAATAGTGATAATGCTGTCAAGGAGACGAAAATGAAATACACGGACAGAAGAACCTGTCAACAAAGCTGGAAGACAACCAGACCCGATACAGAATTTTACGAATATGGACGATCAAGCTATGCAGAATGGAATACCAGTCGCCGAAAGATCAGCCAGATAATCGATCGACGAACGTCAAAGACTTCAAGGCAATCAGACCGCCAGGATTTAGAGGATCATCTGACCGGTGGAAGCATTTGTGATAGCTAAGATAACGAATGGGCAAAAGATAGTTTTGTCACCTATACGATAAAAGGAAAGAAGATAAAGGGAAAGTCTGTGTGATTTAAGTGTGTATCAATGGAGTATAAGGTGGAAGACTATCCAAGAAAGAGAATGGAGGTAAGGAATGTGAATACGGGAAAAAGGCAGCAGGACATTTGTAACGACCCCAAAATCCATACAATTTAAATCTCAACTTCGGTCGTTAACCACACATTAAATCTCAAATTTTACATCATTATTCGATATTAAAAACACTAAATTTTGCGGAATATTTAAAACGTTTATACATTTCCTTCTTTCTTGCCCTGAATCGCAACCATTACATTACATCTCTTTGATTCAATCTTATATCATGAATCGTTACAACAAAATGACTATACAAAGTCTTACATCATAACTAAATATCCATATACATTGGATAGCTCAACTTACAATTCAACAACATGTTACGTTCAAAATATGAAATACATTTCTCATAAAACATAAGTAATCTTCGTGAATATAGATCTCTACAACTCACATAGCAGGTATCTTTACCTTAAAATCTTGACCTGCAAAAGTGGTTATTTGCAAGAGTAAGCTCGACAGCCCAGCAAAGTCTAACAGTTTTCATGCATCACATAGCACATAATAACAAGCTCGACATACATCTCATTAAAGTAACATGGCATACATGCTTTTAATTCACATAACAAATATAAAGATTGAGTTCCTTACTCAATCATCATTACTTAGCCAAAACAATGCAGTCATATATTGACTTTAACATTTCATGATTTCAACATGCATAACACATCATGCAATTTAAAACAGTTCATCAAGTCCACGTAGAAAATAGGAACCGAAAGACTTGCCTTGATCGTTGTTTACCAATAACAGTTTAACAGCTTACAGCTATCTGCACTTCACGTGCCCTACGCAATTATATAATCATACACATCAAATATTAGTCACATAACAACACATAGTAATTGTAATGTAAACTCTACTCCACATCTCAAAATCTTTCCTATTAATTAGCACACAATGTTCAATTATATTGTGTTAACTTTCAACTTATATCTCACTGTATTTCATATTCGCAGTTCATTCAAGTGCTTAAGTCTTGCTAGGACTACTTATTGGTTTTATATTAAACCCATTCCATATCTTATAATATCCATTTCAATTGAATTGAAACACTTTTTAAGTTCATTAACACTTGGCACGGCGTTTCGACGTTCATTCGTCACACACCCGATTTGCTTCTCTTGTGTAAGCTTACTATGCATCTATAACTCATCTAATACATCATGTATTAATGTTAAGCATTATTATAATTACTAATATTCATGTTTTATAACTTAGGACATCATCTTTTATGGTCAAGAGCACTACACATGCATATGTGCATGCCCGACACCCTCCGATTGCCTCCGAAAACACAATAGTCCTAAAGATAACCATTTTGACCCATCTTAATGACCTCAAATTGAAAAACTTAAAGAACGAAAGTTGTAGGTATACTCGTCTTCTTTCCGGATCATCTTGAATCACCTCAATCGGAGTTCGTATGAGGATGTTATGGCTATTTTACTACAGGAGGTCAAAACTGTCCAAATCAGACCACAAATCCGGCGCTGGGGCGCGGATAGTGGCGCCGGGGCGCGAGTACCAGCGCCGGGGCGCGAGTTCTAGTGCTGGGGCGTGAGTCCTAAGCTAGCCAGTGGCGCCAGGGCGTGAACTTTGACGCCGGGGCGCGAATTTTGACGTTGGGGCGTGAATTTTGACGTTGGGGCGCCGAAATTCACAGAAACCAACCACGAAGAACAGAACAACTAAGTTTTCTGTCTATAACTTCAATTCCAACACTAATTGACATGAACAACTAATGCAAATTACACATAAACTTCACCAAGCATACAAATACTAAATTAACACAACTTAAACCATAATTTTTAGAAAAATTAAATACTAGAATAACATATTTTAAAACCCAAAAACTCCATTACTGCTAAATTTTGTAAACACAGTGAACACTATAAATCCGTATAACCACCAATTTGATTAGTTACACCACCATTTCTGAAATTCATACCCAATTATCATACACAAGGTTCAATTCGCATATTAGTTCATAATTTGCATACAATCCCATAAAACTTTGTTATCATACAAAACATGCGTTCATAAATGTTTTCACTGTAAAAAACTAAATTCTTTTCTTGCAGACTTAATTTAGCATACAATCCTATATCTATATATATATATACTAATACTACCAATCACAATTACAGATAACTTCCTAGCCAATTATAAAACATGGTTTATAGGAATTTTGGTAAAAACCTTATACACAATGAAAAACAAAAATACGGAGAGCGCAAAAATATGCTAACACATATATTTAACTATAACATAAAGGTTATAGGAAGAATACCTTTTTGAAGCTAAGACAAAATCTCTGCTAACCACTGAGAAAAGCTTTGAAACACAGAACTCTCTCTCTCAATCACAAATTCTTTTCTTTTCTCTTAAAACCTTTTCTGCCAACTTCTATTTTTTTCTTGAGCCAAATACAATATGCGTAACATAAAATAACACCAACGTACTAGTTTTAAAACGTATAAAACCGACGCCACGCTTATTACCCTAATAATATATCGGTTACCATATATATATATATATATATATATATATATATATATTATTTATTTAACTAATTTAAATTCAAAAGAAATTCAAAAGCCATAGGGCTTTGTTTGGCAAACCATTAAAATTAATTAAGTTTTCATACTTAAATTAATTAATTCTAATAACAATTCATTGCATAATATAATAATTTATTTAATCATTATAAACTCTCTAACTTAATTATTAAATTAAATTAGATTACTATTTCAAAATAATTACTTTCCTTAACTCATTAATTATTTATTAAACAAATAAATAATCAATTCACATCAAATAAATTAAACAAATACTTATTTAATGATAAACGCATCCATTAAATATTTATATAATTTAATAAATATTTAAATAATATAATTAAAAATCTGGATTGTTACATCATTCCCTCCTTACAAGGATTCTGTCCTCAGAATCACAACTCAAGCCACTCATTCGTTACAATCTTCCCTACTTACAAAGATTCTGTCCCCAGAATCGAAAACACAAATTACACAAATAACTCAGAGAAATCTTTCATCATTTTATCTAAATATAGATTTTATATTTCCTACTACATTTATTACCTAACAAATTCTAGGTTTCATTTCATAACTTTCGTTTGAACTCAACTATATTTTGAGTATTATATATCTTTTAACCCATTCATTTCCTTTTCTAAGGATCGTTATCATAAACACTCGGGAATCGCTATCATAAATGTGACAACCCCAAAATAGGTTCATTCTACCCAACCCATTCTGAGTCGTCAAATACATGGTACAGAAAACAACTACAACTTTATTACAACAATTGTCGTGCAAAATACAACAACACATATGCTGTGAGTTTGGATACAAATATATACCAAATGTGACTCATGTTCCAACCGTGGACATCACCTCACAATAACACCTTACATAAAGGTATAGCCAAAAACTGTTTTAGAAATTAGAATCTTTGGGAAGTGCTCAAGGAAACCTTCGTACATGGGAGGCCACGCGTCTAGGTTATGATAGATATCATATGGCCACAGAATTATCCTTGGTTGACCCAATAGACCCCAAAGAAAAACGAGAAGATTACTATCATATTCTTCCCAATGGTGAGTCTTCTCTTGACTTATCATTATCTCCACTGTCTCTAATTGAGAATTATACTTCAAACAAACACCAAGATTATATAGGTAGTGCCCATAGATATACTCAGCAAGTGGATGAGCACATCCATGTCTTATGATGACACGAGGTTGTATGTCGTTAGACATCTTGTATGATAGTGGCAAACCACCCTTCCAACGTTGGGTACACCTTACCCTATTGGATTCACCAAATATAACTACTAAATAAACTTTTCTATACTGCTTCGGGAGAACATCCACAGCTAGAGACCACCGTTCTATTTCCCCATTACCCTCGCTCGACCCAGCTACACTCTTATTACCTGAAAGGAATTGTGAAGCAAAAGGGTGAGCACAACTAGCTCAGTAAAGAATATCATGACTAAAGATAATTAAATTATCAATAGCTTTCATCAATAATAAATCAGAGATTTAGAACATATGGTAAATGATAAAAATTTCAACCATAGTTGCAGCGGAACGAGCAATCCATTAGAAGAGTCAAATAGACTATAAAGTCTATTATCTTCTCCATGTTAAAAATCCACCAATAATATTTTATCCCTGTAACATCAATCAACAATTCTGGTCCACAATCATAACTCATAATCATAACTGTAGTTCTAAATTCCTCTTCTCATCCAGGACAAAGATAATTTATATCACCTATCTTTACCTGAAACATCAAAGATTATGGTTACACCAAATCACATTTCCTGTTCATAATCATACGAATAACTTCATCTTTGAACTACGGCCAAAGATATTCATTTGTATCACCAGTTGGTCATGTTTATCTCAACATCTGTTCATCTTTGCACTACTGGCCAAAGATATTCAACAACATGTCATCTTTGCACTACGGGCCAAAGATATTCATCAACAATTCATCTTTGCACTACAGGCCAAAGATATTCATCAACAGGCCATCTTTGCACTACATGCCAAAGATATTCATCAACAATTCATATTTGCACTACAGGCCAAATATATTCATATCTCAAAGAAATATATAATCATTTCAGAATTTATATAAACAATAATTATAACCATGTTGATCAATTCACCTTTGCACTTAAGCTTAAGATATTCAATTATAAATTCAATGGTCATGATCATACCAGTCACAATTCAACTTTGCACTACAGGCCAAAGAGAACCCTAGTCATGATCATACCAATAATCTACCCATCTTTACACTCCAGTGAAAGAGAATTTTAACATCAGGGTTATAAAAATGTTATATATGATGATAAAAATAATATGATCAACATATAGTTTTAATCTCAAGAGTAATATTCGTAACTCATGAATAGTAACCCCGACACAAAAGATAGAAATTCTATAATAAAATTCATACCAATATTTCGGTATAATGATATTGAAAGAATAACATTACTTAAATTTATAAACAATTTATTTTAATTGTTTACACTTTACTAATTAATGCATTTAATCATCATAAAATGCCAACTCTTACAATTTCATCATTAATAACCAAAACCCTCATCAAAAATCTGCATATATCTCATATATAGGATTCTCAAGCCATAAAATCTTATTTTCCAATTTTCTTACTTCACATAACATATTTAATTCATTTTCTCATAACTAGACTATTTTCATGAAAAATACCAAATCCGTTCCAAAAATATTTCTTTTCTAAAATTTAGCATAATATAGTCCCATAGTGAACATATATTTTTCTCAGAAATTTTAAAAGTCATTTACTATTTTTCATATGGCCAAAATAGCCGAATATTTAGACATTTATCAAAAATTGTACTTTTGTCTAAAAATTCTGAAATTTACAGAGTATACTTCTATCATATACATGTACTCCCAATAAAAATTTTATCAATTTTGGAGTTAACCACAAGGAATTATAAGCGGTTACTTTTAAAATAGTCTTTTCTCATAAAATTCATAACTCTCAATCTATACATCCAAAAATCACCATTTTTGGACACAATCAATAAAACTCATCAAAATATCATTTCAAATTTTTCCAGAATTTTTTGAAGTTCAGAAAAATTACGAAACTGAAAATCATAACAACCCTTAAAATCCCTTACTATCCCTTACAATCCCTTACCTCAAAACAGCAGTACTTCTGACTGGAATGTAAAGCCGAAGGAAACTTGCACTGATGAATAGCAACTCCCCAAATATCTAAAAACTCACAAAATATGCTTCATAATATAGAGAGAGAAAGAGAGAAAGCTTATGTTTCTGGTGTGATTTTCAATTCTAACTTAGCCCTCTATTTATAGGAAAATTTTGGTAGGTTTGACCTGCAACCTGATGGCTTTACCTGCTACTATTCCCACCCACCACATTTGAAATATAATTCAGCACATTTCCTCACCAACCACAAGTGGGGCCCACCAATTCTAGAATTTTCCATCAAAATGATAAACTCCTAAAATTCAACAATTTCTGAGCTAGTCATCTCGTAAAATTCATAATAAATCATACGTTCATTTTTAACGGTTCAAAATTTGTGGACATATACTCAACTTATATATGTATAACATATCCAAAAATTACCACGATCCAACGGTCGGATTAAAAATTATAACCCCCGCAAAATATCTTAAAAACCCTGATTTTTAATACCTCCATTACGACAAAAATACGGATAAAAATCTCAACATTAACTCCTTCATTTTTTAACCACAAAAATATATCCCTCCTTTATATCCACATAAAATAAATATTTCCTTATCATATGAATCAATAAATAATTATTCATAAATAATATTACAGAATCACATTTATGACCACCAGGCCGTTCCCAGGAAAGAGGGGGCTTTCCAATAAGGATTTCTCCTTACTGGCGCGCAATTAGATGACCAAACCTCTCCTTAGACAGAACTTTCTAGACATTGCCAATAATGTTATCTAATAATATTATTCAAATAATATGAATTATTGATCTGATAAATGAAAATACTGTGCAGCAACAATTATTGAAACAACAATAATATAAAATATCAACGCAGCAATTATTGAATCAATAAAATAAAATATTGAATAATAACTACTGTAACAATTATTGAGTAGTGCCTTCTTACGTAAGAATCAATAATTGGTGCAATACCGTGTGCTACTGTATTTTAACCACCGGGTATTCCAACAGTATTAACGGTAACAACTACGCCGTTATTTATAAACAACTTATACTTGTCGTTTTCTTCATCCAATCGCTTTCCGTTATGGGGCCCACACAAGGCTGCGTCGTCGTACGAATATTCCCCGACAGCAAGAATATTCCACGACCAACCGAATATTCCCCGACAACAATGATTATTTTATAACCACTTGCTTATTTTGAAAAAAAATCATATTTCACTCATAACTTTAAACTTTTATCAATTTAACCATTTACTGAATAGTAATTATAAGAAAAATTGAATACTTTTATTTCATAAAATTCGGGGTCTTACAATCTCCCCTCCTTATGAAATTTCGTCCCCGAAATTTACGTACCTGGTATTTCAAAGAGTTGAGAATACCTTGCTTTCATTTCAGATTCTATCTTCCCTATCATCATGATTTCTCCATTGCTCATCTCCTGTATTTCAGATATCATTCTAGAATACAGCTTCAAAATAAGGGTTAATTGAACAAATTAACATATCACATAATATCCCAATATTATGACTGACCAACAAATAAGCTTAGGTAAGACACACTAGCGAAGGATTTACTCATCTCTCCCCTCCTAGTTATATTTCCCGATCTCCGCCAGAGATCATATCCCTAAGCTCTGATACCACCTGTGACAACCCCAAAATAGGTTCATTCTACCCAACCCATTCTGAGTCGTCAAATACATGGTACAGAAAACAACTACAACTTTATTACAACAATTGTCGTGCAAAATACAACAACACATATGCTGTGAGTTTGGATACAAATATATACCAAATGTGACTCATGTTCCAACCGTGGACATCACCTCACAATAACACCTTACATAAAGGTATAGCCAAAAACTGTTTTAGAAATTAGAATCTTTGGGAAGTGCTCAAGGAAACCTTCGTACATGGGAGGCCACGCGTCTAGGTTATGATAGATATCATATGGCCACAGAATTATCCTTGGTTGACCCAATAGACCCCAAAGAAAAACGAGAAGATTACTATCATATTCTTCCCAATGGTGAGTCTTCTCTTGACTTATCATTATCTCCACTGTCTCTAATTGAGAATTATACTTCAAACAAACACCAAGATTATATAGGTAGTGCCCATAGATATACTCAGCAAGTGGATGAGCACATCCATGTCTTATGATGACACGAGGTTGTATGTCGTTAGACATCTTGTATGATAGTGGCAAACCACCCTTCCAACGTTGGGTACACCTTACCCTATTGGATTCACCAAATATAACTACTAAATAAACTTTTCTATACTGCTTCGGGAGAACATCCACAGCTAGAGACCACCGTTCTATTTCCCCGTTACCCTCGCTCGACCCAGCTACACTCTTATTACCTGAAAGGAATTGTGAAGCAAAAGGGTGAGCACAACTAGCTCAGTAAAGAATATCATGACTAAAGATAATTAAATTATCAATAGCTTTCATCAATAATAAATCAGAGATTTAGAACATATGGTAAATGATAAAAATTTCAACCATAGTTGCAGCGGAACGAGCAATCCATTAGAAGAGTCAAATAGACTATAAAGTCTATTATCTTCTCCATGTTAAAAATCCACCAATAATATTTTATCCCTGTAACATCAATCAACAATTCTGGTCCACAATCATAACTCATAATCATAACTGTAGTTCTAAATTCCTCTTCTCATCCAGGACAAAGATAATTTATATCACCTATCTTTACCTGAAACATCAAAGATTATGGTTACACCAAATCACATTTCCTGTTCATAATCATACGAATAACTTCATCTTTGAACTACGGCCAAAGATATTCATTTGTATCACCAGTTGGTCATGTTTATCTCAACATCTGTTCATCTTTGCACTACTGGCCAAAGATATTCAACAACATGTCATCTTTGCACTACGGGCCAAAGATATTCATCAACAATTCATCTTTGCACTACAGGCCAAAGATATTCATCAACAGGCCATCTTTGCACTACATGCCAAAGATATTCATCAACAATTCATATTTGCACTACAGGCCAAATATATTCATATCTCAAAGAAATATATAATCATTTCAGAATTTATATAAACAATAATTATAACCATGTTGATCAATTCACCTTTGCACTTAAGCTTAAGATATTCAATTATAAATTCAATGGTCATGATCATACCAGTCACAATTCAACTTTGCACTACAGGCCAAAGAGAACTCTAGTCATGATCATACCAATAATCTACCCATCTTTACACTCCAGTGAAAGAGAATTTTAACATCAGGGTTATAAAAATGTTATATATGATGATAAAAATAATATGATCAACATATAGTTTTAATCTCAAGAGTAATATTCGTAACTCATGAATAGTAACCCCGACACAAAAGATAGAAATTCTATAATAAAATTCATACCAATATTTCGGTATAATGATATTGAAAGAATAACATTACTTAAATTTATAAACAATTTATTTTAATTGTTTACACTTTACTAATTAATGCATTTAATCATCATAAAATGCCAACTCTTACAATTTCATCATTAATAACCAAAACCCTCATCAAAAATCTGCATATATCTCATATATAGGATTCTCAAGCCATAAAATCTTATTTTCCAATTTTCTTACTTCACATAACATATTTAATTCATTTTCTCATAACTAGACTATTTTCATGAAAAATACCAAATCCGTTCCAAAAATATTTCTTTTCTAAAATTTAGCATAATATAGTCCCATAGTGAACATATATTTTTCTCAGAAATTTTAAAAGTCATTTACTATTTTTCATATGGCCAAAATAGCCGAATATTTAGACATTTATCAAAAATTGTACTTTTGTCTAAAAATTCTGAAATTTACAGAGTATACTTCTATCATATACATGTACTCCCAATAAAAATTTTATCAATTTTGGAGTTAACCACAAGGAATTATAAGCGGTTACTTTTAAAATAGTCTTTTCTCATAAAATTCATAACTCTCAATCTATACATCCAAAAATCACCATTTTTGGACACAATCAATAAAACTCATCAAAATATCATTTCAAATTTTTCCAGAATTTTTTGAAGTTCAGAAAAATTACGAAACTGAAAATCATAACAACCCTTAAAATCCCTTACTATCCCTTACAATCCCTTACCTCAAAACAGCAGTACTTCTGACTGGAATGTAAAGCCGAAGGAAACTTGCACTGATGAATAGCAACTCACCAAATATCTAAAAACTCACAAAATATGCTTCATAATATAGAGAGAGAAAGAGAGAAAGCTTATGTTTCTGGTGTGATTTTCAATTCTAACTTAGCCCTCTATTTATAGGAAAATTTTGGTAGGTTTGACCTGCAACCTGATGGCTTTACCTGCTACTATTCCCACCCACCACATTTGAAATATAATTCAGCACATTTCCTCACCAACCACAAGTGGGGCCCACCAATTCTAGAATTTTCCATCAAAATGATAAACTCCTAAAATTCAACAATTTCTGAGCTAGTCATCTCGTAAAATTCATAATAAATCATACGTTCATTTTTAACGGTTCAAAATTTGTGGACATATACTCAACTTATATATGTATAACATATCCAAAAATTACCACGATCCAACGGTCGGATTAAAAATTATAACCCCCGCAAAATATCTTAAAAACCCTGATTTTTAATACCTCCATTACGACAAAAATACGGATAAAAATCTCAACATTAACTCCTTCATTTTTTAACCACAAAAATATATCCCTCCTTTATATCCACATAAAATAAATATTTCCTTATCATATGAATCAATAAATAATTATTCATAAATAATATTACAGAATCACATTTATGACCACCAGGCCGTTCCCAGGAAAGATGGGGCTTTCCAATAAGAATTTCTCCTTACTGGCGCGCAATTAGATGACCAAACCTCTCCTTAGACAGAACTTTCTAGACATTGCCAATAATGTTATCTAATAATATTATTCAAATAATATGAATTATTGATCTGATAAATGAAAATACTGTGCAGCAACAATTATTGAAACAACAATAATATAAAATATCAACGCAGCAATTATTGAATCAATAAAATAAAATATTGAATAATAACTACTGTAACAATTATTGAGTAGTGCCTTCTTACGTAAGAATCAATAATTGGTGCAATACCGTGTGCTACTGTATTTTAACCACCGGGTATTCCAACAGTATTAACGGTAACAACTACGCCGTTATTTATAAACAACTTATACTTGTCGTTTTCTTCATCCAATCGCTTTCCGTTATGGGGCCCACACAAGGCTGCGTCGTCGTACGAATATTCCCCGACAGCAAGAATATTCCACGACCAACCGAATATTCCCCGACAACAATGATTATTTTATAACCACTTGCTTATTTTGAAAAAAAATCATATTTCACTCATAACTTTAAACTTTTATCAATTTAACCATTTACTGAATAGTAATTATAAGAAAAATTGAATACTTTTATTTCATAAAATTCGGGGTCTTACAATAAACACTCGGGATATTACATTCACCCATTCTTCTAAGAATTTCGTCCTCGAAATTTTATCAATTAATATTTATTCATTCCATCTATCAAAGTAGATTTTACGTTAATACTATATTCATTCCTTAGGTTCTATAACCACTTCTTCCACAAAGATCATTCTACAATTATTAACTTTTCTATTAAAAGTTTCACAAATTTCTTTGATAACTCATCCCCTTCTCATTTCAAAATCTATTTTCTCACTTACTCAACACATTCATCATTCAGTGCCGCATTCTACGACTTACTTCTTTCTAAGGAATATTTTCCTTTTTCACTTCCATCTTGCAGAATAACAAGAATCTTCCACAATTGTTCAATAATTGGGAAGTAGTTTAAATAACTCAGGAATTTTAAAAGATTCCAAATCATGCTGAGGGTCATAAAACCACGAACTATGTCCACAGTTGCAAGTAATCTTTCAACTTCAACTTTAACAGTCATAAGACTATAAGGACCCCCGTACTTAGGGTGTTAAGCCCTTTGTACGATGTATTGTGCACAAATATTTAAACGCTATGCATATGTCCATAGTTATAAGTAATCTTTCAACTTAAACTTTAACAGTCATAAGACTATAGGGACTCCTCGTACTTAGGTTGATCAGCCCTTCGTACAATGTATTGTACACAAACATCTCAACGCCTCCGCGTAATCCCCTATAAAAGGGTTGTTCATCTCAGCTTTTCAACATCTGAATCCGCACCAAAACAATTTGGTTTGGCATAACTTCTCAAGAAACTCTTGAATTTCATGAACATCTTTCAATATTTGTCTAGCTGAATCAAATAGCATAGACCTCTACAATAACTCGGACATTAACAGAAATATACATATACATACATTCATACATATGTATTCTCATATATTAAAGAAATCTCAAAAATCTTTTTATGACGTCATGATACCGCACTGTATTTACAGTCCGTTGAGGATTCCGTCATTTGGTGACTTTATCATACTACATCATACCATAGTGGGCTGACGATCCTTAAATCACATCTAACACTAGGTAATACTGCATTGATGACTCCATCGTTTTTATCATCTTTGCACCAGGTTACATGATGCATTAATGATATAAAATACATTTTGATATATTACAAATCATTTTTGTCTAGCCGAAGTAATTAGCATAGACATACGAATAACAATATTGTTGTTAAACCTCATTGGTTCCATCATTTGATCCAATGTTTTTCAAGAAAATAAAAGTGTAAACATCAGCACGAAGTCAATAAATTTCGAAAGTCTAGCATAGCTAGTAGATTTAGAATACATGTGCTTCCACCATCAACTCCACTTTCTATAATGATCCATTGCTTAATAGGTCTATCTATTTCTATCATCCTCAATACTCTACTCACACTTAATTATACCCTAGTTCATCAAACTTACCACACGTTATGAGTTCAGGAACTTGCCACAATCATATGAGTTTAAGAACTTATCCTAGTTAGACCATAGGCGTCCATTCGCTGAGGGGTTCAAAAATATACCATATAATTATGAGTCACGAACCTACCATAAGTATGAGTTTTAAGAACTCGCACTTAACCTTATAATATTCTCTAACTATACTCTACCTATCTGTTATACACATGAGAAAAGAATCACCTTCTCAACAGACATATAGCAAATAGCGCGACACAAACATTCCAATGATTATCAATGTGATAAATTGAGTACAAGCACAAAACCCTCGCCCATACAAAAGTTTGTACAACTCAGCCACCACCTGAGTCCTCAATTCAAATCCCACCTAACTCTATCTTTCTTTTAACTTGCTCTTTGCTCGATACGAATTCATCGTATCACATCATCTATAACTCCTCATGAGTTATCTCGGACTATTTCATAGTACACCATCTTCATAGCATTAAGCTATAATCATTCAAACATTACAGACCATCTTTCTTTTATAACTTAAACAGATCACGTCATGACCTTATTCTATAATTATCTCTCTTAAAATTCTTTTGTTAACTCGTGATCGTTTTGTTTTACGATCCTCATTCTTTTCTTTTTTTTTCATCATTTACAACGTTATTCGTTATCTTGGCTATTGGAGTTAGGAAACTCCCATTTCTTATCTTTATATCTCTTCAAGATTCTTCTTTGAATCTTCTTGTTTATATAACAATTCTTCCTTTAAGAATTTCTAACTTCATTTACATCGCTCAAAATATCATTCAAGTTCTAAGCTCTCATCATACGTGTCCATTTCTACACTTGGTACACATCTAGTCTCTAACAGTTTTAATATGGTACGCTGAGTGGTTTCCCACAAATAACCACAAACTAGGTTCCGAGTTGCTAGTTCGTATATACCTCCGCTCCATGAAGGAATCGTTTAGCCCAGATACCATACATCAACTATTAAAGAGTACAATTGTACCACACTTAGACATAACTCTCTATTCATAACTTCTTTATCATTATCTTTTTATAGACATTGTCTATTTATTATCACCTTACATCCTTATTATTGGAGTTGGGTAACCCCACATTCATATTCCTGATAACTCTGCGAGATTCTTTTTTGAATCCTTTCACGCAAGTTTTAATCCCTTATTGTTCAAACTCTATTTGAGCTTATTCGTTCATTATCTTCACCTCTCTTCTCTAAGGTTATAGCCTACGGTACTCCTACCTAAGGTTTATAACCTACAGCTTTGATACCAACTGCAACGACCCCAAAATCCATACAATTTAAATCTCAACTTCGGTCGTTAACCACACATTAAATCTCAAATTTTACATCATTATTCGATATTAAAAACACTAAATTTTGCGGAATATTTAAAACGTTTATACATTTCCTTCTTTCTTGCCCTGAATCGCAACCATTACATTACATCTCTTTGATTCAATCTTATATCATGAATCGTTACAACAAAATGACTATACAAAGTCTTACATCATAGCTAAATATCCATATACATTGGATAGCTCAACTTACAATTCAACAACATGTTACGTTCAAAATATGAAATACATTTCTCATAAAACATAAGTAATCTTCGTGAATATAGATCTCTACAACTCACATAGCAGGTATCTTTACCTTAAAATCTTGACCTGCAAAAGTGGTTATTTGCAAGAGTGAGCTCGACAGCCCAGCAAAGTCTAACAGTTTTCATGCATCACATAGCACATAATAACAAGCTCGACATACATCTCATTAAAGTAACATGGCATACATGCTTTTAATTCACATAACAAATATAAAGATTGAGTTCCTTACTCAATCATCATTACTTAGCCAAAACAATGCAGTCATATATTGACTTTAACATTTCATGATTTCAACATGCATAACACATCATGCAATTTAAAACAGTTCATCAAGTCCACGTAGAAAATAGGAACCGAAAGACTTGCCTTGATCGTTGTTTACCAATAACAGTTTAACAGCTTACAGCTATCTGCACTTCACGTGCCCTACGCAATTATATAATCATACACATCAAATATTATTCACATAACAACACATAGTAATTGTAATGTAAACTCTACTCCACATCTCAAAATCTTTCCTATTAATTAGCACACAATGTTCAATTATATTGTGTTAACTTTCAACTTATATCTCACTGTATTTCATATTCGCAGTTCATTCAAGTGCTTAAGTCTTGCTAGGACTACTTATTGGTTTTATATTAAACCCATTCCATATCTTATAATATCCATTTCAATTGAATTGAAACACTTTTTAAGTTCATTAACACTTGGCACGGCGTTTCGACGTTCATTCGTCACACACCCGATTTGCTTCTCTTGTGTAAGCTTACTATGCATCTATAACTCATCTAATACATCATGTATTAATGTTAAGAATTATTATAATTACTAATATTCATGTTTTATAACTTAGGACATCATCTTTTATGGTCAAGAGCACTACACATGCATATGTGCATGCCCGACACCCTCCGATTGCCTCCGAAAACACAATAGTCCTAAAGATAACCATTTTGACCCATCTTAATGACCTCAAATTGAAAAACTTAAAGAGCGAAAGTTGTAGGTCTACTCGTCCTCTTTCCGGATCATCTTGAATCACCTCAATCGGAGTTCGTATGAGGAAGTTATGGCTATTTTACTACAGAAGGTCAAAACTGTCCAAATCAGACCACAAATCCGGTGCTGGGGCGCGGATAGTGGCGCCGGGGCGCGAGTACCAGCGTCGGGGCGCGAGTTCTAGTGCTAGGGCGTGAGTCCTAAGCTAGCTAGTGGCGCCAGGGCGTGAACTTTGACGCCGGGGCGTGAATTTTGACGTTGGGGCGTGAATTTTGACGCTGGGGCGCCGAAATTCACAAAAACCAACCACGAAGAACAGAACAACTAAGTTTTCTGTCTATAACTTCAATTCCAACACTAATTGACATGAACAACTAATGCAAATTACACATAAACTTCACCAAGCATACAAATACTAAATTAACACAACTTAAACCATAATTTTTAGAAAAATTAAATACTAGAATAACATATTTTAAAACCCAAAAACTCCATTACTGCTAAATTTTGTAAACACAGTGAACACTATAAATCCGAATAACCACCAATTTGATTAGTTACACCACCATTTCTGAAATTCATACCCAATTATCATACACAAGGTTCAATTCGCATATTAGTTCATAATTTGCATACAATCCCATAAAACTTTGTTATCATACAAAACACGCGTTCATAAATGTTTTCAGTGTAAAAAACTAAATTCTTTTCTTGCAGACTTAATTTAGCATACAATCCTATATCTATATATATATATACTAATACTACCAATCACAATTACAGATAACTTCCTAGCCAATTATAAAACATGGTTTATAGGAATTTTGGTAAAAACTTTATACACAGTGAAAAACAAAAATACGGAGAGCGCAAAAATATGCTAACACATATATTTAACTATAACATAAAGGTTATAGGAAGATTACCTTTTTGAAGCTAAGACAAAATCTCTGCTAACCACTGAGAAAAGCTTTGAAACACAGAACTCTCTCTCTCAATCACAAATTCTTTTCTTTTCTCTTAAAACCTTTTCTGCCAACTTCTATTTTTTTCTTGAGCCAAATACAATATGCGTAACATAAAATAACACCAACGTACTAGTTTTAAAACGTATAAAACCGACGCCACGCTTATTACCCTAATAATATATCGGTTACCATATATATATATATATATATATATATATATATATATATTATTTATTTAACTAATTTAAATTCAAAAGAAATTCAAAAGCCATAAGGCTTTGTTTGGCAAACCATTAAAATTAATTAAGTTTTCATACTTAATTTAATTAATTCTAATAACAATTCATTGCATAATATAATAATTTATTTAATCATTATAAACTCTCTAACTTAATTATTAAATTAAATTAGATTACTATTTCAAAATAATTACTTTCCTTAACTCATTAATTATTTATTAAACAAATAAATAATCAATTCACATCAAATAAATTAAACAAATACTTATTTAATGATAAACGCATCTATTAAATATTTATATAATTTAATAAATATTTAAATAATATAATTAAAAATCTGGATTGTTACAACATTGGCGACGACGGGACCAACATCAACAATCAAACCAACGAAATCAATCGCAAGCATCTTCAACATGACCGTTCAAGATATCGTGGCAGCTGGGGATGCAACTCCAGGTATTATTCTAATCAAATTTATTTTCTTATATATTATTTCTTATATATAGTAAATTATTTTATAAAGAAATTTTGAGGAGGAATTTGAGTTCTTTTAGAAACCAATTTTTCCGTTTATTCAGAAAGACAAGCTTTATGTGAATAGTTAAAGATCAGTTCGATCAAAGCTGATCGAGATCTACTTGTAATGATTATGTATGCTATGTGTCGTGTATGTATAGGTTTTAAAACGGTGATTCCGGAGACGGAATCTTAATAAGGGAGGGTGAATGTAACAACCCGATATTTTCTACATAAATAAATAAGAAATTTTGTGTATAATTTTTTTTTATATTAAGGATGAGGATTTGTACAAGAGAATGTGTATATGTATTTATGTGGTAAATAAAAATATATTTATTGCATAAATGTTTGCAAGTAAATTTATTTTAGAATTATTGATTATTAAAAAGTATATTCTGATAATAATTAAATTAAGGTAGAAATGCTTTTATTAATTATTTTCCATGAAAATATAATCATATATTATTTAAATAATATATGAAGTGATTTTTAGAATAATTATAATAATTATTTTATTATATGAGTTTAGTACAAGTTATTAAGTGAATTATTTTACCTTAATTATTAAGGTTAAATATGAAGAATAAATCAGATACGGAATCCAAACCCTAATTTTGGATTATTGTCAAGGTATAAAAATAATAATATAATATTAATTATATTATGATTTTTCAGTGCTATAAATATATACTGTAAAAACGTACTGTTGATGGTTGGTCAATTATGGTATATTGATCAAACCCTAGCATTAATTGATTTAACCCTATTTATCAATTTAAATGGGAAATTTAAGATTTTTTAATATCTGTGTTATATGATATGTGTTATGTGTTACTTCGTGCTATGCTAATTAGGAAACCCTAATTATAAATTTAAAACCCTAATTATATGAATTTCTATTAAACCCTAATTCGAAAACCTAGACCGGAGGTTTGATCTGTCAAGAATTGTGTTATAGTGATTAATGTCAGGTATAATAGGTTTTATATCGCTAATTTAAATAAACCTAATTAGTGATTTAAGACCATAATGATTAAAACCCTAAATTTGAAATCGAAACCTTAATCGCGAAATTAAAACTCTAACCGATATTTCTTGGAACCCTAATTGCTAATTTTAAACACTAATTGTTTAAATAGCAAAGTTAATTATGTTATAATACCCTAATGTTCCTGTATAATAAAATTATTAATTTAATCTAATTAATAATTTTAATTTTTCAAATTTTGGAAACTAAATTTATTTTATAATTTTACAAACCCTAGTTGCTAAATAGTATTTTTGCTTTTTGCTAAACATTAGGGTTAAACCCTAAGGGTTAAATCCTAAGGGTTTGTCAAATTTTATTTTTGGCCATTAAATTGAATTATTAAATGTCTTTTATGCCCTTTTTAATTCTTTAAGAAGCTTGCTTGCAAATCTAGATAAATTTTGAGTGGTTCACCAAACCAACAACTCCCTTGACCTTCAAATGATAACAAATCATCTCTAAGTTAGCCCATACATGTATCTAATTGTCTATATATATGGATTGGAGAGAGAAATTGCATTTTGTTCACTTAATTTGTGCAAAAACCTTAGTCAACTCTCTCAAGCACCACACCTCCGAAATTATCTAGCATTATAGTCCCATTATCAAGCCCCACTAACACCATAACCAAATCAGCAACACAAAATCAAAAATTTGTTCATCAAAGGTATAAACCCTAACCATAATTTTTTTCCAATGATCTATTGTTAGATCTTGTAATTTGTTGTTTATAGTCTAATTTAATGATCTGGGTTAGTATATTACAAGTCCATAACATCTAAATGCTCAAATCAATGATTTTCAAATTTCTGGAAAATTTTCATGTTATGGTCTGACAACGAATGTCAGACCTTGTAGATCCATTTCTGTAATTGGGTTTTGTGTTTTAAAGGTTGATACTTGTAGTATGTTATGTTTTCTGTAATCTGGAACTGATAGATAGCTCAAATCATGCTCAGAATGAAAGTTATGGACGGTCAAACCTCGTTGATTGGCCATGACTTTCAAAATCTGAAAAAAAACTCAGAACAACCCAGAAGCCTCTGACAGGTTTTTTGCGGGCTTAGATCTAACTGCTTGATGATGTTATGTGTTTATTTTTGTAACTAGATTATAGACTGATATTAGTACTTTAATATTATGCCTTAAAATCTCCTAAACAACAAGTAATCTGACTACAGTGGCCGGTCAAAGTAGGACAAACGGCCATGACTGCATTTTGTGGGAAAAATCCAGAAATTTTTGAATAATTTTTCTGACAAGGTTTGACCAGCTTGTACCTGCTTAATTTGTTGTTATTTTGTTGATGTTATGATATATATATATATATATATATATATATATATATATATATATATATATATATATATATATATATATATATACATTGGTATGTTGTCTACACATTACAACTTGTAGATCACAAAATCATCAACACGATTGATAGTTATAATAGCTTAAAAGTGACTGCTCGAACTGTTCTTCATTTCTGTAAATGAAGAACAGCTTTGACAGCAACTTTGGTTGCTTAGATCTAGCTTGTGTTAGGTTGTTTGATCGTGTTGTTTGTTAGAACCTGTATTCTTGCACTTTGTCTATAAGATCTAGCTTTTGTAATTCCCAGAAACACAATACACAAAGATTTAAAGTTGGTCAAACTAGTCCACTCGGTAACTGGGTATGAAGGTTCTGGGCAGCTCAAGAACACCTATAGCGACAGTTTCGTCGCTATAGGGCCCTTTAGCTACAGTTTTTGCGAAAATTAATTATTTTTATTTAATAATTAGTATTAATTAGTTTTTAATTCTGAAAAATACAAAATAAATTATTAAAAATTATTTTAAAGTCCGAAAATTATATTTCAATTATTTTGAATATATTTTATAAATATTTAATATTTTTGGAATATTAAAAGTATTTAATTTATTTGATTATAATATTAAATAAATTATTTAAAAATGATTTAAATACATGAAAAATCATTAAAAATTATATTATGATATATGAAAATATTTTAAGTTATTTTTAATGACTTTTAATATTTTGTGATAATTTTCATTAATAAATTAATATTAATGATAATTAAGTTGTTTAATAAATGAATTAAATAAATAATTTAAAAATGATTTTATTATTTTAAAAATCATTTTAAATAATAATAAGATATTTAAGAATATTTTAAGTTATAAAATATAACTTTTAATATTTAAAGGTAAAATTCATTAATTAATTATTATTATTAATATTAAAGATATTTAATATTTACATTAAATAAATTAGTTTAAAAATGATTTTAATATTTTAAAAATTATTTTAAAAGAAGATAAAATATTTAAAGATATTTTAAGTTATAAAATATAACTTTTAATATTTAAAGGATAATTTCATTAATAATTTGATATTAATGATATTAATTTAACCCTAATGATATTAAATTTATTTAATAATTATATTAAATAAATAGTTTAAAAATAATTTTATTAATTTAAAAATTATTTAAAAAGGGATATAAATGAATTAAAAATATTCTAAGTTATAATTAATAACTTTTAATATTTAGATAAATAGTTCATTAATAATTTAATATTGATGGTAATTATTTTATAATGATTTTTAAATGTTTTAAAAATCATTTAAGGGTAATATAAATATTTTAAAAATATTTTAAATTATTATTAATGACTTTAATATTTTGGCAATGGTTTCATTAATAGCTTAATATTAATTAAATATTAATGATAATAGAATTGTTTATTATTAAATCATTTAATAATGATTCTGATATTTCAAAATTATGATAAATGGTAATAATTATTTAAAAATTATTATAAGGCCATGAAAAATAGTGCGACGGGTGTTTAAGTTATCCAAATGAATATTGAACTACTATATAGAGTTTTAGACTCGATATTTACCCGATAAAGCTGCCGGTAGACTGACATGTTTCAGAAATTGATCTGGACTTAGATAGGATGACTGGATAATTGTTTATTTGTGATTCAATGGTGTTAAAGTTATGTGACAATGTGATTAAGAATGTGCTGACTACAATAAGTAGTATTATATGATATGATATGTTATTCTAATCAGACCAATGATCTATTTAATGATAGGGATTGATAGAAAAAAAAATCTAAGTTGTGTAAGCAGCTGACAAGGCAAGTATCTAAACCTTTGCATTTACTTTATGCAATGGACATGCGTAAGATAATATCTGAATTGTTCATATCAATTGTTCAAATATTTCAACCTTTGTATATACTTATGCAATGATTCTGTATAAGTAAGCTGTTAAGCAATAATTGTTGTACAACTTCCTTTATCCTGTTAATATTGATCAAGTTATTTATTCTGTTCGTTAATTTCTATAACATGGTTATACAAGTGTCCCCACTTGGATAATCATTATATTTTATCATATGTTGATACATACTTATAGTTGCCTAGTATGTATACGTTGAAATAAAAGTCGTCTAAGCTATTTGATCCAGCTAGACATAAAATTTAAAGTTGTTGTTGAACAAGATAAAACTTATCCAACCGAATTATTTTGGTATGGATTCAAGACTGTCATGAACATCCCAATCATGGGAAATTTTTATGCGCTAAGGCGGACAAATGATGAACGATAATATCGTTCTAGCAATGTAGTATTGATCAATACAGGGCATAACGGGCTGATCACCCCCGTGCCCGTAAGTTATAACGGTTTACAGATGAATTTCTGTTTAACCCTTTCAAAAATAGAAAACAATGTTCATAGTCTTTTAATTGATCCTCATTTATAGTCAATACGTAGTTTCTAAAAATTTGAAATAAAAATGATATGTTGTTATTTATTGGTTCAGCTTACTTCACAACTGTTGCTTCGTTGCAGAAGTATCCTTCCAAGAAAACATTTAATTCATTCAGTTAACTATTATTGTTGCTATTACTTGCTGGGCACTCAAATGCTCATCCTTGCTTTAATTTAAATGTTTTCAGCTAAGGGTGAGCAACCCGAAGGATCTGCCAAGAATAAAGGAAAAGGAAAAGTTGCTAAATGACTGTTTATGCTATCTTTTGTAATAATCAAACTTTATTAGGATATGGATGATAAATATCATTATTATCATGTAATGAATGTTGAAGGTTTCGTACTTGGGATTTGGGAAACTCTGATAATATATAAATTAAATTTGATAAATCTATATTATTGTTATTATTATTAATATTATTCCGCTCATAGAAATGGTATCGTGAAGCACCGAGTTCGGGTTTCAAGTATCCAAATTTGGGGGCGTCACATACTTACTCAAAATAGCAAAGGCCACAAAACAAGACTAGCCACGGTGTTTATTCATCATCATTTTTTTAAAAGATTTTTTTAGCATGCAAACTCACTGAATTCCCCCAAACTTAAGCGTTTTACAGTTCTAGCTATTACCACTTGATTACTAACACTCTTTCATTAAAACATAGAATTCCCACCAGAAGACAAGTATGTGAAAATTTAAACTAAGCACATCATGATGGTTACTTTAGAGTGCTAATTGGTTACATCAGTATCAGACATATAAGGATTTATATTATGACATGACATCATAACCGAGCCTAAGTATCAAATCAGTTCAAACATCAAGTAATTTTGATTTCCTCATAGACCAAATAAACAACAAACCAACCAAAAACTGGATTCATGCAATATGTCCTAACACAATCAACTAAAACAAAACAATTTTTTTTTTTGAAAAAAATAACAAAATACAAAAAATACATCCTAACATGCACTATATAACTCAATATGCAATATGATATGAATTATACTAAATGCAAAAATAAACCTAATACCCTCAAACTTAAAAACTACAATGTCCTTATTGAAGATAAAAGGTATAGGGAACTCCTCTAGATGTCCTCATCATCGCCATCCTCCTCTCGCTCGGGTGGAATGTCTGGAGGTGGATATGGAGTAGCCGACCCAAATGTAGGAAACCAGACTTGTGCTCCAAGCTGGCCAAATGAATCTGATAGTACTCCAGAAAACTCAGCAGTAAAGGCTTGAAAATTAGTGTGCATCACATCCATCCTTTTTGGAGGCGGCGAATCTCACGGTCCTGCCTGTCATAGTACCCTGGAGGTGCTCTTGCTGTCTAGGGAGCAGTTGTGTCCTCCTCTTCTCCTTCTCTATCTTCTTCTTCATCACTGTCTAACTCATCTTCCGATAGAATGAAACCCAAGCTCCGGGGATGAGACTCTGCACCATTCCAAATAGTCTATTTTTGTATAGTAGTGTGATCTATGTCACGCATCGATAACTGCAGAGCCTCATTATCCCAATCTACACCCACAGCCAAACAGAGCCGAGTAATGATCAAAGCATATAGAATTCTCCCAGAAGTACTCCCCCTCATATATCACAGCATCGATTGATTGATGATATGCTTGATGTCAATTGCTTTCAATTTCAGTATGCCGTATAATAATGTGGCTCTATCGGTCGTGACATCTGCGTGATGGCTAGTAGGGAAAATACTAGCACAAATGAAGCTGTACCAAGCTTTGCATATCAACTCAACGTGGTCTGTGGGAAGTGCACTTTTCTATATGTGCTAGCTTTAGTGGTCCACCTTGTGCTCGGTTTGCACAACTCCTTAGTCAGCTTGTCCAAGTCAATTTTGAACCTCTGTGATTCTGCCCAATTTGCCGCACCAGATGGCAGAGTGTTAACATGAAAGAGTTCATTGATTGCTTACTTAGTGTAGTGTACTTGCTTCCCTCGAACATATTAGATTCCATTATGCGTTTCTCTAGCATTAGCAAAGAATTCTCTCACTATTGGCATTGGGGCAGCCACTGGCTTGGCTACCACTAGATCCCATCCATGTGCGAAAATTTGCTCCTTCAGCTTCCCATCTTCTCTACCAGGTTTGAAACCCCTCTCCTACATAAATGATTTTCCTACTAGGACATCCAGATAATGGTGTTGAGCTGAGAGGTTTACAAACCTAGAGGTGTCCAGAATGTCTCTACTACTGCCTTCGCCCTCATGTTCACTGCTAGATGATGGAGATGGGGTTCGAATTCTCTTAGGCATGCTACTGATGAAAGAGTTAACTGATAAAAGAAGTTCTGACTTTGATGCTTTGAACTCTTCAATTAACCCAAACTCTGTCAAACTCTATACCAAACAACTGAAGTGCACTCAATATAAATCCGAAATCTACCCCTTTCTGTCACTATGTCCTCGAATACAAACCCACGGGCCTCTTTGACTTTTGATCAAACAACTGTTGTGCCACCTTATCTGCCTTAAATGCTTAGAAGTTTGGATATAATTAGGTAGGGTGATGAAGGAGGAGAGGGTAAAGTTTCGGTAGGAATGGAGTAGGTGGTATATATGTATTGGGATTTAGGGCTTTGATTGGGAGGAGTATGTGGAGTATGCTTGAGAGATAGAGATGGATTAGGAGAGGCTTGAGTGAGGGAGAGAGATATATGAGTTGTGTCTAGGAGTCCTGTAGTTTTGGTTTTGGGTTTGTAGGAAGAAGACTGTCGAATTTGAGTTTAAGTGAGAAATGAAATAAGACATGGGCTGGTCTTATTTTAAAATTAAGATTGAGAGTCGGGCGTAGCTGCACTGAGTTTACCCATGAAGATGGCGTAGCTGCGCTTCCCTACACATTTTAGTTTCTGGTCTGGGTATTGGCACAGGCGTTGTAATTAATAGGCTTGTATTGATGCAGCCTCGCCAATACTCAGACTGCTTCGACTTGGTGTTTGTACTTTTCATAGTGCTGCCCAATTGATTATTCTTGGAAAGGATCAAAATGAAGTACCAAACCTTATTTAATCCTAACAAACACTTGCTACTAAAATTTAATTAACTATATTAATAATGAACTTATTAATCAAAGCAGTAAGAATTAAACAAAGGGGAAGGAAAGTGATAGAACGTAGGTAATGGATGTAATACCCGAGAATTTCCATACACAAATAAATAGATATATTAATGGAAATAAATATTTATTTGAATATAAATGGTTTTGTGTTACGAGATGAGTTAACTCAATTATATTAAATAATTGAATAATTGAAAATGTATGGAGTTGCGATGAACTCGTTGAAAGCCTTGTGTGGCACAGTGATGGAAAGTATTAATGATGATATTAATCGACGAAGGAATTATCAAGTGAACAATTAATTAATATTAATTGTTAATTGTTATTGTAGAATATTAATTAATTGTTAATAGTGATTAATTAATGATATGTGATTATTAATTGTTATTGTGAGTAAAGTAAATTGCATGACTAGAATTGTATTATTCATTTAATTGATGTGTGTAAGACATGTAATATTATATATTTCTTACATTAAAAAGAGAATGTGGTGTGACACATTAATATAACAATTTAATATATAGAAAACTATATAGTAAAGTGTAGGGAAAAATAAGTTACGTAAATAATTGTGTGACGCCCCCAAAATAGGTATACAACACCCATTCTGAGTCGCCAAATACATGGTACAGAAAGCAAACTACAACTTCAATAATACAATTGTCGTGTAAAATACGAAACACATACTATGAGTTTAAATACAAATATTGTCTTCTAGACAATATCCACACTCAAATAAGTCCTCAATACAATTATTCAAACACTATTTCACAGAAATAGTGAGGACTGCTAAAACATCTTTCTAGAACCATCACTCTATACCCCGACTAGATCCTGCTATGTTCTCACCTCCTGAGAAGAAAAATGGAACAAAAAGGAAAAGGGTGAGCTCAACTAGCCCAGTAAAGAATATTATGACTAAGATAATATACAATAAATTATCATTAGTATTCAACAGGGAAAATCTGATAGAATATAATCGACAACAAGTTTTAGATCAACAACTGCAGCGAAAATAACAAATCATTAGAAGAGTCAAGTAGAGAAAGAATTCTACTATCTTCTAAGATTTAAAAGTCCATCATCAATATTTTATCCCTGTAACATCGATTAATAATCATCTTTAACCAAATATTCATCTTTGCACTGCAGGCCAAAGATATTCATTTGTATCACCAGTCGGTCATGTTCATCTCAACACCTGTTCATCTTTGCACTACAGGCCAAAGATATTCATCAAGTAATCATACATCTTTGTACTACAGGCCAAAGATATTCAGTAATATCATCATTTAGGACTGAGGATGATGAAAAATATCTTAAAAAAAATGAATCCAGTGAGACAGAAGGATAAATAGTAGGGATTCGTATAACAGTTTATCTAAGATCAATAATACTTCATAATAATCAATTGTGAAGCAGAATTCAAAAATAAAGATCAAAACATGGATACAATCAAAGATAGTAACCATAATAGACATCTTGGACAAAAAGGAAAAATTTTATTTTTTGGTGAATAGTGTCGTATTCGTGAATAGTGCCGTATACGTGAATAGTAACGTATAAGTGAATAGTAACCCCGACACAAAAAGTTCCAAATTTGATAAAAACTCATGTTGATATTTTAGCATAATGATATTGAAGAAAATAATATCATTTAAGAAGAAAATAATATCCCTTACCTCAAAATATCAGTACTTCTGGTCGGAATACCGGTATAAGGCTGAAAGAAACTTGCACTGATGAATAGAAACTCTCAAAGTATCTAAATACTCACAAAATACACTCAATAATCTAGAGTGAGAAAGAGAGAAAACTTGTTTCAGGTGTGATTTTTAATTCTAACTTAGCCCTCTATTTATAGGAAAATTTTAGTAGGCTTGACCTGCAACCTGATGGCTTTACCTGCTACTATTCCCACCCACCACATTTGAAATATAATTCAGCACATTTCTTCACCAACCAAGAGTGGGGCCCACCAATTCTAGAATTTTTTATCAAAATGATAAACTCCGAAAATTCAACAATTTCTGAACCAGTCATCTCGTAAAATTCATAATAAATCATATGTTCATTTTTAACGGTTCAAAATTTGTGGACATATACTTAACTTATATATGTATAACATATCCAAAAATTACCACGATCCAACGGTCGGATTAAAAATTATAACCCCTGCAAAATATCTCAAAAACCCTGATTTTTAATACCTCCATTCCGACAAAAATACTGATAAAAACCTCAACATTAACTCTTTCATTTTTAACCACAAAAATATATCCCTCATTTATATCCACATAAAATAATTATTTCCTTATCATATGAATCAATAATTAATTATTCACAAATAATATTACAGAATCACATTTATGACAACCAGGCTGTTCCTAGGAAAGAGGGGGCTTTCCAATAAGGATTTCTCCTTACTGGCGCGCAATTAGATGACCAAACCTCTCCTTAGACAGAACTTTCTAGACATTGTCAATAATGTTATCTAATAATATTATTTAAATAATATGAATTATTGATCTGATAATGAAAAATACTGTGCAACAATAATTATTGAAACAACAATAATATAAAATATCAACGCAGCAATTATTGAATCAATAAAATAAAATATTGAACAATAACTACTGTAACAATTATTGAGTAGTGCCTTCCTTCGTAAGAATCAATAATTGGTGCAATACCGTGTGCTACTGTGTTTTAACCACCGGGTATTCCAACAGTATTAACGGTAACAACTACGCCGTTATTTATAAACAACTTATACTTGTCATTTTCTTCATCCAATCGCTTTTCGTTATGGGGCCCACACAAGGCTGCGCCGTCGTACGAATATTCCCCGACAGCAAGAATATTCCACGACCAAACGAATATTCCCCGATAAAATGAATATTTTATAACCACTTGCTTATTTTGTAAAATTTGCACATTTCACTCATAACCAAAGTATTATATCGAATTAACCCCTTATTATTCACAATAATATTTAGAGAAAATTTGATTTTATTCATTAATAAGTTGGGGTCTTACAACCTCCCCTCCTTATGAAATTTCGTCCTCGAAATTGACGTACGTACCTGATGTTTCAAAAAGGTGAGGATACCTCGCTTTCATTTCTGATTCCAACTCCCAGGTCATTTCTTTAATAGCATGGTTTCTCCATAAAACCTTAACTTATGGTATAACCTTTGTGCGTAGGACATGCTCTTTCCTATCCAAGATCTTAACAGGTACCTCCTCGTACGTTAAATCTTCAGCTATCTCGTCTGGTTCTAACACAATAATGTGGTTCGGGTCTTTAACATATTTACGAAGCATAGATATGTGAAAAACATTATGAACACGAGACATGCTTGGAGGTAATGCGAGTCTATATGCCACATTTCCTATTCGTTCAAGAATCTCAAATGGACTAACAAATCTTGGATTGAGCTTTCCTCTCTTCCCAAATCTTGTAACTCCCTTCCATGGTGCAACACGTAATAATACATGATCCCCAATATTAAATTACATGTCCTTCCGATGAAGATCCGCATAACTCTTTTGTCGATCCTGTGCCATTTGTATACGTTGAATCGTTTGGATCTTCTCTGTAGTAATGCGTACCAACTCTGGTCCCAACAATGTCGCTTCACCCACCTCGTCCCAGCATACTGGAGAACGACATTTTCTGTGATGCCCCCAAAATAGGTATACAACACCCATTCTGAGTCGCCAAATATATGGTACAAAAAGTAAACTACAACTTCAATAATACAATTGTCGTGCAAAATACGACAATACATACTGGGAGTTTAAATACAAATATTGTCTTCTAGACAATATCCACACTCAAATAAGTCCTCGTTATAATTATTCAAACACTATTTTACAGAAATAGTGAGGACTGCTAAAACATCTTTCTAGAACCATCACTCCATATCCCGACTAGGTCCTGCTATGTTCTCACCTCCTGAGAAGAAAAAT
Organism: Panax notoginseng; assembly: GCA_016801055.1. NCBI lineage: Eukaryota > Viridiplantae > Streptophyta > Magnoliopsida > Apiales > Araliaceae > Panax > Panax notoginseng. The sequence goes on along the minus strand of CM029023.1, from coordinate 29,661,941 downwards.
GGAACAAAAAGGAAAAGGGTGAGCTCAACTAGCCCAGTAAAGAGTATTATGACTAAGATAATATACAAAAAATTATCGTTAGTCTTCAACAGGAAAAAATCTGATAGAATATAATCGACAACAAGTTTTAGATCAACAACTGCAGCGGAAACAGCAAACCATTAGAAGATTCAAGTAGAGAAAGAATTCTACTATCTTCTAAGATTTAAAAGTGTATCATCAATATTTTATCCCTGTAACATCAATTAATAATTATCTTTATCCAAATATTCATCTTTGCACTACAGGCCAAAGATATTCATTTGTATCACCTGTCAGTCATGTTCATCTTTTAATTAAAATGGAACAAAAAGGAAAAGGGTGAGCTTAACTAGCCCAGTAAAGAATATTATGACTAAGATAATATACAAAAAATTATCGTTAGTCTTTAACAAGGAAAAATCTGATAGAACATAATCGACAACAAGTTTTAGATCAACAACTGCAGCAGAAATATTTGCCATTAGAAGAGTCAAGTAGAGAAAGAATTCTACTATCTTCTAAGATTTAAAAGTCCATCTCAATATTTTATCCCTGTAACATCGATTAATAATCATCTTTAACCAAATATTCATCTTTGCACTGCAGGCCAAAGATATTCATTTGTATCACCAGTCGGTCATGTTCATCTCAACACCTGTTCATCTTTGCACTACAGGCCAAAGATATTCAGCAAGTAATATACATCTTTGTACTACAGGCCAAAGATATTCTGTAATATCATCATTTAGGACTGAGGATGATGAAAAATATCTTAAAGAAAACGAATCCAGTGAGACAGAAAGATAAATAGTAGGGATTCGTATAACAGTTTATTTAAGATCAATAATACTTCATAATAATCAATTGTGAAGCAGAATTCAAAAAATAAAGATTAAAACATGGATACAATCAAAGATAGTAACCATAATAGACATCTTGGACAAAAAGCGAAAATTTTATTTTTCGATGAATATTGCCGTATTCGTGAATAGTACCGTATACGTGAATAGTGCCGTATACGTGAATAGTAACCCCGACACAAAAAGTTCCAAATTTGATAAAAACTCATATCAATATTTCAGCATAATGATATTGAAAAAAATAATATCATTTAAGAAGAAAATAATATCCCTTACCTCAAAATATCAGTACTTTTGGTCGGAATACCGGTATAAGGCTGAAAGAAACTTGCTCTGATGAATAGAAACTCTCAAAGTATCTAAATACTCACAAAATACACTCAATAATCTAGAGAGAGAAAGAGAGAAAACTTGTTTCTGGTGTGATTTTCAATTCTAAATTAGCCCTCTATTTATAGAAAAATTTTAGTAGGCTTGACCTGCAACCTGATGGCTTTACCTGCTACTATTCTCACCCACCAAATTTGAAATATAATTCAGCACATTTCTTCACCAACCACAAGTGGGGCCCACCAATTCTAGAATTTTCCACCAAAATGATAAACTTTGAAAATTCAACAATTTCTGAACCAGTCATCTCGTAAAATTCATAATAAATCATACGTTCATTTTTAACGGTTCAAAATTTGTGGGCATATACTCAACTTATATATGTATAACATATCCAAAAATTACCACGATCCAACGGTCGGATTAAAAATTATAACCCCCGCAAAATATCTCAAAAATCCTGATTTTTAATACCTCCATTCCGATAAAAATACTGATAAAAACCTCAACATTAACTCCTTCATTTTTAACCACAAAAATATATCCCTCATTTATATCCACATAAAATAAATATTTCCTTACCATATGAATCAATAATTAATTATTCACAAATAATATTACAGAATCACATTTATGACAACCAGGCCGTCCCCAGGAAAGAGGGGGCTTTTCAATAAGGATTTCTCCTTACTGGCGCACAATTAGATGACCAAACCTCTCTTTAGACAGAACTTTCTAGACATTGTCAATAATGTTATCTAATAATATTATTCAAATAATATGAATTATTGATCTGATAATGGAAATTACTGTGCATCAACAATTATTGAAACAACAATAATATAAAATATCAACGCAACAATTATTGAATCAATAAAATAAAATATTAAACAATAACTACTGTAACAATTATTGAGTAGTGCCTTCTTACGTAAGAATCAATAATTGGTGCAATACCGTGTGCTACTGTATTTTAACCACCGGGTATTCCAACAGTATTAACGGTAACAACTACGCCGTTATTTATAAATAACTTATCCTTGTCGTTTTCTTCATCCAATCACTTTCTGTTATGGGGCCCACACAAGGCTGCGCCGTCGTACGAATATTTCCCGACAAATTGAATATTTTATAATCACTTGCTTATTTTGCAAAATTTGCACATTTCACCCATAACCAAAGTATTATATCAAATTAACCCCTTATTAATCATAATAATATTTTGAGAAAATTTGATTTTATTCATTAATAAGTTGGGGTCTTACAACCTCCCCTCCTTATGGAATTTCGTCCTCGAAATTGACGTACGTACCTGATATTTCAAAAAGGTGAGGATACCTCGCTTTCATTTTTGATTCCAACTCCCAGGTCATTTCTTCAATAGCATGGTTTCTCCACAAAACCTTAACTTGTGGTATAACCTTCGTGCGTAGGACATGCTCTTTCCTATCCAAGATCTTAATAGGTACCTCATCGTACGTTAAATCTTCAGCTATCTCGTCTGGTTCTAACTCAATAATGTGGTTCGGATCTTTAACATATTTGCGAAGCATAGATATGTGAAAAATATTATGAACACGAGACATGCTTGGAGGTAATGCGAGTCTATATGCCACATTTTCTATTCGCTCAAGAATCTCAAATGGACCAACAAATCTTGGATTGAGCTTTCCTCTATTCCCAAATCTTGTAACTCCCTTCCATGGTACAACACGTAACAATACATGATCCCCAATATTAAATTCCACGTCCTTCCGATGAAGATCCGCATAACTCTTTTGTCGATCCTGTGCCGTTTTTATACGTTGTCGAATTATTTGGATCTTCTCTGTAGTCATGCGTACCAACTCTGGTCCCAACAATGTTGCTTCGCCCACCTCGTCCCAGCATACTGGAGAACGACATTTTCTTCCATACAACGCCTCGAATGGAACCACACCTATGCTCGCTTAATAACTGTTATTGTAGGAGAATTCCACCAATGGTAGGACTTATCCCAACTCCCTTTGAGATCTAGGACACAAAGTCTTAATAGATCTTCAAGAGTTTGAATAGTCCTCTCTGATTGTCCGTCCGTTTGAGGATGGTACGCTGAACTGAATCGTAAATCTGTGCCCATAGCTTTCTGTAAGCTAACCCAAAATCATGAAGTGAATCTTGGGTCACGATATGAAACTATGGATACTGGCATGCCATGTAATCTCACAATCTCGTTCACGTACATACTAGCAAGACGTTCAAGGGAATAAGTCTCACGTATCGGCAAGAAATGAGCGGACTTGGTTAGTCTATCAACAATAACCCAAATCGCATCTATGCCTTGAGAAACCTTAGGAAGACCCGTAATAAAATCCATAGTAATGTGTTCCCACTTTTATTTCAGAATCTCAAGTGGTTGCAATGGACCCTTTGGTACTTGATGCTCCGCTTTTACACGTTGACAAGTTAAACATCTCGAGATAAACTCCGCGATCTCTCTTTTCATATTGCTCCACCAAAATGTATGTCGAAGATCGTGATACATTTTGGTACTCCCAGGATGGATTGCAAACGGTGTGTTGTGTGCCTCCATCATTATTCTATCCTTCAAGTCAAAATCGTTAGGAACACAAAGTCTGGAGTTGATCGAAGTATTCCTTCTTCATCGATTCTTGCTTCTGGAATAGCACCTTCTTGCACCTTCTTCTTCATACGCATCAGCTCTATGTCCGTAGCTTGAGCAGCTTTAACTTTATCGATTAAAGTCGGTTCTACTCGTATATTCGATATCATCATGTGGGTACTTAGAGCCTTCATCTCTTTCTCCATCCTTTGCAAGTCATACAAAATGGGCTTTTGTATTAACAACATTGCACTCGTACCCGCATATGATCTTCTGCTCAATGCGTCAGCTACTACGTTTACTTTTTCAGGATGATATTGGATGGTATGATCGTAATCTTTCAACAGCTCGAGCCAACGTCGCTGTCGCATGTTGAGTTCCTTTTGGGTGAAGAAATATTTGAGGCTTTTATGATCTGTATAGATCTCCACTTTCTCCCTATACAAGTAGTGTCTCCAGATCTTCAACACAAAAACGACTGCTGCCAACTCTAAATCATGAGTAGGATAATTCCTCTCATATTCTTTGAGTTGTCGTGAGGCATAGGCTATGACTTTCCCATGTTGCATGAGAACACATCCTAACCCTTTGCCTGAAGCATCGCTGTAGATAACAAATCCATCCGAACCAGATGGTATTGTCAGAACAGGTGCCGAAATGAGTCTCCTCTTGAGTTCTTGAAAAATCTTCTCACATTCCTCACTCCATACGAATTTTGCATCTTTCCGAGTCAGCTGAGTTAACGGAGTAGCGATTCGAGAAAATCCTTCCACAAATCTCCGATAATAATCAGTTAAGCCCAGAAAGCTACGTACTTTGGTCACCGACTTTGGTTGCTCTCAACTGTGACTCATATCCCAATCTTGGATAGCACGTCACAATGGCACCTATCAGTTTACTACCATACGAATATGGCATCCCCTACGGAGAGTTTGGCTTCAGTGCATTCCACAAAGGAAGTCACCAGATAGAGGCTCGGGTACAAACTTCTACAGTTAGGTTTTTAACTCCTGAAGTTCAATAGGAGCTATTCGATATGAGATTTTAGAAGTGAGTTTTATACCAGATTCAAAGATGATACAAAATTCAATATCACGCGTAGGCCAAGAAATTCTTCAGGAAATACGTCAGGGATTTACTAACAATAGAAATATCATTCAAATCTGACGTATTTTTGTTCAAGTCCATGACATGGGCTAAGAAAGCTTGACATTTATTTTTTAATAAACGAATGGCTTTATGGCTTGGTATGACAGTGACTGATTTTAGTGGTTTAATAGTTTGAATTCGTATGACAGGTTGGTTAGGAATATGAAAACTAACAACCTTACGAAAACAATCAATTTTAGCATGATGAGTGGTTAACCAATAAATTCCTAAAATCACATCAAAAGCAAGTATCTTTAAAGAGATAAGATCAACAGGTAATGTGATAGTGCCAACTTGGATCATGCAAGATTTATAAACTATAGATGTAACGAAGGTTTCACCCAACGGAGTCTCCATAGATAGGTCAAAGTCTAATTTCTTCGGAGTCAAGTTTAAATGTTGAGCACAAGCAGGAGAAATAAATGAATGGGTAGAACCGGTATCTAATAAGGTATAGACTTCGCAAAAATTTATAATTAACTAACCCGTGCTAACTTCGTTCGGGTTCCTCGTATTCTGACCAGTCACGAAAAATGCTCTTCCAGGAACCGTTGACTTTGACTTTTCTGGGACAGCTTTTTGAGTCAACATCCCCGCTGAACTTGGTTTTTCTACAGAACACTCTCGAGCTATATGACCCTCCTTTCCACAGTTATAACATACCTTAGATTGTTGTGGACAGTTTGGGCTGATATGTCCCTCTTTCCCACATTTGTAACATACGACCGGTGGTCGTTCTCCTCCCCTAGAAACAGTTGATGTTTGTGCTGACGTCTTCACGTTATCATTGTTGTACCTTCTCTTCTTGAAATCTCCTCCCGACTCACTCCTTCTATTATCACGACCACGATTACCACCAGAGTGGTTACCGCTTTTGTCCGAATATTTTCCTCCCTGCCGGTTTTCATTGCTTCGATGACTGCCGCCACCGGTATGACCCTGGTTGTGGTCCCTCGGTTGCACATACTCATTATCTCGCTCTAATAATTGAGCCCTGTTTACAACATCTGAATATAAAAAAAATTTATGAGAGAGAAGATATTGTCGAATCTCGGGTTTTAAACCTCTCAGAAACATCCTTGTCATTCGTTCCTCATTTTCGACCAAATGAGGTGCAAACCTGGATAACTCTGCAAACTTCGCTTCGTACTGGGACACCGTCATGTTGTTTTGTTCCAGTCTGATAAACTCCACCTCCTTCATATGACGAATACTTTCAGGAAAGTACTTGTCATTGAACAGTTTTTGAAATGTTTCCCAGGACATGTTGAGTGCGTCAGGCTGGGTACGCTTCACAGACTCCCACCAGTAGTCTGCCTCACCGCGAAATATAAAGATGGTGAATGGAACCTTCTGTTCCTCCGTGCATCCCAAGACATCGAATATCTTGGTAATTTGCTTGACCCACGTTTCCGCCATGATCGGATCCGGCATTCCCTTAAATTCTGGTGGTCCCAATTCTTTGAACTGCTTGGCTGTGACAAACCTCGCGTTGTTATCATTTTCACCCGTATTCTGCACACGAGTCTCCCTCGTCTGATTTTGCATGAACTGCAAAAAGCTCCTAAACATTCCATTATTCATCGTTTGCTCGGTAACGTTGTTTATAGGAGAAATATTGCCTTCTTGTTGCACGTTCCCCTGGGTGGTGATCAAAGGCGTCTCCACGGTCTGATTTACTCCATTATTAACGTTCTCAGCTGCCATTCTTAAATACTGCCATAAAACAAGGGTTAATAGTCATGTCATATATTATCCCTATACTCTGACCGACCAAATAAACACCAAATAAACTTAGTCAGGTCATACTAGCGAAGGAATTCCCCGTCTCTCCCCTCCTAGATCTTGTCTCACATCTCAGCCAGTGATCATATCCCTAAGCTCTGATACCAACTGTGACGCCCCCAAAATAGGTATACAACACCCATTCTGAGTCGCCAAATACATGGTATAAAAAGCAAACTACAACTTCAATAATACAATTGTCGTGCAAAATACGACAACACATACTGTGAGTTTAAATATAAATATTGTCTTCTAGACAATATCCACACTCAAATAAGTCCTCATTACAATTATTCAAACACTATTTTACAGAAATAGTGAGGACTGCTAAAACATCTTTCTAGAACCATCACTCCATACCCCGACTAGATCCTACTATGTTCTCACCTCCTGAGAAGAAAAATGGAACAAAAAGGAAAAGGGTGAGCTCAACTAGCCCAGTAAAGAATATTATGACTAAGATAATATACAAAAAACTATAGTTAGTCTTCAACAGGGAAAAATCTGATAGAATATAATCGACAACAAGTTTTAGATCAACAACTGCAGCGGAAACAGCAAACCATTAGAAGAGTCAAGTAGAGAAAGAATTCTACTATCTTCTAAGATTTAAAAGTTCATCATCAATATTTTATCCCTGTAACATCAATTAATAATCATCTTTATCCAAATATTCATCTTTGCACTACAAGCCAAAGATATTCATTTGTATCACCTGTCAGTCATGTTCATCTTTTAATTAAAATGGAATAAAAAGGAAAAGGGTGAGCTCAACTAGCCCAGTAAAGAATATTATGACTAAGATAATATACAAAAAATTATCGTTAGTCTTCAACAGGGAAAAATCTGATAGAATATAATCGACAACAAGTTTTAGATCAACAACTGCAGCGGAAACAGCAAACCATTAGAAGAGTCAAGTAGAGAAAGAATTCTACTATCTTCTAAGATTTAAAAGTTCATCATCAATATTTTATCCCTGTAACATCAATTAATAATCATCTTTATCCAAATATTCATCTTTGCACTACAGGCCAAAGATATTCATTTGTATCACCTGTCAGTCATGTTCATCTCAACACCTGTTCATCTTTGCACTACAGGCCAAAGATATTCATCAAGTAATCATACATCTTTACACTACAGGCCAAAGATATTCATCAAGTAATCATACATCTTTACACTACAGGCCAAAGATATTAAGTAATATCATCATTTAGGACTGAGGATGATGAAAAATATCTTAAAAAAAACGAATCCAGTGAGACAGAAGGACAAATAGTAGGAATTCGTATAACAGTTTATCCAAGATCAATAATACTTCATAATAATCAATTGTGAAGCAGAATTCAAAAAATAAAGATCAAAACATGGATACAATCAAAGATAGTAACCATAATAGACATCTTGGACAAAAAGGGAAAATTTTATTTTTTGGTGAATAGTGCCGTATTCGTGAATAGTACCGTATACGTGAATAGTGCCGTATACGTGAATAGTAACCCCGGCACAAAAAGTTCTAAATTTGATAAAAATTCATATCAATATTTCAGCATAATGATATTGAAGAAAATAATATCATTTAAGAAGAAAATAATATCATTTAAGAAGAAAATAATATCCCTTACCTCAAAATATCAGTACTTCTGGTCGAAATACCAGTATAAGGCTGAAAGAAACTTGCTCTGATGAATAGAAACTCTCAAAGAATCTAAATACTCACAAAATATACTCAATAATCTAGAGAGAGAAAGAGAGAAAACTTGTTTCTGGTGTGATTTTCAATTCTAAATTAGCCCTCTATTTATAGGAAAATTTTAGTAGGCTTGACCTGCAACCTGATGTCTTTACCTGCTACTATTCCCACCCACCACATTTGAAATATAATTCAGCACATTTCTTCACCTACCATAAGTGGGGCCCACCAATTCTATAATTTTCCACCAAAATGATAAACTCCGAAAATTTAACAATTTCTGAATCAGTCATCTCGTAAAATTCATAATAAATCATACGTTCATTTTTAACGGTTCAAAATTTGTGGACATATACTCAACTTATATATGTATAACATATCCAAAAATTACCACGATCCAACGGTCGGATTAAAAATTATAACCCCCGCAAAATATCTCAAAAACCCTGATTTTTAATACCTCCATTCTGACAAAAATACTGATAAAAACCTCAACATTAACTCCTTCATTTTTAACCACAAAAATATATCCCTCATTTATATCCACATAAAATAAATATTTCCTTACCATATGAATCAATAATTAATTATTCACAAATAATATTACAGAATCACATTTATGACAATCAGGCCGTCCCCAAGAAAGAGGGGGCTTTCCAATAAGGATTTCTCCTTACTGGCGTGCAATTAGATGGCCAAACCTCTCCTTAGACAGAACTTTCTAGACATTGTCAATAATGTTATCTAATAATATTATTCAAATAATATGAATTATTGATCTGATAATGGAAAATACTGTGCAGCAACAATTATTGAAACAACAATAATATAAAATATCAACGCAACAATTATTGAATCAATAAAATAAAATATTGAACAATAACTACTGTAACAATTATTGAGTAGTGCCTTCTGACGTAAGAATCAATAATTGGTGCAATACCGTGTGCTACTGTATTTTAACCACCGGGTATTCCAACAGTATTAAACGGTAACAACTACGCCGTTATTTATAAATAACTTATCCTTGTCGTTTTTTTCATCCAATCGCTTTCCGTTATGGGGCCCACACAAGGCTGCGCCGTCGTAAGAATATTTCCCGACAAAATGAATATTTTATAACCACTGGCTTATTTTGCAAAATTTGCACATTTCACCCATAACCAAAGTATTATATCAAATTTAACCCCTTATTAATCACAATAAATTTTTTTTGATTTTATTCATTAATAAGTTGGGGTCTTATATTTTCTTCCATTCAACGCCTCGAATGGAGCCACACCTATGCTCGCCTGATAACTGTTGTTGTAGGAGAATTCCACCAATGGTAGGTACTTATCCCAACTCCCTTTGAGATCTAAGACACAAAGTCTTAATAGATCTTCAAGAGTTTGAATAGTCCTCTCTGATTGTCCGTCCGTTTGAGGATGGTATGCCGAACTGAATCGTAAATCTGTGTCCATAGCTTTCTGCAAGCTAACCCAAAATCGTGAAGTGAATCTTGGGTCACGATCTGAAACTATGGATACTGGCATGTCATGCAATCTCACAATCTCGTTCACGTACATACTAGCAAGACGTTCAAGGGAATAAGTCTCACGTATCGGCAAGAAATGAGCGGACTTGGTTAATCTATCAACAATAACCCAAATCGCATCTATGCCTTGAGAAACCTTGGGAAGACCCGTAACAAAATCCATAGTAATGTGTTCCCACTTCCATTTCGGAATCTCAAGTGGTTGCAATGGACCCTTTGGTATTTGATGCTCCGCTTTTACACGTTGCCAAGTTAAACAACTCGAGATAAACTCCGCGATCTCTCTTTTCATATTGCTCCACCAAAATGTATGTCGAAGATCGTGATACATTTTGGTACTCCCAGGATGGATTGCAAACGGTGTGTTGTGTGCCTCCATCATTATTCTATCCTTCAAGTCAAAATCGTTAGGAACACAAAGTCTGGAGTTGACTCGAAGTATTCCTCCTTCATCGATTCTTGCTTCTGGAATAGCACCTTCTTGCACTTTCTTCTTCATACGCATCAGCTCTATGTCCGTAGCTTGAGCAGCTTTAACTTTATAGATTAAAGTCGGTTCTACTCGTATATTTGATATCATCATGTGGGTACTTGGAGCCTTCATCTCTATCTCCATCCTTTGCATGTCATACAAAATGGGCCTTTGTGTTAACAACATTGCACTCGTACCCGCATATGATCTTCTACTCAATGCGTCAGCTACTACATTTGCTTTTCCAGGATGATATTGGATGGTATGATCGTAATCTTTCAACAGCTCGAGCCAACGTCGCTACCGCATGTTGAGTTCCTTTTGGGTGAAGAAATATTTGAGGCTTTTATGATCTGTATAGATCTCCACTTTCTCCCCATACAGGTAGTGTCTCCAGATCTTCAACGCAGAAACGACTGCTGCCAACTCCAAATCATGAGTAGGATAATTCCTCTCATATTCTTTGAGTTGACGTGAGACATAGGTTATGACTTTCCCATGTTGCATGAGAACACATCCTAACCCTCTGCCTGAAGCATCACTGTAGATAACAAATCCATCCGAACCAGATGGTATTGTCAAAACAGGTGCTGAAATGAGTCTCCTCTTGAGTTCTTGAAAACTCTTCTCACATTCCTCACTCCATACTAATTTTATATCTTTCCGAGTTAGCTGAGTTAACGGAGTAGCGATTCGAGAAAATCCTTCCACAAATCTCTGATAATAACCAGCTAAGCCCATAAAGCTACGTATTTCGATTACTGACTTAGGTTGCTCTCAACTGTGACTCATATCCCAGTCTTGGATAGTACGTCACAATGACACTTATCAGTTTACTACCGCACAAATATGGCGTCCCCTATGGAGAGTTTGGCTTCAGTACATTCCGCAAAGGAAGTCACCAGATAAAGGCTCGGGTACAAACTTCTACAGTTAGGTTTTTAACTCCCGAAGTTCAATAGGAGTCATTCGATATGAGATTTTAGAAATGTGTTTTGTATCGGGTTGAAGATAAATACAAAAATTCAATATCACGCTCTGGGTTAAGCCAGGAAATTCTTCAGGAAATACGTCAGGAATTTCACTAACAACAGAAATATCATTCAAATCTGACATATTTTTGTTCAAGTCCATGACATGGGCTAAGAAAGATTGACATCCGTTTTTCAATAAACGAATGGCTTTATGGCTTGGTATGACAGCGATTGATTTTAGTGGTTTGATTGCTTGAATTCGCATAACAGGTTGGTTAGGAATATGAAAACTAACAACCTTACGAAAACAATCAATTTTGGCATGATGAGTGGTTAACCAATCAATTCCTAAAATCACATCAAAAGCAAGTATCTTTAAAGAGATAAGGTCAATAGGTAATGTGATTGTGCCAATTTGGATTAAGCAAGATTTATAAACTGTAGATGTAACGAAAGTTTCCGTTCTCCACAGATAGGTCAAAGTCTAATTTCTCCGGAGTCAAGTTTAAACGTTGAGCACAAGCAGGAGAGATAAAAGAATGGGTAGAACCGGTATCTAGTAAGGTATAAACTTTGCAAGAATTTATAATTAACTAACCCGTTATACCTTCGTTCGGGTTCCTCGCGTTTTGGCAGTCACGACAAACGCTCTTCCAGAAACCGCTGATTTCGACTTATCCGGGACAACTTTTGGAGTCACCATCCCCGCTGAGCTTGGTTTTGCTACAGAACACTCTCGAGCTATATGACCCTCCTTTCCACAGTTATAACATACCTTGGATTGTTGTGGGCAGTTTGGGCTGATATGTCCCTCTTTCCCACATTTGTAACATACGACCGGTGGTCGTTCTCTTCCCCTAGAAACAGTTGATGTTTGTGCTGACGTCTTCATGTTATCATTGTTGTACCTTCTCTTCTTGAAATCTCCTCCCGACTCGCTCCTTCTATTATCACGACCACGATTACCACCAGAGTGGTTACCGCTTTTGTCCGAATGCTTTCCTTCCTGCTGGTTTTCATTGCTTCGATGACTGCCGCCACCGGTATGACCCTGGTTGTGGTCCCTCGGTTGCACATACTCATTATCTCGCTCTAATAATTGAGCCCTGTTTACGACATCTGAATATAAAGAAAATTTATGAGAGATAAGATATTGCCGAATCTCGGGTTTTAGACCTCTCAGAAACATCCTTGTCATTCGTTCCTCATTCTCGACTAAATGAGGTGCAAACCTGGATAACTCTGCAAACTTCGCCTCGTACTGGGACACCGTCATGTTGTTTTGTTCCAGTCTGATAAACTCCACCTCCTTCATATGACGAATACTTTCAGGAAAGTACTTGTCATTGAACAATTTCTGAAATGTTTTCCAGGACATGTTGAGTGCGTCAGGCTGGATACGCTTCACAGACTCCCACCAGTAGTCTGCCTCACCGCGGAACATAAAAGTGGCGAATGGAACCTTCTGTTCCTCCGTGCATCCCAAGACATCGAATATCTTGGTAATTTGCTTGACCCACGTTTTCGCCATGATCGGATCCGGCATTCCCTTAAATTCTGGAGGTCCCAATTCTTTGAACTGCTTAGCTGTGACAAACCGCGCGTTGTTATCATTTTCACCCGTATTCTGCACACGAGTCTCCCTCGTCTGATTTTGCATGAACTGCAAAAAGCTCCTAAACATTCTATCATTCATCGTTTGCTCGGTAACGTTATTTACATGAGGAATATTGCCTTCCTGTTGCACGTTCCCCTGGGTGGTGATCAAAGGTGTCTCCACGGTTTGATTTACTCCATTATTAACGTTCTCAGCTGCCATTCTTAAATACTGCCATAAAATAAGGGTTAATAGTCATGTCATATATTATCCCTATACTCTGACCGACCAAATAAACACCAAATAAACTTAGTCAGGTCATACTAGTGAAGGAATTTCCCGTCTCTCCCCTCCTAGTTCTTGTCTCACATCTCAGCCAGGGATCATATCCCTAAGCTCTGATACCAACTGTGACGCCCCCAAAATAGGTATACAACACCCATTCTGAGTCGCCAAATACATGGTACAGAAAGCAAACTACAACTTTAATAATACAATTGTCGTGCAAAATACGACAACGCATACTGTGAGTTTAAATACAAATATTGTCTTCTAGACAATATCCACACTCAAATAAGTCCTTAATACAATTATTCAAATACTATTTTACAGAAATAATGAGGACTGCGAAAACATCTTTCTAGAACCATCACTCCATACCCCGACTAGATCCTGCTATGTTCTCACCTCTTGAGAAGAAAAATGGAACAAAAAGGAAAAGGGTGAGCTCAACTAGCCCAGTAAAGAATATTATGACTAAAATAATATACAATAAATTATCATTAGTATTCAACAGGGAAAAATCTGATAGAATATAATCGACAACAAGTTTTAGATCAACAACTGCAGCGGAAACGGCAAACCATTAGAAGAGTCAAGTCGAGAAAGAATTCTACTATCTTCTAAGATTTAAAAGTTCATCATAAATATTTTATCCCTGTAACATCGATTAATAATCATCTTTAACCAAATATTCATCTTTGCACTGCAGGCCAAAGATATTCATTTGTATCACCAGTCGGTCATGTTCATCTCAACACCTGTTCATCTTTGCACTACAGGCCAAAGATATTCATCAAGTAATATACATCTTTGCACTACAGGCCAAAGATATTCAGTAATATCATCATTTAGGACTGAGGATGATGAAAAATATCTTAAAGAAAACGAATCCAGTGAGACAGAAAGATAAATAGTAGGGATTCGTATAACAGTTTATCTAAGATCAATAATACTTCATAATAATCAATTGTGAAGCAGAATTCAAAAATAAAGATCAAAACATGGATACAATCAAAGATAGTAACCATAATAGACATCTTGAACAAAAAGGAAAAATTTTATTTTTCGGTGAATAGTGTCGTATTCGTGAATAGTACCGTATACGTGAATAGTAACGTATACGTGAATAGTAACCTCGACACAAAAAGTTCCAAATTTGATAAAAACTCGTGTTGATATTTCAGCATAATGATATTGAAGAAAATAATATCATTTAAGAAAAAAATAATATCCCCTACCTCAAAATATCAGTACTTCTGGTCGGAATACCGGTATAAGGCTGAAAGAAACTTGCACTGATGAATAGAAACTCTCAAAGTATCTAAATACTCACAAAATACACTCAATAATCTAGAGTGAGAAAGAGAGAAAACTTGTTTCAGGTGTGATTTTCAATTCTAACTTAGCCCTCTATTTATAGGAAAATTTTAGTAGGCTTGACCTGAAACCTGATGGCTTTACCTGCTACTATTCCCACCCACCACATTTGAAATATAATTCAGCACATTTCTTCACCAACCAAGAGTGGGGCCCACTAATTCTAGAATTTTCCATCAAAATGATAAACTCCAAAAATTCAACAATTTCTGAACCAGTCATCTCGTAAAATTCATAATAAATCATACGTTCATTTTAACGGTTCAAAATTTGTGGACATATACTCAACTTATATATGTATAACATATCAAAAATTACCACGATCCAACGGTCGGATTAAAAATTATAACCCCCGCAAAATATCTCAAAAACCCTGATTTTTAATACCTCCATTCCGACAAAAATACTGATAAAAACCTCAATATTAACTCCTTCATTTTTAACCACAAAAATATATCCCTCATTTATATCCACATAAAATAAATATTTCCTTATCATATGAATCAATAATTAATTATTAACAAATAATATTACAGAATCATATTTATGACAACCAGGCTGTTCCCAGGAAAGAGGGGGCTTTCCAATAAGGATTTCTCTTTACTGGCGCGCAATTAGATGACCAAACCTCTCCTTACACAGAACTTTCTAGACATTGCCAATAATGTTATCTAATAATATTATTTAAATAATATGAATTATTGATCTGATAATGAAAAATACTGTGCAGTAACAATTATTGAAACAACAATAATATAAAATATCAACGCAGCAATTATTGAATCAATAAAATAAAATATTGAACAATAACTATTGTAACAATTATTGAGTAGTGCCTTCCTTCGTAAGAATCAATAATTGGTGCAATACCGTGTGCTACTGTATTTTAACCACCGGGTATTCCAACAGTATTAACGGTAAGAACTATGCCGTTATTTATAAACAACTTATACTTATCGTTTTCTTCATCCAATCGCTTTTCGTTATGGGGCCCACACAAGGTTGCGCCGTCGTACGAATATTCCCCGACAGCAAGAATATTCCACGACCAAATGAATATTTCCCGACAAAATGAATATTTTATAACCACTTGCTTATTTTGCAAAATTTGCACATTTCACTCATAACCAAAGTATTATATCAAATTAACCCCTTATTATTCACAATAATATTTAGAGAAAATTTGATTTTATTCATTAATAAGTTGGGGTCTTACAAATTGCTTATGTGATAATAAGGATGTGTGGAAACATTAAAAGATGTACTCTGTCAAAGAATTACAAATTATTCCAATATGTGAGTTTAACTGGAATAATGAAGTTTTAAAAAGATATTGAATTAATAGTGGTCAATTAAAATGGAGTCTATACCTGCTATAAATATTAATTAGACTGAACTAATGTACATAAATAATCCCTAACTTTTCATTGTGTAGTAGCGTTAACATATTAAAATTACATTTTGGGATTATAAGAGAACAAAGTAAGCATTTTAAAAAAATAGTTACTGAGAATTAGGCCTTGTCCCAAATTACAAGTCACAACCATTAGCCGAGTATTAGGCCAATGGCCTATCCCCTACTATTACGTGAAACTCAGCAAAACATAAAGGCTAAGAAGAAAAGGATGAAGCTAAAGATGGCTGTGATGATGGCTACGGGATGGCAGTTGGCCAACTCTTCTTTACCCAACATTTCCTTTCAATTTCCTTTGAATCAAACCATGGTGCAATGCCATGAACTGGACAATCAATTCTCTATATATAGTACTCTCTCCTTCTCAATTCTCTGTTGCGTGAAAAATTATCTGATAAGTGTAAACTGAGAGTGAGAGCTGCTGAGAATTGAGGGAGCATACTTAGTGCATTTGAGAAATCCATTTAAGCTTCAAGAGGTATAAAATATAATTTGGTGTTCTTAGTTTAAGTTTGTCAATTCTTGGCAATTACATGAATTTCCTGTCAAATTTTTACGAATTAGCATGTCATTGTGTTGTCTGAGTTGGTATGAATGCTTTGAAGTGCTGCAGTTAGTCTCGTTTTAGAATGGGCTATGCATATGCTCAGGCTCTGCTAAAACAGAGCCATTTACTTTTATTTTTGAACGAAGTGGCGCGGCCGTGCCACTTCCATAGCTTAATACCGCGCGGCCGCGCGAGGTGTCTTTTTTAGATACTGCTGTTAGTGATCCAGTGTTATGATGAACATGCTACCTTGGTTTGAATATGCATATAGATGACCCTAAAATATGGAATGAGGTTGCTATGTATATAGTAAGCCATGTTAGTTGTTTTACTACGAACATTCAAATAAAATTCAAAGACTTAGAAAACTAGGAATTGTATACATGGAGTAACATACATTCTGACCTTGTGAACATGTGTAAATAACTTAGATATGTATGTAACGAAGTCTAACATGAGGCATATGTTTGCTTCATGTATGATAAGCTTTGATAGCTTGACTTTAAAGGACTTTCTAAAGGAAAACTTGATGTATTAAAAAACAAATCATGATAAACATTGTGCCTTTAAGTTCTGATCTTTCTAGCCCATATAAATGACTTGAGTAGGTACATAAGAGATTGTGAACGCATGATTTGGTCTATGTGAACTTATCTTGCATGCTTAAAATAAGTTTTACTAAGGAGACTTAAAGTTTCGAATATAAACTTGATAAACTATGTACATTGAGTTAAGATTTGTGAGCATGCTTATGTGGTTTAACTTGTGTATATGAGACATCACGATTAGGTGTATCATGCATATAAATGTGATTAACGTGAATGCCTAACTTGACATGTGCAAGTAAAAAGGGGAATATGACAAGTCTTGAATGACCTATGTTAATGTTTTGAGGTAGGGTCAGGCCTAGTTATTCACATAATAACATGTGTTATGCATGATTATTCATATATGTAAGACAGGTGTGCACTGACCTTCTGCAAAAGCAACCATGTCTTGGTTTGCACCAGGAGCAGTGCGGTCGCGCCAGTCTGCAGTAGGAACAATTTTCTGTAAATGGTTTGTGTAAGACCCCGATTTTTTTTTTAATAAAATAGAATTTCCTTTATTTATTATTTTGAAATAGTAAGGGTTTATTTGATTAATGTGGTTAGTTATGGGTAAAATGCGCAAATATTTTTAAATAAGCATGTGACTATAAAATATTCATTGTTGTCGGGGAATATTCGTTTGGTCGTGAAATATTCTTGCTATCGGGGAATATTCGTACGACGGCGCAGCCTTTTGTGGGCCCCATAACAGAAAGCGATTGGATGAAGAAAATGACAAGTATAAGTTGTTTATAAATAACAGCGTAGTTGTTACCGTTAATACTGTTGGAATACCCGGTGGTTAAAACATAGTAGCACACGGTATTATACCAATTATTGATTCATACATAAGAAGGCACTACTCAATAATTGTTACAGTAATTACTGTTCAATATTTTGTTTTATTAATTCAATAATTGCTACGTTGATATTTTATATTACTGTTGTTTCAATAATTGTCACTACACAGTATTTTCCATTATCGGAGCAATAATTCATATTATCTGAATAATATTATTAGATAACATTAATGACAATGTCTAGAAAGTTATATCTAAGGAGAGGTTTGGTCACCTAATTGCGCGCCAGTAATGAGAAATCCTTATTGGAAAGCCTCCTCTTTCCTGGGAACGGCCTGGTTGTCAGTATTGTGATTCTGTAATATTATTTGTAAATAATTAATTATTGATTTATATGATGAGAAAAATATTAATTTTATGTGGATATAGATGGAGAAAATTTTTAATGTGACAATTGTTGAAAATTAATAATTTATCTTTTTCTGATAAAATAATTCATTTAAATATATTATTATATTTTAATAATATAATAATGGTGATATTTGTACAATAAATGTGGGATATATGAGTATATGAGGAGGAAGAGTATTTTTGTTACATTAAATGATTAACACATATTTTGTGTGTCGGTGGACCCCATTTCTTGACTAAAATTTGATTATAGCCTGTAAAATCGCATGTTTGTGGATTTCAGTCAATTTCTGTTTAGAATTTAGAAAAACTTTCTTTTGCAAAGTTGTAGATAATAAAATTTCCTATGAAAAGAACATCAGGTTCGAATTTTTCTGATAAAAGGGCTATTTATTATGAATTATTGAAGTTCTGAAGTTCCGAAATAATTAATTTTTAAAAGTTTTAAATTTGTTTTAAAAGAAAAACGTTTTTGATATGTTTGGTGGGCTTATTTGTTGTCAAGCATGACTGAATTCAGATCATAGAATGTGTGCGTAGGAATTTATATATAATATATTAATATTATATTAAATTTTCTACTTTGGTGTTTTAAGCATTTTCCTATAAATAGGGTGCTTAGGTTAGAATTGAAAATCACACCAGAAACAAGTTTTTTCTCTTTTTCTTTCTCGATATATTGAGCGTATTCTTGTGAGTATTTTGATACTTTGAGTGTTGTAATACGGTGCAAGTTCCCTTCAGCACTATAGTCAGTATTCCAGCCAGAAGTACTATTCTTTCGAGGTAAGGGATGTTGTTTTCTTTTTAAATGATATTAATTTCTTCAATATCATTATGCCGAAATATTGGTATGAAATTTTTATCAAATTTAGAACTTTTTGTGTCGGGGTTACTATTCACGTATACGGCACTATTCACGTATACGACACTATTCACGAATACGACACTATTCACCGAAAAATTTAAATTTTATTTTTTTGTCCAAAATATCTATTATGGATACTAGCTTTGATTGTATCCATGTTTTGATCATTCTTGAATTTACTCCACTATGATTATTTATGAGGTATTTTTGGACATGGATAAACCGAAATACGAATCCTTAATATTTGTTATTTTGTTTCACTGGATTCGTTTCTTTTACAATATTTTTCATTATCCTCAGTCCTAAATGATGATATTACTGAATATCTTTGGCATGTAGTGCAAAGATGAATGATTTCTGATGAATATCATTGGCCCGTAGTGTAAAGATGAACAGGTGTTTAGATGAACATTACCAACTAATGAATATCTTTGGCTTGTAGTGCAAAGATGAATATTTGATTTTAGATATATATTGATTGATGTTACAGAGATAAAATATTGACGATAAACTTTTAAATTCATATATAGAAGATAGTAGATTTCATTCTCTACTTAACTCTTCTAATGAATTATTATTTCCGCTGCGAATATTGATCTGAAACTTGTTGTCTATTGTATTATATTAGATTTTTCCCTATTGAAGACTAACGATAATTTATTCTATATTATCTTAGTCATAATATTCTTTACTGGGCTAGTTGAGCACACCTTTTTCCTTTTTGTTCCATATTTCTTCTCAGGAGGCGAGAATGTAGCGGGTACTAGTTGGGGTATGGAATGATGGTTCGAGATAATTGTCTTAGTAGTCCTCACTATTTTGTAAAATAGTGTATCAATAATTGTAATGAGGACTTATTTGAGTATGGATATTGTCTAGAAGACAATATTTGTATTTAAACTCACAGTATATGTGTTGTCGTATTTTGCACGACAATTATAATAATAAAGTTGTAGTTATTTTCTGTACCATGTATTTGGCGACTCAGAATGAGTTGGGTGGAATGAACCTATTTTAGGGGCATCATAGTTTGAATGTGGTTGCATGCTTGTATTGTTACTCTAATATGTATAATATGACCAGTACATATCCAATATGTTAAGACGCATGCTAGGTGATAGGAGTGAATGTTTAATGAAGTGATTATAGACTTTCAAATGATAAGTGCAAAAAGTATTTGCAAAACCATAAAACAATGACTAGAGACTATGTTATTTGACTTCATGGTGACTTATAAACTGATTTTGTTTTACGAGTATGCAAGGTGTGGAATGAAGTATGTGAAGAGTATACAACTAAGTTAGACATTTATGTATGCATTTAAACTTACATATCATGTATGAACATATGTAACTAATGAATATCCTATACGCGTATTATATTATGTTAGGATTCGAAAGAGTATTGATAAGAGATATTTTGATAAACTACGCTTGAGGCAAATACTCGAACCTTACTCTTTATTGAGCATTACTTGAACTTGTGCTATTATTGATCGTATTAGTAGAACTTTGAAGAAATAATACTTCGTAAGGAAAATTCAAACATTGACCCGAACAATAATTGTTCATATATATATTGTGAAAGAAACTGTTTAAGCCATTGATTCGACTAGATTATTGATATTTGATCAAAAGCTATCCAAAACAAATTAACTTGGTACTGACTCTTATAACTGAGAAGAACAACCCTCTTAGTAAGGGAATTATATGTTTTCGGGGAACCGACGTGCGCACATGAGAAAGACTAAATGTCATGCATGACTTAGGGTACTTTAGGCTGATCACCTATCGTACTCGTTGTGTAGAATTATCATTATTATCACTGTTAATTCTAGGAAAAGTTCATAGTCCTTAATGGCTGCTCAATATTCACTACTTTGAAACCTTGAATTAATAAACCTTTGAATATTATTGCTATTTCTGTCCATAGCGACTGTTGTTGATAATCATTGATACTTCTTGCTATCTTGAACTATCATTATTACTATACCATTGATTAATTAAAAACTATATTGAATACCCTTTTTGCTATGTTACTTGCTGGGAAAAATTGTTTCTCATCATTGCTTTCCCTAAAACTTTCAGTGAAGGCAGAACGTGGTGAACCCTCGGGTAAGGACAAGGGTAAAGAAAAGGCTTGGGAGTAGTTATTACTAGGTTGCTAGGAATGTACTATGTTTTGGTTGTGGAAGAACTTATTTAACTATGTTTAATTTAAGTTGTGTTGTATTATGTATGTCTAAACGATGCTTAATGATGGTTAAGTTATGTAAGGGATGTTTAAGTTTCGAACCCTTGGGACGAGAATAATTATGTTATATCAGTATAAATTATTCAATTATTCCGCTATATATAAAATGTTGATTTATTATTAGAGTTAGTATGTGTAAGAACCCGAATTTTCAGAAATTATGAAAATAAGAATTTAGTAAATAAAATTCTTAAAGCATGAGATGGGTTCGAATGAGTATATATATATGTGTTACCAGGTATGTGGTATAGTGTTACATAGGGTAATATGAGCTATGTAATAGGTAATGTTATGTTTAATAAATATATATTATTATTATATGTGACAACCTGATAATTTAGAATATTTTTAAAATTTTTATTAATTGATTTAAGGTTCAAAATTAGAACCTAGACGGAAAATTAGTGTACGCGTTTGATATTTTTAAGATGGAATTTTGAGGATTTCAAAATTCTGTGAAGGATTTAGGAAAATTATTTAGGATTAAGAAAAACGTGATTATGTTCTGTGTATAAGTGTACAATATGTGGTTAAGGGTCAAGGGTTGACCACATAAACGATATCTGTAATAAACCCTAAGTATATATTAAGAACGTCAACGTTCGGTTAGAAAATCCTAACGATTAACAAGAAACCCTAGAAACCGGTTCTGGAAACCCTAATTTCAGTTCTGGGAATTTGAAACCCTAATTCGGTGCATGAAACCCTAAATCGGGAACTTAATGGCGTAAGTGTAAATAATTAAAAGATTAATTAGGGTTAATCTTAACAAATTGGTTAAAAACCCTAATTCCTAATTTGAAACCCTAATTTCGGTATTAAAAACCCTAATTTTATAATTAGGAAAAACTAAGTGTTAATTTAGTAATTTCATGTTAATTAGGAAACCTTAATCCTAATTTTCAAGTTATAGTAATTAGAAAGCCCTAATCTAATTACGAAAATCTAATTTCTATTTTAAGAAAAATTAATTTTCCATTAGAAACCCTAATTAGTGGGTTGTAAACCCTAATGACCGATTTGACCTTAATTGTCGAATTAGCGATTTTAATTAGGAAATACTAATCCTAATTAGCAAGATTTAATTTGTGATTAAGAAATTTTTATATAATTAGTAAATCCTAATTATAATTTAGAAATATTAATTTTCTATTTTTAAAACCTAAATTGGAAATTTTAAAAAATTAAATTTGCAAAACCTAAGGGTTTCAAACCTTAAACCCTAAACTTTCCAAACCCTAAACCCTAAGGGTTTGGCTAATTGACTAGAATGCCATTAATATAAAATGCCAAATGTCTAGAATACCCTTTTTGTATTCTTTATTTAGGTAGTGTACAAATCTTGCCAAAATAATGAGTAGGTAACCAAATATGTTGACCATGTGCTCTAAAACATCAGATATACCAGCCATCTTGCCGCTTGATCAGCCTCATTCATTGCATCATATCTTTTAAAATGAGAAAAGTAAGTAAAGTTATTCACTTTACTTGTCTAAATTGCCAAGACTTTCTCTCACTAGAAAATTCGAGATTTAGAGAGAGAGAAAGAGAGAAGCTAAGCCTTAATCATCTCTTAGTATTCCTATAACAGATTCAATGGTCAGATTCCAAGATCCAAGTTAGAAAAAGGTATAAACCCTAAATTTTGAAAATCATGTGATCTTGTGTTAATGTTGTTGTTTGTTGTTGAAAGATGTGTTAGAAGGTGTCTTTCAGTGATCTGGGTTGTTAAATCCCAGATCCAAAACATCAAAGTCCACGAATCAAGCATTTTTGAAGTCTGGAAAAAAATTCAAGAAATGATCTGACAAACATATGTCAGTGGCCTTAGATCTTTATGTTTTTATGATTTGACTTGTTTTAAAGTTGTACTCGGTAGCTTGTCATGTGGTCTTTAATATGGAAGTGGAATCACAACCATCCCATGTCCAGATCGTGAGTTATTAACGGTCAAAGTAGGTTGACTGACGTTGACCGGGTAAATTCTGGGTAACCCAGAAAGGATTTCTCAGCGTCTGACAAGTTATTCAAGCTCCTAGATCTGTCAGGTTGTAGTTGTTTTGTTGATGTATTTGTATTCGGTTTCCAGCCTGTCATTTGTTATTTAACTTTATGGCTTAAGATCATGTAAACAAGGAACAGATTATGAGTAATAGGTGGTCAAAGTAGGCGAGTTGCATTGATTTACCGTTTCTGGAAAACCCAGAAGCCGGATGAACTTGTGTTCTGACAATCGTTTGACCGGTCTGGATCTCTCAGTTATGAAGTTTTTAGGTTTCTCTAATGTACTAGAACTGTTCTATGTCACGTGGTCTAAAATTTTGAACCATTACATCACATAAACAATACTTGGAAAGTAAAGATTAAAAGCTTCAAAGTAGCACCTTTGTCACTGTTTGAATTTTTGGGCAGCCCAGAAATTCAAGAACATGCCTGACAACATATTCCGGAGCTTTAATCTTGTAGCTTGGTTATGTCATGATCATGAATTGATTTTGTGGTTGTAGTACTACATCTGTACTACAATCCTAACACAATTAGCAGCCCAGAAAGTAACAAGAACACGAATTAAATTGTAGTCAAACATGGCACCTGGCAATCTGGGTTTGAAGGTTCTGACATGCTCAAGAACACCTATAGCGACGGGTCTGTCGCTATAGGGCCCTTTAACGACGGTTTTCTATTTATTTTATTTTCTGATTTTCCGGAAATTAATTAAAAATAGAAAAAAAATAGATTTTAATTATTAAAAATACTAAATAAATTCTAAAAAATTATTTTAAATTCTAAAAAATAGTTTTTAATTATTTTAGGTATATTTCATAAATATTTAATATTTTTAGAATATAAATGTTATTTAATTTATTTAATTATAATATTAAATAAATGATTTAAAAATGATTTTAATTCATGAAAAATCATGAAAAATAATATTATGTTATAGGAAAATATTTTAAGTTATTTTCAGTGACTTTTAATATTTTGTGATGAATTTAATTAATTAATCAATATTAATAATAATTAATTTATTTAATAACTATATTAAATAAATTAAGGAAAAATGGATTTAATGCTTTATAAATCATATAAAAATGATTTAAGTGTTATAAAAATATTTTAAGTTATAAAATATAACTTTTGATATTTTGTCATGAAAATATTAATATTTTAGTACTAATAGTAATTATTGGATAATGAATTTAATGGTTTAAAAATCATATAAAGGTGATTTTAAAGTATTAAAAATACTTTGTGATATTATAAATATATTATAATATTATGACATGTATTTCATTAATATTTGATAATAAATAAATATTAATGATAAAAGAATTATGTGGTATTTAATTTATTTAAATACATTTTTAATGATTAAAAATTCGCGATAAATGATAATAATTATGTGAAAAATTATTATGAGACTTGAAAAAATATTTCGACTGTTATTGAAATTATCTGAGATAACTGTTAAGTGTTTAGTTAGAGTTTAATTGAACTTAAACTTGTGAATTGTCCGACTAGACCGTTGGGACATTAGAATTTTGTCGGATTCAGGTCAGACTGAAATAGTTTGACCTGATACAAAGTCTTATGTGTGTTATAGACTGATAGGATTATGTGTTATGTGTTTAGGTTATTCTATGTATATCTATATATATAATAGTATTATATTGTGATGATATTATTCTAATATTAGAGATCTATATTACTAATATTAGGTCTTCGGATAAAGCGTTATAAATTGTGTTGCGGTAATCAACGGTTCAGGCAAGTTTGTTTTTACTTAACTCTACTAAGAGTGTTTCATTCGGATAAGCTTATGGTTAATCATTGCTGGTTGCCATGAATTGTACTCTGTACATATTGCATGTATAAGTCAGGTATGAAAGGCTGATCACCTTCACTACCAGTTGGTTTAGATATATTTGTTCATGTATAATACTTGTTCAGTCATAAATTTGTTCATGCTAGTTCACAATTATATTGTTGAATTATAGCCAGCTTGTTATTCAGACTCTTTCAATCATGATATATCGTTATATTGTTAAAATTAAACTTGATGGGCAATCCTTATGCTCACCCTTGCCATATCATGTTAAAATATGGCAGATTAAGACGAATGCATCAGATACAAGAAAAGGTTAAAGACAGTTCCAGCGTTAGGATATGTGTGCAGCTAAATTGTATAAGTGTTGTATTTTAATATTATGTGTTAAGTAAGTTATGTAATGTGTATGAAGTTAAGGTTACTCGACCTTGGGGAATAGTGTGTAAGTTTAATGTATAAACAATTTATGTTTATATCTTCCGCAAATATAGTAATAGTGATAGAATGATCGAACCGGATCCGAGGTGATTCGGGACCTTGGATTCGGGGTCCTCACATTATATATTTGTTATAAATTGTAGAGATGAATTAGTAAAGAAGATGGATAAGATTTATCTATCGACATTAAATAATTTATAGAATTATTTTATCGTAGTTAGTTGGTGACATTAAATATCTTTGATAATCACCAATTTCTTGAGTATTTGAACGAGTAAGTATCAAGTCTAAGGTAGTGCAACCGTACTCTTTAATGGTGGATGTATAGGAGCTAGGCAAAACAATTCCTTCAGAGAACGGAGGTATATACGAATTAGTAACCAATCTAACATACGGTGAAAACAATGTAGACGAGACGAAAACTAATTTGTTAGTTGTTTGTGGGAAACCACTCAGTGTACTATATTGAATACTATTAAAGGCTTGACGTGTGCTAGGTTTAGACTGGTATATATGTACATTGTTGACGAGAGTAGATGACCGTTATACCTTTAAGGTAGTTAGAGAATTATTAAGTAATTCGATTCACGGCAAGAAGCGAAGATGAAAGGAATGTAGGAATGTGTTACATTCGAGTTTTGTGTTATTGATGGTAAGAAACCGTAAAGGAAATGTATAGTCGGTTAAACTCATAAGGGAAATAGAGTTTTAAAACTTGAAGTGTGATTCTTAAATTATTAAGGAAGATAGTAGTCGATGATGTGGAATCACAGAGGGGATTGATGTTAGACGAGTTAACACTTAAGGAGGATGTGTAAAAATATTTAGAAGCGTAAGGTTTTATTGCTGCTAGTGCAGAACTTGTCTGTCTCTGATTTTGGTATGGCGCAGCTCCGCCATTTCCAAGCCTGTGACCAGCGCAGCTGCGCCGATCAGTAGAAAACTCTGAGTCAGTTTGTAAAAATGTGATTGCAAGCCATGCATACTAATAACTCTTATAAGGTCATGAATGGTGACTAAGTGTCCATGAAGAAATTTGGTTAGCAAAGCATGACTTGAATAAAGATTTAATTAATTAACCCGGATTAAATATTGGTTAATTGAGCGATATTATAGAATATTATATTCTATTAATTAGAGGAATGTATAATAATTATTGAAATGAAATGATTAATATTAATTAATTATTGTGTGAGTTGAAGTAACCAACTAAATGATATTTAGTGTGACGCCCCCAAAACAGATCCAATCCATCCAACTCATTCTGAGTCGCCAAATACATGGTACAGAAATAACTACAACTTTATTAATACATTTGTCGTGCAAAATACGACAACACATATACTGTGAGTTTAAATACAAATATTGTCATCTAGACAGTATTCATACTCAACTAAGAACTCATTATACTTATTGATACACTATTTTACAAAATGGTGAGGACTACTAAAACAACTGTCTTGAACCATCATTCCACACCCCGACTAGTACTCGCTACATTCTCGCCTCCTGAGAAGAAAATGGAACAACAAGGAAAAGGGTGAGCTCAACTAGCCCAGTAAAGAATATTATGACTAAGATAATATACAACAAATTATCCTTAGTCTTCAACAGGGAAAAATCTGATAGAATACAATAGACAACAAGTTTTAAATCAATAACTGCAGCGGAAACAGCAAACCATTAGAAGAGTCAAGTAGAGAATGAGTTCTACTATCTTCAAAGATTTAAAAGTCCATCATCAATATTTTATCCCTGTAACAACAATCAATAACCATCTTTAATCAAATATTCATCTTTGCACTACAGGCCAAAGATATTCATTTGTATCACCAGTCGATCATGTTCATCTCAACACCTGTTCATCTTTGCACTACGGGCTAAAGATATTCATCAGAAATTATTCATCTTTGCACTACAGGCCAAAGATATTCAATTATATCATCATTTAGGACTGAGGATGTTGAAAAATATTTTAAAAAAAACGAATCCAGTGAAACAAAATAATAAATATTAAGGATTCGTATTTCAGCTATTCCATGTCCAAAAATACCTCATAAATAATCATAGTGGAGTAAAATTCAAGAATGATCAAAATATGGATACAATCAAAGCTAGTATCCAGAATAGATATTTTGGACGAAAAGAAGAAAATTTTATTTTTTGGTGAATAGTAACTCGTGAATAGTAGTAACTCATGAATAGTAACCCCGACATGAAAAGTTCTAAATTTGATAAAAAATTCAGATCAATACTTCGGCATAATGATATTGAAGAAAATAATATCATTTAAGAAGAAATAACATCCCTTACCTCGGAAATACGGTACTTCTGACTGGAATAACGCTGAACGAACTTGCACCGTATAGCAACACTCAAGATATCAAAATATTCACAAGAATACACTCGATAATATAGAGAGAGAAATAGAGAGAAAACTTCAGTTTCTAGTGTGATTTTCAATTCTAACCTAAGCACCCTATTTATAGAAAAATGCTTAGAACACCAAAGCAGAAAGTTTAATAAAATAATAATATATTTATATAATTGTCAAGCCCACCTCTTGAATCTGAATTTCAGCAATTTACACATGCTAACCTTCTAGAAAATAATTAACTTAAACTCCCAAAAATCAATTATTTCGGAACTTCGGAACTTCAATAATTCATAATAAATAGTCCTTTGATCAGAAAATTCGAATCTCGCGAGTTTTTATAGGAAATTCAATTCTCTACAACTTTGCAGAAGAAAGTTTTTTCCAAATTCTAAACAGAAATTGACCGAAATCCACAAACGGGCGATTTTACAATCTATAATAAATTTTCGGTCAAGAATTGTGTCCACCAACACACAAAACATGTGCTAATCATTTAATCCAACAAAAATACTCTTCCTCCTCATATACTCATATATCCCACATTCATTGTAAAAATATCATCATCAATATATTATTAAAATAATATATTTAAATGAATTATTTTATCAGAAAAAGATAAAATATTAATTTTCAACAATTGTCACATTAAAAATTTTCTCCATCTATATCCACATAAAATCAATATTTTCCTCATCATATAAATCACTAATTAATTATACACAAATAATATTACAGAATCACAGTACTGGCAACCAGACCGTTCCCAGGAAAGATGGGGCTTTCCACTAAGGATATCTCCTTACTGGCGCGCAATTAGATGACCAAACCTCTCCTTAGACAGAACTTTCTAGACATTAACAATAATGTTATCTAATAATATTATTCAGATAATATGAATTATTGTTCCGATAATAGAAAATACTGTGTAGTGACAATTATTAAAACAACAGTAATATAAAATATCAACGCAGCAATTATTGAATCAATAAAATACAATATTGAACAGTAATTACTGTAACAATTATTGAGTAGTGCCTTCTTACGTAAGAATCAATAATTGGTGCAATACCGTGTGCTACTGTGCAACAACGCTTATTACTGTGTTTTAACCACTGGGTATTCCAACAGTATTAACAGTAACAACTACGCCGTTATTTATAAACAACTTGTTTTTGTCGTTTTCTTCATCCAATCGCTTTTCGTTATGGGGCCCACACAAGGCTGCGCCGTCGTACGAATATTCTCCGACAGTAAGAATATTCCATGACCAAGCGAATATTCCCCGACAACAATGAATATTTTATAGCCACTTGCTTATTTAAAATATTTGCGCATTTTACCCATAACTAACCACATTAATCAAATTAACCCTTACTATTTTAGAATAATAAATAGAGGAAATTAAATTTTATTTATTAATAATTTGGGGTCTTACATTTAGCCTAATTAAAATATTAATGTGGGTATAATCATTAAATAATATTACTATGGGTAATATGAAAAATGTGAGCAGTAGTAATATATAATACCTACGGCTTAAGAATACGTGAAGTATGCCATTTAATTAGGACTAATGATATAAGGTACCAAGTGGTACAGTGAAATCATATGTAGTGGTAATACATAAATAATTAAATATATGTGTACTTTAGAAACTGAGAAAGGAGATTAAATGTTTAAGCAAACATTAATAATATATAATGTTATAATGTGGTTATACGAATAGAAATGGAACTACTCGGACAATAATACCTGACTGTGATATTTTGTTACATGTATTTAATGTACATGGATTATATGATGTGAGTATAAAATTTATCTTTAAATTCCTAATATGGTAACAATTGTAGCTTAATATTACATTAGGGGAATTAAAAGAACCAAACCAAGCCTTAGATGATCAAATGCTGAAGATTTTTACTATGTCCCAAAATCAATGACCATAAGCAGTACATGAACAGTAGCCTATTTCTTCTTTACGTAACTTTCAAGTTGTGATTAAAGGCTATGAAGTTAGGTGATCATTTGCTAGGAAGATGGCTGGTAAGGGAGGTTGAACCACTCTCTTGTATCCTTTGTTTTCTCCTTCTACACCATGGATTTCAACTTCCATGTAAACCCAAAATCTAGTCCACCAATTATCTATATAAGGACGGTTGCATTCTCAATTCCCGTTGGTTGAATTTCTAAGAAAAGTGAGCTATAGAGAGTTGGGAGAATTGAGAGTAATGGGAGGATTGAAGAGCTAGAGTTAGTAACTTCAAGCAATCAAGAGGTAATAACATTAACTTATATGTTCTTGATTCCTATGTTTTACAGTTCCTTAGAAATATCATGAAAAAGTAGCTTTTGAGTCACAAAATTGATGGCTAAGGGTTGTTATAATCCATGAATTGTTGGTAGATATTGTTAATATAGTCAAATGTGAAAACAACGGAAGTTAAACGAACCAATTTAGTTTAGAAACGAACTCGTAGTGAATGAATTCGCTAAACTTTTCAAAACATAAAAATTAGTATGAACATGAGTTGTAAATTCATATTTGGGTTAGTTAATGTTTATCTTAGTTGATGGGTATCTAGTATGTTGTAGTTCTATGAATTACAAATCTATAAAATCGAAAATAGACTAATTTGTATATGTATAACTCAAATTATGAAGGTTAGAAAGAAATTTTGGCCTAATGGTTCATAACAGGGAAGGAAATTTCGTGTTTTAGCAGATAGGCCTGCCCCGGCGGACTATTTTTAAGGCAAGACCCCCGCCCCGACGAGGGGTGGTCTGATTGCAGAGGTTGAAAAAAATTTGACAGAACATGTTTTACTAAATTGGGCATAACTTTTTCATACGAACTCTGATTGAGGAGATTCAAGATGATTCGGAACGAGAACGAATAGACCTACAACTTTTGTTCTTTAAGTTTTTCAATTTGAGGTTATTAGGATGGGTAAAAATAGTCATCTTTGTGACTGTTATATAATCGAAGGCCATCGGAGGGCGTCGAGCGAGCACATATGCAAGTATAGTGCTTCCGACAATGGAATATGTTATTCTAAGTGATGTAACATGAAAATGCATGATATTAGACATGACATATAAGATTATCTTACTTATAATGGAATGCTTTAGTATGACTTAGTATGTGTTTTAAAAAGAAACTTGAAGATTTCGAAAACAAACCTTGACGAACTTTAAGTCATTTGAGTTCTAACTTTGTAGTGAGCATATGGTGGAGTCATGTGAGCATAAATTGTGATCTTAAGTTACCTCGTATAAGATAAATTGTATAGCTTGGTTTAAAGTGTTTTAAAAGAAAAACTTGAAGTTTTGAAAATAAAACTTAACGAACTTTGTGTCTTTTAAGTTACGACCTTGGAAACATGTGGATGTGGCCTAGTTATATGCGCGGATGAATAAGGAATGTAATTCCAAGATGTATTGCACATAAAAGGTTATCAAGCTCAGTTTAGTATGTGTTTTAAAGAGAAATTTAAAAGTTTTAGAAACAAACTTTGATGAGCATTGTATTACTTGCATTAGGACCTTATAAACAAGCATGATAGAGTTGTCTATGCCTTTGAACATGAATGATATGTGCACTCAACTAGTCATGCATGACATAAGTTATTTAAGCATGTTTTAAAAGTTTGAACTATGTTATGTCTATATAAATGAGATAGATACATGTGAACATACTAGTGGAGGCTTATTAGTACCAATATACGGTTTAAAAGCTTATAACATCGAATCTTGTTAAAGTAAGTTGTTAAGCTTTATTGATTGAAATAAATCATTATGGAGCTAAGTAGTTTAAATATGAACGACATAGATCATGTATCTATAAACTTTAAATATGTGTCGAACACATAGTGAGTCAAGTGTGTGATAAAGGTATATGAATGTAGATGTCAAGTACGGATGGTTAGGTGTACTATACATACCTAGCTATTCTAAGCTTATGATGAGAAAGTGAAGTGTAGGTTTTTCGAACCTAGTTAGAAAATAATGTAACATGGTTATTACATTGAGAATGTATGAATATGTGACTAATGGATGTGAATCCATGATTATATAATTGTGTAGGAATACACGAAGTGCAGATAAGCTTTGAGCAGTTAAGTCGTAATTTATAAACTACGAATCAGGAAAGTCTTTCAGTTCCTATTTGATATATGAATTTGATAACTGTTAGTTGAGCTATATTATGCTATGCAAATGTTGATGTATATATATGAAATGCATATGAGATATGTGTGAAATGTGAAAGTTGATCTTTGATGATATGTATGTGATATAAATCTTTATGCCTGTTATATGTGAAGTGACATGCGTAGTAAATATTAATTGATTATGAATGCATATGTGCTGCATCAAAACTGTTAGAATTGCTGGGTTGTCGAGCTCACCCTTGCAAATAACCACTTTTGCAGGTTAAGGACTCATGGTAAAGATTTCGTGCTTCTTGGTTGACAAAGTAGATAGTTTCACAACGAAGGATACTATTTAGATTATTACTTGAACCATGTTTAGGTTCTAGGAGTGTACTTGGTATATACTTACGATGTTTAATACTTGTTGTATTGTAAGGATGTATTAGTTAATACATAGAGGATATCGAATCAAGATGTAAAATCTTATATAGTAATTCCAATAAACTGAACCATATTATATAGTTGATTCAAGAATTGTAATTGGTTCAAAGTTATGAAATCAATAAAAGATTTTATTC
Organism: Panax notoginseng; assembly: GCA_016801055.1. Taxonomy (NCBI): domain Eukaryota; kingdom Viridiplantae; phylum Streptophyta; class Magnoliopsida; order Apiales; family Araliaceae; genus Panax; species Panax notoginseng. The sequence goes on along the minus strand of CM029023.1, from coordinate 29,629,003 downwards.
AAGAGATTGAAAAAGTTTAAATTATTTCGCGTTTTTTTTATAATATCGAATGTGATGTAATACAGGAATAGTAAATGACCAGGATTATAAACTTATGAAAGTTTGGGGTCATTGTGTAGATCCTGAAAATGGAATGAATTTATATCCTAAATTGTAATAAGTAAAGTTTTATTCATTAAGTTATGAATGAAAAATATAAATAGTTTGGCGATAGTAGTATCGTGGCGGACCGGATCTGAGGTTCGAAGGGACCCAGATTTGGGGGCGTCACAGTACGTGGCCCCTAAATTCGGGTTACCTGACCCCCAAGTTTGGTGTTCACGATCCATAATATAACTAACATCTAACTACCCATTTATTTATGAATAGAAATACACACTTCATTAACTGATATTGTTAATACATTGTCCCACGTTATCTAACCATAACTTTACAAACATACCCCTTAGATATACAAAAAGGATTTACAAAACAACATAATAATAATATTCATTACAACTACTCCAGCACTATGCCTTTACCTTTGTTCTTCTTAGCCCCGCTAGCCTCTTCGTTCCTAGCTGAAATATTTTATTTAGCAAGGGTGAGCAGCAAATTTGATTCGCAAGTTAAGACATACAATGAATGTATAAGAATCAAGAATAACAGACTATATATTTTGATAGAATGACACCATAGTTAGAGGAACTTTGAAATAGCTAAACAATTCGTTAATCATTAACAAGTCTTCTCGCATATTATACAAACCAATATAATCTGATAATGAAATAGTACAACGCTTTCAAAGTTTCTACGATATTCTATTAAATAATCAAGAATCAATTATACGCAATAACAAAGTAGAATATTTTCCAGATTTATGCTGAGCGATCCATTAGATCTTGAACTTCTCTTCTCGAGTAACTATCAAAGATATAACTTTGATAGACCCAGGTGTATCAGATAACCATATAGATTAAATTATACCCCTCAGGAAGTACTTAGAGCGGCCAACTCCTTGTACCCTATATTATACATAATACTTACACGCACGTAATGGTCGAATATACGACCACAAGGTTCCCTTTATATAAAAGGTTGTTCTTCTCAGTCTTATAAACAGATTTTGAATCTTAATAATGAAATACTATGATTTCAATACCTATTCTCTTTCTCGATCTAGCCGAAATAATTTGCATTGACCTGTCAATAATAATTGAGTTCTCTTCTCGAACCTATCAAGTTCCAACAAAATTTCATCTAGCCAGAACAACTAGCTAAGACATGTCTCAATAAGATTAAACAATAGACATAATTTTACTGTACTATTTGCAATCAATAATAGCTTCTACGGATGTGAATATCCAACAACAGTTATTCTACAAGTATATTCTCAGAATCACTAATTCAATTTGAATTAATAAACATGCACTAACTGCGAATAATCAACAATAATTCTCAGACATGGTCTAATCAATAATAATTAACCACCATAATATTTAAACATTTTTAACTCAAGATTGAGTTAAGGAAACTTGCCTGATTCGTTGACTACTGCTACGTAATTTAAGTTAACTTCTTTTGTAAGATCTATCATTAATAAGACCGTTCTCTTAATTAGAATCACATATCTTACTCATCGCATGTAATCACATAATCAATCATTAAAGAGTACAACTATACTACCTTAGACTTAACACTTACTAGTTCATTTATAAGTTCTTCATATAACTTGCTAAACTATTTACGACTTTAGAAGACTTAATATATCATTTCAGTTTCTATTTCAGCAAGCTAAAACAAAACTAACATCTCTTCTGAAATTTCGGTTTCTTATTTCAGTAACCTGAAATGTTTATTTCAGGAAGCTGAAATACAATATTCACAAAAATATGAATTCAGCTTATTATTTTTCAATCTTTTGGCCAATCATATACACATGTATTCCATACACAAAAAGTATTTTTCTAGAATTTTTCAACTCCCTTAAGTATTTTTCAAAAATCAATTACTAGTTATTTCCTTAACAAATTAGCTACCTCACGTTTAAGTCCAGAAATTCCCAACTCTTGACGAGATCTTACACATGTTAACGTGAGCTTCCAGTTTAAATTTCATGGTCATCGGAGTTATAAAACTCCGGTTATAGCATTTTTTATCGAAAAACCAAAATATTAAAATAGTCATAACTTGCTCATTTTAAGTCGGAATGAGCTCATTTTTGTACACAAACTACTTTATCTCACATATTTTCATTGCCTAAAAGATTGGAATTTATTACATTAATTAAGTTGCCGAAATTTCCCTTACAATTTCTGGACAGCCTACTTTTCTGACTTTTTCAGATTTTTGTTTCCGTTACTAAAATCACTCCACATGAAAATTTACAACATATTTTTCAGTGATTCCACTTGGATCTATTAGAAGACTCATATATCTAACTCTAAAAATTGACCACACTCAAAAATTCAAAGTAGAATGAGAGATATGGTCATTTTCATATCATACTTTGTTTTCTCAAAAATCTATTTTTCAACTCTTTATGTTTTGTATGAAAACTTTCATGATCTCCCATAAAACCAACATAACTCATCATATTAACTCAAAATAACTCATATACTCATGGATCTAATATGATCCATTATCTAATTCACCAATTAGTCAACAAACACAAGATCAAACACAACAAAAGCTAAGAAAAATTTTATTTTCTATCTTTTGAAAAACCTAACTCATATTTCTTAGTTTAGTTCCAACTTTTGATCCATAAAAGAGCTGGATCTAAACATAAAACACTTTTAAACACCAAGATCTAAGGTTTTAAGCCTCAAGATCATAGTTTTACAAAAATCAAAACTCAAATCATCACAAAGAGAAATTAAACTATAAAAGTAGGGATTTCTTATACCTTCTCTTGATTCCTTCTCTTCCTCTTCCTAATCTTAGAGTAGAGAACTATGAACTTTAAAAAAAATCACTCACTCTCCTAACCCTCTTGTCCGTCCCCCTGTATTCTCTCTCTTGGTCTTGCTTGGACAACTTAAGAACATGAAATGAGATAAAAAGATGTAAGAGAAAGGAAATTTGATGTTAGTAATTTTGTATAGATATATTTAGTGTATCTATAATCATCATCCAATGTTCCACTCTTCCTCTCTCTCCTTATCATTATAAGCTTGCTTGCACTTTTGGTTTAACTTGTGGGTTTGATGAAAAGATAAGAATAAGACCAAGGCTTGACACCTAGCATGTTAGCTCACCTACTAAAGCAATGTAATGATTACATGCCTCCCCCCTTTCTCTCCTCTATGTAATTTTCGGCCATGATGGCCTTCTTGGGCCCCTTTTTATTATCTTTTAAGCTCCATTTAGCTTACTTAATGGTCCAAAAGGTCCCCTCCCAATTGGCCTAAGAGTTGGGCCAATCAATTAATTATTTAGGCTAGAAATTCTAATTCTTTGGGCTTGCAATTCAACATAGTTTATACTTTTTAATTTTTTTATATACCACCATTCTCTTATATTATAACTCATTAGGTTATTAATTATCATACATGTAACGAATGATTTGTTTGAGTTGTGATTCTGAGGAGAGAATCCTTTTAAGAGGAAAATGATGTAACATTCCAGATTTTTTTAAAATGTAAGTTATAAATATTTAATGATTTATATAAATATTTATTGGATGTGTTTATTATATAATTGTTCAATTTGATTGAGTTGATTTAGTTAATTATTTATTTGTTAAATAATTAATGTGATTAGTTAATTATTTATTTGTTAAATAATTAATGTGTTATGTGGATTGAGTTATGTGATTAAGTAATTGATTTAATAAATTATTATTAAATAAAGTGTGACAAATAACTATGTTATAAGAGTTATAAAAGTAAATTAAAGTAGTTTATTTTAGTTTTACCCAAACAAAGCTTAAGGATATAAACTATTTTATTTTAAAGGGATTTGCCAAACAAAGCCTTATGGCTTTTGGATTTTTAATTTTTGAATTTGTAAATAATTTAAATAAAATAAATAATAAATATAACGTATTGATATATGTTGTAGACGTTATTTTGATAACTGATGATGGCTATTAAGTCCATATCAATTTGTGTTTTCTTATGTTATGCATACCAGCTATCAGAACTTCATTCTAGTTGTGTTAGGCAATAGAGAGAATTGAGACTTGAGAGAATTTGAGAGAGAGCTTGTGCAGAGAAGAACAATTCCAGTGTGTAGCAAGGATTTCTGTTAAGAAGAAAAAGGTAAGTTCTATACTCTTATTATGCATATATGGGTTTCTTCGCAAAATTTTTCTATGCCCTGTGAATTCTATTTCTTCCGAATAGTTGTTATGTAATTAAGTTATGGGGGTTATACATGTTTATAGTGATTGGATATGGTGTTTAAATAATTATCGCATGCAAATTTCGTTTACAGTAGGAAGAAAATTTGTCAGTATATGTATTCTTGGTATGTTTCCATATATAATCATGTAAGTACCAATTTTAATGGCCAGTTTGGTTGTGAAACTGTAAATTGATGTTTGTTTATGGTATTTGATTGAGATACGAATGGAACGTAGGTTGAATATAGTATTTTGATCTATTAATGAATTCACAGTGTTTACTGTGTTATCAACTATGGAGTTTTAGTTTTTTTTAAACCGTGCTTTCAAAATTTAAGTTTTCTAAAATCTTGGTTTAGTCGTTGTTAATTAGTATCTGAATAATTGGTTAAGATTATGGGTAAATTATGTTAGTTGTTCATGTAAATTTAGATGTTAGCAGTATCATTTAGTACAAAATTTAGTTATTCTGTTCTTCGTCGTTGGGTTCTCTGAGTTTCGGCACCCTAGCGCCAAATTTCGCGCCCCAGTGCCAAAGTTCACGCCCCAGCGCCAAAAATGGGCCAGTAGCTCGCGCCCCAGCGCTGGAACTCGCGCCCCGGCGCTGGTACTCGCGCCCCGAGGCCGGAAAAATTGTCTAAGTTGGCCAGTTTTGACCTCCTATAGTAAAACAGCCATAACTTTCTCATACGAACTCTGATTGAGTTGATTCAAGATGATCCGGAACTAGGACAAATAGACCTACAACTTTCATGCTTTAAGTTGTTTAATTTGAGGTCTGTAACAGTAGTCAAAATGGCCATCTTTAGGACTATTGTGTATTTGGAGCCAATCAGAGGCCGTCGGGATGCGCAAATGCAAGTGCAACCCTTTGTGTATTAGTATAACTTAATGATAACATGTTGGATATGTAATATGATGTTGTATCAAGTTATTAATGTGTATGTGGTGCAATGACTTGATCACTTAAGCAGTTGTAATAAAGCTAAATAGTGATGTTCATGAAAAGATGTGATATTGTTAGGAAGTTATATGAAACTAATATTAGTGTAACTAATGTGTATTGTCAATACATATGGTATGTGTAGGACTTGTGGTGAACGTGAGTAGTGATTGTTTAACCTACGCACGAGGCAAGTTCCCTAACCTTTGCCACTTTATTATTCAGCAAGGTTACTTTTCACTGTTATGTTATACTTATGCAAATTCTCTATTTCTAATCTATTGTTTAACGATTTATTGTCATGCAAGTTCTTTAACCCTCATTTATTGTTGGGCAAGCTAGTTAATCTTTGTTTCTTTATTCAAAGCCTGTATTATTATTGTAAGAAGTGTGTTTATTCAGATACTAATAACTGTTGTTTGATCTTCGTTCTTCAATATCACTGTACTATCTTACGTTATTGTACCGAACTTTAAGTTGCTTAGCGATTCTTTACCAATTCAACTAATCCTTAGTTAATGAATGTTCTAAACTCTAAATTACCCTTGAAGTCTACCCAAACCAAACTTCCTTTGGTTTGCATATGTACTCACACAAATTTTGAAAGCATGTTGTCGATGATAACATTTGTTCAATTTAGAAATTATTAATACTCTAGCTCTTATTGATTCATCGATATACCTTGTTCATAAAGATATTATAATCAAACTCTTGAATAGTTATTTGTTTCTATCTGATTCAACCAGTACTTGGTTGATGAGCATTCTAAAGATCTAGAATTCCTTGAAAACTAATTCCCAATCAAACTTCATTTAGTTCGGAACCTGATGATCTAAGCTGAGATGAACAACTTTATTATTAGGGGATTATTTTAGAAATACGTAATAGCGTTAAAATGTTTGCGCAATACATAGGACAAAGGGCTGATTACCTGGAGTACGAGATGATGGTCCATATAGTCGTTTAGACTGTTAAAGGTTACAGTAGAAACACCTGTGAACCTAGGACATAGATGATGATTATAGTCTTTTAGACTGTTAAAGGTTAAGTAGAAATACTTGTAAACCTAGAATAGAGTTCGTGGTCTTGTGACCCTCAGTATATTCTTTGATGTTGTTATCTATTGTTAACTTAAACGTTCATTATTCCTTTGAACTCATTGTTGTTGAATTAAAGTTTCTTGTTCCGGTAAGAATACTTTACCATTGAAAGCTTAGTTAATTGTCATTCATAAAATGTTATTGTATATTATCCTTCTTGTGAGCAATTGTTTGCTCACTCTTTCACAAAACAATGCAGATGAAGTTACGAAGTTTGAAAAGCTTTCTACAAGCAAGGGCAAGGATAAAGTGCTTGATTAGACGACGACGTTTAATTTATATTTTTATTTATGAAGCTTATGTAATGGATTTAATTATAATCATGTTTTAATTTTTTGCTGGTGATTGTAATAAAGGTTAGATGACCTGGGATTTATTTGAGATTATGTAACCCTTTAATGGGAGATTTATTATTTTAACTTTTGAGTTTAATTTTATCCTTTGGATATGAGTAGTTAGTTATGATTTAATTGGACAGTGAACACCAAATCTGTGGGATAGAAGTGGCCAGATTTGGGGGTGTCACAAGTTGGTATCAAAACCTTAGGTTATGAACCTTAGGTGGGGGAAACCTTAGGCTATAACCTTCTAGGATATCGAAAAACATAAAGGTGATAAACTCTTGTCGAGTTCTAAGGAATGAATTAAGGAAATTCATTGAAGATAAAATGATAAAAGACTTTATGTGCTTATGTGTTAATGACTTATGTGCTCATGAGTACTTAGGAGTAGCAAGTATTATACATATCAAGTTGTGGAGTTATTAAAACTTTGTTGTTAGAGAGATTGATGAAGGAAGATAGGGATTAGGAGCCCTGAGAAGTTATATAGTTTGAGTATGGTTGGTATTGGGAAAGCCATACCCTTGGATTTTTGTTGTAAAACTTGGGTATGAGCTTGAGTTTGATCCGGAAGATGAATTTTAGAAGGTAAATATGAAGTATGAGTAAGAAGAGTTAGGAAAGCCATAGAGCTAGCGTAAAAAGATGTCGCGACTCAAGACTTTACTGCACGACTTGCAGATGTAGAGTAGAGATTATCTCAGTTAAAGTATTAAAGAGGATAGTCATTAGTTATTAACGAGATTGCGCATGAATGGTTAGGGAAAGGAGTCAACAAAGCGGGCAAAAGCTGAGGACGCATGGATGAAGGCTTCTAAACGTAAAAATCGTGTTGAAGACAAGTTGAAGAGTGCCAAACGAATGATGGAACTTAGCATTTAATCTTCCACTCTCTTGATGATTCGTATCGTGGAGCAAGAGCGAAATGAAGCTATACAACGTAGACTGTTCTTGTAGATTACAAGAAAAACAATAAGATGATATATAAATTAGAATGAAAATTAATAGATGTGGATCCTAACTTTTGAATTAAGTAGTGGGATGTGATGAAGTAATCCTAGAATTTTATTATTTTGGGATAAATAATATAAATAGCAGTGTGGTTATTTTGTGATGTGGTGATGTAATAAATGAATAAAGTATTATCATTTTTTATTAAGAAATATTATGTGTTATCTAATAGGTCAAGTTTTAAACAGTAAAATGCCGCCTAGAAGAAGACAACAGCGTCAACAGAGCCCCAAGGAAAATGCATACGATAGGGAAGCTAACGCAAATCCAGTGCCACAATTGGTGAATTTTTTGGTGGGAGCACTGGCAAATCAACTGAATTTCTGGCTGTATAATCAAATCTCGATGTTCCAACCAAATTCGTTTACAACAGGGTTGGAAAGAACGATTGATGTAGACGGGGAAGGTAATACGCTGGCATACAATCAAGAGCAGAGGGGAAAGAAGAGTGAAGATGATAAGGTGGGTGATAGTCATACCGGTAACGCTTGTAAAAGAAAGTGGGACAGTAATATTAGCACTGAAAATCAGCAAGGGAAGGAAAAGAAGAAGGTAGAGGCGTGTAGCAACTGCGGAAAGAAATATGTAGGTGTTTGTTTGAGGGGAAAAAGGGTGTACTTTAATTGTGGATCGAAGGATCACATTGCACCAAAATGTTCAAGACCGAGGAAAAGAGCCTGCTTCACGTGTGGATCGAAGGAGCACTTGGTTCGAGATTGCCCAAAGAAAGCGGTAGGAAAAACAAGTGAAAGCAAAGGGGGCAGTGGAAAACTGGTTATTGTAGAGTCAACTCCGCCGTGTCAACCAACTGAACAATCATCCAACATGAAGATCCAAAACGCAATGCAAGGTATGGTTCCGATCAATTATCTATACGGCTGCGTGTTATTTAACTTAACCGCCACTTGTTAATTTATGCCTGATGAATTAATTTAGAAACTAGATTCGCTTCGGGAAGAGTTAGATTATTCCTTAAAAATTAGAAAGTGTGAATAGTGGTTTCTTTTAAGTTGATATGTAGAATTGTCGTGTTGTATTAAAGGCCACGTGTTAAATCATGTGGTGATAAGTTATTGTCAAAGAAAGTGCATAATCTTAAGACTCTGAGGAGGTCAAAGGTAGTATTTTGTTCTTTTAGCTATAAGACGTCTGTACGGTAGAATTATTTATCGATTTTGTAAAACAAGAAGTTATTAAAAAAATAATTTGTGGGTTATGTGAAGATCAAGTTAGTTACTTAGTTAGCTAAGTTGAGGAGGAAATCAATGGAATTTATATGGGCAAGAAATTATAGAGTGAATTTTCAAGAATTGAAGAAGAATTTAGTTAACACCAATGTTGTCTCTACCAGATAGTACAGAAAACTTTGTGTTGTATAGCGACGTATCGTACCATGTATTAGGCGGTGTGTTTAGGCAGAATGACAGGGTCATTTCTTACGGATCACGTCAGTTAAAATTTTTAATTAAAAGGGGATCCGACTCACGATTCAGAGATAAGGGTATTTAAACATGCGTTGAAGTGATAGTGAGAGTTGATCAAGGATTGTGAATACAAAGTCCTAAATAGTCATAGTGGAAAGTAAAAGGAAGAAACTAGGTTTCGCTAATACCAGGAATTTAAAAAGGAAGTTTTGCATAAAATTTATATATTGAATCAACTAGGAAGCACGAAATTATATATTGCCTTCAATATTACTATTGGTGGCAAGATATGGCGGTAGATTTTTGGTATGTCAAAGTTAGCATATTACATATCGAGCAGTGTGTGAAGTTATGAAATCGTTTCAAGACACGATGTTTCTGTGTCAATTGTGTCGAATCGAGATTCACGATTTACATCAAATTTTCAAAAGGGTTTGTAAGAACGTGTGGAACGCAATTAGAAAGAAGTATGTCATATCGTTTGCAAATCGATTGCCAAACTAAAAGGAAGTCCAAACATCGAAAGACGTGCTAAGCACATGAGAAGTTTTTGATAATGTCCTACGAGGAATCCGTTTTGAGCAAGTTATATGTAAGTTAAAATAATTTAAGAGTAAGGTAATGTTAGGTGGGATTAAAACTGAGGACTCATATGGTGACTAAGTCGTACAAACCTTGGTATGGTCAGAAGTTTTGTGCATGTACTTGGTTTATCACATTGATAATCATTGGAATATCGGTATCGCGCTATCAAGGTATATGTGGTGGAAAGGTGATTCTTCTCTCATGTATATATTTAATAGCTAGAGGTTTTTAAGACTAAGTTAGATGATATTAGGATTAGGTTCGGTTCTTAAAACTAAAGCATATGGTAAGTTCGTGACTCATAATCATATGGTATGTTTTGAACCCCTCAGCGAATGGACGCCTATAGTCTGACTAGGATAAGTTCCTAAGCTCATATGATTATATCAAGTTCTTGGATTTCCAAAGTGTGGTAAGTTTGATGAACTATTGGGTATAAAGCGGTTATAGTATAGGAAGCGTTGATGAAGTTGAAAGATGGTTTTGAGGTAGCCTTACCTCTATAGTTAGAGCACATTCGAAATATTTTTCATGTTTCGGTGAGATGATCGAACAAGCTCGACTGCAATCATGTGATCAAGTACGACAATGTCGAAGATGCTACGTGGGAACTCGAAACTGAAATGATGAAGAATTACCTTGAGTTATTTGTTTAATCTGTGTCTTCGATTCTGGGGACAGAATCTTTGTAAGTAGGGGAGAATGTAACGAATGATTTGTTTGAGTTATGACTCTGAGGACAGAATCCTTTTAAGAGGGGAATGATGTAACATTCCAGATTTTTTTAAAATGTAAGTTATAAATATTTATTGATTTATATAAATATTTATTGGATGTGTTTATTATATAATTGTTCAATTTGATTGAGTTGATTTAGTTAATTATTTATTTGTTAAATAATTAATGTGTTATGTGAATTGAGTTATGTGATTAAGTAATTGATTTAATAAATTATTATTAAATAAAATGTGACAAATAACTATGTTATAAGAGTTATAAAAATAAATTAAAGTAGTTTATTTTAGTTTTACCCAAACAAAGCTTAAGGATATAAACTATTTTATTTTAAAGGGATTTGCCAAACAAAGCCTTATGGCTTTTGGATTTTTAATTTTTGAATTTGTAAATAATTTAAATAAAATAAATAATAAATATAACGTATTGATATATGTTGTAGACGTTATTTTGATAACTGATGATGGCTATTAAGGCCATATCAGTTTGTGTTTTCTTATGTTATGCATACCAGCTATCAGAACTTCATTCTAGTTGTGTTAGGCAATAGAGAGAATTGAGACTTGAGAGAATTTGAGAGAGAGCTTGTGCAGAGAAGAACAATTCCAGTGTGTAGCAAGGATTTCTGTTAAGAAGAAAAAGGTATGTTCTATACTCTTATTATGCATATATGGGTTTCTTCGCAAAATTTTTCTATGCCCTGTGAATTCTATTTCTTCCGAATAGTTGTTATGTAATTAAGTTATGGGGGTTATACATGTTTATAGTGATTGGATATGGTGTTTAAATAATTATCGCATGCAAATTTCGTTTACAGTAGGAAGAAAATTTGTCAGTATATGTATTCTTGGTATGTTTCCATATGTAATCATGTAAGTACCAATTTTAATGGCCAGTTTGGTTGTGAAACTGTAAATTGATGTTTGTTTATGGTATTTGATTGAGATACGAATGGAACGTAGGTTGAATATAGTATTTTGATCTATTAATGAATTCACAGTGTTTACTATGTTATCAACTATGGAGTTTTAGTTTTTTTTTAAACCGTGTTTTCAAAATTTAAGTTTTCTAAAATCTTGGTTTAGTCATTGTTAATTAGTATCTGAATAATTGGTTATGATTATGGGTAAATTATGTTAGTTGTTCATGTATATTTAGATGTTAGCAGTATCATTTAGTACAAAATTTAGTTATTCTGTTCTTCGTCGTTGGGTTCTCTGAGTTTCGGCGCCCCAGCGCCAAATTTCGCGCCCCAGTGCCAAAGTTTGCACCCCAGTGCCAAAAATGGGCCAGTAGCTCGCGCCCCAGCGCTGGAACTCGTGCCCCGACGCTGGTACTCGCGCCCCGGCGCCAGAAAAATTGTCTAAGTTGGGCAATTTTGATCTCCTGTAGTAAAACGGCCATAACTTTCTTATACGAACTCCAATTGAGTTGATTCAAGATGATCCGAAACGAGGACGAATAGACCTACAACTTTCATGCTTTAAGTTGTTTAATTTGAGGTCTATAACAGTAGTCAAAATAGCCATCTTTAGGACTATTGAGTATTCGGAGCCAATCGGAGGCCGTCGAGATGCGCGAATGCAAGTGCAACCCTTTGTGTATTAGTATAACTTAATGATAACATGTTGGACATGTAATATGATGTTGTATCAAGTTATTAATGTGTATGTGGTGCAATGACTTGATCACTTAAGCAGTTGTAATAAAGCTAAATAGTGATGTTCATGAAAAGATGTGATATTGTTAGGAAGTTATATGAAACTAATATTAGTGTAACTAATGTGTATTGTCAATACATATGGTATGTGTAGGACTTGTGGTGAACGTGAGTAGTGATTGTTTAACCTACGCACGAGGCAAGTTCCCTAACCTTTGCTACTTTATTATTCAGCAAGGTTACTTTTCACTGTTATAATATACTTATGTAAATTCTCTATTTCTAATCTATTGTTTAACGATTTATTGTCATGCAAGTTCTTTAACCCTCATTTATTGTTGAGCAAGCTAGTTAATCTTTGTTTCTTTATTCAAAGCCTGTATTATTATTGTAAGAAGTGTGTTTATTCAGCTACTAATAACTGTTGTTTGATCTTCGTTCTTCAATATCACTGTACTATCTTACGTTATTGTACCGAACTCTAAGTTGCTTAGCGATTCTTTACTAATTCAACTAATCCTTAGTTGATGAATGTTTTAAACTCTAAATTACCCTTGAAGTCTACCCAAACCAAACTTCCTTTGGTTTGCATATGTGCTCACACAAATTTTGAAAGCATGTTGTCGATGATAACATTTGTTCCATTTAGAAATTATTAATACTCTAGCTCTTATTGATTCATCGATATACCTTGTTCATAAAGATATTATAATCAAACTCTTGAATAGTTATTTGTTTCTATCTGATTCAACCAGTACTTGGTTGATGAGCATTCTAAAAATCTAGAATTCCTTGAAAACTAATTCCCAATCAAACTTCATTTAGTTCGGAACCTGATGATCTAAGCTGAGATGAACAACTTTATTATTAGGGGATTATTTTAGAAATACGTAATAGCGTTAAAATGTTTGCGCAATATATAGTACAAAGGGCTGATCACCTGGAGTACGAAATGATGGTCCATATAGTCGTTTAGACTGTTAAAGATTACAGTAGAAACACCTGTGAACCTAGGACATAGATGATGATTATAGTCTTTTAGATTGTTAAAGGTTAAAGTAGAAATACTTGTAAACCTAGAATAGAGTTTGTGGTCTTGTGACCCTCAGTATATTCTTTGATGTTGTTATCTATTGTTAACTTAAACGTTCATTATTCCTTTGAACTCATTGTTGTTGAATTAAAGTTTCTTGTTCCGGTAAGAATACTTTACCATTGAAAGCTTAGTTAATTGTCATTCATAAAATGTTACTATATTATCCTTCTTGTGAGCAATTGTTTGCTCACTCTTGCACAAAACAATGCAGATGAAGTTACGAAGTTTGAAAAGCTTTCTACAAGCAAGGGCAAGGACAAAGTGCTTGATTAGACGACGACGTTTAATTTATATTTTTATTTATGAAGCTTATGTAATGGATTTAATTATAATCATATTTTAATTTTCCGCTGGTGATTGTAATAAAGGTTAGATGACCTGGGATTTATTTGAGATTATGTAACCCTTTAATGGGAGATTTATTATTTTAATTTTTGAGTTTAATTTTATCCTTTGGATATGGGTAGTTAGTTATGATTTAATTGGACAGTGAACACCAAATCTGTGGGATAGAAGTGGCCAGATTTGGGGGTGTTACAATACCTAATATATGTATTAGGTTTCATAACTTTAATCTTAATTCTCTTTACCAAATAAATGTATACACATTCATAATACATATTTATTCAATCATGTACATAATTCACATATGTCCTAACATATCTCTCTAGTGTATTAACTCAATAGCCCTAATTGACTTAATAAGTTATAAACACTCACATATTCATCAATACAATTATTATAACTGTATCTTCTACCGAATCACTATTCGTAACTAAGGTTAAAGTTTCTATTCTCTATTAAGCACAACTCTACTCGTATTTCTCAGTCAATACACAAATTGACCACTTCTCTAGACTCGTATCACAGATACTCAGCACAATATTGATAATCAATATCAATATTAAATAAAAAATTTATTTATAAAATTTTAATTATTCAAAATACCGAGTTATCACATTCTCCTCTCTTTATAAGCATTCCGTCCTCGGAATCACATCTTTCTTATTCTCTACAATCTATTAAAGTTGTATCATCAATTCATTCTTATCATCACAATATTAATTTGTTTCTAATTTTGTAACTTGTGATTTGGATCTATAAAAGAAAGCAATTTACAGCGATATCTAACTCATATTTCTCGCGTAATTAAATTTCTAAACGAAATCGTTACCTGTCACCACCTCCTGGGCAGCCACTGCATCTTACACAGTTATGTAAAATGCACGCGCCATTGGTCTTCTTGGCTGTGCAGGTCCTCGAATCGTCAAGGTTTCGCTACCGGGTCCCTTGTTGACACTTTCCTTCTCCACATTTCTCTTCGGACAGTTTCGAACCAGATGATCTGTCGATCCACACGCAAAACAACCTTGTATCTTCTTCGGACTGGGACAATTGGGCGACATGTGTCCCTCTTATCCGCAGTTATAGCAAACTCCCTTTTTCTTCAGACAAACTCCTAAATGGTTCTTTCCACAAGTCACACATGGCTCCCTCGCTTTCCTATTCTCTTTTGTCTTATTACCCGACTGGGTATTCTCGCTTCACTTTCTCTTGTTCGGGTTACTACCACCACTGCTTCCTCCATCATTTGTCTTCTTCTTCTTCTCTTGATGATATCGGGATGCAGCTTCGCTTTCCCCTTCAGTAATTATCGCTTTCTCCAACAAAGCCGCAAACGTATTGATCTGTAACACAGCTACTTTGTTTAATATCCCTGGCTTCAATCCATTCTCAAATCTTCTCGCCTTTCTTGCCTCCGTATCAACCTGATGAGGTGCAAATCTCGCTAACTAATTGAATTTGGCAGCATACTAAGAAACCGACATATTCGCCTGCTTTAGTTCTAAAAACTTAACTTCCATCCGAGCTTGCATACTCGGCGAAAAATAGTTCTCAAAGAACAACTCCTTGAATCTTGTCCAAGTCACTACAACTGTTCCAAATCTCCCCTGATTAGTCTCCCACCAGTAATTGGCTTCTCTCTTCATCAAGTATGTTACAAAAGATGTCTTTTGCTCCTCCACTACTCTCGTAATAATGAATGCTTTCTCCATCTCCTTCACCCAGGTTTGGGCTTCAATGGGATATGTGGTTCCCTTAAATTTTGGCGGTCCTACCTCTTTAAAGTCCTTAAAATTCGCCAATCTGTTGGATGGATGTTCTCTTGCTCTTGCTGCTGGAGCTCTATTTCCCATAACTTGCGCTATCATATTCGCAAAATTTTGCATCGGGTCCGCTTGACCTCCTTCATTATTCACTGATTGCTCTTCTCTCTGATTTCGATTCTGTCGTCTAGGCGGCATTATCTGATTTAAATAAAAATCTCACATTAATTCTCTTTCTCTATACAAATTCTTATTAACAACACAATAAGAATTCAACACAAGGTTCTCATATAGTCACATATTTATTCAAATAGCACACAGTACTTTTAGTACTTAACGCATACAACTATCCCTTTTTTAAACAAATATTAGGTTTAACAACACAACTTTACACAAAAGTTGCAATTCTCCAACTTTACACAAAAAGTTGTAATTCTCTATTCATACATAGCTATTCCCAGTTTGTCAAACTTACCACACTTATGAGTTCAGGAACTTGCCATAATTATATGAGTTTATGAACTTATCCTAGTCAGACCATTGGAGTCCATTCGCTGAGGGGTTCAGAAATATTTCATATAATTATGAGTCACGAACTTACCATAAGTATGAGTTTTAAGAACACACAAATTTATCTTAATCTTATATTCATATAGAAAATAAAGATTTCATTCATACAAATATATATATATATATATATATATATATATATATATATTTACATATGCTTACACATCGTTCTCGATATTACAACTTTTAATATCACATCCTATTACCAAAATATACTACCGCTTATCTCTAAGTTGTCTACCGTCCACTCCCTTTGCCAACCCTCTTCTTACTGGGACACTTGTTGAATCCGTGACCCGTTCTTCCACATGAAAAACACTTTCTCATATTCGGCTTAGGATAATGTAGGGAAATATATCCTTCTTGTTTACAGTTGAATCACACATTCTTCCACATCATGCATTCTCCCACGTGAGTCTTTCCACACTTGTTACAGGCTTTCTTCTTCTTCGGGTTTGAATTTTTAGAATTATCATTGTCGTTGTCCCTCTTTCTCTTATTCTTGCCCTTCTGCTTAATTGTTCCTTCAGGTGATCCACCACCTTCAGTCTTCATCCTTTCCACCTGCGCCTTCAACTCATTTCGTTCTTTGGTCATCTTGCGTAACGCCTTTTCTGTCTTCTACAGCTCATCTAAGAGAAACACTTTACTTCGGACTTCTTGTACGTCTACAGATACTTGATCACGTTCTCCAACTTTGGTCTTATTCCTTTTCTCCACCTTAGCTTCTTCAGACTCTGTCTCCTCAACACCACTCAAATACATTTCGGGATAATCATCATGATCACTCCCCAGATTCACCATGGGTTCATCCTTTTCCACTTCCTCAGCTGAATCGCTTTGCGCTGGCACCTTGGAAATTGGCACTGGTGGAACAGCCGCTAGCACTTCTGTACTCATTTCATCTTCTCCTGACATCCTACATTCAGTTTAAACAACTTGATTAGTAGTTTAATAGTACAAACTTAATACACACGATGTGTCCACACATCTTTCTATTGATGCACTTCAACAATCCCTCACTTAGAACTCTAAATGAGTTTTCTCTATCTCGCTTATGGTTATAATCCGTGGGTTTTCCCCACCCCACTTAAGGTTTATAACCTACAACTTTGATAGCAACCTGTGACGCCCCCAAATCCGGGTTACCTGACCCCCGAGTTTGGTGCTCACGATCCACAATATAAATAACATCTAACTACCCATTTATTTATGAATACAAATACACACTTCATTAACTGATATTGTCAATACATTGTCCCAGGTTATCTAACCATAACTTTACAAACATAGCCCTTAGATATACAAAAAAGGTTTACAAAACAACATAATAATAATATTCATTACAACTAATCCAGTACTATGCCTTTGCCTTTGTTCTTCTTAGCCCCGCTGGCCTCTTCGTTCCCAGCTGAAATATTTTATTTAGCAAGGATGAGCAACAAATTTGCCCTGCAAGTTAAGACATACAATGAATGTATAAGAATCAAGAATAACAAACTATTTATTTTGATAGAATGTCACCAAAGTTCGAGGAACTTTGAAATAGCTGAATAATTCGTTAATCATTAACAAGTCTTCTCGCATATTATGCAAACCAATAATCTGATAATGAAATAGTACAACACTTTCAAAGCTTTTACGATATTCTATTGAATAATCAAGAATCAATTCTACGCAATAACAAAGTGGAATATTTTCCAGATTTATGCTGAGCGATCCATTGGATCTTGCACTTCTCTTCTCGAGTAACCATCAAAGATTTGACTTTGATAGGCCCCGGTTTGTCAGATAACCATATAGATTAAATTATACCCCTCAGCAAGTACTTAGAGCGGTCAACTCCTTGTACCCTATATTTTACATAATACATACACGCGCGCAACGGTCGAATATACGACCACAAGGTTCCCTTTATATTAAAGGTTGTTCTTCTCAGTCTTATAAACAGATTTTGAATCTTAATAACGAAATACTGTGATATCAATACGTATTCTCTTTTTCGATCTAACCGAAACAATTGGCATTGACCTGTCAATAATAATTGAGTTCCTTTCTCGAACCTATCAAGTTCCAACAAAAGTTCGTCTAGCCAGAACAATTAGCTAAGACATGTCTCAATACGATTAAACAATAGACATAATTTAACTGTACTATTTGCAATCAATAATAGCTTCTACGGATGTGAATATCCAACAACAGTTATTCTACAAGTATATTCTCAGAATCACTAATTCAATTTGAATTAATAAATATGCTCTAACTACGAATAATCAACATTAATTCTCAGACATGGTTTAATCAACAATAATTAACCACCATAATATTTAAACAGTATTAACTCAAGGTTGAGTTAAGGAAACTTGCCTGATTCGTTGACTACTGCTACACAATTTAAGTTAACTTCTTTTGTAAGACCTATCATTAATAAGATCGATCTCTTAATTAGCATCACATATCTTACTCATCGCATGTAATCACATAATCAATCATTAAAGAGTACAACTATACTACCTTAGACTTAACACTTACTCGTTCATTTATAAGTTCTTAATATAACTTGCTAAACTATTTATGATTTTAGAAGACTTAATGTATCATTTCAGTTTCTATTTCAGCAAGCTAAAACAAAACTGACATCTCTTCTGATATTTTGGTTTCTCATTTCAGTAACCTGAAATGTTCATTTCAGGAAGCTTAAATACACTATTCACAAAAATATGAATTCAACTTATTATTTTTCAATCTTTTGGCCAATCATATTCACATGTATTCCATACAAAAAAAGTATTTTTCTGGAATTTTTCAACTCCCTTGAGTATTTTTTAAAAAATTAATTTCTAGTTAATTCCGTAAGAAATTAGCTACCTCACGTTTAACTCTAGAAATTCCCAACTCTTGGAGGGATCTTACACATGTTAACGTGAGCTTCCAGTTTAAATTTCATAGTCATCGGAATTATAGAACTCCGGTTATAGTATTTTTTGCGAAAAAACCCAAATATTGAAATAGTAATAACTTGCTCATTTTAAGTCGGAATGAGCTCATATTTGTACACAAGCTACTTTATCTCACATATTTTCATTCCCGAAAAGATTGGAATTTATTACATTAATTAAGTTGCCGAAATTTCCCTTACAATTTTCGGACAGCCTACTTTTCTGACTTTTTCAGATTTTTGCTTCCGTTACTAAAATCACTCCACACAAAATTTTACAACATATTTTTCAGTGATTCCACTTGGATCTATTAGAAGACTCATATATCTAACTCTAAAAATTGACCACACTCAAAAAATTCAAAGTAGAATGAGAGATATGGTCATTTCCATTTCATACTTTGTTTTCTCAAAAATCTATTTTTTAACTCTTTATGTTTTGAATGAAAACTTTCATGATCTCCCATAAAACTAACATAACTCATCATATTAACTCAAAATAACTCATATACTCATGGATCTAATATGATCCATTATCTAATTCACCAATTAGTCAACAAACACAAGATCAAACACAACAAAAGCTAAGAAAAATTTTATTTTCTATCTTTTGAAAAACCTAACTCATATTTCTTAGTTTAAATCCAACTTTTGATCCATAAAAGAGTTGGATCTAAACATAAAACACTTTTAAACACCAAGATATAAGTTTTTAAGCCTCAGGATCATAGTTTTATAAAAATCAAAACTCAAATCATCACAAAGAGAAATTAAACTATAAAAGCAGGGATTTCTTATACCTTCTCTTGATTTTTTCTCTTCCTCTTCCTAATCTTAGAGTAGAGAACTATTAACTTTGAAAAAAAATCACTCACTCTCCTAACCCTCTTGTCCGTCTCCCTCTATTCTCTCTCTTGGTCTTGCTTTGATAACTTAAGAACATGAAATGAGATAAAAAGATGTAAGAGAAAGGAAATTTGATGTTAGTAATTTTGTATAGATATATTTAGTGTATCTATAATCATCATCCAATGTCCCACTCTTCCTCTCTCTCCTTCTCATTATAAGCTTGCTTTCACTCTTGATTTAACTTGTGGCTTTGATGAAAAGATAAGAATAAGACCAAGGCTTGACACCTAGCAAGTTAGCTCACCTACTAAAGCAATGTAATGATTACATGCCTCCTCCCTTTCTCTCATCTATGTAATTTTCGGCCATGATGGCCTTCTTGGGCCCCTTTTTATTATCTTTTAAGCTCTATTTAGTTTACTTAATGGTCCAAAAGGTCCCCTCCCAATTGGCCTAAGAGTTGGGCCAATCAATTAATTATTTAGGCTAGAAATTCTAATTCTTTGGGCTTGCAATTCAACATAGTTTATACTTTTTAATAATACCACCATTCTCTTATATTATAACTCATTAGGTTATTAATTATCATACCTAATATATGTATTAGGTTTCATAACTTTAATCTTAATTCTCTTTACCAAATAAATGTATACACATTCATAATACTTATTTATTCAATCACGTACATAATTCACATATGTCCTAACATATCCCTCTAGTGTATTAACTTAATAGCCCTAATTGACTTAATAAGTTATAAACACTCACATATTCATCAATACAATTATTATAATTGTATCTTCTACGGAATCCCTATTCGTAACTAGGGTTAAAGTTTCTATTCTCTATTAAGCACAACTCTACTCGTATTTCTCAGTCAATGCACAAATTGACCACTTCTCTAGACTCGTATCATAGATACTCATGGAGAAGGAGGCTCTCCGTACTCAGTTAGAGATGGAGGTGATGAATAGGATTCACTTAGAGGAACAATGGTAGGAAGCCAATGATAGAGCTAATGATCTAGAGGATGAAGTGAGGTGTAAGAGAAGGAAGATGAACAAGATGGGCCATGCTCTATGCACGGCCATGAAGAGGTTAATTGATGGGGTAAATCACTACTCGGTAGAGCAGGGACAAACCCGACATACCATAAGCCGAGACATGGTGGTGCACATTACTCAAAAGGAATACCAGAGCGTCGTGGAGCGTGGAATGTTAGATTGAGTCTAGAGAAAGAAGTTTAGAAGTTGTATCATATTTAATTATGTGCTGTTTAATCTGTTGTAGAAATCTCAGTCTTTTGTGTAAGATG
The DNA here is from genome assembly GCA_016801055.1 of Panax notoginseng. NCBI lineage: Eukaryota > Viridiplantae > Streptophyta > Magnoliopsida > Apiales > Araliaceae > Panax > Panax notoginseng. The sequence goes on along the minus strand of CM029023.1, from coordinate 29,608,001 downwards.
TGAGATAGCGGTAAACCCCGACTTTTGAAAAAAATTAAAGGGGTAGTAAGCTGGTGTTGTCCTCGTCCTTTGTGATAATAGGGGATATGTGTTATCATTTATAGCAGTATACTGGGGAGGATCATGTAATTGTAACGATTGGGCATATGAATATAAATGATCTTATTTCGAAAACGCGTTAAAATTTTTTTATTTCTTTTATTGGAGAAATGTTTAAGTAATATAATTAGATAATAAAATGAAAATTTTATGATATAGAAAATGCCGCCCAGATGTAGAATAACTGCACCGGAAGAGTCGGTTAATGATGAGAGAGGACCAATAGATCCGATTCAGAGGTTTGTAGATTTGTTAGGAGAAGCTCTTAGGGGAAGAAATGAACTAGTTCCACCCATTCTCCAAGCAGCTCCAGTCACAAACTTCAAGGATTTTAAGAGTGTAGGACCACCGTAATTTGTAGGAACAACCGACCCGATCGTGGATCAGACATGGATCAAAGAGATGGAGAAGGCTTTCACCATCGCTCGTGTGGGTGAAGACCAGAAGACGACTTTTGCAACCTATATGATGAGAGGCGAAGCAAACTACTGGTGGGAGGCGAATCAGCAGAGAGCGGGAGAAGGGATAGTCACTTGGGAGAGATTCAAAACTCTGTTCTTCGAGAATTATTTTTCGAAGAGCATGAAGAATAAGATGGAGGTAAAGTTCTTAGAACTTAAGCAAGGAGATATGACGGTGGAGCAATACGCGGCTAAGTTTAATGAACTAGCTCGGTTTGCTGAACACCAGGTGGTAGACGAAGAGAGAAAAGATAGGCGTTTCGAACAAGGACTGAAGCCTTGGTTGTTTAACAAGGTATCGGTTCTTCAGATTGATTCTGTGACGAACGAGATTTTTGTAAATTAATTTTTAATATTTATTGAATTAAATAAATATTTTTCGATGATTTAATTATTGGATTAAATAATTATTTAATACAATTGTGGTAGATTAATTTAATTATATATGTCATATTTATTAAATTAATGTAGAGAACAATTATTATTCAAGTATGTAATTATGAGAGCTTATTGAATTAGATAAAATATTTAATTAAGCATGAGGTTATCTAATTATTTAATTATTAATTAGAGAGTTAATAATTTGACATTATTTATTAATGAGAAATTAATTATATGACTATGTGAAATTATGAGAAGTTATTATATTTTATTTATATTAAATAAGATATATGAAGTATTGTGTAAGTGGGTGTGACATGATTTAAACTATAGTATAAGAGGTTTTATTAAATTAATTGGGTATAAGTCTTTTATACTAGCCAAACATGGCCTTAGTGGGAGTTATGGACAACCCATGACTGGGTTAACTGACCATAACGCGCCAGTTCTTATATCGACGTCTTCTTCATTCATTCTATTATTGCTAAGTCTAGAGAGCTTTCACAAAGAGAGATACAGAGTATTAGTTGAGAAGTCAGAGAGAAATTGATATTCAGCTCTTATTAAAATCTACACTACGCTTTGGGTAATCTCCTCCTTCCCAATTTCTATTTTATGTCATTTAAATTCCATGAAAATGGCTTTCAAAGTTTTTGGTTTAACCTCTGTAATTGGGATAGGAGTAATGATTATGGGTTGTGTATGTGCTATGACATATCACATCGTATTTAATTATATATATTATGTAAACCATATCATCAGTTTCATGAAAACACATGTCGTATATGTTTTTCAAAAACTTATAGAGTTTGGGTTTTGGCCATATGGCCTTATACGTGATATTTCATGTGTTGATCATATATTATCCTTTAATTTTACACTCGTATTGTATTATGCATGTTGATACGAAAAGACCAAAGTTTAAATGAATGGATTCGGTGTTATAACGAATCCGTAGTGACAATTTTCGTGTTTTATTTTCAAAACCTTCAAGAACATCAAAGTAAGTGAAATTGCATGCTTTAATTCTGTAATTAAGTGTTTAAATTGGTTAAAGTCATTATATAAATGTTGGGTTATGTTTATGCATGAATTATATCATGTGGGTATATGTAATTTGGTGAAATTAGTGTTTATGTAATGTTTAATTCGTTGAACTCTGTGTTCTTCACGAACTGGGAATCAAATTCTGGAGTGTCGCACCGCGGCGCCAACTACAGAACTGATGTCCCGCGCCGCAGCGCTAACCCCAGCATTGATGCCCCGCGCCGCAGCGCCACAACGCCATGTACCAAGCCACAACGCCACAGTGCCACAGCGCGAAGCCTTAGTACAAAAGTGGTGCCGCAGCGCCACTCTCCAAAAAATTCAGAAACAAAAATTTTAAAGTGTTTAAGTCCATGAATGTGATGTTAACTTAATGTAATGAACATAAAATTATGTTATAAGTATAATGAGATGTTAAAATAGATACTTAACATGTAAATAACATAATTACATGTGGATTGAATTATTGATTACATAATTAGCTTGTAAATTGTGAGGTGTAAATTATGTGACAATGAATGTGATAAATTGACTAAGTATAGTCATGAATTCGAGATAAGACAAAGAATAACTTATGATGTTTAGTACGTTATTATTGACTGGTATTGTGAACATAATTGATATGTAGGATTTAATTCAAAGAACGAGTTAATTAAGTGTAATCTACGCACGAGGCAAGTTTCCTAACCCTACTTGTTATCATTAAATAAGTTGATTAATTCACCTTTCTACGTTGAGCAAGTTCTCATTATTATTGATCAAGTCTGTTTTGTATATTAAAATTTATTAATCTTTCAAGCATGATGCTGTTATACAATATTTACTCCATTGTATACCTCTTGAGATTCTATTCAAGTTAAGTTATCAATTATTGTTAGACTAGCGAACCCTTATTGATTCGACTAGTCCATAGTTGATGAGCATTCTAAATTTTAGAACCCTTGATGAATTATCCAAACCAAACTTCCGTTGGTGTGGACTCCGATGTCAAACTGAGATGAACAACCCTTTAATAGGGGATTATTTACGCTTCAGCGTTAAGATATTGTGCACAGTATGGTACTAAGGGCTGATCCCCCTAAGTACGAGAAGAAAGGTCCATAGTCTTATGACTGCTAAAGGTTTCAAGTATAACCCTTGACAACCTAGGACATAGTTCAAGGTCTTATGACCCTCAGAAATTTCTTTTGATTCTTGTTATCCATTCTTGATTCAAAAGTTGAGCTTTTATATTCGAAGTTATTATTTTTCTCGCATGTTATTATTCGTTGTTATATTGTTATACTTGTAGGCAATCGTGCTCACTCTTGCGTAATAATAACATTGCAGTTAAGAACGAAAGAGCAGATGAACCTTCCAATAGTAAAGGCAATGGCAAGCTTAGCAAGTAATGAAGATTGATTATTTATGTGGTTATGTAATGATAAGTAGAATTGTTGTTACTTAAGACTTATTTGTTTATGTTTCCGCACAGATGATTTAAGGTTAGAGTAACCTGGGATTTATTTATTATGCAGTTGATGTAACCCCATAAGGGGAGATTTATTATTATTTCTATCTATTGCATGGTTTGCATATATTTACGAGTAGATAGATGGATGATGTTTGTACAGTGAACACCAAATCCTGTGGAAATGGAAGTACTGGATTTGGGGGTGTCACAAGTTGGTGTCAAAGCTGTAGGTTATGAACCTTAGGTGGGGGAACAACCTTAGGTAGTAACCTTATAGGAAGAACATAGTGAAGGAAAACTCTCATCGAGTTCTAAGAGATGAATTTATTAATTGATTGAAGATAATAAAAGACTTTATGTGTTTATGTGTTAAATTATGTGCTCACTAGTACGACTTAGTAACTAAAACTTAAAATTATGTTGTCAGGATGTCAGATGTTGGAGGAGCTAGTCGAGCTGGGGAGGAGGAACCCCGAGTGCCTACTGAAGAGGAGCCTTGAGACATTCATGTTGTCAGGGAGCAGTTGATTCAGAGAGAGCCATCTCCATTGATCACAGTTGTTGGTCAGGAGCATGAGCCTGAGACTGATCTAGAGGAGGATCCTGAGGAAGAGGAAGAGGAAGAGGAGGAGTTCCCACCGAACTCCAATGATGCTGAAATGTATGATGAGTTATATGATTGTAACGTAGAGTTACGTGACACTGTCCAAGATTTGACTGAGTGGGCGATTAGTCAGCAGATTACTCTTGAGCAGAGGGATAGTGAGATTGTGATTCTTCACACACGTTTGGGAAACGTGGAGTGGGTTCTAGTTCACAAGAAGGGTCAAATCGAGGATAAGTCTGCAGAAATAGAAAAGTTGAAGAAGGATCTGAAAGAGAGCTCAGAGAGGCTTGCCATAGCAGAGGAGGGCTGGGTACGAGAGTCATGTCGTGCTGATCTTGCAAAAGATGATCGTCGCGTGAAGAAGGCTAAACTTGAGGAGACGTACTCTACACTTAATAATGCAATGGATGAAGCCCAGGATCGAGTTTTGAGGTACCCAATCCAGTTTGAAGGTCTACCATCGTACATGCTGGATCGCAGAACGATGTCTCACATCATGGAAGAGGAACGTAGCAAGGCTATTCGGCGCCTTAACAGACAGTGATAGTATTAGTTTAATTATGTGAAAACTATTGGTAGTTAATGATGTAAATTCTGATGTGTTTATAAACAAAGGAATATTTTGATGTTTTAAATCATGTCGATTCTTTATCTCGGGATAGTTGATGTAAATAGCAGTGATGCTATCGTTTGGTGTTAAAACTTTTGATTTGAATAAATATATCAAGTTGTTTGAGATAATGTATTAAGTTATTATGTTAAATTGTTGAGTTAAGCCTTAACTATTTAGAGAATTTAATAAAGACCTAATAAGCGTACATTCTTAACAGAAATATGCCGTCGAGAAGAAGACAAAATCGTCAACCAGCTCAGGAAGAGTCAACGAATAACAACAATAATGCCAATGTTAATCCCGTCCAACAATTAGTGAACTTACTAGCCGGAGCAATGAATTATCAACCTCAAGCTCCACCGAATACTTCGTTTAAGGATTTCAAGGCGGTGGGACCGCCAGAGTTTAAAGGCTCTATGAACCCGATTTAAGCTCAGACTTGGGTTATGGAGATGGAGAAGGTTTTTGAGGTCGCAAGAGTTAGAGAGGACCAGAAGACTGCTTTTGTAACGTTTATGCTGAAATCTGAAGCCAGTTTTTGGTGGCAAGCAAACAAGGTCCGTGGAGGAGAAGGTATGATAACCTGGGAGAGGTTCAAGGAGATATTTTTCGAGATGTATTTCCCGACTACCTCGCAGAACCAATTGGAGGTTCAGTTTTTGGAATTGAAGCAAGGGAATATGTCTGTATCAGATTATGCAGCTAGATTCAACGAGTTGGCAAGGTTCACCACATATCAAGTGCATACCGATGAGAAGAAGGCAAGACGTTTCGAACAAGGACTGAAGCCGTGGTTGTATAGTAAGGTGTCGATGTTTCAGTTGAAGATATTTTTCGGGGTACTAGAGAAGGCCATACTCGCTGAGGGTGGAAGCGATGCAGTAACGAAGTATAATCAAGAGCAGAAGAAGAAGAAGAGTGAGAATGAAGGTAATAACAAGACTGGTGGGAGTGGCACTGGGGGTAGCCATAATCAGAAGAGGAAGTGGACGGATAACTCGTCAGCTGGAAGTCAACAAGGAGGGCAGAAGAAGAAGATTGAAGCATGCCCAAACTGCGAAAAAGCCCATTTAGGAGTTTGTATGAAAGGGAAGCGAGTGTGCTACAATTGTGGTCAGGAAGGCCACATAGCACCATACTGTCCAAACCCAAAGAAGGGTGCCTGCTTCACTTATGGTTCAAAGGATCATCTTACAAGGGATTGTCCTAAGAAGGGATCTATGGGAACAAGTTCAGGAGGAAATAGAGGAAATACTGATAGAAACACTCTGACTATCGCAGCACCAACCGCAACCAATCAACCAACTGCCAGGACCTTCAATATGACGGTGCAGGATGCAGTGTAGTCGCGTGATGTGGTGTTAGGTATCATTCCGATCAATAGAGTTAATGCTTACGTATTATTTGATTCGGGTGCTACTTGTTCATTTATATCCGATGACTTTGCTAAGAATTTAGAATTGCCTAAGGATGAGTTAGAATACCCCATGAACATAGAAATCGCGAATAGAGAAATAATCCCTGTTAAATACGTGCATAAGAACTGTAGAGTGGATATTAAGGGTAATATCATGAATGTAGATCTTATCCCTATTTGACTTGGAGAATTTGACGTTATCTTGGGAATGGACTGGTTATTCAATTACGGGGCGGTAATTGATTGCCAAAAGAAGCGTATTAACCTTATGACTCCGTCAAAGGTTATATTTTATGGTAGCAAGTCTCCTAGACAAGCGAGTTATCTGACGATGATGCAGGCCAGGAGGTTGTTAAGACAAGGCTGTGTAGGATATCTAGCTTACATAGTCGATAGTCGTAAAGAGAATCCAAAAATAGATGAGATACCAGTAGTGCGAGATTTTGCAGACGTATTTCTAGACGATTCGCCAGGACTTCCTCCAGATAGAGCAGCTGAATTCGTGATCGATTTGGCTCTAGGAACGGCTCCAATATCGAAGGCACTATACCGAATGGCACCAGTAGAGATGAAAGAACTGATGGTCCAACTATAAGAATTACTGGACAAAAAGTATATACAACCAAGCGTATCACTGTGGGGAGCGCCGGTTTTATTTGTAAAAAAGAAGGACGGATCGACGCGACTCTGCATTGATTACAGAGAACTGAATAAGGTCACGATTAAGAATAGATATCCATTACCGAGGATCGATGATCTGTTTGATCAATTTAAGGGAGCGAAATACTTTTCCAAGATAGATTTGAGGAGTGGATATCATCAACTAAAGGTGAGACCAGAGGATGTACCGAAGACAGCGTTCAGAGCACGATATGGTCACTACGAATTTTTAGTAATGTTGTTTGGTTTAACAAATGCTCCTGCAGCATTTATGGAACTAATGAATGGTGTGTTCAAACCGTTTTTGAACAAGTTTGTAGTAGTATTTATAGATGATATTTTGGTATATTCGAAAACCAAGGAAGAACATGAAGAGCATTTAAGATTAACGTTGGAAGTGTTGAGAAGGGAGAAGTTGTATGCCAAGTTTTCAAAATGTGAATTCTGGATCGAGCGAGTACAATTTCTTGGACATGTGATTGATAGGGACGAAATTTCGGTGGATCCATTTAAAGTCGAAGATGTGATTAACTGGGATCAGCCGAAGACGCTGTCGGAAGTACGAAGTTTTCTTGGATTGGCAGGTTAATACAGAAGATTCATTCAGAATTTTTCCAAGATCGCAACTCCGTTGACGAATTTGACTAGGAAATCGGTGAAATTTGTTTGGACGGAGAAGTGTGAGGAAAGCTTTCAAGAATTGAAGAAGAGGTTGAGTACAACACCTGTGTTGTCTATTCCGGACGATACAGGAAATTTTGCGGTTTATAGTGATGCGTCGCATAAGGGACTTGGCTATGTGCTTATGCAGAACGGTAGAGTCATTGCGTATGCGTCACGACAACTGAAAGATTACGAGAAGGGGTATCCGACCCATGACTTGGAGTTAGCTGCAGTGGTTTTTGCTTTGAAAATCTGAAGGCACTATCTCTACGGGGAGAAGTGTGAAATATATACGGACCATAAGAGTCTGAAATATATTTTTACATAGAAAGAATTGAATATGCGCCAAAGAAGGTGGTGAGAATTAATTAAGGACTACGATTGTGAGATTTTGTACCATCCAGGTAAGGCAAACGTGGTTACCGACGCTTTAAGTAGAAAGGGTCGGGAGAAACTGATGTTGTTGACCGCTCAGAAGGAATTGATTTCAGCAATGGAGAAGTTGGAGTTAAAAGTGAAGCATCCTATGGAAATTGATGAGAAACTGTTTCAGATGCAATCTGGTACAACCCTACTGGATAAAGTTAAGGAGGCTCAACTTCAGGACGATGAATGCAAAAAGGTGATAAGGAAGATATCCGAAGGAACTGAACCGAGATTTAAGATGGATAAGGAAGGAATACTGAGATTCGAGAACAGAATTTGGGTACCGCCAGTAACAGACATTAAGGAAGATATTTTGAGCGAGGCTCATAACTCACGATATTCGATTCACCCTGGTAGTACCAAGATGTACCAAGATCTTCGACAACATTTCTGGTGGCCGAATTTAAAACGTGATGTTGCAGAATGTGTTGCCAAGTGTCTGACCTGTCAGAAAGTTAAAGCAGAACATCAGAGACCGAGTGGATTGCTAAAACCGTTGGAGATCCCAGAATGGAAATGGGAACATATTGCAATGGACTTTGTGGTTGGCCTTCCGACGACTCAGAAAGGCTGCGACGCAGTATGGGTTATCGTTGACCGACTGACGAAATCCGCACACTTCCTTCCGATCAAAATCAGATTCAACTTAGATCAGTTGGCAAAGTTATATGTAAAAGAGATTTATTTCGAGGCACGAAGTGCCGGTATCAATCGTTTTCGATAGGGATCCGCGCTTTACGTTGAACTTCTGGAAATGTCTACAAGAATGCATGGGTACACAGTTGCGAATGAGTACGGCATATCACCCTCAGACAAATGGACAGAATGAAAGAACAATTCAGACATTGGAAGATATGTTAAGAGCATGTATAATGGACTTTAAAGGAAATTGGGATGATCATCTACCGCTCGTAGAGTTCGGTTACAACAATAGTTACCACGCTAGTATTGGCATGCCGCCTTATGAAGCTTTATACGGCAGAAAGTGCAGAACTACGCTTTACTGGGATGAAGTTGGTGAAAGACAGATGCTAGGGCCAGAATTGGTAGTGATCCGAACAAGATTGACTGCAGCTCAAGATAGACAGAAGACATACGCCGATCCACACTGTAAGAATGTTGAGTTTGAACCGGGTAGTTATGTGTTCTTAAACGTCTTCCCCTGGAAGGGAAAGATCAAGTTTGGAAAGAAAGGGAAATTAAGCCCAAGATTCATTGGACCCTTTGAAGTACTATGAAGAATCAGAGAAGTCGCGTACGAGGTAGCCTTACCTCCAGCACTCGAGAATGTCCACAATGTCTTCCATGTTTCAGTTTTACGACCCTACAAACCCGATTACAAGCATGTAATTGAATACGAACCCCTACATTTTGAAAAAGACTTGTCTTATGAAGAAATCCCTATTCAAATTGTCGACCGAAAAGAACAAATTCTGAGAAATAAAGTAATACCTTCTGTTAAGGTAATTTGGAGGAACCACAACGCTGAAGAAGCTACGTGAAAACTCGAAGAGAATATGATGAAGAATTATCCTCATTTATTTACCTAGATTGTTGTAAGCGATTCTAGGGACAAAATCTTTTTAAGGGGGGAGAATGTAATGGGTCGAATTTATTGAGTTGTGATTCTGGGGACATAATCCTTTTAAGGGGGGAAAGATATGTCGAACGAGATTTTTGTAAATTAATTTTTAATATTTATTGAATTAAAAAAATATTTTTCAATGATTTAATTATTGGATTAAATAATTATTTGATGCAATTATGGTAGCTTAATTTAATTATATGTGTCATATTTATTAAATTAATGTAGAGAATAATTATTATTCAAGTATGTAATTATGTGAGCTTTTTGAATTAAATGAAATATTTAATTAAGCATGAGGTTATTATTAATTAGAGAGTTAATAATTTGACATTATTTATTAATGAGAAATTAATTATATGACTATGTGAAATTATGAGAAGTTATTATATTTTATTTATATTAAATAAGATATATGAAGTATTGTGCAAGTGGGTGTGACATGATTTAAACTATAGTATAAGAGGTTTTATTAAATTAATTGGGTATAAGTCTTTTATACTAGCCAAACATGGCCTTAGTGGGAGTTATGGACAGTTACCCATGACTGGGTTAACTGACCATAATGCACCAGTTCTTATATCGACGTCTTCTTCATTCATTCTATTATTGCTAAGTCTAGAGAGCTTTCACAAAGAGAGATACAGAGTATTAGTTGAGAAGTCAGAGAGAAATTGATATTCAGCTCTTATTAAAATCTACACTACGCTTTGGGTAATCTCCTCCTTCCAAATTTCAATTTTACGTTATTTAAATTCCATGAACATGGCTTTCAAAGTTTTTGGTTTAACCTCTATAATTGGGATATGAGTAATGATTATGGGTTGTGTATGTGTTATGACATATCACATCGTATTTAATTATATATATTATGTAAACCATATCATCAGTTTCATGAAAACACGTGTCGTATATGTTTTTCAAAAACTTATAGAGTTTGGGTTTTGGCCATATGGCCTTATACGTGATATTTCATGTGTTGATCATATATTATCCCTAAATTTTACACTCGTATTGTATTATGCATGTTGATACGAAGAGACCAAAGTTTAAATGAACGGATTCGGTGTTATAACGAATCCGTAGTGACAATTTTCATGTTTTATTTTTAAAACCTTCAAGAACATCAAAGTCAGTGAAATTGCATGCTTTAATTCTGTAATTAAGTGTTTAAATTGGTTAAAGTCATTATATAAATGTTGGGTTTTGTTTATGCATGAATTATATCATGTGGGTATGTGTAATTTGGTGAAATTAGTGTTTATGTAATGTTTAATTCGCTGAACTCTGTGTTCTTCGCGAACTGGGAATCAAATTCTGGAGTGTCGCGCCGCGACGCCAACTCCAGAACTGATGTCCCACGCCGCAGCACCACCGCGCCGCAGCGCCAACCCCAGCACTGATGCCCCGCACCGCAGCGCCACAGCGCCATGTACCAAGCCACAGCGCCACGGCGCCACGGCGCCACGGCGCCGCAGCGCGAAGCCTTAGTACAAAAGTGGCGCCGCAGCTCCACTCTCCAGAAAATTCAGAAACAAAAATTTTAAAGTGTTTAAGTCCATAAATGTGATATTAAATTAATGTAATGACATGTACATAACATGTAAATAACATAATTACATGTGGATTGAATTATTGATTACATAATTAGCTTGTAAATTGTGAGGTGTAAATTATGTGACAATGAATGTGATAAATTGACTAAGTATAGTCATGAATTCGAGATTAGACAAAGAATAACTTATGATGTTTAGTATGTTATTATTGACTGGTATTGTGAACATAATTAATATGTAGGATTTAATTCAAAGAACGAGTTAATTAAGTATAATCTACACACGAGGCAAGTTTCCTAACCCTACTTGTTATCATTATATAAGTTGATTAATTCACCTTTCTACGTTGAGCAAGTTCTCATTATTATTGATCAAGTCTGTTTTGTATATTAAAGTTTATTAATCTTTCAAGCATGATGTTGTTATACAATATTTACTCCATTGTATACCTTTTGAGATTCTATTCAAGTTAAGTTATCAATTATTGTTAAACCTTATTAGACTAGCGAACCCTTATTGATTCGACTAGTGCATAGTTGATGACCGTTATAAATTTCAGAACCCTTGATGAATTATCCAAACCAAACTTTCGTTGGTGCAGACTCCGATGTCAAACTGAGATGAACAACCCTTTAATAGGGGATTATTTACGCTTTAGCGTTAAGATATTGTGCACAGTATGGTACTAAGGGCTGATCCCCCTAAGTACGAGAAGAAAGGTCCATAGTCTTATGACTGTTAAAGGTTTCAAGTATAACCCTTGACAACCAAGGACATAGTTCAAGGTCTTATGACCCTCAAAAATTTCTTTTGATTCTTGTTATCCACTCTTGATTCAAAAGTTGAGCTTTTATATTCGAAGTTATTATTTTTCTCGCATGTTTTTATTCATTGTTATATTGTTATACTTGTGGGCAATCGTGCTCACTCTTGCGTAATAATAACATTGCAGTTAAGAACGAAAGAGCAGACGAACCTTCCAATAGTAAAGGCAAGGGCAAGCTTAGCAAGTAATGAAGATTGATTATTTATGTGGTTATGTAATGATAAGTAGAATTGATGTTACTTGAGACTTATTTATTTATGTTTCCGCACAGATGATTAAGGTTAGAGTAACCTGGGATTTATTTATTATGCAGTTGATGTAACCCCATAAGGGGAGACTTATTATTATTTCTATATGTTGCATGGTTTGCATATATTTATGGGTAGATAGATGGATGATGTTTGTATAGTGAACACCAAATCCTATGGAAATGGAAGTACCAAATTTGGGGGTGTCACAGATCCATTCACGACTTTGCTAGAAAAGGCTATTATTGCAGAAGGAGGAAGTGAAGCTTTAAGTCTGTATAACAAAGAAAAGAAGGGAAAAAACACCGGTGGAGAAAACCGCGGAGGAAGTAGTAGCGGAGGTAGTAACTTAGGAAGGAGGAAGTGGGAGAACAACAACAACAAGAATCCAAACAATCAAGTGGGGAAATTTTGGGGGAGAGTTTAAGAAGAAGGTGGAAGGATGCCCAAAGTGTGGAAGGTATCACCAAGGTGAGTGTTGGAAAGGGCGCAATGTATGTTACAACTGTGGCCAAGAGGGGCATATTTTGCCTAACTGCCCAAAGTCGAAGAAGATCAAAGGTTGTTACGCTTGTGGTTCGGCACCTGATCAAAGACTGCCCGAAGAAAGGAAGTGACGGAGGAAGCAGCCAGCACGGAGGGAGTGGAAAACTGATGATTGGCGGACCAACACCATCCAATCGTCCAACTGCCAGACCATTTATTATGACCGTTCAGGATGCCGTAGCTGCAAAGGACGTTGTGTCAGGTATCATTCCAATCAATAATATGAATGCCTATGTATTATTTGATTCGGGTGCCACCTATTCTTTTGTATCTGAGGAATTTGCTAATCGACTTAATTTACCCCGAGAACGATTAGGAAATCCCTTGAACATAGAAGTTGCGAATAAGGAAGTAATCCATGTAGAGTATATTTACTGAAACTGTCGAGTAAATATTAAAGATCATGAACTAAGTGTAGACCTGATCCCAATAAGATTGGGAGAGTTTGACGTAATACTAGGAATGGATTAGTTATATAACCATGCGGCGGTAATTGACTGTCAAAATAAGTGTGTGAACCTTCAGACTCCGAGTAAGTCTAAGGTAGTGTTTTATGGTAGCTCATCGCTTAGGCAATCGTGTTGCGTTACAATGATGCAGGCCAAGAAATTGTTAAGGAAAGGATGCGTAGGTTATTTAGCTTACATCGTAGATACTCAAAAAAAGGGAGTAGAAATTAAAGATATATCCATAGTAAATTAATTTCAAGATGTGTTTCCGGACGATCTGCCTGGCCTTCCGCCAGACAGAGAAATTGAGTTCGTAATAGACTTAGCACCGGGAACAACACCTATTTTGAAAACTCCATATCGTATGGTGCCAGTAGAAATGAAGGAATTGATGATACAACTTCAAGAATTATTAGATAAGGGGTACATTTAACCGAGTGTGTCTCTGTGACACCCCCAAATCCTGGTACTTCATTTCCTCAAGATTTGGTGTTCACGTAATCAAAACATTCATTACTAACTACCCAATTGATAAAATTGAATAAATAAAACCTGCCCATACAGGATTAAACTTAAATAAAAATCTCCCAGGTTATCTAACCTTTACAAACATTCATTCATGCGAAAATTAAATTAATATAAACTTCTTTACAATCTTTAAACAAAGTCTAAAAATAAACTGTCTAACTATTACAGGTCTTCAGCATTGCTTAATCTTTCCTTTCCCTTTACTGGTGCTAAGTATATCACCAGTTTCAACTTTAGCTGTAAGAAATTTTACAGGCAAGAGTGAGCAAACAAGGCCCACTTGAAATAATAATAAATAAATCAGTTAACTTTACATCATGTACCAACATTAGCTTTAATAGAACTGAACAATAGATTCTATTACTTTCTAAAAACTTTAATCAATTACTGAGGGTCTAATGACCACGAATCATGTCCACAGTTATAAGTAATTTTTCAACTTAAACTTTAACAGTCATAAGACTATAAGGACTTCACGTACTTAGGGGGATCAACCCTTCGTACAATGTATTGTGCACAATCATTTCAACGCTAAGCGTAACCTCTTATAAAAGAGTTGTTCTTCTCAGTATTTAGAATACAAGTCCGTACCAAAGTGAGTTTGGTTTGGATACATCACGGGGTAATTTAGAATTCAACGATAATCAACTAAGGGTTAGTTGATTACAAACAACATAACTGTATACTATGGAATAATCATAGTTGAATTGATATTTATAAACTAACATCATGCTTTAGGAATAATTTAATAGCATAATCATGGAATAATCATAGCATGCATCCTCATAAACCAATAGATACACGAGCTTAATCAACAATAAACAATCTAACTCTACGAAAGTGTAAAGTTAGCAATTTGTACAATTGAACTGGAATTAAAGCGATAATATAACATAACAGTGAAAAGTAACCTTGCTGAATAATAAAGTAGAAAGGGTTAGGGAACTTGCCTCGCGTGTAGGTTAAACAATTACTATTCACGTTCACCCCAAGTCCTACACATACCATATGCATTGACAATACACATTAGTTACACTAACATTGTAAAACCCCAACTTTTTGAATAAAGATGAATTTTCTATAAATATTATTTTTGAATATTATGGAGTTAATTTTATATAATGTTATAGTTGTGGGTAATATTTATTAATTTTACAAAGTACGCAAGTTGTTATATAATATTCGATTGGTCGGGGAATATTCGTTTTAACAGGGAATATTCGTACAACGGCACAATCATTGGTGGACCCCACAACGAAATTATTGTCGAATGGAGAAAACGACAAAAATATTTTATCAATATAACGGCAGAAGTTTTACCGTTGATACTGTTGAACTACTCGGTAGTAAAAGTACAGTAATACGCGTGGTTGCATAGTAGCACACGGTATTGATTATTAATGCTTATGTGGGAAGTCATCTCAGTTTTGTTTTATTACTTATATATATATATATATATATATATATAAGGTATGTATTTATATATATTATATATATATAAGTAAAGTGGTTAAGTTGTCAAAATTGGGTGGGATTGATGTTGTCGGGTGGAGTATGATTCTTTTTCAAAGGCATGTGTTTATATATATATAATTATTATAGATTTTATTTTTTTCTTTGACTTTTATGTTAACATTTGAGAATTAAGCGTCTGATGAGCAATCAGTGAGTTTCCTACTGTTAATCCGTGAATTATTTTTCTTAATAGTACCTCTTCTATTCTTCTATAAATAGAAGCTCATTCCTTCATTATTTTCTTACGAATTCACTGAAACTCCAGAGAGAGAAATTATAAAGAAGCTATAGAAAAGTATTCTACTTCTTCCCTACTCTTATATTCAGTTTCTTTTACGGTAAGGGGTGTTATTCTTTCTTATTCATGAAGAGAACTGTTGTTATTCCATTTCTTATTATTCTGTTGGAATAACCTGTATATGTGGTCTACCCTATACTTGGTGACATTCTTCTATTATTCTGTTGGAACATCCTGTCTGTGTGTTTTACACCGGACCTGGTTCCGTTTTTATTATTATTCTGTTGGAACATCCTGTCTGTGTGTTTTACACCGGACCTGGTTTCGTTTTTATTATTATTCTGTTGGAACATCCTGTCTGTGTGTTTTACACCGGACATGGTTCCGTTTTTATTATTATTCTGTCGGAATATCCTGTCTGTGTGTTTTACACCGGACCTGGTTCTATTATTTATTATTCTATCGGAATATCCTGCCTGTGCGTTTACGCCGGACCTGGTTCCATTATTTATTATTCTGTTGGAATAACCTGTTTGTGCGGTCTATCGCATGCATGGTGATTTCTTTTGTTATCCATTCTTTATTGTACTCAATTGGTTAAGTTTTGACTTCTATACTCCATGAAATTTGTAGAATATCCTTGATAATTGCGTTTCATCCAATATCTTTTCATGAAAATATTCTTCTAAGTATTCTTGAATTTTACTCCACAAAGCAGTATCATGTTGACAATTTGGACGTTGTTAATTCTTGGATAAATTAATTCTTGAACTTGTTTTATTGAATTCTTATATCATTGTCATCATACTCATGTTTATAAAATGTTGAAAGTCATCTGTGGCCTGTAGTGCATAGATGGACTTGGTATGATTATGACCATGGATTATTCGGTATAGTCATGACCGTAATGTTACAAATGATGTGGTAAAAGTCCTCATTGGCCTGTAGTGCATTGATGGACAGTTGTTGGCATGATCATGACCATTAATGAATACACGAATATCCTTGGCCGTAGTGCAAGGGTGATTCGATGATGTGGATTATTTTATTAAGCTGAGTCTCAGCGATCACAGTGTTGAAAAACCTTTTAAATCATAAAAGATAGTAGAGTTTATTTTCTACTTGACTCTTTTAATGGATTGCCTGTTCCGCTGCAGTTAAACTTGATGTCTATTATATTTTATCAGTTTAACATTGTTGAAGACTAATGATAATTTATTCTGCATTATCTTAGTCATAATATTTCGTACTGGGCTAGTTGAGCTCACCCTTTCTTTCATTGTTCTCTTCAGGAAATGAGAACGTAGCTGGGACAAGTCGGGGAACGGAGTGATGGTCCGAATGATAGTATTAGTTAGTAGTCCTCACTATTCTATGTAATGGTGTGTTAATAAATGTAATGAGGACTCCTTTTGAGTATGAATACTCTCTAGAAGATAATATTTGTATTCAAACTCACAGTTTATGTTTTGTCGTATTGTACACGACAGTTGTATTAGTAAGTTGTATTTGTATTTTTTACCATGTATCTGACGACCCAAGATGGGTGATGTATACCTAATTTTGGGAGCGTCACAGTTGGTATCAGAGCTTAGGGATATGATCCCTGGCTAAGATGTGAGACTAGAACTAGGAGGGGAAAGACGTGAAATTCTTTCACTAGTATGACCTACCTAAGTTTATTTGTTATTTAATTGCTTGGTTAGAGTATATTGACAATATGTGACATGTTAATTAACCCTTGTTTTGTGGCAGTATTTGAAAATGGCAGCTGAAAATGTCAACAATGGAGTGAATGAGACCGTGGCACCTCTAATCAGCAACCAGGATAATGTAATATCAAGCGAAGAAGAAATTAGAGATATCTACGTGGTAAGTGAAGAACTAATAGTTACACCCGAGCTAGTGGCAGAGGTAGCAGCTGAGAGTGAGGAAGAAGAGGAAGAAGAGGAACCTGAGGAGAATTGGTTAGAAGAAATTTATGATCAAAACTTAGAATTACAAAATCGTGTTCATGAGTTAGAAGAGCAGGCTGAAGAACGGCAGGCGGCCGTTGAGAAAAGAGATGTAACGATTCAAAATTGTGTTACCCGATATGTGATGCTCGAACAAAATCACGCTTTGGCAGAGTGTAAGATATTAAAGTTGGAATCTGAGAATTCAAATATCAAGGATCAGCTGAAAGAAGAAACAACTGAACGAGTGAGAATGAAGGATGCGTGGGTAAAAGCCGCACGACGTGTTGATATTTTAGAAAGAGACGTCCGATCCAAAAAGACTAAAATAGATGATATACATTTCTCTTTTTGGACAGCAATTGGGAGAACCCAACATCGAGTTTTGAATTACCCTGTACAGAGCGGTCAATCTGAACTCGATATGGATCGAAGATTGATGATTCAGATCATGAAGCAGGAGTACGATGAAGTAGTTGAGGGTGGAATATGTCCTATATTAAAGTCAATTCCTACGATAGTGATGACACCAAATGCTACTCCAGACAAGTCAAAGCCGGGTAGTTCAAGGGAGAGCGGTTGTCATAACTTCCCAACAAGTGAGGAACCCAAATGAAGTTATCGCGGGTAAGCTAATCATAAACCCTTGCGAATATTGTACCTTATTCGATACTGGTTCTACCCACTCTTGTATTTTACCTAGTTGTGTTCAACGTTTAAATTTGGCTCTTAAAAAAAAATTTATTAGACTTGACTTATCTGTTGAAAATCTGTTAGAAGAAACCTTCATTAACTCCACTATTTATAAATCTTGTTTGATTCAAATCAACACTTTCACGTTACCTGTCGATATGTGATTTTTGGAAACGATTGGTTAACTACTCATCATGCTTTTCGTTAGGTTGTTAACTTTCATATTCCTAACCAACCTGTTATGCGAATTCAAGCAACCAAACCACTAAAGTCAATCATTGTTATATCAAGTCATAAGTAAAGATCCCCGTTCCTTTCGTTGTTGACTTCCTGGTGTGGAATGCACCAAAGTCAGACTTTCTGTAGGAGACGTTGTAAATGACGATGGCAAATTGATAGGTATCAATGTGACGTGTTATCCAATTCTGGGATGAGAGTCACAGTTTTGAATGATATTTCTATTGTTAATAAATTTTTTGACGTATTCTTGAAGATTTCCTAGCCTACCCCTAGAGCGTGAAATCAAATTTTGTATTGACCCCAGTACAAAACCAATTTCTTAAACCCTCAAATATTTCTTTACTTAAAACAAACGTATCATGCGCCAAAGACGTTGGCTCGAGCTGTTAAAGATTACGATCGTACCATTTAATATCCTTGTAGAAAAGCGAACGTGGTAGCTGACGCGTTGAGTAGAAGATCGTATGCGTTTACAAGTGTGAATATACGAACCCACGTGAAGATAACGAAGATACGAGTAGAATCGACTTTAATCGATAAAGTTAAATTCGCTCAAGTTACATACTCAGAGCAGGTGAATGAAGAAGGTTCAAGAGGGCGTTATTTTAGAAGCAAGAATCGATGATGAAGGAATACTTCGAGTCAACTCCAGACTTTGTATTCCTAACGATCCTGAGTTAAAGTATAAAATCATGATGGAGGCGCACAACACACTGTTTGCAATCCATCCTGGGAGTACCAAAATTTATCATGATCTTCGACATACATTTTGGTGGGGCAATATGAAGAGAGAGATATCGCTGTTTATCTCAAGGTGTTAACGTGTCAACGAGTCAAGGCTGAGCATCAAGTACTAAAAGGTCCATTGCAACCACTTGAAATTCTAGAATGGAAGTGGGAGCACATTACCATGGATTTCGTTACCGGTTTTCCTAAGGTTTCTCAAGGTATAGATGCGATTTGGGTCATTGTTGATAGATTGACCAAGTCTGCTCATTTATTACCTATACGAGAAACTTATACACTTGAACGTCTTGCTTGTATGTACATAAACGAGATTGTAAGACTGCATGGTATGCCAGTATCCATAGTTTCTGATCGAGACCCGAGTTTCACTTCACGATTTTGGGTTAGTTTGCAAAAAGCTATGGGCACGGAGTTATGATTTAGTTCAACATATCATCCTCAGACGGACGGACAATCAGAGAGGACTATTCAAACTCTTAAAGATTTATTAAGACTATGTGTCCTTGATTTCAAGGGAAGTTGGGACAAGTTCTTACTGTTGGTGGAGTTTTTATACAACAACAGTTATCAAGCAAGTATTGGCATGGCTCCATTCGAAGCGTTGTATGGAAGAAAATGTCGTTCTCCAGTATGCTGGGATGAGTTGGGTGAAGAAACGTTGTTGGGACCGGAGTTGGTACGTATGACTACGGAAAAGATTCAAACGATCCGGCAACGTATAAAAACCTCACAAGATCGACAAAAGAGTTATGCTAATCTTCCTCGAAAGGACGTGAAATTCGATATAGGAGATCATGTGTTGTTACGTGTTGTTCCATGAAAAGGAGTTACGAGATTTGAAAAGAGAGGAAAGCTCAATCCTCGATTCATCGACCCATTTTTAATCCTTGATCGAGTAGGAACTGTGGCCTATAGACTCGCTTTACCGTCAAGTATGTCTCGTGTTCAAAACGTTTTTTACATATCCATGTTGCGTAAATATGTGAAAGACCCGAACCACATTATTGAGTTAGAACCGAACGAAATAGCGGAAGATTTGACGTATGAAGAGGTTCCTGTTCAAATCTTGGATAAGAAGGAACAAATTTTACGCACCAAGGTTATACCTCTAGTCAAAGTTTTGTGGAGAAACCACGATGTTGAGGAAATGACTTGGGAGTTAGAATCTGAAATAAAATCAAGGTATCCTTACCTCTTCAATATACCAGGTACGTACCCTAATTTCGAGGGCGAAATTTCATAAGAAGGGGAGATTGTAAAACCTCAACTTTTTAAATAAAGATGAATTTTCTATAAATATTATTTTTGAATATTATGGAGTTAATTTGATATAATGTTATAGTTGTGGGTAATATTTATTAATTTTACAAAGTACGCAAGTTGTTATATAATATTCGATTGGTCGGGGAATATTCGTTTTAACAGGGAATATTCGTACAACGGCACAATCATTGGTGGACCCCACAACGAAATTATTGTCGAATGGAGAAAACGACAAAAATATTTTATCAATATAATGGCAGAAGTTTTACCGTTGATACTGTTGAACTACTCGGTAGTAAAAGTACAGTAATACGCGTGGTTGCATAGTAGCACACGGTATTGATTATTAATGCTTACGTGGGAAGTCATCTCAGTTTTGTTTTATTACTTATATATATATATATATATATATATATATATATATATATATATATATATATATATATATATATATAAGGTATGTATTTAGATATTATATATATATATATAAGTAAAGTGGTTAAGTTGTCAAAATTGGGTGGGATTGATGTTGTCGGGTGGAGTATGATTCTTTTTCAAAGGCATGTGTTTATATATATATAATTATTATAGATTTTATTTTTTTCTTTGACTTTTATGTTAACATTTGAGAATTAATCGTCTGATGAGCAATCAGTGAGTTTCCTACTGTTAATCCGTGAATTATTTTTCTTAATAGTACCTCTTCTATTCTTCTATAAATAGAAGCTCATTCCTTCATTATTTTCTTACGAATTCACTGAAACTCCAGAGAGAGAAATTATAAAGAAGCTATAGAAAAGTATTCTGCTTCTTCCCTACTCTTATATTCAGTTTCTTTTACGGTAAGGGGTGTTATTCTTTCTTATTCATGAAGAGAACTGTTATTATTCCATTTCTTATTATTCTGTTGGAATAACCTGTATACGTAGTCTACCCTATACTTGGTGACATTCTTCTATTATTCTGTTGGAACAACATGTCTGTGTGTTTTACACCGGACCTGGTTCCGTTTTTATTATTATTCTGTTGGAACATCCTGTCTGTGTGTTTTACACCGGACCTGGTTCTGTTTTTATTATTATTCTATTGGAACATCCTGTCTGTGTGTTTTACACCGGACCTGGTTCCGTTTTTATTATTATTCTGTCGAAATATCCTGTCTGTGTGTTTTACACCGGACCTAGTTCCATTATTTATTATTCTGTCGGAATATCCTGTCTGTGCGTTTACGCCGGACCTGGTTCCATTATTTATTATTCTGTTGGAATAACCTGTTTGTGCGGTCTATCGCATGCTTGGTGATTTCTTTTGTTATCCATTCTTTATTGTACTCAATTGGTTAAGTTTTGACTTCTATACTCCATGAAATTTGTAGAATATCCTTGATAATTGCGTTTCATCCAGTATCTTTTCATGAAAATATTCTTCTAAGTATTCTTGAATTTTACTCCACAAAGCAGTATCATGTTGACAATTTGGACGTTGTTAATTCTTGGATAAATTAATTCTTGAACTTGTTTTATTGAATTCTTATATCATTGTCATCATACTCATGTTTATAAAATGTTGAAAGTCATCTGTGGCCTGTAGTGCATAGATGAACTTGGTATGATTATGACCAGGGATTATTCGGTATAGTCATGACCGTAATGTTACAAATGATGTGGTAAAAGTCCTCATTGGCCTGTAGTGCATTGATGGACAGTTGTTGGCATGATCATGACCATTAATGAATACACGAATATCCTTGGCCGTAGTGCAGGGGTGATTCGATGATGTGAATTATTTTATTAAGCTGAGTCTCAGCGATCACAGTGTTGAAAAACCTTTTAAATCATAAAAGATAGTAGAGTTTATTTTCTACTTGACTCTTTTAATGGATTGCCTGTTCCGCTGCAGTTAAACTTGATGTCTATTATATTTTATCAGTTTAACATTGTTGAAGACTAATGATAATTTATTCTGCATTATCTTAGTCATAATATTTCTTACTGGGCTAGTTGAGCTCACCCTTTCTTTCACTGTTCTCTTCAGGAAATGAGAACGTAGCTGGGACAAGTCGGGGAACGGAGTGATGGTCCGAATGATAGTATTAGTTAGTAGTCCTCACTATTCTATGTAATGGTGTGTTAATAAATGTAATGAGGACTCCTTTTGAGTATGAATACTCTCTAGAAGATAATATTTGTATTCAAACTCACAGTTTATGTTTTGTCGTATTGTACACGACAGTTGTATTAGTAAGTTGTATTTGTATTTTGTACCATGTATCTGACGACCCAAGATGGGTGATGTATACCTAATTTTGGGGGCGTCACAAACATTACCTTTATGAGTTCCTTTATTACTCTTAGTATAGCTACTAACTAAGTTTAAGTTTAAACCACAACACATCTTTCATGAACATTACTTTTTAGCTATATTACAACTACCTAAATGATCATGCCATTGCACCATATGTACATTAACAACTTAATACAACATCCTAATACATGTTCAACATGTTATCATTAAGTTATACTAATACCCAAAGGGTTGCACTTGCATTCGTGCATCCCGACGCCCTCCGATTGGCTCCAAATACACAATAGTCCTAAAGATGGCCATTTTGACAACTGTTACAGACCTCAAATTAAAAAACATAAAGAATGAAAGTTGTAGGTCTACTCTTCCTCTTTCTGAATCATCTTGAATTACCTAAATCGGAGTTCGTATGAAAACGTTATGGCCGTTTTACTACAGGAGGTCAAATCTGCCCAACTAGGCCACTTTTCCGGCGCCGGGGCGCGGAACAGTGGCGCTGGGGCGTGAGATACGGCGCTGGGGCGCGAGCTACGGCGCTGGGGCGCGAGCATCAGCGCTGAGGCGCGAGCTTCAGCGCTGGGCGCGAGCTACGGGCCCATTTTTGACGCTGGGGCGCGAACCTTGGCGCCAGGGCGCGAGATTTGGCGTTGGGGCGTGAATTTTGACGCTGGGGCGCCGAAACTCACAGAAACCAACCACGAACAACTAAATTTTATGTCTATAACTTCAATTCCAACACTAATTGACATGAATAACTAATGCAAATTACACATAAACTTCACCGAGCATACAAATACTAAATTAACACAACTTAAACCATAATTTTAGAAAATTAAATACTAGAATAACATATTTTAAAACTCAAAAACTCCATTTTTGATATTTTTCATAAAAATAAACACTGTGATTTTGTTATTCAACCAAAACAGAAATTTCAAAGCATCATAATTATGTTTTTACATACTCTATCAATTCTAACAATCAATTTATCCATTTAACAACAATTAAACCTTAATTTCTATTTTAAAATAGCCATATTCATACATATTGTCATATGAACACTCTGTAATATATTTTCTTCCACAAAACACATATATGCATGAACTAATTTCTCTATAATCATATATAAGTTCATAGAACAACCATATAATCAATAATCATGCCAAACCATATACATAACAACAATTTATCTTTTATAAAATTTTCACAGAGACTTTTTGGGAAGAAGAAAACTAAATTTTTAAAGAAAGAGCTAGAGCTCCTACCTTGGATTATGAAAGATGATGACACTATCCCTTTTTCTCCAAATCTTTTCTCCAAAACCTGAAAAATTCTCTTAATTCTCTCAATTTTTCTCTTAGTTTTCTTCTTTTCTTCTTCTTCTTCCTCTGAGTTTTTCTCTTTTTCTCTCCTTACTCTCTCCTCTAATCTTACGTAAAGTATTATAACGCATATAAGATATAATTATAATAATTATATAATATAAGTACTGACATAAGTTATGTCAGTTACATAAGTTTTAAAAATCAAAAGCCTTAAGGCTTGTTTGGCTAGCATAATAAAAATAACCCATTAATCCTTACACCTTGTTTGGTAAACCGAATTAAAACAAATTGATTAATCCTTATACCTTGTTTGACAAAACTAAATTAAACCATTTTTTTATTTATTTTAATAACTCCTTTATAGCAAGGTTATTAGTCACACCTTTATTAAATTAATAAATCAATTAAACATTAATCTATTAAATTACTTTAACACATAAACAATTATAATTCTTTTTACAATTATAATTTCATTTAATCAACTAATATTTCAAACTACAATTTCTCATTTAAATATTATTATTTATTTAAAATCATTATAAGCTCTCTAGCTTATTAAATTAAACTCCATTAATTTATTTAGCTCCTTAATTATTTACTCAACAAATAATTAATTAAATCACATCAACTCAAATTGCCATATAATTCAATAAATATTTAATATTACCAATAAATATTTAATATTTAATATTTAATTATTTATTCAACAAATAATTAAATAAACCACATCACTCAAATTGAATAATTATTTATTCAACAATAACATATCCAATAAATATTTATATAAACCAATAAATATTTATAACTTACATTAAATAAAATATGGAATGTTACATCATTCCCCTCTTAAAAGGATTCTGTCCTCAGAATCACAACTCAAACAACACATTCGCTACATTCTTCCCTACTTACAAAGATTCTGTCCTCAGAATCGAAGACACAGATTAAACAAATAACTCAAGGTATTCTTTCAACATTTTCTCTTCGAGTTCCCACGTTGCTTCTTCAGCGTTGTGGTTCCTCCAAATCACCTTCACAGAAGGTATCACTTTATTCCTGAGCACTTGTTCTTTCTTGTCGACTATCTGGATAGGAACCTCTTCATAAGACAAATCTTTCTCGAACTGCAATGGTTCGTACTCGATTACGTGCTTGTAATCGGGTTTATATGGTCGTAACACCGAAATGTGAAAAACATTATGAATATTTTACAACTCTGGAGGTAGAGCTACCTCATAAGCTACCTCTCCAACTTTTCGCAGTACTTCAAAGGGTCCAATAAACCTCGGGCTTAGTTTTCCCTTCTTACCGAAACGAATTTTCCCCTTCCAAGGAGAAACTTTTAGGAATACATAGCTTCCTACGTCAAATGCACGATCTTGCCTGTGTTGGTCAGCATACTTCTTCTGTCGGTCTTGAGCTTCTACCAATCTTATCCTGATGAGTTTGATAACCTCAGCAGTTTGTTGCACTAATTCTGGTCCTAACAATTGACGTTCACCAACTTCATCCCAGTACAGTGGAGTTCTGCACTTTCTGCCGTATAACGCTTCGTAAGGCGGCATGCCGATGCTTGCGTGATAACTATTATTGTAGGCAAATTCCACCAACGGTAATTGCTCTTCCCAGCTTCCTTTGAAATCCATGACGCATGCTCTCAACATATCTTCTAATGTCTGGATCGTTCGTTCGCTTTGGCCATCTGTTTGCGGATGATATGCCGTACTCATTCGCAACTGTGTTCCCATACATTCTTGTAGTCTCTTCCAGAAGTTTGACGTGAACCTCGGATCTCTGTCTGACACAATTGACACCGGAACTCCATGTCTTGCAACGATCTCTTTAATATATAGTTTTGCCAGCTGATCAAGATTGAATCTAATCTTTATTGGCAAAAAGTGTGCTGATTTTGTCAGTCTGTCTACTATTACCCAAATCGCATCGTATCCTTTCTGAGTAGTTGGAAGACCCACCACAAAATCCATCGTGATATGCTCCCATTTCCATTCTGGTATTTCCAACGGTTGAAGCAATCCGCTGGGTCTTTGATGTTCGGCTTTTACTCTCTGACATGTTAAGCACTTCGCTACACATTCTGCGACGTCCCTTTTCATATTTGGCCACCAAAAATGTCGGCGCAAATCTTGATACATTTTCGTGCTCCCTGGATGAATTGAATATTTTGAGCTATGAGCTTCGGTCAGGATTTCATTTTTTAGTTCTAGTGTTGCTGGAACCCAGATTCTTTCCTCGTACCGTAGTAATCCTTCGGTATCGACCTTGTATTTTGTATTGTTACCATCAACCATATTCTCTTTTATCTTTCCACATTCTTCATCTTGTAACTGAGCATTTTTCACCTTGTCCAGTAAAGTTGGACCTGCTTCTAGATGAAATAGTCGTTCGTCGGTTTCCTGTGGAAATTTGATTTCCAGTTCTAACTTTGTCATTGCTGAAATGAGCTCCTCCTGAGTTGTTATCAGCATTAATTTTTCCCGACCTTTCCTGCTTAAAGCATCTGCAACCACATTCGCTTTGCCCGGATGATAAAAGATCTCACAATCGTAATCCTTTATCAATTCCATCCACCTTCTCTGACGCAGGTTCAACTCTTTCTGAGTGAAAATATACTTCAGACTTTTGTGGTCTGTGTAGATCTCACATTTCTCTCCATAAAGATAGTGTCTCCATATCTTCAGAGCAAACACAACTGCAGCCAATTCCAAATCATGAGTCGGATACCCTTTCTCATAATCTTTCAATTGTCTTGATGCATACGCAATAACTTTGCCATTCTGCATAAGAACACAACCCAATCCTTTGTGTGAGGCATCACTATACACCACAAAATTTCCTGTATTATCTGGCAGGGTTAACACAGGTGCCATACTTAGCTTCTTCTTCAAATCTTGGAAGCTCTCTTCACATTTCTCCGTCCACACGAATTTCACAGCTTTTCGTGTCAAATTTGTTAACGGAGTGGCTATCTTAGAAAAATCTTGTATAAATCTTCTATAATAACCGGCCAGCCCCAAGAAACTCCTCACCTCCGAAGGTGTTCTTGGTTGTTCCCAATTGATTACAGCTTCCACTTTCGATGGATCTACTGAAATCCCATCTTTGTCAATCACATGACCCAAAAATTGTACACGGTCGAGCCAAAATTCACACTTAGTGAATTTCGCGTACAACTTTTCCTTTCTTAGTGTCTCCAATGTCAGACGTAAATGTTCCACGTTTTCTTCTTGAGTTTTGGAATACACCAGAATGTCGTCGATAAACACCACTACGAACTTGTCTAAAAATGGTTTAAATACCCTGTTCATCAAATCCATGAACGCGGCAGGGGCATTTGTTAAACCAAAAGACATCACCAGAAACTTGTAATGTCCGTACCGAGTTCTGAATGTCGTTCTAGGTATATCCTCCTTTCTTACCTTCAATTGGTGATACCCACTTCTCAAATCTATTTTTGAGAAGTATTTAGCACCCTTCAACTGATCAAACAAGTCATCTATTCTTGGCAACGGGTATTTATTTTTAATAGTGACTTTGTTTAACTCCCTGTAATCAATGCAAAGACGCATTGACCCGTCCTTCTTCTTCACGAATAAAATTGACGCTCCCCACGGCGATACACTTGGTTGAATATATTTCTTGTCTAGAAGTTCTTGCAACTGTACCATCAGTTCCTTCATTTCTACCGGAGCCATTCTGTACGGAGCCTTTGATATCGGTGTTGTTCCTGGCACTAAATCGATCGCGAATTCAATTTCTCTGTCCGGCGGAAGTCCTGGCAAGTCTTCTGGAAACACGTCTTCGAATTCTCTCACTACCGGTATTTCTTCTAATTTCACACCTTTCTTCTGAGTATCGACTATGTAAGCTAAATAGCCCACACAACCTTGACTCAACAACTTCTTGGCCTGCATAGTCGTCAGATATTTTATTTGTCTTGGCGACTTGCTACCATAAAATACTACCTTTGACGGAGTCATAAGGTTTACACACTTCTTTTGGCAGTCAATTACTGCTCCATAATTGAACAACCAATCCATTCTCAAAATTACATTAAATTCCCCGAGTCTAATCGGAATCAAATCTACTAACAAGATATTCCCCTTAATGTTTACCCTACAGTTCTTGTAAACGAACCTAACAGGGATTATTTCCTTATTCGCAATTTCTATGTTCAAAGGAAAATTCAGTTCTTCTCTAGGCAATTCTAACCTCTTGGCAAATTCATCAGATATAAACGAGCAAGTAGCACCCGAATCAAATAATACATATGCATTAATATCATTGATTGGGATAATACCTGACACCACATCTTTTGATTGCACAGCATCTTGCACAGTCATGTTGAAGGTTCTGGCTGTGGGTTTGTTTGATGCTGCAGGTCCTGTAATAGCCCACGTACCTCCATTGTTACCTCCTCCATTGTTTCTGGTTGCCACTCCCTCCTTCTTCTTAGGACATTCACGAGCAAAGTGATCCTTAGATCGTCACGTGAAGCACACATTCTTCTTTGATTGAGTGCAATTTGGGATTATGTGACCCTCCTGGCCACATTTGTAGCAAACTCGTTTTCCCATCAAGCACGCACCCTTGTGAAATTTCTCGCATGTCGCACATGCTTCAAACTTTTTGTTTTGCTGGTTACCCTGATGGTTTCCAGCTCCCCGGTTCCCATTCCACTTCCTCTTCAAGTTGTTGTTGTTGCTGTGTTGTTATTTCCACTGCTACCACCTCCACTCTTCATCTCATTTTCATTCTTCTTCTTCTTTTGTTCCTGGTTGAATTTGGTCACCGCCTCTCCTCCACCTTCAGCGAGTATTGCTTTCTCCATTACTGCTGCAAATGTCTTCAACTGGAACAGGGAAACCCTACGGTACAGCCAGGGCTTCAGTCCCTGTTCAAACCTCTTCGCTTTGCGTTCGTCTGTGCTAACCTGATATGGCGCAAACCTTGCCAACTCGTTGAATTTTGCGGCATACTCGGATACCGTCATCGTCCCTTGCTTCAGCTCCAGAAACTGTACTTCCAGCTGACTCTTTGAACTCTCCGGGAAATAGGTCTCGAAGAACAGTTCCTTGAACCTATCCCAGGTCATCACTCCTGGCCCTTCACGAGTTTTATTGGCCTGCCACCAATAACTAGCTTCTGCTTTCAACATAAAAGTTGCGAAAGCAGTCTTCTGGTCATCCCCTACCCTAGCGACATCGAACACCTTCTCTATTTCCATAATCCAGGTTTGTGCTTCGACTGGATTCATGGACCCATGGAATTCAGGTGGTCCAACCGCCTTAAAATCCTTAAACGTTGAGCCTTAGTTTTGAGGTTGATTCTGCAACGCTCCTGTCAATAGTGCCACTAGTTGTTGAACGGGATTCGCATCAACATTGTCGTTAGCTTCTTCGGTGGTTCTCTGTCGTGTTGGTTGACGTCTAGGAGGCATTTTCTGTTAAAGAAAACATCTATTAGACCATTACTCAACTTCTTTACGTATTTCTAATTAATTTGCCTCAACAAAGAAATAATCACATAGCACATAACACTTTGAATAAAATAATAACTTTTATTTATTCATAACTTTTTGAAAACATAACACAATAGCATCTCTGCTATCTACATTACTTTCCTGAACTACAAAAGTTTCAGGGCAACATCATCATTCTCATATCCCATGGTTACTTAACACTCGGGACTTACACATTATTTAACACTTATTACTTGCAAAACAGACAAATTTCCTACGATGATCTATTAAGATAATCAGTCGCCTTTTGACGCTCTTCTTCCATAACATGGAACATGGTTCGGCGATCTAACACGTATGATGGTAGAATCTCGAACTGAATTGGATAACCCATGACCCGATCTTGAGCTCGATTGATCACGATATTGAATACTTTATCCATCTCTTCCATCTTCATCCTCTTTGCTTGTGCGTCCCTTACTGCTCTTCCAGTTCGTTGATAAGCGTCCTCGTATGCATCTTCAGCTCTTATCCTCTTAGCCGCTTCTTCTCTCAACCTGCTCTTCAGCTCAGCAACCATCTCGATCAATTGTTCCTTCTCTCCTTCAGTCTGTGTTAGTTTCTCCTCGGCGTTTGTCAGTCGTTCATCACGATCCTGGATCACGCCGTCTTTTTGTGCCATTGCAGCCTGTTGTTCAGCTACTAACTCCTGTAACTCCTCAACTATATCCTGAAGTTCCACGTTACGGCCATGCACCTCATCATATACATGTCCAGCAATCGAGTTGAGCGGAATCCTTTCCTCCTCATCCTCCTGGGGTAACTCAATGGGATCCTCCTCGTCTGTCTCCACATCATCATCCTCATCTTCAACCACTGTGACCAACGGGGCTGACTCCCGTGGCAGTAGTTGTTCCCAAACTATCTGAATGTCGCGAGGCTCCTCCTCTATAGGCATTTGAGGTCCCTCCTCCCTAGTCTGACTAGATTCTCCGACATTAGTCATCCTGACAACAAAATTTTAAAGTTTTAGTTATTAATCATTCTACTCGACACTCGCGAGCACATAAGTTATAAACACATAAGCACATAAGTGTTTTATTACTTCTTTCTTAAAACTCGATAAGAGTTAACTCCACTATCTTTTCAAAAGGTTACTTCCTAAGGCTTTTTCCCCCACCTAAGGTTCATAACCTAAAGCTTTGATACCAACCTGTGACACCCCCAAATCCTGGTACTTCATTTCCTCAAGATTTGGTGTTCACGTAATCAAAACATTCATTACTAACTACCCAATTGATAAAATTGAATAAATAAAACCTGCCCATACAGGATTAAACTTAAATAAAAATCTCACAGGTTATCTAACCTTTACAAACATTCATTCATGCGGAAATTAAATTAATATAAACTTCTTTACAATCTTTAAACAAAGTCTAAAAATAAACTGTCTAACTATTACAGGTCTTCAGCATTGCTTAATCTTTCCTTTCCCTTTACTGGTGCTAGGTATATCACCAGTTTCAACTTTAGCTGTAAGAAATTTTACAGGAAAGAGTGAGCAAACAAGGCCCACTTGAAATAATAATAAATAAATCAGTTAACTTTACATCATGTACCAACATTAGGTTTAATAGAACTGAACAATAGATTCTATTACTTTCTAAAAACTTTAATCAATTACTGAGGGTCTAATGACAACGAATCATGTCCACAGTTATAAGTAATTTTTCAACTTAAACTTTAACAGTCATAAGACTATAAGGACTTCACGTACTTAGGGGGATCAACCCTTCGTACAATGTATTGTGCACAATCATTTCAACGCTAAGCGTAACCTCTTATAAAAGAGTTGTTCTTCTCAGTATTTAGAATACAAGTACGTACCAAAGTGAGTTTGATTTGGATACATCACGGGGTAATTTAGAATTCAACGGTAATCAACTAAGGGTTAGTTGATTACAAACAACATAACTGTATACTATGGAATGATCATAGTTGAATTGATATTTATAAACTAACATCATGCTTTAGGAATAATTTAATAGCATAATCATGGAATAATCATAACATGCATCCTCATAAACCAATAGATACACGAGCTTAATCAACAATAAACAATCTAACTCTACGAAAGTGTAAAGTTAGCAATTTGTACAATTGAACTGGAATTAAAGCGATAATGTATTTAACGAATTCAAACTTGCACAATGAAGTTTTGAGTTAGAGAACTTGCATAAGTATAACATAACAGTGAAAAGTAACCTTGCTGAATAATAAAGTAGAAAGGGTTAGGGAACTTGCCTCGCGTGTAGGTTAAACAATTACTATTCACGTTCACCCCAAGTCCTACACATACCATATGCATTGACAATACACATTAGTTACACTAACATTACCTTTATGAGTTCCTTTATTACTCTTAGTATAGCTACTAACTAAGTTTAAGTTTAAACCACAACACATCTTTCATGAACATTACTTTTTAGCTTTATTACAACTACCTAAATGATCATGCCATTGCACCACATGTACATTAACAACTTAATACAACATCCTAATACATGTTCAACATGTTATCATTAAGTTATACTAATACCCAAAGGGTTGCACTTGCATTCGTGCATCCCGACGCCCTCCGATTGGCTCCAAATACACAACAGTCCTAAAGATGGCCATTTTGACAACTGTTACAGACCTCAAATTAAAAACCATAAAGAATGAAAGTTGTAGGTCTACTCTTCCTCTTTCCGAATCATCTTGAATTACCTAAATCGGAGTTCGTATGAAAACGTTATGGCCGTTTTATTACAGGAGGTCAAATCTGCCCAACTAGGCCACTTTTCCGGCGCCGGGACGCGGAACAGTGGCGCTGGGGCGCGAGATACGGCGCTGGGGCGCGAGCATCAGTACTGGGGCACGAGCTACGGCGCTGGGGCAGGAGCATCAGCGCTGGGGCGCGAGCTTCAGCGCTGGGCGCGAGCTACGGGCCCATTTTTGACGCTGGGGCGCGAACCTTGGCGCCAAGGCGCGAGATTTGGCGCTGGGGCGTGAATTTTGACGCTGGGGCACCGAAACTCACAGAAACCAACCACGAACAACTAAATTTTCTGTCTATAACTTCAATTCCAACACTAATTGACATGAATAACTAATGCAAATTACACATAAACTTCACCGAGCATACAAATACTAAATTAACACAACTTAAACCATAATTTTAGAAAATTAAATACTAGAATAACATATTTTAAAACTCAAAAACTCCATTTTTGATATTTTTCATAAAAATCAACACTGTGATTTTGTTATTCAACCAAAACAGAAATTTCAAAGCATCATAATTATGTTTTTACATACTCTATCAATTCTAACAATCAATTTATCCATTTAACAACAATTAAAACCTTAATTTCTATTTTAAAATAGCCATATTCATACATATTGTCATATGAACACTCTGTAATATATTTTCTTCCACAAAACACATATATGCATGAACTAATTTCTCTATAATCATATATAAGTTCATAGAACAACCATATAATCAATAATCATGTCAAACCATATACATAACAACAATTTATCTTTTATAAAATTTTCACAGAGACTTTTTGGGAAGAAGAAAACTAAATTTTTAAAGAAAGAGCTAGAGCTCCTACCTTGGATTATGAAAGATGATGACACTATCCCTTTTTCTCCAAATCTTTTCTTCAAAACCTGAAAAATTCTCTTAATTCTCTCAATTTTTCTCTTAGTTTTCTTCTTTTCTTCTTCTTCTTCCTCTGAGTTTTTCTCTTTTTCTCTCCTTACTCTCTCCTCTAATCTTACGTAAAGTATTATAACGCATATAAGATATAATTATAATAATTATATAATATAAGTACTGACATAAGTTATGTCAGTTACATAAGTTTTAAAAATCAAAAGCCTTAAGGCTTGTTTGGCTAGCATAATAAAAATAACCCATTAATCCTTAAACCTTGTTTGGTAAACTGAATTAAAACAAATTGATTAATCCTTATACCTTGTTTGACAAAACTAAATTAAACTATTTTTTTTTATTTATTTTAATAACTCCTTTATAGCAAGGTTATTAGTCACACCTTTATTAAATTAATAAATCAATTAAACATTAATCTATTAAATTACTTTAACACATAAACAATTATAATTCTTTTTACAATTATAATTTCATTTAATCAACTAATATTTCAAACTACAATTTCTCATTTAAATATTATTATTTATTTAAAATCATTATAAGCTCTCTAGCTTATTAAATTAAACTCCATTAATTTATTTAGCTCCTTAATTATTTACTCAACAAATAATTAATTAAATCACATCAACTCAAATTGTCATATAATTCAATAAATATTTAATATTGCCAATAAATATTTAATATTTAATATTTAATTATTTATTCAACAAATAATTAAATAAACCACATCACTCAAATTGAACAATTATTTATTCAACAATAACATATCCAATAAATATTTATATAAACCAATAAATATTTATAACTTACATTAAAAAAAATATGGAATGTTACAGTCTCCTTGGGGAGCACTAGTGTTATTCGTTAAGAAAAAGGACGGATCGATAACGATTATCAAGAATTGAACAGAGAAATGATCAAGAACAGATATCCGCTACCGAGGATAGACGACTTATTTGATCAACTGAAGGGAGCAAAATGTTTCTCAAAGAACGACCTACGGACGGGATATCACCAACTGAAAGTGCGGGATGAAGACATACCAAAAACTGCGTTTCGAACCCGTTATGGACATTACGAGTTTTTGGTAATGTCATTCTGTTTAACTAATGCTCTGGCAGCATTTATGGACTTGATGAACCGCATCTTCAATCCATTCTTAGATAAATTCATAGTAGTTTTCATCGACCACATTTTGATCTACTCGAAGACAGAGGAAGAACACGCCGAACATCTGAAGATTATTTTGGAGGCACTACGAAAGGAGAAGATGTATGCGAAATTTTCGAAGTGTGAATTTTGAATGAAGAAGGTTCAATTCTTAGGTCACGCGGTGCATAAGAATGGAATCTCAGTAGACCTTGCGAAGGTCGAAGCAGTAAGTAATTGGGATCAACCGAGAACACCGACGGAGGTGAGAAGTTTCTTAGGGTTAGCTGGGTACTATCGAAGATTCATCCAAGATTTTTCTAAGATAGCAATCCCGTTGACTAATCTGACAAGAAAGACGGTGAAATTTGTATGGACCGACAAATGCGAAGAAAGTTTTCAAGAGTTGAAGAAGAGATTGAGCGAAGCGCCTGTGTTATCATTACCAGGTGATACGAGAAATTTTGTGGTGTATAGTGACACATCACATAAGGGACTTGGTTGTGTGCTCATGCAACATAGCAAAATCATTACGTATGCATCACGACAACTAAAAGATTACGAAAAAGATACTCTACTCATGATTTAGAGTTAGCGGCAGTAGTTTTTGAGTTAAAGATATGAAGGCATTATTTGTACGGAGAGAAATGTGAGATATACACGGACCACAAAAGTCTGAAATATATCTTCACATAGAATGAGTTGATTATTGAGTCAGATGAAGTGGTTAAAGTTGATCAAAGATTATGACTGTGATATTCTTTATCACCCGGGGAAGGCAAACGTAGTTGCCGACGCTCTGAGCAGAAAAGGAAGGCAGACATTATTTTAATTGACAACTCAGGAGGAGTTAATAAGGGATATGGAGAAGTTGGAAATAGAAGTGAAGGGACCGAAAAGGTCTAGAGAGAAATTGTTTGCAGTAGAAGCTCGTCCAGCCTTGTTGGATAGAATAAAGGAATCCCAAGAAAAGGATGAAGAATGTTAGAAAATTAGGAAAAGGATTTCAGAAAGTGAGGAAGAGAAATTTTGAATGGGTAGAGATGGTATCTTAAGATTTGAAGGAAGAGTGTGGGTACCAGCGGTAACCGAGTTGAGAGAAGAGATTCTGCACGAGGCACATAATACGACGTATTCCGTTCATCCGGGAGGCACGAAGATGTACCGAGATTGACCACAACATTTTTGGTGGCCCAATTTGAAACGGAAAGTCGCGGAGTGCGTTAGTAGATGTTTGACTTATCAACGCGTAAAAGCAGAGCATTGGCGGCTGAGTGGTTTACTACAACCGTTGGAAATACTGGAGTGGAAATGGGAGCATATTACAATGGACTTCATGGTAGGACTTCCAGTTACGCAGAGAGGTTATGATGCCATTTGGGTTATCGTGGATCGACTAACAAAGACGACTCATTTTCTACCAATCAAAATTCGATATAGTTTAAATCAATTAGCAAATCTATACGTAAAGGAAATTATTTCACGACATGGAGTGCGGGTATCGATTGTCTCTGATCGAAATCCGCGCTTCACGTCAAACTTCTAGAAAAGCTTACAAGAAAGGATGGGAACACAATTGAGGTTAAGTACTGCTTATCATCCGCAGATAGATGGGAAAAGTGAACGAACGATACAAACGCTAGAGAACATGCTTAGAACTTGCGTGATGGACTTTAAAGGAAGCTGGGATGATCACCTACCCTTAGTGGAATTTGCTTATAATAATAGTTACCATGCAAGTATAGGTATGCCACCGTACAAAGCTCTTTACGGGAGAAAATGTAGAACACCATTGTGTTGGGATGAAGTTGGAGAGCGAAAGATGCTAGGGCAGAAATTAGTTCAATAAACCGCAGATGTGGTGACAGTAATAAGAGCTAGACTAGTAGCTGCACAAGATCGCCAGAAGAAGTACACCGACTTGCATCGTCAAGACCGCGACTTTGAAGTCGGAAGTCACGTTTTCTTAAAAGTATCTTCCTGGAAGGAAAAAATACGATT
Organism: Panax notoginseng; assembly: GCA_016801055.1. Classification (NCBI taxonomy): domain Eukaryota; kingdom Viridiplantae; phylum Streptophyta; class Magnoliopsida; order Apiales; family Araliaceae; genus Panax; species Panax notoginseng. The sequence continues at coordinate 29,571,803 of CM029023.1, read as the reverse complement.
CGGCAAGAAGGGAAAATTGAGTCCGCGATTCATAGGACCATTCAAGATACTAAAGCGAGTGGGTGAAGTGGCGTACAAAGTTGCATTGCCACCTGAGTTGGAGAACATCCATAACGTGTTTTACATTTTCGTGTTGCATCTGTACAAGCCTTACTACAAACACATGATTTCGTACGAGCCCATTCAAGTAAAGAAGAATCTAGCATATGAAGAAATTCCTATTCAAATTCTTGATAGGAAAGAGCAAACCTTGAGAAATAAAGTTATTTCCTCTATAAAAGTACTTTGGCGTAACCACGATGTCGAGGAGGCTACGTGGGAGTTAGAAGATAAGATGATGAGGGATTATCCCCATCTATTTGTGTAACCTTGTAGCAATTTCGGGACAAAATTTTTATAAGGGGGGAGGATGTAATACCCGAGAATTTCCATACACAAATAAATAGATATATTAATGGAAATAAATATTTATTTGAATATAAATGATTTTGTGTTACGAGATGAGTTAACTCAATTATATTAAATAATTGAATAATTTGAAATGTATGGATTTGCGATGAACTCGTTGAAAGCCTTGTGTGGTACAGTAATGGAAACTATTAATGATGATATTAATCGACGAAAGAATTATCAAGTGAACAATTAATTAATATTAATTGTTATTGTAGAATATTAATTAATTGTTAATGGTGATTAATTAATGATATGTGATTATTAATTATTATTGTGAGTAAAGTAAATTGCATGACTAGAATTGTATTATTCATTTAATTGATGTGCGTAAGACATGTAATATTATATATTTCTTATATTAAAAAGAAAATGTGGTGTGACACATTAATATAACTATGTAATATATAGAAAACTATATAGTAAAGTGTAAGGAAAAATAAGTTACTTAAATAATTGCTTATGTGATAATAAGGATATGTGGAAACATTAAAAGATGTACTCCGTCAAAGAATTACAAATTATTCTAATATGTGAGTTTAACTAGAATAATTAAGTTTTAAAAAGATATTGAATTAATAGTGGTCAATTAAAATGGAGTCTGTAACGACCCCAAAATTCATACAATTTAATTCTCGACTTCAATCGTTAATATTACATTCAACCTTTAATTTTACATCATTAAACGATAATACAACCATTGAAATTTGCGGAATAATTAAAATTTTCTATTACAAACTATCCCCGTTCCCAAAACCTTCAACCTTTACATCTAAATATCTCAGAATCATTTTAATACTACAATAGTTTACATTCGCAAAACAATATTATAATTACAACATTAATACATTTACTGAAACATTAGACATAGTTTACAAGAATAACAACTTAGCTAGGATATTAAATCTTCATATATCACTTTTGATCCATAACAATCAAGTAGCACATAGCGTTACCTTCAATTCTTGAATCTGCAAAAATGGTTATTTGCAAGAATGAGCTCGACAGCTCAGCAAAATCTAACAGTTTTCATGCATCACGTAACACATAATAACATGCTCAACATACAAGAATAATCATAAACAAACATAGCATGCATGTTGTAGTTCACATAACAACTATAAAGATTGAGTTCCTTACTCAATCAACATTCATAGTTCAATCATCATAGTCATAGATTGACTTTCACATTTCATACTTTTGACATATATAATACATCATACACTAAAATTTTAAAGCATATCATCATCAAGTTCACATAGCAAAAAAGAACTGAAAGACTTGCCTTTACCGGCGTTTTACCAACACGTCAATACTTCACGTCCTTGCACAACCTACACTGTATGTGAGATTGATAATAAATAAAATCAATAATCAATCTCATGGTCAAGTTTATTATAAGACCTTACTTTATCTTATTATCCTTGATAATATCTTTATAGACATCTAACTGTGTTTTATATGCAACTCGGTTTTATTTTCATTTTCATCACCACACATGCTAGACTATCTCACTTGTAGTTTAATGTGCGTATATCACACCATTTTATTTTACCAATTTGGTTTCAAAAATGCATATTCAACACATTGTTTACATGTTTAATTTTCCTTCATAAATCAAAAATTACCCTTTTCGATTTCTTTCCATTATTATTCTTGTATTATCATCTTTTCACACTTAGATATCCAATATTAGCCATTAGTTAGACACTTTGTATACCAAAGTTTAGAAACACTATTACTTTTAGGCATTTTATCGAGCACGTTATGTGCACACATTAACTTATCTCAACTCTTGATCTTAAATGGTTAATTATGCATAGAATATGATAACACATATCTATATTCATTACATATGTCAAAACATATTTTTAATCATCAAAATATACCATCACCCAAAATCTTAATTCAAACATAATTATAAAACTCATCTTCATAATTTCTTTAACAAAACATTGCTTTCGTTTTTAACGTATCTCCTTCGTTACATGTCCGTTTTTGTTCCTTCTTATATAGAATTAACCATTACTCAGTGTACTACAACCTCATCTAGGCCTTAAAGTCAGACCCTTGTCCATCTAAACCAGATTCTGCAATTCATCAACTAGTGTAGAAAATTTTATTTTCTGGACATCCTTACTAAACAATTTATTTCGGACATGATCCGGTCCATAAAATGGCTCAATCTCGTGAATCTAGCTAGTAAACTTCTATATCTACAACTTTACAGTTTTAAGTTTCTTCAGATTCAAAACACACGAATTTATATGAATTTTTCAAAGTCAGAAACCGTAACAGTTTTGATTTTCTGGACATATTATTTTCCCTTCGTACCAGCCTTACTAAAAATGACATTGGAAGAAATCTACAAAGAGTTTTCATGTGATTCCACTTTCAGAATATAGCTTACTTCCATATCTTCGATTTGATATAAGGCTCACTTTCTAACTCATTATACCCAAAGATATATGAATTTCACAAGATATGTCCACAATTACTCAAAACCTACGAATTTTGTTCTTCAAATTTTCTTTCCATTTCATTTTCTTTCTAGAATCCTCTTGTTTGATTCTTGATAATACAAGATTAAACCAATACAAACAAGATTAAGCATGATCTATTACCCTAGAACATAAATCTACCCAAAAATCAAAGATTAAATAAGAGTTTAGAAGTTACCTTCTTCTAGCTTCTTCTAGCTTTTTCTTATTCTTCTTCTAGCTCATCTCAATTCCTCTATTTCTCTCTATCTCTCTCAATTTCTCGATACAACTTCTATATAACCATTATCCTACATTATGAAGAACATAAAATTATAATTAAAACAAGGAATTTAGATTATAGCCTTATTAGTATGAATTTAAGAGAGAGATGAAGATGATGATGATGGGGCTTGTTTTGTCTTCTCAAAGCTTTCCCTTCTTCTTCTTTTTCTTCCTCTTCTTCTTCTCCTACAACTCTCTCTAACTCTCTTCTTTTTTTTTTTTCTAAAACTAACATACTAACTTGTAGTATATACATATAATATACAATACTAGTAATATATAATATATGTAACTCCTAGTAATTATTAGATATACTAATTACTAGTTAATACATAGGTTACACCAACTTGAACTTGAAAAGCCTAAGACCATGTTTGGCAAATATTCATTGTTTTAATTAATCAATAGCTTAACATCATTCAATCTCATCAAATTGTCACGTAATTATATTTACTTATTAATTATAATTTCGTGTAACAATCATCACATAACTCATCAAATTTAATTATCTCAATTAAATTAGAACTATAACATAAAATTATTATACTAATTAAATTAAATACTAAATATTCATTTAATTAATCTACTACACTTAATTACATTACTCTATAATCAAAACAAAATTTATTTATTTACTCAATAAATAATTTAATTAAATATTTATATATATTAAAATTAATATATAACATTCTCTTCACATCAATTCATATATTCTACAATATATTACATACACATACTCACACCCAACATATCTCATAAATAATACTTTTATTTATAAAATTCTCATTTATAAATTCTAAAAATTTGGGATGTCACATCCTTCCCTCCTTATAAGGATTCCGTCCTCGGAATCACCGAAACCCTACCTTACTCAAGTTTTCCTTAAATCTATTCATTGAATAACTTCAACACATTACCTTAATATATGTTTTATATTTTCTACTCTCACCATTCTTGATAATAAATTCTTATAAGTTTTATTTCATAACATTTAGTTAGACTCAATTATATTTGAGTATTACATATTCTTTGACCTGTTCATTATCTTTCTCTAAGGATCATTATCATATACTATATGATCAAACTCTCGGGACATTACATTCACTCATTCTTCTAAGAATTTCACCCTCGAAATTTTTATTTATTAATCTTTATTCATTCAATCTATCAAAATAGATTTTTATGTTAATACTTTATTCAGTCATTGGGTTCTATAACCACTTCCTTTCCACAAAGATCTTTCTACAATTATTAACTTTTCTATTAAAAGTTTTACATTATTCTTTGATAACTCATCTCCTTCTCATATCAACACTTCTTTTCTCACTTATTCAATATATTCATCATTCAGTGTCGTATCCTACGACTTACTTCTTTCTAAGGAATATCATCCTTACCATATTCGCCTTTTAGAATAGCAAGAATCTTCCATAATTGCTCAATAATTAGAAAGTAGTATGAATAACTCAGGAATTTAAAAGATTCCAAATCATGCTGAGCGTGTACTCTATTCTCGGTTTACTAGTGTAAGACCCCGAATTTTATGAAATAAAAGTATTCAATTTTTCTTATAATTACTATTCAGTAAATGGTTAAATTGATAAATGTTAAAGTTAAGGGTGATATATGAATTTTTTTCAAAATACACAAGTGGTTATAAAATATTCATTGTTGTCGGGGAATATTCGTTTGGTCGTGAAATATTCTTTCTGTCGGAGAATATTCGTACGACGGCGTAGCTATTTGTGGGCCCCATAACGAATAACTGTCGGGTGAAGAAAACGATAAATTTGAGTTTTTACAAATAACGGCGTAGTTGTTACCGTTAACACTGTTGGAATACCCGGTGGTTAAAATACAGTAATACGCGTTATTGCACAGTAGCACACGGTATTGCATAGTATTTTTGAAATTATTGATTCTTACGTAAGAAGGCACTACTCAATAATTGTTACAGTAATTACTGTTCAATATTTTATTATTGATTCAATAATTACTGCATTGATATTTTATATTATTGTTATTTCAATAATTGTTGCTGCACAGTATTTTCTATTATCAGATCAATAATTCATATTATTTAAATAATATTATTAGATAGCATTATTGACAATGTCTAGAAAGTTCTGTCTAAGGAGAGGTTTGGTCATTTAATTGCGCGCCAGTAAGGAGAAATTCTTATTGGAAAGCCCCCTCTTTCCTGGGAACGGCCTGGTTGTCATAAATATGATTCTGTAATATTATTTGTGAATAATTAATTATTGATTCATATGATAAGGAAATATTTATTTTATGTGGATATAAATGAGGGATATATTTTTGTGGTTAAAAATGAAGGAGTTAATGTTGAGGTTTTTATCCGTATTTTTGTCGGAATGGAGGTATTAAAAATCAGGGTTTTTGAGATATTTTGCGGGGGTTATAATTTTTAATCCGACCGTTGGATCGTGGTAATTTTTGGATATGTTATACATATATAAGTTGAGTATATGCCCATAAATTTTGAACCGTTAAAAATGAACGTATGATTTATTATGAATTTTACGAGATGACTGGTTCAGAAATTGTTGAATTTTCGGAGTTTATCATTTTGATGGAAAATTCTAGAATTGGTGGGCCCCACTTGTGGTTGGTGAAGAAATGTGCTGAATTATATTTCAAATGTGGTGGGTGGGAATAGTAGCAGGTAAAGCCATCAGGTTGCAGGTCAAACCTACCAAAATTTTCTTATAAATAGAGGGCTAAGTTAGAATTAAAAATCACACTAGAAATATAAGCTTTCTCTCTTTCTCTCTCTATATTATGAAGCATATTTTGTGAGTTTTTAGATACTTGGTGAGTTACTATTCATCAGTGCAAGTTTCCTTCAGCATCATATCCGATATCCAGTCAGAAGTACTGCTCTTTTGAGGTAAGGGATTGTAAGGGATAGTAAGGGATAGTAAGGGATTTTAAGGGTTGTTATGATTTTCAGTTTCGTAATTTTTCTGAACTTTAAAAATTCTGGAAAAATTTGAAATGATATTTTGATGAGTTTTATTGATTTTGTCTAAAAATGGTGATTTTTGGATGTATAGATTAAGAGTTATGAATTTTACGGAAAAAGACTATTTTAAAAGTAACCGCTTATAATTCCCTGTAGTTAACTCCAAAATTGGTGAAATTTTTATTGGGAGTACATGTATATAACATGAGTATATTCTGTAAATTTCGGAATTTTTAGACAAAAGTACAATTTTTGATAAATGTCTAAATATTTAGCTATTTTGGCCATATGAAAAATAGTAAATGACTTTTAAAAATTCTGAGAAAAATATATGTTCACTATGGGACTATATTATGCTAAATTCCAGAAAAGAAATATTTTTGGAACTGATTTGGTATTTTTCATGAAAATTGTCTAGTTATGAGTAGATGAATTAAATATGTTTTGTGAAGTAAGAAAATTGGAAAATAGGATTTTATGACTTGAGAATCCTATATGAGGTATATGCAGATTTTTTATGAGGGCTTTGATTATTGATGATGAAATTGTAAGAGTTGGCATTTTATGATGATTAAATGCATTAATTAGTAAAGTGTAAACAATTAAAATAAATTGTTTATAAATTTATGAAATGTTATTCTTTCAATATCATTATACCGAAATATTGGTATGTATTTTATTGTGGAATTTCTATCTTTTGTGTCGGGGTTACTATTTATGAGTTACCATTCACGATTTACTATTCATGAGTTACGAATATTACTCTTGATATTAAAACTATATGTTGATCATATTATTTTTATCATCATATATAACATTTTTATAACCCTGATGTTGAAATTCTCTTTCACTGGAGTGTAAAGATGGGTAGATTATTGGTATGATCATGACTAGGGTTCTCTTTGGCCTGTAGTGCAAAGTTGAATTGTGACTGGTATGATCATGACCATTGGATTTATAATTGAATATCTTAAGCTTAAGTGCAAAGGTGAATTGATCAACATGGTTATAATTATTGTTTATATAAATTCTGAAATGATTATATATTTCTTTGAGATATGAATATATTTGGCCTGTAGTGCAAATATGAATTGTTGATGAATATCTTTGGCATGTAGTGCAAAGATGGCCTGCTGATGAATATCTTTGGCCTGTAGTGCAAAGATGAACTGTTGTTGAATATCTTTGGCCCGTAGTGCAAAGATGGTTTGTTGATGAATATCTTTGGCATGTAGTGCAAAGATGAACTGTTGTTGAATATCTTTGGCCCGTAGTGTAAAGATGGTTTGTTGATGAATATCTTTGGCCCGTAGTGCAAAGATGGATTTGTTAGTATGATTATAAACAGGAACTGTGATTTGGTATAACCATGATCTTTGATGTTTCAGGTAAAGACAGGTGATGAAAATATTCTTCGTCCTGGGTGCGAAGAAAAATTTATAGTCACAATTATGATTATGAGTTATTCATATGATTGTGGAAAGGAACTGTTGAGTGATGTTACATGGATAAAATATTGTTGGTAGATTTTTAACATGGAGAAGATAATAGACTTTATAGTCTATTTGACTCTTCTAATGGATTGCTCGTTCCGCTGCAACTATGGTTGAAATTTTTATCATTTACCATATGTTCTAAATCTCTGATTTATTGTTGATGAAGGCTATTGATAATTGAATTATCTTTAGTCATGATATTCTTTACTGAGCTAGTTGTGCTCACCCTTTTGCTTCACAATTCCTTTCAGGTAATAAGAGTGTAGCTGGGTCGAGCGGGGGTAACAAGGGAATAGAACGGTGGTCATCATTTAGTAGTTATATTTGGTGAAGAAAATAGGGTGAGGCGAGCCCAACGTTGGAAGGGTGTTTTGTCACTATCATACAAGATGTCTAATGACATACAACCTCGTGTCATCATAGGACAGGGTTGTGCTCATCCACTTGCTGAGTATATCTATGGGCACTACCTATATAATCTTGGTGTTTGTTTGAAGTATAATTCTCAATTAGAGACAGTGGAGATAATGATAAGTCAAGAGAAGACTCACCATTGGGAAGAATATGATAGTAATCTTCTCGTTTCTCTTTGGGGTCTATTGGGTCAACCAAGGATAATTCTGTGGCCATATGATATCTATCATAACCTAGACGCGTGGCCTCCCATGTACGAAGGTTTCCTTGAGCACTTCCCAAAGATTCTAATTTCTAAAACAGTTTTTGACTATACCTTTATGTAAGGTGTTATTGTGAGGTGATGTCCACGGTTGAAACATGAGTCACATTTAGTATATATTTGTATTCAAACTCACAGCATATGTGGTGTTGTATTTTGCACGATAATTGTTGTAATAAAGTTGTAGTTGTTTTCCGTACCATGTATTTGGCGACTCAGAATAGGTTGGATGGAATGGACCTATTTTGGGGTTGTTACAACTAGTGCTTCAACTCAATCCTTCACACTGCAAACCAGAGTGTTTATCAATCACAAAGACTAAAAACACCCTCCTTACGTACACTAGGTGGCCAGCCTATTGTACCACTACGTTGGGCCGCAACGTAGTGTTTTGTAATGACTATATGCGTTACGCTCGGAACCATTGTCCCCGAAAATATGTCCCCTTATAGGGTTGTTCACCTCAACTTTTCAACATCTGAATCCGCACCAAAATAATTTGGTTTGGCATAACTTTTCAATAAACGCTTAATTTTCATGAACATCTTTCAATATTCGTCTAGCTGAATCAAATAGCATAGACCTCTACAACAATTCGGATATCAACTGAAATATGCATATACATACATAGATATGAATTCTCATATCTTAAAGAAATCTCAAAAATCTTTTTATGACGTCATGATACCGCACTGTATTTACAGTCCATTGAGGATTCCGTCATTTGGTGATTTTATCATACTACATCATACCATAGTGGGCTGATGATCCTTAGATCACATCTAACACTGGGTAATACTGCATTGATGACTCTATCGTTTTTATCATCTTTGCACCAGGTTACATGATGCATTAATGATATAAAATATATTTTGATATATTGCAAATCATTTTTGTCTAGCCGAAACAATTAGCATAGACATACGAATAACAGTATTGTTGTTAAAACTCATTGGTTCCATCATTTGATCCAATATTTTTTAAGAAAATAGAAGTGTAAACATCAGCATGAAGTCAATAAATTTCGAAAGTCTAGCATAGCTAGTAGATTTAGAGTACCTATGCTTCCACCATCAACTCCACTTTCTATAATGATACATTGCTTAATAGGTCTATCTATTCCTATCATCCTCAATACTCCATTTACACTTATCTATACCCAGTTCGTCAAACTTACCACACGTTATGAGTTCAGGAACTTGCCACAATCATATGAGTTTAAGAACTTATCCTAGTCAGACCTTAGGTATCCATTCGCTGAGGGGTTCAAAAATATACCATATAATTATGAATCACGAACCTACCATAAGTATGAGTTTTAAAAACTCGCACTTAACCTTATAATATTCTCTAACTATACTCTACCTATCTATTATACACATGAGAAAAGAATCACCTTCTCAACAGGCATATAGCAAATAGCGCGACACAAACATTCCAATGATTATCAATATGATAAACTGAGTGCAAGCACAAAACCCTCGCCCCTACAAAGGTTTGTACAACTCAGCCATCACATGAGTCCTTAATTGAAATCCCACCTAACTCTATCTTGCTTATAACTTGCTCTTTACTCGATACGAATTCCACGTATCACATTATCTATAACTCCTCATGAGTTATCCCATACTATTTCATAGTACTCCATCTTCAGAGCATTAAGCTATAATTATTCAAACATTATAGACCATCTTTCTTTTATAACTTAAACAGACCACATCGTGATCTTATTCTATAATCATCTCCCTTAAAATTCTTTTCTTAACTCGCGATCGTTTTGTTTTACGATCCTCTTTCTTTCTCTTTTTCATCATTTACGACATTATTCATTATCTTAGCTTTTAGAGTTAGGAAACTCCCATTTCTTATCTTTATATCTCTTCAAGATTCTTCATTAAATCTTCTTGTTTATATAACAATTCTTCCTTTAAGAATTTCTAACTTCATTTACATTGCTCAACATTTCATTCAAGTTCAACACTTTCATCATACGTATCCACTTTCTATACTTGGTACACATCGAGTCTCTACCGATTTCAATATGGTACGCTGAGTGGTTTCCCACAAACAACCAACAAACTAGGTTCCGAGTTGCTAGTTCGTATATACCTCCGCTCTATGAAGGAATCGTCTAGCCCATATACCATACATCAATTACGAAACAGTACAATTGCACCACTTAGATATAACTCTCTATTCTTAACTTCTTTATCATTCTCTTTTTTATAGACATTGTCTATTTATTATCACCTTACATCCTTATTATTGGAGTTGGGTAACCCCACATTCATATTCCTTATAACTCTGCGAGATTCTTCTTTGAATCATTTCACGCAAGTTTTATCCCTTCTTTATACATTTCTTACATTACTTCTTATTGTTCAAACTCTAGTTGAGCTTATTCGTTCCTTATCTTCACCTCTCTTCTCTAAGGTTATAGCCTAAGGTACTCTTACCTAAGGTTTCTAACCTATCAGCTTTGATACCAACTTTAACGACCCCAAAATTCATACAATTTAATTCTCGACTTCGGTCATTAATATTACATTCAACCTTTAATTTTACATCATTAAACGATAATACAACCATTGAAATTTGCGTAATAATTAAAATTTTCAATTACAAACTATCCTCGTTCCCAAAACCTTCAACATTTACATCTAAATATCTCATAATCATTTTAATACTACAATAGTTTACATTCGCAAAACAATATTATAATTACAACATTAATACATTTACCGAAACATTAGACATAGTTTACAAGAATAACAACTTAGCTAGATATTAAATCTTCATATATCACTTTTGATCCATAACAATCAAGTACCACATAGCGTTACCTTCAATTCTTGAATCTTCAAAAATGGTTATTTGCAAGAATGAGCTCGACAGCTCAGCAAAATCTAACAGTTTTCATGCATCACGTAACACATAATAACATGCTCAACATACAAGAATAATCATAAACAAACATAGCATGCATGTTGTAGTTCACATAACAACTATAAAGATTGAGTTCCTTACTCAATCAACATTCATAGTTCAATCATCATAGTCATAGATTGACTTTCACATTTCATACTTTTGACATATATAATACATCATACACTAAAATTTTAAAGCATATCATCATCAAGTTCACATAGCAAAAAAGAACTGAAAGACTTGCCTTTACCGGCGTTTTACCAACACGTCAATACTTCACGTCCTTGCACAACCTACACTGTATGTGAGATTGATAATAAATAAAATCAATAATCAATCTCATGGTCAAGTTTATTATAAGACCTTACTTTATCTTATTATCCTTGATAATATCTTTATAGACATCTAACTGTGTTTTATATGCAACTCGGTTTTATTTTCATTTTCATCACCACACATGCTAGACTATCTCACTTGTAGTTTAATGTGCGTATATCACACCATTTTATTTTACCAATTTGGTTTCAAAAATGCATATTCAACACATTGTTTACATGTTTAATTTTCCTTCATAAATCAAAAATTACCCTTTTCGATTTCTTTCCATTATTATTCTTGTATTATCATCTTTTCACACTTAGATATCCAATATTAGCCATTAGTTAGACACTTTGTATACCAAAGTTTAGAAACACTATTACTTTTAGGCATTTTATCGAGCACGTTATGTGCACACATTAACTTATCTCAACTCTTGATCTTAAATGGTTAATTATGCATAGAATATGATAACACATATCTATATTCATTACATATGTCAAAACATATTTTTAATCATCAAAATATACCATCACCCAAAATCTTAATTCAAACATAATTATAAAACTCATCTTCATAATTTCTTTAACAAAACATTGCTTTCGTTTTTAACGTATCTCCTTCGTTACATGTCCGTTTTTGTTCCTTCTTATATAGAATTAACCATTACTCAGTGTACTACAACCTCATCTAGGCCTTAAAGTCAGACCCTTATCCATCTAAACCAGATTCTGCAATTCATCAACTAGTGTAGAAAATTTCATTTTCTGGACATCCTTACTAAACAATTTATTTCGGACATGATCCGGTCCATAAAATGGCTCAATCTCGTGAGTCTAGCTAGTAAACTTCTATATCTACAACTTTACAGTTTTAAGTTTCTTCAGATTCAAAACACACGAATTTATATGAATTTTTCAAAGTCAGAAACCGTAACAGTTTTGATTTTCTGGACATATTATTTTCCCTTCGTACCAGCCTTACTAAAAATGACATTGGAAGAAATCTACAAAGAGTTTTCATGTGATTCCACTTTCAGAATATAGCTTACTTCCATATCTTCGATTTGATATAAGGCTCACTTTCTAACTCATTATACCCAAAGATATATGAATTTCACAAGATATGTCCACAATTACTCAAAACCTACGAATTTTGTTCTTCAAATTTTCTTTCCATTTCATTTTCTTTCTAGAATCCTCTTGTTTGATTCTTGATAATCCAAGATTAAACCAATACAAATAAGATTAAGCATGATCTATTACCCTAGAACATAAATCTACCCAAAAATCAAAGATTAAATAAGAGTTTAGATGTTACCTTCTTCTAGCTTTTTCTTCTTCTTCTTCTAGCTCATCTCAATTCCTCTATTTCTCTCTATCTCTCTCAATTTCTCGATACAACTTCTATATAACCATTATCCTACATTATGAAGAACATAAAATTATAATTAAAATAAGGAATTTAGATTATAGCCTTATTAGTATGAATTTAAGAGAGAGATGAAGATAATGATGATGGGGCTTGTTTTGTCTTCTCAAAGCTTTCCCTTCTTCTTCTTTTTCTTCCTCTTCTGCTTCTCCTACAACTCTCTCTAACTCTCTTCTTCTTTCTTTTTTTTTGTTTTCTAAAACTAACATACTAACTTGTAGTATATACATATAATATACAATACTAGTAATATATAATATATGTAACTCCTAGTAATTATTAGATATATTAATTACTAGTTAATACATAGGTTACACCAACTTGAACTTGAAAAGTCTAAGACCATGTTTGGCAAATATTCATTGTTTTAATTAATTAATAGCTTAACATCAATCAATCTCATCAAATTGTCACGTAATTATATTTACTTGTTAATTATAATTTCGTGTAACAATCATCATATAACTCATCAAATTTAATTATCTCAATTAAATTAGAACTATAACATAAAATTATTATACTAATTAAATTAAATACTAAATATTCATTTAATTAATCTACTACACTTAATTACATTACTCTATAATCAAAACAAAATTTATTTATTTACTCAATAAATAATTTAATTAAATATTTATATATATTAAAATTAATATATAACATTCTCTTCACATCAATTCATATATTCTACAATATATGACATACACATACTCACACCCAACATATCTCATAAATAATACTTTTATTTATAAAATTCTCATTTATAAATTCTAAAAATCTGGGATGTCACATCATTCCCTCCTTATAAGGATTCCGTCCTCGGAATCACCGAAACCCTACCTTACTCAAGTTTTCCTCAAATCTATTCATTGAATAACTTCAACACATTACCTTAATATATGTTTTATATTTTCTACTCTCAAACCAAGCGCGGCCGCGCCAGTCTGCAGTAGGAACAGTTTTCTGTAAATGGTTTGAATGTGGTTGCATGCTTGTATTGTTACTCTAACATGTATAATATGATCAGTACATATCCAATATGTTAAGACGCATGCTAGGTGATAGGAGTGAATGTTTAATGAAGTGATTATAGACTTTCAAAAGATAAGTCCAAAAAGTATTTGTAAAACCATAAAACAACGTTTAGAGACTATGTTATTTGACTTCATGGTGACTTATAAACTGATTTTGTGTTACGAGTATGCAAGGTGTGGAATGAAGTATGTGAAGAGTATACAACTAAGTTAGACATTTATGTATGCATTTAAACTTACATATCATGTATGAGCATATGTATCTAATGAATATCCTATACGCGTATTATATTATGTTAGGATTCGAAAGAGTATTGATAAACGATATTTTGGTAAACTACGCTTGAGGCAAGTACTCGAACCTTACTCTTTATTGAGCATTACTTGAACTTGTGCTATTATTGATCGTACAAGTAGAGCTTTGAAGAAATAATACTTCGTAAGGAAAATTCAAAAATTGACCAGAACGATAATTGTTCATATATATATATATATATATATATATATATATATATATATATATATATATATATATTGTGAAAGAAACTGTCTAAGCCATTGATTTAGCTAGATTATTGATATTTGATCAAAAGCTATCCAAACCAAATTAACTTGGTGCGGACTCTTATAATTGAGAAGAACAACCCTCTTAGTAGGGGAATTATATATTTTTGGGGAACCAACGTGCGCACATGAGAAAGACTAAATGTTATGCATCACATAGGGTACTTTAGGTTGATCACCTGTCGTACTCATTTTGTAGAATTATCAGTATTATCACTATTAATTCTAGGAGAAGTTCATAGTCTTTAATGACTGCTCAATATTCACTACATTGAAACCTTGAATTGATAAACCTTTGAATATTATTGCTATTTCTGTCCATATCGACTGTTGTTGATAATTATTCATACTTCTTGCTATCTTGAATTATCATTATTACTATACCATTGATTAATTAAAAACTATATTGAATACCCTTTTTGCTATATTACTTGTAGGGTAAAATTGTTGCTCATCCTTGCTTTCCTTAAAACTTTCAGTGAAGGCAGAACGTGGTGAACCCTCTGGCAAGGACAAGGGTAAAGAAAAGGCTTGGGAGTAGTTATTACTAGGTTGCTAGGAATGGACTATGTTTTGGTTGTGGAAGAACTTATTTAACTATGTTTAATTTAAGTTTTGTTGTATTATGTATGTCTAAACGATGCTTAATGATGGTTAAGTTATGTAAGGGATGTTTAATTTTGAAAGTAGTATGCATACAAGCCAATCATATATGATGATAAAGCATATACTTTGTAATCAATCTTATTTATTTATTAATAAAAGAATTATTTATTATCAACATGGTGCTGTTTAATAATATGTGATAAACCCATAGTTTTAAGCAATGCTTTTAGAATCATGATGAGATCATGCTAATGAGATCTAAATTCTCAGATAGCTTAAAACTAAAATGTTCCTAATCAATGGATTACTAAAAAGGGGATTAGTGAATCCGGATAGATTGGTACGTGCGTTGCTTGCTCATTGGATGAGGATGATTGATCTCATGATCATTTGTGGGGAGACACTAAAGCAAGTATGTAGGTGCTTATTAGAGAATAAGTTCACTGAACGTGACTCGCTAAGGAATACCTAATGGAGTTTTACTTGCCTGTCAATAGGAATTCCTGTAGTGATAGTAGTACAAATGATCCTTAGACTTGAGATCATCATAGTATCTTATATATAATGAATTACACTTTGACTTATTCCTTAAGACTCTTAGAGTATATCAAAGGGTATGCTTGGGTGTAATAAGTTATATATGAAGGTAGTGAATAATCAATAAAGAATCTACCACTTCTAGTAAAAGAAGAGAAATGTCATATGTGATTCGATAAATGACAACCCAGGAATCCTTGGCCAAGGTGGAATGAAATTAGAAAGTAGTTTCTAATTTGCATTCATTAGGAGTTGTGCATTTAAGAATCGAAATACATATAATTAAATAAAATAAGACTTGACAGTAATTCCATGTCTTATATTTAATTGGGACATTGTACGGTGGAAGGATTGAATTGTACGGTAACTATTAACTCAAAGGTTCTTTTATGATTAATGTTGAAATCTATATTATCTGGAAAGTCGTTGATCGCTAGGGAGGCTTATCCCTATTGTAGAATAAATATTATTTATTTAAATAAATTAATCGTTTAATTTATTTATTTGAATAAGATTAGAATTATTCTAATTGATTTATTCACAACCGGTTTAATATGGAGAACCTAAAGGGTCACACCATAAAAGGAAGAATAATTATTTAAGAAGTTAATGGCATAATCGTAATAATATGTTAAGTATATTTAATTTAATCTATGGTGATATAATAAATTAAATAGCTTAATATTTATTATTTAATATTTTAGAAATATTAAATATAGATTAATAAGAGAAGTCTTATTAATATTATTACAATTATTATTATTTTAATTTCTAAAAGAGTTTAGGAATTAATTTAATATAAGTACTCTCATTGATTCCTAATAAGATTAGGGAGCCCATTTAATTAAAAGAGTTTAATTAAATAAATAATACCTTATTTTAATTAAATAGGGTTACCTGATATCTTTATAAGAGGAGTCTTATATTAGATATCATATATACGTAATTCCAAGTGTTGGAGAGTACAACCTCTTTTTCTACAGAGATAGGAAAAACTAGGGCTTGAGCCAATACACCCTTCTTCTTAAAAATTCTTCTTCCTTGGTGGATCACCTCTAGAGGCCATACACTTGGGTGGCTTACATTGATCAAAGGAAGGAATCTACCCGGAGATTCAAGGAGATCGCAGAGAAGTAGGAGTTGAACTCGTACCTGTTGAAGCTCGTATCTACAAGGGTATGATTCTTGTTCTTTCTTTTTCGTTTAATTAATAATTGCACATAAAGGGTGATCCGGGTATATGGTTTGTAAAATTTTAAAACTCTGATTTTTCACGTTTTCGCTATTTTGTGCAATTTGATTGCGTTCATAAATATTACAAACCTAACAGTGGCATCAGAGCCAAACATTTATGCGAATTATTAATTATTTTAATTTGATATGAATATTGATATGTGTTTAGAATAATTTAATTGGGCATAATTTTATTTTATAAAATTTATTAAAAAAAAACACGCAATTCGCCAAAAAAAAAAATAAGGAGATTCATGGTCACGTGGATTCATGATGGCTTGATTAATATATATATATATATATATATATATATATATATATATATATATATATATATATATAAGAATCCTGTGCACTTTACTTGCCAAGAACCTTTTTTTTAACGAAATTGAACCTTTTTTAACGAAATTTGTATATATATGATTTCGGTTATTTCATATATATATATATATATATATATATATATATATATATATATATATATATATATATATATATATATTACTTTTAATTATTTTATTATTAAAATAAAAGTTTATTTTAATTTTAAAATTGGATTTCATGCTAACTAATTAGAGTTGAAATAGGATTTCATGTTTCCTTAAATAAAAGAGTTTATTTGTAAAAAGGAAAGAGAATCCGTATTTCTTTAAATAAAGGAGTTTATTTAGATATGAAATAAGATTTCATATTATTCAAAATAAAGGAGTTTATTTGTGAATAGGAAAAGAATTCGTGTTTCCTTTAATAAAGGAGTTTTTTTTTTAAACTTGGAATTAGATTCCATAATTAATTAAAATAAATGGTTTATTTTGATTAAAGATTTTGATTAAAATAAAATAGTTTATTTTAATCAAAATAGGATAAATTAAAATAAAAGAGGTTTATTTTGATTTATATTTGGATTAAAATAAAGGAGTTAATTTTAATTCAAAATTAAATTTTATATTAACTAAATTTGCCCATTAAATGATATCAATATATATATATATTGAATGTTTATTATTCATGAGATGAATATTATTTATTGATGCATATAGTGATGTGTATGATAATAAATGGGATTGATTATGGACTATTGACCAATGCGATTGGATTTTATTTTAGTTGGATGCATGAATGTATGTGTTTTATTAAATGGGGTCTGCGTACCTCGTCTTCTCTAATTTTTCTTAATGTAAATTCTATCTCCCTCCTATGTACTTCCCCTTGACTGCTGATCAAGATTTCTATGTATTTTAAATAGTTTTGTAATAGGAATAGTTAGAATTAATTTTGAAGAATTGGAGATCAAGGAGCAAGGAACGCTTGAAGACCCGTTTGTAATGGAGCCCGGGTTTAAATGTAATAGTTATATTTAAATATTAATTCTTGCACCCCTAGGGTTTGACCTTTTTTGGTTCACTTAGTGGCTCTAGTGAACCAAACTAGAATAAAAGTCTATAATCAATCCAGGTAGAATATAGTATTCTATATGTGCATGCTTATACTATATATATTATATATTAGGCAAACATGCTTCGCATGTTAATTAATATGACGCGTATTTTATATATATATGTGCATGCGCGCTAAACAAGATGAGACAAATAATAACAAATCCCTCAAAGTTTTTATATATTAAGTCTTAAGCGTTCAAAGATATTTAGAATATCGAACGTCGCCTTCTAGCATGATAAAATTAATAGAGTATTAAATATTTAATATGAGTTTATTGTGTCACCACAAGGCAAGTATTAAGTATTTAAGATGTTAATTTATCACATTTGATGCTTATAAAGAAAATTGAACAATATTGTTTTGTTGTGTCACCACAAGGACACTATTTTTCTTTTTTTTTGAATATATGGAAGTGCTAGGTTGGACTTAACTTAGATAATTTTGATTCGGATGTGCCACCACTTGATCAAAATAATCTAAGAGGCAAAACATAAGGAGTTACATGATGATGTAATTGACAAGGAGTTGTCTACCTATTTATTTATATATAGTTTGTTGTGTCACCACAAGGCTATATATATTTGAAATGGGATTCTTATTCTCACTAGCAAAAACTTTAATTAGATTTTGCCGAACTATATAAACGAGGGTAATATAGTTTGAAGAAAATAGTGGGAGATACCAATATAAAATAAGACCTAATTTATTTTGGTAATTAATTAAATGAATGTTTGCTAAAATAACATGCAGAATTTTGAAAATGTCACATTCACTAATTTCACTGCGTAGCATACTTGATGCTAACAAACTGACCGGACCGAACTACACGGACTGGTTAAGGAATCTGAGAATTGTTCTCACTGCTGAAAAGATTTCTTATGTCCTAAATTCGCCCGTACCTGCAAAAGTTGCAGAGACAGCCTCTGAGGAAGAGATTGCTACTTTTAAACAGTGGCAAGATGATGCATCTGTGGCTCAATGCATCATGCTCGCATCCATGAGTAACGAGCTTCAGCGTCAGCATGAAAACATGGATGCTCCTACTATACTGCTGCACCTGTAAGAGCTGTATGGTGAGCAAAGTAGGACTGCTAGATATGAAATATCTAAGGAGCTCTTCCGATCTCGGATGACCGAAGGCACTACCGTTGAGACTCATGTCTTAAAGATGATCAATTTGATTGAACGTCTTGGACAGCTTGGGTTCGCCATGGATGGGGAGTTGAGTCAAGATTTGATCTTGCAGTCACTCCCTGACACCTTCTCACAATTTGTTGTGAATTTTCACATGAATAAGTTGGACGTCAGCTTGCCTGAGTTACTTAACATGTTGAAAATTGCTGAAGGTCACTTCCCATCCAAGAAGAACCAAGTCTTACTGGTGGATGATTCTTCCAAGAAAAGGAAGAGGCCCAAGGTATCTTCTCAAAAGAAGAAATCCAAGAAGGCTAAGGGAAAGGTGAAAGTGAAGGATCAAAAGAAACCTGATCCAGCTAGCAAAGGAATTTGCTTCCATTGCAATAAGCCGGGTCACTGGAAGAGGAACTGCAAGGATTATCTTGCGGAACAAAAGCAGAAGAAGCTTGGATAAGCTTCGAATCCTAATCAAGGTTTGTTTATGATTGAAATAAATTTTTCTGAAAGTCAATCTTCTACTTGGGTATTGGATACCGGCTGTGGTTCTCATATATGTAATAATATGCAGGGGCTGGTCAGAAGTAGAAAGCTGAGCAAGGATGAGGTCGTCCTACGAGTGGGAAATGGAGCAAAGGTTGCTGCATTAGCTGTAGGGACTTATTATTTAGCACTGCCTACGGGCAAGTTCATTAATTTAAATAATTGTTATTTTGTTCCAAATATCATTAGAAACATTATTTCTATCTCTGTATTGGATATGGATGGTTTTAATATTATAATAAAGAACAACAGTTGTTCTATTTATAATGATAATGTTTTATATGGTGTTGGTAATTTGCGAAATGGACTTTATATACTTGACTTGCATGAAAATATACTTCAAATTGAACAAACTAAGAAAAGAAAAAGAGATGATGTTAATTATACCTTCATGTGGCACTGTAGACTCGGTCATATTAATGAAACAAGATTATCCAAGTTGCATAAAGATGGGCTCCTAGAGCTATCGGATTATGAATCATATCCAACTTGTGAATCTTGTCTCATGGGCAAAATGACTAAATCTCCTTTTAGTGGAAAAGGAGAAAGAGTTACAGAGTTGTTAGCGTTGGTACACACAGATGTATGTGGACCTATGACAACGAATGCACGAGGAGGGTATTCTTATTTTATTACATTCACTGACGATCACTCAAGATTTGGATATGTGTATTTAATGAAATACAAATCTGAATCATTTGAAAAGTTCAAAGAGTTCAGAAGTGAAGTAGAGAAGCAAACTGGTAAGAGTATTAAGATTCTTCGATCGGATCGAGGAGGAGAATACTTAAGTAGTGAGTTTCTCAATTGTCTCAAAGAAAATGGTATAATCTCACAACGGACTCCACCAGGGACGCCACAGATGAATGGTGTATCTGAAAGGAGAAATCGAACATTGTTGGACATGGTTCGATCCATGATGAGCTTTACCGACCTTCCAGTTTCCTTCTGGGGATATGCCCTAGAATCGGCTGCATACCTACTTAACAAGGTACCTACAAAATCCGTCCCCAAGACCCCATATGAGTTATGGACAGGGAGGAAACCAAATCTTAAGCATGTTAAGACTTGGGGTTGTCCAGCTTATGTTAAAAAGTTTGAAAACGATAAGCTACAGACTAGATCTGACAAATGTAGATTTGTGGGATACCCTAAAGAAACATCGGGATATTATTTCTATCATCCAACTGATCAAAAGGTGTTTGTTGCGAAACATGCTGCCTTCTTGAAAAAGGAGTTTATCCTTAAAGGGGTCAGTGGGAGTAAGATATATCTTGAAGAGGTTCAAGAACCACAAAATACTACAGATCATAGTGATGTACCTAACCAAGTAGAGATTCCTTCTGTACCACACCCTATTCGTAAATCTGGAAGAGTACCAAAGATACCTGAAAGGTATGGACTTGTCATAGAGGATGACGATGAGGTAAGCATCATAGATGATGATGATCCGTTGAATTACGAACAGGCTATGAGTAGTAAAGACTCAGAGAAGTGGCAAGAAGCCATGAAATTCGAGATGGACTCCATGTATGAGAACTAAGTATGGACTTTGGTTTCACCACCTGAAGGCATTAAGCCTATTGGGTGTAAATGGGTCTTTAAAAGAAAGACTGGAGCAGATGGCAAGGTAGAGACCTATAAGGCCCGACTGGTCGCAAAAGGTTTCAAACAAAGACAAGGAGTTGACTATGACGAAACCTTCTCACCAGTAGCAATGCTCAAGTCCATTCGGGTTTTGCTTGCAATTGCAGCTTACCATGACTACGAAATCTGGCAAATGGACGTGAAAACGGCCTTCCTCAATGGAAAACTTGAGGAGGATGTGTATATGACACAGCCAGAGGGATTTATTTCAAAGGTTGGAACAAATTAAGTCTGTAAGCTGCAACGATCCATTTATGGATTGAAGCAAGCTTCTCGTAGGTGGAATATTCGTTTTGATGAGACAATCAAAGAGTTTGATTTTATCAAAAATGAGGATGAACCGTGTGTGTATAAGAAGGTTAGTGGGAGTGCTATTTCATTCCTCGTATTATATGTTGATGATATATTACTGATAGGGAATGATATTCCTATGCTACAATCAATTAAAATCTGGTTATCTAAACACTTCTCCATGAAGGACTTGGGAGAAGCATTCTATATTTTGGGGATAAAGATCTATAGAGATAGATCTAAAAGGATGCTTGGCTTGTCCCAAGGAACGTACATTGACTCGATGCTAAAGAGGTTTAGCATGGAAGATTCCAAAAGAGGTCTCATGCCGATGAGCCATGGAATACATCTCTCCAAGAAACAGGCCCCAAAGACACCTGAGGAGAGAGACCGTATGAGTAAGATCCCTTATGCTTCAGCAATAGGATCTATCATGTACGGTATGATATGTACTAGACCGGATGTCGCTCATGCACTTAGTATAACAAGCAGATATCAGTCGAATCCAGGAGAAGAACACTGGAAGGCAGTGAAAAATATCCTAAAGTACTTAAGAAGAACTAAGGATGTATTTCTTGTCTACGGTGGGTCTGAATTGAAACTAGAGGGCTTCACAGACTCAAGTTTTCAAACAGACCAAGATGACAGTAAATTCGTTTCGGGATATGTGTTTACCTTAAACGGTGGCGCAGTGAGTTGGAAGAGTTTCAAACAGCAAACAGTTGCTGATTCAGTGACAGAGGCAGAGTACATAGCTGCAAGTGAAGCTGCAAAGGAAGCTGTTTGGATGAAGAAGTTCATTACCGAACTTGGTGTGGTTCCTAGCATTACAGGACCAGTGCCTTTATTCTGTGACAACACCGGAGCTGTTGCGCAAGCTAAGGAACCTAGGTCTCATCAGAAATCCAAACACGTGTTGCGGCGATTTCAATTGATCAGAGAGATCATTGAAAGACGAGACGTCACCCTGGAGCGTGTAGACTCTCAAGACAATATTGCAGATCCATTTACTAAAGCGTTAACACAACAGCAGTTTGATCGTCACTTAGAGAAGATGGGTATGAGGTACCACGGCGATTGGCTTTAGTGCAAGTGAGAGATTGAAAGTAGTATGCATACAAGCCAATCATATATGATGATAAAGCATATACTTTGTAATCAATCTTATTTATTTATTAATAAAAGAATTATTTATTAAAGGCATTTATTATCAACATGGTGCTGTTTAATAATATGTGATAAACCCATAGTTTTAAGCAATGCTTTTAGAATCATGATGAGATCATGCTAATGAGATCTAAATTCTCAGATAGCTTAAAACTAAAATGTTCATAATCAATGGATTACTAAAAAGGGGATTAGTGAATCCGGATAGATTGGTACGTGCGTTGCTTGCTCATTGGATGAGGATGATTGATCTCATGATCATTTGTGGGGAGACACTAAAGCAAGTATATAGGTGCTTATTAGAGAATAAGTTCACTGAACGTGACTCGCTAAGGAATGCCTAATGGAGTTTTACTTGCCTGTCAATAGGAATTCCTGTAGTGATAGTAGTACAAATGATCCTTAGACTTGAGATCATCATAGTATCTTATATATAATGAATTACACTTTGACTTATTCTTTAAGACTCTTAGAGTATATCAAAGGGTATGCTTGTGTGTAATAAGTTATATATGAAGGTAGTGAATAATCAATAAAGAATCTACCACTTCTAGTAAAAGAAGAGAAATGTCCTATGTGATTCGATAAATGACAACCCAGGAATCCTTGGCCAAGGTGGAATGAAATTAGAAAGTAGTTTCTAATTTGCATTCATTAGGAGTTGTGCATTTAAGAATCGAAATACATATAATTAAATAAAATAAGACTTGACAGTAATTCCATGTCTTATATTTAATTAGGACATTGTATGGTGGAAGGATAGAATTGTACGGTAACTATTAACTCAAAGGTTCTTTTATGATTAATGTTGAAATCTATATTATTTGGAAAGTCGTTGATCGCTAGGGAGGCTTATCCCTATTGTAGAATAAATATTATTTATTTAAATAAATTAATCGTTTAATTTATTTATTTGAATAAGATTAGAATTATTCTAATTGATTTATTCACAACCGGTTTAATATGGAGAACCTAAAGGGTCACACCATAAAAGGAAGAATAATTATTTAAGAAGTTAATGGCATAATCGTAATAATATGTTAAGTATATTTAATTTAATCTATGGTGATATAATAAATTAAATAGCTTAATATTTATTATTTAATATTTTAAAAATATTAAATATAGATTAATAAGAGAAGTCTTATTAATATTATTACAATTATTATTATTTCAATTTCTAAAAGAGTTTAGGAATTAATTTAATATAAGTACTCTCATTGATTCCTAATAAGATTAGGGAGCCCATTTAATTAAAAGAGTTTAATTAAATAAATAATACCTTATTTTAATTAAATAGGGTTACCTGATATCTTTATAAGAGGAGTCTTATATTAGATATCATATATACGTAATTCCAAGTGTTGGAGAGTACAACCTCTTTTTCTACAGAGATAGGAAAAACTAGGGCTTGAGCCAATACACCCTTCTTCTTAAAAATTCTTCTTCCTTGGTGGATCACCTCTAGAGGTCATACACTTGGGTGGCTTACATTGATCAAAGGAAGGAATCTACCCGGAGATTCAAGGAGATCGCGGAGAAGTAGGAGTTGAACTCGTACCTGTTGAAGCTCGTATCTACAAGGGTATGATTCTTGTTCTTTCTTTTTCGTTTAATTAATAATTGCACATAAAGGGTGATCCGGGTATATGGTTTGTAAAATTTTAAAACTCTGATTTTCCACGTTTTCGCTATTTTGTGCAATTTGATTGCTTTCATAAATATTACAAACCTAACAAATTTTTGAACCCTTGGGACGAGAATAATTATGTTATATTTCGAACCCTTGGGACGAGAATAATTATGTTATATCAGTATAAATTATTTTATTATTCCGCTATATATAAAATGTTGATTTATTATTAAAGTTAGTATGTGGCAACCAAATTTGAGACAAGTGTGGTCTGAATTTGGGGGTGTCACAGGTAATGGAGAATTAAACAAATAGGGAGAGAGAGATTTGATGGGGTGCCTCCCATCGAGCGCTCGGTTTATAGTCCATTAGCTGGACTATTTTCTTAACACCGCAATTTGATTCCTCTACGATAAGCTAGGAACCCTCCATCCATTAGAACTGCAGTGTGCATTGGGAGGTTCCCCTTTATGAGAGTCTTCGAATTGAAGCCACCTAGCATATTTCTTGTACATGATGTCCCTATTTCCATTGCATAGCTAGGTGCTTCTTCCGTTGTATTTGTGAATAGATTTTTGCATTGAGGCATGAAAAATACAACGGGTTTTTCTTCTTCTATTTTCTCTTCCTCAGCCCACCATGGTTTGTGAAACGCCTCATTATCATAAAGATCTTTGCCCTGGATGTGATTACCAAGGGGACATGGGTGTGCAAAATTCACTGGATTTTTCAACTTTGTTAGAGAAGGCACTTGGGGTATTATAAAAGTCAGCTCATATTCTTCATTTTCCATATCCCTAGTTGTCTCCTCGATGTCCACTTCTTTCAGTTCATCCAGTGACATGTACACTTCTGGCTCTCCATTAGTTTCAGCATCCATATCATAGCACCAATTATTTTGAGGACAATTGTTCAAGGCTTCGAACATTTGATCCATCTGATTATGAAGATTTCGAATTGACATCTCTTGCTCAATCATCTTCTCATCAGTTGACGCTACGAATTTGAACCACAAATCCTCCAGTCTTGAATTATCTGTTTCAATTTTGGAATCTATGTATTGAAGACCATTCATTGAGGGATTTACGAGTTGTTCCATCTGTTTATTAAGATTTTGGCTTGATAACTCCTGACTCATCATCATCTCTTCCTGGTCTGCTATGATCTTTGACATGAATTTCTTCAACTTTAAATTTTCTTCTTATTGCATTAGAGGTGGATATGAGAATTCCGGCAAAAATGTTGTATTTGGAGCTTAGTATTGGTCTTGATAGTTATAACTCCATGAAGAATCTGGGTGATCCCCCCAACCTTGATGATAATTGGGATAAGAATAGTTGTTGAAGTAATCACCCCCATACTGTACTGGTCCAAATTTGGCGATGCATTGATGACTCTGATGATTGCCAGCACAGTAATTTCAAACTACTTTGATCTTTCGAGTACGTTGGGCTATAAGAACATCTAACCTCTTCGAAAGTGTTTCAATTTGTGCTGACAATGCAAAAAATGCATTGAGTCCATCAATTCATGTGCCCTTGGTTGAGTCATATTCGCATATGGCCATTGATAAGCAAAGTCATCAATGGTACCTGCAAAGAGAGAAATATAATATGATAATTAAAATCAAATAAAATGTTTAAATTAAGACTAATTTGATTGAAATTAATGTTGGCAAAAATTATTAAACTAATTCCCCGGCAACGGCACCAAAAACTTGTTGGTCGTAATCCCGATCAATATATGTGTGCAAGTATACATGGTCAACAAGTAATAAAGAGTAAGTAAAGTATCGTTCCCACGAGGAATTACTAATAAAGCTTATCAGGCACTAAACCGTAACCAACTCAATCTTATTTAAAAGATTGATTTTGTGACGCCCCCAAAATAGGTATACATCACCCATTTTGAGTCGCCAAATACATGGTACATAAATCAAATACAAACTTCTTTTATACAATACAACAACAGCGTAGCTGAGAGTTTTTACATGAATATTGTCTCATAGACAGTATTCAAACTCAAATGAAGTCCTCATTATATTTATTATCACACTATTTCATAAAATAGTGAGGACTACTATAGCCACCATCTCTGACCGTCACTTTGTTCCCCGACTAGTCTCGGCTACGTTATCATTTCCTGAAGAGAACAATGAAAGCAAAAGGGTGAGCTCAACTAGCCCAGTAAGAAATATTATGACTAAGATAATATATAATAAATTATCGTTAGCCTTCAACAGTGTTAAACTAATAAACAACAAGTTTAACTGCAGCGGAACAAACAATCCATTAGAAGAGTCACGTAGAGCATGATATCTACTATCTTCTATGATTTAAAAAGTTTTTTATCAACTTTATCGCTGAGACTCAGCTTAATAAATAAACCACATCATCGAATCATCCCTGCACTATGGGCCAATGATATTTATGTAATCATCAATGGTCATGATTATACTGAATAATCCTTGGTCATAATCATACCAACAACTGTCCATCAATGCACTACGGGCCAATAAGGACTTTTACCGCATCATTTGTAACATTACGGGTCATGATTATACCAAATAATCCCTGGTCATAATCATAACAATCAATAGTCCATCTATGCACGTAAGCCACAGATGACTTTCATCACAATATAAGTATGAGAATGATGACAATGATATAAGAATTGAATTAAAAGAAAGCAAATGATAAGTTTTTAAAGATTTATAATTTAATTTATCCAGAATTCAATAATGTTCAAATTGCCAACATGATACTGCTTTGTGGAGTAAAATTCAAGAATGATATTGTATCAAAAATGATTTGGACCTAAAAGAAATCAATTTTTGTTATGAATAGTACTCTGGGTGAATAGTACCCCGTGAATAGTATTTCAAGAATAGTACCATGTGAATAGTACTTTATGAATAGTACTCGTGAATAGTACTTTGTGAATAGTACTCGTGAATAATATTTTATGAATAGTACTTTGTGAATAGTACCGTATAAATGAATAGTACTCATAGACAGTACTCCGGCATGAAAAGCTTAAAATTTAACAAGAATGTGCAAAAAATATCCTTGTGAAACGATACTAGATGAAGCGCAAATTTCAAGGATATTCTACTAATTTCACGGAGTATAGAAGTAATACTTTAATAAAATGAGAGTATAATCAAGAATACGAGACGAAATAATATTACTCACATACTATAGAGTATGGAAGAAAATATTATTCCTATGAATACTGAACAAAATAATATCCCTTACCTCAGAAGAAGACTGGATAGTAGAATAGTGAGGTAGCAGACTTCTCTTCTTCTTTCTCTCTATAGATTATCTCTCTATAGTTGCTCTTGTGAGTCTTAGTGAATTGGTGATAATGAAAGAAAAATGAGCTTCTATTTATAGAAAAATATAGTTTCGATAATTGCACGTTTTGGGGCTCAAAATATTACAGTATAATACCTTCATCTTTTCATTCATTTTTAATCTAGTCCTACAAGTATTATCAAACTTATACCACCTCCCCTAATAGTACATTATGTGAATCAATAGTATATTCATGTTAATCAATAGTTCTATATATGTGAAAAAAATAGTTACAGTATAGTACCTTCATCTATACCTCCATTTTTAATTTAGTAATACAAGTATTATCAATCTTGCACCACCTCCCCTAATAGTACATGCATGTGAATCAATAGTACACACATATGAACAAATAGTTATAAGCATGTGAATTAATAGCAATTAATTGCTCATTTATCCGATTAATTACCCGATTGGTCAATATAACCTCCAGACATCAATTATTATCGAAATAGATGTCGATTTCCACTAACACTAATAATCCCAACACAATAGAAATATCAATTTCATCTTTAATCAATACGAACTTATTCATCATTAATATTATAACTCACAATATTTAACAACCAGATCATTTCCAAGAAAGAAGGGGCTTTTCGATAAGGATTTCTCCTTATTGGCGCACAATTAGGTGACCAAACCTCTCCTCGACAGAACTTTTTAGACATCGTCAATATTGTAAATAGCAATATGAATAACTTTGTCGTCTCAAATATTTATTTAGTAATATAAAATATTGATATTGTGGTAATAATTGAATTAATAATATGAGAGATATTATGCAGTAATTACTGTAGTAATAATTGAGTATAACTGAGTGACTTCTCACGTAAGCATCAATAATCAATACCGTGTGCTACTATGCAACCACGCATATTTACTGTACTTTTGCCACCAGGTAGTTCAACAGTTTAACGGTAAAACTTTCACCGTTATTTTCATAAAAAATAATTCTGTCGTTTTCTAACTACGAAAATACTTCTGTTGTGGGGTCCATCAATGATTGTGTCGTCGTACGAATGTTCCCTGTTAAAACGAATATTCCCCGACCAATCAAATATTTTATAACAACTTGCTTACTTTGCAAAATTTATAAATATTACCCACAACTATAACATTATATTAAATCCACACCATAATATTCAAAATTATATTTCGAGAAAAAATAATTTTTATTCATAAAAGTTGGGGTCTTACAGATTTGATATTTTATATTTAAATTATGAAATTAAATAATACCAACTACTCCTAGAATGAGACTAGATAATGAAGATTTGAGATTATAATTTCACCTATTGAATCATTTAAATCGACACACTTTCTGTTAAGTCAAATTAATTATACCGATTGTTAGTCGAGAACACGAAAGTAAAATATAGTCATCTCTCGATGTACCATACCCATATCACACTAAATCCACAGATGAAAGAATGAATGTGAACACCCTAATTAACTAACCCACTATATTTCTATGTGAATTACAATTAAAGAGGGTTGAAGCTCAAGTCCTCAATTGACTACGAGTGGTGCTTCGGTATATATTTATCCTAAGCACGAATCATGCATTCCATCACCATGTAGAACATACAAACACAAGCTATTAAGATCAGATCTAAACCCATACTTCGTCTTTCAAGTTCATATGGTTTATCACAGTAATTGATGGCCAATCAACTAAGCAAATAAGCATGAATCTTAATAGACAATCTCATAACAATCAATAAGACTACCAATGAAGTATATCAAAATAAACTAGGCAATAAATTCCATTGCAATCCTAAAATAGAGTTTAACTCATAGTTAAATTAAATCCATCATCCACAATTTGAATAAATATCATAAGAATACAAATAGGAATCAAAGAGAAGATAAGAATAGAAAATTTAATTGCAATTTTGTTCTCTTACTCCAAGTTTGAATCTTTAATGCTATCCAAATGCTTCAACCTTCAGATATAATCAAATCTAGAAACTAACTACTTTAATCTACTCTAATCTAATATTGAAAATCAAAGAGAAGAAAAGAGCAATCGTAAACTAAGTGATCCCCCTCCCCGAAGGAAAGATATCCCCCACATAATGAATATAGGTCTCTTGTCTGGGTCTAATTCGAGTACCTTCTTTTCGAAGCAACAATGCCATTGGCCAGCTTAAGTAAAAGTCAACTGCAAAAAATAGACCAGCGCAGCTGAGCTCCATATATGCTTTAAACTGCCGCAGCTGCGCTGCAAGGCATCTGGGAAGAGTAACTGGCGTAGCACAAGAGCAAATTGGAAGCAGCTACACCGTGCACCAGCTGCTGCTCCTAATTTCTTCTGCAACAGGCTTTTGACATCTTCCCATTCATTGCTTCTTACTCCATTTCTTCCTTCCATCATCATGCCATCATGCTTATCTCCATTTACGCCAAGAGAGTTCCCATTTATGAAAACTACAAAAAAAAAAAAGCAAAAATGCATGAAAAGCTACACAATCAAATGAGTTTAAACAATAAATTAATTTAATTGATATCTATTAAGTGGTTATAAAACCACTTATCAGTAACCCGGATAGACATATACCGGCTTACCATGTGTAGTCATTGGAGAGAGCTTGCACTTAAATTAATATTACTTGTAGGTCACATAGAAATATAGTGAGTGAGGTAATATTAATGTTCATATGAATTCTATCTATTCTATGGATTTTATATGATATGGGCATGGTGTATTGAAAAATAGTCATGTTTCATCTTCGTGCTCTCGACTAGCAATCCAAAGTAATTAATCAGGCTTAACTAGGGTGTAAAATCTGAATGAGACATTAAGTGACATTAGGATCCCATATCTTTCCAATTTGAATCCATTCACTTTTTAATTAGTTATTTTTAGTTGATAATCATTTCAGTTTTAAATCACATTTTATTCACTCATTTAAGCATCCAGAAATAGCTACAAAGTTGTTACATTATAGATTAGGGATAATTACTTTTCTTCGAGGGAACGATACTTGACTTACTCTATATTACTTGTTGACCGTGTATATTTTCACGTGTGTGTCTATTTTGTTAACATCAAAACAAGCTAACAAGTTTTTGGCGCCTTTGCCGGAGAATTAAGTTGTTATTTCTATTACTATCTTCATCAATTTAAGTTAAATTTGTCTGACTTAAAAAATTCACATCTTATCTCACTTCTATTTTACTTTTATTTGTGTTTCAAGTAGTTGTTGATAATATATGCACACTCGATCTTAAAATTCAGAGTTTGTACCTAGGCAGGACAATATCAATGGGAAAGCTTAGAGAGTGAGTACACGCAATTCTAACACACAAGAGAGAACACTGAAACATCAGTACAGATGGCAGAAGAACACAGGGCTTTGAGAGATTATTCTATGCTAAACATAAATGAGCTACAATCTAGCATAGGCAGGCCAGTAATAGCAGCAAACACCTTTGAAATTAAATCGGGAACAATTCAGATGGTACAAAATACAGTTCAGTTTGGGGGTGCGGCTACTGATGACCCTAACGAGCACCTGCTGAGTTTTATTGAAATTTGTGACACATTTAAGTAAAATGGTGTGTCGGATGATGCGGTGCAGCTTAGACTATTTCCTTTCACCTTGAGGGACAAGGCAAGGAGTTGGCTTTACTCATTACCATTAGGATCAGTGACTACGTGGGAGGAATTAGCCTAGAAATTTTTAGCCAAATTCTTTCCTATGGCTAAAACAGTGAAGATGAGGACTGTTATATCTTAGTTTGAGCAACAACAGGGAGAATCGTTGTATGAAGCCTAGGAGCGATATAAGGAGATGCTAAGAAAATGTCCTCACCACGTGATGCCAGATTGGATGGTAATCAATACATTCTATAATGGTTTGGGATGGCAAACTAGACCAATCATTGATGCCACTGCAGGAGGAGCATTATGGGCTAAGAGTTATGAGGAAGCCTATGAATTGATTGAGACCATGGCGACAAATGACTTTCAGAATTCGACAGCTAGAAGGCCTCAACCAAAAGTTTCTAGGTTATTGGAGGTGGATGCCATCACGACACTATCATCTCAAATGGAGGCAATGGCGAATAAAATTTATTCATTGGCTGAAAAAAAATGTGCTATCACTGTAGAGTCGGTTCAGTTTGTAAGCAACTATCAAAATCCACAGAATCAATTTCAGAACTCCTACCATCCCAACAATAGAAATCGTCCAAACTTCAGCTGGAGTAACAATCAAAATGCTCAACAACACCAACCTCAACAACAACAATACCATCCACAACAGTCTCATTAACAGTATACACTTAAACCTTCTTACCCTCTTGGATTTTAACAACAGCAACACCAACATCATCCAGCTCCTACTCCTCAATCTGAAAAGAAATCTGAGATGGAAGAAATGACGTTGAAATACATGGCAAATACTAAAGTGTTGATAAAGAGACAAGCGATGGCAATTATAAACATGGAAAACCAAATGGGCCAAATGGCTAGCATGTTGAACAACAGACCGCATGGAGCTTTACCAAGAAAAACATAGGCAAATCCGAGAAGGGATGGGAAAGAACAATGTTAGGCCATCACACTGAGGTCTGGGAAAAAAATTGTAGAGATAGGGCCTGGCGCGCCCGCACCCCAAGAAGTTCAAAACCTGGCGCGCCCGCGCCAAGGTGCAGAAGAATCTTAGCAAGGCTTGTCTGATGAATGTACTGGCCAACAGGTAGTTGAGATAGATCAGAAGGAAGTGGCTGAAAAACCCAACCACCACTTTTGTACCCTCCAGTACTATACCCTCAGAGACTTCAGAAACAAAGAGAAGATAAACAGTTTGTGTAAGATCCCAAATTTAATGAATAAAGATTAATTTTTCTCTAAATGTTATTTTGAATAATAAGGTGTGGATTTGATATAATGTTATAGTTGTGGATAATATTTACAAATCTTGCAAAGTAAGCAAGTTGTCATAAAATATTCGATTGGTCGGAGATTATTCATTTTATCAGGGAATATTCGTACGACGGCACAACCATTGGTGGACCCCACAACGAAATTACTGTCGGAGTTAGAAAATGACAAAAATAACTTTTTATAAAAATAACAGCAAAAGTTTTACCATTAACGGTTAAATACACGGTGATAAAAGTACAGTAATACGCGTGGTTATATAATAGCACACGGTATTATACAGTATCTTTAATTATTGATGTTTATGTAAGAAGTCACTCAGTTTTATTCAATTATTGTCACATTAACTGTTGCATAGTATCTCACATTATTGATTCAATTATTGTCACAATATCATCTGCATAATATTTTATATTATTAAATCAATAATTGAGATAACAAAGTTATTCATATTATTATTTGTATTATTGACGATGTCTTGAAAGTTCTGTCAAGGAAAGGGGTTTGGTCACCTAATTGCGCGCCAATAAGGAGAAGTCCTTATCGAAAAGCCCCCTCTTTCCTGGGAATGATCTGATTGTTAATATTGTGAGTTATAAATGATGAATAAATATTATTAAAAACGTGTTTTGAGAAGCCAAGTGAATTGAGATAAATAGAGGGGTTTTTTTATGAAGTATTTGTTATAAATTTGGCTTATTATTTGGAACTCCACTTTCTCATTTTTCAAAATCGTCGGGAGAAAGTTATCTCAGTTTTTTTTACACACACACACACGCACACACACACACACACACACACACACACACACACACACACACACACACATATATATATATATATATATATATATAAATTTTGTTTTTCTATATAAAATAGATTACATTATATTTTATTATGCATAGTACTGCATAGTGTGTGCATAGTGCAACATAGTAAAATCAAAATTTTTCAAAAAGTTTCGCACGAGAATTTTCTAAACTATTCACCCGTGATTTTCTAATTCAAATAGTATCATGTCATTCTCCTATAAATAGGATGCTTAGTTTAGAATTGAAAATCATACCAAAATCAGAAAATTCTTCTTCTATAATATTGAGCGTATTTCTTTTGAGTTTAAGGAAGCTTTGGGTGTAGAAAACAGTATAAATTTTCTTCAAGAATATTCCCGCCATACCAGCCAGAAATACTCTCCTTTTACGTTAAGGGATATTATTTTTGTTCAATATTCGTAAGAAATAATATTTTCTTCCATACTCTGTTGTATGTAAGTAATATTATTTCGTTTCAGATTTAGAATTCTATACTCATTTTATTAAGTATTGCTTCTATACTCCTTGAAATTAGTAGAATACCCTTAAAATTTGCGCTTCATTTAATATCGTTTCACAAGAATATTTTTCTGAACATTCTTGTTAAATTTTAATCTTTTCATGCCGGCGTACTATTCACGAAGTACTATTCACTCGGGTACTATTCACCCAGGGTACTATTCACAATAAAAATTGATTTCTTTTCTATCCAAATTATATTTGATACAGGAATATTATTTTTGAATTTTACTCCACAAAGCAGTATCATGTTGACAATTTGGATATTATTTAATTCTGGATAAATTGAATTATAAATCTTTAAAATTTATCCTTGCTCTCTTTTAATTGAATTCTTATATCATTGTCATCATCCTCAAGCTTATATTGTGATGAAAGTCATCTTTGGCCCGTAGTGCATAGATGGACTGTTGATTGGTATGATTATGACTACGTATCGGTATAATCATGACCTTTAATGTTACAAATAATGTGGTAAAAGTCCTCATTGGCCCGTAGTTCATTGATGGACAGTTTTTTGGCATGATCATGACAACTGGTGATACTAACAAATATCATTGGCCCGTAGTGCATGGATAATTCGTGGATGTGATACTAACGAATATCCTTGGCCCGTAGTGCATGGATAATTCATGGATGTGATACTAACGAATATCCTTGGCCCGTAGTGCATGGATAATTCGATGATGTGGACTATTTATTGGGTTATGTTATAGCGATAAAATATTGATGATGAACTTTTAAATCATAGAAGATAGCAGATATCATGCTCTACTTGACTCTTCTAATGGATTATTTATTCCGCTGCAGCTAAACTTGTTGTCTATTGTATTCTATCAGTTCAACACTGTTGAAAGCTAACGATAATTTATTTTGCATTATCTTAGTCATAATATTCTTTACTAGGACAGTTGAGCTTTCCCTTTGCTTTCATTATTCTCTTCAGAAAATGAGAACATAGCCGGGACTAGTCGAGGAATGGAGTGACGATATGAGATGGTGGTTGTAGTAGTCCTCACTATTTTATAAAATAGTGTGATAATAATTGTAATGAGGACTCTATTTGAGTGTGGATGTTGTCTACGAGATAATATTCGTATTAAAACTCTCAGCTATGTTTTGTCATATTTTACATGACAGTTGTATAATTAAGTTTGTATTTGAATTCTCTACCATGTATTTGGCGACTTAGAATGGGTTGTGTATACCTATTTTGGGGGCGTCATAGTTGGTATCAAAGCTTAGGGATATGATCCCTGGCTGAGACTTGAGGCTAGAACTAGGAGGGGAGAGACGGGTAAATCCATCGCTAGTATGACCTACCTAAGCTTATTTGTTATTTAATTGGTCGGTCAAAATATAGAGATAATATGTGGCATGTCAATTAACCCTTGTTTTGTAACAGTGTTTGAAAATGACATCTGAAAATATTGAGATAAACAATGGAGCACATGAGACAGTTGAGTCACCGATGATCAATAATCAGGATAATGTGCATCAGGAAGGCAATAATCCTCAGGTAAACAACAACACTGACCAAATGTTGAACGATGGGATGTTCAGAGGCTTTGTGCAATTCATCCAACATCAGACGAAGGAGACTCCTATGCAAAATGCAGGTGAAAACACTGGCAACTCTCGGATGGTCACCACTAAGCAATTCAAGGAGCTGGGACCACCGGAGTTTTTGGGAAAGCTAGAACCACTTAAGGCAGAGACGTGGATTAAGCAGATCACCAAGATATTTGATGTCTTGGGATGCTTCGAGGAGCAAAAGGTTCCCTTTGCCACCTTCAAGTTGCGAGAAAGGGCAGATCATTGGTGGGAATCTGTAAAACGTACTCAGCCTGCCACACTAAAGATGTCTTGGGAGAAGTTCCAAGAATTATTCAATGAAAAGTATTTTCCCGAAAGTATTCGTCCCATGAAGGAGGTAAAATTTATCAAGCTGGAATAAAATAATATGACCGTATCGCAATACGAGGCTAAATTTGCGGAGTTATCCCGGTTTACATCCCATTTGGTAGGTAATAAGGAGCGTATGACGCGAATGTTTCTAAGAGGTTTGAAACCTGAAATACGTCAATACCTCATTTCTCACAAATTTTGCTTGTATTTAGATGTTACGAATAGAGGTCAGTTATTGGAGCACGATAATGAGTCAATCCAACCAAGAGATAACATCTGGCAAAATGATAATACCAGTGGTTGTAGTCATCGAAGCGGTGATAACAAATGTAGAGTAAATCAACATGCTAGAAATGGTAACCACTTCGGTGGTAATCATGGCCAATATAATAGAAGTGGAAATTTCAAGAAGAGAAGGTTCAATAATGATGGAAAGACAGCAGCACTAACACCCGTTTTCAAGGAAGGAGAACGACCACCGGTCGTATGCTACAAATACGGAGGGGAGGGACACATCAGTCTAAACTGTACGCACCAACCCAAAGCGTGTTATAATTACAAAAGAGAAGGTTACCTAGCCCGATTTTATCGTGTAGTGAAGTCAAGTCCAACTGGGATGGAGACACCAAAGGTCGTCCCAAATAAGTCAAAGTCGGTAGTTCAAAGGAGACTGTTTGTTGTGACCTCTCAAAAAGCGAGGAACCTAAACGAGATTATCACGGGTAAGCTAATCATAAACTCTTGCGAAGTCTATACCTTATTTGATACCGGTTCTACACATTCTTTTATTTCTCCTACTTGTGTTCAACGTTTAAATTTAACTCTGGAGAAATTAGACTTTGACTTATCTGTTGAAACTTCGTTGGGAGAAACCTTCATTACATCCACTGTTTATAAATCTTATTTGATTCAAATCGGTACCCTCACATTACCTGCCGATCTTATCTCTTTGAAAATACTTGCATTTGATGTGATTTTATGGATTGATTGGTTAACTACTCATCATGCTAAAATTGATTATTTTTGTAAGGTTGTAAGATTGTTAGCTTTTATATTCCTAACTAACCTATTATGCGAATTCAAGCAACCAAACCACTAAAGTCAATCACTGGCATATCAAGCCATAAAGCTATTCGTTTATTGAAAAATAGATGTCAAGCTCTCTTAGCCCATGTCACGGATTTAAACAAAAATACGTCATATTTGAATAAAATTTCTATTGTTAATAAATTTCCTGACATATTCCCTGAAGAACTTCCTGGCCTACCCCCAGAGCGTGAAATCAAATTTTGTATTGACCTTGAACCCGGTACAAAATCTATTTCCAATGCCCCAAATCTAATGGCTCTAATTGAACTTCAGGAGTTAAAAACCCAACTGCAGGAATTGTTAGACATCGATTTCATTCGTCCTAGTACGTCTCCTTGGGATGCTCCTGTTTTATTCGTAAAGAAGAAAGATGGGAGTATGCGACTTTGTATTGATTATCGGGAGTTAAATCATGTCACCGTCAAAAATAGGTATCCGTTACCTCGCATTGATGACCTATTTGACCAGTTGCAAGGTGCCAAATTCTTTTCAAAGATCGATCTTCGTTCCGGATATCATCAATTAAAGATTAAAACTGATGACATTCTAAAGACTGCTTTCAGAACTCGATACGGGCATTACGAATTCCTAGTCATGTCTTTTGGATTGACTAATTCTTCTGCTACCTTCATGGATATGATGAACCGAGTATTCAAGGAATATTTGGATCATTTTGTGGTTGTCTTTATTGATGACATCCTCATATACTCCAAAAGCCATCAAGATCATGTGCAACACTTGAGGCTGATACTCCAAAAGCTTTGTGAAAATAAGCTTTATGTCAAGTTGAAAAAATGCGAGTTCTGGCTTGAGAAAGTAACATTCCTTGGGCACGTGATATCAAATCACAGAATATCTGTTGATCCAGCAAAGATTGAACCAATATAAAGCTGGGAGCAACCTAAGTCAGTGACCGAAGTACGTAGCTTTCTGGGCTTAGCTGGTTATTATTGGAGATTCGTGGAAGGATTTTCTTGAATCGCTACTCCGTTAATTTAGCTAACTCGAAAAGATACAAAGTTCGGTTGGAGCGAAATGTGAGAAGCATTTTTAAAAACTCAAGAGGAGACTCATTTCAGCACCTATTTTGACAATACCATCCAGTTCGGTGGGATTTTTCATCTACAACGATGCTTCAGGCAGAGAGTTAGGATGTGTTCTCATGCAATATGAGAAAGTCATAGCCTATGCCTCGCGACGACTCAAAGAATATGAGAGGAATTATTCTACTCATGATCTAGAGTTGGTAGCAGTCGTTTTTGCGCTTAAAATCTGGAGGCATTACCTGTATGGGGAGAAAGTGGAGATCTATACGGGTCATAAAAGCCTTAAATATTTCTTCACCTAAAAGGAACTCAACATGCGACAATGACGTTGGCTCAAGTTGTTGAAAGATTACGATCATACCATTCAATACCATCTGGAAAAGCTAACGTGGTAGCTGACACGTTGAGCAGAAGATCATATGCGGGTACGAGTGTGATATTGTCAATGCAAAGGCCCATTTGGTATGACTTACAAAGGATGGAGATAGAGTTAAAGACTCCAGGGACCCACGTGATGATGTCAAATATACGAGTAGAAATAACTTTAATCGATAAAGTTATAGTTGCTCAAGCTAAAGACCTGGAACTGATGCATATGAAGAATAAAGTGCAAGAATGTGCTATTCCAGAAGTAAGAATCGATGAAGAAGGAATACTTCGAGTAAACTCCAAACTTTGTATTCCTAATGACTCTGATTTGAAGTATAAAATCATGATACAGGCACACAACACACCATTTGCAATCCATCCTAGGAGTACCAAAATGTATCGTGATCTTCGATATACACACGATACATTTTGGTGGAGCAATATGAAGAGAGAGATAGTGGAGTTTATCTTAAAGTGTTTAACTTGTCAACGTGTCAAGGCAGAGCATCAAGTGCCAAAAGGTCCATTGCAACCACTTAAAATTTTAGAATGGAAGTGGGAACACTTTACCATGGATTTTGTTACTGATCTTCCCAAGGTTTCTCAAGGCATAGATGTAATTTGGGTCATTGTTGATAGATTAACCAAGTCTGCTTATTTCTTACCTATACGAGAAACTTATTCACTTGAACGTCTTACTCGTATATACATAAATGAGATTATAAGACTGCATGGTATGCCAGTGTCCATAGTTTCTGATCAAGACCCAAGATTCACTTCACAATTTTTAGTCAGTTTGTATAAAGCTATGGGCACAGATTTATGATTCAGTTTGGCATATCATCCTCAGACAGACGGGCAGTCGGAGAGGACTATTCAAACTCTTGAAGATCTATTAAGACTCTGTGTCCTTGACTTCAAAGGAAGATGGGATAAGTTCTTGCCATTAGTAGAATTTTCCTACAACAATAGTTATCAAGCAAGTATAGGCATGGCTCCATTCGAGGCGTTATATGGACGCAAGTGTCTTTCTCTGGTATGCTGGGATGAGGTGGGTGAAGCAACGTTGTTGGGACCGAAATTGGTACGCATGACAACGAAAAAGATTCAAATGATCTTGCAACGTATAAACACCTCACAAGATCGACAAAAGAGTTATGCTGATTATGACGATTTGATTATTTGAATTCTGATTCTGGGGACAGAATCCTTGTAAGGAGGGAAGGATGTAACGATCCGAAATTTCAAATTGTAATATTAATTATTTATTGTATAATATAAATATTTATTTGATGTGTCTATTGTTTAAATTGATGGAATAAATATTTTATCGATATGATGATTATTAATAAATATTAATGACTCTAAATTATTAGATAATATTCTAAATTAAATTAGTTTATAATTTAGAAAGTGTAATATAACATGAGAGGTTATATTGTTGTGATGATTTTAATAATTTAAATGATATATTAATTATTAAATAAAATTATAACGAAATTATAATTTTATGTTTTTTGTTTAAATGATATATTTAATTAAAATGTGGTGTATAATTAATTTATTCGATTAATACTGGATATGGAAATCCAAATAATAATATGAATTATAAACTAAAATTATTTGTTGAAATAAAATAAAGGAGTTTAATTTTAGTTTTTGCCAAACAAGGCTTAAATATATTAATTCTTTAAAATTCAAAGGGTTTTGCCAAACAAGCCTTATGGCTTTTGGAATTTCTAATTTTTGAATTTAATTAAAATAAATAAATTAAATTAAAATAATAAATATAATATATTTGTATTATATACATTTATGTTGTAACTGTTATTATAATTAGTATGCGTATTAAGGTATCAGTTTTTTTTCTTTACGCATTATTTGTCTATATTGGCTAAGTCTGAGAGAGAAGAGAAGAGTTGAGAGTTCAGAGAATTGAGAATTGAGAATTGAGACGAAATTTGAGTTTTCAAAACTAATTCAGTGGTGTTTGCAAGGAATTATCACGCTAGTTGAAGGTATTTTCCCTAATTATGTGTGTATGCATATATGAATTCACGGCATAGTTTGTTTGTGTTCGGTGGAATCAAAATTGATGAATTGTTGATATATATATATAGTTGGTAATTGTGATTATACATGTTTATAATGCTAGAGGTTATGTTCAAACAAGGAAATTGCCTGCTAAATTCGTTTGACAGTAGGAAGAAAAATGTCATTATATGTATTTTCATATGTTCATGAAAAGTATCAATGTTAGTGGCTAATTAGTATGTAAAATTGTAAATTGAAGCTTGCATATGTTAGTTCATTAAGAAACGAGCATAACGTAACTTGAATGAAATGATTTGGCCAAGTATTGAATTCACAGTGATGATTTTTGGGATGAATATCAAATTTTGAGTTTTATATGAAAATCATTGAATTTGAGAAATTAACCTAGCTTAAATTGTTGTTAAATTATTTTAATTGGTGGAATATGTTCACAAATATATTTATGATAGTTCTATACCAATTTTATATGTTATTATCACTGTTTGGTGGGTGAAATTTGCGTTTGTTGGGCTAAAGTCAGCTACTGTTCATCAGCCGTCTCTGCGTCTGTCTGTGCACCGGCGCAGCTGCGCCGGTGCCAAGGCAAAAAATGGCGCAGCTGCGCCAGTCCCAAGCTTTTGTATGGCGCAGCTGCTCCATACCCTGGTTTGGGATAGTGACCTCTGCAGTTGCTGCAGACTTTGGTGTACCACTATTGCTTGGTCTAAGGTTATGTTAATGTGTCTAATATGTAGTAACATGGGTGAGATAGAATCATGTTAGGTGGTTAGTAGTTTCAAAGTTTCAAATGAGTATTATGTAATTAACGTGTTATGTTATAAATTAGTTTACACAATGAACATTAGTTAAGTGTTGTGAGGTTAACGCTTGGAAAATTCTGAAACATATATGGTAATAAAAGACTTGTGCTAAATTAACAATCCTAATTAGAAATGCGTGTTATGATGGAACATGAATGTTAGTATATCTAATTGATTATGGTTCTAAACCTATGTGTAGGTGAACGTATGTAAGGCCCCGAATTTTATGAAATGAAAGTATTTAATTTTCATATAATTATTATTTTATTTCGTAAATGGTTAAATTGATAAAAGGTTAAAGTTAAGGGTGATATGTGAAAATTTTTGCAAAGTAAGCAAGTGGTTATAAAATATTCGTTTGGTCGGGAAATATTCTTTTTGTCGGGGAATATCCGTACGACGACACAATCATTGGTGGACCCCACAACAGAAGTATTGTCGTAGTTAGAAAACGACAGAATTATCTTTTATTAAAAATAACGGCGAGTGTTACCGTTAAAACTGTTGAACTATCCGTTAGTAAAAGTACAGTAATACGCGTGGTTGCATAGTAGCACACGGTATTGATTATTGATGCTTACGTAAGAAGTCACTTAGTTATACTCAATTATTGCTACAGTAATTGCAGCATCATATCTCTCATATTATTGATTTAATTATTGTCACAGTATCATCTGTATAATATGTTATATTATTAAATCAATAATTGAGACGAAAAAGTTATTCAAATTATTATTTGCAATATTGATTATGTCTAGAAGTTCTGTCAAGGAGATGTTAGATAATCTAATTGCGCGCCAATAGGGAGAAATCCTTATCGGAAAGCCCCCTCTTTCCTAGGAACGACCTGGTTGTTAAATATTGTGAGTTATAATATTAATGATGAATAAGTTCGTGTTGATTAAAGATGAAATTGATAGTTTCATTGTGTTGGGATTATTAGTGTTAGTGGAAATCGACATTTATTTCGATAATAATTAATGTCCGGAGGTTATATTGACCAATCAGGTAATTCACCAGATAAATGAGCAATTAATTGCTATTAATTCACATGCTTATAATTATGTGTTCACATGTGTGTACTATTGATTCACATGATTTACTATTAGGGGAGTTGGTGCAATATTGATAATACTTGCATGATTAAATTAGAAATTGAGGTATAGCTGAAGGTACTATACTGTAATTAGTTTTTTCACATGATTATACTATTGAGTCACATGAATGAACTATTGATTCACATGATTTATTATTAGGGGAGGTGGTGCAAGTTTGATAATACTTGCAGGACTAAATTAAAAATGAAGAAAAAGAGGAAGGTATTATAATATAATATTTCGAGCCCTAAAACGTGCAATTATCGAAACCATATTTTTCTATAAATAGAAGCTCATTCTTCTTTCATTTCTCACTAATTCACTAAGTCTCACAAGAGCAATTATTATAGAGAGAAATTATAGAGAGAAAGAAGAAGAGAAGTCTGCTACCTCACTATTCCAGTATCTAATTTTCTTCAAAGGTAAGGGGTATTATTTCTTTCGTATTCATGAAGAGAGTTATTTTCTTTCAATACTCGTAAGGGTTGTTATTCCATTCTTTATTATTCTGTTGGAATAACCTGTCTGTGCGGTCTATCGCATGTCTGGTGAATTCTTTTGTTATTCCATTCTTTATTATTCTGTTAGAATAACCTGTCTGTGCGGTCTATCTCATGCCTGATGAATTCTTCTGTTATTCTATTCTTTATTATTCTATTGGAATAACCTATCTGTGCGGTCTATCGCATGCAAGGTGAATTCTTCTATTATTCCATTCTTTATTATTCTGTTGGAATAACCTGTCTACGCGGACTACTGCATGCATGGTGAATTCTTCTGTTATTCCATTCTTTATTATTCTGTTGGAATAACCTGCCTATGTGGATTACCGCATGCATGGTGAATGATCCTTCGTATTCATTCTTTATTAAATTGTGGAAATGATCTGTCTATGTGGATTACCATATGGCGGGCGAAAATCCATTTGTAGTTTCGTATATTCTATTATACTCATATGAGATATCATTTCTTTTGTACTTGTCATGGAATATTATTTTCTTTGGTATTTTTCTTTTACGAGTTACTATTTATAGGTTACTATTCACCCAATTACTATTCACTCTACTATTATTCACTCGGATATTCGGAGCACTTTTCGTGTCGGAGTACTATTCACGAGTTACTATTTACCTGATTACTATTCACTCTAGTATCATTCACTCGGGTATTCGGGACACTTTTCGTGTCGGGGTACTATTCACTGGTTACTATTCTCGAAGTACTATTCACGGGGTACTATTCACCCAAAAAATATATTTCTTTTCTGTCCAAATTATTTTTGGTACATGAATATTATTCTTGAATTTTACTCCACAAAGCAGTAACATGTTGACAATTTGGACGTTATTGATTTCTGGATAAATTAAATTATAAACCTTTAAAATTTATCTTGAACTTGTTTTATTGAATTATTATGTCATTGTCATCATCCTCATGCTTATATTGTGATGAAAGTCATCTTTGGCTTACGTGCATAGTTGGACTTGGTATGATTATGACCAGGAATTATTCGGTATAATCATGACCGTAATGTGACGAATGATGTGGTGAAAGTCCTCATTGGCCTGTAGTTCATTGATGGACAGTTGTTGGTATGATTATGACTATGGATTATTCGGTATAATCATGACCATTGATGATTACATGAATATCCTTGGCCGTGATACAGGGATGATTCGATTTTATTTATTAAGCTGAGTCTCAGCGATAAAGTTGATGAAAAACTTTTTAAATCATAGAAGAT
This sequence comes from Panax notoginseng, assembly GCA_016801055.1. Classification (NCBI taxonomy): domain Eukaryota; kingdom Viridiplantae; phylum Streptophyta; class Magnoliopsida; order Apiales; family Araliaceae; genus Panax; species Panax notoginseng. Next base: position 29,527,235 of record CM029023.1, on the reverse strand, counting down.
TGTAGATTTTATGCTCCACTTGACTCTTTTAATGGATTGCTTATTCCGCTGCAGTTGTTGATCTAAAACTTGTTGTCTATTATATTCTATCAGTTGTTATACTGTTGAAGGCTAAGGAAAATTTATTCTGCATTATCTTAGTCATAATATTTCTAACTGGGCTAGTTGAGCTCACCCTTTCTTTCATTGTTCTCTTCAGGAAATGAGAATATAGTTGGGACGAGTCGGGGAACGGATTGACGGTCCAGATGGTTATTTTAGTAGTCCTCACTATTCTATAAAATAGTGTGACAATAAATATAATGAGGACTCCATTGAGTGTGGATATTGTCTAGAAGGCAATATTCTTATTTAAACTCTCAGCCATGTTTTGTCATATTTTTACACGACAGTTGTATAATTAAGTTTGTATTTAATTTATGTACCATGTATTTGGCTACTCAAGATGGGTGATGTATACCTATTTTGGGGGCGTCACAGTTGGTATCAAAGCTTAGGGATATGATCCCTGGCTGAGATGTGAGACAAGAACTAGGAAGGGAGAGACGGGAAATTCCTTCGCTAGTATGACCTACCTAAGTTTATTTGGTACTTAATTGGTCGGTCAGAGTATAGGGATAATGTGTGATATGTTAATTAACCCTTGTTTTGTGGCAGTATTTAAAAACGGCATCTGAAAATGTTGAGATCAGCAATGAAGCACATGAGACCGTTGAGTCACCAATGATCAACACCCAGGATAATGTGCAACAGGAAGACAAAAATCCTCAGGTAAATAACAATACCGAGCAGATGATGAACGATGGGATGTTCAGAAGCTTTATGAAATTCATGCAACATTAGGCAAGAGAGACTCATGTTCAAAATGCAGGTGGAAACACTGGCAACTCTCGGATGGTCACCGCTAAGCAGTTCAAGGAGCTGGGATCGCCGGAGTTTTTGGAAAAGCCAGAACCACTTAAGGCGGAGACGTGGTTAAAGCAGATCACCAAGATATTTGATGTCTTGGGATGCTCCGAGGAGCAAAAGGTTCCCTTTGCCACCTTTATGTTGCGTGAAGAGGCAGATTACTGGTGGAAATCTATAAAACGTACCCAGCCTGAAGCACTCAAGATGTCTTGGGAGAAGTTCCAAGAGCTGTTCAACGACAAGTACTTTCCCGAAAGTATTCGTCACATGAAGGAGGTGGAGTTTGTTAAGTTGGAGCAAAACAATATGACCGTGTCGTAATACGAGGCTAAATTTACGGAGTTATCCTGGTTTGCATCCCATTTGGTCGATAATGAGGAGCGAATGACGCAAATATTTCTAAGAGGTTTGAAACTCGATATACGTCAATACCTCATTTCTCACAAATTGTGTTTGTATTCAGATGTTGTGAATAGGGCTCAATTATTGGAGCGCGATAATAAGTTAGCACAACCAAAAGGCAACGACCAACAACACGATAATAATCATACCGTTGGTAACGGTCATCGAAACAATGATAACCATCGTGGGGGAAATTATCATGCCAAGAATGGTAACCAATTCGGTGGTAACCATGGCCAAGATAATAGGAGTGGAAATTTCAATAAGAGAAGGTTCAACAACGATGGAAAGACAGCAGCACCAACACCCGTTTTCAAGGAAGGAGAATGACCACCAATTGTTTGCTTCAAATGCAGAGAGGAGGGACATATCAGTCCAAACTGCGTACTGCAGTCCAAAGCATGTTACAATTGTGGAAAGGAAGGTCACCTAACCCGATTTTGTCGTGCACCAAAGTCAAGTCCAGTTGGGACGGTGGCACCAAAGGTGAATACGGACAAAACAAAGTTGGTGGTTTCAGGAATAGCATTTTTCGTGACTTCTCAAAAAGCGAGTAACTCGAACGAAGTTAGCACAGGTTAGTTAATTATAAATTTTTGCGAAGTCTATACCTTATTAGATACCGATTCTACCCATTCTTTTATCTCTCTTGCTTGTGTTCAACGTTTAAATTTGACTCTAGAGAAGTTAGACTTTGACTTATCGATTGAAATTTCGTTAGTACAAACCTTCGTTACCTCCACTGTTTATAAATCTTGTTGATTCAAATCAACACTTTCACGTTACTTGTCGATCTTATCTCTTTGAAAATACTTGCCTTTGATGTGATTTTAGGAATCGATTGGTTAACTACTCATCATGCTTTTCGTAAGGTTGTTAGCTTTCATATTCCTAACCAACCTGTTATGCGAATTTAAGCAACCAAACCACTAAGGTTAATCACTGTCATATCAAGCCATAAGTAAAGAGCCCCAAGCCTTTCACTGGTGACTTCCTTGTGTGGAATGCACCGAAGCCAGACTTTCTGTAGGCGACGTCGTGAATGATGATGGCAAGTTGATATGTATTAATGTGATGTGCTATCCAAGTCTTGGGATAAGAGTCATAGTTTTGAATTATATTTCTACTGTTAAGAAATTTCTTGAAGTATTCCTGCAGATTTCTTAAGCCTACTCCTAGAGCGTGAAATCGAATTTTGTATTGACCCCAGTACAAAACCCATTTCTTAAAACCTCAAATATTTTCTTCACCCAAAACGAAAGTATAATGTGCCAAAGATGTTAGCTCGAGCTGTTGAAGATTATGACTATACCATTCAATATCATTATGGAAGAGCGAACGTGGTAGCTGATGCGTTAAGTAGAAGACCGTATGCGTTTACAAGTGCGATGTTGTTAACACAAAAATCCATTTCGTATAACTTACAAATGATGAAGATAGAGTTAAAGACTCTAGGGACCCACGTGAAGATAATGAATATACGAGTAGAATTGACTTTAATTGATAAAGTTAAAGTCGCTCAAGCTACACACTCGAATCTGATGAATGTGAAGAAAAAGGTTCAAGAAGGCGTTATCTCAACCCTCGATTTAATTGGCCCATTTGAAATCCTCGATCGAGTAGGAACTGTGGCCTATAGACTCATTTTACCGCCAAGTATGTTGCGTGTACATAACTTTTTTTTACGTATTGATGTTACATAAATATGTGGACAACCCGAACCACATTATTAAATTAGAACTAGACGAGATTGCAGAAGATTTAACGTATGAGGAGATACGTGTTAAAATCTTGGATAAGAAGGATCATATTCGACACTTAAAGGTTATACCTCAAGAGTTGGAATATGAAATGAAGTCAAGGTAACCTCACCTCTTCGGCATACCAGGTATGTACGTAAATTTTGAGGGCAAAATTTCATAAGGATGGGAGATTGTAAGACCTCGAATTTTATGAAATGAAAGTATTCAATTTTCTTATAATTATTATTTTATTTCGTAAATGGTTAAATTGATAAAAGGTTAAAGTTAAGGGTGATATGTGAAAATTTTTTTAAAGTAAGCAAGTGGTTATAAAATATTCGTTTGGTTGGAAAATATTCTTTTTGTCGGGGAATATCCGTAAGACGGCACAATCATTGGTGGACCCCACGACGGAAGTATTGTCGTAGTTAGAAAACGACAGAATTATCTTTTATTAAAAATAACGACGAGTGTTACCGTTAAAACTGTTAAACTACCCGGTAGTAAAAGTATAGTAATACGTGTGGTTGCATAGTAACACATGGTATTGATTATTGATGCTTACGTAAGAAGTCACTCAGTTATACTCAATTATTGCTACAGTAATTGCTGCATCATATCTCTCATATTATTGATTTAATTATTGTCACAGTATCATCTGTATAATATGTTATATTATTAAATCAATAATTGAGACGACAAAGTTATTCATATTATTATTTATAAAATTGACAATGTCTAGAAGTTCTGTCAAGGAGAGGTTAGATAATCTAATTGCGCACCAATAGAGAGAAATCCTTATGGAAAAGCCCCCTCTTTCTTGGGAACGACCTGGTTGTTAAATATTATGAGTTATAATAATAATGATGAATAAGTTCGTGTTGATTAAAGATGAAATTGATAGTTTTATTGTGTTGGGATTCTTAATGTTAGTGGAAATTTATATTTATTTCGATAATAATTAATGTCTGGAGGTTATATTCGTCAATCGGGTATTTTACCGAATAAATGAGCAATTAATAGCTATTAATTCACATGCTTATAACTATGTGTTCACGTGTGTGTTTCACATGATTTACTATTAGGGGAGTTGGTGCAAGATTGATAATACTTGCATGACAAAATTAGAAATGGAGGTATAGTTGAAGGTACTATATTGTAATTAATTTTTTCACATGATTATACTATTAAGTCACATGAATGAACTATTGATTCACATGATTTAGTATTAGGGGAGGTGGTGCAAGTTTGATAATACTTGCAAGACTAAATTAAAAATGAAGAAAAAGGTGAAGGTATTATACTATAATATTTCGAGCCCTAAAACGTGCAATTATCGAAACTATATTTTTCTATAAATATAAGCTCATTCTTCCTTCATTTCTCACCAATTCACTAAGTCTCACAAGAGCAATTATTATAGAGAGAAATTATAAAGAGAAAGAAGAAGAGAAGTCTGCTATCTCATTATTCCAGTATCCAATTTTCTTCTAAGGTAAGGGGTATTATTTCTTTCATATTCATGAAGAGAGTTATTTTCTTTCAATACTCGTAAGGGTTGTTATTCCATTCTTTATTATTCTGTTGGAATAACCTGTCTGTGCGGTCTATCGCATGCCTGGTGAATTCTTTTGTTATTCCATTCTTTATTATTCTGTTAGAATAACCTGTCTGTGCGGTCTATCTCATGCCTAGTGAATTCTTCTGTTATTCCATTCTTTATTATTCTGTTGAAATAGCCTATCTGTGCGGTCTATCGCATGCAAGGTGAATTCTTCTGTTATTCCATTCTTTATTATTCTGTTGGAATAACTTGTCTACGCGGACTACTGCATGCATGGTGAATTCTTCTGTTATTCCATTCTTTATTATTCTGTTGGAATAACCTGCCTATGTGGATTACCGCATGCATGGTGAATGATCCTTCGTATTCATTCTTTATTAAATTGTGAAAATGATCTGTCTACGTGGATTACCATATGGCGGGCGAAAATTCATTTGCAGTTTCGTATATTCTATTATACTCGTATGAGATATCATTTCTTTTGTACTCATCATGGAATATCTTTTTTTTTGGTATTTTTCTTTTACGAGTTACTATTCATAGGTTACTATTCACCCGATTACTATTCACTCTAGTATTATTCACTCGGGTATTCGGAGTACTTTTCGTGCTGGAGTACTATTCACGAGTTACTATTCACTCTAGTATCATTCACTCGGGTATTCGGGACACATTTCGTGTCGGGGTACTATTCACGGGGGTACTATTCCCGAAGTACTATTCACCTAAAAAATATATTTTTTTTCTGTCCAAATTATTTTTGGTACATGAATATTATTCTTGAATTTTACTCCACAAAACAATAACATGTTGACAATTTGGATGTTATTGATTTCTGAATAAATTAAATTATAAACCTTTAAAATTTATCTTGAACTTGTTTTATTGAATTATTATGTCATTGTCATCATCCTCATGCTTATATTGTGATGAAAGTCATCTTTGGCTTACGTGCATAGATGGACTTGGTATGATTATGACCAGGGATTATTCAGTATAATCATGACCGTAATGTGACGAATGATGTGGTGAAAGTCCTCATTGGCCTGTAGTTCATTGATGGACAGTTGTTGGTATGATTATGATTAGGGATTATTCGGTATAATCATGACCACTGATGATTACATGAATATCGTTGGTCGTGATGCAGGGATGATTCGATTTTATTTATTAAGCTGAGTCTCAGCGATAAAGTTGATGAAAAACTTTTTAAATCATAGAAGATAGTAGATTTTATGCTCTACTTGACTCTTTTAATGGATTGCTTATTCCGCTGCAGTTGTTGATCTAAAACTTGTTGTCTATTATATTCTATCAGTTGTTATACTGTTGAAGGCTAAGGATAATTTATTCTGCATTATCTTAGTCATAATATTTCTTTCTGGGCTAGTTGTGCTCACCCTTTCTTTCACTGTTCTCTTTAGGAAATGAGAATATAGCTGGGACGAGTCAGGGAACGGATTGACGGTCCAGATGGTTGTTTTAGTAGTCCTCACTATTCTATAAAATAGTGTGACAATAAATATATTGAGGGCTCCATTGAGTGTGGATATTGTCTAGAAGACAATATTCTTGTTTAAACTCTCAGCTATGTTTTGTCGTATTTTTACATGATAGTTGTATAATTATGTTTGTATTTGATTTATGTACCATGTATTTGGCGACTCAAGATGGGTGATGTATACCTATTTTTGGGGCGTCACAACGTGAGTTTAATATTATAGCTTACGCTCGAGGCAAGTTTCTAAACTTATCTTTTTACATTGAGCAAGTTCTTTAACTCTACTCTTATAATAATTGTGCAAGTTTTCTAACTCTACATTTTCGTTGAGATAGTTCATTTATTACACTGTGCAAGTTTATTCTTACTATTGAGCAAGTTCTTGTATCTAGTTTGTTTATGATTCCAAAATCTAGATCTTATTCTGATATTGAACAAGTTATTATTGTCTTTAACTTGTTATCTAGCATGCAAGTTTACATATTCTAATATAATTAAGTTGAACAAGTTTTATCGTTTAAAGTAGTATTTGTTATGCATGCTTAGTACTCAATTCTAAATAACATTGGCTTAATATTGTTCAAGCAAGGTATATTCAATGTTTATGCTATTAGTTTATTCCTAAAGCATGATCCTAATTTATAATGTCGATTCAGTTATGATTATTCCATAGCATGACGTTATCAATATTGTATTCAACTAATCCTTTGTTGATGACCGTTGAATTCTAAATTACCCTTGAAGTGTATCGAAACCAAACTTACTTTGGTGCGGACATATACTCTAAATAATGAGATGAACAACCCTATTATTAGGGGATAATTTACGCTTAGCGTTGAAATATTTGTGCACAATACATTGTACGAAGGGTTGATCCCCCTAAGTACGAGAAGTCCTTATAGTCTTATGACTGTTAAAGTTGAAGTTGAAAGATTACTTACAACTGTGGACATAGTTTATGGTCTTATGACCCTCAGATATATATATTCTATATTTTGATTCCAGTCTTTCACTATTATTGATAGAGTTTTATTCAGTTTTGATGAGCCTATTCATTGGCAGTTATCATTATCTTGTTGATTCATTGTTATATCTAGTGAGCATTTATTTTGCTCACTCTTGCATAAAAATAATTATTGCAGCTAAAGTTGAGAAGGTCGATGAGCCTTCAAATAGCAAAGGAAAGGGAAAAATGTACAAGTAATGCAGACTTATAATTTCATTTAATGATATGATGATAGACTTTTAAATTAATGATGTGATGTAATAATTTTACTTCCGCACTTATATGATGTTTAAGGTTAGACAACCTGGGAAGATTTTTATTGAATGATGTAACCCTATTTAAAAAGGGAGGATTTTATGATTTAATTTTATTATGTTTGGGTAGATAAATATGAATGATTGGAAAGTGAACACCAAGTCTTGTGGGAATGAAGTACCTAGAATTGGGGGTGTCACAAATTGGTATTAAAGCCTTAGGTTATGAACCTTAAGTGGGGTAAAAGCCTTAGGAAGTAACCTTTGAAAAGATAGTGTTGATAAACTCTTATCGAGTTGTTAAGGAAGAAGAAATAAAATACTTATGTGCTTATGTGATTATAACTTCTGTGCTCGTGAGTGTCGAAGTAGCAATGGTTAGTAATTAAAACTTAACATTTGGTTGACAGAATGGCTAATATAGGAGGATCCAGTCAGGCTAGAGAGGAGGAGCCTCAAGATATTCAAGTGATTTGGGAACAACTACTGCCACGGGAAACAGTTTCGTCGGTCACAGTAGTTGAGCAGGAGAGAATACTTGATGAGGATGATGAGATAGAGACGGATGAGGAGGACCCTGTTAAGCTGCCACAGTTGGACGAGGAGGAAGAACTTCCACTTAACTCGATAGCTGCTCGTATATACGACGAAGTGTATGACCGCAATGTGGAACTTCAAGATACCGTCGAGGAGTTACAGGAGATAGTAGATGAGCAACATACCTCGATGGCATAGAAGGACGATGAGATCCTAGATCGAGAGGAACGTTTGAATAATGTCGAAGGGAAACTGGTTCACACTGCAGAAGAGAAGGAACAAATAACAGCGGAGATCGGATAACTGAAGAACAAGCTAAGAGAAGAGTCTACTAAGAGGGCAAGAGCCGAAGATGCGTACGAAGAAGCTTTTCAATAAGCCGGGATAGCAGTAAGAGATGCGCAATTAAAGAGGATGAAGATGGAGGAGATGAGCAACGTATTCAACACAGTGATTAATCAAGCTCAAGATCGGGTCATGGGCTATCCGATTCAGTTCGAGACGCTACCATCATTCGTGTTAGATCGCAGAACAATGTTCCAAATCATGGAGGAAGAGCGTCATAAGGCTACGTTGTATCTTAGTAGGACATTGTAGGGAATGTACCTGATATGTGGTTAGGAAGTAAATAAATTGTAAATCCCGGGTATGATATAATCAATGGGATGGATGATGATGATGTTCTGAAACTGTTATAGTTCAGGAAAGTAATGTAAATAGCAGTGATGCTACTGTTTTGATGTTTTTAAAAGATTATGAATGAATAAAGGTTATTATTTTATTCAAAGTGTTATGTGTTATGTGATAATCTCTTATGATGTTCAATTTAAGTATATAATACTTTAAAGGTTGAATAGAATCAAATGGATGTATTTTAACAGAAAATGCTTCCAAGACGCCAACGACGACAGAGAACCACCGAGGAAACCAATAATAACAATGTGGAAGGTAACCCAGTTCAGCAGCTAGTGACGTTACTGACGGGTGCTTTGCAGAATCAACCTCAGAACCAAGTAACAACGTTTAAGGATTTCAAGGCGGTTGGACCACCAGAATTTCGTGGATCCATGAATTCGGTTGAAGCACAGACCTGGATCATGGAAATAGAGAAGGTTTTTGATGTTACTAGGGTAAAGGATAACCAGAAGACTTCTTTTGCAACATTCTTGTTGAAAGCAGAGGCGAGTTATTGGTGGTAAGCCAATAAAACCCGAGGAGGTCAAGGGATTATGACTTGGGAAAGATTCAAAGAAATGTTCTTTGAGACCTATTTTCTAGAAAGTTCGAAGAGTCATCTAGAAGTACAGTTTTTAGAACTGAAGCAGGGAACGATGTCGGTGTCTGAGTATGCCGCAAGATTCAACGAGTTGGCGAGGTTTGCGCCATATCAAGTTAGCACAGACGAACGCAAGGCGAAGAGGTTTGAACAAGGACTGAAGCCCTGGTTGTACAGTAGGGTCTCCCTATTCCAGTTGAAAACGTTTGCAGCAGTAATGGAGAAAGCAATTCTCGCTGAGAGAGGAGACGAGGCTGTAACAAAACACAACCAAGAGCAGAGAAAGAAGAAGAGTGAAGGTGAAGTTAAAAATAGTGGAGGTAGTAATGGTGGAAACAACAACAACAATTTGAAGATGAGGTGGAATGCAAGTGTGGGAGCTGGAAATCAGCAAGGAAGCCAACAAAAGAAGAAGTTCGAATAATGTGCTACATGTAGAAAGTTTCACAAGGGTGTGTGCTTGATAGGGAAATTAGTATGCTTTAACTGTGGCCAGGAGGGTCACATCGCCCCAAATTGCAATCAACCTAAGAAGAATGTTTGCTTCACGTGCGGGTCCAAGGATCACTTTGCTCGTGAATGCCCTAAGAAGAGATCTGGTGAGGCTAATGGAAGCAAAGGAAATGCTAGTGGAGGTACGCTGGCTATTGCTGGACCGACGTCAACAAATAAGCCCACAGGAAGAACCTTTAACATGACGGTGCAGGATGCAATGCATTCAAAAGATGTTGTGTCAGGTATTATCTCAATCAATGATATAAATGCATATGTATTATTTGATTCAGGTGCTACTTGCTCGTTTATATCTGATGAATTTGCTAAGAGGTTAGAAATATCTAGTGAAGAGTTAAATTTCCCTTTGAACATAGAAATTGTAAATAGGGAAGTAATTCCTGTTAGGTTCGTATACAAGAACTGTAGGGTGAACATTAAGGGGAATGTCATGAAAGTAGATTTAATCCAGATAAAACTTAGAGAATGCGATGTTATTCTGGGAATGGATTGGTTATTCAATTATAGAGCGATAATTGATTGCCAAAAGAAGTGTGTAAACCTTATGACCCCGTCAAAGGTAGTTTTTCACAGTAGCAAGTCGCCTAGACATATGAGATGTCTGATGATGATGCAGGCCAAAAAGTTATTGAGTCAAGACTGTGTAGGATATTTAGCCTACATCGTTGATACTCAAAAGGAGAAGGGTGTAAACTGGAAGAGATACCAGTGGTTAAGAAATTCGTGGATATGTTTTCGGAAGATTTGCCAGGACTTCCGCCTGACTGAGAGATTGAATTTGTGATCGATTTAGCTCCGATATCGAAGACCCCATACAGAATGGCTCCGGTGGAAATGAAGGAATTGATGGTACAACTGCAAGAGTTGTTGGATAAAAAGTACATTGAACCGAGCGTATCACCGTGGGGAGCACCGGTGTTATTCGTGAAGAAGAAGGATGGATCAATGCGTCTTTGCATTGATTATATGAAATTAAATAAAGTCACTATTAAAAACAAATATCCATTGCTAAGAATAGATGACTTGTTTGATCAATTGAAGGATGCTAGATATTTCTCAAAAATAGATTTGAGAAGTGGGTATCACCAACTGAAGGTAAGGAAGGAGGATGTACCGAAGACAGCATTCCGAACTCGGTATGGACATTACGAATTTTTGGTGATGTCTTTTGGTTTGACAAACGCCCCTGCAGCGCTCATAGATTTGATGAACAGGGTGTTTAAACCATTTTTAGACAAGTTTGTGGTAGTGTTCATCGATGATATTCTGGTGTACTACAAAACTCAAGAAGAACATGTGGAACATTTACGTTTGACGTTGGAGACACTAATAAAGGAAAAGTTGTACGCGAAATTCTCTAAGTGCGAATTTTGGCTAGATCGTGTACAATTTCTTGGGCACGTGATTGACAAAGATGGGATTTCAGTGGATCCATCAAAAGTGGAAGCTGTGATAAATTGGGAACAACCAAGAACTCCATCAGAAGTAAGAAGTTTCTTGGGATTGGCAGGATATTACAGACGATTTATTCAAGATTTTTCCAAGATAGCCACTCCGCTAACAAATTTGACAAGGAAAGCTGTAAAATTTGTTTGGACGGAGAAGTGTGAAGAGAGTTTTCAAGATTTAAAGAAGAAGTTAAGTGAAGCACCTGTGTTGTCATTACCAGATAATACGGAAAACTTTGTGGTGTATAGTGATGCTTCACACAAAGGGTTGGGTTGTGTCCTTATGCAAAATGGCAAAGTCATTGCGTATGCATCAAGGCAACTAAAAGACTACAAGAAAGGGTATCCGACTCATGATTTAGAGTTGGTGGCGCTTGTGTTTGCTCTGAAGATATGGAGACATTACCTATACAGAGAAAAGTGTGAGATCTACACAGACCATAAGAGTCTGAAGTATATTTTCACACAGAAAGACCTGAACATGCAGCAAAGGAGATGGATGGAATTGATAAAGGATTACGATTGTGAGATCTTTTATCATCCGGGCAAAGCGAATGTGGTTGCAGATGCGTTAAGCAGGAAAGGTCGGGAAAAGCTGATGCTGATAACCACTCAGGAGGACCTCATTTCAGCAATGGAAAGGTTAGAGCTGGAAATCAAATTTCCACAGGAATCCAATGAATAACTATTCCAGATAGAAGCTGGTCTAACTTTGGTGGACAAAGTGAAGAACGCACAACTACAGGATGAAGAATGCAGAAAAATAAAGAAAAGTGTGGTCGAGGGTAAAGAAGTGAGGTACAAGGTCGATACTGAGGGAATGCTAAGATTCAAGGGACGAATTTGGGATCCAGTAGTACATGATATTAAAAAAGACATCTTGACAGAAGCTCATAGTTCAAGATATTCGATTCATCCGGGAAGTACAAAAATGTATCAAGATTTGCGGTGACATTTTTGGTGGCCAAATATGAAAAGGGACGTTGCAGAATGCATTGCAAAGTGCTTGACATGTCAGAAAGTGTAGGCTGAGCATCAAAGACCAAGCGGATTACTTCAACCGTTAGAAATATCGGAATGGAAGTTGGAACATATCACAATGAATTTTATGGTAGGTCTTCAAATGACTCAAAAAGGATACGATGCGATATGAGTGATAGTGAACAGATTGACAAAATTTGCACACTTTTTACCAATAAAGATTAGATTTAATCTTGATCAGCTGGCGAAGCTATATGTTAAAGAGATAGTCTCAAGACATGGAGTTCCAATGTCAATTATATCAGACAGAGATCTAAGGTTCACATCAAATTTCTGGAAGAGACTACAAGAATGGATGGGAACGCAACTGATGATGAACACAGCATATCATCCGCAAACTGATGGGCAAAGCGAACAAACAATCCAGACGTTAGAAGATATGTTTAGAGCGTGCATCATGGATTTCAAAGGAAACTAGGATGATCATCTACTGTTGGTGGAATTTTCATACAATAATAGTTACCATGCAAGCATTGGCATGCCGCCATACGAGGCATTATACGGCAGAAAGTGCAAAACTCCACTATGTTGGGATGAAGTTGGTGAACGTCAACTGTTAGGCCCAGAATTGGTACAGTAAATCGCTAAAGTTATCAAACTCATCAGAGCAAGATTGGTAGTTGCTCAAGATCGACAAAAAAAGTATGCTGATCAACACAGGCAGAATCACGAATTTGAAGCAGGAAATTTCTTTTTCCTAAAAGTTTCTCCTTGGAAGGGGAAAATTCATTTTGACAAGAAAGGAAAGCTCAGCCCAAGATTTATTGGACCTTTCGAAATACTACAAAGAGTGAGAGAAGTAGCTTATGAGGTAGCTTTACCTTCAGAACTAGAACATGTGCACAACGTTTTCCATATGTCGATTTTGCGACCATATAAACCCGATTACAAGCATGTGATCGAGTATGAACCCTTGCAGTTCAGTAAAGATTTATCTTATGAGGAGATTCCTATCCAGATAGTCGACAGGAAAGATCAAGTACTTAGGAATAAAGTGATACCTTCTGTGAAGGTGATATGGAGGAACCACAACGTCGAAGAGGCTACGTGGGAACTCGAAGCTAATATGATAAAGAATTACCCTGAGTTATTTGTTTAGTCTGTGTATTCGATTCTGGGGACAGAATCTTTGTAAGAAGGGAAGAATGTGACGATTTGATTATTTAAATTGTGATTCTGGAGATAGAATCCTTGTAAGGAGGGAAGGATGTAACGATCCAGAATTTCAAATTGTAATATTAATTATTTATTGAATAATATAAATATTTATTTGATGTGTCTATTGTTGAAATTGATGGAATAAATATTTTATCGATATGATGATTGTTAATAAATATTAATGAATCTAAATTATTAGATAATATTCTAAATTAAATTAGTTTATAATTTAGAGAGTGTAATATAACATGAGAGGTTATATTGTTGTGATGATTTTAATAATTTAAATGGTATATTAATTATTAAATAAAATTATAACGAAATTATAATTTTATGTTATTTGTTTAAATGGTATATTTAATTAAAATGTGGTGTATACTTAATTTATTTGATTAATATTGGATATGGAAATCTAAATAATAATATGAATTATAAACTAAAATTGTTTGTTGAAATAAAATAAAGGAGTTTAATTTAGTTTTTGCCAAACAAGTCTTAAATATATTAATTCTTTAAAATTTAAAGGGTTTTGCCAAACAAGCCTTATGGCTTTTGGGATTTCTAATTTTTAAATTTAATTAAAATAAATAAATTAAATTAAAATAATAAATATAATATATTTATATTATATACATTTATGCTATAACTGTTATTATAATTAGTATGCATATTAAGGTATCAATTTTTTTTTTCTTTTACGCATTATTTGTCTATATTGGCTAAGTCTAAGAAAGAAGAGAAGAGTTGAGAGTTCAAAGAATTGAGAATTGAGAGAATTGAGAGGAAATTTGAGTTTTCAAAGTTAATTTAGTGGTGTTTGCAAGGAATTATCACGCTAATTGAAGGTATTTTCCCTAATTATGTGTATATGCATATATGAATTCACGGCATAGTTTATTTGTGTTCAGTGGAATCAAAATTGATGAATTGTGGACATATATAGTTGGTAATTGTGATTATACATGTTTATAATGCTAGAGGTTAAGTTCAAACAAGGAAATTGCCTACTAAATTCGTTTGACAGTAGGAAGAAAAATGTCATTATATGTATTTTCATATGTTCATGAAAAGTATCAATGTTAGTGGCTAAATAGTATGTGAAATTGTAAATTGAAGCTTGTATATGTTAGTTCATTAAGAAACGAGCATAACGTAACTTGAATGAAGTGATTTGGCCAAGTATTGAATTCACAGTGATGATTTTTGGGATGAATATCAAAATTTGAGTTTTATATGAAAATCATGGAATTTGAGAAATTAACCTAGCTTAAATTGTTGTTAAATTATTTTAATTGGTGGAATATGTTCACAAATATGTTTGTGATAGTTCTATACCATTTTTATATGTTATTATCATTGTTTGGTGGGTGAAATTTGCGTTTATAGGGCTAACGTCGGCTACTGTTCATCAGCCATCTCTGCGTCTGTCTGTTCACTGGCGCAGCTGCGCCGGTGCCAAGGCAAAAAATGGTGCAGCTGCGCCAGTCCCAGGCCTTTGTATGGCGTAGCTGCGCCATACCCTGGTTTGGGACAGTGACCTCTGCAATTGCTGCAAACTTTGGTGTACCACTATAGCTTGGTCTAAGGTTATGTTAATGTGTCCAATATGTAGTAACATGGGTTAGATAGAATCATGTTAAGTGGTTAGTAGTTTCAAATGAGTATTATGTAATAAACGTGTTATGTTATAAATTAGTTTACACAATGAACGTTAGTTAAGTGTTGTGAGGTTAACACTTGGAAAATTCTAAAATATATATGGTAATAAAAGACTTGTGCTAAATTAACAAGCCTAATTAGAAATGCGTGTAATGATGGAACGTGAATGTTAGTATATCTAATAGATTATGGTTCTAAACCTATGTGTAGGTGAACGTGAGTTTAATATTATAGCTTACGCTCGAGGCAAGTTTCTAAACTTATCTTTTTATATTGAGCAAGTTCTTTAACTCTACTCTTAACAATAATTGTGAAAATTTTCTAACTCTACATTTTCGTTGAGATAGTTCATTTATTACACTGTGCAAGTTTATTCTTACTGTTGAGCAAGTTCTTGTATCTAGTTTGTTTATGATTCCGAAATCTAGATCTTATTCTGATATTGAACAAGTTATTCTTTTCTTTAACTTGTTATCTAGCATGCAAGTTTACATATTCTAATATAATCAAGTTGAACAAGTTTTATCGTTTAAAGTACTATTTGTTATGCATGCTTAGTACTCAATTCTAAATAACATTGGCTTAATATTGTTCAAGCAAGGTATATTCAATGTTTATGCTATTAGTTTATTCCTAAAGCATGATCCTAATTTATAATGTTGATTCAGTTATGATTATTCCATAGCATGATGTTATCAATATTGTATTCAACTAATCCTTTGTTGATGACCGTTGAATTCTAAATTACCCTTGAAGTGTATCGAAACCAAACTTACTTTGGTGCGGACATATACTCTAAATAATGAGATGAACAACCCTATTATTAGGGGATAATTTACGCTTAGCGTTGAAATATTTGTGCACAATACATTGTACGAAGGGTTGATCCCCCTAAGTACGAGAAGTCCTTATAGTCTTATGACTGTTAAAGTTGAAGTTGAAAGATTACTTACAACTGTGGACATAGTTTATGGTCTTATGACCCTCAGATATATATATTCTATATTTTGATTCCAGTCTTTCGCTATTATTGATAGAGTTCTATTCAGTTTTGATGAGCCTATTCATTGGCAGTTATCATTATCTTGTTGATTCATTGTTATATCTAGTGAGCATTTATTTTGCTCACTCTTGCATAAAAATAATTATTGCAGCTAAAGTTGAGAAGGTCGATGAGCCTTCAAATAGCAAAGAAAAGGGAAAATGTACAAGTGATGTAGACTTGTAATTTCATTTAATGATATGATGATAGACTTTTAAATTAATGATGTGATGTAATAATTTTACTTCCGCACTTATATGATGTTTAAGGTTAGACAACCTGGGAAGATTTTTATTGAATGATGTAACCCTATTTAAAAAGGGAGGATTTTATGATTTAATTTTATTATGTTTGGGTAGATAAATAAGAATGATTGGAAAGTGAACACCAAGTGTTGTGGGAATGAAGTACCTAGATTTGGGGGTGTCACAATGATCTTCATTGAAGGGACGTGGAATTCAATGCTGGAGATCATGTGTTGTTACGTGTTGCTCCATGGAAAGGAGTTACAAGATTTGGAAAGAGAGAAAAGCCTAATCCTCGATTCATTGGCCCATTTGAAATCCTCGATCGAGTAGGAACTGTGGTCTATAGAGTCGTCTTACCGCCAAGTATGTCTCGTGCTAATAATATTTTTCACATATCTATGTTACGTAAATATGTGGAAGACCCGAACCACATTATTGAATTAGAATCAGACGAGATAGCGGAAGATTTAATGTATGAAGAGGTACCTGTTAAAATCTTTGATAAGAAGGAACATATTCTATGCTCCAAGGTTATACCTCAAGTCAAAGTTTTGTGGAGAAACCTCGATGTTGAGGAAATGACCTGGGAGTTAGAATCTAAAATAAAATTAAGGTATCATCACCTCTTCGACATACCAGGTACGTACACCAATTTTGAGGACAAAATTTTATAAGAATGGGAGGTTGTAAGACCCTAACTTTTATGAATAAAGATTAATTTTTCTCTAAATGTTATTTTGAATAATAAGGTGTGAATTTGATATAATGTTATAGTTATGGGTAATATTTATAAATCTTGCAAAGTAAGCAAGTTGTCATAAAATATTCGATTGGTCGGAGAATATTCGTTTTATCAAGAAATATTCGTACGACGGCACAATCATTGGTGGACCCCACAACGGAATTACTGTCGGAGTTAGAAAATGACATAAATAACTTTTTATAAAAATAACGGCAAAAGTTTTACCTTTAACTGTTGAAATACCCAATGATAAAAGTACATTATTACGCGTGGTTGCATAGTAGCACATGATATTGTACAGTATCTTTGATTATTGATGCTTACGTGAGATGTGACGCCCCCAAATTCAGGTACTTGAAACCCGAACTCAGTGCTTAACGATACCATTTCTTTGAGCGAAATAATAATAATAATAATATAAATATCAAACTTAATTTACATAATCAGAGTTATCTAATCCCCAGGTTCACAACCTTTAATACATTACATTACATGATAATTAATAAATATCATTGTCTTAATAGAGTTTAACTATTACATAGAATACTATATAACTTATTCTGCCAGCTTTCCCTTTCCTTTGTCCTTGTTAGAACCTTCCGGTCTTTCACGCTTAGCTGAAAACATTTAAGTGTAAAGCAATAATAAGCATTTGAGTGCCCAATAAGTAATAGTAAACAATAAACGTTAGCTGAAAGACATAAATATTTTCTCTGAATGACACTTCTACAACGAATCAACAGTTGTGAAGTAAACTGAAGCAACACTAAACAACAAATCAATTCTATTTCAAATTTTGAAACTACGTACTGACTATAAATGTAGAGCAGTCGACAAACTATGAACATTGTTTTTAATTTTCAAAAAGGTTAAACATAACTTCATCTGCAAACCGTCATGTCTTACGGGCACGGAGGGTGATCAGCCCGTTATGCCCTGTATTGATCAACACTACGTGTTTGAACGATAATTTTGTCCAGGATATTCGCCTTAGGCGCACAAAAGTTTCCCATGTTCAGGATGTTCATACTTAGTTTGGAATCCGAACCAAAATAATTCGATTGGATAACAATAATGTTCTATTATGTTCAACGATATTTTTAAATCTATGTCTAGCCGAGTCAAATAGCTTAGACAATTTTTAATTAATGTATACATACCAGAATTGGATAAGTATGAATCAATAAATACAACAATTATCCAAGTGAGAACGCTTGTATAACCATACTTAGAAATTAACGAACAGAATAAATATCTAAATTATACAATGATATTGTATTGATAAACAATGATCGGATAGAATTTAAGAACTTGTATGAATACAACAGATTAAATATATAATCAATAAGAGTAGAGTTAATAATCTGGCACAACGATAATATAGTTCTGAGACTTGCTTACTCATGTCCATTGCATAAAGTAGATGCAAAAGTAGGATACTTGCACAATGAAAAAGATTAGTTCAGATACTTGTCTGGTCTGCTGATTAAAGTTACGACTTAGTTCTATCTTTAATACAACGACCTATCATTAATAAGATCATTCTTTTGATTAGAATAATACATCATAACACTTAGTACTGCTATTTGCAGTCAACAAATAACCTACTCACATTGCCACATATGTATATCAGTTATTAGGACACAAGCAGATACTTATACAGTCAACCTATATAGGTTCAGATCAATTTCGGACACATTTCGGTATACCGACGGCTTTATCGGATAATTAGCGAGTTTATTGTTAATTAAACTCTTAATCTGTAGCTTAAACATTATTCTGGATAATTTAAATATCAGTCATATTATTTTTAAATGACTTATACTAATTTTTAAATAATTATTATAATTTATCATGATTTTTCAAACATTGGAATCATTTTTAAATGATTTAAATATAAAATAATTCTATTATCATTAATATTTAAATAATATAAAAATATTAATGAAACCATTGCCAAAATATTAAAGTTATTTATAATAACTCAAGATATTTTTAAAGTATTAATATTACCCTTAAATGATTTTTAAAATATTTATAATTATTTTTAAATAATTATCATTAATATTTAAATATTAATGTACTATTTACCAAAATATTAAAAGTCACTTATTATAACTTAAAATATTTTTAAACCATTTATAACCATTTTAATTGATTTTTAAATCAATAAAACTATTTTTAAACTATTTATTTAATATAATTATTAAATAAATCTAATATCATTAATATTAAATTATTAATAAAATTTACCTTAAAATATTAAAAGCTATATTTTATAACTTAAAATATTTTTAACCTCTTTATTCTTATTTAAAATAATTTTTATATTATTAAAATCATTTTTAACTAATTTATTTAACATAATTATTAAATAAATCTAAATATCATTAATATTAAATAATTAATGAAAGTTATCTTAGAATATTAAAAGTTATGATTTATAACTTAAAATATTTTTAAATACTTTATTATCATTTAAAATAATTTTTAATATAATAAAATTATTTTTAATTAATTTATTTAATATATTTATTAAATAAATTAAATATCAATAATATTCAATTAAATATTAATATTTATGAAAAATATGTCAAATTATTAAAAGTTAATTTTTATAACTTAAAATAATTTTTAAAATTAATTTTGTAATTTTCATAAATTAATTTCTATTTTTAATTGATTTTTTGAAATTTATTTAATTAAAATTATTAAATATGTCGCTATAGCCTTTAGAAACAGAAAGTGTTGCCTAAAGTGTTCTTGAGCTTCAAGAACATGCATATGCAGTGATCGAGTGGCTATGTTTGACCAAACATAACCGTCAGATCTTGATGTTTCTGGGCAAGATAATGATCACATCTTGTAGTATCGATGTAATACTACAAGTGTATAGCAATTTCTGGGTCAGATCATAACGCATCAAGAAGATATAAAGCTTATAACAAGCTGTCAGAGCTATTCTTCATTTTCTGGGTTACCCAGAAATGAAGAACAGTTCGAGTAGCCTACTTTGGGATTCCACAACTTGCTATCCTTGTAATGTTTTGGTGATTTAAAGGTTCCAGGTTGTAGCCAACATGTCAATGAATAGATCTAACACATAAAATCGATCTAACAACAACACAATCTCTAGATTTGGTCTGGTCAAAGCATGTCAGAAGACATGTTCATACGTTTTCTGGGTTACCTAGAAAACAGCTTTCATGATCGTGCAAGCTACTTTGAGCGGCCACTAAATCCAACCTGTTTATTATTTAGGTGTTCTAAAGGCTTTAATCTACAGTCTATCTACCAAACTACAACCTAGATACAACAGCAAACACAAATCAACAAAAACATGCAAGATCTAAGGCCATGAACATACTGTCAGACAGTTCTGGGCAAGATCTGGGTTACCCAGAAAATCGAAAGTTATGGTCGGTCAACGAGGTTTGACCACTCATAACTTTCAATCTGTACACGATCTAGGCTTGATTTCAGTTTCAGAACAAAGTCCACATAACATAATACAACTACAAACCTTTAAACAAACAAAACCATAAACAAACAAAGATCTATGAGACCTGACATTCGGCTGTCAGACCACTTTTTAAAATTTTCCATATTTTTAAAATCTTTAATTTCGTGCATCTAGATGTTATAGATCTATCATATACCAACCCGGATCACTTATTTACACAACATACCACATATTAAAACACAAAAACATAAATTCTAACATAACATTAAAGATCAGAGTTGGTTCTAGGGTTTATACCTCTTTTGAACAAAGCTTGAATCTAGGGTTCTTGATCTGTTTTGGTTGAACTAGGGACTGGATTTGAGACTGAAATGCTAATGTATTTCATGGTTGTATAGAGAGAGAGAGGTTTAGTTAAGTGTTGGTGAACTTATGAGCAAGAATGTGCACTTTTCTCTTTCTTTAATCTATATATATGATGATATAATGCACTTGGCTGAGAAATAAAGCTGATTCCTGGAGTTTTTGAGCATGTGATGATATCTATATAGTAGGTCACCAACTCAATATCTTGACAAGATTTGCAAGTTAACTAATTAAAGAATGCAAAAAGGGCAATTAGGTCATTTGGCTTTTAATTTTAATGGCTATTTTGTCATTTGTCCTAACCCTTAGGATTTGCAAAAAAAAAAATTGATTTTCTAGGATTTTGTAATTATGTTTAAAATAGAAAATTAAGGTTTCTAAAAATGAAAATTAAGGTTTCATAAGTAGATTAGGTTTCCTAATTACATAAGACTTAAACATTAGGATTAAGATTTCCTAATTATCATTAAGCTTGCTAAATTAGCGATTAGGATTAATAACTTAGTAATTAGGGTTTCTAGTTTAGTAATCAGGATTTTCTAATAATCAGGGTTTTCCCTAATCAGGGTTATAATCTACCATACATGTTATTAATCGTATAACATAATCACTAAACAGTCTTGAACTTGTATTTGAATATTCAAATTAGGGTTTTAACAGTTTAACACTAGGGTTTTGTCATGATACACTATAATTGACCAACCAGGATCAATATACACATACAGTATATATTTATAGCACTGAAATATAATTAATATTATATTATTATTCTCATTCCTTATTCAAAATCCAAAATTAGGGTTTTGAATCCATATCCGACTTAACTTTCAGATATACCATTATTAATTAAGTTAAAATAATTAACTTAACTAATCTGAATAAATTCATATAATAAAATAGTTATTGTAATAATTCTAATAATCATATCATATATTAAATAATACAATAATCATATTTTTATGGAAAATAAATAATAAAATATTCTTACTACAAAATTAATTTATTATAAAAATATAATTTATACTGATCAATAGTTCCTTTTTAAAAAATTATTTGCAATTATGCATGTAATAAATAAATTTTATTTATCACATATATACATACAATTTACCTTGCACATATTCCTACCTTTATTTAAAAAAAAATTATCCACAAAATTTCTTATTTAATTATATCGAAAATATTGGGTTATTACATTCACCCTCCCTTATAAGGATTCCATCCCCTGAATCACCGTTTCAAAACTTATACATACTAAGGTAAATAACATACGCATTCATTGCAAGTAGATCTCGATCAGATTCGATCGAACTGATCTTTAACTATTCAGCATAAAGCTTGTCTATTTGATTATACGGAAATTTGATTTCTAATAGAACTCAAATTTATCCTTCAAAATTTCTTTTATTATTGAATTATTATATTGTGTTTCGTATGCCTATATTCAAGGGTTCCTAACGTAAATGTACTTATTTTAACGAACTTGCGGTAAGGAAAATGGGTCTTGTCCAAATCAGGCCTATTTATTAATATCGTTGATCGGGTTCATACCTAAAGCTCCCTCACCGGCTGCCACAGTATCTTGAACTGTCATATTGTAGACTCTTGCAGTTTCTTTTGTTGGTTTGTTTGTTGACGTTGGTCCCGTTATCGCTAGAGTACCGCTGTTTTTCCCAGTTTTTACACTCCCTGCCTCCATTCTCCTTTTTGGACAGTCTTTCAACTTATATGTTCCGTGGACCCACACATGAAGCACCCACTGTTCATCCTAGGATTGGGGCAGTTAGGAGAGATATGTCCCTCGTGCCCACACTTTTAACATACAAACTTTCCCTTAAGACACGCACCTGAGTGATTCTTTCCACAATTCCCACACTGCACCACTTGTTTCTTTGCACCTTAATAGACTTTATGGTCTATTTAACTCTTTTAATGGATTGTTCGTTCCGCTGCAACTAAGGTTGAAAAGTTTTATCATCTACCATATGTTCTAAATCTCTGATTTATTACTGACGAAGACTATTGATAATTTAATTATCTTTAGTCATGATATTCTTTACTGGGCTAGTTGTGCTCACCCTTTTGCTTCACAATTCCTTTCAGATAATAAGAGTGTAGCTGGGTCGAGCGGGAGTAATAGGGGAATAGAACGATTGTCTATAGCTGTTGAGGTTTCCCCTAAAACAGTATAAAAATAATTTTATCGAGAATTTTAGATAAAATTTTATCGAGAATTTTAGATAATATTTTATACGTCATTTAACCGTTGATTTTGGTGAACCGAATAGGGTGAGGTGAACCCAGCTTTGGAAGGGTATTTTGCCACTATCATACAAGATGTCTAATGACATATAACTTCGTGATATCATAAGTTAGGGTTATGCACATCCACTTGCTGATTATATCTATGATCACTACCTATATAATCTTGGAGTTTGGTTGAAATATAATTTTCAATTGGAGGCAATGGAGATAATTATATGGAAACAGAAGACTCACCATTGGAAAGAACATGATAGTAATTTTCTCGTTTTTCTTTGGAGTCTATTGGGTCAACCAAGGATGATTCTCAAGTCATATGATATCTATTATAACTTAGATGCATGGCCTCCTATGTACGAAGGTTTTCTTGAGCATTTTCCAAAGATTTTAATTTTTAAAACAGTTATTGATTATACCTTTATGTAAGGTACTATTGTAAGGTGATGTGGCCAAGGTACCATGAGAGTTATATGTATTTGTATTAAATACCTATTCTCTTTCTCAATCTAGCCGAAACAATTGACATTGACCTGTCAATAATAATTGAGTTCTCTTCTCGAGCCTATCAAGCCAAAACAATTAGCTAAGATATGTCTCAATATGATTAAACAACATACAGAATTTAACTGTACTATTTGCAATCAATAATAGCTTTTACAGATGTGAATATCCAACAATAGTTATTCTACAAGTATATTCTCAGAATCACTAATTTAATTTGAATTAATAAATATGCACTAACTGCGAATAATCAACAATAATTCTCAGACATGGTCTAATCAACAATAATTAACCACCATAATATTTAAATAGTATTAACTCAAGGTTGAGTTAAGGAAACTTGCTTGATTTGTTGACTACTGCTACGCAATTTAAGTTAACTTCTTTTGCAAGACCTATCATTAATAAGATCGATCTCTTAATTAGTATCACATATCTTACTCATCGCATGTAATCACATAATCAATCATTAAAGAGTACAACTATACTACCTTAGACTTAACACTTACTCGTTCATTTATAAGTTCTTAATATAACTTGCTAAACTATTTATGACTTTAGAAGACTTGATATATCATTTCAGTTTCTATTTTAGCAAGTTAAAACAAAATTGACATCTCTTCTGACATTTCAGTTTCTCATTCTTTTGGCCAATCATATACACATGTATTCCATACATAAAAAGTATTTTTCTGGAATTTTTCAACTCCCTTAAGTATTTTTCAAAAATCAATTTCTAGTTAATTCCTTAAGAAATTAGCTACCTCACCTTTAACCCTAGAAATTCCCAACTCTTGGCAAGATCTTACACATGATAACGTGAGCTTCCGATTTAAATTTTATGGTCATCGGAGTTATAGAACTCCGGTTATAGTCATTTTCGTTAAAAAATCACAAAAATTGAAATGGTCATAACTTGGTCATTTTAAGTCGGAATGAGCTCATTTTTGGACAGGAGCTACTTAATACCATACATTTCCATGTCCCAAAAGTTCGAAATTTTTCTCACAAATTAAGTGGCCGAAACAGTCGTTACAAAATTTTGGACAGTTTACTTTTGTCATTTTTCTGTTTTTGACTCCTTTTCTAAAATCAGTCCACTCAAAAATCTACAATACATTTTCCAGTGATTCCAGTTGGAGATGTTAGAAAACTCATATATCTAACTCCAAAAATTGACCACACTCAAAAATTCAAAGTAGAATGAGAGATATGGTTATTTCCATATCATACTTTGTTTTCTCAAAAATATGTTTTTCAACTCTTTATGTTTTGTATGAAAACTTTCATGATATCCCATAAAACCAGCATAACTCATCATATTAACTCAAAATAACCCATATACTCATGGATCTAATATGATCCATTCTCTAATTCACCAATTAGTCAACAAACACAAGATCAAACACAACAAAAGCTAAGAAAAATTTTATTTTCTATCTTTTAAAAAACCTAACTCATATTTCTTAGTATAGATCCAACTTTTGATCCATAAAAGAGTTGGATCTAAACATAAAACACTTTTAAACACCAAGTTCTAAGGTTTTAAGCCTCAAGATCATAGTTTTACTGTAACGCCCCCAAATTCAGGTACTTGAAACCCGAACTCAGTGCTTCACGATACCATTTTTATGAGCGGAATAATACTAATAATAATAACAATAATCTAGATTATCAAATTTAATTTACATATTATCAGAGTTTTCAATCCCAAGTACGAAACCTTCAAACATTCGTTTCATTACATGATAATTAATATATATATCATCATTACCCTAATAAAGTCTAGTTATTACAAAAGATAGCCTTATCATTCATTCAGCGACCCTCCCTTTCCCTTTGTTCTTAGAAGAGTCTCCAGGTTGTTCACCTTTAGCTGAAAACATTTAAATTTAAGCAAGGATGAGCATTTGAGTGCCCAGCAAGTAATAGTAATAATAATAGTTAGCTGAACGGATTAAATATTTTCTTTGAACGATACTTCTACAACGAATCAACAGTTGTAAAGTAAACTGAACCGATAATAAACAACATATCATTTCGATTTAAAAATTTTGAAACTACGTACTGACTATAAATGAGGATCAGTTGACAAACTATGAACATTATTTTCTATTTTCAAAAAGGTTAAACAGAACTTCATCTATAAATCATCATTACTTACGGGCACGGGGGGTGATCAGCTCGTTATGCCCTGTATTGATCAATACTACATTAAAGGATGATATTTTCATCCAGCATTCCCGCCTTAGGCGCATAAAAGTTTCCCATATTTGGGATGTTCATACCAGTCTGGAATCAAAACCAAAACAATTTAGTTGGATAAAGTTTTATCTTGTTCAACAATAACTTTAAATATATGTCTAGCTGGATCAAATAGCTTAGACGACTTTTAATTCAACTTATACATACTGAACATCGATAAGTATGTATCAACATGTGATAAAATATAATGATTATCCAAGTGGGGACACTTGTATAACCATGTTTTAGAAATTAACGATCAAAATATATAATTTGATCAATAATAACATAATAAAGGAACTTGTACAACAATTATAGTTTAATAACTTACTTATACAGAATCATTGCATAAGTATATACAAAGGTTGAAATATTTAAACAATTAAAATGAACAATTCAGATATTATCTTACGCATGTCCGTTGCATAAAGTTAATGCAAAGAGTTATATACTTGCCTGAAGCGCTGCTTACAGTTTGTAATTTAGATTTATCGCTTATCTCACGACCTATCATTAAAAAGATCGTTCGTTCGATTAAAACAATATATCTCAACGTATAATACTGCTTATTGCAGTCAGCACATACCCTAATCACATTGTCAAATGTGTTTAATAACCATTGAATCACAAATAATCACATATCTAATTAAATTATCTAAGTCCAGATCAATTTCTGAAATATGTCGGTCTATCGACATCTTTATCAGGTAATTATCGAGTCTAAGACTCTGTACTGTAACTTAATATTAGTCATATTATTTTTAAATGACTTATAATAGTTTTTAAACATTTAATATTATTTATCATGAATTTTCAAACCTCGGAATCATTATTAAATGATTTAAATACTAAATAATTCTATTATCATTAATATCTAATTAATATTAAACAATTAATGAAATCATTTTCCAAAATATTAAAGTTATTTATAATAACTCAAAATATTTTTAAAGTATTAATATTACCCTTAAATGATTTTTAAAACATTTAAAATCATTTCTAAATAATTACCATTAATATTAAGGTATTAATGTTCTATTTATCAAAATATTAAAAGTCATTATTCATAACTTAAAATATTTTTAATCCATTTATATCCCTTTTTAAATGATTTTTAAATTAATAAAACTATTTATAAACTATTTATTTAATATAATTATTAAATAAATTTAATATCATTAATAATAACTAATTAATGAAATTCATTTTTAAATATTAAAAGTTATATTTCATAACTTAAAATATTTTTAAATACCTTATTATTATTTAAAATAATTTTTAATATAATAAAATAATTTTTAATTAATTTATTTAATTCATTTAGTAAATAAATTAATTACCATTAATATCAATTTACTAATGAAATTTATCACAAAATATTAAAAGCCATTAAAAATAACTTAAAATATTTTCTTATATCATAATATAATTTTTAATGATTTTTTCAATATTAAAATCATTTTTAAATAATTTATTTAATATTATAATTAAATAAATTAAATACTTTTAATATTTCAAAAATATTAAATATTTATGAAATATATTTAAAATAATTAAAAACTAATTTTCAGAATTTAAAATAATTTTTAATAATTTATTTTGTATTTTTAATAATTAAAAACTATTTTTTTCTATTTAAAATTAATTTCCAAAAAATAATGAGCTGTCTGTCGCTAAAGGCCACCTATAGTGACAAAACTGTCACTATAGGTGTTCTTCATGTTCTTGAGCATTCATAAGGCAGTTTCGATGTTCCTCCTTTGACCATGATTTCTAATCTGATCATGATGTTTCAGGACAAGTTAATGGTCAGATAATGTAGTACAAGCACAAGACTACACGATCCAACCATTAACACCATCAAATAATGTGCAAACAAAGAGATCTGAGCCTCCAAAAGTATTGTCAAAGCCTGTTCTTCATTTCTGGGTTACCCAGAGATGAAGAACAGTTCGAGCATACATTTTTGGGCTTCCACAACTTGAAATCTGTGCAATCTTTTAGTGATTTAAGAGTCCTAGATTGTAGCTAGCATGCAAGAGAATAGATCTATTACATAAAATACAAATAACATCAACTTAATCAACATGTATGCTACGGTCAAACCATGTCAGTCGACATGTTCATATGTTTTCTGGGTTACCCAGAAAACAGAGAACATGATCGACTTGCCTGGTTTGACCGTCCACTACGATTACTAAGTTTAATTATTAGGAAATGTTAAGGCATACATATGTAGTATAACCTACGTACTACAACTTGGATATATAAACATTATCAGAACACCAATACACTGACAGATCAAGACGGTCAAAGATGTTGGCAGGCCGGTTCTGGGCTGTTTCTAGGTTACCCAGAAACGCATGGTCATGGCCAGTCAACCACGTTTGACCTTGAATATCTTGCTACCTAGACCAGATCTAAGTCTAATTCTTTTTGCATATCAGAGGCCTCATACCAGACTACAAGTACAACGCTTTAGACTACTAAAAAAACATAACAGGTAACGATTAAAGAGGCCTGACATTAGGCTGTCAGACACGAAAATATTTTTTTCCCAGATTTGGGAAATCTTCAAATTCGAGTCTCTTGATGTTATGGATCTAATATCTAGCAACCCAGATCATCCTTAGACACTACTAACAACATATTCTAACACTTAAACATAACATCTATCAACAGATTTTTGGACCGAAATTCTAGAGTTTGTTTATACCTTTAAATGAGCAATTCTTGATTCTATGTTTCTGATTTGGTTATGATAAACGTGGGGCTTCAATATATGATTGATATACTATAGTTTTTCGTTGGTTTTAGAGAGAGAGGCTCAAGGATGAGAGTTGGGCAAAATGTAAGTAACAAATGAATTTCTCTCTCCTTCAATCTATAAATAGACCAACAAGGTGCATGAATTGCCTAAGCTAGAGGCTTGTTGCTGTCAATTATGAGCACATGGGGTTGTTGAAGTGGTTCACCCACTCAACCTATTGTCAAAACCTATTCTAGCCAAAATAATTCAATTAGGGGCAAACTAGTCTTTTGATAATTCATTTAAATGGCAAAATAGAAACTTGTCAAACCCTTAGGGTTTAGCACAAAATGTAGAATTTTCGTTATAGGGTTTGCTCAAAAATAAATAAATAAAAATTAAATAAATTTTGGTTTCTAAAATTTTGAAATTAGAATTTTCTAATTGTGATTAATTATCTAATTACCTTATACAGTAACATTAGGGCTTAGATCATATAATTATCATTAACCTTGCTAAAATAGCAATTAGAGTTTAAGATTTTGATAATTAGGGTTACCGATAATAATTAGGTTTTTCTAATTATCAAATTAGGGTTTAAAATTTTAGGGTTTCTAAAATTAGCAATTGAAATTATAAAACTTGCTAATTAATCACATTAACATAATTACAACCAATCTCGAACTCTAATTTAAATTTCAAATTAGGGTTCCTCATCTCCAAAAATTATTTAGGGTTTTAGAAATATTAATTAGGGTTCACCTAATTAATACATTTAATACATGACATAAATTATATAACACACTTATAAAATAATATTGCACTCTAATTTGGATCTCAAATTAGGGTTTAACATTATTACTAGGGTTTGGTCATAATACACCGTAATTGACCTACCATTATCAATACGGAAATACAGTACATATTAATAGCACTGAAAAATCAAAAATATAATTAATATTATATTATTATTATTATCATACCTTGACAATAATCCAAAATTAGGGTTTGGATTTCATATCTGATTTATTCTTCATATTTAACCTTAATAATTAAGGTAAAATAATTAACTTAATAATTCATATAATAAAATAATTATTATAATTATTCTAAAAATCACTTCATATATTATTTAAATAATATATGATTATATTTTTATGAAAAATAATTAATAAAAATATTTCTACCATAATTTAATTATTATAAGAATATACTTTATAATAATCAAAAATTCTAAAATAAATTATTTGTAAATATTTATGTAATAAATATATTTTTGTTTACCACATAAATACACATACACATTATCTTGTACAAATTCTCATCCTTAAATAAAAAAAATTTATACGCAAAATTTTAGATTTATTTATATAGAAAATATCGGGTTGTTACATTTACAAAAATCAAAACTTAAATCATCCCAAAGAGAAATTAAACTATAAAAGTAGGGATTTCTTATACCTTCTCTTGATTCTTTCTCTTCTTCTTCCTAATCTTAGAGTAGAGAACTATGAACTTTGAAAAAAATCACTCACTCTCATAACCCTCTTGTCCGTCCCCTCTATTCTCTCTCTTGGTCTTACTTTGATAACTTAAGAACATGAAATGAGATAAAAAAAAGACGTAAGAGAAAGAAAATTTGATGTTAGTAATTTTGTATAGATATATTTAGTGTATCTATAATCATCATCCAATGCCCCACTCTTCCTCTCTCTCCTTATCATTATAAGCTTGCTTGCACTCTTGGTTTAACTTGTGGGTTTGATAAAAAGATAAGAATAAGACCAAGGATTAACACCTAGCAAGTTAGCTCACCTACTAAAGCAATGTAATGATTACATGCCTCCTCCATTTCTCCCCTCTATGTAATTTTCGGCCATGATGGCCTTCTTGGGCCCCTTTTTATTATCTTTTAAGTTTCATTTAGCTTACGTAATGGTCCAAAAGGTCTCATCCCAATTGGGCTAAGAGTTGGGCCAATCAATTAATTATTTAGGATAGAAATTCTAATTCTTTGGGCTTGCAATTCAACATAGTTTATACTTTTAATTTTTTTATATACCACCATTCTCTTATATTATGACCCATTAGGTTATTGATTATCATATCTAATATATGTATTAGGTTTCATAACTTTAATCTTAATTCTCTTTACCAAATAAATATGTATACACATTCATAATACATATTTATTCAATCACGTACATAATTCACATATGTCATAACATATCCCTCTAGTGTATTAACTTAATAGCCCTAATTGACTTAATAAGTTATAAACACTCACATATTCATCAATACAATTATTATAACTGTATCTTCTACCTAATCCCTATTCGTAACTAGGGTTAAAGTTTCTATTCTCTATTAAGCACAGCTCTACTCGTATTTCTCAGTCAATACACAAATTGACCACTTCTCTAGACTCGTATCACAAATACTCAGCACAATATTGATAATCAATATCAATATTAAATAAAAAATTTATTCGTAAAATTTGAATTATTCAAAATCTCGGGTTATCACAATGAGCAATGGAAAAATCATGATGACAGGGAAGATGAAATCTGAAATGAAAGAAAGACATTCTCAACTCTTCGAAATATCAGGTATGTATATCAATTTCGAGGATAAAATTTCATAAAGAGAGGAGGTTGTAAGACCCCAACTTTTTATGAATAAAGATTTAATTTCTTTTATTATTTTTTTTGAATAATAAGGTATTAATTTAATATAATGCTTTAGTTATGGGTAAAATGTATAAATTTTACAAAGTAAACAAGTGGTCATAAAATATTTGTTTGGTCGTGGAATATTCTTGTTGTTGGGGAATATTCGTACGACGACGCAGCCATTTATGGGCCCCATAACGAAAAACTGTCAGATGAAGAGAACGACATGAATGAGTTTTTTTAATAATAACGGCGTAACGGTTACCGTTAAAACTGTTGGAATACCCGGTGGGTAAAGTAAAGTAATACGCGTTGTTGCATAGTAGCACACAGTATTGCACAGTATTTTTATATTATTATTGATTCAATAATTGTCATTGCACAGTATTTCTATTATTAGATCAATAATTTATATTATTTGAATAATATTATTAGATAGTATTATTGACAATGTCTAAGAAAGTTATGTCTAGCAAAGGGGGTTTGGTCACCTAATTGCGCGCCAGTAAGGAAAAATTCTTATCCGAAAGCCCCATCTTTCCTGGGAACGACCTGGTTGTTAATATTGTAGTTCTGTAAAATTATTTATGAATAATTAATTGTTGATTTATATGACAAGGAAATATTTATTTAATGTGGATATAAATGGAGGAATTTTTAGAAAAGTGACAATTGTTGAAAATTGATATTTTATCTTTTTTGATAAAATAATTCATTCAAATATATTATTATATTACATTATAAATGTATAATGTGATAATATAATAATATAATAATATAATAATTATGATATTTTTACACTAAATTCACGGTATATGAATAAAATGAGGAAGAGTGCAAATTGTGTCTGAATAGTATTTTTGAGGATTAAAACGTGTAAAATATTTGGTGGAGGATTTTTCTAATTGAGTGGGCCCCACTTGTGTGAAATATGCTAATTTTTGTTGGCCAAAGTCGATGTGCGGTGGATTTGATCCGTAAGTAAATTTTCAAGGATGGAATACTATGAGATTTTATCTGTACGTAAATTTCGGTCATTTTCTATTTAGAATTTGAAAAAACTTTCTTCTACAAAGTTGTAAAGAATTAAATTTCATATGGAATGGATATAAGGTTCATATTTTTCTGATAAAATTGCTATTTATTATGAATTATTGAAGTTTCTGAATATTGTTTAAATTAAAAACAAGGGGTTGGACCCACTTATCCTTTTTACCTCTTGATTTTACTGAATTTGGTGGGCCCCACTTGTGGAGTGCTGAGATTGTGATGTGGTGTGCGTAAGGAAAAAAAATAAATTTAATAATATTTTATTAAATTTTCTGCTTTGGCGTTCTAAGAATTTTCCTATAAATAGGGTGCTTAGGTTAGAATTGAAAATCGCACTAGAATAAGAAGTTTTCTCTCTCTATAATATCGAGCGTATTTTTGTGAGTATTTAAATACTTTGAGAGTTAATAAGCAGTGCAAATTTTTTTCAGCATTATATCCGATATTTCAGTCAGAAGTACTTATCTTTTGAGGTAAAGGTTGTTATATTTTTTAAGTAAATGATATTATTTCTTTTAATATCATTATACCGAAATATTGATATGAATTTTATTGTAAAACTTTATCTTTTTCATGTCGGGGTTACTATTCACGTATACGATACTATTTATGCATAAGGTACTATTCACGTATACGATATTATTCACGTATACGACACTATTCATGTATATGACATTATTTACGTATACGACACTATTTACTTATACAGTACTATTTACGAATACGGGGTACTGTGCATGGGTTACTATTTACAGGGTACTATTCACGATAAAATTAGTTTCTTTTTCTGACCAAATTATCATTGATTTATGAATCTTACTCTTGAAATTAAATTTACATTTTGATCATATTGTTTTTATTATCATATATAATATTTTTATAATCCTGGTGATGAAATTTCTCTTTGACTTGAGTGTAAAGATGAATTATTGACTGGTATGATCATGACTATTGAATTTATAATTAAATATCTTTAGCTTAAGTGCAAAGGTGAATTGATAAACATGGTTATAATTATTGTTTATATAAATTCTAAAATGATTATATATTTCTTTGAGATATTAATATCTTTGGCCTGTAGTGCAAAGATGACCTATTGTTGAATATCTTTGGCCTGTAGTGAAAATATGACCTGTTGTTGAATATCTTTGGCTTGTAGTGCAAAGATGACCTGTTGTTGAATATCTTTGGCATGTAGTGCAAAGATCACCTATTGTTAAATATCTTTGGCCCGTAGTGCAAAGATGACCTGTTGTTAAATATCTTTGGTCTGTAGTGCAAAGATGAACTGTTGATGAATATCTTTAGCCATAGTGCAAAGAATTTATTAGTATGATTATGAATAGGAATTGTGATTTGGTATAACCATGATCTTTGATGCTTCAGGTAAAAACAGGTGATAAAAATTATCTTCGTCCTGGGTGTGAAGAGGATTTTGGAACCACAATTATGATTATGAGTTATTCACATGATTGTGGACAGAAATTATTGATTGATGTTACAAGGATAAAACATTATTTGTGGACTTTTAACATAGAGAAGATAATAGACTTTATGGTCTATTTGACTCTGCTAATGGATTGTTCGTTCTGCTGCAACTATGGTTGAAAAGTTTTATCATCTACCATATGTTCTAAATCTCTGATTTATTAATGACGAAGACTATTGAAAATTTAATTATCTTTAGTCATGATATTCTTTACTGGGCTAGTTGTGCTCACCCTTTTACTTCACAATTCCTTTCAGGTAATAAGAGTGTAGCTGGGTCGAGTGGGGGTAACAGGGGAATAGAACAGTGGTCTATAGCTATTGAGGTTTCCCCTAAAACAGTATGGAAATAATTTTATCAAGAATTTTAGATAAGTGTGTCGTATTTTATACGCCATTTAACCGTTGATTTTGGTGAACCGATTAGGGTGAGGTGAACCCAACTTTGGAAGGGCATTTTGCCACTATCATACAAGATGTCTAATGACATACGACTTCGTGTTATCATAAGACAGGGTTATGCACATCCACTTGCTGATTATATCTATGAGCACTACCTATATAATCTTGAAGTTTGGTTAAAATATAATTCTCAATTGGAGACAATGGAGATATGGCAAGAGAAGACTCACCATTAGAAAGGATATGATAGTAATTTTCTCGTTTTTCTTTGGAGCCTATTGGGTCAACCAAGGATGATTCTCAAGACATGTGATATCTATTATAACTTAGATGCATGGCCTCCCATGTACGAAGGTTTTCTTGAGCATTTTCCAAATATTTTTGTTTCTAAAACAGTATTGACTATACCTTTATGTAAGGTATCATTGTAAGGTGATTTGGCCAAGGTACCATGAGAGTTACATAAATTTGTATTAAAACTCACAGCTCATATGTTGTCATATTTTGCACGACAATTGTATAATAAAGTTTGTAGTTATTTTCTGTACCATGTATTTGGCGACTCAGAATAGGTTGTGTGGACCTATTTTGGGGGCGTCACACTAAAAAGGTCATTTTTGGGACTGATGCGCATTTGGAGGCAAACATAGGGCGTCGGGCATGCGCGTATGCAACGTGGATGCTTCCGACGATAAAAGTGAAAGTAGTACGAATACAAGTCAATCATGTATGATGATAAAACATATACTTTGTAAAAAAATCTTATTAATTTATTAATAAATGTATTTTTTTACTAAAGGCATTTAATTATCTACATGGTGTTATTTTAATAATATGTGATAAACCCATAGTTTTAAGCAATACTTTTAGAATCATGATGAGATCATGCTAATTAGATCTAAATTCTTAGATAGCTTAAACACTAAAATGTTCCCAATCGATGGATTACTAAAATGGGGATTAGTGAATCCGGATAGATTAGTACATATGTTCTTTGCTCATTGGATGAGAATGATTGATCTCATGATCATTTGTGTGGAGACACTAAAGCAAGTATGTATGTGCTTATTGGAGAATAAGTTCACAGAACGCGACTCACTAATGAATACCTAATGGAGTTTTACTTGCATGTCAATAGGAATTCCTGAAGTGATAGTAGTACAAGTGATCCTTAAACTTAAGATCATCACAGTATCTTATGTATAATAAGTTATACTTTGACATGTCTCTTAAGACCCTTAGAGTATATCAAAGGGTATGCTTGGATGTAATAAGTTATATATTGAGATAATGAATGATCAATAAAGAATATACCACTTCTAGTAAAAGAAGAGATATGTTTTATTTGATTCGATAAATGGCAACCCAAGAATCCTTGGCCAAAGTGGAATGAAATTTGAAAAGAGTTTCTAATTTGCATTTATTCAGAGTTGTGCACTTGGGAATCGAAATACATATAATTAAATAAAATAAGACTTGACAGTAATTTCATGTTTTATATTTAATTGGGACATTGTATGGTGAAATGATTGAATTGTACAGTAACTATTTACTCAAAAGTTCTTTTATGATTAATATTAAAATTTATATTATCTGGAAAGTCGTTGATCGCTAAGGAGACTTATCATTATTTTAGAATAAATGTTATTTATTTAAATAAATAAATAGTGTAATTTATTTATTTAAATAAGATTAGAATTGTTCTAATTGATTTAATATATGGTGATAGAATAAATTAAATATCTTAATATTTATTATTTAATATTTTATATTAAATATAAATTAATAAGAGGAGTCTTATTATTATTATTATTATTATTATTATTATTATTATTATTATTATTATTATTATTATTATTATTATTAAGTTAATTCGTAAAAGGTGTTTGGGAATTAATTAATATTAGTACTCTTATATATTCCTAATAAGATTAGGAGACTAATTAATTAAAAGGTTTAATTAATTATTTCTAATGAGATTAGGAAGACTAATTAATTAAATTATTTTAATTAAATAAATAAAAAATAGTTTAGGAGAGTTCCCTACATTTATAAACAAGAAAGTCTTTTTATGGTGAGATGATGCCATAAGTTACGCACTTTATTCCAAGAGTTGGGAGAGTACACAATTTCTATTAAGATAGGAAGAACTAGGGTTTAGCCTAACACCCTTCTTTTTGAGTTTTTTGTTCTTCCTTGGTGGATCACCTCTAGAGGTAGGGGTGAGTATGGTGCGGTTTGAAGCCCAAACCGCACACGAAATAGCTTAGGTGCGGTTTGACAAATACAAAACCGCATAAGAAACCACTTGTGATTGGTATGGTTTTGAATCGTGCGGTGCAGTTTTATTTGGTGCGATTTCGGTTCCAAAACCAATTGAAATAACAATATTTTATGCAATTTAAATTAAAAATTTAGCATCACACAATATTCATGTTGTAAAAGAGATCAAAGTAAAGACACCGAAG
This sequence comes from Panax notoginseng, assembly GCA_016801055.1. Lineage (NCBI taxonomy): Eukaryota > Viridiplantae > Streptophyta > Magnoliopsida > Apiales > Araliaceae > Panax > Panax notoginseng. The sequence continues at coordinate 29,490,528 of CM029023.1, read as the reverse complement.
TTTTTATCTCTCGTTCTACTCATGATTTGCCTAATTCTAATAACTTTAATTCTTTTAACTATAAAAGATATTGAATCCAAATATAATTTGTGACGCCCCCAAAATAGGTATACATCACCCATCTTGAGTCGCCAAATACATGGTACAAAATTCAAATACAACTTAATAATACAGCTGTCGTGTAAAATACGACAAAACATAAACTGTGAGTTTTAATACAACCTTGTCTTCTAAATAGTATTCAAACTCAAAATAAGTCCTCAATACATTTATTTTCACACTATTTCATAGAATAGTGAGGACTACTAATGCTATCATCTGAACCTTCATTCTGTTCCCCGACTAGTCCCCGCTACGTTCTCATTTCCTGAAGAGAACAATGAAAGCAAAAGGGTGAGCTCAACTAGCCCAGTAAGAAATATTATGACTAAGATAATGCAGAATAAATTATCTTTAGCCTTCAACAATGTTAAATTGATACAATATAACACACATCAAGTTTAACTGCAGCGGAATAAGCAATCCATTAAAAGAGTCAAGTAAAGAATAAAATCTACTATCTTTTATGATTTAAAAGGTTTTTCATCACTTTTATCGCTGGGACTCAGCTTAATACATAATCCACATCATCCATGCACTACGGCCAAGGATATTCATTAGTATCACAACCACAAATAATCCATGCACTACGGGCCAAGGATATTCGTGTATTCATTAATGGTCATGATCATGCTAACAACTGTCCATCAATACACTACGGGCCAATGAGGACTTTTACCACATCATTTGTAACATTACGGTCATGATTACACCGAATAATCCCTGGTTATAATCATACCAAGTCCATCTATGCACTACATGCCACAGATGACTTTCAACAAAATATAAACATGTTGATGATGACAATGATATAAGAATTCAATAAAACAAGTTCAAGAATTAATTAATCCAGGAACCAATAACGTCCAAATTGTCAACATGATACTGCTTTGTGCAGTAAAATTCAAGAATGCTCAGAAGAATATTTTCATGAAAATATACTGGATGAAGCGCAAATATCAAGGATATTCTACTAATTTTATGGAGTATAGAAGTCAAAACTTTAGCCAACTTAGTACAATAAAGAATAGAATAACAAAAGAAATCACCAGGCATGCGATAGATCGCACAGACAGGTTATTCCAACAGAATAATAAATAACGGAACCAGGTCATACGTAAACGCACCGACAGGATATTCCGACAGAATAATAGATAATGGAACCAGGTCCGGCGTAAACGCACAGACTGCATATTCCGACAGAATAAGAAATAATAGAACCAGGTCCGGCGTAAAACACACAGACAGGATATTCCAACAGAATAATAAGGAATAGAATCAAGTCCGGCGTAAAATGCACTGACAGGATATTCCAACAAAATAATAAAGAATGAAATAACAGAAGAATTTCACCAAGTATAGGGTAGCCTGCGTATACAGGTTATTCCAACAGAATAATAAATAATGGAATAACAGAAGTTCTCTTCATGAATACAAAAGAAATAATACCCTTTCTGAGTACAACAAATAATATCCCTTACCTTGAAAGGAAGAGTACTGGATATTGGAGTAGTGAAGTAGCAGAACACTTTTCTTCTCTCTCTATAATTTTCTCTCTCTAGAGTTTCAGTGAATTCGTAAGAAATAATGAAGGAATGAGCTTCTATTTATAGGAGAATTGAAGGGATACTACTTAGTCCGTGCGCACCGAATGATTTCACGGATGAATTATTTAGTAGTGGCGTGTGAATGCTCGGCCATGAATTTCAAAGCATTATCAGTAGAGAACTAAATAAGGTACAATAATACATATATATATAATTGGTCACATGATATAATCACACCCACACAATTATTATATATATAACAACATATAATAAAAGTACTTTTTCCGCACCACCCGTGGCTAGACTTTCTTCCCCCATCCATTTCAATACTCCACCAAAATCCATTAACATATATATATATATATATATATATATATATATATATATATATATATATATATATATATATATATATATATATATATATATATATATATATATATAATACTTCCCTCCTTTCCCACACAAGACATCAACCTTACTAGTGGCCACACCTTTTATTATATAAAATAATTTTCTACCGATTATTTTGAAAAATGATAAATGGGGGTCCACAAATACCACAATTACTTTATAAAAATCTCATCAATATTTTCAACAACATTAATCACCATTATTATAATTCACAATATTAATCGACCAGGTCATTCCCAGGAAAGAGGGGGCTTTTCAATAAGAATTTCTCCCTATTAGCGCGCAATTAGGTGACCAAACCTCTCCTTGACAGAACTTCTAGACATCGTTAATATTACAAATAATAATATTAATAACTCTGTCATCTCAATTATTGATTTAATAATATATAAATTATCGACACTAATTAAATCAAATAACGTGAGATACTATGCAACAATTAATATAGCAATAATTGAACAAAACTGAGTGATTTCTCACGTAAGCATCAATAATCAATATTGTGTGCTATTATGCAACCACGCGTATTACTGTACTTTTATTACCGAGTAGTTCAATAGTATTAAAGGTAAATCTTACGCCGTTATTTTCAATAAAAATATTTTTGTCGTTTTCTCAATCCGACAATAATTTCATTGTGGGGTCCTCCAATGATTGCGCCGTTGTACGAATATTTCTTGCTAAAATGAATATTCCCCGACCAATCGAATATAATACAACAACTTGCATACTTTGCAAAATTTATAAATATTATCCAAAACTATAACATTATATCAAATTTATTCCATAATATTCAAAAATGATAATTATAGAAAATTCATCTTTATTTATAAAAGATGGGGTCTTACAATCTCCCCTTCTTATGAAATTTCGCCCTCGAAATTAAGGTACGTACTTGGTATGTCGAACAGGTAAGGATACCTTGATTTCATTTCAAATTCTAACTCCCAGGTCATTTCTTCAACATCGTGATTTCTCCACAAAACTTTGACTTGAGGTATAATCTTGGAGCGTAGAATATGTTCCTTCTTATCCAAGATTTGAACAGGAACCTCTTCGTACGTCAAATCTTCCGCTATTTCATTCGGTTCTAACTCAATAATGTAATTCAGGTCTTCCACATATTTACATAACATGGATATGTGAAAAACGTTATGAACACGAGACATACTTGGCGGTAAAGCGAGTCTATAAGCCACAGTTCCTACCCGATCGAGGATTAAAAATGGGCCAATGAATCGAGGATTGAGCTTTCCTCTCTTTCTAAATCTTGTAACTCCTTTCCATGGAGCAACACGTAACCACACATGATCTCCCATATCGAATTTCACGTCCTTTTGATGAAGATCAGCATAACTCTTTTATCGATCTTGTGAGGCTTTTATACGTTATCGGATCGTTTGAATCTTTTTCGTAGTCATACGTACCAACCCCGGTCCCAACAACGTTGCTTCACCCACCTCATCCCAGCATATTGGAGAACGACATTTTCCTCCATACAACGCTTCGAATGGAGCCATGCCAATACTTGCTTGATAACTGTTGTTGTAAGAAAACTCCACTAATGGTAAGAATTTGTCCCAACTTCCCTTGAAGTCAAGGACACATAGTCTTAATAAATCTTCAAGAGTTTGAATAGTCCTCTCTAATTTTCCGTCCGTCTGAGGATGATATGTCGAACTAAATCGTAAATTCGTGCCCATAGCTTTTTACAAACTAACCCAAAATCTTGAAGTGAACCTTGGGTCTCGATCAGAAACTATGGATACTGGCATACCATGCAGTCTTACAATCTCGTTTATGTATATACGAGCAAGACGTTCAAGTGTATAAGTTTCTCGTATTGGTAAGAAATGAGCAGACTTGGTCAATCTATCAATAATGACCCAAGTTGCATCTATGCCTTGAGAAACCTTGGGAAGACCAGTAACGAAATCCATGTTAATGTGCTCCCACTTCTGTTCTAGAATTTTAAGTGGTTGCAATGGACCTTTTGGTACTTGATGCTCCGCCTTAACTCGTTGACAAGTTAGACACCTTGAGATAAATAGCGTTATCTCTCTCTTCATATTGCTACACCAAAATGTATGACAAAGATCACGATACATTTCTGTACTCCCATGATGGATTGCAAACGGTGTGTTGTGCACCTCCATCATGATTTTATACTTTAACTCAGGATCATTAGGAACACAAAGTCTGGAGTTGACTCGAAGTATTCCTTCATCATCGATTCTTGCTTCTAGAATAATGCCCTCTTGAAACTTCGTCATTCATCTGCTCTGAGTATATAGCTTGAGCGGCTTTAACTTTATCGATTAAAGTCGATTCTACTCGTATATTCGTTATCTTCACGTGGGTTCGTATATTCGCACTTGTAAACACATACGATCTTCTACTCAATGCGTCATCTACCACGTTCGCTTTTTCACGATGATATTGAATGGTACGATCGTAATCTTTAACAGCTCGAGCCAACGTCTTTGACGCATGATATGTTCGTTTTAAGTAAAGAAATATTTGAGGGTTTAGAAATGGGTTTTGTACTGGGGTCAATACAAAATTCAATTTCACGCTCTAGGGGTAGGCTAGGAATTTTTCAGGAATACATCAGGAAATTTATTAACAATAGAAATATCATTCAAAACTGTGACTCTTATCTAAGACTTGGATAACATGTCACATTGACACCTATCAACTTCCCATCGTCATTCACAATGTTTCCTACAAAAAGTCTGGCTTCGGTGCATTCCACACAAGGAAGTCAACAACGAAAGGATCGGGGCTCTTTACTTATGGCTTAATATGACAATGATTGACTTTAGTGGTTTGGTTACTTTGAATTCATATAACAGGTTGGTTAGGAGTATGAAAGCTAACAACCTTACAAAAAGCATGATGAGTAGTTAACCAGTCGATTCCTAAAATCACATCAAAGTCAAGTATTTTTAAAGAGGTAAGATCGACAGGTAACGTGAAAGTGTCGATTTGAATCAAACAAGATTTATAAATAGTGGAGGTAACGAAGGTTCCTCCTAACAGAGTTTTAACAGATAAGTCAAAGTCTAATTTCTCAAGAGTCAAGTTTAAACGTTGAACACAACTAGGTGAAATATAAGAGTGGGTGGAACCGGTATCGAATAAGGTACAAACTTCGCAAGGGTTTATGATTAGCTTACCCGCGATAACTTCATTTGAGTTCCTCACTTATTGGGAAGTCCTGACAACCACTCTCTCTTGAACTACCCGGCTTTGACTCGTCTGGGGCAGTATTTGGTGTCATCACTACCGTTGGAATCAACTTTTTTATAGGACATATTCCACCCTCAACTGCTTCATCGTACTCCTGATTCATGATCTGAATCATCAATCTTCGATCCATATCGAATTGAGATTGACCACTCTGTACAGAGTAACTCAAAACTCGATGTTGGGTTCTTCCAATTGCTGTCCAAAAAGAGAAATGAATATCATCTATTTTAGCCTTTTTGGATCGGACGTCTCTTTCTACAATATCAACATGTCGTGCGACTTTTACCCACGCATCCTTCATTCTGACTCGTTCAGTTGTTTCTTCTTTCAGCTGATCCTTGATATTTGAATTCTCATATTCCAACCTTAATATCTTACACTCTGCCAAAGCGTGATTTTGTTCGAGCATCACATATCGGGTAACACAATTTTGAATTGTTGCATCCCTTTGTTCCACGACCACTTGCCGTTCTTCAACCTGTTCTTCTAACTTATGAACACGATTTTGTAATTCTAAGTTTTGATCATAAACTTCTTCTAACCAATTCTCCTCAGGTTTCTCTTTTTTCTCTTCTTCCTCACTCTCAGCTGCTACCTCTGCAACTAGCTCGGGTGCAACTATTAGTTCTTCATTTACCACGTAGATATCTCTAATTTCTTCTTCACCTGATATTACATTATCCTGGTTGGTGATTAGACGTGTCTCCACGGTCTCATTCACTCCATTGTTGGCATTTTCAGCTGCCATTTTTAAATACTACCACAAAACAATGGTTAATTAACATGTCACATATTATCAATATACTCTGACCAACCAATTAAATAACAAATAAACTTAGGTAGGTCATACTAGCGAAAGAATTTTTCGTCTCTCCCCTCCTAGTTCTTGTCTCACATCTTAGCCAGGGATCATATTCCTAAGCTCTGATACCAACTGTGACGCCCCCAAAATAAGTATACATCACCCATCTTGAGTCGCCAAATACATGGTACAAAATTCAAATACAACTTAATAATACAGCTGTCATGTAAAATACGACAAAACATAAGCTGTGAGTTTTAATACAACCTTATCTTCTAAATAGTATTCAAACTCAAAATAAGTCATCAATATATTTATTTCCACACTATTTCATATAATAGTGAGGACTGCTAATGCTATCATCTGAACCGTCATTCCGTTCTCCGACTAGTCCCCGCTACGTTCTCATTTCCTGAAGAGAACAATGAAAGCAAAAGGGTGAGCTCAACTAGCCCAGTAAGAAATATTATGACTAAGATAATGCAGAATAAATTATCATTAGCCTTCAACAGTGTTAAACTGATACAATACAACACACATCAAGTTTAACTGCAGCGGAATAAACAATCCATTAAAAGAGTCAAGTAGAGAATAAAATTTACTATCTTTTATGATTTAAAAGGTTTTTCATCACTTTTATCGCTGGGACTCAGTTTAATAAATAATCCACATCATCCCTGCACTACGGCCAAGGATATTCATTAGTATCACAACCACAAATAATCCATGCACTACGGGCCAATGAAATTCGTGTATTCATCAATGGTCATGATCATGCCAAAAACTGTCCATCAATGCACTACGGGCCAATGAGGACTTTTACCACATCATTTGTAATATTACGGTCATGATTACACCGAATAATCCCTGGTTATAATCATACCAAGTCCATCTATGCACTACATGCCACAGATGACTTTCAATAAAATATAAATATGAGGATGATGACAATGATATAAGAATTCAGTAAAACAAGTTCAAGAATTAATTAATCCAGGAACCAATAACGTCCAAATTGTCAACATGATACTACTTTGTACAGTAAAATTCAAGAATGCTCAGAAGAATATTTTCATAAAAATATACTGGATGAAGCGCAAATATCAAGGATATTCCACTAATTTCATGGAGTATAGAAGTCAAAACTTTAACCAACTGAGTACAATAAAGAATAGAATAACAAAAGAAATCATCAGGCATGTGATAGACCGTACAGACAGGTTATTCCAACAGAATAACAAATAACAGAACCAGGTCATGCGTAAACGCACCGACAGGATATTTCGACAGAATAATAGATAATGGAACCAGGTCCGGCGTAAAAGCACAGACAGGATATTCCAACAGAATAATAAATAATGGAACCAGGTCCGGCGTAAAATGCACAGACAGGATCTTTCAACAGAATAATAAAGAATAGAATCAGGTCCGGCGTAAAACACACAGACAAAATATTTCAACAGAATAATAAAGAATGGAATAACAGATGAATTTCACCAAGTATAGGTAGCCCGCGTATACATGTTATTCCAACAGAATAATAAATAATGGAATAATAGAAGTTTTCTTCATGAATACAAAAGAAATAATATCCCTTACGAGTACAACAAATAATATCCCTTACCTTGAAAGGAAGAGTACTGGATATAGGAGTAGTAAAGTAGCAGAACACTTTTCTTCTCTCTCTATAATTTTCTCTCTCTAGAGTTTCAGTGAATTCATAAGAAATAATGAAGGAATGAGCTTCTATTTATAGGAGATTTGAAAGGATACTGTTTAGTCCGTGCGCACCGAATGATTTCACGGATGAATTATTTAGCAGTGGCGTGTGAATGCTCGGCCATGAATTTCAAAGCATTATCAGTAGAGAACAGAACAAGGTACAATAATACATATATATATAATTGGTCACATGATATAATCACGCCCACACAATTATTATATATATAACAACATATATTAATAGTACTTTTTCCACACCACCCGTGGCTAGACTTTCTTCCCCCATCCATTTCAATACTCCACCAAAATCCACTAACATATATATATATATATATATATATATATAAAATACTTCCCTCCTTTCCCACACAAGACATCAACCTTACTAGTGGCCACACCTTTTATTATATAAAATAATTTTCTACAGATTATTTTGAAAAATGATAAATGGGGGTCCATAAAAACCACAATTACTTTATAAAAATCTCATCAATATTTTCAACAACATTAATCACCATTATTATAATTCACAATATTAATCAACCAGGTCATTCCCAGGAAAGAGGGAGCTTTCCAATAAGGATTTCTCCCTATTAGCACGCAACCTTGACAGAACTTCTAGACATCGTTAATATTACAAATAATAATATTAATAACTCTGTCATCTCAATTATTGATTTAATAATATATAAATTATCGACACTAATTAAATCAAATAACGTGAGATACTATGCAACAATTACTATAACAATAATTGAACAAAATTAAGTGACTTCTCACGTAAGCATCAATAATCAATACCGTGTGCTACTATGCAACCACGCGTATTACTGTACTTTTACTACCGAGTAGCTCAACAGTATTAACGGTAAAACTTCCTCCATTATTTTCAATAAAAATATTTTTGTCGTTTTCTCAATCCGACAATAATTCGGTTATTGAGTCCACCAATGATTACGCCGTTGTATGAATATTCCCTGCTAAAATGAATATTCTCCGACCAATCGAATATAATACAACAACTTGCATACTTTATAAAATTTATAAATATTACCCACAACTATAACATTATATCAAATTTATTCCATAATATTCAAAAATGATAATTATAGAAAATTCATCTTTATTCAAAAAAGTTGGGGTCTTACATAATTTTATATATATATATATATATATATATATATATATATATATATATATATATATATATATATATATATATATATATATATGCTCAAGCACTGTGTAGTCCAATACTTTTCTACAATTAAGTGATCATGTAAATTGATACCATCCAAATTCAAAATTAGTAATTTAATTTTCATGGGAGGTTTATTACACAAGGTTAAATGAAATATCTCTCTTATAATAGTATTATATAATTAATTAATTTTCATTATGCGGTTTGGTTTCGATTTTATGGTTGCGATTTTGGCTAGTAATCAAATCGAAACCGTAAATTTGATTTTATAACCCACCTAAAATCGCCACATACGCCAGAATCATTGGTGAAGTTTTAATTATTGCAATTTATGCAGTTTTTGGTGTAGTTTCGGTTCCAATTTGGTTACTTGCTCAGTCCTATCTAGAGGGCAAACGCTTGGGTGGCTAACATTGATCAAAGGAAGGAATCCAATCCCGCGTACTCTAGGAGACCACGAAGGACTAGGAGTCAAACTTGTACCTGAAGAAACTCGCATCTTCAAGGGTATAATTCTGATCTTCTTCTTCGTTTATATTGATAATTAAGCACAAAGCATGATCATGGTATGAGATTGCATGAAAATTTTGAAATTCAAATTTATCGCACTTTCATACTATTTTATATGATTTGATTATGTAATCGCGCTATATACAATCCCAAAAGTGGTATCAAAGCCAAACTTTGTGCTAATTGTCGATTTTATGATTCCATATATGAATTGATATGTGATTAAATCAAATTTTTTGGGCAAAAATGAAGTTTTCTGTTTCTGCTACGCGGCGCGGCCGCGCCACTCTGCAGTTTTGAACTTTTTTGTTTTTCATCAATTAAAGTAAATGGTTTATTTAATTGATAAAATTTTAAAATAAAGATGTTAATTTTATCTGAAATATAATTTCAGATTGCTAAAAATTAAATAGTTTAATTTGGATTTGGCTTTTGATTAAAATATTAAAATAAAGGAGTTTATTTTGTTTTAAAAACTAAATACTAGGAAACTTTAGCCCATTAAATGATATTGATGCATATATGGAATGGTTTTATTATTCATGAGATGAATGTTAATTTATTGATGCATATAATGATATGTATGATAATAAATAGAATTGATTATGTATTATTGACCAATGTGATTGGATTTTATTTTAGTTGTATACATGAATGTATGAGTTTTATTAAATGGGGTCTGCGTACCTCGTCTTCTCTAATTTTTCTCAATGTAAATTCTATCTCCCTCCTATATATTTTCCCTTGACTGCTGATCAAGGTTTCTATCTTTATAAATAGTTTTGTAATAGAAATAGTTAGAATTACAATTTTAAAGAATTGTAGACGAAGGAGCAAGAAGCGCTTAAAGACCTGTTTGTAATGGAGCCCGAATTTAAATATAATAGTTATATTTAAATTTAATTCTTGCACACTAGGGTTTGACCTTTTAGTTCACTTGGTGGCTCTAGTGAACCACACTAGAATAAAGTCCATAATCAATCCGGGTAGAATATAGTATTCTATATGCATGCTTATATTATATATATATATATATATATATATATATATATATATATATATATGTGTGTGTGTGTGTGTGTGTGTGTGTGTGTGTGCGCGCGCGCGCGCGCGCGCGCGAGCGCGCTAAATAAGATGAAACATGTAAGGACCCGAAATTTACATGATTTCACGAATAATTTTTTTTTAATGTTGATAATTATTTTGAGCTTGCGGGGTATGAATTCAATAAGCTAGTCAAGTTATTGACTAAGCAGTGTAAATAAGGTAATAATGAATACCTGATATAGTTATAATTATATCCTGAATATTTGGCTAAGAGTAATTATTGATCAAATAAGGTGTCGTAGTAGTAAAACCTAATTATCAGTTAGGGAACTATAATGTTAATTAGGAAATCCTAATTCTAGATCAGGTAACCCTAAACCCTGATAGTAAACCCTAACCCTAACTAGGGTTATAAATAAGAAGTTATGATACTAGGTATGATTATGTAGGATTAAGTATGAAAACTTTATCGGGGAAATCAAGTTAAGGATTAGGAAACCCTAACCCTGAATATCAAACCCTAATTTCAATTTAGAAACCCTAAATTCTAATTAGGGAACCTTAATACTGGTTATCAAAGCTTAAGGATTAAATATGTGAGGGAAGCATGTGAAAAGATGATGATTGGGTAATATACGCATAAATCGGATATACTTGGGTTTAAATTATTGTATTTTCGAGTCATTTAGGAATATTTTTACTGTGTTTATGTGTTGTATTGCAGATTCGGAAGCTGAGGAGACAAATTGGGGATTTAAGCTAATAAATGGCAAAGTTGTAATTTTTCAGAAGATAGCGCCGGGGCGCTGGGAAATGCATTACAGATAGCGCCGGGGCGTTGAGCCGTGGCTGGTTCTGACGCGGATCGCGCACGTGAGGTAGGCTTGGACAACACTTTGACTATTAGTTTGACCTTGTTGGAGGAGTTTATGAGGAGTCTATTTGGATTAGGAGTTGTGGAGTTGGGGGAAGTAAAAAAACAACATATATATAAAGTGATTCTTTTTATTGAAGGAGGTAGAGGCTGGACATTGGGGAGATTAACGGAGGAATAGGAGCAGATCTGAAAGCTGAAAAATTGGAGTTCTTCTTCTTCTTTATTCTTTTAAATTGTTAACTCATTAAGGATGATTTATCAATTATTTATAGTTTTCATTTTCGTCATGAACTAATTCCTTTTATTAAGATTCCAATGGAACTTATTATGGTTATGAGTTGATTATTTAATTTATTCTAATTATTTATGTTGAAGTGAATTGTTCATCTTGCTTTGTGTTTATTGATTAATTATCTGGCCAATAATTATCGTGTTACCCTAGAAGGAATTGGGAAAGGAATTCTAGGGTTAGAACTGGGTAGGGTGACATGTGACTTAGTTATTTGCACAGTGAATAATTAGGTTTATGAATAGAATGAGAATATCTATTTGCCGCATGTAACATAAAAGGAATTGGGTTTGTAACGAGTTTAATTCAATTGTTTTGCATAGAGATATAGCAAAATTAATCTGGGTTAAATAGAAGGCAATTGATCACTCGAGAGAGGGCTTTTGGCATTTGAGAATTCCTGTTAACAATTCAGTAGATATAATAATTGGAATTAGATAATTGATTTAATAATCATAATTGGGGAAATTGGAGTCTTAATTATCATTTATTTGCATTCAAATAATTATTGATTTGTTCTTTGTTTTCTTTTAGAATAATTTCTTGCTTTATTAAAATTAATTTTTCTTTTAGTTTTAAAGAATCAAAATTTTCGGTTGTTTAAATAAAATTGAATTGATACAGTACTAGTAGGTGGAGTTTATTAATTGGAATTCTCTGAGGGATCGACACTCTAATTTATCATTATATTACTTGTTGACCGTGTATACTTGCACGTATTCATTGATTGTAAAATCAAACAACAAGTTTTTGGCGCCGTTGCCGGGGAATTCTTTGTTAATATTAATTCCATATTAGTTATAATCAATTCGTTCTTAATTTAAATGTTACTTATTTTTCTTCTTGTCTTTGCAGGAATTCTTTGAAAGTGTATGCTCACTAGATCAAAGGCGAGAAAGGAACTTTTTCCTTATACAGACGAGATTGAAAGGGAGTTCCGGAAAGTGCAATCGACTAGTGCGGCACCACCCGAGGAAGAAAAACTGGCAGAACAAGAAATTCTAGTGAACATGGCAGGGACGATCAGAAACCACTTCGGGACTATGCCATGCCGAATGTCACGGATATTCAGTCGAGTATTAGGAGGCCGGCAATCAATGGTAACACCTTTGAGATCAAACCGGTAACCATTCAAATGCTTCAGAATCAATGTCAGTTTGGGGATAGTTCATTAGATGATCCGAATGAGCACATCTTAAGTTTCTTGGAGGTTTGTGACACCTTCAAATTCAATAACGTGTCATAAGATGCTATAAGGTTGAGAATGTTCCCATTTACCCTGAAAGATAAAGCACGAAGTTGGTTACACTCTCAACCTTCGGACTCAATCCTTACTTAGGACGATTTAGCTCAAAAATTTCTAGCTAAGTTTTTCCCACCAGCAAAGTCAGCAAAACTACGGAACGATATTCATACCTTCGCACAGTTTGATTCAGAATCGTTGTATGAGGCGTGGGAAAGGTTTAAGGATATGCTCCGCAAGTGCCCACACCATGGAATTCCACAGTGGATGCAATTGGGGATATTTTGTGATGGTTTACAAGCATCCACGAGGGCAAGTATTGATGCAGCAGCAGGAGGAGCGATTATGTCAAAAAATTTGGACGAGGCATATAAGTTGTTAGAAACGATGGCCACCAACAACTATCAGTGGCCCATGATAAGAAATAATCCTCCGAAAACATCGGGAAAGTATGATGTGGATGCGATAACATCATTACAAGTGCAAATGACCACAATGGCTAAGCAGATAGAATTATTGCGACCACAATCCACTCAGCAGGTAGCGATGGTTTGTGATATATGTGCTGGGGGTCATACTACGGATCAATGTGCCATAAATGATGAAACAGCGCAATATGTGGGGAGTTATAATCGATCTACTCAGCCTTATCAGAATTAAAATGCATATAATCCGGGGTAGAGAAATCATCCGGGTTTTTCATGGAGTAACAACCAAGCTGCAGAACAAGTGCCAAAACAACAAAACAATTCCGGGTTTCAAAACCAGACACAACAAACTGTGCGGAAAGCAAGTTGGGAAGAAGCCTTGGAAAGATTTGTGAAAGCAACTGAGAAAAGGAGTGAGGAGAGTGATAAGAGATTTAATCAATTGGAGCTAAGTATACAAAGTCAGCATGCATCAATCAAAAATCTAGAAAATCAAATAGGACAAATGGCACAGGCATTGAATAACCGACCACTGGGAACACTTCCGAGCGACACTGAGAAAAATCCGGGCAGAGATGAGCATTGTAAGGCGGTAACCCTACGAAGTGGAAAAGAACTACCAGAGTCCATCACAGATAAGGAAAAAGAGGACAAGGTATCAATTGAAACCGATGAAGTGGTGGAGACCGAAAAGCGTCAAGATGAGACCTTACAGCAGAAAAATTCGGAACCAACCAATACAATGCCTCCCATACCGTATCCGCAGAGATTTCAGAAATCCAAGTTAGATAAGTTGTTCTCACGATTTTTGGATATCTTCAAGAAATTGCATATCAACATCCCCTTCGCCGAAGCCTTGGAACAAATGTCGAGTTACGCGAAGTTTAGAAGGAGGTTTTGTCAAAGAAGAGGAAATTGGGTGAATTTAAAACAGTAGCATTGACAGAGGAATGCAGTGCTATCATTCAGAATAAATTACCGCCAAAGCTCAAGGATCCAGGTAGCTTTAATATTCCGTGCGAGATTGGAAATCAGTTTTCGGGACGAGCTTTATGCGATTTGGGGGCCAGTATAAATCTAATGCCATTATCCGTCTACAGCCAGTTCGGACTTCAGGCTCCACGCCCAACAAATATCAGTTTATAGTTAGCAGATAGGTCGGTTACATATCCACGAGGTATAGTTGAAGATGTGTTAGTAAAAGTGGATAAATTCATCTTTTCTGCGGATTTCTTTATTCTGGATTGTGAAGTGGACAGTGAAATCCCGATCATTCTTGGGCGTCCATTTTTGGCGACAGGAAGAACATTAATTGATGTTCAAAAAGGTGAATTGACAATGCGAGTTGAAGATCAACAGGTCACCTTTAACGTTTTCAAGTCAATGTCGTACCCAAAAGAAAAAGGTGAATGTATGCGGGTTGATATTATGGAGTAATTGGTGAATCATAAATTCAACATAACTTTTTTGGAGGACCCACTTGAAGCAATTTTGCTCGGGGCAGATGACTATGGTATTGAAGAGGATATCGAATACGTCAAATGGCTAGACACACCATCAGTGTTTCGGAAAGGCAATCAATCCTTCGACACCATAGAGAGGCCCGAAGCAGAAGGTAAAAAGTTCAAACCATCAATAGAAGAGCCACCGGTGCTAGAGTTAAAGCCATTACCATCCCATCTGCAATATGCTTACCTGGGCAAAGACGATACCTTACCAGTTATTGTTTCAACAGAATTGAATGATACGCAAAAGGAGAAACTGCTGCGTGTCTTGCAAAAATTCAAAACAGCAATTGGGTGGACTATAGCGGACATTCGAGGTATTAGCCCATCATTCTGTATGCATAAAATCTTAATGGAAGAAGGGGCAAAACCAACCATAGAGATGCAAAGAAGGCTAAACCCCATCATGAAGGAGGTGGTGAAAAAGGAGATTATAAAGTGGTTGGATGCTGGCATTATTTACCCGATCTCAGATAGTTCATGGGTGAGTCATGTACAATGCGTACCAAAGAAAGGGGGTATGACAGTGGTGAAGAATGAGGCGAATGAGCTCATCCCTACTCGAACAGTTACAGGATGGAGAGTATGCATGGACTACCGCAAGCTAAATAAAGCCACACGCAAGGATCACTTTCCCTTGCCATTCATTGATCAGATGTTAGATAGGTTAGTGGGACATCAGTTCTATTGTCTCTTGGATGGTTATTCCGGATATAATCAAATTGCTATAGCACCGAAGGATCAAGAGAAAACGACATTCACGTTCCCATACAGTACGTTTGCATTTCGGTGAATGTCTTTTGGTTTATGCAATGCACCAGCAACCTTTCAGCGATGCATGATGGCAATCTTCTCCGATATGGTCGAGAAAAATTTGGAGGTATTTATGGACGATTTTTCTGTGTTCGGTGATAGCTTTGATTTGTGCCTGAAAAATCTGAATTTAGTGTTGAAACGGTGCGTGGAGACTAATCTAGTTCTTAATTGGGAAAAATGCCACTTTGTGGTGAAGGAAGGGATTATTCTCGGGCATAGGGTTTCTGCAGCAGGATTAGAGGTGGATAAAGCGAAGATTGTGACTATTGAGAAATTACCACCTCCATCATCTGTGAAAGGAATTCGGAGCTTCTTGGGACATGCGGGTTTCTAAAGACGTTTCATCAAAGATTTTTCAAAAATTTCAAAACCTTTGTGTTCCCTGTTAGAGAAAGATGTGCCCTTCAAAATAGATCAGTCATGTATCGAGGCATTCAAAATTTTTAAAAAGAAGTTAGTATCTTCTCCAATCATTATCGCACCCGATTGGTCTATACCATTCGAATTGATGTGCGACGCCAGCGACTATGCAGTGGGAGCAGTTTTGGGTCAACGGCACAACAAAATTTTCCATACAATCTATTACTCAAGTAAGACATTGACAGATGCTCAGTTGAACTACACAACCACCGAAAAAGAACTACTTACAGTTGTGTTCGCCTTTGACAAATTCAGAGCATACCTCATCGGAACCAAGGTCATTGTCTATACTGATCATTCTGCAATCAAATATTTGATCGAGAAGAAGGATGCCAAACCAAGATTGATACGGTGGGTGTTATTTCTTCAAGAATTTGATTTGGAGATTCGGGATAGAAAGGGTACAGAAAATCAAGTAGCGGATCATCTTTCGCGATTGGAAAATAATGAGGTGCAGAGAAAAGACAATGCATTGATTAACGAGAAATTTTTGGACGAACAACTTCTCCGAGTAACCACAACACTGCCTTGGTATGCTGATTATGTGAACTATGTGGTTGCTAAGGTGTTACCACCGGAGTTGAACTCACAACAACGAAAGAAATTCCTCCATGACGTGAAGCAGTACTATTGGGATGAACCATTCTTGTTTAAAGCCTGCGCGGATCAAATGATTAGACGTTGTGTGCCACATGAAGAGATGGACAGTATCTTGGGTCATTGCCACTCATCCGATTATGGAGGTCATTATTCCGGTGATCGAACTGCGGCGAAGGTGTTACAATCAGGATTCTACTGGCCTTCGTTATTCAAGGATGCATATCTCTATGTGCTAAAGTGTGATCGATGTCAACGCGTAGGTAATATCTCCAAGCGAAATGAAATGCCACTCAACTCTATATTTGAGGTAGAGATGTTCGACGTCTGGGGAATCGATTTCATGGGACCGTTTCCCTCATCTTTTAATAATCAGTATATTCTGTTGGCGGTGGATTATGTGTCCAAATGGGTAGAAGCCGCAGCTTTGCCCACAAATGATGCTAACGTCGTTCTTCGATTCTTAAAGAAAAATATCTTCACGCGATTTGGAACTCCGCGGGCAATAATAAGTGATGAGGGAACGCATTTCTGTAACAAGCAGTTCACAAAATTATTGGTGAAGTATGGGGTTCATCATAAAATAGCAGCTGCGTATCATCCCCAAACTAATGGCCAAGCTGAGGTCTCCAATAGGGAGGTTAAGAGGATTCTGGAAAAGGTGGTCAATCCGTCACGAAAAGATTGGTCTTTATATCTTGACGATGCTCTATGGGCATATCGTACAGCATACAAGAATTCGATCGGTATGTCACCTTATCGAATGGTTTACAGAAAGGCGTGCCACCTCCCAGTCGAGTTAGAGCATAGTGCACACTGGGCCATTCGGAAGCTAAATTTTGATGAACAAGCAGCAGGTGAGAAAAGGTTACTGCAGTTAAATGAGATGGATGAACTTCGTTTCAACGCTTATGAAAACGCAAAACTATACAAGGAGAAGGTCAAAGCATGGCATGATAAGAAAATTCTCACTAAAACATTTGAACCAGGCCAACAAGTCTTGCTTTTCAACTCGAGATTGCGTTTATTTCCTGGGAAACTGAAATCACGTTGGTCAGGTCCTTTTACAGTCGTGTCTGTTGCACCACATGGTAACATCGAGATCGAAAAACCAAATTCAAATTACCCATTCAAGGTTAACGGTCAAAGACTCAAACATTATTGGAGTGGGCCCATTGAACGTCAAATTACGGTCATGAACCTCTCCGACTCAGTGGAAAATTGAACACACCAGCAAAGTCGGGCCGACGACAGTAAACCAAGCGCTTATTGGGAGGCAACCCAATCATTTTTCTTTTTAATTTTAATTTTAATTTTATTTTTATTTTGATTCTTGAACTTATATGTTGTAGGGAACAAGAGCCCCGGCCTAAGCCCAATTCAGAAGCTACTGACCATTAGCGCCCCGGCGCTGTCTCTAAGGGCAATTCTAGCGCCCCGGCGCTATCCCCATCCAAGAGCTACTGACCATTAGCGCCCCGGCTCTCAATTTATGCTACAACACAGCGCCCCGGCGCTATGCACTTCGTGACCTTTCTGACCTATAGCACCCCGGCGCTGTTTCCTAGTATATTTTGAGCGCCCCGGCGCTGCGGCTGCGTCCCAGACTCCTACTTGAACTTAAATACCGGACGGTTACAATTCTTTTCTATTTTAACTTCTCTTCTCTATTAATTCCATACCACAAGCCTTCCTTACCTTCACCTTTTTCTTTTGGGATTTCATAATTAAGATCAGGTAGATACGATCCATCGTTCTCATTTGTTCCATAAATTTCATCTTTCTCAATCAATTGCAACAAGATCTAACCAGGTATATCTTGAATTATATTTGATTGTTGGGGCAAAAAGCTATCTACGGATATGGTTGGTATGTACATATTCTACTAAATGTATATCTTTTTACACCAACATCGAAGAATGTCACTCTCTTGATCTTGATTATATTTTTAGGACACATGTGTTAATTCTTAAATTGGGAGCATATGTTATTATAAATGTTTGACTGATAGGGATGCATGGTACACCCACAAGGTGTTTGATAATTTGCCCGAATCATTAATCTTGTCTACATGCACACATATCACCATGTTTCGCACTATCATTCTGGACCTTCATGCTACCGTAATGATTTCAATCTATTGTAGCACATAGCTATCATTACACATAGTCACTTAGAGTGGGGGGAATTACACTATTTTGATACATGCATATCTCTTATTGCACTCCATGGCAACTCTTGCAGACATTTCCTGTGTGGCTTGCGTTCATTCTCGAAACTGAATAATCCCTGACTATTGTGCATGTTGTTGCATTTTTGTGTCAAGTATCATACCCCACTAATGTAGTCAAATTCGACATATATTTTAAAGTTTGGGGGTAAAGTCAAACCTAAGATTATCCAATTTCCAATTTTATTTGATGTTAATACATAAATATGCTTGTAATTGTAGAATTTTTGGCATGGCGTCCAAACGCCAACGTGGTGAAGGGTCAGGGACCGCCTCAACTCCACCTCCGCGATTTGACAGCCGCCGTTTTGTCAGTCATGCGGCTCAGGAAAGATACAATCGAATGGCTACTCGGTCATTGGTTCCGGAGCGTGGGTTGAGACCGGATCAATCAAAGGATGGCGACATGACAGTCATGATAGCTGAGAGGAACTGGTTCACACTTACCGAGCAGCCCGAACCAGCCGTAATAATAGTGGTGAAAGAATTTTATGCCAACGTGCCCGAACATGATCACTATACGGTATTTGTAAGGGGCAAAACAGTGGAAATTGGCGAAGAGGACTTCAATGAGTGTTATCAATTGCCAGTTGAGGATTTTCATGATGAGTATGCTGGTTTTATTAGTGATGGACCGGACTATGAGCAGATAATACGTGAACTTTGTCAGCCGGGCACCACATGAACCGTGCATGAAAGCGGAAACATGACTTTCCCACTATCGAATCTTAGCTTATATGGGAAGGCATGGTATGCATTCATTTGCACAAAACTTATGCCATGTACACATATGAGTCATGTTACTCGGGAATGTGCAGTCCTTCTTTACTCAATCATCAAAGGCTATAAAATTAATGTGGGACATCTCATTTTGCAATATGTCCTTCGAGCATCTCGTGGAAGTACCACTGGAGGGTTACCACATCCGTCTCTCATCTGTGTTTTGTGTGCCAAGTTCGGCGTCAAATGGAAGTCCGACGAGATGATTCAAAAGGCCATGCCAGTGCTAGACCACAAGTTGATAAGTAGATACAAAGTGTGGATAGGTGGGGCAAATCACCCTAGGGGATTGGGTTTCATAATTCCCCAAGTTGCACCTGCATAAGACCCACCACCTCAGGCTCCACCTACTTATAGCCCATCTACAGCAGCTCATCGTGGTGTGGTCCCCGAAGCTGTCCAGCGGGAGATAGATGGCTGGTTTTACAACATGGAATCCCAGAATGTGTGCTTGTCGGAACGTCAGGACGTGATTTTTAAATTTTTAGTTGACCAATTTGCTGCACAGAATGCACTGACCGTCCAATCACATCCGGGGGTGCAACTTAGCCATTTCCCAACTGCTCCTGTTCTTCCTGTATTTCCCCCTTCCGATCAAGAGATGAGTGAGGATGATGATGCACCACCCGAAGAATAAGCTTGTCAGGGAAGTTCTCTGTTTTATTTTGTTATGTTTTTCGCATGAGGACATTGCTCTAGATTAGTTTGGGGGTAGTTAAGTTTTATTTTCAAATTTCTAGTTTGTTATTAGTTTGTGGATTTGGATTGTTATTGATTAGGTAATTATTGCATTTAGGATTGCATAATAATTCTGGCGTTTGCTAGTGCGTTTATTCGGGGGCCAATGATGAAATTAGAATTGCATGAACAAGTCTAGTAAGGATTGTTGAGTCAGTGATATGATTGTCTAGACATGATTTTGAATCTCTATCTGTTTGACACTAATATTATAGGTTAGCACTTTGAAAGTGACCATGTTGGCTATGATAGTTTAAATGGTTAGATAATAGAGTTTTAAAGGATGATTGCTAGTGAAATGAAAAGACAAGTTGAATAGCTAGTGAAGACTGAATTTATACATAAACTCGAGTTTGGGGGAAAAATATTTGGAATATATAAGCTTTAAAAAAAAACCGTGGCGTGCTTGTCTAGTTTTGTGGCCTTTGGTACTTGAGCAAGTAAGCCCGAGGGGACTGTCTTTACACCTAGCGCCCTAAGGTCTTAATGGCTTGGGAGTCGTTGGTCGAAAGCTCGTTAAGGTAGTATTGAAAGGCCTAAGGGAATAAGACTATGCATAGTCATGTGAAAAAAAAAATTTAGTAATAATAATAAAGCGGGAAAAGTGCAAAATGCCCCCGTCTGAAAAAAAATATTAAGCATAAGTATTTCATGTTGACCCCTGAATTTTGGTGATTGTTTAATTTCAGTCGAATCTAGTTTATTTGATGAACTCTTGAGTAGAACTGTATGAAGCTTTTTATAAACTTTATTATTTTTCAGCGTTTTGCTTTTCATTAGTTAGCATGGTTGTTGAACACACACTCACAATATCAGTAATAACAGATTTGGATTGGTTGATTGTTGGGATATCATTGATCTGTGTTCACAAGATGTATTAGCATGTTTTTGTGATTTTGCTGAGGCCTATGGATATACGTAAGCTATTGGATGCTAGAAGTATGTTCATTCAGTTTGTTGCACTTGCATGAGTTATGTTTTTATATTGTTAGTATTGTTTTGTGTTTGTTGCTTGAGGACATGCAACGGTTTAAGTTTGGGGGTATTTGATGATTGAGTAATATACCCATAAATCGGATATACTTGGGTTTAAATTATTGTATTTTCGAGTCATTTAGGAATATGTTTACTGTGTTTATGTGTTGTATTGCAGATTCGGAAGCTGAGGAGACAAATTGGGGATTTAAGCTAATAAATGGCAAAGTTGTAATTTTTCAGAAGATAGCGTCGGGGCGCTGGGAAATGCATTACAGATAGCGTCGGGGCGCTGAGCCGTGGCTGGTTCTGACGCGGATCGTGCACGTGAGGCAGGCTTGGACAACACTTTGACTATTAGTTTGACCTTGTTGGAGGAGTTTATGAGGAGTCTATTTGGATTAAGAGTTGTGGAGTTGGGGGAAGTAAAAAAACAACATATATATAAAGTGATTCTTTTTATTGAAGGAGGTTTAGGCTGGACATTGGGGAGATTAACGGAGGAATAGGAGCAAATCTGAAAGCTGAAAAATTGGAGTTCTTCTTCTTCTTTATTCTTTTAAATTGTTAACTCATTAAGGATGATTTATCAATTATTTATAGTTTTCATTTTCATCATGAACTAATTCCTTTTATTAAGATTCTAATGGAACTTATTATGGTTATGAGTTGATTATTTAATTTATTCCAATTATTTATGTTGAAGTGAATTGTTCATCTTGCTTTGTGTTTATTGATTAATTATCTGGCCAATAATTACCGTGTTACCCTAGAAGGAATTGGGAAAGGAATTCTAGGGTTAGAACTGGGTAGGGTGACATATGACTTAGTTATTTGTATAGTGAATAATTAGGTTTGTGAATAGAATGAGAATATCTATTTGCCGCATGTAACATAAAAGGAATTGGGTTTGTAACGAGTTTACTTCAATTGTTTTGTATAGAGATATAGCAAAATTAATCTGGGTTAAATAGAAGGCAATTGATCACTCGAGAGAGGGCTTTTGGCATTTGAGAATTCCTGTTAACAATTCAGTAGATATAATAATTGGGATAATTAGATAATTGATTTAATAATCATAATTGGGGAAATTGGAGTCTTAATTATCATTTATTTGCATTCAAATAATTATTGATTTGTTCTTTGTTTTCTTTTAGAATAATTTCTTGCTTTATTAAAATTAATTTTTCTTTTAGTTTTAAAGAATCAAAATTTTCGGTTGTTTAAATAAAATTGAATTGATACAGTACTAGTAGGTGGAGTTTATTAATAGGAATTCTCTGAGGGATCGACACTCTAATTTATTATTATATTACTTGTTGACCGTGTATACTTGCACGTATTCATTGATTGCGAAATCAAACAACAAAAGACTAAAATAATCCTAAGGCCAATTGGAAAATTACCAAATTACCCTTAGTAAGGGTAAATAGACCAATATGCCCTTGAACTTATCTTTTAACAAAAGATAAATATAAATCTTGGTGACTCATCACCCAAGATTTACCATGTGTTTAAATTCACCACATAAGTGACCAATTTGCCCTCAAAGTTAATTGGGAAATCACAAAAGTACCCTTAGTACATAGGAAATTACTAAAATGCCCATTCTCTTCCAAATTTTGATGATAAGCTCAAATCAATGACTCATCACTTGAAGGATTTGCAAACATGTGTTAAAATAAACCCATCAGCCTTCTTTTAACAAATTATATCAGATTAGAGCCTTAGTTGTCAACAAATTAGTGAAATCAAGCACTTTGGCCTACTAGAAATATCTACTTATAAGCTAAGTGTTGGTTTCTCAAACCAACGAATTTATATTAATAATACACAAGATATTTGTAAGACCCCAAATTTTATGAATAAAGATTTAAATTTTTTGAAATATTTTTTTTTGAATATTATGGTTTGAATTTGATATAATGTTATAGTTGTGGGTAATATTTACAAATTTTGCAAAGTATGTAAGTTGTTATAAAATATTTATTTGGTCGGGAAATATTCTTTTTGTCAAAAAATATCCGTACGTCGGCACAATCATTGGTGGACCCCACAATGGAAGTATTATCGTAGTAAGAAAACGACAAAATTATCTTTTTTATAAAAATAACTGCGAGTGTTACCGTTAAAACTGTTAAACTACACGGTAGTAAAAGTACAGTAATACGCGTGGTTGCATAGTAGCACACGGTATTGATTATTGATGCTTACGTAAGAAGTCACTCAGTTATACTCAATTATTGCTACAGTAATTATTGCATCATATTTCTAATATTATTGATTCAATTATTATCACAGTATCATCTGCATAATATGTTATATTATTAATTTAATAATTGAGACGACAAAGTTATTCGTATTATTATTTGTAATATTGACAATGTCTAGAAGTTCTATCAAGGAGAGGTTAGATAATCTAATTGCGAGCCAATAGGGAGAAATCTTTATCGGAAAATCCCCTCTTTCCTGGGAATGATCTGGTTGTTAAATATTTTGAATTATAATATTAATGATGAATAAGTTCGTGTTGATTAAAGATGAAATTGATAGTTCCATTGCGTTGGAATTATTAGTGTTAGTGAAAATCGACATTTATTTCGATAATAATTAATGTCTGGAGGTTATATTGACCAATCGGGTAATTCACCGGATAAATGAGCAATTAATTGCTATTAATTCACATGCTTATAACTATGTGTTCACATGTGTGTACTATTAATTCACATGATTTACTATTAGCGGAATTGGTGCAAGATTAATAATACTTGCATGACCAAATTAGAAAATAGAGATATAGTTGAAGGTACTATACTATAATTAATTTTTTTACATGTTCAGAACTATTGAGTCACATGATTTACTATTGATTCACATGATTTACTATTAGGGGAGGTGGTGCAAGTTTGATAATACTTGCAGGACTAAATTAAAAATGAAGAAAAAGAGGACGGTATTATACTGTAATATTTTGAGCCCCAAAATGTGTAATTATTAAAACTATATTTTCCTATAAATAGAAGCTCATTCTTCCTTGATTTCTCACCAATTCACTAAAGCTTTAGATCAATTATTATAGAGATAAAGAATAAGAGAAGTCTGCTACCTCTCTATTCCAGTATCCAGTTTTATTCTAAGGTAAGGGGTATTATTTCTGTCGTATTCATGAAGATAGCTTCTGTTATTCCATTCTTTATTATTATGTTAGAATAACATGTCTATGCGAAGTACCGCACACATGGTGAAATTCTTCTGTTATTCCATTTTTTATTATTCTGTTAGAATATCCTGTCTGTAAGGATTACGCATGACCTGGTTCTATTTTTTATTATTCTGTTGGAATATCCTGTCTGTGCATATTACGCATGACCTGGTTCCATTATTTATTATTCTGTTAGAATAACCTGTCTATGCGGTCTATCGCATGCCTGGTGAATTCTTCTGTTATTCCATTCTTTATTATTCTGTTGGAATAACCTGTCTATGTGGATTACCGCATGCATGGTGAATGATCCTTTGTATTCATTCTTTATTAAATTGTTGAAATGATCTGTCTACGTGGATTACCACATGGCGGATGAAAATCCATTTGCAGTTTCGTACATTCTATTATACTCGAATGAGATATCATTTCTTTTGTACTCTTCATGAAATATCTTTTTATTTGGTATTTTATTTACGAGTTACTATTCATGAGTTACTATTCACCCGATTACTATTCACTCTAGTATTATTCACTCGAGTATTCGGGACACTTTTCGTGTCAGAGTACTATTCACGAGTTACTATTCACCCAAATTATTATTCACCCGAATATTATTCACTCGGGTTTTTGGGATACTTTTTATGTCGAAGTACTATTCACGAGGTACTATTCCTGAAGTACTATTCACGGGATACTATTTATCCGAAAAATATATATTTCTTTTTTGTCCAAATTATTTTTGGTACATGAATATTATTCTTGAATTTTACTCCACAAAGCAGTATTATGTTGACAATTTGGACGTTATTGAATTCAGGATAAATTAAATTATAAATCTTTAAAATTTATCCTTGAACTTGTTTTATTGAATTCTTATATCATTATCATCATCCTCATGCTTATATTGTGATGAAAGTCATCTTTGGCTAACGTGCATAGATGGACTTGGTATAATTATGACCAGGGATTATTCGGTATAATCATGACCGTAATGTTACAAATGATGTGGTAAGAATCCTCATTGGCATGTAGTGCATTGATGAACAGTTGTTGGTATGATTATGACCAGGGATTATTCGGTATAATCATGACAATTGATGATTACATGAATATCCTTGGCCCGTAGTGCAGGGATGATTCGATGATGTGGTTTATTTATTAAGCTGAGTCTCAACGATAGAATTGATGATAAATTTTTTAAATCATAGAAGATAGTAGATATCATGCTCTACTTGACTCTTCTAATAGATTGCTTGTTCCGCTGCAGTTAAATTTGTTGTTTATTATATTCTATCAGTTTAACATTGTTGAAGGCTAATCATAATTTATTTTGAATTATCTTAGTCATAATATTTCTTATTGGGCTAGTTGAGCTCACCCTTTCTTTCACTGTTCTCTTCAAGAAATGAGAACGTAGCCGGGACTAGTCGGGGAATGGAGTGACGGTCCATATGATAGTATTAGTAGTCATCACTATTCTGTTAAATAGTGTGACAATAAATGTAATGAGGACTCCATTGAGTGTGGATATTGTCTAGTTGACAATATTCTTATTAAAACTCATAGATTATGTTTTGTCGTATTTTACACGAATGTTGTATAATTAAGTTGTATTTGAATTTATGTACCATGTATCTGGCGCCCAAGATGGGTGATGTATACCTGTTTTGGGGGCGTCACAGTTGGTATCAAAGCTTAGGGATATGATCCCTGGTTGAGGTGTGAGACAAGAACTAGGAGGGGAGAGACGGGAAATTCCTTTGCTAGTATGACCTACCTAAGTGTATTTGGTATTTAATTGGTCGGTCAGAGTATATGGATAATATGTGATATGTTAATTAACCATTATTTTGTGACAGTGTTTGAAAAGGGCATCTGAAAATGTTAAGATCAGCAATGAAGCACATGAGACCGTTGAGTCACCAACGATCAATACCTAGGATAATGTGCAACAGGAAGACAATAATCCTCAGGTAAATAGCAACACGATAATAATCATACCGGTGGCAACGGCCATTAGAACAATGATAACCATCGTGGGAGAAATTATCATGCCAAGAATGATAACCACTTCGGTGGTAATCATGGCCAAGATAATAGGAGTGGAAATTTCCAGAAGAGAAGGTTCAACAACGATGGAAAGATAGCATCACCAACACCCGTTTCAAGGAAGAAGAATGACCACCGGTCGTATGTTTCAAATGCGGACAGGAGGGACACATCGATCCAAACTGTACGTAGCAATCCAAAGCATGTTACAATTGTGAAAAAGAAGGTCACCTAGCCCGATTTTATCGTGCACCAAAGTCAAGTTCAGCTGGGACGGTGGCAGATATGAACAAAACAAAGTCGAAAGTTTCAGGAAGTGCATTTTTCGTGACTTCTCAAAAAGCGAGTAATCCGAACGAAGTTAGCACGGGCTAGTTAATTATAAATTCTTGTGAAGTCTATACCTTATTAGATACCGATTCTATCTATTTTTTATATCTCTTGCTTGCGGTCAACGTTTAAATTTGACTCCGGAGAAATTAGACTTTGACTTATCGGTTGAAACTCTGTTAGGAGAAACCTTCATTACATGTGATATCCAAGTCTTGGATGAGAGTCACAGTTTTGAATGATATTTCTATTGTTAATAAATTTCCTGACGTATTCTTGAAAACTTCCCAGCCTACCCCTAGAGTGTGAAATCAAATTTTGTATTGACCCCAGTACAAAACCCATTTCTAAAACCCTCAAATATTTTTCTTCACCTAAAACGAACGTATAATGTGCCAAAGACGTTGGCTCGAGCTTTTGAAGATTACGATCGTACCATTCAATACCATCGTGGGAAAGCGAACGTGGTAGCTGACGCGTTGAGTAGAAGATCGTATGCGTTTACGAGTGCGATGTTGTTAACACAAAAACCCATTTCGTATAACTTACAAATGATAAAAATAGAGTTAAAGACTCTAGGGACTCACGTAAAGATAACGAATATACCAGTAGAATCGACTTTAATCGATAAAGTTAAAGCTGCTCAAGCTACATACTCAGAGCTGATGAATATGAAGAAGAAGGTTCAAGAAGGCGTTATTCTAGAAGCAAGAATAGACGAAGAGAGGAAATCTCAACCCTCAATTTTATTGACCCATTTGAAATACTCGATCAAGTAGGAACTGTGACCTATAGACTCATTTTACCGCCAAGCATGTCGCGTGTTCATAATATTTTTTTTCACGTATCGATGTTACGTAAATATGTGGACGACCCGAACCACATTATTGAATTGGAATTAGACAAGATAGTAGAAGATTTAATGTATGTGGAGATACGTGTTAAAATCTTGGATAAGAAGGATCATATTCGACACTCAAAGGTTATACCTCAAGAGTTAGAATCTGAAGTAAAGTCAAGGTATCCTCACCTATTCGGCATACCAGGTACGTACATAAATTTCGAGGACAAAATTTTATAAGGAGGGGAGATTGTAAGACCCCAAATTTTATGAATAAAGATTTGAATTTCTTGAAATATTTTTTTGAATATTATGGTGTGAATTTGATATAATGTTATAGTTGTGGGTAATATTTATAAATTTTGCAAAGTATGCAAGTTGTTATAAAATATTCGTTTGGTCGGAGAATATTCTTTTTGTCGGAGAATATCCGTACGACGGCACAATCATTGGTGGACCCCATAATGAAAGTATTGTCGTAGTGAGAAAACGACATAATTATCTTTTTATAAAAATAACGGGGAGTGTTACCGTTAAAACAGTTGAACTATTCGATAGTAAAAGTATAGTAATACGCGTGGTTGCATAGTAGCACAGGTATTGATTACTGATGCTTACGTGAAAAGTCACTCAGTTATACTCAATTATTACTACAGTAATTGCTGCATCATATCTCTCATATTATTGATTCAATTATTGTCACAGTATCATTTGCATAATATGTTATATTATTAAATCAATAATTGAGACGACAAAGTTATTCATATTATTATTTGTAATATTGACAATGTCTAGAAGTTCTGTCAAGGAGAGGTTAGATAATCTAATTGCGCGCCAATAGGGAGAAATCCTTATCGAAAAGCCCCCACTTTCCTGGGAATGATCTGGTTGTTAAATATTGTGAATTATAATATTAATGATAAATAAGTTTGTGTTGATTAAAGATGAAATTGATAGTTCTATTGTGTTGGAATTATTAGTGTTAGTGAAAATCGGCATTTATTTCGATAATAATTAATGTCTGGAGGTTATATTAACCAATCGGGTAATTCACCGGATAAATGAGCAATTAATTGCTATTAATTCATATGCTTATAACTATGTGTTCACATGTGTGTACTATTAATTCACATGATTTACTATTAGGGGAATTGGTGCAAGATTGATAATACTTGCATGACCAAATTAGAAAATAGAGGTATAGTTGAAGGTACTATACTATAATTAATTTTTTTACATGTTCAGAACTATTGAGTCAAATGATTTACTATTGATTCACATGATTTACTATTAGGGGAGGTGGTGCAAGTTTGATAATACTTGCAGGACTAAATTAAAAATGAAGAAAAAGAGGAAGGTATTATACTGTAATATTTCGAGCCCCAAAATATGTAATTATTAAAACTATATTTTCCAATAAATAGAAGCTCATTCTTCCTTCATTTTTCACCAATTCACTAAAGCTTTAGAGCAATTATTGTGACGCCTCCCAAAATAGGTATACAACACCCATTCTGAGTCGCCAAATACATAGTACAGAAAGCAAACTACAACTTCAATAATACAATTGTCGTGCAAAATACGACAACACATACTGTGAGTTTAAATACAAATATTGTCTTCTAGACAATATCCACACTCAAATAAGTCCTCAATACAATTATTCAAACACTATTTTACAGAAATAGTGAGGACTGCTAAAATATCTTTCTAGAACCATCACTCCATACCTCGACTAGATCCTTCTATGTTCTCACCTCCTGAGAAGAAAAAATAGAATAAAAAGGAAAATGGTGAGCTCAACTAGCCCAGTAAAGGATATTATGACTAAGATAATATACAACAAATTATCATTAGTATTCAACAGGGAAAAATCTGATAGAATATAATCGACAACAAGTTTTAGATCAACAACTGCAGCGAAAATAGCAAACCATTATAAGAGTCAAGTAGAGAAAGAATTCTATTATCTTCTAAGATTTAAAAGTCCATCATCAATATTTTATCCCTGTAACATCGATTAATAATCATCTTTAACCAAATATTCATCTTTGCACTACAGGCCAAAGATATTCATTTGTATCACCAGTCGGTCATGTTCATCTCAACACATGTTCATCTTTGCACTACAGGCCAAAGATATTCATCAAGTAATCATACATCTTTGCACTACAGGCCAAAGATATTCAGTAATATCATCATTTAGGACTGAGGATGATGAGAAATATCTTAAAGAAAACGAATCCAGTGAGACAGAAGGATAAATAGTAGGGATTCGTATAACAGTTTATCTAAGATCAATAATACTTCATAATAATCAATTGTGAAGCAGAATTCAAAAATAAAGATCAAAACATGGATACAATCAAAGATAGTAACCATAATAGACATCTTGGACAAAAAGGAAAAATTTTATTTTTCGATGAATAGTGTCGTATTCGTGAATAGTGTCGTATACGTGAATAGTGTCGTATACGTGAATAGTAATCTCGACACAAAAAATTTTAAATTTGATAAAAAAATTCATATCAATATTTTAGCATAATGATATTGAAGAAAATAATATCATTTAAGAAGAAAATAATATCCCTTACCTCAAGATATCAGTACTTCTGGTCGGAATACCGGTATAAGGCTGAAAGAAACTTGCTCTGATGAATAGAAACTCTCAAAATATCTAAATACTCACAAAATACACTCAATAATCTAGAGAGAGAAAGAGAAAAAACTTGTTTCTGGTGTGATTTTCAATTCTAACTTAGCCCTCTATTTATAGAAAAAATTTTGTAGGCTTGACCTGCAACCTGATGGCTTTACCTGCTACTATTCCCACCCACCACATTTGAAATATAATTCAGCACATTTCTTCACCAACCACAAGAGGGGCCCACCAATTCTAGAATTTTTCATCAAAATGATAAACTCCGAAAATTCAACAATTTCTGAACCATTCATCTCGTAAAATTTATAATAAATCATACGTTCATTTTTAACGGTTCAAAATTTGTGGACATATACTCAACTTATATATGTATAACATATCAAAAAATTACCACGATCCAACGGTCGGATTAAAAATTATAACCCCCGCAAAATATCTCAAAAACCCTGATTTTTAATACCTCCATTCCGACAAAAATACGGATAAAAACCTCAACATTAACTCCTTCATTTTTAACCACAATAAATATATCCAACATTTATATCCACATAAAATAAATATTTCCTTATCATGTGAATCAATAATTAATTATTCACAAATAATATTACAGAATCACATTTATGACAACCAGGCCGTTGCCAGGAAAGAGGGGGCTTTCCAATAAGGATTTCTCCTTACTGGCGCGCAATTAGATGACCAAACCTCTCCTTAGACAGAACTTTCTAGACATTGCCAATAATGTTATCTAATAATATTATTTAAATAATATGAATTATTGATCTGATAATGAAAAATACTGTGCAGCAACAATTATTGAAACAACAATAATATAAAATATCAACACAACAATTATTTAATCAATAAAATAAAATATTGAACAATAACTACTGTAACAATTATTGAGTAGTGCCTTCCTTCGTAAGAATCAATAATTGGTACAATACCGTGTGCTACTGTATTTTAACCACCGGGTATTCCAACAGTATTAACGGTAACAACTACGCCGTTATTTATAAATAACTTATACTTGTCGTTTTCTTCATCCAATCGCTTTTCGTTATGGGGCCCACACAAGGCTGCGCCGTTGTACGAATATTCCCCGACAGCAAGAATATTCCACGACCAAACGAATATTCCCCGACAAAATGAATATTTTATAACCACTTGCTTATTTTGCAAAATTTGCACATTTCACCCATAACCAAAGTATTATATCAAATTAACCCCTTATTATTCACAATAATATTTAGAGAAAATTTGATTTTATTCATTAATAAATTGGGGTCTTACAACCTCCCCTCCTTATGAAATTTCGTCCTCGAAATTGACGTACGTACCTGATGTTTTAAAAAGGTGAGGATACCTCGCTTTCATTTTTGATTCCAACTCCCAGGTCATTTCTTCAATAGCATGGTTTCTCCACAAAACCTTAACTTGTGGTATAACCTTCGTGCGTAGGACATGCTCTTTCCTATCCAAGATCTTAACAGGTACCTCCTCGTACGTTAAATCTTCAGCTATCTCGTCTGGTTCTAACTCAATAATGTGGTTCGGGTCTTTAATATATTTACGAAGTATAGATATGTGAAAAACATTATGAACACGAGACATGCTTGGAGGTAATGCGAGTCTATATGCGACATTTCCTATTCGCTCAAGAATCTCAAACGGACTAATAAATCTTGGATTGAGCTTTCCTCTCTTCCCAAATCTTGTAACTCCCTTCCATGGTGCAACACGTAACAATACATGATCCCCAATATTAAATTCCACGTCCTTCCGATGAAGATCCGCATAACTCTTTTGTCGATCCTGTGCCGTTTGTATACGTTGTCGAATCGTTTGGATCTTCTCTGTAGTAATGCGTACCAACTCTGGTCCCAACAATGTTGGTTCACCCACCTCGTCCCAGCATACTGGAGAATGACATTTTCTTCCATACAACACCTCGAATGGAGCCACACCTATGCTCGCCTGATAACTGTTGTTGTAGGAGAATTCCACCAATGGTAAGTACTTATCCCAACTCCCTTTGAGATCTAGGACACAGAGTCTTAATAGATCTTCAAGAGTTTGAATAGTCCTCTCTGATTGTCCGTCCGTTTGAGGATGGTATGCCGAACTGAATCGTAAATCTGTGCCCATAGCTTTCTGCAAGCTAACCCAAAATTGTGAAGTGAATCTTGGGTCACGATCTGAAACTATGGATACTGGCATGCCATGCAATCTCACAATCTCGTTCACGTACGTACTAGCAAGACGTTCAAGGGAATAAGTCTCACGTATCGGCAAGAAATGAACGGACTTGGTTAATCTATCAACAATAACCCAAATCGCATCTATGCCTTGAGAAACCTTGGGAAGACCCGTAACAAAATCCATAGTAATGTGTTCCCACTTCCATTTCGGAATCTCAAGTGGTTGCAATGGACCCTTTGGTATTTGATGCTCCGCTTTTACACGTTGCCAAGTTAAACATCTCGAGATAAACTCCGCGATCTCTCTTTTCATATTGCTCCACCAAAATGTATGTCGAAGATCGTGATACATTTTGGTACTCCCAGGATGGATTGCAAACGGTGTGTTATGTGCCTCCATCATTATTCTATGCTTCAAGTCAAAATCGTTAGGAACACAAAGTCTGGAGTTGACTCGAAGTATTCCTTCTTCACCGATTCTTGCTTCTAGAATAGCACCTTCTTGCACTTTCTTCTTCATACGCATCAGCTCTATGTCCGTAGCTTGAGCAGCTTTAACTTTATCGATTAAAGTCGGTTCTACTCGTATATTTGATATCATCATGTGGGTACTTGGAGCCTTCATCTCTATCTCCATCCTTTGCAAGTCATACAAAATGGGCCTTTGTGTTAACAACATTGCACTCGTACCCGCGTATGATCTTCTACTCAATGCGTCAGCTACTACGTTCGCTTTTCCAGGATGATATTGGATGG
The DNA here is from genome assembly GCA_016801055.1 of Panax notoginseng. NCBI lineage: Eukaryota > Viridiplantae > Streptophyta > Magnoliopsida > Apiales > Araliaceae > Panax > Panax notoginseng. Next base: position 29,456,995 of record CM029023.1, on the reverse strand, counting down.
TATGATCGTAATCTTTCAACAGCTCAAGCCAACGTCGTTGCCGCATGTTGAGTTCCTTTTGGGTGAAGAAATATTTGAGGCTTTTATGATCTATATAGATCTGCACTTTCTCCCCATACAGGTAGTGTCTCCAGATCTTCAACGCGAAAATGACTGCTGCCAACTCCAAATTATGAGTAGGATAATTCCTCTCATATTCTTTGAGTTGTCGTGAGGCATAGGCTATGACTTTCTCATGTTGCATGAGAACACATCCTAACCCTTTGCCTGAAGCATCACTGTAGATAACAAATCCATCCGAACCAGATGGTATTATCAGAACAGGTGCCGAAATGAGTCTCCTCTTGAGTTCTTGGAAACTCTTCTCGCATTCCTCACTCCATACGAATTTTGTATCTTTCCAAGTCAGCTGAGTTAACGGAGTAGCGATTCGAGAAAATCCTTCTACAAATCTCCGATAATAACCAGCTAAGCCCAGAAAGCTACGTACTTCGGTTACCGACTTCGGTTGCTCCCAACTGTGATTCATATCCCAATCTTGGATAGCACGTCACATTGGCACCTATTGTTTTACCACCACACAAATATAGAGTCCCCTACGGAGAGTTTGGCTTCAGTACATTCCGCAAAGGAAGTCACCAGATAAAGGCTCGAGTACAAACTTCTACAGTTAGGTTTTTAACTCCCGAAGTTCAATAGGAGTCATTCGATATGAGATTTTAGAAATAAGTTTTGTATCGGGTTGAAGATCAATATAAAAATTCAATATCACGCTCTGGGTTAAGCCAGGAAATTCTTCAGGAAATAAGTCAGGAATTTCACTAACAACAGAAATATCATTCAAATCTGACGTATTTTTGTTCAAGTCCATGACATGGGCTAAGAAAGCTTGACATCCGTTTTTTCAATAAACGAATAGCTTTGTGGCTTGATATGACAGTGACTGATTTTAGTGGTTTAGTAGTTTGAATTTGTATGACAGGTTGGTTAGGAATATGAAAACTAACAACCTTACGAAAACAATCAATTTTAGCATGATGAGTGGTTAACCAATCAATTCCTAAAATCACATCAAAAGCAAGTATCTTTAAAGAGATAAGATCAACAGGTAATGTGATAGTGCCAACTTAGATCATGCAAGATTTATAAATTGTAGATGTAACGAAGGTTTCACCCAACGGAGTTTCAACAGATATGTTAAAGTCCAATTTCTCTGGAGTCAAGTTTAAACGTTGAGCACAAGCAGGAGAGATAAAAGAATGGGTAGAACCGGTATCTAGTAAAGTATAAACTTCGCAAGAATTCAAGATTAGCTTACCCGTGATCACCTCGTTCGGGTTCCTCGCGTTTTGGCCAGTCACGACAAACGCTCTTCCAGGAACCGCTGATTTCGACTTATCAGGGACAACTTTTGGAGTCACCATCCCCGCTGAACTTGGTTTTGCTACAGAACACTCTCGAGCTATATGGCCCTCCTTTCCACAGTTATAACATACCTTGGATTGTTGTGGGCAGTTTGGGCTGATATGTCCCTCTTTCCCACATTTGTAACATACGACCGGTGGCCGTTCTCCTCCCCTAGAAACAGTTGATGGTTGTGCTGACGTCTTCACGTTATCATTGTTGTACCTTCTCTTCTTGAAATCTCCTCCCGACTCGCTCCTTTTATTATCACGACCACGATTACCACCAGAGTGGTTACCGCTTTTGTCCGAATGTTTTCCTCCCTGCTGGTTTTCATTGCTTCGATGACTGCCGCCACCGGTATGACCCTGGTTGTGGTCCCTCGGTTGCACATACTCATTATCTCGCTCTAATAATTGAGCCCTGTTTATAACATCTGAAAATAAAGAAAATTTATGAGAGATAAGATATTACTGAATCTCGGGTTTTAGACCTCTCAGAAACATCCTTGTCATTCGTTCCTCATTTTCGACCAAATGAGATGGAAACCTGGATAACTCTGCAAACTTCGCCTCGTACTGGGACACCGTCATGTTGTTTTGTTCCAGTCTGATAAACTCCACCTCCTTCATATGACGAATACTTTCAGGAAAGTACTTGTCATTGAACAGTTTTTGAAACTTTTCCCAGGACATGTTGAGTGCGTCAGGCTGGGTACGCTTCACAGACTCCCACCAGTAGTCTGCCTCACCGCGGAACATAAAGGTGGCGAATGGAACCTTATGTTCCTCCGTGCATCCCAAGACATCGAATATCTTGGTAATTTTCTTGACCCACGTTTCTGCCATGATCGGATCCGGCTTTCCCTTAAATTTTGGTGGTCCCAATTCTTTGAACTGCTTGGCTGTGACAAACCGCGCGTTGTTATCATTTCCACCCGTATTCTGCACACGAGTCTCCCTCGTCTGATTTTGTATGAACTGCAAAAAGCTCATAAACATTCCATCATTCATCGTTTGCTCGGTAACGTTGTTTACAGGAGGAATATTGCCTTCCTGTTGCACGTTCCCCTGGGTGGTGATCAAAAGTGTCTCCACGGTCTGATTTACTCCATTATTAACGTTCTCAGCTGCCATTCTTAAATACTACCATAAAACATGGGTTAATAGTCATGTCATATATTATCCCTATACTCTGACCGACCAAATAAACACCAAATAAACTTAGTCAGGTCATACTAGCGAAGGAATTCCCCGTCTCTCCCCTCCTAGTTCTTGTCTCACATCTTAGCCAGGGATCATATCCCTAAGCTCTGATACCAACTGTGACGCCACCCAAAATAGGTATACAACACCCATTCTGAGTCGCCAAATACATGGTACAGAAAGCAAACTACAACTTCAATAATACAATTGTCGTGCAAAATACGACAACACATACTGTGAGTTTAAATACAAATATTGTCTTCTAGACAATATCCACACTCAAATAAGTCCTCAATACAATTATTCAAACACTATTTTATAGAAATAGTGAGGACTGCTAAAACATCTTTCTAGAACCATCACTCCATACCCCGACTAGATCCTGCTATGTTCTCACCTCCTGAGAAGAAAAAATGGAACAAAAAGGAAAAGGGTGAGCTCAACTAGCCCAGTAAAGAATATTATGACTAAGATAATATACAACAAATTATCATTAGTATTCAACAGGGAAAAATCTGATAGAATATAATCGACAACAAGTTTTAGATCAACAACTGCAGCGGAAATAGCAAACCATTAGAAGAGTCAAGTAGAGAAAGAATTCTACTATCTTCTAAGATTTAAAAGTCCATCATCAATATTTTATTCCTGTAACATCGATTAATAATCATCTTTAACCAAATATTCATCTTTGCACTACAGGCCAAAGATATTTATTTGTATCACCAGTCGGTCATGTTCATCTCAACACCTGTTCATCTTTGCACTACAGGCCAAAGATATTCATCAAGTAATCATACATCTTTGCACTACAGGCCAAAGATATTCAGTAATATCATCATTTAGGACTGAGGATGATGAGAAATATCTTAAAGAAAACGAATCCAGTGAGACAGAAGGATAAATAGTAGGGATTCGTATAACAGTTTATCTAAGATCAATAATACTTCATAATAATCAATTGTGAAGCAGAATTCAAAAATAAAGATCAAAACATGGATACAATCAAAGATAGTAACCATAATAGACATCTTGGACAAAAAAGAAAAATTTTATTTTTCGGTGAATAGTGTCGTATACGTGAATAGTGCCGTATACGTGAATAGTAATCCCGACATAAAAAGTTCCAAATTTGATAAAAAATTCATATCAATATTTTAGCATAATGATATTGAAGAAAATAATATCATTTAAGAAGAAAATAATATCTCTTACCTCAAGATATCAGTACTTCTGGTCGGAATACCGGTATAAGGCTGAAAGAAACTTGCTCTGATGAATAGAAACTCTCAAAATATCTAAATACTCACAAAATACACTCAATAATCTAGAGAGAGAAAGAGAGAAAACTTGTTTCTGGTGTGATTTTTAATTCTAACTTAGCCCTTTATTTATAGAAAAAATTTTGTAGGCTTGACCTGCAACCTGATGGCTTTACCTGCTACTATTCCCACCCACCACATTTGAAATATAATTCAGCACATTTCTTCACCAACCACAAGTGGGGCCCACCAATTCTAGAATTTTCCATCAAAATGATAAACTCCGAAAATTCAACAATTTCTGAACCAGTCATCTCGTAAAATTCATAATAAATCATACGTTCATTTTTAACGGTTTAAAATTTGTGGGCATATACTCAACTTATATATGTATAACATATCCAAAAATTACCACGATCCAACGGTCGGATTAAAAATTATAACCCCCGCAAAATATCTCAAAAACCCTGATTTTTAATACCTCCATTCTGACAAAAATACAGATAAAAACCTCAACATTAACTCCTTCATTTTTAACCACAATAAATATATCCAACATTTATATCTACATAAAATAAATATTTTCTTATCATGTGAATCAATAATTAATTATTCACAAATAATATTACAGAATCACATTTATGACAACCAGGCCGTTCCCAGGAAAGAGGGGGCTTTCCAATAAGGATTTCTCCTTACTGGCGCGCAATTAGATGACCAAACCTCTCCTTAGACAGAACTTTCTAGACATTGCCAATAATGTTATCTAATAATATTATTTAAATAATATGAATTATTGATCTGATAATGAAAAATACTGTGCAGCAACAATTATTGAAACAACAATAATATAAAATATCAACACAGCAATTATTGAATCAATAAAATAAAATATTGAACAATAACTACTGTAACAATTATTGAGTAGTGCCTTCCTTCGTAAGAATCAATAATTGGTACAATACCATGTGCTACTGTATTTTAACCACCGGGTATTCCAACAGTATTAACGGTAACAACTACGCCGTTATTTATAAATAACTTATACTTGTCGTTTTCTTCATCCAATCGCTTTCCGTTATGGGGCCCACATAAGGCTGCGCCGTCGTACGAATATTCCTCGACAACAAGAATATTCCACGACCAAACAAATATTCCCCGACAAAATGAATATTTTATAACCACTTGCTTATTTTGCAAAATTTGCACATTTCACCCATAACCAAAGTATTATATCAAATTAACCCCTTATTATTCACAATAATATTTAGAGAAAATTTGATTTTATTCATTAATAAGTTGGGGTCTTACAATTATTATAGAGAGAAAGAAGAAGAGAAGTCTGCTACCTCTCTATTCCAGTATCCAGTTTATTCTAAGGTAAGAGGTATTATTTTTTTAGTATTCATGAAGAGAGCTTCTGTTATTCCATTCTTTATTATTATGTTGGAATAACCTAGCTATGCGAAGTACCGCATACATGGTGAAATTCTTTTGTTATTCCATTCTTTATTATTCTGTTGGAATATCATGTCTGTGCGGATTATGCATGACCTGGTTCCATTCTTTATTATTCTATTAGAATATCCTATATATGTGTATTACGCATGACCTGGTTCCATTATTTATTATTCTGTTAGAATAACCTGTCTGTGCGGTCTATCGCATGCCTGGTGAATTTTTCTGTTATTCCATTCTTTATTATTCTATTGGAATAACCTGTCTGTGTGAATTACCGCATGCATGGTGAATGATCCTTCGTATTCATTCTTTATTAAATTATGGAAATGATCTGTCTACGTGGATTACCACATGGCAGATGAAAATTCATTTGCAGTTTCGTACATTCTATTATACTCGTATGAAATATCATTTCTTTTGTACTTTTTATGAAATATCATTTTATTTGGTATTTTATTTACGAGTTACTATCCACGAGTTACTATTCACTCGATTACTATTCACTCTAGTATTATTCACTCGAGTATTCGGGGCACTTTTCGTGTCTGAGTACTATTCACGAGGTACTATTCCCAAGTACTATTCATGGAGTACTATTCACGGGGTACTATTTATCCAAAAAATATATATTTCTTTTCTGTCCAAATTATTTTTGGTACATGAATATTATTTTTGAATTTTACTCCACAAAGCAGTATCACGTTGACAATTTGGACGTTATTAAATTCTGGATAAATTAAATTATAAATCTTTAAAATTTATCCTTGAACTTGTTTTATTGAATTCTTATATCATTGTCATCATTCTCATGCTTATATTGTGATGAAAGTCATCTTTGGCTTACGTTCATAGATGGACTTGGTATGATTATGACCAGGGATTATTCGGTATAATCATGACCATAATGTTACAAATGATTCGGTAAAAATCCTCATTGACCTGTAGTGCATTGATGGACAGTTGTTGGTATGATTATGACAAGGGATTATTCGGTATAATCATGACCATTGATGATTACATGAATATCCTTGGCCCGTAGTACAGGGATGATTCGATGATGTGGTTTATTTATTAAGCTAAGTCTCAGCGATAAAATTAATGATAAATTTTTTAAGTCATAGAAGATAGTAGATATCATGCTCTACTTGACTCTTCTAATAGATTGCGTATTCCACTACAGTTAAACTTGTTATCTATTATATTCTATCAGTTTAACATTGTTGAAGGCTAATGATAATTTATTTTGCATTATCTTAGTTATAATATTTTTTACTGGCCTAGTTGAGCTCACCCTTTCTTTCACTGTTCTCTTCAAGAAATGAGAACGTAGCCGGGACTAGTCGGGGAACAGAGTGACGGTCTAGATGATAATATTAGTAGTCCTTACTATTCTGTTAAATAGTGTGACAATAAATGTAATGAGGACTCCATTGAGTGTGGATATTGTCTAGATGACAATATTCTTATTAAAACTCTTAGATTATGTTTTGCCGTATTTTACACGAATGTTGTACAATTAAGTTGTATTTGAATTTATGTACCATGTATCTGGCGACTCAAGATGGGTGATGTATACCTGTTTTGGGGGCGTCACAATATTTATCCCCAAACAGCTCCTAACAAGCTAGCATCCAGATCACAAAGGCAGATTTTAAGAATCTCCTAAAAAGGTAAGAACCCTAACCCTAACCCTAGATCTTTGAGGAAATGTTAAAAGTTATGATTTAGAGTTTAAATATGTTAAATAACATGTTATTTAGTGATCTGGGTTGCTTAAATATGAATCCATAACTTCTAAATGCATAAAAATGAATATTTGATAAAACAGTCAGGAACCCTAAAAATCATGTCTAACAGCCGAATGTTAGGCCTTCTACATTCAAATCTGTTAGTTATTTAAACTGTTAAGTGTATTGTTGTTATACTAGGACATGATGTTGGTATTATAGAAGTGAAATCAGAGCCAAAACATGAAAGGATTGCAAGTTATGTAAGGTCAAAACCCATTGACCGATCACATAATTTTTTTTGGAAAACTCATAAAATCAAAAACAGTGTCTGCCAAGCTTTTTGACACGTTAGATCTCTCACCTGTAGTACTTTTAGAACCCCTAGGTGTAACCCTTGTGTATACTGACATATGAACTACATATTCATGACAATCTACTGGCCATTACATCAAACGAGTGAAAGATATGATTGGTGTAAGACCCCAATTTTTTATTAATAAAATTAAATTTCTTCTAATTATTATTTTGAATAATAAGGTGTTAATTTGATATAATACTTTGGTTATGGGTGAAATATACAAATGTTGCAAAATAAGCAAGCAGTTATAAAATATTCATTATTGTCGGGGAAAATTCGTACGGCGGCGCAGCCATTTGTGGGCCCCATAACGAAAAATGGTCGGATGAAGAAAACGACAAGTTTGAGTTTTTATAAATAACGGCGTAATTATTACCGTTAACACTGTTGGAATACCTTGTGGTTAAAATATAGTAATACGCGTGATTGCACAGTAGCACACGGTATTGTACAGTTTTTTTAAATTATTGATTCTTAAGTAAGAAGGCACTACTCAATAATTATTACAGTAATTACTGTTCAATATTTAATTTTAATAATTCAATAATTGCTACGTTGATATCTTATATTATTATTGTTTCAATAATTGTCACTGCACAGTATTTCTATTCTCAGATCAATAATTTATATTATTTGAATAATATTATTAGATAGCATTATTGGTAATGTCTAAGAAAGTTCTGTCTAGGAAAGGGGTTTGGTCACCTAATTGCGGGCCAGTAAGGAGAAATCCTTATCAGAAAGCCTCCACTTTCCTGGGAACGACCTGGTTGTCATAATTGTGATTCTGTAATATTATTTGTGAATAATTAATTATTGATTTATATGATAAGGAAATATTTATTTTTATGTGGATATAAATAAAGAAATTAATGTTGAGGTGTTTTATCAGTATTTTGTTGGAATTGAGGTATTAAAAATCGTCCATATGTGAATTTCAGACATTTACTGTTTGGAATTTGGGAAAACTTTCTTCTACAAAGTTGTAAAGAATTTAATTTCCTATGGAATGGACATAAAATTTGTATTTTTCTGATAAAATGGTTATTTATTATGAATTATTAAAGTTTCTAAAATAAAATTTTTATTTAAAACATGGGTGGGCCCCACTTTTGGTTGGTGTGAAAAATTTGATTTTTGGTGGGCCCCACTGGTGGTGGCTGAATTTTGGTCCAAGAGGTGTTCGTAGAAATTTTTTGAAAAAATATTATTTTATTAATTTAGTCTGCTTTGGCGTTCTGACATTTTCCTATAAATAGGTGTTTAGGTTAGAATTGAAAATCACACCGGAATCTGAAGTTTTCTCTCTTTATATTATCGAGCGTATTCTTGTGAGTATTTTGATACTTTGAGAGTTGCTATTCAGTGCAAGTTTTTTTCAGCATTACATTCGATATTCCAGTCAGAAGTACTGTTCTTTTGAGATAAGAGATGTTATTTTCTTTGTAAATGATGTTATTTCCTTCAATATCATTATACCGAAATATTGATATGAATTTTATTAAGAAATTTTTACCTTTTTATGTCTAGGTTACTATTCACGTATACAGCACTATTCACAAGTACTGTTCACGAAGTATGATTTTTCTTATGAAATTTCTACCTTTTCGTGTCGGGGTTACTATTCACGTATACGGCACTATTCACGTATACAACACTATTCACAATTACGGTACTATTCATCGAAAAATAAAATTTTCTCTTCTTTCTCCCAGGTGTCTATTATGGTTACTATCTTTGATTGTATCTATGTTTTGATCTTCATTCTTGAATTTTACTCCACTATGATTTATTATGGAGTATTTTTAAACTTGGATTATCTAAAGTACGAATCCCTAATCTTTGTCCTTTTATCTCACTGGATTCGTTCTTTAAAATATTTTTCATCATCCTCAGTTCTTAATGGTGATACTTGATGAATATCTTTGGCCTGTAGTGCAAAGATGAATGATTACCTGATGAATATCTTTGGCCCGTAGTGCACAGATGGACAGGTGTTGAGATGAACATGACCAACTTGTGATACAAATGAATATCTTTGGCCCGTAGTGCAAAGATGAATATTTGATTCAAAATATATATTGATTGATGTTACAGGGATAAAATATTAATGATGGACTTTTAAATTTATAGATGATAGTGGATTTCATTCTCTACTAAACTCTTCTAATGAATTGTTATTTCCGTTGTGAATATTGATCTAAAACTTGTTGTCCATTATAGTTTATCTGATTTGTTAGGCTAACGATAATTTGTTGTTCATTATCTTAGTCATAATATTCTTTACTAGGTTAGTTGAGCTCACCCTTTTCTTTTTTGTTTCATTTTTCTTCTCAAGAGGTGAGAATTTAGCAAGAACTAGCCGGGGTATGGAGTGATGGTTCAAGATAGTTGTTTTAGCAGTCCTCACTATTTTGTAAAATAGTGCATCAATAATTGTAATGATGACTTTATCTGAGTGTGGATATTGTCTAGAAGACAATATTTGTATTTAAATTCACAGTATTTGTGTTATCGTATTTTGTACGACAATTGTATTAATGAAGTTGTAGTTATTTTTGTACCATGTATTTGGCGACTCAAAATAGGTGATGTATACCTATTTTGGGGGCATCACAATTGATCAAAAGAGAGTCCATGAACTGGAAACCCAATTTTATGGGTAACCCATAAAATTTTAAAACCGTGCCTGACAGCCAGTTTGACTAGCTTAGATTTAGATTCTCTGATGTTGCTATAACACTTTAAGTGTTGTATTGTTGTAATATGACACATACTATACGATTGTTATACTGAAACACTTATCTAATACCTAGAATCCAAGATATTAAGCTTTGAAATAGGGGGTAGGACACTGATCGAGTTTATGGGTTACCCAAAAACTCAAGATCAGGCCTTGAGGCATACTTTGACCATCTATAACTTGCTGATGTGATGAAATTAGATCACCCAATTGTGTTATGTCTATAGTACTACATCAGTACTACATCCTTGAACCACTTTCATGACTAAAAACGTGTTCAGTTAAGAATTAAAACCAGTCAAACTCACCACCTAGGCGCTGACTTTCGTATCCTTCAGATGGTAAAGAACACCAATAGCGACGGTTTCTGTCATTATAGGTTCTTTTAACGACAATTTGGTTTAAAAATAATAAAAATAAATAGAAATAAATACTAAATAATTATTATTAATTAATAATTAATTTCTAAAATACATTTTTAGTTATAATAAATAATTTTTAATATTTTAACATAAAATAAAATTATTAAAATTTTTTATTAAATAAATTAGTTAAAAATGATATTAAAGGTTTAAAAATCATAATACATGATAATAAATTATTAAAAAATGATATTAATGATTTAAAAATAATTATCATTAATAATAAATTATTTAAAAATCATATTGATGATTTAATAATTATGAATGATTAATAATGATTTGTGAAAATCATTTTAATTGATAATAATAATAATAATAAATTATTTTAAATAATAATAAATTATTTAAAAATGAAACCAATGATTTAAAAATCATTATCAATAATAGTAAATTATATGAAAATAATATTGATGGTTCAAAAATCATTATGAATGATTATTAATTACTTAAAAATAATATTAATCATTTTAAAATCATTTTGACTAATAATAAATTAGCTAAAATTAATATTAATCATTCGAAAATTGTGTTAAGCATCTAGAAATTATTATAATTAATATTTAAACTCTCAAATAAAGTTTACTCGAAAAGTAATTCGATAAATTATCCAATCAAGCTATAAAACACTGAATAAACAACGAATACAACCCAAACACTAATAAATTGATTAGATATCAACTGTTATTGTTTCTAATTACTACAATGGATATATTTAGGCTGCGTAGACAGTTTTGAATATTATAAATTAGCTGATCATTGAACATGCAAGTTTTTCTAACTCAAAACTTGAGTTATTACTTTTCAAGTCTGATAGTGGATAATTATTGTTGATTATTCCAAATCTACGTTTATTACAGAATATTCACATTCGTATGTAAGTTTTTCTGCACTTTGTGCAAACCTTATATTTTAAATTCCAGTTTTCTAGTTTCATTTAATTTATATATTAAATGCAAATTTTCTGTTTATTAGTTATGATATTGTGATATATATATATATATATATATATATATATATATATATATATATATATATATATATAGTGTTCATGGTTTCTGTTGTTAAAAGGTTACGATTTCTTGTTCAACCATAACCAAGACATATGAGCTGTTGTTTGTGTAAAAATGTGTTTGATTTGATATCAAAGCATAGATTTGTAAGAAACTAATGTTGTTTGGTAAAAACGTATATACTGACATTATTATGACCTGTTGTAACAGGCTGACTGGGGTTTTTGTACCGACATTTATAGCAATGATCGGGGGTTATTAAGATATGATGATATGCATACTTCTAGGTTGTTTGGTTGAGCGGATCAACCAAGGTTTCTAAGTCTATAGGACTGCCATAAATTCGTAATGTGCGGGGTTTGGCAGATAAACCTCAGTATATATATGTGGAAAAACTCTGAACTTTATGTTCATTCGAATCCAGATTTGGTGTGGGTATAATGTTATTACTTGTTCAAAATTTGTTGAGCTTTCTGTAGTTCATCCTTGCAAATATTTTTCATTTGCAGATATAAATGATGTATTCCAGCAGTTTCGGTATTTATGGATAGAAAGGCCTAACACACGATTATCCTTTTTGAGGACTATAATGTAATAGTCAACGACATTTCGAATCCATGTAATTGTGTATTAAGTTGTGTAATGTATTATTAGTTTTCAGTGTTTAGTTTTACATTCTAATGAAATTAAAAAAGAGTACAGTATCTATATGAATTATTCATCTGAATGATAGTATTAACAGACATTGGGATTCTCTAATGCACTGAGGTAGCGCTTTTCAGTTCCAAGAACCTTACCATTAATACTATGCATGTCAGATAGATAGGAATTATTGATATGGAAGAAATATTTATAAGATACAAAACCTATACATCCAAGTTAGGGTACTTGTAAGACCCCAAATTTTATGAATAAAGATTTAATTTCTTGAAATATTTTTTTGAGTATTAAGGTGTGGATTTGATATAATATTATAGTTGTGTGTAATATTTATAAATTTTACAAAGTAAGCAAGTTGTTATAACATATTTGATTGGTTGGGGAATATTCGTTTTATCAGAGAATATTCGTACAACGGCGCAATCATTGGTGGACCCCACAACGGAATTACTGTCGGAGTTAGAAAACGACAGAAATATCTTTTTATAAAAATAACGGCGAAAGTGTTACCGTTAACTGTTAAAATACCCGGTGATAAAAGAACAGTAATACGCGTGGTTGCATAGTAGCACATAGTATTGATTATTAATACTTACGTGAGAAGTCAATCAGTTTTATTCAATTATTACCACAGTAATTGTTGCATAGTATCTCACGTTATTGATTCAATTATTGTCACAATATTTTATATTATTTAATTAATAATTGAGACTACAAAATTATTCATATTATTAATTGTATTATTGACAATGTCTAGAAAGTTATGTCGAGGAAAGGGGTTTGGTCACCTAATTGCGCGCCAATAAGGAGAAATCCTTATCAAAAAGCCCTCTCTTTCTTGGGAATAATCTGGTTGTTAACATTGTAAATTACAATATTAATGATGAATGTTATTAAAAATGTGTTTTGAGAAGCCAAGTGAATTGAGATAAATAAAGGAATTTTTATGAAGTATTTGTTGTAAATTTGGTTTATTACATGGACCCCCACTTTGTTTGGTTTTGTGAAAATCAAAGTAGCAATCAAATTACAAAAATAGCGGAAGCAAAGTAAAATCAGATTTTAAAATTTTTCACAAACTAATTACCTAGATCATCCTTTATGCATATTATTAATTAAAACGAAGAACAAGAAGTTATGAAATCATACCCTTGTAGATACGAGCTTCCACAGGTACGAGTTCAACTCCTACTTCTTCGCGATCTCCTTGAATCTCCTAGTAGATTCTTTTCTTTGATCAATGTTAGCCACTCAAGTGTATGGCCTCTAGAGGTGATCCACCAAGGAAGAAGAATTTTCAAGAAGAATGGTGTATTGGCTCAAACCCTAGTTTTTCCAATCTCTATAGAAAAAGGGGGCGTACTCTCCAACTATTGGAATTACGTATATTTGATATCTGATATAAGACTCTTCTTATAAAGATATCAGGTAACCCTATTTAATTAAAAGAAGGTATTATTTATTTAATTAAACTCCTTTAATTAATTGGGCTCCCTATTCTTAATAGGGATAATTAATTAAACTCATTTAACTAATTTTTCCTCCTAATCCTATTAGGAATAAATGAGAGTACTTATATTAAATTAATTTTTAAACTCTTTTAAAAATTAAAATAATAATAATTGTAATAATATTAATAAGACTCCTCTTATTAATTTATATTTAATATTTTTAAAATATTAAATAATAAATATTAAGCTATTTAATTTATTCTATCACCATAGATTAAATTAAATATACTTAACATATTATTACGATTATGCCATTAACTTCTTAAATAATTATTCTTCCTTTTATAGTGTGACCCTTTAGGTTCTTTATATTAAACCGGTTGTGAATAAATCAATTAGAACAATTCTAATCGTATTTAAATAAATAAATTAAACTATTAATTTATTTAAATAAATAATATTTATTCTACAATAAGGATAAGCCTCCCTATCGATCAACGACTTTTCAGATAATATAGATTTTAACATTAATCATAAAAGAACCTTTGAGTAAATAGTTACCGTACAATTCAATCCTTCCACCATACAATGTTCCAATTAAATATAAGACATGGAATTACTGTCAAGTCTTATTTTATTTAATTATATGTATTTCGATGCCTAAATGCACAACTCCTAATGAATGCAAATTAGAAACTACTTTCTAATTTTATTCCACCTTGGCCAAGGATTCCTGGGTTGTCATTTATCGAATCACATAGGACATTTATCTTCTTTTACTAGAAGTGGTAGATTCTTTATTGATCATTCATTATCTCCATATATAACTTGTTACACCCAACCATACCCTTTGATATACTCTAAGAGTCTTAAGGAATAAATCAAAGTGTAATTCATTATATATGAGATACTATGATGATCTCAAGTCTAAGGATCATTTGTACTACTATCACTACAGGAATTCCTATTGACAAACAAATAAAACTCCATTAGGTATTCCTTAGCGAGTCACGTTCAGTAAACTCATTCTTTAATAAGCACCTACATACTTGCTTTAGTGTCTCCACACAAATGATCATGAGATCAATCATCCTCATCCAATTAGCAAGCAACGTACGTACCAATCTATCCGGATTCACTAATCCCCTTTTTAGTAATCCATTGATTGGGAACATTTTAATTTTAAGTTATCTAAGAATTTATATCTCATTAGCATTGTGAGATTATACCATTTTCTTTGAAATAATTAAGAAACTCACCGCTTAAGTATTCACCATCTCGATCTGATCGAAGAACCTTAATACTTTTGCCGGTTTGTTTCTCTACTTTACTTCTGAACTCATTGAACCTTTCAAATGATTCAGATTTACATTTCATTAAATACACATATCAAAATCTTGAGTGATCGTCAGTGAATGT
Organism: Panax notoginseng; assembly: GCA_016801055.1. NCBI lineage: Eukaryota > Viridiplantae > Streptophyta > Magnoliopsida > Apiales > Araliaceae > Panax > Panax notoginseng. Next base: position 29,441,870 of record CM029023.1, on the reverse strand, counting down.
AAAAAAATAAGACTATCCTCCTCGTGCATTCATTGTCATAGGTCCACATACATCTGTATGTACCAACGCTAATAACTCTGTAACTCTTTCTCCTTTTCTACTAAAAGAAGATTTAGTCATTTTTCCCATGAGACAAGATTCACAAGTTGGATATGATTCATAATTTGATAGCTCTAGGAGCCCATCTTTATGCAACTTGGATAATCTTGTTTCATTAATATGACCGAGTCTACAATGCCACATAAAGGTATATTTTACATCATCTCTTTTCCTTTTCTTAGTTTGTTCAATTTGAAGTATATTTTCATACAAGTCAAGAATGTAAAGTCCATTTTATAAATTACCAACACCATATAACACATTATTATTATAAATAGAACAACTATTGTTCTTTATTATATTGTCAAAACCATCCATATCTAATACAGATATTGAAATAATGTTTCTAATAAGTGACGGAACAAAATAACAATTATTTAAACTAATGGACTTGCCCGTAGGTAGTGCTAAACAATAAGTCCCTACAGCTAATGCAACAACCTTTGCTTCATTTTCCACTCGTAGGACGACCTCATCCTTGCTTAGCTTTCTACTTCTGACCAGTCCCTGCATATTATTACATATGTGAGAACCACAGTCGGTATCCAATACCCAAGTAGAAGATTGACTTTCAGAAAAATTAATTTCAATCATAAACAAACCTTGATTAGGATTCGAAGCTTCTCCAAGCTTCTTCTGCTTTTGTTCCGCAAGATAATCATTGCAGTTCCTCTTCTAGTGACCCGGCTTGTTGCAATGGTAGCAAATTCCTTTTCTAGCTAGATCAGGTTTTTTTATTCTTCACTTTCGCCTTACCCTTAACCTTCTTGAATTTCTTCTTTTGAGAAGATACCTTAGGCCTTTTCCTTTTCTTGGAAGAATCATCCACCATTAAGACATGGTCCTTTTTGGATGGGAAGTGACCTTCAGCAGTTTTCAACATGTTAAGTAATTTAGACAAGCTGACATCTAACTTATTCATGTAAAAATTCACAACAAATTGTGAGAAGGTGTCCGAGAGTGACTGCAAGACTAAATCTTGACTCAACTCCCCATCCATGACGAACCCAAGCTGTCCAAGACGTTCAATCAGATTGATCATCTTTAAGACATGAGTCTCAACAGTAGTACCCTTGGTCATCCGAGATCAGAAGAGCTCCTTAGATATTTCATATCTAACAGTCCTACTTTGCTCACCATACAACTCTTGAAGGTGCAGTAGCATAGTAGGAGTATCCATGGTTTCGTGTTGACGCTGAAGCTCGTTACTCATGGATGCGAGCATGATGCATTGAGCCACAGATGCATCATCTTGCCACTGTTTAAAAGTAGCAATATCTTCTTCAGAGACTGTCTTTATAACTTTTGCAGGTACATGCGAATTTAGGACATAAGAAATCTTTTCAGCAGTGAGAACAATTCTCAAATTCCTTAACCAGTCCGTGTAATTCGGTCCGTTCAGTTTGTTAGCATCAAGTATGCTACGTAGTGAAATTAGTGAATGCGACATTTTCAAAATTCTGCATGTAAAAAAATAATTTTTTAGCAAACATTCATTTAATTAATTACCAAAATAAATTAGGTCTTATTTTATATTGGTATCTCCCACTATTTTCTTCAAACTATATTACCCTTATGAATATAGTTCAGCAATATCTAATTAAAGATTTGCTAGTGAGAATAAGGATCTTATTTCAAATGTATATAGCCTTGTGTGTGCACAATAAACTATATATAAATAAATAGGTAGACAACTCTTGTCAATTACATCATCATGTAACTCCTTATATTTTACCTCCTAAATCATAATAGTCAAGTGTGTGCACATCCGAACTAAAATAATTTAAGTTAAGTCATACCCAGCATTTTCATATAAGTGAAAAGAAAACTACAGCCCTTGTATGTGCACAACAAAGCGATAATGTTCAATTCCTTATAAACATCATATGTAATAAAAGCAACATCTCAAATATTTAATACTCGCCTTGTGTGTGCACAACAAACTCATATTAAATATTTAATACTCTATTATTTTTATCATGCTAGAAGATGACGTTCGATATTCCAAATATCTTTGAACGTTACAACTTAATATAATATCTTTGAGGGGTTTGTTATTATTAGTCTCATCTTGTTTATATATATATATATATATATATATATATATATATATATATATATATATATATATATATATATATATATATATAATACTAGCATGCATATATAGAATACTATATTCTATCCGGATTGATTATGGACTTTTATTCTAGTCTGGTACACTAGAGCCGCCAAGTGAACCAAAAGGTCAAACCCTAGGGTGCAAGAATAAACATTAAAATATAACTATTACATTTAAACTCGGGCTCCATTACAAACGGGTCTTCAAGCGCTCCTTGGTCCTTGATTTCTGTTCTTCGAAAAAATTCTAACTAATCATATTACATTAAACTAATTAATTTAAATAGAAACCTTGATCAGCCGTCAAGGGGAAGTACATATGACAAAGATAGAATTTACATCAAGAATAAAACCAGAAAAGACGAGGTACACAGACCCCATTTAATAAAACTCATTCAGTCAAACATCCAACCAAAATAAATCCAATCACATTGGTTAATAGTCCATAATCAATCTCATTTATTATCATGCATATCATCATATGTATCAATAAATATAATCATTCCATATATATATGAATATCATTTAATGGGCAATTTTAAGTTGCATGAAATCCAATTTCAAAATTAAAATAAACTCTTTTATTTTAATTATAAAATCATTAAAATTCCTTCTGTTAATATATATATATATATATATATATATATATATATATATATATATATATATATATATATATATATATATATATATTACTGAAGGAATCATGATTCATTTTTTTGTAAAATAAAGTCAGTTACGGACTTAACAAAATCAAAAATCGTTTTTCAAAAAACAAGTTTCGTTAATGATTTTCTTTCAAAAGTAATAATTTTATACAACAAATTATGCCCAATAAATTATTCTAAATACATACCCATACATATATAGAATCAAAATAATTAATAATTCGCATATAGTTTGGCTCTGATACCACTTTTTAGTTTTGTGAAGATCAAAGTAGCAATCAAATTACAAAAATAGCGGAAGCAAAGTAAAATCAGATTTTAAAATTTTTCACAAACCAATTACCCGGATCATCCTTTATGCATATTATTAATTAAAACGAAGAACAAGAAGTTATGAAATCATACCCTTGTAGATACGAGCTTCCACAAGTACGAGTTCAACTCTTACTTCTCCGCGATCTCCTTGAATCTCCGGGTAGATTTCTTCCTTTGATTAATGTTAGCCACCCAAGTGTATGGCCTCTAAAGGTGATCCACCAAAGAAGAAGAATTTTCAAGAAGAATGATGTATTGGCTCAAACCCTAGTTTTTCCTATTTTTATAGAAAAAAGGGGCGTACTCTCCAACTATTAGAATTACGTATATTTGATATCTGATATAAGACTCCTCTTATAAAGATATCAGGTAACCCTATTTAATTAAAATAAGGTATTATTTAATTAATTAAACTCCTTTAATTAATTGGGCTCCCTAATCTTATTAGGGATAATTAATTAAACTCCTTTAACTAATTTTTCCTCCTAATCCTATTAGGAATAAATGAGAGTACTTATATTAAATTAATTCCTAAACTCCTTTAAAATATAAAATAATAATAATTGTAATAATATTAATAAGACTCCTCTTATTATTTATATTTAATATTTCTAAAATATTAAATAATAAATATTAAGCTATTTAATTTATTCTATCACCATAGATTAAATTAAATATACTTAACATACTATTACGATTATGACATTAACTTCTTAAATAATTATTCTTCCTTTTATGGTGTGACCCTTTAGGTTCTCCATATTAAACCGGTTGTGAATAAATCAATTAGAATAATTCTAATCTTATTTAAATAAATAAATTAAATTATTAATTTATTTAAATAAATAATATTTATTCTACAATAGGGATAAGTCTCCCTAGCAATCAACGACTTTTCAGATAATATAGATTTTAACATTAATCATAAAAGAACCTTTGAGTAAATAGTTACCATACAATTCAATCCTTCCACCATACAATGTCCCAATTAAATATAAGACATGAAATTACTGTCAAGTCTTATTTTATTTAATTATATGTGCACAACTCCTAATGAATGCAAATTAGAAACTACTTTCTAATTTCATTCCACCTTGGTCAAGGATTCCTGGGTTCTCATTTATCGAATCACATAAGATATTTCTCTTCTTTTACTAGAAGTGATAGATTCTTTATTGATCATTCATTATCTCCATATATAACTTACTACACCCAAGCATACCCTTTGATATACTCTAATAGTCTTAAGAAATAAGTCAAAGTGCAATTTATTATATATAAGATACTATAATGATCTCGAGTCTAAGGGTCGTTTGTACTACTATCACTACAGGAATTCCTATTGACAGGCAAGTAAAACTCCATTAGGTATTCCTTAGCGAGTCACGTTTAGTGAACTTATTCTCTAATAAGCACCTACATACTTGCTTTAGTGTCTCCACATAAATGATCATGAGATCAATCATCCTCATCCAATGCGCAAGCAACGTACGTACCAATCTATCCGGATTCACTAATCCCCTTTTTAGTAATCCATTGATTGGAAACATTTTAGTTTTAAGCTATCTAAATATTTAGATCTCATCATGATTCTAAAAGTATTGCTTAAAACTATTGGTTTATAACATATTATTAAAACAGCACCATGTAGATAATTAAATACATTTAATAAACAATTTTTTATTAATAAATAAATAACATTGATTACAAAGTATATACTTTATAATCATACATGATTGGCTTGTATGTATACTACTTTTAATCTCCCACTTGCACTAAAGTCAATCGCCGTGGTATCTCATACCCATCTTCTCTAAGTAACGATCGAACTGCTGTTGTGTTAACGCTTTAGTAAATGGATCTGCAATATTGTCTTGAGAGTTCACACGCTCTAGGGTGACGTCTCCTCTTTCAATGATCTCTCTGATCAAATGAAATCACCGCAACACGTGTTTGGATTTCTGATGAGACCTGGGTTCCTTAGCCTGCACAACAGCTCCGGTGTTGTCACAGAATAAAGGTACTGTTCCTGTAATGCTAGAAACCACACCAAGTTCGATAATAAACTTCTTCATCCAAACAGCTTCTTTTACAGCTTCACTTGCAGCTATGTACTCTGCCTCTGTCACTGAATCAGCAACTGTTTGTTGTTTGGAACTTTTCCAACTCACTGCACCACCGTTTAAGGTAAACACATACCCCGAAATGGATTTACTGTCATCTTGGTTCGTCTGAAAACTTGAGTCTGTGAAACCCTTTAGTTTCAATGCAGACCCACCGTAGACAAGAAATACATCCTTAGTTCTTCTTAAGTACTTTAGGATATTTTTCACTGCCTCCAGTGTTCTTCTCCTGGATTCTACTGATATCTGCTATTACACTAAGTGCATGAGCGACATCTGGTCTAGTATATATCATACCGTACATGATAGATCCTATTGCTGAAGCATAAGAAATATTACTCATACGGTCTCTCTCTTCAGGTGTCTTTAGGACCTGTTTCTTGGAGAGATGTATTCCATGGCTCATCGGCATGAGACCTCTTTTAGAATCTTCCATGCTAAACTTCTTTAGCATCGAGTCAATGTACGTTCCTTGGGATAAGCCAAGCATCCTTTTAGATCTATCTCTATAGATCTTTATCCCCAAAATATAGGATGCTTCTCCCAAGTCCTTCATGGAGAAGTGTTTAGATAACTAGATTTTAATTGATTGTAGCATAGGAATATCATTCCCTATCAGTAATATATCATCAACATATAATACGAGGAATGAAACAGCGCTCCCACTCACCTTCTTGTACACATATGGTTCATCCTCATTTTTGATAAAATCAAACTCTTTGATTGTCTCATCAAAATGGATGTTCCACTTACGAGAAGCTTGCTTCAATCCATAAATGGATCGTTATAGCTTACAGACTTGATTTGTTCTAACCTTTGAAATAAATCTTTCTGGCTGTGTCATATACACATCTTCCTCAAGTTTCCCATTGAGGAAGGCCATTTTCACGAAGTATTATTCACTTGGGTACTATTCATGGCAAAAATTGATTTCTTTTCTATTCAAATCATTTTTGATACAATATTATTCTTGAATTTTACTCCACAAAGCAGTTATCATGTTGACAATTTGGACATTTTTAAACTCTAGATAAATTTAAAGTCTTTCATATTTATCCTTGATTTTGTTTAATTGAATTCTTATATCATTGTTATCATTCTCATGCTTATATTGTGATAAAAGTCATCTTTGGCCTGTAGTGCATAGATGGACTGTTGTTGATATGATTATGACCAGGGATTATTCAGTTTAACCATGACCTGTAATGTTACAAATGATGTGGTAAAAGTCTTCATTGGCCCGTAGTGTATTGATGGACAATTGTTGGTATGATCATGACCATGCGTTCTCTTCGGCCAAGGGTGCAAAGATGTATTGTTGTTTGGCATGATCATGACCATTGGTGATAACACGAATATCATTGGCCTGTAGTGCATGGATAATTCATGGATGTGATACTAATGAATATCCTTAGCCCGTAGTGCATGGATAATTCGGTGATGTGAATTATTTATTAAGTTGAGTCCCAGCGATAAAATTGATGATAAACTTTTAAATCATAGAAGATAGTAGATATCATGCTCTACTTGACTCTTCTAATGGATTGCTTGTTCCGCTGCATTTGTTCATTTAAAACTTGTTGTCTATTATATTCTTTCAGTTGTTATACTATTGAAGGCTAACGATAATTTATTCTGCATTATCTTAGTCATAATATTCTTTACTGGGCTAGTTGAGCTCACCCTTTTCTTTCATTGTTCTCTTCAGGAAATGAGAATATAGCTGGGACTAGCCGGGGAATGGAGTGACGGTCCGAGATGGTTGTTTTAGTAGTCCTCACTATCATGTAAAATAGTGTGATAATAATTGTAATGAGGATTGAATTTGAGTTTGGATATTGTCTAGAAGATAATATTCGTGTTGAAACTCAGCTATTATGTTGTCGTATTCTGCATGACAGTTGTGTTAATAAAGTTTGTATTTGAGTTATGTACCATGTATTTGGCGACTCAGAATCGGTTTTGTGTACCTATTTTGGGGGCGTCACAGTACTCAATTACGATAATCGTTCTGACGAGGACTACTATTTGCTATGAGTACTGTGAATCTTTGATTTATAGGAATAATTATCTTATGGAATATTTACGTGAGCACCAAATTTGCTACAGGAAATGTAGAGAAATTGGGGGAGGCACAATTTGGTATCAGAGTTGTAGATTATAAATCTAGGGTAGGAATACCTTAGGATATGACCTGAGAGAATGTAGTAAAGAGATAAACTTAGATATAGTATTAAGGAATGAGTTTAAATACTCACTGTAAGGAAGTATTCTGGAGATGTTAGGAATGTCTAGAATAGACAAAGGGGAGTTGTAAGAAATGAGGAGATTATGGAGATAGAATGTTTTATATAGATATAATTAAGGTTGTAAGAAATGAGATGGTGATGGATCTAGGAAGTGACCTGGAAGGGTGAGATTTGAAGTTGGGTATGGCAAGAAGTTTAGAGCCTATTGTGAAGGAAATAAGAGACTTAGTATTAGGGAAGGAGCAGTAATGAAGATAATAAAAAGATAATAAGTTTGTAGGGGATGAATTAAGGAAATTCATCAGAAGAAGTTGGGTGAAAAGTAGAAATAAATTGCTTACATAAAAAAAATAAAGTTGGTGAGATCGAATTAATATTTTGGGAAGTAACGAAGTTAAGTGACAAGATTATTGTTCCACTTAAGATAGTACTTGAACCAGAATAGATGGCAGCAATGGAGAATGATCCCGTGGATAGAATAGAGGAAGTATCAGCAGAAGTAGTTTTCAACTAAATATTTGAAGCTATAAAAGGCAAACCTACGGTAGATTTAGAGAGTGCTCATTAAGAGTACCAAAGTTGGAATTAAGTGAAGAGGGAGACTAAAGATTCGATGAGGCTCATATAGAGCCAGAATGAGGTACAACAGAAGAAGAAGAAGGAAAAGAAGTTGGAGTAACAGTAAAAGAGAAGCAATTGTATAGATTTTAAATAGTAGTTGGAGAAATTGTGGATATCCACAAGAGGGTTGATTGATAGTATTAAAGTTACTTTGAGAGAAAGAAATGAAGAGCATGAGAGGTTAAGGGAAATAGATGGCAGTAGAGGAACTGGAGTTTGTAATAGTATGGTGTTCCTAATGTAGGAATTCGTTGGGGAAAACTAGTAAAAATATATAAATCATTAGTCGGTCAATTATTTTTCTTGAGTATATATATATACACCTTGTTGTTTGGCATGATCATGACCACAGGTGATAATACGAATATCCTTGGCCTGTAGTTCATGGATAATTCATGGATGTGATACTAATGAATATCCTTAGCACGTAGTGCATGGATAATTCAGTGATGTGGATTATTTATTAAGTTGAGTGTCAGCGATAAAATTGATGATAAACTTTTAAATCATAGAAGATAATAGATATCATGATCTACTTGACTCTTCTAATGGATTGCTTGTTTTGCTGCAGTTGTTGATTTAAAACTTGTTGTCTATTATATTCTATCAGCTGTTATACTGTTGATGGCTAACGATAATTTATTCTGCATTATCTTACTCATAATATTCTTTACTGGGCTAGTTGAGCTCACCCTTTTCTTTCATTGTTCTCTTCAGGAAATGAGAATATAGCTGGGACTAGCCGGGGAATAGAGTGTCCGTCTGAGATGGTTGTTTTAGTAGTCCTCACTATTCTGTGAAATAGTGTGATAATAATTGTAATGAGGATTGAATTTGAGTTTGGATATTTTCTAGAAGACAATATTCGTTTTGAAACTCAGCTATTGTTTTGTCGTATTCTGCATGACAGTTGTATTAATAAAATTTGTATTTGAGTTATGTACCATGTATTTGACGACTCAGAATCGGTTTTGTTAACCTATTTTGGGGGCGTCACAGTACTCAATTACAATAATTGTTCTGACGAGGACTACTATTTGCTATGAGTACTGTGAATCTTGGATTTATAGGAATTATTATCTTATGGAATATTTACGTGAGCACCAAATTTGCTACAGGAAATGTAGAGAAATTGGGGGCGTCACAATTTGGTATCAGAGCAGTAGTTTATAAATCTAGGGTAGGAATACCTTAGGATATAACCTGAGAGAATGTAGTAAAGAGATAAACTTAGATATAGTATTAAGGAATGAGTTTAAATACTCACTGTAAGGAAGTATTCTGGAGATGTTAGGAATGTCTAGAATAGACAAAGGGGAGTTGTAAGAAATGAGGAGATTATGGAGATAGAATGTTTTATATAGATATAATTAAGGTTGTAAGAAATGAGATGGTGATGGATCTAGGAAGTGACCTGGAAGGGTGAGATTTGAAGTTGGGTATGGCAAGAAGTTTAGAGCCTATTGTGAAGTAAATAAGAGACTTAGTGTTAGGGAAGGAGCAGTAATGAAGATAATAAAAAGATAATAAGTTTGTAGGGGATGAATTAATGAAATTCATCAGAAGAAGTTGGGTGAAAAGTAGAAATAAATTGCTTACTTAAAAAAAACTAAGTTGGTGACAGCGAATTAATATTTTGGGAAGTAACGAAGTTAAGTGACAAGATTATTGTTCCACTTAAGATAGTACTTAAACCAGAATAGATTGCAGCAATGGAGAATGATCTCGTGGATAGAATAGAGGAAGTATCTGCATAAGTAGTTTACAACTAACTATTTGAAGCTATAAAAGGCAAACCTACGATAGGTTTAGAGAGTGCTCATTAAGAGTACCGAAGTTGGAATTAAGTGAAGAGGGAGACTAAAGTTTCGATGAGGCTCCTATAGAGCCAGAATGAGGTACAACAAAAGAAGAAGGAAAAGAAGTTGGAGTAACAGTAAAAGAGAAGCAATTGTATAGATTTTAAATAGTAGTTGGAGAAATTGTGGATATCCACAAGAGGGTTGATTGATAGTATTAAAGTTACTTTGAGAGAAAGAAATGAAGAGCATGAGAGGTTAAGGGAAATAGATGGCAGTAGAGGAACTGGAGTTTGTAATAGTATGGTGTTCCTAATGTAGGAATTCGTTGGGGAAAACTAGTAAAAATATATAAATCATTAGTCGGTCAATTATTTTTCTTGAGTATATATATATACACCTTGTTGTTTGGCATGATCATGACCACAGGTGATAATACGAATATCCTTGGCCTGTAGTTCATGGATAATTCATGGATGTGATACTAATGAATATCCTTAGCACGTAGTGCATGGATAATTCAGTGATGTGGATTATTTATTAAGTTGAGTGTCAGCGATAAAATTGATGATAAACTTTTAAATCATAGAAGATAATAGATATCATGATCTACTTGACTCTTCTAATGGATTGCTTGTTTTGCTGCAGTTGTTGATTTAAAACTTGTTGTCTATTATATTCTATCAGCTGTTATACTGTTGATGGCTAACGATAATTTATTCTGCATTATCTTACTCATAATATTCTTTACTGGGCTAGTTGAGCTCACCCTTTTCTTTCATTGTTCTCTTCAGGAAATGAGAATATAGCTGGGACTAGCCGGGGAATAGAGTGTCAGTCTGAGATGGTTGTTTTAGTAGTCCTCACTATTCTGTGAAATAGTGTGATAATAATTGTAATGAGGATTGAATTTGAGTTTGGATATTTTCTAGAAGATAATATTCGTGTTGAAACTCAGCTATTGTGTTGTCGTATTCTGCATGACAGTTGTATTAATAAAGTTTGTATTTGAGTTATGTACCATGTATTTGGCGACTCAGAATCGATTTTGTATACCTATTTTGGGGGCGTCACAGTACTCAATTACGATAATTGTTCTGACGAGGACTACTATTTACTATGAGTACTGTGAATCTTGGATTTATTGGAATTATTATCTTATGGAATATTTACGTGAGCACCAAATTTGCTACAGGAAATGTAGAGAAATTGGGGGCGTCACAATTTGGTATCAGAGCAGTAGTTTATAAATCTAGGGTAGGAATACCTTAGGATATGACCTGAGAGAATGTAGTAAAGAGATAAACTTAGATATAGTATTAAGGAATGAGTTTAAATACTCACTGTAAGGAAGTATTCTGGAGATGTTAGGAATGTCAAGAATAGACAAAGGGGAGTTGTAAGAAATGAGGAGATTATGGAGATAGAATGTTTTATATAGATATAATTTAGGTTGTAAGAAATGAGATGGTGATGGATCTAGGAAGTGACCTGGAAAGGTGAGATTCTTTAGAGCCTATTGTGAAGGAAATAAGAGACTTAGTGTTAGGGAAGGAGTAGAAATGAAGATAATAAAAAGATAATAAGTTTGTAGGGGATGAATTAATGAAATTCATCAGAAGAAGTTGGGTGAAAAGTAGAAATAAATTTCTTACTTAAAAAAAACTAAGTTGGCGACATCGAATTAATATTTTGGGATGTAACGAAGTTAAGTGACAAGATTATTTGTTCCACTTAAGATCGTACTTGAACCAGAATAGATTGCAGCAATGGAGAATGATCCCGTGGATAGAATAGAGGAAGTATCAGCATAAGTAGTTTCCAACTAAATATTTGAAGCTATAAAAGGCAAACCTACGGTAGGTTTAGAGAGTGCTCATTAAGAGTACCGAAGTTAGAATTAAGTGAAGAGGGAGACTAAAGTTTCGATGAGGCTCCTATAGAGCCAGAATGAGGTACAATAAAAGAAGAAGGAAAAGAAGTTGGAGTAACAGTAAAAGAGAAGCAATTGTATAGATTTTAAATAGTAGCTGGAGAAATTGTGGATATCTACAAGAGGGTTGATTGATAGTATTAAAGTTACTTTGAGAGAAAGAAATGAAGAGCATGAGAGGTTAAGGGAAATAGATGGCAGTAGAGGAACTGGAGTTTGTAATAGTATGGTGTTCCTAATGTAGGAATTCGTTGGGGAAAACTAGTGAAAATATATAAATCATTAGTCGGTCAATTATTTTTCTTGAGTATATATATATATATATATATATATATATATATATACACACCTTGTTGTTTGGCATGATCATGACCACTGGTGATAACACGAATATCCATGGCCTATAGTTCATGTGTAATTCATGGATGTGATACTAATGAATATCCTTAGCCCGTAGTGCATGGATAATTCAGTGATGTGGATTATTTATTAAGTTGAGTCTCAGTGATAAAATTGATGATAAACTTTTAAACCATAGAAGATAGTAGATATCATGCTCTACTTGACACTTCTAATGGATTGCTTGTTCCGCAGCAGTTGTTGATTTAAAACTTGTTGTCTATTATATTCTATCAGTTGTTATACTGTTGAAGGCTAACGATAATTTATTCTGCATTATCTTAGTCATAATATTCTTTATTGGGCTAGTGAAGCTCACCCTTTTCTTTCATTGTTCTCTTCAGGAAATGAGAATATAGCTGGGACTAGCCGGGGAATAGAGTGACGGTCCGAGATGGTTGTTTTAGTAGTCCTCACTATTCTGTGAAATAGTGTGATAATAATTGTAATGAGGATTGAATTTGAGTTTGGATATTGTCTAGAAGACAATATTCGTGTTGAAACTCAGCTATTGTGTTGTCGTATTCTGTATGACAGTTGTATTAATAAAGTTTATATTTTAGTTATGTACCATGTATTTGGCGACTCAGAATCGGTTTTGTATACCTATTTTGGGGGCGTCACAGTACTCAATTACGAATATTATTCTGACGAGGACCACTATTTGCTATGAGTACTGTGAATCTTGGATTTATAGGAATTATTATCTATGGAATATTTACGTGAGCACCAAATTTGCTACAGGAAATGTAGAGAAATTGGGGCGTCACAATTTGGTATCAGAGCAGTAATTTATAAATCTAGGGTAGGAATACCTTAGGATATGACCTGAGAGAATGTAGTAAAGAGATAAACTTAGATATAGTATTAAGGAATGAGTTTAAATACTCATTGTAAGGAAGTATTCTGGAGATGTTAGGAATGTCTAGAATAGACAAAGGGGAGTTGTAAGAAATGAGGAGATTATGGAGATAGAATGTTTTATATAGATATAATTAAGGTTGTAAGAAATGAGATGGTGATGGATCTAGGAAGTGACCTGGAAGGGTGAGATTTGAAGTTGGGTATGGCAAGAAGTTTAGAGCCTATTGTGAAGGAAATAAGAGACTTAGTGTTAGGGAAGGAGCAGTAATGAAGATAATAAGTTTGTAGAGGATGAATTAAGGAAATTCATCAGAAGAAGTTGGGTGAAAAGTAGAAATAAATTGCTTACATAAAAAAACTAAGTTGGTGACATCGAATTAATATTTTGGGAAGTAACGAAGTTAAGTGACAAGATTATTGTTCCACTTAAGATAGTACTTGAACCAGAATAGATTGCAGCAATGGAGAATGATCTCGTGGAAAGAATAGAGGAAGTATCAGCATAAGTAGTTTACAACTAAATATTTGAAGCTATAAAAGGCAAACCTACGGTAGGTTTAGAGAGTGCTCATTAAGAGTACCGAAGTTAGAGTTAAGTGAAGAGGGAGACTAAAGTTTCGATGAGGCTCCTATAGAGCCAGAATGAGGTACAACAAAAGAAGAAGGAAAAGAAGTTGGAGTAACAGTAAAAGAGAAGCAATTGTATAGATTTTAAATAGTAGCTAGAGAAATTGTGGATATCCGCAAGAGGGTTGATTGATAGTATTAAAGTTACTTTGAGAGAAAGAAATGAAGAGCATGAGACGTTAAGGGAAATAGATGGCAGTAGAGGAACTGGAGTTTGTAATAGTATGGTGTTCCTAATGTAGGAATTCGTTGGGGAAAACTAGTGAAAATATATAAATCATTAGTCGGTCAATTATTTTTCTTGAGTATATATATATATATACACACACCTTGTTATTTGGCATGATCATGACCACTGGTGATAACACGAATATCCTTGGCATGTAGTTCATGGATAATTCATGGATGTGATACTAATGAATATCCTTAGCCCATAGTGCATGGATAATTCACTGATGTGGATTATTTATTAAGTTGAGTCTCAGTGATAAAATTGATGATAAACTTTTAAATCATATAAGATAGTAGATATCATGCTCTACTTGACTCTTCTAATGGATTGTTTGTTCCGCTGCAGTTATAGATTTAAAACTTATTGTCTATTATATTCTATCAGTTGTTATACTGTTGAAGGCTAACGATAATTTATTCTGCATTATCTTAATCATAATATTCTTTATTGGGCTAGTGAAGCTCACCCTTTTCTTTCATTGTTCTCTTCAGGAAATGAGAATATAGCTGGGACTAGCCGGGGAATAGAGTGACGGTCCGAGATGGTTGTTTTAGTAGTCCTCACTATTCTGTGAAATAGTGTGATAATAATTATAATGAGGATTGAATTTGAGTTTGGATATTGTCTAGAAGATAATATTCGTGTTGAAACTCAGCCATTGTGTTGTCGTATTCTGCATGACAGTTGTATTAATAAAGTTTGTATTTTAGTTATGTACCATGTATTTGGCGACTCAGAATCGGTTTTGTATACCTATTTTGGGGGCGTCACAGTACTCAATTACAATAATTGTTCTGACGAGGACTACTATTTGCTATGAGTACTGTGAATCTTGGATTTATAGGAATTATTATCTATAGAATATTTACGTGAGCACCAAATTTGCTACAAGAAATGTAGAGAAATTGGGGGCGTCACAATTTGATATCAGAGCAGTAGTTTATAAATCTAGGGTAGGAATACCTTAGGATATGACCTGAGAGAATGTAGTAAAGAGATAAACTTAGATATAGTATTAAGGAGTGAGTTTAAATACTCACTGTAAGGAAGTATTCTGGAGATGTTAGGAATGTCTAGAATAGACAAAGGGGAGTTGTAAGAAATGAGGAGATTATGGAGATAGAATGTTTTATATAGATATAATTAAGGTTGTAAGAAATGATATGGTGATGGATCTAGGAAGTGACCTGGAAGGGTGAGATTCAAAGTTGGGTATGGCAAGAAGTTTAGAGCCTATTGCGAAGAAAATAAGAGTCTTAGTGTTAGGGAAGGAGCAGTAATGAAGATAATAAGTTTGTAGAGGATGAATTAAGGAAATTCATCAGAAGAAGTTGGGTGAAAAGTAGAAATAAATTGCTTACATAAAAAAAACTAAGTTGGTGACATCGAATTAATATTTTGGGAAGTAACGAAGTTAAGTGACAAGATTATTGTTCCACTTAAGATAGTACTTGAACCAGAATAGATTGCAGCAATGGAGAATGATCCCGTGGATAGAATAGAGGAAGTATCTGCATAAGTAGTTTACAACTAACTATTTGAAGCTATAAAAGGCAAACCTACGGTAGGTTTAGAGAGTGCTCATTAAGAGTACCGAAGTTGGAATTAAGTGAAGAGGGAGACTAAAGTTTCGATGAGGCTCCTATAGAGCCAGAATGAGGTACAACAAAAGAAGAAGGAAAAGAAGTTGGAGTAACAGTAAAAGAGAAGCAATTGTATAGATTTTAAATAGTAGCTGAAGAAATTGTGGATATCCGCAAGAGGGTTGATTGATAGTATTAAAGTTACTTTGAGAGAAAGAAATGAAGAGCATGAGAGGTTAAGGGAAATAGATGGCAGTAGAGGAACTGGAGTTTGTAATAGTATGGTGTTCCTAATGTAGGAATTCGTTGGGGAAAACTAGTAAAAATATATAAATCATTAGTCGGTCAATTATTTTTCTTGAGTGTATATATATATATATATATATATATATATATATATATATATATATACACCTTGTTGTTTGGCATGATCATGACCACTGGTGATAACACGAATATCCTTGGCATGTAGTTCATGGATAATTCATGGATGTGATACTAATGAATATCCTTAGCCCATAGTGCATGGATAATTCACTGATGTGGATTATTTATTAAGTTGAGTCTCAGTGATAAAATTGATGATAAACTTTTAAATCATAGAAGATAGAAGATATCATGCTCTACTTGACTCTTCTAATGGATTGCTTGTTCCGCTGCAGTTATTGATTTAAAACTTGTTGTCTATTATATTCTATCAGTTGTTATACTGTTGAAGGCTAACGATAATTTATTCTGCATTATCTTAGTCATAATATTCTTTATTGGGCTAGTGAAGCTCACCCTTTTCTTTCATTGTTCTCTTCAGGAAATGAGAATATAGCTGGGACTAGCCGGGGAATAGAGTGACGGTCCGAGATGGTTGTTTTAGTAGTCCTCACTATTCTGTGAAATAGTGTGATAATAATTGTAATGAGGATTGAATTTGAGTTTGGATATTGTCTAGAAGACAATATTCGTGTTGAAACTCAGCTATTGTGTTGTCGTATTCTGCATGACAGTTGTATTAATAAAGTTTATATTTTAGTTATGTACCATGTATTTGGCGACTCAGAATCGGTTTTGTATACCTATTTTGGGGGCGTCACAGTACTCAATTACGATAATTGTTCTGACGAGGACTACTATTTGCTATGAGTACTGTGAATCTTGGATTTATAGGAATTATTATCTATAGAATATTTACGTGAGCATCAAATTTGCTACAGGAAATTTAGAGAAATTGGGGGCGTCACAATTTGATATCAGAGCAGTAGTTTATAAATCTAGGGTAGGAATACCTTAGGATATGACCTGAGAGAATGTAGTAAAGAGATAAACTTAGATATATTATTAAGGAATGAGTTTAAATACTCACTGTAAGGAAGTATTCTGGAGATGTTAGGAATGTCTAGAATAGACAAAGGGGAGTTGTAAGAAATGAGGAGATTATGGAGATAGAATGTTTTATATAGATATAATTAAGGTTGTAAGAAATGAGATGGTGATGGATCTAAGAAGTGACCTGGAAGGGTGAGATTTAAAGTTGGGTATGGCAATAAGTTTAGAGCCTATTGTGAAGGAAATAAGAGACTTAATGTTAGGGAAGGAGCAGTAATGAAGATAATAAGTTTGTAGAGGATGAATTAAGAAAATTCATCAGAAGAAGTTGGGTGAAAAGTAGAAATAAATTGCTTACATAAAAAAAACTAAGTTGGTGACATCGAATTAATATTTTGGGAAGTAACGAAGTTAAGTGACAAGATTATTGTTCCACTTAAGATAGTACTTGAACCAGAATAGATTGCAGCAATGGAGAATGATCCCGTGGATAGAATAGAGGAAGTATCTGCATAAGTAGTTTACAACTAACTATTTGAAGCTATAAAAGGCAAACCTACGGTAGGTTTAGAGAGTGCTCATTAAGAGTACCGAAGTTGGAATTAAGTGAAGAGGGAGACTAAAGTTTCGATGAGGCTCCTATAGAGCCAGAATGAGGTACAACAAAAGAAGAAGGAAAAGAAGTTGGAGTAACAGTAAAAGAGAAGCAATTGTATAGATTTTAAATAGTAGCTAGAGAAATTGTGGATATCCGCAAGAGGGTTGATTGATAGTATTAAAGTTACTTTGAGAGAAAGAAATGAAGAGGATGAGAGGTTAAGGGAAATAGATGGCAGTAGAAGAACTGGAGTTTGTAATAGTATGGTGTTCCTAACGTAGGAATTCGTTGGGGAAAACTAGTGAAAATATATAAATCATTAGTCGGTCAATTATTTTTCTTGAGTATATATATATATATATATACATATATATATATATATATATATATATATATACACACACACCTTGTTGTTTGGCATGATCATGACCACTAGTGATAACACGAATATCCTTGGCCTGTAGTTCATGGATAATTCATGGATGCGATACTAATGAATATCCTTAGCCCGTAGTGCATGGATAATTCAGTGATGTGGATTATTTATTAAGTTGAGTCTCAGTGATAAAATTGATGATAAACTTTTAAATCATAGAAGATAGTAGATATCATGCTCTACTTAACTCTTCTAATGGATTGTTTGTTCCGCTGCAGTTATTGATTTAAAACTTATTGTCTATTATATTCTATCAGTTGTTATACTGTTGAAGGATAACGATAATTTATTCTACATTATCTTAGTCATAATATTCTTTATTGGGCTAGTGAAGCTCACCCTTTTCTTTCATTGTTCTCTTCAGGAAATGAGAATATAGCTGGGACTAGCCGGGGAATAGAGTGACGGTCCGAGATGGTTGTTTTAGTAGTCCTCACTATTCTGTGAAATAGTGTGATAATAATTGTAATGAGGATTGAATTTGAGTTTGGATATTGTCTAGAAGATAATATTCGTGTTGAAACTCAGCCATTGTGTTGTCGTATTCTGCATGACAGTTGTATTAATAAAGTTTGTATTTTAGTTATGTACCATGTATTTGGCGACTCAGAATCGGTTTTGTATACCTATTTTGGGGGCGTCACAGTACTCAATTACAATAATTGTTCTGACGAGGACTACTATTTGCTATGAGTACTGTGAATCTTGGATTTATAGGAATTATTATCTATAGAATATTTACGTGAGCACCAAATTTGCTACAGGAAATATAGAGAAATTGGGGGCGTCACAATTTGATATCAGAGCAGTAGTTTATAAATCTAGGGTAGGAATACCTTAGGATATGACCTGAGAGAATGTAGTAAAGAGATAAACTTAGATATAGTATTAAGGAATGAGTTTAAATACTCACTGTAAGGAAGTATTCTGGAGATGTTAGGAATGTCTAGAATAGACAAAGGGGAGTTGTAAGAAATGAGGAGATTATGGAGATAGAATGTTTTATATAGATATAATTAAGGTTGTAAGAAATGAGATGGTGATGGATCTAGGAAGGGACCTGGAAGGGTGAGATTTGAAGTTGGGTATGGCAAGAAGTTTAGAGCCTATTGTGAAGGAAATAAGAGACTTAGTGTTAGGGAAGGAGCAGTAATGAAGATAATAAGTTTGTAGAGGATGAATTATGGAAATTCATCAGAAGAAGTTGGGTGAAAAGTAGAAATAAATTGCTTACATAAAAAAAACTAAGTTGGTGACATCGAATTAATATTTTGGGAAGTAACGAAGTTAAGTGACAAGATTATTGTTCCACTTAAGATAGTACTTGAACCAGAATAGATTGCAGCAATGGAGAATGATCCCGTGGATAGAATAGAGGAAGTATCAGCATAAGTAGTTTACAACTAAATATTTGAAGCTATAAAAGGCAAACCTACGTTAGGTTTAGAGAGTGCTCATTAAGAGTACCGAAGTTGGAATTAAGTGAAGAGGGAGACTAAAGTTTCGATGAGGCTCCTCTAGAGCCAGAATGAGGTACAACAAAAGAAGAAGGAAAAGAAGTTGGAGTAACAGTAAAAGAGAAGCAATTGTATAGATTTTAAATAGTAGCTAGAGAAATTGTGGATATCCGCAAGAGGGTTGATTGATAGTATTAAAGTTACTTTGAGAGAAAGAAATGAAGAGCATGAGAGGTTAAGGGAAATAGATGGCAGTAGAAGAACTGGAGTTTGTAATAGTATGGTGTTCCTAACGTAGGAATTCGTTGGGGAAAACTAGTGAAAATATATAAATCATTAGTCGGTCAATTATTTTTCTTGAGTATATATATATATATATATATATATATATATACACACACCTTGTTGTTTGGCATGATCATGACCACTAGTGATAACACGAATATCCTTGGCCTGTAGTTCATGGATAATTCATGGATGCGATACTAATGAATATCCTTAGCCCGTAGTGCATGGATAATTCAGTGATGTGGATTATTTATTAAGTTGAGTCTCAGTGATAAAATTGATGATAAACTTTTAAATCATAAAAGATAGTAGATATCATGCTCTACTTGACTCTTCTAATGGATTGTTTGTTCCGCTGCAGTTATTGATTTAAAACTTATTGTCTATTATATTCTATCAGTTGTTATACTGTTGAAGGCTAACGATAATTTATTCTGCATTATCTTAGTCATAATATTCTTTATTGGGCTAGTGAAGCTCACCCTTTTCTTTCATTGTTCTCTTCAGGAAATGAGAATATAGCTGGGACTAGCCGGGGAATAGAGTGACGGTCCGAGATGGTTGTTTTAGTAGTCCTCACTATTCTGTGAAATAGTGTGATAATAATTGTAATGAGGATTGAATTTGAGTTTGGATATTGTCTAGAAGATAATATTCGTGTTGAAACTCAGCCATTGTGTTGTCGTATTCTGCATGACAGTTGTATTAATAAAGTTTGTATTTTAGTTATGTACCATGTATTTGGCGACTCAGAATCGGTTTTGTATACCTATTTTGGGGGCGTCACAGTACTCAATTACAATAATTGTTCTGACGAGGACTACTATTTGCTATGAGTACTGTGAATCTTGGATTTATAGGAATTATTATCTATAGAATATTTACGTGAGCACCAAATTTGCTACAGGAAATATAGAGAAATTGGGGGTGTCACAATTTGATATCAGAGCAGTAGTTTATAAATCTAGGGTAGGAATACCTTAGGATATGACCTGAGAGAATGTAGTAAAGAGATAAACTTAGATATAGTATTAAGGAATGAGTTTAAATACTCACTGTAAGGAAGTATTCTGGAGATGTTAGGAATGTCTAGAATAGACAAAGGGGAGTTGTAAGAAATGAGGAGATTATGGAGATAGAATGTTTTATATAGATATAATTAAGGTTGTAAGAAATGAGATGGTGATGGATCTAGGAAGGGACCTGGAAGGGTGAGATTTGAAGTTGGGTGTGGCAAGAAGTTTAGAGCCTATTGTGAAGGAAATAAGAGACTTAGTGTTAGGGAAGGAGCAGTAATGAAGATAATAAGTTTGTAGAGGATGAATTATGGAAATTCATCAGAAGAAGTTGGGTGAAAAGTAGAAATAAATTGCTTACATAAAAAAAACTAAGTTGGTGACATCGAATTAATATTTTGGGAAGTAACGAAGTTAAGTGATAAGATTATTGTTCCACTTAAGATAGTACTTGAACCAGAATAGATTGCAGCAATGGAGAATGATCCCGTGGATAGAATAGAGGAAGTATCAGCATAAGTAGTTTACAACTAAATATTTGAAGCTATAAAAGGCAAACCTACGGTAGGTTTAGAGAGTGCTCATTAAGAGTACCAAAGTTGGAATTAAGTGAAGAGGGAGACTAAAGTTTCGATGAGGCTCCTCTAGAGCCAGAATGAGGTACAACAAAAGAAGAAGGAAAAGAAGTTGGAGTAACAGTAAAAGAGAAGCAATTGTATAGATTTTAAATAGTAGCTAGAGAAATTGTGGATATCCGCAAGAGGGTTGATTGATAGTATTAAAGTTACTTTGAGAGAAAGAAATAAAGAGCATAAGAGGTTAAGGGAAATAGATGGAAGTAGAGGAACTGGAGTTTGTAATAGTATGGTGTTCCTAATGTAGGAATTCGTTGGGGAAAACTAGTGAAAATATATAAATCATTAGTCGATCAATTATTTTTCTTGAGTATATATATATATATATATATATATATATATATATATATATATATATATATATATATATATATATATATATACACACACACACCTTGTTGTTTGGCATGATCATGACCACTGGTGATAACACGAATATCCTTGGCCTGTAGTTCATGGATAATTCATGGATGTGATACTAATGAATATCCTTAGCCCGTAGTGCATGGATAATTCAGTGATGTGGATTATTTATTAAGTTGAGTCTCAACGATAAAATTGATGATAAAATTTTAAATCATAGAAGATAGTAGATATCATGCTCTATTTGACTCTTCTAATGGATTGCTTGTTCCGCTGCAGTTGTTGATTTAAAACTTGTTGTCTATTATATTCTATCAGTTGTTATACTGTTGAAGGCTAACGATAATTTATTCTGCATTATCTTAGTCATAATATTCTTTATTGGGCTAGTGAAGCTCACCCTTTTCTTTCATTGTTCTCTTCAGGAAATGAGAATATAGCTGGGACTAGCCGGGGAATAGAGTGATGGTCCGAGATGGTTGTTTTAGTAGTCATCACTATTCTGTGAAATAGTGTGATAATAATTGTAATGAGGATTGAATTTGAGTTTGGATATTGTCTAGAAGACAATATTCGTGTTGAAACTCAGCTATTGTGTTGTCTTATTCTGCATGACAGTTGTATTAATAAAGTTTGTATTTTAGTTATGTACCATGTATTTGGCTACTCAGAATTGGTTTTGTATACCTATTTTGGGGGCGTCACAGTACTCAATTACGATAATTGTTCTGACGAGGACTACTATTTGCTATGAGTACTGTGAATCTTGGATTTATAGGAATTATTATCTATGGAATATTTACGTGAGCACCAAATTTGCTACAAGAAATGTAGAGAAATTGGGGGCGTCACAATTTGGTATCAGAGCAGTAGTTTATAAATCTAGGGTAGGAATACCTTAGGATATGACCTGACAGAATGTAGTAAAGAGATAAACTTAAATATAGTATTAAGGAATGAGTTTAAATACTTACTGTAAGGAAGTATTCTGGAGATGTTAGGAATGTCTAGAATAGACAAAGGGGAGTTGTAAGAAATGAGGAGATTATGGAGATAGAATGTTTTATATAGATATAATTAAGGTTGTAAGAAATGAGATGGTGATGGATCTAGGAAGTGACCTGGAAGGGTGAGATTTGAAGTTGGGTATGACAAGAAGTTTAGAGCCTATTGTGAAGGAAATAAGAGACTTAGTGTTAGGGAAGGAGCAGTAATGAAGATAATAAGTTTGTTGGGGATGAATTAATGAAATTCATCAGAAGAAGTTGTGTGAAAAGTAGAAATAAATTGCTTACATAAAAAAAACTAAGTTGGTGACATCGAATTAATATTTTGGGAAGTAACGAAGTTAAGTGACAAGATTATTGTTCCACTTAAGATAGTACTTGAACCAGAATAGATTGCAGCAATGGAGAATGATTTAGGATATCCGCAAGAGGGTTGATTGATAGTATTAAAGTTACTTTCAGAGAAAGAAATGAAGAGCATGAGAGGTTAAGGGAAATAGATGGCAGTAGAGGAACTGTAGTTTGTAATAGTATGGTGTTCCTAATGTAGGAATTCATTGGGGAAAACTAGTGAAAATATATAAATCATTAGTCAGTCAATTATTTTTCTTGAGTATATGTATATATATATATATATATATATATATATATATATATATATATATATATATATAATTGAATATATACACCTTGTTGTTTGCCAAATCGATTGGATGATTATACTTATACACAGATATTTGTTATCTTTAGATAAATGGCATCACAAGGTAGATCACCAACAGAGATCGACGGGAACCAGCTTGAGACAAACCCAACCCAACAGTTGGTAAACGTGTTATTAGATGCTTTACAAGGAAGGTAAGAGAATCCACCAGAAGTTGAACCCAATACTTTAAGGATTACCTTAGATTTTAAATTAGCGGGACCACCGGAGTTGAAGGGGGCCGATGAATCAGGGAATGAAGCATTAAAGAAATGTCAACAAAAGGGAGAACGTAAAAGGAAAAGGGATGTCACTTATCCAAATAACTCTTGGAAAGAGGGAAATAGTAGCACTAGTCAAAGGAGTGAAGGTTATCGTATTTGTGGAAAAAAGCACTAAGGGGTATGTATTTTTAGGGGGACTCATTGTTTTGCTTGTGGAAACATTGGGCATTATTCAAATAGTTGCCCACAGAAGAAGCATAATAAGATCAACAACAGTAAGTGTTTCAATTGCAGGGTGGAAGGACACATTGCTAAAATTTTTCCAAAACCCATAAATCTTAACCTAAGGGGAAACCAAAGCCTCAAATTCAAACCAGCAGGTGAAGGAAGCGAAAAAGTCTAAAATGAAAGTTAGTTTTGAAATATTTGTAATAATAAGAATGTTAGGATAATATCTTGAACAGTATATGTGAATTCATCTATATGTACGATATAAGTTATAACTTTTGGAATGATAGTAGAAAGTCCATCTTTTGGTTCATGTTAAAGGGACTTGTACATTATAAAGCAATAGTGATAAGATAAATTGAAATGTAATCTGTAAAACATGTTAATATATAAGAAATATATTCTAAATTGGGAATGTAATTGCAAAGTGTAAAATTTGTTAAAGAAAAAGGAAATAATTATGCACTAAATATATTGAATTATAGTATACCTTGGATTAAGGATAAATCTAAAGTATTTTGAAAAATACTGTAAAAGATTTGAGTAAAGTTTTATTCCCTAACAATAAAAGATGATGTTTGGTGATCATATTCTTTTGGTCGAGAAAATTTGTGTAGGATAGAAAGTCTATTAGGAAAGGAAGTGCAGATGATTGAGGTACTTTAATCCAAAGTATGAGATTAGCAATGGGTTAGACAACCATAGTACAAGAAATTGTTTAAATAAAACACTAGGATCAATGATAAGAAGTGGAGAAAGTTAGGGATAAATTTGAGAAGTAAAGGAAAATATCATTATTACTAGTTATGGTGTTGAAATAGATCAAGTTGTGAAATAAATTAACTGTATCTAAAAATGTGTTTAATAAGAGTTAAAACGATATAATTGATAAGTATGGATAGTATCTTGGTTTGAGACATATGAATATCAGGATGAAACATTTAGCAATAATATTAAAAGACAAATGAAACAACGAGGTACTGATAAAAGATTTTAATAAATTAGAAATTTTGAAAAGAGTTTCAGCTAACTCTATTCAGAAGCTACTAGTTATAGGTAAAGGCCACAGAAAGGGTGAAAAATAAAATTGAGATAAATCTTGAATAAGATAACAGATGGAGATGGGGTATTAAGATATAAAGAGAGAAATCGAGACAAATTAATAAGAGGGAAGGCATCGACGCCAGACTTTCTGTAGGGAACGCCAAGTTATTCGGTAGAAAACTGATAGGTACCATTGTGAGGTGCTATGGTTGAACCATGGAGGTCACAATTTGGTAAAGTATTATGGTTAAAATACCAAGAAAGTTACAAGGCAGTATCAGAATTGAAGAATGAAATATATATATATATATATATATATATATATATATATATATGATACCAAGGGTATAAAATAAAAGATAATAAGACAAAGAGGGCTAAAGTTAAAGAGGGACGGGGTTAGAATTAATATTGAAGAAGAAATTTGAGTTCAAGTAAGTTAAGATAAGGATAAACATCTATAGAGTTTTAACTTGCCAAATAGTCAAAGGTAAACTGAAAGTAGTATGCATACAAGCCAATCATGTTTGATGATAAAGCATATACTTTGTAATAATCTTATTCATATATTAATAAAAGGTATTAATTTATTAAAGGCTTTTAATTATCTACATGATGTTGTTTTATAATATGTGATAAACCCATAGTTTTAAGCAATGCTTTTAGAATAATGATGATGATCATTCTAATGAGATCTAAATTCTTAGAAAGCTTAAAATTAAAATATTTCCCAATCGTTGGATTAGTAAATTGGGGATTAGTGAATCCGGATAAATTGGTACATACGTTGCTTGCTCATTGGATGAGGATGATTGATCTCATGATCATTTGTGTGGAGACACTAAAGCAAGTATGTAGGTGCTTATTAGAGAATAAGTTCACTGAACGTGGCTCGCTAAGAAATACCTAATGGAGTTTTACTTGCCTGTCAATAGGAATTCCTGTAGTGATAGTAGTACAAGTGATCCTTGGACTTGAGATCATCATAGTATCTTGTGTATGATGAGTTATACTTTGACTTATTCCTTAAGACCCTTAGGGTATATCAAAGGGTATGCTTGGGTATAATAAGTTGTACATGGAGATAATGTATGATCAATAAAGAATCTACCACTTCTAGTAAAAGAAGAGAAATGTCCTATGTGATTCGATAAATGACGACCCAGTAGTCCTTGACCAAGGCAGAATGAAATTAGAATGGAGTTTCTAATTCGCATTATTTGGGGTTATGCATTTAAGAGTCAAAATACATATAATTAAATAAAATAAGACTTGACAGTAATTCCATGTCTTATATTTAATTGGGACATTGTATGGTGGAAGGATTGAATTGTACGGTAACTATTTACTCAAAGGTTCTTTTATGATTAATGTTGAAATCTATATTATCAGGAAAGTCGTTGATCGCTAGGGAGGCTTATCCCTATTGTAGAATAAATATTATTTATTTAAATAAATTAATAGTTTAATTTATTTATTTAAATAAGATTAGAATTGTTCTAATTGATTTATTCACAACCGGTTTAATATGGAGAACCTAAAGGGTCACATCATAAAAGGAAGAATAATTATTTAAGAAGTTAATGGCATAATCGTAATAATATGTTAAGTATATTTAATTTAATCTATGGTGATAGAATAAATTAAATAGCTTAATATTTATTATTTAATATTTTAGAAAAATTAAATATAAATTAATAAGAGGAGTCTTATTAATATTATTACAATTATTATTATTTTAATTTCTAAAAGAGTTTAGGAACTAATTTAATATATGTACTCTCATTTATTCCTAATAGGATTAGGAGGAAAAATTAGTTAAAGGAGTTTAATTAATTATCCCTAATAAGATTAGGGAGCCCATTTAATTAAAAGAGTTTAATTAAATAAATAATACCTTATTTTTAATAGGGGTACTTGATATCTTTATAAGAGGGGTCTTATATCAGATATAAAATATACGTAATTCCAATAGTTGGGAGAGTACTCTATTTTTCTATGAGAGATAAAAAAAATTAGGGTTTTGCCAAACACCCATCTTCTTGAATCTTTCTTCTTCCTTGGTGGATCACCTCTAGAGGTCAAACACTTGGGTGGCTAACATTGATCAAAGGAAGGAACCAAACCCGGTGGATTCAAGTTGGACGTGAAAAGGATTGGAGGTGAACTTGTACATGAGAAAGCTCGGATCTTCAAGGGTATGATTCTTGTTCTTTCTTTTTCGTTTGATTAATAATTGCACATAAAGGGTGATCCGGGTATATGGTTTGTAAAATTTTAAACTCTGATTTTTCCACGTTTCCGCTATTTTATGCAATTTGATTGCGTTCATGAATATTACAAACCTAACAGTGGTATCAGAGCCAAACCTTTATGCAAATTATTAATTGTTTTGATTTGATATGTATATTGATATGTGTTTAGAACAATTTTATTGGGCATAATTTTATTGTATAAAATTTATTTTAAAAAAAAAAAGGGAGCCGATTTTTTTTCCCGAATCTGCGTCATCCTAGTGATTCACATGAATCACATGAATTTCGTTTATATATGAACGATTAAGGAAGATTCATGTGTTAGTTGATATATATATATATATATATATATATATATATATTAGTATGCTTCAGGAGATTCTTTCTTATTAAGTTAATATGTATGCTAGTACATGTTATATATATCCAAGGGAGTTGCAGGGGATTCATCCCATAACATGTCCATCACGTGAATTAGTGTAATCCTTAATCATATAAACATGTTACTTTACAGTGAATCACTTGAATAAGGATTAACGTGGTTAATATAAATATTATAATATATAATATTTTAATTATTTTATAATTAAAATAAAAAGTTTATTTTAATCTTAAAATAAAATGTTTATTTTAATCTGAAAATAAAATGTTTATTTTAATCTTAAAATAAAAAGGTTTATTTTAATTTTAAAATTAAATTTCATGATAACTAATTGGAGTTGAAATTGGATTTCATATTTCCTAAAATAAAAGAGTTTATTTGTGAATAGGAAAGTGAATCCATCTTTCCTTAAATAAAGGAGTTTATTTAGATACGAAATATGATTTCATATTATTCAAAATAAAAGAGTTTATTTGTGAATAGGAAAGAGAATCCGTGTTTCTTTTAATAAAGGAGTTTTTTTTTACATGGAATTGGATTCCATAATTAATTAAAATAAAGGTGTTTATTTTGATTAAAGATTTTGATTAAAATAAAATAGTTTATTTTATTCAAAATTGGATAAATTAAAATAAAATAGTTTTATTTTGATTTAAATTTGGATTAAAATAAAAGAGTTTATTTTGATTCAAAATTAGATTTTATACTAACTAAATTTGCCCATTAAATGATATCATTATATATATTGAATGTTTATTATTTATGAGATGAATGTTATTTATTGATGCATATGGTGATATGTATGATAATAAATGAGATTGATTATGGACTATTGACCAATGTGATTGGATTTTATTTTAGTTGGATGAATGAATGTATGGGTTTTATTAAATGGGGTCTGCGTACCTCGTCGTCTTTAATTTTTTTTAATGTAAATTCTATCTCCCTCCTATATACTTCTCCTTGACTGTTGATCAAGGTTTCTATTTATTTTAAATAGTTTTGTAATAGGAATAGTTAGAATTAAATTTTGAAGAATTGGAGATCAAGAAGCAATGAGCGCGTGAAGACCCGTTTGTAATGGAGCCCAAGTTTAAATGTAATAGTTATATTTAAATATTAATTCTTGCACCCCTAGGTTTGACCTTTTGGTTCACTTGGTGGCTCTAGTGAACCAAACTAGAATAAAAATTCATAATCAATCCGGGTAGAATATAGTATTCTATATGTGCATGCTTATACTATATATATTATATATTATGCAAACATGTTTCTCATGTTAATTAATATGACGCGTATTTTATATATATATATATATATATATATATATATATATATATGTGTGTGTGTGTGTGTGTGTGTGTGTGTGTGTGTGTGCATGCGCGCTAAACAAGATGACACAAATTAATAACAAATCCCTCAAATATTTTATATTAAGTTGTAACGTTCAAAGATATTTGGAATATCGAACGTCGCCTTCTAGCATGATAGAAACAATAGAGTATTGAATATTTAATATGAGTTTGTTGTGCACACACAAGGCAAGTATTAAATATTTAAGATGTTATTTTTATTACATATGATGTTTATAAGGAATTTGAACATTACTGCTTTGTTGTGCACACACAAGGGCTGTAGTTTTCTCTTCACTTATATGGAAATGCTGGGTCTGACTTAACTTAAATCATTTTAGTTCGGATGTGCACACACTTGACCATTATGATTTAAGAGGCAAAATAAAAGGAGTTACATAGTTGATGTAATTGAAAAGAGTTGTCTACCTATTTATTTAGATATAGTTTATTGTGCACACACAAGGCTATATACATTTGAAATGGGATCCTTATTCTCACTAGCATATCTTTAATTAGATATTGCCGAGCTATATATTGAGGGTAATATAGTTTGAAGAAAATAGTGGGAGATACCAATTTAAAATAAGACCTAATTTATTTTGGTAATTAATAAAAGAATGTATGTTAAAATGTTGTTGATTACAAATTCATTTATAGAATTTTACAATGTCTAAATTACTATCACTGCGAAACATTTTAGATGTTATTTAACCGGACCGTATTAAACAGATTGGTTAATGAATTTGAGAATAGTTCTCACGGCTGAAAAGTTATCTTATGTCCTTAATACGCCTATCCCTACAATGGTTGCTGACAATGCCTCTGAGGAAGAGATTGTTACTTTTAAAAAGTGACAAGATGATGCATGGTTGGCTCAATGCATCGTGCTCACATCCATGAGTAACGAGCTTCAGCGTCAGCATGAAACTATGGATGCTCCTACTATACTCCTGCACATCAAGTAGTTGATGGTGAGGAAAATAGGACTGATAGATATCAGATATCTAATGAGCTCTTCCGATCTAGAATGACCAATGGCACTATTGTACAGACAAAAGTCCTTAACATAATCAATTTAATTGATCAATTAGGACAACATGTTTTGTCATGGATGGAGAGTTGAGCCAAGATTTGATCTTGCACTCACTCCCGGACTCCTTTCACAATTGTTGTGAATTTTTCATATGAACAAGCTAGATATCAGCCTCGCTGATTTGCTTAACATGTTGAAAAATGTTGAGTCACTTTCCAACCAAGAAAGACCAAGTCTTACTGGTAGGGGCCAAAGGATCTTCTGAAAAGAAGAACTATTCAAAGAAGGTAAACAGAAAGGTGTAAACAAAGGATAATAAGAACAAAACTGATATGGATAGCAAAGGAGTTTGCTTCCACTTCAATAAACCTGGACACTGGAAAGAAACAGCAAGAAGCATTTTGCAGAGGCTAACCAAAGAAGCTTAGTGAAGTTTCGGTTATAAATACAAATTTGTTCATGATTTAAAATAATTTTTTATTTAAGTTAAGGTTCTACTTGGGTATTTGATACCGGCTTTGGTTATCATAAATATAGATTTATGAAGGGACCAAACAGAAGTAGAAAGCTAAACAAATATAAGTAATCCTATGTGTGGAAAATGAAGCAAAGGTTGCTACATTAGCCATAGAAACTTATAGTTTAGCAATGCCTAATCTATTAAGTCAATAAGTTATTATTGTATTCCACTTCTTGTTAGAAACATTATTTCCATTTTATTGTTGGACAATGAAATCTTTGGTATTATAATTAAGAACAATTGTTATTCTATTTATAATAATAATATTTTGTATAGAACTGAAATATTAATTAATGGATTTTGTGTACTTGACTTACATGAAAAATAATTTTGCATATTGAACAAATTAGTATAAGAAAAGGAGATGATCATTCAAAGAGTTGAATGTTTGTATTTGATGAAATACAATTGTGAATTGTTTGAAAGGTTCGAAGAATTCAGAAGTGAAACAAATTGGCAAAGTATTAAGATTCTTTGATCAGATCAAGGAATAAATACTTGTGCAATAAGTTTTTAGATCATCTCAAATAGTTTTCTCATAATGGAAGCCTCCTGATACGTAATAAATGATTTATGTATCTGAAAGGAAAAATCGTACCTTGTTGGACATGGTGCGGTTCATAATGATTTTACCGATATTCCAGTATCCTTCTGGGGTAATGTCTTAGAAATGGCTGCATATCTACGAAAAGGTAACCTCAAAACCTGACCCCAAGACTCCATAAAAGTTATGGACATGGAGGATTCCTAATCTTAAGTATGTTAAGATAAAGGGTTGTCCAACTTATATGAAAAGGTTTCAAAGGATAAGCTTGGGACAAAATTTGACAAGTACAGATTTGTGAGACATCCTAAAGTAAGTTTAGGGCATATGTTCTATAACCCTACTTAGCAAAAGGTGTTTATTGCGAAACACGCTATCTTCTAAGATAAAAATGTTTATCATTGAAGGGGCTAGTGGGAGGATAATAGATCTTGAAGAGTTCAAGAATCACAAAATATTATAAGTCAAATAAGAGGAACCTGTAGATAGACCTATTGTACCACAACCGAATCGTAAATCTGGAATAGTTCCGAATATACCTGGGAGGTATGGATTCATCATGGATGATGATGATGAGGTACGTATCATAGAAGATGATGATCTAGTTACTTACGATGAGGTAAGAGTTCTAGTGTGTACAAAAGGGTCAGTGGGAGCATCGTGAAATTTTTAATATTATATGTTGATAAACTACGGATGAGGAATAACATACCAATGCTACAATCAGTAAAGATAAAGTTGTCTAAACATTCCTCCATGAATGATTTGGGAAGAGTATCTTAATTGGGGATGCAAATCTATATAAATAGATTTAAAAGGATGCTCGGCTTAATCCAAGGAACGTACATTCATTTGATGCTAAAGTCGTTTAGCATGGAAATCTCCAAGAGATATCTCATGTTGATGACACATGGAGTGTATCTCTCTTAATAGTCCCCAAAGACTCCAAAAACAGAGATCGCATGAGTAATTATCATGTATACAATGAAATGTATGAGACGTGATGTTGATCAGTTATATTCTGGAGAAGTTCACTGTGAGACATTGAAAAATATCTTAAAGTACTTAACCGGCACTAAGGATGTGATCAGATTTATGGTGAGTCTGAATTAAAACTAGAGGGCTTAACAGACTCAAGTTTTTCAGACAGACCAAGACGACAGAAAATTCACTTTAAGGTAAAGGGTTACCATGAACAGTGGTGCAGTGAATTGGAAAGGTTCCAAACAGTAAAGAGTTGCTAGTTTAGTGATAAAGACAAAGTAAGTAGCTATAAATGAAGCTGCAAGTTGATTGTTTGGATAAAAGTTCATTACAGAACTAGGAATAGATCCTAAGTCTCACCTTGGATCTAAACATGTGTTGTGGCACTTTTATTTGATTATAGGAATCATTGAAAGATGGAAAATTACTATAGAGATAGTGGACTCTCAAGAACAACATTACATATCCATTTACAGAAGCTTATCCAACAGCAGGATAATCGTCACTTAGAGAAGAAGAGTATGAGATACCATGACGATTGACTTTAGTGCAAGTGGGAGATTGAAAGTAGTATGCATACAAGCCAATCATGTTTGATGATAAAGCATATACTTTGTAATAATCTTATTCATTTATAAATAAAAGGTATTAATTTATTAAAGGCTTTTAATTATCTACATGATGCTGTTTTATAATATGTGATAAACACATAGTTTTAAGCAATGCTTTTAGAATAATGATGATGATCATTCTAATGAGATCTAAATTCTTAGAAAGCTTAAAACTAAAATAGTTCCCAATCGTTGGATTAGTAAATTGGGAATTAGTGAATCCGGATAGATTGGTACATACGTTGCTTGCTTATTGGATGAGGGTGATTGATATCATGATCATTTGTGTGGAGACACTAAAGCAAGTATGTAGGTGCTTATTAGAGAATAAGTTCACTGAACGTGGCTCGCTAAGGAATACCTAATGGAGTTTTACTTGCCTGTCAATAGGAATTCATGTAGTGATAGTAGTACAAGTGATCCTTGGACTTGAGATCATCATAGTATTTTGTGTATGATAAGTTATACTTTGACTTATTCCTTAAGACCCTTAGGGTATATCAAAGGGTATGCTTGGGTATAATAAGTTGTACATGGAGATAATGTATGATCAATAAAGAATCTATCACTTCTAGTAAAAGAAGAGAAATGTCCTATGTGATTCGATAAATGACAACCCAGTAGTCCTTGGCCAAGGCAGAATGAAATTAGAATGGAGTTTCTAATTCGCATTATTTGGGGTTATGCATTTAAGAGTCAAAATACATATAATTAAATAAAATAAGACTTGACAGTAATTCCATGTCTTATATTTAATTGGGACATTGTATAGTGGAAGGATTGAATTGTACGGTAACTATTTACTCAAAGATTCTTTTATGATTAATGTTGAAATTTATATTATCTGGAAAGTCGTTGATCGCTAGGGAGGCTTATCCCTATTGTAGAATAAATATTATTTATTTAAATAAATTAATAGTTTAATTTATTTATTTAAATAAGATTAGAATTGTTCTAATTGATTTATTCACAACCGGTTTAATATGGAGAACCTAAAGGGTCACACCATAAAAGAAAGAATAATTATTTAAGAAGTTAATGGCATAATCGTAATAATATGTTAAGTATATTTAATTTAATCTATGGTGATAGAATAAATTAAATAGCTTAATATTTATTATTTAATATTTTAAAAAAATTAAATATAAATTAATAAGAGGAGTCTTATTAATATTATTACAATTATTATTATTTTAATTTCTAAAAGAGTTTAGGAATTAATTTAATATATGTACTCTCATTTATTCCTAATAGGATTAGGAGGAAAAATTAGTTAAAGGAGTTTAATTAATTATCCCTAATAAGATTAGGGAGCCGATTTAATTAAAAGAGTTTAATTAAATAAATAATACCTTATTTTTAATAGGGTTACTTGATATCTTTATAAGAGGTGTCTTATATCAGATATAAAACATACGTAATTCCAATAGTTGGGAGAGTACTCTATTTTTCTATGAGAGATAAAAAAATTAGGGTTTTGTCAAACATCCATCTTCTTGAATCTTTCTTCTTCCTTGGTGGATCACCTCTAGAGACCAAACACTTGGGTGGCTAACGTTGATCAAAGGAAGGAACCAAACCCGGTGGATTCAAGTTGGACGTGAAAAGGATTGGAGGTGAACTTATAAATGAGAAAGCTCGGATCTTCAAGGGTATGATTCTTGTTCTTTCTTTTTCGTTTGATTAATAATTGCACATAAAGGGTGATCCGGGTATATGGTTTGTAAAATTTTAAACTCTGATTTTTCCACGTTTCCGCTATTTTGTGCAATTTGATTGCGTTCATGAATATTACAAACCTAACATAAACGACAAACAAGTAAATGTTCTATGTGTTTAACGATTAAATTTATACACAATAGTTAAGTGTGTTGATTAAATAAATTTTCGAATAAAGAATGGATCAAGATTCGTAATATAGAATCTTATAAGGAGGGGAGGATATAATAATTCAAAATTTTTATGATAAATGTGTGAATACGAAACTATGTTCCCTAAGGAAATTATGAGCCATGATAAGTTAAATAAAACTTAGGTTGAGCCAAGAATTTGTTTTTATCCCTGAAAGAAATTAAGAATAGAATAAAGGTCTAACAATAGACATAAAATTAAGTATACGGTGATGATGATTTTGGGGAAGGAATCCTTATAAGAAAGGAAGAATGTAAGGACCCGGAATTTTACATGATTTTACGAATAAATTTTTTTTTTTAATGTTGCTAATTATTTTGAGCTTGCGAGGTATGAATTCAATAGGCTAGTCAAGTTATTGACTAAGCAGTGTAACTAAGGTAATAATGAATACATGATCGAAATTCTATTATGACTTTGGTTAAGAGTATAATTATTATTATAATTGTATTCTGAATATTAGGCTAAGGATAATTATTGATCAGATAAGGTGTCTTAGTAGTAAAACCTAATTATTAGGTAGGAAACTGTAATGTTAATTAGGAAATCCTAATTCTAGATTTGGTAACCCTAAACCCTGATAGCAAACCTTAACCCTAATTAGGGTTATAAATAAGAAGTAATGATACTAGGTATGATTATATAGGATTAAGTATGAAAATTTTATCCGGGAAATCAAGTTGAGGATTAGGAAACCCTAACCCTAAATATTAAATCCTAATTAGTAAACCCTAATTTCAATTTAGAAACCCTAAATTCTAATTAGGGAACCCTAATACTGGTTATCAAAACTTAAGGATTAAATATGTGAGGGAAGCATGTGAAAAGACTAAAATAACCCTAAGGTCAATTGGGAAATTACCAAATTACCCTTAGTAAGGGTAAAAACACCAAAATGCCCTTGGACTTGTCTTTTAACAAAAGATAAATACAAATCTTGGTGACTCACCACTCAAGATTTGCCATGTGTTTAAATCCACCACATAAGTGACCAATTTCCCCTCAAAGTTGATTGGAAAATCATAAAAGTACCCTTAGTACGTAGGAAATTACTAAAATGCCCTTTCTCTTCCAAATTTTGATGATAAGCTCAAATCTATGACTCATCACTTGAAGGATTTGTAAACATGTGTTAAAATAAACCCACCAGCCTTCTTTTGACAAATCATATCAGATTAAAGCCTTAGTTGTCTACAAATTAGTGACATCAAGCACTTTGGCCTACTAGAAATATCTACTTATAAGCTAAGTGTTGGTTTCTCAAACCAACGAATTTATACTAATAACACACAAGATATTTATCCCCAAACAGCTCCTAACAAGCTAGCATCCAAATCACAAAGGCAGATTTCAAGAATCTCCTAAAAAGGTAAGAACCCTAACCCTAACCCTAGATCTTTGAGGAAATGTTAAAAGTTATGATTTATTGTTTAAATATGTTAAATAACATGTTATTTACTGATCTGGGTTACGTATACATGAATCCATAACTTCTAAATGCATAAAAATGAAGATTTGAGAAAATAGTCAAGAACCCTAAAAATCATGTCTTACAGCCGAATGTCAGACCTTCTAGATTCAAATCTGTTAGTTGTTTAAACTGTTAAGTGTATTGTTGTTATACTAGGACATGAGGTTAGTATCATAGAAGTCAAATCAGAGCCAAAACATGAAAGGATTGCAAGTTATTTAAGGTCAAAACCCATTGACCGATCACAGAAAATTTTTTGGAAAACCCAAAAAATCAAAAACAGTGTCTGCCAAGCTTTTTGACACCTTAGATCTCTCACCTGTAGTGCTTTTAGAATCCCTAGGTGTAACCCTTGTGTATACTAACATATGGACTACATGTTCATGACAATCTACTGGCCATTACATCAAACGAGTGAAAGATATGATTGATCAAAAGAGAGTCCATGAACTGGAAACCCAGTTTTCTGGGTAACCTAAAAAATTTTAAAACCGTGCCAGACAACAAGTTTGACTAGCTTAGATTTAGATTCTCTGATGTTGCTATAACACTTTAAGTGTTGTATTGTTGTAGTATGACACATATACTATACGATTGTTATACTGAAACACTTATCTAATACCTAGAATCCAAGATATTAAGCTTTGAAATAGGGGGTAGGACACTGATCGAGTTTCTGGGTTACCCAAAAACTCAAGATCAGGCCTTGAGGTGTACTTTGACCATCTATAACTTGCTGATATGATGAATTTAGATCACTCAATTGTGTTATGTCTATAGTACTACATTAGTACTACATCCTTGAACCACTTTCATGACCAAAAGCGTGTTAAGTTAGGAATTAAAACCAGTCAAACTCACCACCTAGGCATTGACTTTTGTGTTCTTCAGTTGGTGAAGAATACCAATAGCGATGGTTTCTGTCACTATAGGTTCTTTTAGCGACAGTTTGGTTTAAAAATAATATAAATAAATACTAAATAATTATTATTAATTAATAATCAATTTCTAAAGTACATTTTTAGTTATAATAAATAATTTTTAATATTTTGACATAAAATTTCATTAATATTTAATTTATTTAAATATTAATCATAATAAAATTATTAAATATTTTTATTAAATAAATTAGTTAAAAATGATATTAAAGGTTTAAAAATCATAATACATGATAATAAATTATTAAAAATTAGTATTAATGATTTAAACATCATTATCATTAATAATAAATTATTTAAAAATTATATTGATGATTTAATAATGATTTGTAAAAATTCATTTTAATTGATAATAATAATAATAATAAATTATTTAAAAATAAAACCAATGATTTAAAAATCATTATCAATAATAGTAAATTATTTGAAAATAATATTGATGGTCTAAAAATCATTATGAATGATTACTAATTACTTAAAAATAATACTAATGATTTTAAAATCATTTTGACTAACAATAAAGTATCTAAATATTATATATTAATCATTGGGAAATTGTGTTAAGCTTCTAGAAATTATTATAATTAATATTTAAACTCTCAAATAAAGTTTACTCGAAAAGTAATTCGATAAATTATCCGATCAAGCTATAAAGCACCGAAATAAATTGATTAGATATCAACTGTTATTGTTTCTAATTACTACAATGGACATATTTAGGTTGCGTAGATAGTTTCAAATATTATAAATTAGTTGATCATCGAGCAGGCAAGTTTTTCCCAACTCAAAACTTGATTTATTATTTTTCAAGTACGTTAGTGGATAATTATTGTTGATTATTCCACATCTACATTTATTACGGAATATTCACATTCGTATGCAAGTTTTTTTGCACTTTGTGCAAACCTTATATTTCAAATACCAGTTTTATAGTTTCATTTAATTTATTTATTAAATGTAAGTTTTCTATTTATCAGTTATGATCTTGTGATATATATACAATGTTCATGGTTTCTATTGTTAAAAGGTTATGATTTCTTCTTCAAACATAACCAAGACATATGAGTTGTTATTTGCATAAAAATGCGTTTGATTTGATATCAAAGCATAAATTTGTGAGAAACCAATGTTGTTTGGTAAAAACATATATACTGACACTATTTTGACCTGCAGTAACAGGCTGACCGGGGTTTTTGTACTGACATTTATAGCAATGATCGGTTGTTATTAAGATAGAATGATATGCATACTCCTAGGTTGTTTGGTTGAGCGGATCAACCCAGGTTTTTAAGTCTATAGGATGGACAAAAATTCGTAATGTGCGGGGTTTGGCAGATAAACCTCAGTATATATATGTGGAAAAAAATCTGAACTTTATGTTCATTCAAATCCAGATTTGGTGTGGGTATAATGTTGCTACTTGTTCAAAATTTGCTAAGCTTTCT
This sequence comes from Panax notoginseng, assembly GCA_016801055.1. Taxonomy (NCBI): domain Eukaryota; kingdom Viridiplantae; phylum Streptophyta; class Magnoliopsida; order Apiales; family Araliaceae; genus Panax; species Panax notoginseng. The sequence continues at coordinate 29,403,469 of CM029023.1, read as the reverse complement.
GTAGCTCATCCTTGCAAATATTTTTCATTTTCAGATAAAAATGATGTATTCCAACAGTTTTGGTATTTATGGATAGAAAGGCTTAAAACACGGTTATCCTTTTTGAGGACTATAATGTAATAATCAACGACATTTCGAATCCATGTAATTGTGTATTAAGTTGTGTAATGTATTATTAGTTTTCAGTGTTTAGTTTTATATTCTAATGAAATTAGAAAAGAGTACAGTATCTATATGAACTATTCATCTGAATGATAGTATTAACTGACATTGGGATTCTCTGATGCACTGAGGTAGCGCTTCTCAATTCCAAGAGCCCTACCATTAATACTATGGATGTCAGATAGATAGGAATTATTGATATGGAAGAAATATCTGTAAAATACTAAACCTGTACATCCAAGTGAGGGTACTCAATTACGATAATTGTTATGACGAGGACTACTATTTTCTTTGAGTATTATGAATCTTGTATTTATAGGAATTATTATCTTATGGAATATTTACTTGAGCACCAAATTTGCTACAAGAAATGTAGAGAATTTGGGGGCGTCACAAAACAAATAATAATAAACCCCTCAAGGAAATTATATTAAGTCTAAAGCGTTCAAAGATATTTGGAATATCGAACGTCATCTTCTAGTATGATAAAAATTAATAGAGTATTAAATATTTAATATGAGTTTTTTGTGTCACCACAAGGCAAATATATATTAAATATTTAAGATGTGATTTGGGGTACTTTTTATACATGTGACGCCCCCAAATCTAAGTATCTTCCAACCCAACAGATGATGCTACACGGTACTCATAATCATACATTCATTCCATTGAAACAACAACACAATGAGTGTATTAACTACATTCTTATTACATTTATAATAAATCTTTTCCCAGGTTCAAAAACTAAATACATTATTCGTTGTTCATAGGTATAATACATACAAACATTCTAGTCTATTACAGGATAACTAATTATCCATCTTAGCATTGCCTTTATCTTTCTTAGAATCCTCAATTCGTTCAGCCTTAGCTGCAATCATATAATTCAAGCTAAAAGTGAGCATAACTAGCTCAGCAAGTCTAACAAAGAATAATATAAATACCACGTCGAGAATTATATGATTATCTTCCATAATTGAACAAATAACTATGAAGTATTATGAAACATTGACTAGCATTTCTCATTTCATAACAACAATTCCAAAGTATATATAATAGCTTAGGAATTCTAAACCGGTCGAAAGACCATGACCATACTCTTATAAAGATATCAGTTAACCCTTCTAATCTAATTAAAAAATAGGGTATTATTTAATTAATTAAATTTTTTTAATTAATTAAGCTCCCTAATCTTATTAGGAATAATTAATTAAACTCTTTTAATTAATTTAACCTCCTAATCTTATTAGGAATATATGAGAGTACTTTTATTAATTAATTCTCAAACTCTTTTAAGAATTAAATAATAATAATAGTAATAATAATAATAAGACTCATCTTATTAATTTATATTTAATATTTCTAAAATATTAAATAACAAATATTAAGCTATTTAATTTATTCTATCACCATAGATTAAATTAAATATACTTAATTTATTATTACGATTATACCATTAACTTCTTAAATAATTATTCTTCCTTTTATGGTGTGACCATTTAGGTTCTCCATATTAAACCGGTTGTAAATAAATCAATTAGAACAATTCTAATCTTATTTAAATAAATAAATTAAACTATTAATTTATTTAAATAAATAATATTTATTCTACAATAGGGATAAGCCTCCCTAGCGATCAACGACTTTCCAGATAATATAGATTTGAATATTAATCATAAAAGAACCTTTGAGTAAATAGTTACCGTACAATTCAATCCTTCCACCATACAATGTCCCAATTAAATATAAGACATGGAATTACTGTCAAGTCTTATTTTATTTAATTATATGTATTTTGACTCTTAAATGCATAACCCCAAATAATGCGAATTAGAAACTCCATTCTAATTTTATTCTGCCTTGGTCAAGGACTACTGGGTCGTCATTTATCGAATCACATAGGACATTTCTCTTCTTTTACTAGAAGTGGTAGATTCTTTATTGATCATACATTATCTCCATGTACAACTTATTATACCCAAGCATACCCTTTGATATACCCTAAAGGTCTTAAGGAATAAGTCAAAGTATAACTTATCATACACAAAATACTATGATGATCTCAAGTCCAAGGATCACTTGTACTACTATCACTACAGGAATTCTTATTAACAGGCAAGTAAAACTCCATTAGGTATTCCTTAGCGAGCCACGTTCAGTGAACTTATTCTCTAATAAGCACCTACATACTTGCTTTAGTGTCTCCACACAAATGATCATGAGATCAATCATCCTCATCCAATGAACAAGCAACGTATGAACCAATCTATCCAGATTCATTAATCCCCAATTTAGTAATCCAATAATTGGGAACTATTTTAGTTTTAAGCTTCCTAAGAATTTAGATCTCATTAGAATGACCATCATCATTATTCTAAAAGTATTGCTTAAAACTATGGGTTTATCACATATTATAAAGCAGCATCATGTAGATAATTAAAACCCTTTAGTAAATTAATACTTTTTATTAATAAATGAATAAGATTGTTACAAAGTATATGCTTTATCATCAAATATGATTGGCTTATGTGCATACTACTTTTAGACATAGCGTATGTACACTCCGATGGTTGAAAGGAGTAAGACATAGCTATATTATGGGTAAAACAGTACCCATGTCGGCAGAAAGTACCAATCGGTCTCAAGTGTGACATAAACCACACGTATAACATGACCGAACTACCTGTAAAGACCCCTGCAAGGTACGTGCTGCAGAACGTGGCCGACCTCAACGTCTCCGCCACGATCATCGGGATGATGGTATGACCCTCCCTAAGAGCTCTCACTGCCATGATGACACCTATGTCCATCTCATCCATATACCGTGGCATGTATACATACGCCACTATGCACATCACAAGTACATCCACTCTGGCCAAGTGCCACTGATCCTCTGGTGTGGTAAAATCCCCAGAATATCGTGCGTAGCTGTCCACTGAGCCAAATCGGTCTATCAAAAAATATTGGGACAGTACATGGCCGGATGTAATCTCACCCTCTACTACTCTACGCCGTAACCCGGTGAGGGTCATGAACTGCCCGCGCATATCTCCGACAGCCATATGAGCGCAAGGTTTGTCTAAGGGCAAAGTCGTCAAACACTCATACTCCTCCAATGTAAGAGTCAACTCCTAGGTACCAAATCAGAAAATATGTCTCTCTGGTATCCAATGCTCTAGCATACCCTCTACAAAGCTTGCGGGAACCTGAATCATCAAGAGGGTCATAGAATGCTGCAATAGCTAATCTACAGTCACCCTATCTATAGGTGACATACTATCATACCACGACCTCAGACGGAAGGCTATCAACACTAGTAGGGTGTGATCTATGCGGCTGACTGTCGAAGAAGACATCTGTGTAGGCCGTATCATAAGACCATCTAGGGGTCAATGTTGAATATCTCTGGACATACATACATATGCATAACATGATACATGCATCATAAATAATAGATGGCAATATGATGTAGGGAATGGAAAATAGTACATACATTCCTAAGTACATCATCATCTACATACATCATCTCTGTACAGCTAAAAATACAGAAAAATGGGGCACAGACACCCTACTACTAACAGAGGCCTATCAAAAGATATAGCGAGAATGGGGCATAGCCACCCAATATCTAACAGAGGCCTATCAAAAGAGATCACGAGAATACACATCAGAAGAAGACAATGGTGTCAATATCTACATCATCAATCTTGTCCACCTGATGTAACTCCTCCTGAGTCACTAGATCTCTATCAACAGGGATATCAGGCCTATACAAGGGAGGATATGCACCGCCAAAGCCATATGGGTCACCTGAGGGGCCAGCATCTAAGCTGGAAGGATCAAAAGTATCTGCCTCTGAAGGATCTCTACCCAAGTGCTGGATGAAAAAATATGTCAGGTCCAACTGCCGGGTCAAACGATCAATTTGTGTCACATGAGTCGGATCTTGGACACAGGTCAGCCAATCCATCATCATCACGGATCCAGGAACCATATCCCCCATAAACTGAATGGCGCGGGTCTAGGGTCCAATGGTACGAGGGGACCACCAGTGATGGAACGTATCCTGAGTATGTGAACCCTCTGACAAAGAATATTCGTCCATACCCATCAACGGGATGTCATTGGCGGGTGACTGCAACACAGGCCAATATCGCCTGGCAGGAGGCAAAATCGGTACACGAATCTCTCCTATGGTGCTACTAATAGCACGCTCTCCTAAATAGAGCTCCCATCCTCCATCTGTGAAGAGAGGAATCCTACGGGTGGATATCACGTGCTCGACCCCAGTCGGGAATCCATCCTCAAACCCAATGGTCAAATGTTCCCCAGAATAGGGAACCCAAGTGATGACGTCAGCTGTCAACAGCTCCAACTATAAGCAACAATGGGTGAAACCCTCAGCTACAGGAACCTCCGCTAGAATGGAGTGATGCCATCGTCATTTTCGTGGATAGGTATCTAAACCTAACACGCTTACAGGACACAAACATGGAAGCCTCTCATAGGCCCAAAACTGCCAACACAAAGGCGAAACACCTGCTATCAATGAATACTCTTAAACCTGTACATGGGAAATCAAAAGAGAAATACTCACCAGTAGAAACGGGTAAAATCCTAGCCAAGCCTCGGTCAAGCCCTGCGAATGCATGCGCATTCCCCTGAGGAAATAGGCAAAGGTGTAGGAGCCCATAGTCACATACATACTATATGCATTAAAATGTCAAAGTCATCAATCCATAAGGGTAGCCTAAATGCCAGGATTACTTTGCACTACCACCTTTGCTCATTTGTCCTCAAATAGGATAAGAAATAGCAGAAAAAGGTGCCAATTTGACTGTTTGAAAAGTAAAATTTTTTCACATCATTATGTTCAGCATGGTTTAATACTAACATTTACTATGTTGAATATTTTTTATCAAGTCAAATGAGCATGCATATTCACTACTATGTGTTTAAACGCATTTCATATAAATAGTCATTTTCCAACAGATAGAAACTTGAAAAAAGGACAGGCATACGTGATGAGTAGGTTTTTAACCTATGATTTGTATTCATTTAGCTTGTTATGTTGTTAGTTTTTGATTTCTTTTATGTTACTTTTGATGGGTTTTGTGTGTATTATAGGATGTTCAGTGTGCTTGTCAATTTGCTAACAATGGAAGGATTTTTGAGCAATATTGGACATTCTGGCCGCCAAGCGCGGATCGCGCTGTGATGCTTGTTAGAGCAGCGCGGGGCGCGCTGGTGCGTGGACTTCTCCTAGTGTAGTAGCATGGGCCACGCTGTCAAAGAGCAATGTGTAGCATGGGGCGCGCTGTGTCGGCACCTGTTCTGGGCAGAAAGTAATTATGTACTGGAAGATGGGCACTGTTTGGAGCTATTAATTCGTTATATAATATGATCATAATAGGATTGTGGGATGGTTGTTATTTCATGTTGTGGGAGTCTTTGAATAATGTCTTGTTGGTTTTGAAAAGGATTTAGATTTCTATTTGACTTTCTATGTGATGAGTTAGAGTTGGATTAGGATTGGTGGTATAGAGCTGAGTTTAGGCCATTTTTATACCAAGTGTTGGAAAAAGGGGAGGAAGAGACACTTCGAGAACGGGATTGGAGAGAAAGGGATTGGAGAGAAAGAGCTTGGAGGAACGAAGAAGAATAATAATTTCACGAAGATTTCAGATTTGAAGGGTCAGAAGGGTGGTGTATTACTATTCTCCTTTAATTTTGAATTGTGTAAATTGGGATGATGTTTTCTTTTATTTATTTAGTAGTTAATTCATTAGTTATGAACTAAATTACTTATTAGGCTTATAATGGATCTTTAAGTGGAACGATGATTATGTAATCTTAGTTTTCAGTTTAATAAGCTATTATGCAGTTTATCTATATTAATTTGAGCTTGAATTTATGAACTGCCTGATCAACAATTTTATGTGGACTTGTATGAATTCGAGAGATGAAATACGAATCTAGACTTAGTTAATATAGCATGTGTTCTTGATTTATGTGAATAAACAGAATCTTGATGAATGTTAAGGTAGAGATATGCTTGACATCGCATGTAATCCTATAGAGAACTTGAATTTCAACCTTTTTTTAATTGTAATTCACATAGAGATATAGTGAGTTAGTTAATTAAGGTGTTTAAATTAATTGTGGATTTGGGTTAATACAATATTAATACATCGAGAGGTGGTTAGTACTACTTATGTGTTCTTGATTAATAAACTGGGATAGTGAATTAAACTGGAATAAGGGATAAGAATCAGAGTGATGCTTAGAGTGAATTTGTAAGCCTAATTCTCCAATATTTATTTGAAAATTCAGTTTGAGGGTTTGTTGGTTTTTATTTGATTTTTATTATTTTTACTATAAACTGGAATTTGATTCGTTTAATAAAATTAGGATTATTAGAAAATTGGTAATTGTGAAGTTAATTTCTTGCTAAGTCTCTGAGGGAACGATACTCTACTTACTATTATATTACTTGTTGACCACGTATACTTGTGTGTTGTGCGTAACTAAATTTTACCCAACAAGTTTTTGGCGCCGCTGCCGGGGAACTTTAGTATAGATTTTATTTTGCAATATCAGTTTAATTAGTCCATTTTTACTTAAACACTTTTTGTTTTTGTTTTGTTCTTCTTATTTCAGGTTTTTGACATTGGTTTATGCAAACTCGATCCAAAAATCCAGGCTTGCTTCCTTTTGAGGATGACATTGAGAGAAGGTTTTAGAGGTTAAGTAAGTGGATAAGGAAACAAGGGACGAATTCAAAAACTCTGACAAAGAAGAAGCAATGGTTGCCGAAGACCAGAAAGCGTTGAGGGATTTTGCTACACCCAAGGTGACTGAGCTGCAGTCGATTATCACCAGGCCTGCAATAGCCGTGAACACATTCGAGATTAAGCCTGGGACGATTCAGATGATACAGAACTCAGTTCAGTTTGGGGGACTTGCAAATGACGATCCTAACAAGGATTTGATCAGTTTTCTGGAGATATGCGACACGTTCAAGTACAATGGGGTGTTGGATGAAGCAGTTAGACTTCGCTTGTTCCCGTTCACTCTACGGGATAAGGCGAAGAGTTGGTTACACTCTCTACCAGCGGGTTCGATAACGACATGGGATAACCTGGCTCAGAAATTCCTCGCAAAACTTTTCCCGCCAGCAAAAACTACAAAGATGAGGAACGAGATTACCATGTTTGATCAGCAACATGGGGAGTCATTGTATGAGGCATGGGAGAGATACAAAGAATTGCTCAGAAAATGCCCACATCACGGATTGCCTAAGTGGCTGTAGATGAATACATTTTACAACGGACTACATGGAAATCTCAGGACCAGTCTTGATGCAGCGTCAGGGGGAGCTTTTATGGCAAAGAACTATGAGGAGGCATATCAGTTGATAGAGACGATGGCTACTAACAACTATCAGTGGCCCACGGCAAGAATGACACAACCTATAGTCGCTGGAGTGTTAGAGGTAGATGGAGTGACGAAAATAACAAAGCAAATTTCAGCACTCTCTAAGAAGTTCAACGTTTGGTCAGGAGGACAGACACAGCAAGTGGCAATTATTTGTGAGTTGTGCGCGGGTGACCATTCGACGGATCAATGCGCAATCAACCCAGAGTCGGTACAATTCATGAGTAGCTACAACAAAATTCCTCAGAATACATATCAGAATACATATAATCAGGGGAATAGGAATCATCCGAATTTGTCATGGAATAATAATCAGAATTAGCAAGCTCCACGACCATCGTATCCCTATGGATTTCAGAATCAACAACAACCAGTTCAACGTCAAGAGAGGAAATCAAATTTAGAGGAGTTATTGTCAAAGTATATCACAAGTAATGAGGCAGCGATGAAAAACCAAGCAATGGCCATCAAGAATTTAGAAAATCAGATAGGGAAAATTACCTTAGCATTGAACAACAGGCCACAAGGGATTCTACCGAGTGACACCGAAAGAAATCTAAAGGGAAATCATGAACAGTGTCAGGAAATCACCTTGAGAAGTGGAAAACATTTGGATGGGAAAGGTGCAAAAAATTTAGCTGTATCGGATGGCAAAGTTAATGAGAATAAAGTGGTTGAAGAAAAACAGGGTGAGGATACGCAAATTGAGAAAACAAAGTTAGATGCCAACACAATTGTGTATCCTCCACCGTCGTTTCAGCAAAGAGTTCAAAAGCAAAAATTAGACAAGCAGTTTGCAAAATTCGTGGAAGTCTTTAAGAAACTGCAGATCAATATCCCGTTCACAGAAGCCCTAGAGCAAATGCCAAGTTATGCAAAATTCATGAAAGAGATCTTGTCCAGGAAAAAGAAATTGGAGGATTTCGAGACAGTGGCATTAACAGAGGAGTGTAGTACGGTTTTACAATGAAAGTTGCCACCAAAGTTGAAAGATCCGAGGAGTTTCACCATTCCATGCACGATCGGGAATATGGCATTTAATAAGTGTTTATGTGATTTGGGGGCGAGTGTAAACCTGATGCCGTTATCAGTTTATACAGAATTAGGTTTGCCAGCTCCAAAGCCTACGAACATCTCATTACAGTTGGCGGATAGGTCAGTCACATACTCGAGAGGAATTGTAGAGGACATATTGGTCAAAGTTGACAAGTTTATATTCCCCACAAATTTTATCATTCTAGATTTTGAGGAAGATAAGAATATCCCGATTATCCTAGGGAGACCATTTTTGGCTATGGGTAGGACACTCATCGACGTACAAAAAGGTGAACTAACGATGAGGGTCCAAGATCAAGAAGTTAAGTTTTACGTTTTCAAAGCCATGAAATTTCCTACTGATGAAGAAGAGTGTTTCAGGATGGATATCATTGATCAGATAATCAGTGATGACATGGGAAAGAGTTTGGTTAACGATCCATTGGAAACAACTTTATTGGGAGATGAAGAATTAGATGATCTGAAATTTGTGGACTACTTGCATATGCTAGACTCCCTGCCACAAGTCAGCAGATTCAGAGCACCATTTAAACCATTGCACACGGAGGAAAGATCAACAAGCAGAATGAAACCGTCGTTGGAGGAGCCACTGACTCTTGAACTTAAACCACTACCTAAACACCTCAGGTATACGTATTTAGGCAATTCAAATTCTTTACCTGTTATTATTTCTGCTGCACTTAATGATTTACAGGAAGAAAAGTTATTGAGGGTGCTTAGGGAACACAAATCGGCTATATGATGGACAATCGCAGATATCAAGGGAATCAGCCCATCCTTTTGCATGCACAAAATTCTGATGGAAGACGATGCAAAACCGACGGTGGAGCAACAACGACGACTCAACCCAATCATGAAGGACGTTGTAAAGAAACACATTCTAAAATTATTAGATGCCGGTATCATCTACCCAATTTCTGACAGTAAGTGGGTTAGTCCAGTTCAGTGTGTGCCGAAAAAGGGAGGAATGACTGTGGTACAGAATGATGACAACGAGCTAATTCCGACAAGGACAATTACTGGTTGGAGGGTTTGCATGGACTAAAGGAAGTTGAATAAGGAGACCCACAAAGATCACTTCCCCTTGCCCTTTATCGATCAAATGTTGGACAGATTAGCTGGACATGCGTACAACTGCTTATTGGATGGATATTCGGGGTATAATCAGATCGTCATTGCCCTTGAAGATCAAGAGAAGACTACTTTCACGTGTCCATACGGCACATTCACATTCAGGAGAATGTCGTTCGGTTTGTGTAATGCACCCGCTACCTTCCAACGGTGTATGATGGCAATTTTCTCTGACATGGTGGAGAAAAACGTGGAAGTATTCATGGATGACTTTTTGGTCTATGGGGACGATTTTGATGATTGCCTAGAGAATCTAGTGATGATGTTACAATGATACAAAGACACGAATCTTGTACTTAATTGGGAAAAATGCCACTTCATGGTTGAGGAAGGCATAATTTTGGGTCACAAGGTTTCGGTTCAAGGATTAGAGGTTGATAAGGTGAAGTTGGAAATGATTTAAAAACTTCCTCCACCAAGCTCAGTTAAGGGAATTCGAAGTTTCTTGGGACATGTCGGGTTTTACAAAAGATTTATAAAGGACTTCTCTAAAATTGCAAAACCTTTGTGCAGTCTTTTAAAAAAGGATTCGGTTTTCAAGTTTGATGAAGAGTGTAAATTGGCATTCGAGTTGTTGAAGAAGAAATTAACCACAGCTCCTGTAATCGTCGCGCTGGATTGGCCATTGCCCTTCGAGTTAATGTGTGATGCAAGCAACTATGTAGTTGGGGCTGTTTTGGGTCAACGCCGAGAGAAGGTATTTCACGTCATATATTATGCAAGTAAGACACTCACGGAGACTCAAATGAATTACACAACTACGAAAAAGGAATTGCTTGCAGTGGTGTATGCATTCGACAAATTTCGGGCATACTTGATTGGGACAAAGGTAGTTGTTTATACAGATCACTCGGCGATTAGGTACCTAATTTCGAAAAAAGATGCTAAGCCACGACATATTAGATGGATTCTCCTTCTCCAAGAATTCGATTTAGAAATAAAAGATAGGAAGGGTATGGAGAATCAAGTTGATGACCATTTATCGAGGCTGGAAAATCAGGATAAAAAGGAAGAAGACAGATGTGCAATCAACGAGTCATTCCTGGATGAGCAACTGTTTGGGTTAAATGCAGAATTTCCATGGTACGCGGATTTTGCGAATTATCTAGTGAGCAACATGCTTCCCCCTGATCTTACACGACAATAGAGAAAGAAGTTTCTTCATGACGTCAAGTGGTATATGTGGGATGAGCCTTACTTATTCAAACAGTGCGGCGACAAGATGATTAGAAGGTGTATCCCCTACAGTGAAGTGCATAACATACTGCAGGAATGCCACTCGTCGGCATATGGGGGACACTATGGTAGTGAGAGAACAGCGACAAAGTCCTTCAAGCCGGGTTTTATTGGCTTACATAATTCAAAGACGCCCACCAATTTGTTAGAACATGTGATAGATGTCAACGGGTGGGCAACATATCAAAAAGGAATGAGATGCCACTTCAAACTATTTTAGAAGTTGAGATTTTCGATGTATGGGGCATTGATTTCATGGGGCCATTCCCTTCCTCATTCAACAATCAGTATATTTTGCTTGCGGTGGACTATGTATCCAAGTGGGTGGAAGCCGTAGCACTCCCAACTAACGATGCCAAGGTGGTTCTCAAGTTTTTGCAAAAGTATATTTTTACGAGGTTTGGCACGCCGAGAGCTATCATAAGTGATGAAGGTAGTCACTTTTGCAACAAATCGTTTACAACTCTCTTGGCAAAGTATGGGGTCAATCATAAGGTAGCTACAGCGTATCATCCCTAAACAAGTGGGCAAGCTGAGGTTTCGAACAGGGAGGTGAAGAGAATTCTGGAAAAGGTAGTGAATTCGAATCGAAAGGATTGGTCTCTTAGGTTGGACGATGCACTTTGGGCTTACCGGACTGCGTACAAAACACCGATTGGGATGTCACCATACTAATAACTATATGGGAAAGCTTGTCACCTACCTGTGGAGTTACAACACAAGGCCTACAGGGCAATTCTGAAATTAAACTTTGATCAAGCAGCTGTGGGTGAAAAGAGGCTACTCCAACTAAACGAGCTCGATGAATTCTGACTTCATGCATACGAGAACGCTAAACTATACAAGGAAAAAGTCAAGAAATGGCACGACAAAAAAATCATGCACCGAACGTTCGAGCCGGGGCAATCTGTACTGCTGCTCAACTCACGATTGAGGTTGTTCCCAGGAAAACTTAAGTCAAGGTGGTCGGGACCATTCACCATCAAAACAGTTTTCCCACATGACGCCATCGAACTCTACAGTGGAAATCCATTGGAGACGTTCAAGGTCAATGGTCAATGGTCAATGGATAAAGCATTACTGGGGTGGCGATTCAAACTGGGATGTCGTCAACATTACCCTCGCTGATGCACAGTGATACAAAAGGCACCGTCGGGCTTACGACGTTAAAACTAGCGCTACTTGGGAGGCAACCCAAGCTCTAAACTCTTTAACTATTCTTTATATTTTAGTTTATAATCTAGTTTAATTATGAAGTTTTCATTGAATTTTAACTCCATTTGTTGATGCTTCGCAGGTTGAAGAAAAAAAAATAGAACCATGATGTCACTGACCCCATAGCGCTAGCCGCGCTGCCTAATGAACATGCCTAGCGCGGGGCGCGCTGCAACCCCAGTTCCTTCCTGCCATGCTAGCATGGGTCGTGCCTATTCGCTAATCTTATAGCACGGGGCGCGCCATACTCATATCGCGGGGCGCTCCACGACCATCGTATCCCCCTAGATTTCAGAATCAACAACAACCAGTTCAACGTCAAGAGAGAAAATCAAATTTAGAGGAGTTATTGTCAAAGTATATCACAAGTAATGAGGTAGCGATGAAAAACCAAGCAATGGCCATCAAGAATGTGGAAAATCAGATGGAACAAATTGCCTTAGCATTGAACAACAGGCCACAAGGGACTCTACCGAGTGACACCGAATGAAATCCAAAGGAAAATCATAAACAGTGTCAGGCAATCACCTTGAGAAGTGGAAAACATTTGGATGGGAAAGGTGCAGAAAATTCAGCTGTATCGGAGGGCAAAGCTGATGAGAATAAAGTGGTTGAAGAAAAACAGGGTGAGGATATGCAAATTGAGAAAACAAAGTTAGATGCCAAGCCAATTGTGTATCCTCCACCGCCGTTTCAGCAAGGAGTTCAAAAGCAGAAATTAGACAAGCAGTTTGTAATATTCTTGGAAGTCTATAAGAAACTACATATCAATATCCCGTTCCCAGAAGCCCTAGAGCAAATGCCAAGTTATGCAAAATTCATGAAAGGGATCTTGTCCAGAAAAAAGAAATTGGAAGATTTTGAGACAGTGGCATTAACAGTGGAGTGTAGTGCGGTTTTATAGCGAAAGTTGCCACGAAAGTTGAAAGATCCGGGGAGTTTCACCATTCCATGCACGATCGGGAATATGGCATTTAATAAGTGTTTATGTGATTTGGAGGCGAGTGTGAACCTTATGCCGTTATCAGTTTATACAGAATTGGGTTTGCCAGCTCCAAAGCCTACGAACATCTCATTACAGTTGGCGGATAGGTCAATCACGTACCCGAGAGGCATTGTAGAGGACATATTGGTCAAAGTTGACAAGTTTATATTCCCCGCGGATTTCATCATTTTGGATTTTGAGGAAGATAAGAACATCCCGATTATCCTAGGGAGACCATTTTTTGCTACAGGTAGGACACTCTTCGACGTACAAAAAGGTGAACTAACGATGAGAGTCCAAGATCAAGAAGTTAAGTTTAACGTTTTCAAAGCCATGAAATTTCCTACTGATGAAGAAGAATGTTTCATGATGGATATCATTGATTAGATATTCAGTGATGGCATCGGAAAGAGTTTGGTTAACGATCCATTGAAAACAACTTTATTGGGAGATGAAGAATCAGATGATCCAGAATTTGTGGACTACTTGCATATGCTAGACTCCCTGCCACGAGTCAGCAGATTTAAAGCACCATTTGAAGCATTGCACACGAAGGAAAGATCAACAAGCAGAATGAAACCGTCGTTGGAGGAGCCACTTACTCTTGAACTTAAACCACTACCTAAACACTACAGGTATGCGCATTTAGGCAATTCAAATTCTTTACCTATTATTATTTCTGCTATACTTAACAATTTACAGGAAGAAAAGTTGTTAAAGGTGCTTAGGGAACACAAATCGGCTATAGGATGGACAATCACAGATATCAAGGGAATCAACCCATCCTTTTGCATTCACAAAATTCTGATGGAAGACGATGCAAAATCGACAGTGGAGCAACAACGATGACTCAACCCAATCATGAAGGAAGTTGTAAAGAAATAAATTCTGAAATTATTGGATGTCGGTATCATGTTCCCAATTTCTGATAGTAAGTGGGTTAGTCTAGTTCAATGTGTGCCGAAAAAGGGAGGAATGACTGTGCTACAGAATGATGACAACGAGCTAATTCCAACAAGGACAGTGACTGGTTGGAGGGTTTGCATGGACTACAGGAAGTTGAATAAGGCAACCCATAAAGATCACTTCCCCTTGCCCTTTATCGATCAAATGTTGGACAGATTAGCGAGACATGCGTACTACTGCTTATTGGATGGATATTCAAGGTATAATCAGATCATCGTTGCCCCTGAAGACCAAGAGAAGACTACTTTCATGTGCCCATATGGCACATTCGCATCCAGCAGAATGTCGTTCGGTTTGTGTAATGCACCCGCTACCTTCCAACGGTGTATGATGGCAATTTTCTTCGACATGGTGGATAAAAACGTGGAAGTATTCATGGATGACTTTTTGGTCTATGGGGACGATTTTGATGCTTGCCTAGAGAATCTAGTGATGGTGTTACAAAGATGCAAAGACACGAATCTTGTACATAATTGGGAAAAATGTCACTTCATGGTTGAGGAAGGCATAATTTTGGGTCACAAGGTCTCGATTCAAGGATTAGAGGTTGATAAGGTGAAGTTGGAAACGATTGAAAAACTTCCTCCACCAAGCTCAGTTAAGGGAATTCGAAGTTTCTTGGGACATGCCAGGTTTTACAGAAGATTTATAAAGGACTTCTCTAAAATTGCAAAACCTTTGTGCAGTCTTTTAGATAAGGATTCGATTTTCAAGTTTGACGAAGAGTGTAAATTGGCATTCGAGTTATTGAAAAAGAAATTAACCACAGCTCCTGTAATCATCGTGCCGGATTGGTCATTGCCCTTCGAGTTAATGTGTGATGCAAGCGACTATGCTGTTGGGGCTGTTTTGGGTCAACGCCGAGAGAAGGTATTTCACGCCATATATTATGCAAGTAAGACACTCACGGAGACTCAAATAAATTACACAATTACGAAAAAGGAATTGCTTGCAGTGGTGTATGCGTTCGACATATTTTGGGCGTACTTGATCGGGACAAAGGTAGTAGTTTATACAGATCACTCGGCGATTAGGTACCTAATTTCAAAAAAAAATGCTAAGCCATGACTTATTAGATGGATTCTCCTTCTCCAAGAATTCAATTTGGAAATAAAAGACAGGAAAGGTACGAAGAATCAAGTTGCTGACCATTTGTTGAGGCTGGAAAATCAGGATAAAAAGGAAGAAGACAGATGTGTAATCAACGAGTCATTCCCGGATAAGCAACTATTTGGGTTAAAAGCAGAATTTTCATGGTACGCGAATTTTGCAAATTATCTAGTGAGCAACATGCTTCCCCCTGATCTTACACGACAACAGAGAAAGAAGTTTCTTCATGACGTCAAGTGGTATATGTGGGATGAGCCTTATTTATTCAAACAGTGCGTTGACAAGATGATTAGAAGGTGTATCCCCTACAGCGAAGTGCATAACATACTGTAGGAATGCCACTCATCGGCATATGGGGGACACTATGGTAGTGAGAGAATAGCGACAAAAGTTCTTTAAGCCATGTTTTATTGGCCTACATTATTCAAAGACGCCCACTAATTTGTTAGAACATGTGATAGATGTCAACGGGTGGACAACATATCAAAAAGGAATGAGATGCCACTTTAAACTATTTTAGAAGTTGAGATTTTCGATGTATGGGGCATTATTTCATGGGGCCATTCCCTTCCTCATTCAACAATCAGTACATTTTGCTTGTAGTGGACTATGTATCCAAGTGGGTGGAAGCCGTAGCACTCCCAACTAACGATGCCAACGTGGTTCTCAAGTTTTTGCAAAAGTATATTTTTACGAGGTTTGGCACGCCGAGAGCTATCATAAGTGATGAAGGTAGTCACTTTTGCAATAAATCGTTTATAGCTCTCTTAGCAAAGTATGGGGTCAATCATAAGGTAGCTACAGCGTATCATCCCCAAACAAGTAGGCAAGTTGAAGTTTCGAATAGGGAGGTGAACAGAATTCTGGAAAAGGTAGTGAATCCGAATCGAAAGGATTGGTCTCTCAGGTTGGACGATGCACTTTGGGATTACCGGGCTGCATACAAAATACGAATTGGGATGTCACCATACCAATTACTATACGGGAAAGCTTGTCACCTACCTGTGGAGTTACAGCACAGGGCCTACAGGGTAATTCAAAAATTAAACTTTGATCAAGCAGCTGTGGGTGAAAAGAGGCTACTCCAACTAAACGAGCTCGATGAATTCTGACTTCATGCATACGAGAACGCTAAACTATACAAGGAAAAAGTTAAGAAATGGCACGACAAGAAAATCATGCACCGAACGTTCGAGCCGGGGCAATCAGTACTACTGTTCAACTCACGATTGTGGTTGTTTCCAGAAAAACTTAAGTCAAGGTGGTCGGGACCATTCACCATCAAAATAGTTTTCCCACGTGGCACCGTCGAACTCTACAGTCGAAATCCATTGGAGACGTTCAATGTCAATGGTCAACGGATAAAGCATTACTGGGGTGGCGATTCAAACTGGGATGTCGTCAACATTACCCTCGCCGAGGCACAGTGATACAAAAGGCACCGTCGGGCTTACGACGTTAAAACTAGCACTACTTGGGAGGCAACCCAAGCTCTAAACTCTTTAACGATTCTTTATATTTTAGTTTATAATCTAGTTTAATTATGAAGTTTTCATAGAATTTTAACTCCATTTGTTGATGCTTCGCAGGTTGAAGAAAAAAAATAGAACCATGATGTCACTGACCCCATAGCGTGGGTCACGCTACCCAATGCACATGCCTAGCGCGGGGCGCGCTATAACCTTAGTTCCTTCCTGCCATACCAGCGTTGGTCGTGCCATACCCAGCGCGGGGCGTGCTACTGTCCATCTTGCCATTGACACCCTAGCACTGAACGCGCTATCCAATACCTATATACAGTGCGGGGCGCGCTAGTACGCCAGCACCTCCTGGCCTCCCAACGCGGGGCGTGCTCTCTCCTGTACGTCCACGGCGTGGGCAGCACCGTTCGTGACCCCCTGACGCTGAACTTTTTTAATTATCGTGTTAGGCCATAACTACTTCTCCTATCCTTCGTACAATCAACTTCCCCACTTCTCCTACAGCCTTCATACTTCCATACTTCCATAACTCCTATACTAATGCCACTACTCCATAACTCCTGCTCCTTTTCAACTTCTATTCACATTAAACCCATACACTTTCCATCTCCAAACCCACGTTGGTTTTCCATCCCATATATGAACTCCAACTATACATGCAATCCAATTTATATCAGATATAAACACTATACTCCCATCCTAAATCTAATCCATTCCTTGCACAACTTCATTCAATTTAGGACATCTTTACAAAGAGAAAAACATAAATTTATTCAAGGTAAGCACAATTTACTTCTTCCTCAATCTTCTTCTCTGTTATTGATATCAATTGAGTGGAATACCTTGGAGATTGGATGCCCAAGGAGTGTATGTTTGATTTCATATATTGGCTAGCAAGAAAATACAAAACAAGCTATTTTGGGGGAAAAACTAAGTCCACTCGCCAACTGTTTAATAAAAGTCCTGAACCAACTTTCGAGCCAACACATTATCAGAAACACCATGTCTTCCCACAAAAGACAACGCCCATCCACCTCCACTGCTCGGCCTAAATATGATCATACAAAGTTTGTTAGTGAGAGGGCCGCAGAACGATTCAAGTCATCCATTGACAAGAATACTTTGGTGCTCGAACGTGGATTGAAGTCGGATGCTAATTTGGATGGCGACATGGCTTTGCAAATTATCGAGCGTAATTGGTTTCAGTTGGTAGAACAACCACTTCCAGCGGCGATCAAAACAGTGAAAGAATTTTTTGCCAACGCTATGAAACATGTCAATCACATAGTCATGGTTCGGGGTAAACCGGTGGTGTTTCATGCCGATGCTATCAACGAGTATTTTGGGTTAGAGGCACCACTAACTGACTGATATGAAGATGGTTTGCCCGAGTTAGATGAGTTGATTATCAGATTATGCAAACCAAGCACTCAATGGGTAATTCAAGCCGGAACGGATGAAAAGATAAGTTTTCCCCACTCAGCACTTAGTCGGTATGGAAAAGCTTGGTATACATTTATGTGTGCCCGTTTAATGCCCACGCGCCACCAAAATGATGTAACTAAGGCACGGGCTTGGCTATTATATACGATTGTTCATCATCATTTCCGTGTGAATAACTCCATTACATTCTACAATGTCAATGTGGGGGAGTATATACAAGAGTCTATTGACCGGTTGTTATGAAGGAGTACTACGGGAGGTTTGCTGTATGGTTTCTTAATCACTGATTTATCCTGTAAAGCTGGAGTGCAGTGGCAACCTTCCGAGCCTGTCCAACAATCGATGGCTATTATTGATCATGCGAAAATTGAGAGGTACCAGGCATGGGATGGAGCGAGATCACATCCACGTGGAGAAGGCTATATTATGATCCGGCAACCCTCACCACCAGTTGGAGCGGAACCAATGCAAGAGCATCCACCTCGGGCTTCACGGAATCAATTTATGTGGTTGGCCCAGCGTCAAGATTTAATGCATCAGTACAATTCCAATGCATTTAACACGCTTGCTGATGCGTTTTCCCGCTGTAATCCTAGTGCACATCCGGTAGTCATGCCTATTCCTCCGATTCTGCCAACATATCCTCCTTCAGACGACGAGCAGTAACTTGTTCTCAGGGAAGTCCTCATACTTTTATTTGATTTATTTTGACGTAATGAGGACATTACTTGAGTTAAGTTTGGGGGATTATGTTTCTGCCTGGTTAATTAGTGAATTAGTGAAAATTTTCAAGAATCAAGTTAGTTAGTGTAGTTACTAAGTTGTTTAGTCTTTATAATTGTTCGTATTCATGGTATAAAAAAATAACAAGAATATTTTGCATGTAGTTTGCATGAATCCAGTTATTAGATTATATACGTTGATTTTTGGCCAATGATGAGATTAAAATTACCTAGACAAGTACATTACTAAGTATGAGAACCTTGATGTAGTTTCTGTTATGATTTAGATCTTGTTCTGATTTAAAACTGGTATAATAAGGGTAGCACGTTAATAACATCTCTGTTAATGGATTAGTTCAAATTGTTACATAAAGATTTTCTAAAGGATACTGCCAGTGTAAACGAGAAAGTGACAAAGTTAGGCAGTGAAAGCAAAAATTAGGCAAGAACCTAAGTTTGGGGGAAAATATGGGGTATATGAGCTTTATAAAAAATAATAAACATCATGGCTAGTTTTGTTTCGGGGCCTTTGTTACTTGAGCAAGTACGCCCGTAGGGGTGTCTTAACACCTAGCGCCCTAAGGTCTTTTATGGTCTGGGAGTCGTTGGTTGAAAGTTCGCTAAGGGGCAGCACTATTAGCCTAAGGGAATGAGACATTGCACAGTCATGTTAAAAAAAAGAAAAAAAGAGATATGAATATGTGAAACGGGAAAAGATCAAAAAGCCCCCGTGAAAGAAAAGAAAAAAAAAGGTATATCTATATATAAAGTATAAGTACCCTATGTGAAGCCTGGATGGTGGTAATTGATTAGTTTAGATGGAACTTGTCTGCTTTTGAACTTTTTGAGTTTGTGTTGTATGCTTCCTTATAAGAAACTGGTTATGTATTAAATTTGAGTCAATATCGGTTAGCATGGGTGTTGAACACACACACACTATACTAGTGATAACAGTTTAAGATGCAAGGATTGATATTACGAATTGGTTTTGATATGAAGTTTGACATATTTATTTAATTTTTCTGAGGTTGTATGAGTAATCTGTTTACTGTCTTATGACTGGATTCGTAGTATGTACTTGTTAATTGCATCGCATGTAACTTTAGGACAAGCAAGGTTCAAGTTTGGGGGGGTTTGATGAGTAGGTTTTTAACCTATGATTTGTATTCATTTAGCTTGTTATCTTGTTAGTTTTTGATTTCCTTTATGTTACTTTTGATGGGTTTTGCGCTTATTGTAGGATGTTCAGTGTGCTTGTCAATTTGCTAACAATGGATGGATTTTTTTAGCAACATTGGACATTCTGTACGCCTAGCACGGACCGCGCTGTGATGCTTGTTAGAGCAGCGCGGAGCGCGCTGGTGCGTGGACTTCTCCTGGTGTAGTAGCGCGGGCCGCGCTGTCAGAGAGCAATGGGTAACGCGGGGGGCGCTGTGTCGGCACCTGTTCTGGGCAGAAAGTAATTATGTACTGGAAGATGGGCATTGTTTGGATCTATTAATTCGTTATGTAATATGATCATAATAGGATTGTGGGATGGTTGTTATTTCATGTTGTGGGAGTCTTTGAATAATTTCTTGTTGGTTTTAAAAAGGATTTAGATTTCTATTTAACTTTCTATGTGATGAGTTAGAGTTGGATTAGGATTGGTGGTATGGAGTTGAGTTGAGGCCATTTTTTATGCTAAGTGTTTGAAAAGGGGAGGAAGAGACACTTCGAGAACGGGATTGGAGAGAAAGAGCTTGGAGGAACGAAGAAGAAGAATAATTTCACAAAGATTTAAGATTTGAAGGGCGAGAAGGGTGCCTTTAATTTCGAATTGTGTAAATTAGGATGATGTTTTCTTTTATTTATTCAGTAGTTAATTCATTAGTTATGAACTAAATTACTTATTAGGCTTATAATGGATCTTTAAGTGGAACGATGATTATGTAATCTTGGTTTTCAGTTTAATAAGCTATTATGCAGTTTATCTATATTAATTTGAGCTTGAATTTATGAATTGCCTGATCAACAATTTTATGTGGACTTGTATGAATTCGAGAGATGAAATACGAATCTAGACTTAGTTAATATAGCATGTGTTCTTGATTTATGTGAATAAATAGAATCTTGATGAATGTTAAGGTAGAGATATGCTTGACATCGCATGTAATCCTATAGAGAACTTGAACTTCAACCTTTTTTAATTGTAATTCACATAGAGATATAGTGAGTTAGTTAATTAAGGTGTTTAACTTAATTGTGGATTTGGGTTAATACGATATTAATACATCGAGAGGTGGTTAGTACTACTTATGTGTTCTTGATTAATAAACTGGGATAGTGAATTAAACTGGAATAAGGGATAAGAATCAGAGTGATGCTTAGAGTGAATTTGTAAGCCTAATTCTCCAATATTTGTTTAAAAATTCAGTTTGAGGGTTTGTTGGTTTTTATTTGATTTTTAATATTTTTATTATTTTTACTATAAACTGGAATTTGATTCGTTTAATAAAATTAGGATTAACAGAAAATTGGTAATTGTGAAGTTAATTTCTTGCTAAGTCTCTGAGGGAACGATACTCTACTTACTATTATATTATTTGTTGACCACGTATACTTGTGTGCTATGCGTAACTAAATTTTACCTGATAAGTTTCACAAAAGATAACGCCCATTCACCTCCACTGCTCGGCCTCAATATGATCATACAAAGTTTGTTAGTGAGAGGTCCGCAGAACGATTCAAGTCATCCATTGACAAGAAAACTTTGGTGCTCGATCGTGGATTGAAGCTGGATGCTAATTTGGATGGCTACATGGCTTTGCAAATTGTTGAGCGTAATTGGTTTCAGTTGGTAGAACAACCACTTCCAGCGGCGATCAATATAGTGAAAGAATTTTACGTCAACGCCATGGAACATGTCAATCACGTAGTCATGGTTCGGGGTAAACCGGTGGCGTTTCATGCCAATGCTATCAACGAGTATTTTGGGTTAGAGGCACCACTAACTGACCGATATGAAGATGGTTTTCCCGAGTTAGATGAGTTGATTGTCAGATTATGCAAACCAGGCACTCAATGGGTAATTCAAGCCGGAACGGATGAAAAGATAAGTTTTCCCCACTCAGCACTTAGTCGATATGGAAAAGCTTGGTATGCATTTATGTGTGCCCGTTTAATGCCCACGCGCCAGCAAAATAATGTAACTAAGGCACGGGCTCGGCTATTATATGGGATTGTTCATCATCATTTCCGTGTGAACAACTCCATTGCATTTTATAATGTCGATGTGGGGGAGTGTATACTAGAGTCTATTCACCGGTTGTTACGAGGGAGTACTACGGGAGGTTTGCTGCATGGTTTCTTAATCACTGATTTGTGTTGTAAAGCTGGAGTGCAGTGGAAACCTTCCGAGCCTGTCCAACAACCGATGGCTATTATTGATCATGCGAAAATTGAAAGGTACAAGGCATGGGATGGAGCGAGATCACATCCACGTGGAGAAGGCTATATTATGATCCGGTAACCCTCACCACCAGTTAGAGCGGAACCAATGCAAGAGCAACCACCTCGGGCTTCACAGAATCAATTTATGTGGTTGGCCCAGCGTCAAGATTTAATGCATCAGTACAATGCCAATGCATTCAACACGCTTACTGATGCGTTTTCCCGCTGCAATCCTAGTGCACATCCGGTGGTCATGCCTATTCCTCCAATTCTGCCAACATATCCTCCTTCGGAAGACGAGCAGTAACTTGTTCTCAGGGTAGTCCTCATACTTTTATTTGATTTATTTTGACGTAATGAGGACATTACTTGAGTTAAGTTTGGGGTATTATGTTTCTGCTTGGTTAATTAGTGAATTAGTGAAAATTTTCAAGAATCATGTTAGTTACTGTAGTTACTAAGTTGTTTAGTCTTTATAATTGTTCGTATTCATGGTATAAAAAAAATAAAATATCAATTACAAATCAGGGATAAAAACGCTATGCGATTAAATAGAATAGCCTTAATAGCCATCCACAGCTGGCCGCAGGTCCAACTACGGCAGTTGTAGGTGTACCTGCGGCTCCCTTGGGTGGGGCCCACTCCTTCGGCTCAGTCCAGTTCGAGTTGCAAAGGAGTTCTCACAAGCTGAAAATGCCAAATCAGAGATAAAAACGCTATGCGATTAAGCAGAATAGCCTGAAATTCTGGTTTTCCCAGGCCAAACTGTGGATTTTCATATGATTCATTGGTATTAACCCAAACACAAGGTACACTATACCGATGATCCCAGTAATTACAAATCACACTCGGCAATACCTCGCAAAGGTCACCCCAAATGTACAGATCCCCGGCGGGGGTGTCATACATTGTCATCTGTAAATGTACAGATCCCCGGCGGGGGTGTCACGCATTGTCATCTGTTGATATACAGATCCCTGGCGGGGGTGTCATGCATTTTCATCTGCCAAAGTACAGATCCCCGGCAGGGGTATCACGCATTTTCTTCCGTTGATGTACATGTCAACAAAGGTTAAGCAACCTTGACTTTATTTCAGCCGATGGCAAGTAAACCCATCAAAGCATTGGAAGCCATCTGATGATTTCATTCGGTGATGCACACGTCAACAAAGGTCAAACAGCCTTGGCATTATCCCCAGCAGGGATTTCATCCGTTGATGTACATTTCAGTGACGGTCAGGCAATCCTGATAACACAGACTGTTGGCAGTAACTCCCACAGAGAATCCTCATCAGGGAAGACTGATGATGGAATATATTATACACATCCTCAACAGACAGAAGACATCCCCACAGAGTCTCTTGTACATGAGAGATACATCTTCAGTGAAAGTCTGTACCAAGGATTAAGGGCTTTGGTGATAATCCCAACGTCAACATCCTAGAAGTTCATGGTAGCTATGAATTATACGTCCAAACAGTTTATCAAAGTGTTCATGAATCACTCTGCTCCCGGTAGAAGTCAAGGGGAGCCGACAATCATCCCACCAAGTTGGAGAACAATCCAACAAACCACATATATTTGCATCATGTTGTTGTACATTGCATCATGATGATCTTGTTACATTTCAAGTGTCTAGTATTCTTTATCATATCCATGCCATTTCATTGCATGAATATGATAAAGAGGGGCATCTGTAGACACTCAAAAATTTTTGCATACCTATTACTAACATTGCAAGAGGGCAGAATCGTCTTTCAAAGATAACCTTGGAAGACAGCTCAGTTCAATCCCAGAGATAACCCAAGGATATTCAGTATGACCATCTTAGAGATAACCCCGAGACATCCAGCTCAGTCCCTGAAATACCACCGGAAGTTTCAACCTCATCCCCAGAAACAACACCGGGAGTTTCAGTTTCAACCTCGGAGATAACCCTGAGGAATGCAGTTCAAATACCAAAAATCACACCAGAAAAGACCGTGTCATTTCGAAGATAACCCCGAGATACTCAGTCTCAGTCTCGAAAATAACACCGGGAAAGATAGTATCAAGCTCGGAGACAACCCCGAGGCATACAGCTGCAGTTTCGGAGATAACCCCGGAAATGCTTGTTTCAAACCCATGCGATCAGCTTCAACACTTGGCAATAACCCCGAGGCACTCATTCCTCAAGCCCAGAGACACCCTGAGGACGGTCAACACTTGTAGCAGTCAAATCTCAGAGATAACCCTGAGCAACGACCACTAAAATAGCTCAAACCGGACATAACCCCGGTGAGGGGCAGGATCGTTATTTTGCCATCCCACATTGCACCGTCTCAACAACATTCATACATACATTCTACACATTAATGTCCTACAAGAACCAAAGAGCTCCAATCCCGAGTGACTACTGCACAAGACAGCACACCGAATAGAATTTGAAGCTTGAAGACCAAGGGGATGGTCCCATCTTCCTAACTTCGTACAACCTCTAATCCCATGTCATTGTGTAGCTCTCGACAACAGCATACCGTAAAAGGTCTTATACACCTCTATCGGATGCCCGGATTGAAGTTCTAAAATTTCGAGCAGACATTACATTGCACGCGTGCACGTACTTCGAGATGACGGGACCCGCGGAACCTAGGGCACCCCGGGCAGTCGCAGGTGCACCTGCGACTCCCCCCTCTATAAATAGAGGGCTTGGGACAGCCATTTTGTATAGAGAAAAGGCGAGGAAGTCATGTCCAATTTGTTCTGTACACACCCTAAACTGAGTGTTTTCTCATTTCAAACACTTGTAAGATTATATTTGGCTATATTTTTACCAGCGGGAGCCGAGTGTTCATTCATTTAAAGTCATTGAAGTCTTCTTTAGCAGTCCACTGTAAGCCTTCTTACACTTTCTAAAACCTTTCTCCACTACTGTGCACACAAAGTTCTGCACGTTGAGAGTCGTATTGCGTGTGTATGCCCGGACTTCGATCCGTGGCTTTTATTTCTTTTTGTATATATATATATATATATATATATATATATATATATATATATATATATGTAGCTTTTATTTCTTTTTGTATATTATATATATATATATATATATATGGACTAACATTATCGAGTTATGTCTCGATTGAGCCTGGATTCACGTCCGGAGCGTTTATTTGCTTATATATATATATATATATATATATATATATATATATATATATATATATATATACATTTTTGTCAGGCCTGGAGTTTACTTCGTGGCCTTTTACTGCTTTATTTACATTTAGTCCTGCCTGGAGTTTACTTCGTGGCGGTTGATCGTATTTATTGCTTTATTTACATTTCTGATCCCCCATGGAGGTGCTTCGTGGTGGTTGATCATGTCTCTATATATATATATTTACCGCTTTTATATATTTTTAATCCCCCATGGAGGTGCTTCGTGGTGGTTGATTGTCTACACATATATATATTTATGGCTTTTATATATATAACTGTTTACAGCTTCCATATAAATTGCTGCATCATGTGAGCCTAGGAATCATGTGATCACAGATTCAGTTTACTGAATCTAGATTCGGTTCCCGTGATGGACATTTTCAGCTATACATGGCTTGTAAATTATTCGCGTGGTTCAAATTTTCTTAGATGGCTCTCATGCTCACAAGGAGTTCGGCATTGCTATATATATTATTTTCTCGAAGATGCTTCACATCTCAAAAATAAAAGCAATCAAGTCGAACATTTAATAAAAATAGAAGTATCAAAGGCCTCAATTACTATTGAGTATAGGGTTTGAAAAACCTCTTTTTACAAAACATCACTGCTATATCTTGTTAAAACTGAATTTTATATAAAATTCAAACCCTGTGTATATAGGTGCGAATGAGGAATAGCACTACTTCCAAATAACTGCACATTGACCCACACACACACGCATTCATATAACAGTTTAATTGAAAAGTGGCGGTCACCGTGACAACACGGATGTCGAGGGGTGCCTAACACCTTCCCTCTGCATAAGCAAGTCCTAATGAATCTCAGTTTCACAGACTCGTTTAGCAGTGTCACATCACTGGGTCAATGTGTAAACTTTTTTTTCAGTTGTGTTGGTACAACCATTTAAAAAACCAACTGGCGACTCTTACAGTCCAATCGTCGACATATAAATGTCGGACCTTTTTACAACTTGTTTTTTCAAACAAATCTCACCTAACATGAGAACACCAAAAGACAAGAATAGAAAAGGGACAAATAAAATCCCAGCGTCGACAGGTGGTGACTCTGCTGGGGACTTCCAGTAAGAGGACTTAAGTCACTATTACAAGCTTTTCAAAACTGTTATATGCTTGTGTGTGGATGTTGCATTTACATTTGATGGATGTGTACGAATGCATTTACTTACTGTACTTAATGCTTTACACTATATCTGCTTGTGATATTAGTGCTTCGCACATATCATCATTTTCATAAAACGGTGAGACACGTAGTATGTGAATGTATGTTGTGTGGTTCCTCCATCAGGAGGCTATCCTGTCGGTGTTTGATTACTTGACTCGTAGGAAGACTAATTCCAACGAGGCTCAGGAAAGGCTCCACCCAAATTCGCTCCAGTTGAAAGACCGGATTAACTTCATGTCGAGTAAATTGCGATGATTTGGGAACCTTCATTCCAAAAAGCCGCGAGAGTAACCTAAGATAGGTCAGCCTCTGATAAACCAAACGCGGAGGAAAGTCTCTTCATGCTCTCTCATTTCAAAAATTACTCATAAAGTAAATTACTTGTAATTTCATTCCATATTAATCTCCACGTAATGAAAAATATAAAGAAATATGTGTACACACATATTTACAAAATATTAACATGCTATCCTGTATTACAAACAACTAACATCCGTTTTGCAGGATAATACTCCTAAAACAGATACGTCATATAGCATGTAAACATTTATACATTCCCTGAAACTAAACTACGTCAGTTTTACGCAGGGAAACAATCGGACCTATTACGCATTCAAATTCCAAAAAGGCCACGAGCCTACAACCAATTATGTCTTCATTTGACCAAGCTAATCTTAATCCTGTCTCCCACGAGGAATTCGATGGATTAAGTAAACAAATCATAAATTTGGTTGTTCTGCTTAAAGAACTATACCAATCTACTCAGGGTACAAGGATACCCATACATACTGAATCTTCTGCACATGGAGGAACACAAGGTGCGGACAAAGAAGCTCCCGTACCTAATCTTCAGTTGGATATAACCAACAAAATTCATTATACCACCCATGTCAAAGACGATCTAAACATCGGTGATATCAGAAAGAAAGTCCTTCAAATGGAAGAGACCATCCATTCTATCAAAGCGATTAGAGCACATGGGAGTGTTTCATATGCAGACCTTTGTATATTCCCTGGTGTGCATTATCCAGAGAAGTTCAAGACTCCTGACTTTGAAAAGTATGACGGGTTAGGAGACCCTTATACACATTTGAAGGTATTCATTGGAGAACTCGAATATTATGCCGAGGACGAGAAGCTCAGGATGCAGCTGTTCTAGAAAATTCTAACTGGAGAAGCCCGATCGTGGTATACCAGATTAGACAACTCCAAGATCCATAGCTGGGAGGAGCTAGCACATGCCTTCCTCAGTCAGTACAGCTTTCAGTCTCAGATGGCCACTGACAGGTACCAAATTACTAAAGTCAGGAAACAAACCAATGAATCTTTCAAAGAGTATGGTCAAAGGTGGAGGCGCCTTGCTGCTCAAGTTGTTCCCTCTATGAATGAGTCAGAAATGGTTATGACCTTTATAGACATACAAGAAGCTCCTTTCTATGAGAGGGTTTTAGCTGGTATTGGCAAGCCATTCTCTGAAATGATTAAACATGGGGAGATGGCTGAGATGGGATTAAAGTAAGGAAATATTCAAGACCTAGCTTCCCTCAAAGCTGTTGCCGAGCACATCCAGTCTAGAAATTATGGAAACAACCCCCGGAGGGTCTATAAATAGAAAGAGGAGAATGTTTCATTGATACTACAAGGTCAGAAAGGCAGTCAGAATATGCCTATCCAAAGGAGAAATTACACTCCCTTTCAAGCACAGTCTTCAAACCCTCCATTGCCTAAAGGTGGAGAAGTCAGACGCACTCGAGTGTTCACACCCCTAGGAGACTCACTCGAGAACATTCTCAATCTTCTGACCACTCAGAAGAAAATTACATATCTTCTTCCACCAGCCAACCTGAATGGGAGGGGTTTCAATGCTACTCGGAAATGTGCTTATCATGTCGGGGCACCGGGACATGATACTCAAGATTGCTGGGCCTTGAAACACAAGATCCAGGATTTGATTGATAGCGGTGAGATTGTGGTCACCAAGCCCAATCAACCCCATGTTCAAGACAACCCTCTTCCTCAATACAAAGAAGAAGAGGTCAATATGATTAATTGGAGCAGTGGACAGATTTTCAACTTTAATGGTGGATCTTCCCAAACCAGCAAGGATGGTGCTGACAAATGGGATTTTGTAAAGTTCCAGTATACGATGGAACGAAAAATGAATGCTCTGCGTGAGCAACTTAACCAATTGGCAGAATTGGTGGTCCATCAGCATTAAGCCACCCGCCAATTATTTAGTCAAGAGCATACCAGTCTCCTTCCTCTTGTTACAAACACTCCACCGTGTGCTCCAAAAAATGAAACACTGGAGGATAAAATTGCAAAAAGAGCAAATGCCAAAGCTAGTCGGGATTTTGCCAACAAAAGGGAATTTACATACCTAGGCCAACCGATGGAAGAAATATTGCAGATGCTGATAAATGAAGGAAGAATCACAAATCTGCTACCTCCAATCAGCCCGCGTTCAAGACGATTTGATTTCAATAGAGTGTGCCAATATCACTCCCAATCTCGCGGTCACATCACAGAAGAATGTTGGGCACTCCGCCACCTTATTCAGAATTTAATTCACAGCGGTGTCCTGCAAATGGCAGACGATGATGATGTGATACTAGAAAGTGAGGACGCGTTTCCTACAAAGTGGAAGGAAGTCGTAGGAGTCATATCTTCTGAGACAGATGCAGCTACTCCCTCACATATAATCCAACCAATCCAACTCAAGGGTGTTGACAATCCTTTGCAAGTGGCTGCACCAAAGTCAATTATCTTGCCATGCAGACCACAACATCCTATTGTCAGCCTACAAAAAGTTCCATGGAATTATGGAGGGGTTGAAGGATCCACATCTCACATAACTGCTGCAGTGTCGAAGGATAATCCACTGTATCTTCCCCCACGGGTGATGAAGCCTACCATCAAGTCAAAGGGTAAGATTCCCATGGAAAAAGTGGAAGAATTTCTCCGTACTATGGGCCATAATGAAGCCAAAGTGGTTTTAAGCTTAAGAGAAGCTCCACATCAAGTTTCCATACTGGACTTAGTTTTCTCTTCCGAAGATCATAGAAAGGTATTGCTCGGGGTTTTGGAAGAAGCCCAACTACCTAAGTTAATAGATATTGAGAAATTCCAGCACCTGGTGGATCACATTTTTAACAACAATGTGATATCTTTCACTGACGATGATATACCTCCCGAAGGGACCGGTCATTGCAAGCCGTTGCATATAGCGGTTTTATCTTCCAGATACATCGTGGGAGGAGTTTTGATAGATGGAGGGTCATCTTTGAATATTTGTCCTTATGCCACTTTGGTGAAGATGAACATCAATCTCAATCAGATCCGAAACAGCCATACGGCATTGATACAACCTGCTTTTGGGAAGACCGTGGATTCATATGGCTGGGGTCGTCCCCTCCACTCTTCATCAACAACTTAAATACATTATCAACAACAGCCTAGTCACCGTCGACGCTGAGCCAGAATGTCCTGAACAAGGTGACATACCACTCATCAGCTTCAATTCAGAAGTTGAGCCAGTCAATTTTCATGCCCTAGAGGTGAGCAACACTCACTACCATCCTGTTAGGGCGCCACCTCTTATACCCCAGATTTCTGCCAAAGTAATGTCTGCAAGCCAAGAAATGATGTCATTGGGTTATCAACCTGGACAAGGGTTGGGCAAAGATCATCAGGGCATCAAGTGCCCCATCCAAGTTCCCAGTCAAACAGGGACAGCCGGACTAGGCTATACTGCTAGTTCCAGTAGCAAGAATCCTCATAAGCACAAACAGATTTATGACGCCCCCAAAATAGGTATACATCACCTATTCAGAGTCGCCAAATACATGGTACAAAATACAAATACAAACTTCTTTTATACAATACGATAACAGCGTAGCTTAGAGTTTTTACACGAATATTGTCTTCTAGACAGTATTTAAACTCAAATGAAGTCCTCATTACATTTATTATCACTCTATTTCATAGAATAGTGAGGACTACTATAGTCACCATCTCGGACCGTCACTCTGTTCTCCGACTAGTCCCAGCTATATTCTCATTTCCTGAAGAAAACAATGAAAGCAAAGGGTGAGCTCAACTAGCCCAGTAAGAAATATTATGAGTAAGATAATGCAGAATAAATTATCGTTAGCCTTCAACAACGTTAAACTGATAAAAATATAATAAACATCAAGTTTAACTGCAGCGGAACAAGCAATCCATTAGAAGAGTCAAGTAGAGCATGATATCTACTATCTTCTATTATTTAAAAAGTTTATCATCAATTTTATCGCTGAGACTCAGCTTAATAATTAATCTACATCATCGAATCATTCCTGCACTACGGCCAAGGATATTCATTAGTATCATGACCACGAATTATTCATGCACTACGGGCCAAGGATATTCGTGTTTTCATCAATAGTCATGATCATACCAACAACTGTCTATCAATGCACTACGGGCCAATGAGGACTCTTACCACATCATTTGTAACATTACGATCATGATTATACCGAATAATTCCTGGTCATAATCATACCAAATCCATCTATACACTACGGGCCACAGATGACTTTCATCATAATATAAGCATAAGGATGATGATAATGATATAAGAATTCAATTAAAAGAAAGTAACAAAAAAAATTTTAAATATTTATAATTTAATTTATCCAGAATTCAATAATGTCCAAATTATCAACATGATATTGCTTTGTGGAGTAAAATTCAAGAATGATATTGTATCAAACATAATTTGGACCGAAAAGAAATTAATTTTTATCATGAATAGTACTCCGGGTGAATAGTAACCCGTAAATAGTAACTCGATAAGAAAAGTATCCCGAATCATTGGGTGAATAATATTCGAGTGAATAGTAACCGAGTGAATAGTAACCCACGAATAGTACCCCAAGTGAAAATATTGATATTTAATAAGAAAGTTCAGATAATTATTCCAATGAAACGATACTGGATGAAGAGCAAAACTCAAGGATATTCTACTAATTTCAGGAATTATAGAAGCAATACTTACCACAGTAAGTTTAGATTTAAGAATATGAAAAGAAATAATATACGAAACTGTAAATGGATTTTCACCCGTCATGCGGTAGTCCGCGTAGACAGATCATTTCCATAATTTAATAACAATTGAATACGAAGGGTTATTAACCAGGCATGCGGTAGTTCGCGTAGATAGGTTATTCCCACAGAATAATAAAGAATAGAATAACAAAAGATTTTACCATGCATGCGGTAGTCCGCGTAGACAAGTTATTCCCACAGAATAATAAAGAATGGAATAACAAAAGATTTCACCATGCATGCAGTAGTCCGCGTAGACAGGTTATTCTAACAGAATAATAAAGAATGGAATAACGAAAAGATTTCACCATGCATGCGGTAGTCCGCGTAGACTATTCTCACATAATAATAAAGAATGGAATAACAACCCATACGAGTATTGAAAGAAAACAACTCTCTTCATGAATACGAAATAAATAATACCCCTTACGAATACAACAAATAATATTCCTTACGAATAATGAACGAAGATAATATTTCTTACGAATACGAAAAATAATTTCGTAAGTGAATATGAAATAAATAACACCCCTTACCTTAGTAGAAGATTGAATACTGAAGTAGGGTAGTAGTAGAATACTCCTTTTCTTTCTCTCTATAGTTTCTCTCTCTAGAGTTTCAGTGAATTCGTAAGAAATAATGAAGGAATGAGCTTCTATTTATAGGAAAAAGGACTGAATAGTAACTAATTCATGAATGGCCCAGATTAATTTACTTTTAAACGGACGGTCCATATTGATTTACTATTAAAACTTAAAGCAACGGTCCATACTGATTTACTATTAAAACTTTAAACCAGCGATCCATATCGATTTACTATTATAACTTTCCACCAGCGATCCATATTGATTTACTATTATATCTTCAACCAACGGTCTAAAAAATTAACATATCTCCTCATGGAATAATAAGTCAAACTTATAACAAACACCACATAACAAATCCCTCTATTTATATCAAAAATTAAATAAATATTTACCATAAATCACTTATCTTTAATAAACACATTTTTAATCTATTAACAATTATTCATCATTAATATTATAACTCACAATATTTAACAACCAAATCATTCCCAGGAAAGAGTGGGCTTTCCGATAAGGATTTCTCCCTATTGACGCGCAATTAGGTGACCAAATCTCTCCTCGACAGAACTTTCTAGACATTGTCAATATTGCAAATAATAATATGAATTACTTTGTCGTCTCAATTATTGATTTACTAATAATAAATATTATGCAAATGATACTGTGACAATAATTGAATCAAATAACGTGAGATATTCTGCAGCAATTACTGTAGCAATAATTGAGTATAACTGAGTGACTTCTTACGTAAGCATCAATAATCAATACCGTGTGCTACTATGCAACCACGCATATTACTGTTCTTTTACCACCGGGTATTTCAACAGTTTAACGGTAAAACTTTCGCCGTTATTTTTATAAAAAGATATTTTTGTCGTTTTCTAACTCCGACAGTTATTCCGTTGTGGGGTCCACCAAAGATGGTATCGTCGTACGGATATTCTCCGACCAAACGAATATTCCCCGACACAATGAATATTTTATATCAACTTGCTTACTTTACAAAATTTTCACATATCACCCTTAACTTTAACCCTTTATCAATTTAACAATTAAATAGAATAATAATTATAAGAAAATTGAATACTTTCATTTCATAAAATTTGGGGTCTTACAATCTCCCCTCCTTATGAAATTTCGCCCTCGAAATTTACGTACGTACCTGGTATGCCGAAGAGGTGAGGATACCTTATTTAGATTCTAACTCTTGAGGTATAACCTTTGAGTGTCGAATATGTTCCTTCTTATCCAAGATTTTAACACGTATCTCCTCATACTTTAAATCTTCTGCTATCTCGTCTAGTTCTAATTCAATAATATGGTTCGAGTCGTCCACATATTTACGTAACATCGATACGTGAAAAATGTTATGAACGCGCGACATACTTGGCGGTAAAGCAAGTCTATAGGCCACAGTTCCTACTCGATCGAGGATTTTAAATGGGCCAATAAAATTGACGGTGTAGATTTCCTCTCTTCGTCGATTCTTGCTTTTAGAATAACGCCTTCTTGAACCTTTTTCTTCACATTCATCAGCTCAGAATCTATAGCTTGAGCAGCTTTAACTTTATCGATTAAAGTCGATTCTAATCATATATTCACTATCTTCACGTAGTTTCTTGGAGTCTTTAACTCTATCTCCATCTTTTGTAAGTCGTACGAAATGGGTCTTTGTGTTTAACAACGTCACACTCGTAACCGCATATGATCTTCTACTCAACGCGTCAGCTACCACGTTCGCTCTTCCACGATGGTATTGAATGGTATGGTCGTAATCTTTAACAGCTCGAGCCAACGTCTTTGGCACATGTTACGTTTGTTCTGGGTAAAGAAATATTTGAAGGTTTTAGAATGGGTTTTGTACTGGGTCAATACAAAATTCGATTTCACGCTCTGGGGATAGGCCAGAAAACTCTTCAAGTAATACGTCAGGAAATTTATTAACAATAGAAATATCATTCAAATCTGACGTATTTTTGTTTAAATCTATGACATGGGCTAAGAAATCTTGACATCCGTTTTTCAATAAACGAATAGCTTTATGGCTTGATATGACAATGATTAACTTTAGTGGTTTGGTTGCTTAAATTCGCATAATAGGTTGGTTAAGAATATGAAAGCTAACAACCTTACGAAAATAATCAATTTTTGCATGATGAGTAGTTAATCAATTAATCCCTAAAATCGCATCAAACGGAAGTATTTTCAAAGAAATAAGGTCGACAGGTAATGTGCGAGTGCCGATTTGGATCAAAAAAGACTTATAAACAGTGGATGTAATGAAGGTTTCTCCAAACGGAGTTTCAACAGATAAGTCAAAGTCTAATTTCTCCAGAGTTAAATTAAAACGTTGAGCGCAAGTAGAAGAAATAAAAGAATGGGTAGAACCGGTATCTAATAAGGTATAGACTTCGCAAGAATTTATAATTAACTAACCCGTGCTAACTTCGTTCGGGTTACTCGCTTTTTGAGAAGTCACAAAAAATGCTCTTCCTGAAACCACTGACTTTGTTTTGTCCGTATCCGCCTTTGGTGCCACCATCCCAACTGGACTTGATTTCGCTACAGGACAAAATCGAGCTATGTGACCATTTTTTCCATAACTAAAACATACCTTGGAAGGCTGTGAACAGTTTAGAATTATGTGTCCCTCCTCTCCACATCTGTAGCATCTAATTGGCGGTCATTCTCCTCCCCTAGAATTTGTTGCTGGTGCTGCTGTCGACGTCTTCCCATCATCATTAAATCTTCTCTTCTTGAACTTTCTACTTGAATCATTTCTTCTATTATCTTGGCCATGATTACCACAAAAGTGGTTACCATTTCTGGCATGATAATTTCCTCCAGATGGTTATCATTGTTCCGATGATCGTTGCCACCAGTACGATTATTATCGTGTTGTTGGTCGTCGGTGACTCAACGGTCTCATGTGCTTCATTGCTTATCTCAATATTTTTAGATGTCATTCTCAAACACTATCACAAAATAAGGGTTAATTGACATACCACATATTATCCTGATACTCTGACTGACCAAATAAATACCAAATAAACTTAGGTATGTCATACTAGCGAAGGAATTTCCCGTCTCTCCCCACCTAGTTTTAGTCTCACATCTCAGCCAAGGATCATATCCTTAAGCTTTGATACCAACTGTGACCCGCATCCAGGACTTGGATAGCACCTCACAATGATACCTATCAACTTGCCACCGTTACTCACGGCGTCCCCTACAGAAAGTCTGGCTTCGGTGCATCCCAAGACTTGGAAGTCACCAGATAAAGGCTCGGGGCTCTTTTCTATGGCCTTGATACCAACTGTGACCCGCATCTAGGACTTGGATAGCACCTCACAATGATACCTATCAACTTGTCACCGTTACTCATGGTGTCCCCTACGGAAAGTCTGACTTCGGTGCATCCCAAGACTTGGAAGTCACCAGATAAAGGCTCGGGGCTCTTTTCTATGGCTTTAATACTAACTATGACACCCCCAAATAAAGACTTGGAAGTCACCATATGTTCTCAATCTCTGATTTATTATTGATGAAGGCTATTGATAATGTAATTCTCATAGTCATAATATTCTTTACTGGGCTAGTTGAGCTCACCCTTTTGTTTCACAATTTCTTTCAGGTAGTAAGAGTGTATGTGAGGCCCTCAAAACAGGTATACATCACCCATTCTGAGTCGTCAGATACATGGTACAGAATACAACTACAAACTTAATTATAAAACTATCGTGTAAAATACGACAAAACATAGCTGAGAGTTTAAACAAGAATATTGTCATCTAGACAATATCCACACTCCATGGAGTCCTCATTATAATTATTATCACACTATTTTATAAAAATAGTGAGGACTACTATAGCCACCACCTCGGACCATCACTCCATTCCCTGACTAGCCCCAGCTATATATTCTCATTTCTTGAAGAGAACAGTGGAAGGAAAGGGTGAGCTCAACTAGCCCAGTAAGAAATATTATGACTAAGATAATACAGAATAAATTATCATTAGCCTTCAACAGTATAACAACTGATAGAATACAATAGACAACAAGTTTTAGATCAATAACTGCAGCGGAACAAGCAATCCATTAAAAGAGTCAGGTAGAGCATGATATCTACTATTTTCTATGATTTAAAAGTTTACCATCAATTTTATCGCTGAGACTCAGCTTAATAAATAATCCACATCACTGAATTATCCATGCACTACGGGCCAAGGATATCCATTAGTATCACGACCACGAATTATCCATGCACTACGGGCCAAGGATATTCATGTTTTCACCAATGGTCATGAACATGCCAAACAATAATTTATCTTTGCACCATTGGCCGAAGTGAATGCATGGTCATGATCATACCAATAACTGTCGCTGAGACTCAGCTCAATACATAATCCACATCACTTATAACATTACGGTCATGATTATACCGAATATTCCCTGGTCATAAAAATACCAATCAACAGTCCATCTATGCACAATGGCCAAAGATGACTTTCATCACAATATAAGCATGAGGATGATGACAATGATATAAGAGCTAAATTAAATAAAAGCAAGGATAAATTTTAAAGATCTATAATTTAATTTATCAAGAATTCAATAATATCCAAATTGTCAACATGATACTGCTTTATGGGTTAAAATTCAAGAATAATATTTTTTCAAAAATGATTTGGACCAAAAAGAAATTAATTTTTATTATGAATAGTACTTCGGGTGAATAGTATCCGAGTGAATAGTACCCCGTGAATAGTACTTTGGGAATAATACTTTTTAAAAAGTATCCCGTTAATAGTACTTCGTGAATAGTATCCCGTGAATAGTACTTCGTGAATAGTACTTCGTGAATAGTACTTTGCGAATAGTACCGTATTTATGAATAGTACTGTATTTATGAATAGTGTCATAAATAGTACTCTGTGAATAGTACCGTACGTATGAATAGTATCGTATAAATGAATAGTACCCATGAATAGTACTCCAGCATGAAAAGCTTAAAATTTAACAAGAATGTTCAGAAAATTATCCTTGTGAAACGATACTAGATGAAGCGCAAATTTCAAGGATATTCTACTAATTTTACAGAGTATAGAAGCAATACTTCAACAAAATGAGTGTAGAATTAGGGATACAAAACGAAATAATATTACTTACATATTATAGAGTATGGAAGAAAATATTATTTTATACGAATATTGAACAAAAATAATATTCCTTACGAATACGAAAGAAATAATACTCCT
Organism: Panax notoginseng; assembly: GCA_016801055.1. Taxonomy (NCBI): domain Eukaryota; kingdom Viridiplantae; phylum Streptophyta; class Magnoliopsida; order Apiales; family Araliaceae; genus Panax; species Panax notoginseng. Next base: position 29,365,779 of record CM029023.1, on the reverse strand, counting down.
TACGAATAAGAAATAAATAACATCCCTTATGAATATTGACGAAAATAATATTCCTTACGAATATTAAACGAAGACAATGAATATTGAACGAAAATAATATTCCTTACGAATATTGTACGAAAATAATATTCATACGAATACGAAAAATAATATCTCTTCAGAATATGAAATAAATAATACTCCTTACGAATAAGAAATAAATAACATCCCTTACGAATATTGAACGAAAATAATATTCCTTACGAATATTAAACGAAGAATATGAATATTGAACGAAAATGATATTCATTACGAATATTGAACGAAAATAATATTCATACGAATACAAAAAATAATATATCTTCAGAATATGAAATAAATAATACCCTTTACCTTAGAAGAAGACTGGATACTGGAATAGTGAAGTAGCAAACTTCTCTTCTTCTTTCTCTCTATAGCTTCTCTCTCTATAATTGCTCTTGTGAGTCTTAGCGAATTGGTGAGAATAAAAGAAAAATGAGCTTATATTTATAGGAAAATATAGTTTCGATAATTACACGTTTTGGGGCTCGAAATATTATAGCATAATACTTTCATCTTTTCCTTCATTTTTAATTTAGTCCTGCAAGTATTATCAAACTTGCACCACCTCCCCTAATAGTACATCATGTGAATTAATAGTACATTCATGTGAATCAATAGTTTTATACATGTGAAAAAAATAGTTACAGTATAGTACCTTCATCTATACCTCCATTTTTAATTTAGTCATGCAAGTATTATCAATCTTGCACCACCTCCCCTAATAGTACATGCATGTGAATCAATAGTATACACATGTGAACAAACAGTTATAAGCATGTGAATTAATAGCAATTAATTGCTCATTTATCTGATTAATTACCCGATTGGTCAATATAACCTCCAGACATCAATTATTATCGAAATAGATGTCGATTTCCACTAACACTAATAATCTCAACACAATAGAAATATCAATTTCATTTTTAATCAATACGAACTTATTCATCATTAATATTATAACTCATAATATTTAACAACTAAATCATTCCCAGGAAAGAGGGGGCTTTCTGATAAAGATCTCTCCCTATTGGCTCGCAATTAGGTGACCAAATCTCTTTCCTCGACAGAACTTTCTAGATATCGTCAATATTATAAATAATAATATAAATAACTTTGTCGTCTCAATTATTGATTTAAAAATATTACGCAGATGATACTGTGACAATAATTGAATAAAACTGAGTGACTTCTCACGTAAGCATTAATAATCAAAGATATTATACAATACAGTGTGCTACTATGTAACCACGCGTATTACTATACTTTTATCACCGATAATTTTATGACAACTTGCTTACTTTGAAAAATTTTAACATATCACCCTTAACTTTAACCTTTTATCAATTTAACCATTTACTAAATAAAATAATAATTATAAGAAAATTGAATACTTTCATTTCATAAAATTCGGAATCTCATAATCTCCCCTCCTTATGAAATTTTACCCAAGAAATTTACGTACCTGGTAGTTCGAAGAGATGAGAATACCTTGCTTTCTTTTCAGATTGTACCTTACCGACTAATTCTAATGTACTATGATTTTTCCATTGCTCATCTCCTGTATTTCAGATATCATACTAGAATACATCTTCAAAACAAAGGTTAATTGACATGTCACATATTATCCCTATATTGTGACCGACCAATTAAATAACAAATAAGCTTAGGTAGGTCATACTAGCGAAAGAATTACCCGTCTCTCCCCTCGTAGTTCTAGTCTCACATCTCAGCCAGGGATCATATCCCTAAGCTTTGATATCAATTGTGACGCCACCAAAACAGGTATACATCACCCATTCTGAGTCGCCAGATACATGGTACATAATACAACTACAAACTTTATTATACAACTGTCGTGTAAAATACGACAAAACATAGCTGAGAGTTTAAACAAGAATATTATCTTCTAGACAATATCCATACTCCATGGAGTCCTCATTACAATTATTATCACACTATTTTATAAAAATAGTGATGACTACGAAAGCCACCATCTCGGACCATCACTTTATTCTCTGACTAGTCCCAGCTATATATTCTCATTTCTTGAAGAGAAAAGTGGAAGGAAAGGGTGAGCTCAACTAGCCTAGTTAGAAATATTATGACTAAGATAATGCAGAATAAATTATCCTTAGCCTTCAACAGTATAACAACTGATAGAATACAATTGACAACAAGTTTTAGATCAATAACTACAGCGGAACAAGCAATCCATTAAAAGAGCCAGGTAGAGCATGATATCTACTTTTGTCTATGATTTAAAAGTTTACCATTAATTTTATCGCTGAGACTCAGCTTAATAAATAATCTACATCACTGAATTATCCATGCACTACGGGCCACGGATATTCATTAGTATCACGACCACGAATTATCCATGCACTACGGGCCACGGATATTCGTGTTTTCACTAATGGTCATGAACATGCCAAACAACAATTCATCTTTGTACCCTTGTCCGAAGAGAACGCATGGTCATGATCATACCAATAACTGTCACTAAGACTCAACTCAATACATAATCCACATAACTTGTAACATTACGGTCATAATTATACCGAATAATCCCTGGTCATAAAAATACCAATCAACAGTCCATCTATGCACAACGGCCAAAGATGACTTTCATCACAATATAAGCATGAGGATGATGACAATGATATAAGAATTAAATTAAATGAAAGCAAGGATAAATTTTAAAGATCTATAATTTAATTTATCCAGAATTCAATAATATCCAAATTGTCAACATGATACTACTTTGCGGGGTAAAATTCAAGAATAATAATTTATCAAAAATGATTTGGACCGAAAAGAAATTAATTTTTGTCATGAATAGTACTTCGGGTGAATAGTACTTCGTGAATAGTACTTCAAAAATAGTACTTTTTGAATAGTATCCCGTGAATAGTACTTCGTGAATAGTATCCCGTGAATAGTACTTTGTGAATAGTACTTTATGAATAGTACCGTATTTATGAATAGTACTATATTTATGAATAGTACCCATGAATAGTACTCTGTGAATAGTACCATACGTATGAATAGTGCCATATAAATAAATAGTACACATGAATAGTAGTCTGGCATGAAAAGCTTAAAATTTAACAAGAATGTTCAGAAAATTATCTTTGTGAAACGATACTAGATGAAGCGCAAATTTCAAGGATATTCTACTAATTTCACGGAGTATATAAGAAATACTTCAACAAAATGAGTATAGAATTAGGGATACGAAATGAAATAATATTACTTACATACTACAGAGTATGGAAAAAAATATTATTTCATACGAATATTGAACAAAAATAATATCCCTTACGAATACGAAAGAAATAATACTCCTTACGAATAAGAAATAAATAACATCCCTTACGAATATTGACGAAAATAATATTCATTACGAATATTAAACGAAGACAATGAATATTGAACGAATATAATATTTCTTACGAATATTGAACGAAAATAATATTCATACGAATACGAAAAATAATATCTCTTCAGAATATGAAATAAATAGCATCCCTTACGAATAAGAAATAAATAACATCCCTTACGAATATTGAACGAAAATAATATTCCTTACAAATATTAAACGAAGATAATGAATATTGAACGAAAATGATATTCCTTACGAATATTGTACGAAAATAATATTCATACGAATACGAAAAATAATATCTCTTCAGAATATGAAATAAATAATACTCCTTACCTCAGAGAAGACTGGATACTGGAATAGTGAAGTAGCAGACTTCTCTTCTTCTTTCTCTCTATAGCTTCCCTCTCTATAGCTTCTATATCTATAATTGCTCTTGTGAGTCTTAGTGAATTAGTGAGAATGAAAGAAGAATGAGCTTCTATTTATAGAAAAATATAGTTTCGATAATTGCACGTTTTGGGGCTCAAAATATTACAGTATAATACCTTCATCTTTTTCTTTATTTTTAATTTAGTCCTGCAAGTATTATCAAACTTGCACCACCTCCCCTAATAGTACATCATGTGAATCAATAGTACATTCATGTGAATCAATAGTTCTATACATGTAAAAAAAATAGTTATAGTATAGTACCTTCATCTATACCTCTAGTTTTAATTTAGTCATGGAAGTATTATCAATCTTGTACTATCTCCCCTAATAGTACATGCATGTGTATCAATAGTACACACATGTGAATAAACAGTTATAAGCATGTGAATTAATAGCAATTAATTGTTCATTTATCCGACGATTGGTCAATATAACCACTAGACATCAATTATTATCGAAATATATGTCGATTTTCACTAACACTAATAATCCCAACACAATAAAAATATCAATTTCATCTTTAATCATACGAACTTATTCATCATTAATATTATAACTCACAATATTTAACAATCAGATCATTCCTAGGACAAAGGGGGCTTTCTGATAAGGATTTCTCCCTATTGGCGCGCAATTAGGTGACCAAACCCCTTTCCTCAACAAAACTTTTTAGATATCGTCAATATTACAAATAATAATATGAATAACTTTGTCGTCTCAATTATTGATTTAAAAATATTATGCAGATGATACTGTGACAATAATTGAATAAAACTGAGTGACTTCTCACGTAAGCATCAATAATCAAATATATTATACAATATTGTGTGCTACTATGCAACCGCGCGTATTACTGTACTTTTATCACTGATTATTTTATGACAACTTGCTTACTTTAAAAAAATTTCACATATCACCCTTAACTTTAACCTTTTATCAATTTAACCATTTACTAAATAGAATAATAATTATAAGAAAATTGAATACTTTTATTTCATAAAATTCAGGATCTCACAGTGTAGCTGGGTCGAACAGAGATAAGAAGGGAATAGTGTGATGGTCCGAGACTGTAGAAGTTTTCCAAAACATTATAAAACAACATATAATTGTATTGAGGACCTAAGATGGGTGTGTCGTATATTATACGTCACTTAATAAATTATTTTGGTGAACAACAATAGGGTGATGAGAACTCGACTTTAAAAGCGTCAAAAGTGCACCTCATTAGAATGGACAGGATAGTAATCTTCTCGTTCTACTTTGGAGTCTTGAAATAATTGTTGCTGTATTTTATATGGCATTGTAATAATTTGAGTTTGGATATTGTCTACAAGATAATATTTGTATTAACACTACTAGAAAATCGACCAATAACGACGAGATATAGCGACGGTCGGGGTGAAACCGTAGATATAGAATAATATACCGACACTCATGAGATGATTGTCGCTATAGAGAGAGAAAATGGCTCTATTCCGACGGTCACCTTTCGACCGGCACAATAGAGGAGAAAAATGGACCTATACCGAGCTTTGGTCGTAGATAATGAACTTCTCCCTCCTAAATGAAATTATCTGCCAAAATCTCCCTCCATTATTTTCACGCTCCAAAACACTCTCCCAGTCTACTCAGTTAAATCTCATACCCAACCATATCTAACTCCCTAAATCTCATTCCCACTCTCCCTAAAATCTGTCAACTTAGTGGCCCCTCACGACTAAAATTCCAGCTCCTCACCATTGAAATTCAAGCCCTAATCTCTTGTACTGCTGTAATTCAAGCCTTAATCTCTCATACTCAGGCCTAAATGTTTCATATCCACCCTTAATATCTTATACAAGAGCCTAAATCTCTCATACCGAGTCAAGCCCTAATTTCTACATTCTATGCTATTTTTTTATAATTGTGTCGACAGGTGAAAGAACTAGAAACAGAAGATGGGCTATACTTGGGATAATTTCGATGACGGAGGGTTTAGATCTACATCTGATGGGAGGCAGAATCAGTCGGTGGGGGATTTTAGGAACGGTGGATGGGGTGGAGGTGTTCCTTCAAGGTCTAAATCGACCCTGGATATTTATACGCGCACGCAATTGGAGGCTTCGGCCGAGGAAATGAGGATTTTTTTACAAGGAGGATGGAGGAGGACGGCCAAACCCCTACTCTCGCATAGGTCAGTCTCCCTCTTCTGCTGTCGTAGGTTAAATAAAATTAGATGGTACATTGTCTCTGATGCAATTTTAGGTATTGTTTGGCTATAATCACAAGTTTTATGTTTTTTCTTACTTTTGTTTGGTTAAAATTGCTTTACCAGTATTATGAATCATGATTTATGATTAATATATCTTATTATATATTAAGTGAGCTTTTTGTCATATTATTGTGCCTGTGATTTATTGGTTCACTGTGTTATGTTTAAATTAGTACATATGGGTCAGTAACTCCTTTTGTAGACATGTACATAAGAAGTTTAGCCAACTATATAAAGCTACAATTGGAGCTTATTTTGTGACCAAAGAGTTACAAATTGATGACAGGATTGTCACTCTATAAGTGCGTCATTACTACCATTTAGTTTTTCGTGTTTTATATATATATATATATATATATATATATATATATATATATATATATATATATATATATATATCCATATGTTGTGACGCCCCTAAAATAGGCCCAATCCACAACCCATTCTGAGTCGCCAAAATACATGGTACAGAAACAACTACAACTTTAATAAAACAATTGTCGTGCAAAATACGACAACACTTAAACTGTGAGTTTAAATACAAATATTGTCATCTAGACAATATCCACACTCAAATAAGTCCTCATTACAATTATTGATACATTATTTCACAAAAATGGTGAGGACTACTAAAATAACTTCTAGAACCATCATTGCATACCCCGACTGGTACTCGCTACATTCTCGCTTCCTGAGAAAAATGGAACAAAAAGGAAAAGGGTGAGCTCAACTAGCCCAGTAAAGAACATTATGACTAAGATAATATACAACAAATTATCGTTAGTCTTCAACAGGAAAAAATCTAATAGAATACAATAGACAACAAATTTTAAATCAATATTCGCAGCGGAAAATAATAATTCATAGAAGAGTTACGTAGAGAATGAAATCTACTATTATCTATGAATTTAAAAGTCCATCATCAATATTTTATCCCTGTAACATCAATCAATATTCATCTTTGTACTACAAGCCAAAGATATTCATCAGTTGGTCATGCTCATCTCAACACATGTTCATCTTTACACTACGGGCCAAAGATATTCATCAAAAATTATTCATCTTTGCACTACAGGCCAAAGATATTCAGTTATATCATCACTTAGGACTGAGGATTATGAAAAATACTTTAAAGGAAATGAATCCAGTGAAACAAAATAACAAATATTCAGGATTCGTATTTCGATTTATCCATGTCCAAAAATACCATATAAATAATCATAGTGAAGTAAAATTCAAGAATGATCAAAACAAGGATACAATCAAAGCTAGTATCCAGAATAGATATTTTGGACGAAAAGAAGAAAATTTCATTTTTTGGTGAATAGTAACTCGTGAATAGTAACTCGTGAATAGTAACTCATGAATAGTAACTCATGAATAGTAACCCCGACATGAAAAGTTCCAAATTTGATAAAAATTTCTAACCAATATTTCGGCATAATGATATTGAAGAAATAATATCATTTTTGAATAAAATAACATCACTTACCTCGTAAAGACAGTACTTCTAGTTGAACACCGGACATAGGCTATGACTTGAACTTGCACCATATAGCAACACTCAAAGTATTAAAATACTCACAAGAATATGCTCAATATATTGAGAGAGAAAGAGAGAGAAATCTGTAGTTTCTGGTGTGATTTTCAATTCTAATCTAAGCACCCTATTTATAGTAAAATGTTTAGAACATCAAAGCAGAAAATTTAATATAATATTAATATATATAATTAAATTTCCTACGCCCACCATCAATAACTCAAATCAGCTGATTTCAACAACCAATGAGGCTCACCAAACATATCAAAAACTTTTTTCTAACTATAAATATTTTAAACTTCCAAAAATTAATTATTCTAGAATTTTGGAACTTCGATAATTCATAATAAATAGCCATTTTATCAGAAAATTCAAATCTCACGAGTTTTTATAGGAAATTTAATTCTCTACAACTTTGCAGAAGAAAGTTTTTCCAAATTCTAAACAAAAATTGACCGAAATCCACAAACGGGCGATTTTACAAGCTATAATCATATTTCAGTCAAGAAATGGGTCCACCGACACACAAAACATGTGTTAATCATTTAATGCAACAAAAATACTCTTTCTTCTCATATACTCATATATCCCACATTAATTATAAAAATATCACTATTAATATATTATTAAAATAATATATTTAAATGAATTATTTTATCAAAAAAAGATAAAATATTAATTTTCAACAATTGTCACATTAAAAATTTTCTCCATCTATATCCACATAAAATTAATATTTTTCTCATCATATAAATCAATAATTAATCATTCACAAATAATATTACAGAATCACAATACTGACAACCAGGCAGTTCCCAGGAAAGAGGGGGCTTTCCAATAAGGATCTCTCCTTACTAGCGCGCAATTAGATGACCAAACCTCTCCTTAGACAGAACTTTCTAGACATTGCCAATAATGTTATCTAATAATATTATTCAGATAATATGAATTATTGCTCCGATAATAGAAAATACTGTGTAGTGACAACAGTAATATAAAATATCAGCGCAGCAATTATTGAATCAATAAAATAAAATACTGAACAGTAATTACTGTAACAATTATTGAGTAGTGCCTTCTTACGTAAGAATCAATAATTGGTGCAATACCGTGTGCTACTGTGCAACAACGCGTATTACTGTGTTTTAACCACCGGGTATTCCAACAGTATTAACGGTAACAACTACGCCGTTATTTATAAACAACTCATACTTGTCGTTTTCTTCATCCAATCGCTTTCTGTTATGGGGCCCACAAAAGACTGCGCCGTCGTACGAATATTCCCCGACAGGAAGAATATTCCACGACCAAATGAATATTCTCCGACAACAATGAATATTTTATAACCACCTGCTTATTTGAAATATTTGCACATTTTACCCATAACTTACCACATTAATCAAATTAACCCTTACAATTTTAAAATAATAAATAGAGGAAATTAAATTTTATTTATTAATAATTTGGGGTCTTACAACCTCCCCTCCTTATGAAATTTCGTCCTCGAAATTGACGTACGTACCTGGTGTTTCGAAAAGATGAGGATACCTCGCTTTTATTTCCGTTTCTAACTCCCAGGTCATTTCCTCAATAGCATGGTTTCTCCACAAAACTTTAACTTGTGGTATGACCTTCGTGCGTAGGACATGCTCCTTCCTATCCAAGATCTTGACAGGTACCTCTTCGTACGTTAAGTCTTCAGCTATCTCGTCTAGCTCTAACTCAATAACGTGGTTTGGGTCCTTCACATATTTACGAAGCATAGATATGTGAAAAACGTTATGAACACGAGACATGCTTGGAGGTAACGCGAGTCTATAGGCCACATTTTCTACTCGGTCAAGAATCTGAAATGGACCAATAAATCGTGGATTGAGCTTTCCTCTCTTCCCGAATCTTGTAACTCCCTTCCATGGAGCAACTCGCAACAATACATGATTCCCAATATCAAATTCCAAGTCCTTTCGATGAAGATCCGCATAACTCTTTTGTCGATCCTGTGCCGTTTGTATACGTTGTCGAATTATTTGGATCTTTTCTGTAGTCATACGTACCAACTCGGGTCCCAACAATGTTGCTTCACCCACCTCATCCCAACATATTGGAGAGCGACACTTTCGTCCATATAATGCTTCAAATGGAGCCACACCTATACTTGCCTGATAACTGTTGTTGTAGGAGAATTCCACCAATGGTAGGTACTTATCCAAACTCCCTTTGAAATCTAGGACTCAAAGTCTTAATAAATCTTCAAGAGTTTGAATAGTCCTCTCTGATTGCCCGTTCGTTTGAGGATGGTATGCTGAACTAAATCGTAAATCTGTGCCCATAGCTTTTTGCAAGCTAACCCAAAATCTTGAAGTGAATCTTAGGTCACGATCCGAAACTATGGATAATGGCATGCCATGCAGTCTCACAATCTCATCTACGTATATACGAGCAAGACGTTCAAGGGAATAAGTCTCCCGTATCGGCAAGAAATGAGCAGACTTGGTTAATCTATCAACAATAACCCAAATAGCATTTATGCCTTGAGAAACCGTGGGAAGACCCATAATGAATCCATGGTAATGTGTTCCCACTTCTATTTCGGAATCTCAAGTGGTTGCAATGGACCATTTGGCACTTGATGCTCCACCTTTACACGTTGACAAGTTAAACACCTCGAAATAAACTTTACAATCTCTCTCTTCATATTGTTCCACCAAAATGTATGTCAAAGATCACGATACATCTTGGTACTTCTAGGATGGATTGCAAATGGTGTATTGTGTGCCTCCATCATGATCTTGTACTTCAAATCAGGATCGTTAGGAACACAAAGTCTAGAGTGGACTCGAAGTATTCCTTCTTCATCGATTCTTGCTTTTAGAATAACACCTTCTTGCGCTTTCTTCTTTATACGCATCAGCTCCGGGTATGTGGCTTGAGCAACTTTAACTTTATCGATTAAAGTTGATTCTACGTGTATACTTGACATCATCGCACTCGTTCCTGCATATGATCTTCTACTCAATGCGTCAGCTACCACGTTTGCTTTTCTAGGATGGTATTGGATGGTATGATCGAAATCTTTCAACAGCTCGAGCCAACGTCAGTGTCGCATGTTAAATTCTTGGAAGCTCTTCTCGCATTCCTCGGTCCATTGAAAGTTTGTATCTTTTTGAGTCAGCTGAGTTAATGGAGTAGCGATTCGAGAAAATCCTTTTACGAATCTCCGATAATAACCAGAAAGCTACGTATTTCGATTACTGACTTAGGTTGCTCTCAATTGTAACTCATATCCCAATCTTGGATATCACGTCACAATGGCACCTATCAGTTTACTACCATACGAATATGGCATCCCCTACGGAAAGTCTGGCTTTGGTGCATTCTACAAAGGAAGTCACCAGATAGAGGCTCGGTTATCAACTTCTATAGTTGGGTTTTTAACTTCTGAAGTTCAATAGGAGCCATTCGATATGAGATTTTAGAAATGAGTTTTGTACCGGGTTCAAAGTCGATACAAAATTCAATATCACGCTCTGGGAGTAAGCCAAGAAATTCTTCAGGAAATACGTCAAAAATTTTACTAACAACAGAAATATCATTCAAATCTGACGTATTTTTGTTCAAGTCCATGACATGGCTAAGAAAGCTTGACATCCGTTTTTCAATAAACGAATGACTTTATGGCTTGATATGAAAGAGTTTGACTTCAATGGTTTGGTTGCTTGAATTCGAATAACAGGTTGCTTAGGAATATGAAAACTAACAACCTTACGAAAATAATCAATTTTAGCATGATTAGTAGTTAACCAATCAATTCCTAAAATCACATCAAAAGCAAATATCTTTAAAGAGATAAGGTCAACAGGTAATGTGATGGTGCCAACTTGGATCAAACAAGATTTATAAACAGTGGATATAACGAAAGTTTCTCCTAACGGAGTTTCAACAGATAAGTCAAAGTTTAATTTTCTCCGGAGTCAAGTTTAAACGTTAAGTATAAGCAGGAGAGATAAATGAATGGGTAGAACCAGTATCTAATAAGGTATAGACTTCGCAAAAATTTATAATTAACTAACACGAGCTAACTTCGTTCGGGTTCCTCGCATTCTGACCAGTCACGAAAAATGCTCTTCCAGGAACCGTTGACTTTGACTTTTCTGGGACAACTTTTTGAGTCACCACCCCCGTTGGACTTGGTTTCGCCACAGTACAATCTCGAGCGATATGTCCTTCCTTTCCACAGTTATAACATACCTTAAACTGTTGTGGGCAATTTGGGCTGATATGTCCTTCTTTTCCGTACTTATAACATATGACTGGTGGTCGCTCTCCTCCCTTGGAACCAGTTGCTGCTGGTGCTGTCGTCTTCGTATTGTCATTGTTGAATCTCCTCTTTTTAAAATCTCCTCCCGACTCGCTTCTTCTATTTTCATGGCCACGATTACCACCAGAGTGGTTGCCGTTCTTATCCGTATTTTTCTTTCTCCGCTGGTTATCGTTGTTCTGATGACTGATGTCACCGGTATGATTTTGGTTGTGGTCCCTCGATTGACCGTACTCGTTATCTCACTCTAATAATTGAGCCCTGTTGACAACATATGAATAGAGAAAAAATTTATGAGAAATGAGATATTGACGTATGCCGGGTTTCAAACCTCTCATAAACATCCGCGTCATACGTTCCTCATTCTCCACCAAATGAGGGGCAAACCTGGACAACTCTGCAAATTTCGTCTCGTACTAGGACACCGTCATGTTATTCTGCTCCAGTCTAATAAACTCTACCTCCTTCATATGGCGAATACTTTCAGGAAAGTATTTTTCGTTGAAAAGTTTCTGAAATGTTTCCCAAGACATGCTGAGTGCGGCAGGCTGGGTCCGTTTCACAGACTCCCACCAGTAGTCTGCCTCGCCACGGAACATAAAGGTGGCGAATGGAACCTTCTATTCCTCCGTGCATCCCAAGACATCGAATATCTTGGTAATTTGCTTGACCCACGTTTCCACCATGATCGGATCCAGCTTTCCCTTAAATTCTGGTGGTCCCAATTCTTTGAACTGCTTGGCTGTGACAAACCGTGAATTGCTATCATTTCCTCCTGTATTTTGAACACGAGTCTCCCTCTTCTGATTTTGCATGAATTGTAAAAAGCTTCTAAACATCCCATCGTTCATCATCTGCTCATTGGTGTTGTTCACAGGAGGAACATTGCCAGCCTGTTGCACGTTCTCCTCGTTGGTGAGTACAGGCGTCTCCACGGTTTCATTTACTCCACTGTTAACATTCTCAGTCGACATTCTCAAATACTGCCATAAAACAAGGGTTAATTTAACAAATTAACAAATCACATAATATCCCTATATTATGACCGACCAACAGATAAGCTTAGGTAGGACACACTAGCGAAGGATTTACTCGTCTCTCCCCTCCTAGTTCTATTCCCCGATCTCCACCAGAGATCATAGCCCTAAGCTCTGATACCAACTGTGACAAATGTTCATCTGTGGACAGCACCTCACATTGGTACCTATCAGTTTGCAACCGCATAATGGCGTCCCCTACGGAGAGTCTGGCTTCGGTGCATCCCCCATCAACAGGAAGTCACCAGCGAAAGACTCGGGGCTCTTTACTTATGGCTATGATACTAAATGTGACGCCCCCAAAATAGGTCCAATCCACAACCCATTCTGAGTCGCCAAAATACATGGTACAGAAACAACTACAACTTTAATAAAACAATTGTCGTGCAAAATACGACAACACTTAAACTGTGAGTTTAAATACAAATATTGTCATCTAGACAATATCCACACTCAAATAAGTCCTCATTACAATTATTGATACATTATTTCACAAAAATGGTGAGGACTACTAAAATAACTTCTAGAACCATCATTGCATACCCCGACTGGTACTCGCTACATTCTCGCTTCCTGAGAAAAATGGAACAAAAAGGAAAAGGGTGAGCTCAACTAGCCCAGTAAAGAACATTATGACTAAGATAATATACAACAAATTATCGTTAGTCTTCAACAGGAAAAAATCTAATAGAATACAATAGACAACAAATTTTAAATCAATATTCGCAGCGGAAAATAATAATTCATAGAAGAGTTACGTAGAGAATGAAATCTACTATTATCTATGAATTTAAAAGTCCATCATCAATATTTTATCCCTATAACATCAATCAATATTCGTCTTTGCACTACAAGCCAAAGATATTCATCAGTTGGTCATGCTCATCTCAACACCTGTTCATCTTTGTACTACGGGCCAAAGATATTCATCAGAAATCATTCATCTTTGCACTACAGGCCAAAGATATTCAGTTATATCATCACTTAAGACTGAGGATGATGAAAAATACTTTAAAGGACACGAATCCAGTGAAACAAAATAACAAATATTCAGGATTCGTATTTTGATTTATCCATGTCCAAAAATACCTTATAAATAATCATAGTGAAGTAAAATTCAAGAATGATCAAAACATGGATACAATCAAAGCTAGTATCCAGAATAGATATTTTGGACAAAAAGAAGAAAATTTCATTTTTCGGTGAATAGTAACTCGTGAATAGTAACTCATGAATAGTAATCCCGACATGAAAAGTTCCAAATTTGATAAAAAAATTCCAACCAATATTTCGGTATAATGATATTGAAGAAATAATATCATTTTCGAAAAAAATAACATCCCTTACCTCGTAAAGACAGTACTTCTAGTTGAACACCGGATATAGGCTATGACTTGAACTTGCACCGTATAGCAACACTCAAAGTATTAAAATACTCACAAGAATATGCTCAATATATTGAGAGAGAAAGAGAGAGAAATCTGTAGTTTCTGGTGTGATTTTTAATTCTAATCTAAGCACCCTATTTATAGTAAAATGCTTAGAACACCAAAGCAGAAAATTTAATATAATATTAATATATATAATCAAATTTCCTACGCCCACCATCAATAACTCAAATCAGCTGATTTCAACAATCAATGGGGCTCACCAAACATATCAAAAACGTTTTTCTAACTATAAATATTTTAAACTTCCAAAAATCAATTATTCTAGAATTTTGGAACTTCGATAATTCATAATAAATAGCCCTTTTATCAGAAAATTCAAATCTCGCGAGTTTTTATAGAAAATTCAATTCTCTACAACTTTCTAGAAGAAAGTTTTTTCAAATTCCAAATAAAAATTGACCGAAATTCACAAACGGACGATTTTACAAGCTATAATCATATTTCAGTCAAGAAATGGGTCCACCGACACACAAAACATGTGTTAATCATTTAATGCAACAAAAACACTCTTTCTCCTCATATACTCATATATCCCACATTAATTATAAAAATATCACCATTAATATATTATTAAAATAATATATTTAAATGAATTATTTTATCAAAAAAAGATAAAATATTAATTTTCAACAATTGTCACATTAAAAAATTTCTCCATCTATATCCACATAAAATTAATATTTTCCTCATCATATAAATTAATAATTAATTATTCACAAATAATATTACAGAATCACAATACTGACAACCAGGCAGTTCCTAGGAAAGAGGGGGCTTTCCAATAAGGATCTCTCCTTACTGGCGCGCAATTAGATGACCAAACCTCTCCTTAGACAGAACTTTCTAGACATTACCATAATGTTATCTAATAATATTATTCAGATAATATAAATTATTGCTCCGATAATAGAAAATACTGTGTAGTGACAACAGTAATATAAAATATCAACGCAGCAATTATTGAATCAATAAAATAAAATACTGAACAGTAATTACTGTAACAATTATTAAGTAGTGCCTTCTTACGTAAGAATCAATAATTGGTGCAATACCGTGTGCTACTGTGCAACAACGCGTATTACTGTATTTTAACCACCGGGTATTTCAACAGTATTAACGGTAACAACTACGCCGTTATTTATAAACAACTCATACTTGTCGTTTTCTTCATCCAATCGCTTTCCGTTATGGGGCCCACAAAAGACTGCGCCGTCGTACGAATATTCCCCGACAGGAAGAATATTCCACGACCAAATGAATATTCTCCGACAACAATGAATATTTTATAACCACCTACTTATTTGAAATATTTGCGCATTTTACCCATAACTAATCACATTAATCAAATTAACCCTTACTATTTCAAAATAATAAATAGAGAAAATTAAATTTCATTTATTAATAATTTGGGGTCTTACATATGTGCTCTCTTTTGGAGCCATCATGATATTTTTCTGCTAGCGATTAAATTTATTTTATTGGTAGATATGGGACACTGCTGGACAAGAGAGATTTCAGAGTCTTGGCGTTGCATTTTATAGAGGAGCAGATTGATGTGTTTTAGTATACGACGTAAACATTATGCGATCATTTGATACTCTTGACAATTAGCATGAAGAATTTCTCAAATAGGTGAACTGTAATATTATATAGTTTCTTGACTTCTCATATGTATGATTCTATCAAGTGGTTCCACAATTTAGTTTATGTGTCAATATCTTTTTTATCCCTGAAATAGATACGATGTTAAGTAAGTGCGTTACTCTATCTTTCTGTTTGTCCATTCCTCCTTCCCTCTAGATGTCTGGTGACACCTTGGCCTTTACTTGGAGGTGCAGAGATAGGATAGAAAGTAGGGGGAAAGATAGATCAGATATTGGGAGGAAAGGGAGAAATGGACAGATAGAGCTCCATTGGAGGGAGGTAGAAGGAGCAAGATAGGTGTGAGAGCAAACGATATGGGAGGGCAAATGATATGGGAAGGAGTAGGATTACAAACTTGGATTTTGGAGGGAACAAAATGTTTGTGACGAGGAAAGATGAGCACTTTGTTGAGGTTTGGCAAAGCTCAGTAAGAGAATTTTAATCTTTGAAGCTTGTTTATAGGGATAAATGTGACAGAAATTATTTTCTAGCACCAAAAGGTTATGTTAGCTATCTGTATTATCTCTCTATTTAATTTATTTGTAAACTGGCTTTGTATTGTATCAAATGTTCAAGCCTATGAGATTTGATTGAAGATTGCTTATTCTCTCCTTCAATTGTTCTTGACTCTTTCAAAGAATTTTCAAACTTTCTGGCTACATAATGTACTATTATTGTTTCTTTTTTTATGTGTTTTCTTTAACAAAACTATGAAAACCTAATTGCACATGATACCTCAATAAAAGTTGTGATCAATGATCATATGAATAAGATAATAGCAAATAGTAATAATTGTCAACTCTACTGAAATAAATATCTACACTAAATTGTATGGAAACTGGCTAACAAAAATAAGAGTTTACAAACTTGAGCTTCACTTGATAAGGAACTTGCCCAAGCTTTGATAAAATTCCCCTATTGAGTCAAGCTCAAGCTACAAGAGTAACCTTAATAGTTAATGAGATGAACACCATCAGTGTAAAATGACTAAAAGCCAAGTATGATACTATTGTAGTTCTACCCTTAATTTGTTTTTTCTTTTTCTTTTTCCTGTTCAAGTCTTATTAGTATCTTGTTTGTCTGCAGGCAAATGTTGCAAGATTTGATGGTCATTTTGGGGAAGTAACTTCCATATCTTTTTCAGAAAATGGTTACTTTTTATCGGTATGTGTTGTTTAACTGAGAAATGCAAATTATGTTAGCTGATTAAACATGTAATTTGTAAGACCCCAACTTATTATAAATAAAATCGAATTTTCTCTAATTAGTATTGTGAATAATAAGGTGTTAATTTGATATAATGCGTTGGTTATGGGTGAAATGTGCAAATTTTGTAAAATAAGCAAGTGGTTATAAAATATTCATTGTGTCAAGGAATATTCGTTTGGTCGTGGAATATTCTTTCTGTCGGGGAATATTCGTACGACAGAGCAACTATTTGTGGGCCCCATAACAAAAAACGGTCGGAAGAAGAAAACGACAAGTTTGAGTTTTTATAAATAACGGCATAATGGTTACCGTTAACACTGTTGGAATACCTGGTGGTAAAAATACAGTAATACGCGTGGTTGCACAGTAACACACACAGTATTGATGAATTATTGATCCTTACATAAGAAGGCACTACTCAATAATTGCTACAATAATTATTGTTCAATATTTTATTTTATTGATTCAATAATTGTTGTGTTGATATTTTATATTATTGTTGTTTCAATAATTGTCACTGCACAGTATCTCTATTATCAGATCAATAATTCATATTATTTGAATAATATTATTAGATAGCATTATTGGTAATGTCTAAGGAAGTTCTGTCTAAGGAGAGGTTTGGTCACCTAATTGCGCGCCAGTAAGGAAAATTTTTTATCAGAAAGCCTCATCTTTCTTGGAAACGACCTGGTTGTCATAATTGTAATTCTGTAATATTATTTGTGAATAATTAATTATTGATTTATATGATAAGAAAATATTTATTTTTTATGTGGATATAAATGAAGGATTTAATTTTGAGGTGTTTTATCAGTATTTTGTCAGAAGGGAGGTATTAAAAATCAAAACAGTGTTCTTAAAGCACTATTTATAATTTTAATCCGACCGTTGGATCGTTGTGATTTTTGGATATGTTATACATATATAAGTTGAGTATATGTCCACAAATTTTGAACCGTTAAAAATTAACATATGATTTGTTATGAATTTTAAGATGTGTTGAAAAACGTCCGTATGTGGATTTCGAACATTTTCTGTTTGGAATTTGGAAAAACTTTCTTCTACAAAGTTGTAGAGAATTAAATTTCCTATGAAAAGGGGATGAGATTTGAATTTTTTTGATAAAAGGACTATTTATTATGAATTATTAAAGTTTCGAAAATTAAATATTTTTATTAAAAAAGGGTGGGACCCACTTTTATTTTTTTTAAAACATGTGGGCTGCTGAAAATTTTTTAGAATTAGCATGCTGGCTGATTCAAAGGATGGCGTAGAAGGAAAGAAAATAAATAATAATATTTTATTATTTTAATCTCCTATAGCGTTTTAGCATTTTTTTATAAATAGGCGCTTAAGTTAGAATTACAAATCACACCAGAAACATAAGTTTTCTCTCTCTATATTGTCGAGCGTATTTTTGTGAGTATTTAGATACTTTGAGAGTTATTATTCAGTGCAAGTTTCTTTCGGCTTTACATTCGATATTCCGATCAGAAATACTGTTATTTTGAGGTAAATGATGTTATTTTCTTCCTAAATGATGTTATTCTTTTAATATCATTATACCGAAATATTAGTATGAATTTTATTGTAGAATTTCTACATTTTTCTGTTGGAGTTACTATTCATATATACGGCACTATTCACGTATATGGCACTATTCACGAATACGGCACTCTTCACCGAAAAATAAAATTTTCTTCTTTTTGTCCAAGATGTCTATTATGGTTACTATCTTTGATTGTATCTATGTTTTGATCTTTATTTTTGAATCCTGTTTCACAATTGGTTATTATGATAAACTGTAATACGAATCCCTAATATTTGTTCTTTTATCTCACTAGATTCATTTTTTTAAGATATTT
Source organism: Panax notoginseng (assembly GCA_016801055.1). NCBI lineage: Eukaryota > Viridiplantae > Streptophyta > Magnoliopsida > Apiales > Araliaceae > Panax > Panax notoginseng. The sequence goes on along the minus strand of CM029023.1, from coordinate 29,346,581 downwards.
TTCATCATTCTCAGTCCTAAATGATGATATTATTGAATATCTTTGGCCTGTAGTGCAAATATGAATGATTAACTGATGAATATCTTTGGCCCGTAGTGCAAAGATGAGCAGGTGTTGAGATGAACATGACCAACTGGTGATACAAATGAATATCTTTGGCCTGTAGTGCAAAGATGAATATTTGATTCAAGATATATATTGATTGATGTTACAGGAATAAAATATTGATGATGGACTTTTAAATCTTAGAAGATAGTAGAATTCATTCTCTACTTGACTCTTCTAATGGATTGTTGTTTTCGCTGTAGTTGTTAATCTAAAACTTGTTGTCTATTATATTCTATTAGATTTTTCCCTGTTGAAGACTAATGATAATTTGTTGTATATTATCTTAGTCATAATATTCTTTACTGGGCTAATTGAGCTCACCCTTTTCTTTTTTGTTCCATTTTTCTTCTCAGGAGGTGAGAACATAACAGGAACTAGCCGGGATATGGAGTGATAGTTCTAGAAAGTTATTTTAGCAGTCCTCACTATTTTTGTAAAATAGTGTATCAATAATTGTAATGAGGACTCTTTTTGAGTTTGAATACTGTCTATTAGACAATATTTGTATTTAAACTCACAGTGTATGTGTTGTCGTATTATGTACGATAATTGTATTAATGAAGTTGTATTTATTATTGTACCATATATTTGGCGACTCAAAATGGGTGATGTATACCTATTTTGGGTGCGTCACATAATTGACTCTTTTTTCCCATCAACTTGTCAATTACACTTAAACAATGTATGTTTAAGTATGTCTGGACAAGTATTGTCGAGTTACGTAGCCTTATTCTTAAAAGAACATAAGAAGCCAATTTACAATTTCTCATGATTCTCATGAACATGAAAAGGAAAAAAACAAGGGTAAAAATGAATGAAAATTAATCCAGAAAAAGCTACAAACTATAATGCATAATCAAGATTTTTATCCTAACATACAAATCTTCATATACTGTACATATATATATATATATATATATATATATATATATATATGTGTGTGTGTGTGTGTGTGTGTGTTTGGGTGTGTGTATTTGAGTGTATATATGTGTGTATGTGGGAGTGATACATAGCAATTGCAGAATCAAAATTTCTATCCTAACATACAAATCTTCATATACTACACATATACATACATATATACAAATCTTCATAACCATTTCCTTTACAAATTGCCCAAATCAATTCAGTATGTCTCTCTGTCTCTGGCTCTCTGCCCTAACCCAAAATCCCAAATAATATTCTATCTTCGTATTGGGCTAACTGTTGTAGTTTCCATCTTCGTATTTTATACATTTGTAGTAACTCAAGAGGAATAATTGTTGTAGTTTCCATCTTCGTATTTTATACATTTGCATTGCACTGGCCAGTGCTAATTTTTAGCCGATATGTGAATCAAATTTATTTTAGTATTTTTCTAATTCTGTCTGTTTTTTATAATTTTTGAATTTTCATTTCATTATTTGATATCTTATTCATGTTTAGATGGCAGGCAGCGAGCTAGTTGTATTAATTTTATTTATTGCAAGTATTAAAGTCAATGTCATTCAAAGGGTTGATATGTTTAGCAGGTATGATGGATTTCATTGACAAGAAAATCTAGAGAATGGAAAGTGCATAATGGTTTGATGCATCTGTACAAAGTGAATTTGGGGCATGACCTTTTTAGTGTATATATGGGTGAGTATAATTGTCATTTTTATTTCTTTTTTCCATTTTTCTGTTTTCCTTTTTCATGTTTCTGAAAGCTTTCAATTTGGTTGTGCTTGGCTTTAAGTTCTTGTGTTATACTGAATTACTGATATGTGCTATTTTTTCGCCTTGTTGTTATATATCTGTTGTAGGAGCTCTATTGGAGAAAAAAGAGCAAGATCATGCTCTTTACTCTGCAATTCAAGGGTTTGTGAATTGTGGGTAAGTGGTGGAATGGCTTTGATAATGTTATAAATTTATAATGTACACTGGCCACTCTATCTTATGTGTTAGCAGTTTAGCACTTTGTACTTTTCAATTACAGAGCATATATGTTAAAAGGAAAGGTTTATTGAATTTTTAATGCTCAAGTTAATATTTCCTTTGCAAATTCTAGCATACTTGTACTTTTCAACTCTTTGCTTCTGTGTGATGCAGTTTTATGTTACATTTTGTAGTTCTGTAGTTTGATGCATTTGAAGCTGATTTTTTTAACTCTTGTGGCTTTGTATATGGTGTGTATACACGTGTTTGCCCCCTTTTGACGCTTTAATGTTACTTATGTACTTATCAAAATGCAAAAGGGGATTGGAGAGCAATCCTTTATTGATAAATTTATAGTACTGTTTCATTTTCTTTGTTTCTTTTTCCCCTTCCTTATCTTTTTATTTGTAAAATATTCTTCTGATTAAAATTTTTTTGGATGGATTTTTATCTTTCTTATTGTTGTAAAGCTGCTCAATTTTTCATTGCCTGATAAAGTTTATAAACTGGTGTGCACTCTTCGCTATTGGGAAGCGTTTGTCTGATTTAGTTAAACATTGTCCAGACACACTTAAACATACATTGATTAAACATGTAATTGACTTCTAATGTAAAGTTTAATTTATCAAGTGCATAATGTTTCCTCTGTTACTGTTTTTTTTTTTTGCAGTGGACTTTGATCATAGTGGAAGTTACCGTGCAATAATAGGCTCAGAATATGGTTTTCGGAGTAAACGTAAATGGGAAATAATTACATGATGTTGTGACTTGTGCAATGTAGGTAAAGTGTCTTTTGTAAAATTTGGTCCGGATGCAAAATATATAGCAGTTGGCTCAATGGATCGGAACCTCCGGATCTTTGGATTGCCTGGTGAGGATGGTTCAATGGAGTCTTGATAAAAATGCTTTCACCACACAAATGTAGGGTGGGTAATTTCTAGCAATTCTGCAGTATCTACTGCTGCTGTCACTGGATCATTGTACTTAATGGGCTGAAGAAGTGACAGTTGACAATGGGATCTATTGTTTTATCATATTAATATTTTTTATATTTTATTTTATATTGTATTTATGTTTATTGAATAAATGTGCATTATTAATTAATTTTTTTTAAATATAAAAAGGCTATAGCGACGGTCATCGACCGTAGCTATAGTGTTATATAAAACACAGGCCTATAGCGACGGTCGCCGAGCGTCGCTATAGACATCTATAGCTACGGTCATGACCGTAGCAATAACTTTCAGCGACCGTTGGTAAAGAGAAAATACACTATTTTGTCATGACCTATAGCGACGGTCAGCGACCGTCGCTATAGGCCAAAAGACCGTTGCTAAAACCTATAGCGATGGCTTCTATGACGACGGTCGGCGATATTTGATAGACACGTAATTCATACATTTTATTATCCCAAATTTTTTCTTTTTAATTATATTAGTTTATTAAATTAATATGTTTTATTTGATTTTGTAGGATTTAATATTTGTTGCAATAAAGTCAAAATCTTGGTGATCAAGCGATATTTAATGCTCTTGTTCATGTAAAGAATATCCAAGAAGAATCCTACAAGGAGTAGGAAAGATGTTGAACAATCTTGGTGTGCAAGTCAAATCCAACAAGAGAAGGAAAAGTATATATCTAGAAGATCTTTTTGAGAAATTGATTGGGAACAAAACTGTCCAAGTTCAATGAACCTAGATTAGGGTTCAAAGTTATTTTCCCTATAAATAGGCTTCTTGTTTTAGAGAGAAGGGCACCACTTGTTATTTTTTTTTTTAAGTTTTTCACTAGTATAGAAGGGAGTAAGATATTTAGAGTTTGTCTTTCCTCTTATTCCAATCACGTGTGGCACTACTGTCAGGGAGTATTTGTAATTTTCTTTTATTTATAAAATAGAAATTCTCTTTTTAATTATTGTTCTTATTTCATGCAAATAGTAGTACTAATATTATTTATTTTTATTTTTAATTCCATGGCTAGATAAATTTCTAATACCTAGGATTATGATGAAACTAAGTATTTCATAATAATATTTTCTTTTTTTTTCATAATTAATGCCTAAATATTTTTACCTTCATATTTTCCTCCGTATAAATTGCATATGATTTTTATATTGATTGAAAGGTTTTAATAATTTATAGTTAATCTGTGAATTTTTCATAACTTATGCTTGCCTATATTAATTATACGAATCATTATTTTTAAAGGGAATGGAAAATAATTTGAAAATTAATTTAGGAAATAAGAAATTATTTATTTTGTTAATATTTGGTGGATTCTGATTCCTAGGTATCTTTTCTCATTAGTTTTCGTTATTAATTACTAGTTTGCATAATTTAGTTAATAAATCTTCTCCACCATTTTTGTTTCTAATTTGTCTAAAATATTAATTAAGGATATATTAAATAATTGATCTAGTCTATGTGGGTTCGAACTGTACTTGCCAGTTCTTCAATTAGACACTGTGCACTTGCAGTACATAATTTTAACACATCAAGTTTTTAGCGACGTTGCCGGGAACAAGACTTAATTTTATATTCCTTAATTTTTATTTATTCGAATTAATTTTTTTTTCTCTCCTAATATTTTTCTTTTCCAGGATTATTGAAGCGGATCGAAGGAGCGAAAAGATAAAGATTTTGTTGTTGCGCTTTCTTCAGTATTTTGTATCTCCATATTTTTTTAAAAAAAATAAAAAATAAAAAAAATATAGTAGTTTAGTTTTTTGTTTTTTTTTATATTTTTTGTGCGACTTTCGTGGTTAGTTGTCTATTTGTTTTGTTATTTGTGAAAAAATAGATTCTTATTATAGTTGAAATAATAATTTTGCTTGGAATCAAGAACCCTATGAAAATTTTAATGCACACCAAATAAATCAATTTTTTCCAACTTATGAAAATTCTTATCTAAGTCCATATCCATATTCATATTTATATCCATATTCGGATCCAGAACCTCAATATCCACAAGAAATATCAAATGAAGAAGAGGAAAGACTTAGTGCCCTGGAGAAAATTACGAAAGTTTTAATGGAAGAGCAATTTGGTATTATATCTCGTCTAGAAATTCAAATGAGTCGATTAGCCACCATAATAAATGAACAAGAGGTGGGTGAATTTTCTAGTAACTCTGAGGTTAATTTTGAAAATCTTGATAGTTGTGGAAATGATGAGGAAAGTGAAAATTTTATATTCAATTCTACACAATTTGAGTCAAGCGTATTTGAGGAGTCTACAAATTATGAGTCTATGCCTAAAATTGATCATGTTGCATTTGATGAGTCTGTTAAAAAAGTCTATAAGCCTAAAGTTCCATACCCCGAAAGACTTATTCCTAAAAAATCACTCACTGATTTTTTGGACTAGCCCATTAAAGTAAACATGATCCAAGAATTGTAAATGACCCAAGAGATAATTGAAAATAAAAAAGATCCAATTGATTTTTTCTTAAATCACCTTGACCAAAATTTGAATGAATCCGAATATTTAGATAAGGTCAATGAGCCGTTGAGATCCACTACAAATAAGTCAACTAAACTAGAACATGTATTTGAACCAATTCTTCCATCATTTGAACATGTTAGTGAAAGTTTTCTTGAAGTAAATTTTAAGCATAACTGTGATGAAAATTCTGACTATTTTCAATTTTCTAGACCTCCTAAAAATAATGAAAAGTTCACACTCACTTACCCATTTGTATCATTCATGTATAGTCACATAATTTTTAAAATTTATGAAATTTGTAGATATGTATATTTTTTTTTCTTTCTCACCACATTTTCTTGCAGACTAAAATCCCCACATACAAGGTATAATTCTTTCACATCTTTGTTCTCTTTTCTACATTTACATACATTGAGGACAATTCATGATTTAGGTATGGGGGGGTTTATTTGTATTATTGTATTAGATTTTTTTTTTAGAAAAAATAGTAAACAACACAAAAAAAAATAAAAAATTAAATATTTTGTTTGACTTTTTAAGGATTGAATTAATTCTAATAAGTGTTTGTAGAGCAAAACTCATGAGTAAGATTGAAAGATTTAGAACTTTTAAATTTTTGATAAGATACAAAATCTTAGTTCGAAACACCAATATCTGGATTAAAATTTATTTCACAAGCATTTTTGCACTTCACGTTTTCACTAATTCTTAGTTGTGAGGTATAAACCATGATTCAAGTAATTTCAAAAAAAAAGAAAAAAAGAATGAATGAAAAAAAAAGTTAAAAAAAGAAATAAATAACTGCTTCAATGTCCATTAAACGAAATAACTGGTATCCAAGCCTTAGGAAGCATCGATATTCACGCTGAAAAGTGTGATGGATAAAAGCAGTTTGACTAGTCTAGTTTTGTGGCCTTTGTTACTCGAATAAGTAAGCCCTTAGGGTCTCTACACCTAGTGCCCTAAAGCCATTTGGTTTGGGAGTCATTGGTCCAACGCTCTACATGGGTAACTCTGAAAAGCCTAAGAAAATGAGACATTGCACAAGTCAAGAATCAAAATTGAAAAAAAAATGGAAAAAAGAAAGAAAAAGAAAATTTATTTTGCTTGATTTTCACGATAAAAATCCCTACTAAGAGTTACATCATATACATAATGCATGCATCACATGAAATTGATTTAATAAAGGATGGTGTCTAAAATAAAGATTGAGTATTTTTTATAAAGTGAAAGTGTGATTTTGAATTTAATCTTGCTTATATATTATGCCCATGGATATTTAGAAGTTTTCTTTCAATTTCATAATTTGTTGAATCCAAAAATATTTTTAAATTTTATGGGTATATTTACTGCAAACCTACACGAGACACAACTCGTCCACTTAGGGTAACCTTAGGGTTTAAAGACTTATTGCACATGCTAAGTGCAATCGTGTTTCCTATGAAAGTGCAATCGTCTATTTTTATTTTATTTTTAATTTACTCGAGAATGAGAAAAAGCTAGGTATAAGGGTATTTGATAGACACGTAATTCATATATTTTATTATTCTTAATTTTGTCCTTTTAATTATATTAGTTTATTAAACTAATATGTTTTATTTGATTTTGTAGGATTTAATATTTGTTGCAATAAAGTCAAAATCTTGGTGATCAAACGATATTTAATGCTCTTATTCATGTAAGGAATATCCAAGAAGAATCCTACAAGGAGTAGGAAAGAGGTTGAACAATCTTTGTGTGCAAGTCAAATCCAACAAGAGAAGGGAAAGTATATCTATAAGATCTTTTTGAGAAGTTGATTGGAAACAAAACTGTCCAAGTTCAATGAACCTAAATTAGGGTTCAAAGTTATTTTTCCTATAAATATGCCTCTTGTTTTAGAGTGAAAGACACCACTTGTTATTTTATTTTTCTTAGGTTTTCACTAGTGTAGAAGGGTGTAAGATATTTAGAGTTTGTCTTTTCTCTTATTCCAATCACGTGTGGCACTACTGTCAGGAAGTATTTGTAACTTTCTTTTATTTATATTGTAAAACCCCAACTTTTTGAATAAAGATGAATTTTCTATAAATATTATTTTTGAATATTATAGAGTAAAATTGATATAATATTATAGTTGGGGGTAATATTTATAAATTTTACAAAGTAAGCAAGTTGTTATAAAATATTCGTTTGGTCGGAGAATATTCTTTTTGTCATGAAATATCCGTACGACGGTACAATCATTGGTGGACCCCACAACGGAATTATTGTCAGATTAAGAAAACGACAAAAATATTTTATTAAAAATAACGGCGAAAGTTTTACCGTTGATACTGTTGAACTACTCGGTAATAAAAGTACAATAATACGTGTGGTTGCATAGTAACACACGGTATTGATTATTAATATTTATGTGAGAAGTCACTCAGTTTGATTCAATTATTATCAATTAATAATATGAATTATTTAGCGATAATGAAGTTTTGTTTTATTCGTATTATTAACGTAATAAAACAGAAACATCTTTTTTATATAAAACAGAATACTTTATTAAAGTTATTCTATAAATAGAATATATTATATTTTATTTAAAAGATTTTTTTTTAAATATGGACCGTCAGATTAAAGTAAATCAATCTGGACCGTTCATGGATTAGTTACTATGCATTCCATTTTTCTATAAATAGAAGCTCATTCCTTCATTATTTTCTTACGAATTTACTGAACTCTAGAGAGAGAAACTATAGAGAGAAAGAAGAAAAGTATTTTGCTACTTAACTACTTCTTTATTTCAGTTCTTCTTTAAAACGGTAAGGGATATTATTTGTTGTACTCGTAAGGGGTATTATTTGTTGTACTCGGTATTCTTTCTTTCTTATTCATGAAGAGAACTTCTGTTATTCTATTTTTATTATTCTGTTGGAACATCCTGTCTGTGCGTTTACGCCGGACCTGGTTCCATTATTTATTATTCTGTTGAAATATCCTGTCTGTGCGTTTACGCCGGACCTGGTTCCATTATCTATTATTCTGTCGGAATATCTTGTCTGTGCGTTTACGCCGGACCTGGTTCCATTATTTATTATTCTGTCGGAATATCCTGTCAGTGCGTTTACGCATGACCTGGTTCCGTTATTTATTATTCTGTTGGAATAACATGTCTGTGCGGTCCATCGCATGCCTGGTGATTTCTTTTGTTATTCTATTCTTTATTATACTCCGTTGGTTAAAGTTTTGGCTTTTATACTCCATGAAATTAGTGGAATATCCTTGATATTTGCGCTTCATCCAGTATATTTTTATGGAAATATTCTTCTGAGCATCCTTAAATTTTACTGCACAAAGCAGTATCATGTTGACAATTTGGACGTTATCAGTTCCTAGATAAATTAATTTTTAAACTTGTTTTATTGAATTCTTATATCATTGTCATCATCCTCATGTTTATATTTTGTTAAAGTCATCTATGGCCTGTAGTGCATAGATGGACTTGGTATGATTATGACCAGAGATTATTCGGTGTAATCATGACCGTAATGTTATAAATGATGTAAAAAAAGTCCTCATTGGCCCGTAGTGCATTGATGGACAGTTTTTGGTATGATTATGGCTATAGATTCTCTTTGGTCGTAGTGCAAAGATGAATTGTTTTATGGCATGATCATGACCGTTGATGAAAACATGATTATCTTTAGCCATAGTGCATGGATAATTCGTGGTCGTGATACTAAAGAATATCCTTGGCCGTAGTGCAGGGGTGATTTGATGATGTGGATTATTTATTAAGCTGAGTCCCAGCGATAAATGTCATGAAAAACCTTTTTAATCATAAAAGATAGTAGATTTTATTCTCTACTTGACTCTTTTAATGGATTGCTGGTTCCGCTGTAGTTAAACTTGATGTCTATTATATTTTATCAGTTTAACATTGTTGGAGACTAATGATAATTTATTCTGCATTATCTTAGTCATAATATTTCTTACTGGGGTAGTTGAGCTCACCCTTTCTTTCACTATTCTCTTCAGGAAATGAGAATATAGCTGGGACGAGTTAGGGAGCGGAGTGATGGTCCAGAGGATAGCATTAGTAGTCCTCACTATTCTGTGAAATAGTGTGATAATAATTGTAATGAGGACTCCTTTTGAGTTTGTATACTCTCTAGTAGACAATATTTGTATTTAAACTCACAGTTTATATTTTGTCGTATTGTACACGACAGTTGTATTTGAATTCTGTACCATGTATCTGGCGACCCAAGATGGGTGATGTATACCTAATTTTGGGGGCGTCACAGTTGGTATCAAAGCTTAGGGATATGATCCCTGGCTGAGATGTGAGACTAGAACTAGGAGGGGAGAGACGGGTAATTCTTTCGCTAGTATGACCTACTTAAGTTTACTTGTTATTTAATTGGTCGGTCAGAGTATAGGGATGATATGTGATATGTTAATTAACCCTTGTTTTGTTGCAGTATTTGATAATGGCATCCAAAAATGTTGAGATAAGCAATGGAGCACAGGAGACCGTTGTGTCTCCACAGATCAATAATCAGGACAATGTGCAACAGGATGACGATAATCCTCCTGTAAACAACAACACTGATCAATTGACGAACGACGGTACGTTTAGGAATTTTTTAGAATTCATGCAACATTAGGCGAGGGTGGCTCCTGTTCATAATGCAAGAGGAAACAATGGCAACCCACGGTTGGTCACCGCTAAGCAATTCAAGGAGCTGGGACCACCGGAGTTTTTGGGAAAGCCAGAACCACTTAAGGCGGAGACGTGGTTAAAGCAGATCACCAAGATATTTGATGTCTTGGGATGCTCCGAGGAGCAAAAGGTTCTCTTTGACACCTTTATGTTGCGTGAAGAGGCAGATCACTGGTGAGAATCTGTAAAACGTACCCAGCCTGACGCACTCAAGATGTCTTGGAAGAAGTTCCAAGAGCTGTTCAATGACAAGTACTTTCCCGAAAGCATTCGTCACATGAAGGAGGTGGAATTTATCAAGTTGGAGCAAAACAACATGACCGTGTCGCAGAAGCCAAGTTTGCCGAGTTGTCCCGATTTGCGTCCCACTTGGTTGATAATGAAGAGAGAATGACGCGGATGTTTTTAAGAGGTTTGAAACCGGAGATACGTCAATATCTTATTTCTCATAAACTGTGTTTGTATTCAGATGTTGTTAATAGGGCTCAGTTATTGGAGCGCGATAATGAGTCAAACCAACCAAAAGAGAGCAGCCGGCAAAATGATAATACTAGTGATAACAGTCATCAAAGCGGTGACAATAAGCATGGAGGGAATCAACATGCCAGAAATGGTAACCACTTCGGTGGTAATCATGGCCAAAACAATAAGAATGGACATTTCAAGAAGAGAAGGTTCAACAATGACGTGAAGACGTCGGCACCAGCACCCGTTGTTAAGGAAGGAGAACGACCACATATCATATGCTTCAATTGCGGAGGGGAGGGACACATCAGTTCAAATTGCGCGATGTCGCCCAAAGTATGTTATAATTGTGGAAGAGAAGGTCACTTAGCCCGATTTTGTCGTTCCCCGAAGACAAGTTCAGCTAAGATGGAGGCACCAAAGGCCATTCCAGAAAAGTTAAAACCGGTAGTTTAAGAGAGAGCTTTTTTTTTCGTGACAAGGAACCTGAATAAAATTATCACGGGTATGTTAGTCATAAACTCTTGTGAAGTCTATACCATGTTAGATACCGGTTCTACTCACTCTTTTATTTCACCTAGTTATGTTCAATGTTTGAAGTTAACTCCGGAGAAGTTAGACTTTGATATATCTGTTTAAACTCAGTTGGGAGAAACCTTCGTTACCTCCACTATTTATAAATCTTATTCAAATCAACACTTTCACGTTACCTGTCGATCGTATCTCTTTGAAAATAATTGCCTTTGATGTGATTTTAAAAATCGATTGGTTAACAACTCATCATATTTTTTTTGTAAAGTTGTTAGCTTTCATACTCCTAACCAACCTGTTATGCGAATTCAAAGTAACCAAACCACTAAAGTCAATCATTGTCATATCAAGCCATAAGTAAAGAGCCCGATCCTTTCGTTGTTGGCTTCCTTGTGTGGAATGCACCGAAGCCAAACTTTCTGTAGGCGATATCGTGAATGACAATGACAAATTAATAGGTATCAATGTGACGTGCTATCCAAGTCTTGGATGAGAATCACAGTTTTGAATGATATTTCTATCGTTAATAAAGTTCTTGACGTATTCTTGAAGACTTCTTGGCCTATCCCAGAGCGTGAAATCGAATTTTGTATTGACCTCAGTACAAAACCCATTTCTTAAACCCTCAAATATTTCTTCAACTAAAACGAACGTATTATGCGCCAAAGACGTTGGCTCGAGCTGCTTGAAGATTACGATCGTACCATTCAATATCATCGTGGAAGTGCGAACGTGGTAGCTAACGCGTTGAGTAGAAGATCGTATGCGAGTGAGATGTTGTTAACACAAAGACCTATTTCGTATAACTTACAAATGATGAAGATAGAGTTAAAGACTCTAGGGACCCACGTGAAGATAACGAATATACGATTAGAATTGACTTTAATCGATAAATTTAAAGCCGATCAAGCTACATACTCAGAGCTGATGAAGGTGAAGAAGAAGGTTCAAGAGGGCGTTATTCTAGAAGCAATAATCGATGAAGAGAGGAAATCTCAACCCTCGATTTAATTAACCCATTTGAAATCCTCGATCGAGTAGGAACTGTGGCTTATAGACTCATTTTACCGCCAAGTATGTCGCGTGTTCATAACATTTTTAACGTATTGATGTTACGTAAATATGTGGACGACCCGAACCACATTATTGATTTAGAACCGGACGAGATAGCGTATAATTTAACGTATGAAGATGTACCTGTTAAAATCCTGGAATGTATTCAACACTCAAAGGTTATACCTCAAGAGTTAGAATCTGACGAAGTGTCCTCATCTCTTCGACATACCAGGTACGTACCCTAATTTCGAGGGCAAAATTTCATAAGAAGGGGAGATTGTAAAACCCCAACTTTTTTAATAAAGATGAATTTTTTATAAATATTATTTTTGAATATTATGAAATAAAATTGATATAATGTTATAGTTGGGGGTAATATTTATAAATTTTACAAAGTAAGCAAGTTGTTATAAAATATTCATTTGGTTGGAGAATATTCTTTTTGTCAGGAAATATCCGTACGACGGTACAATCATTGGTGGTCCCCACAATGGAATTATTGTCGGATTGAGAAAGCGACAAAAATATTTTATTAAAAATAACGGCGGAAGTTTTACCGTTGATACTGTTGAACTACTCGGTAGTAAAAGTACAGTAATACGTGTGGTTGCATAGTAGCACACGGTATTGATTATTAATGCTTATGTGAGAAGTCACTCAGTTTGATTCAATTATTGTCAATTAATAATATGAATTATTTAGCGATAATGAAGTTTTGTTTTATTCGTATTATTAACGTAATAAAACAGAAACATCTTTTTATATAAAACAGAATACTTTATTAAAGTTATTCTATAAATAGAATATATTATATTTTATTTAAAAGATTTTTTTTAAATATGGACCGTCAGATTAAAGTAAATCAATCTGGACCGTTCATGGATTGGTTATTATGCATTCTATTTTCCTATAAATAGAAGCTCATTCCTTCATTATTTTCTTACGAATTCACTGAACTCTAGAGAGAGAAACTATAGAGACAAACTATAGAGAGAAAGAAGAAAAGTATTCTGCTACTTAACTACTTCTTTATTTCAGTTCTTCTTTAAAACGGTAAGGGATATTATTTGTTGTACTCGTAAGGGGTATTATTTGTTCTACTCGGTATCCTTTCTTTCTTATTCATGAAGAGAACTTCTGTTATTCTATTTTTATTATTATGTTGAAACATCCTGTCTGTGCGTTTACGCCGGACCTGGTTCCATTATTTATTATTCTGTCGGAATATCCTGTCTGTGCGTTTACGCCAGACCTGGTTCTATTATCTATTATTCTGTCGAAATATCCTGTCTGTGCGTTTACGCCGGACCTGGTTCCATTATTTATTATTCTGTCAGAATATCCTGTCTGTGCGTTTACGCATGACCTGGTTCCGTTATTTATTATTCTGTTGGAATAACCTGTCTGTGCGGTCCATCGCATGCCTGGTGATTTCTTTTGTTATTCCATTCTTTATTATACTCCGTTGGTTAAAGTTTTGACTTTTATACTCCATGAAATTAGTGGAATATCCTTGATATTTGCGCTTCATCCAGTATATTTTCATAGAAATATTCTTATGAGCATCCTTGAAATTTACTGCACAAAGCAGTATCATGTTGACAATTTGGACGTTATCAGTTCCTGGATAAATTAATTTTTAAACTTATTTTATTGAATTCTTATATCATTGTCATCATCCTCATGTTTATATTTTGTTGAAAGTCATCTATGGCCTGTAGTGCATAGATGAACTTGGTATGATTATGACCAGGGATTATTCGGAGTAATCATGACCGTAATATTACAAATGATGTGGAAAAAGTCCTCATTGGCCCGTAGTGCATTGATGGACAGTTTTTGGTATGATTATGACTATGGATTCTCTTTGGTCGTAGTGCAAAGATGAATTATTTTATGGCATGATCAGGACCGTTGATGAAAATATGATTATCTTTAGCCGTAGTGCATGGATAATTTATGGTTGTGATACTAAAGAATATCCTTGGCCGTAGTGCAGGGGTGATTCGATGATGTGAATTATTTATTAAGCTGAGTCTCAACAATAAAAGTCATGAAAAACCTTTTAAATCATAAAAGATAGTAGATTTTATTCTCTACTTGACTCTTTTAATGGATTGCTGGTTCCGCTGTAGTTCAACTTGATGTCTATTATATTTTATCAGTTTAACGTTGTTGGAGACTAATGATAATTTATTCTGCATTATCTTGGTCATAATATTTCTTACTGGACTAGTTGAGCTCAGCCTTTCTTTCACTATTCTCTTTAGGAAATGAGAATATAGCTGGGACGAGTTGGGGAACGGAGTGATGGTCCAGAGGATAGCATTAGTAGTCCTCACTATTCTATGAAATAGTGTAATAATAATTGTAATGAGGACTCTTTTTGAGTTTGTATACTCTCTAGTAGACAATATTTGTGACACCCCCAAATTCGGGTACTTCGATTCCACGGGATTTGGTGTTCACTGTACAAGCATCATCTATCTATCTACCCATAAATAATATCAAACTATACAATAGATAGAAATTATAATAAAATCTCTTCCCTTAAGGGTTACATCAACTGAATCATAAATAAATCCCAGGTTACTCTAACCTTAAAACATCTGTGCGGAATTCTAAACAAATAAGTCTTAACATCAACATAACTCAAGTCTTAAACAAATACATCAGTTAATAAATAACAGGTCTTCATCATTTGCTAACTTTGCCCTTGCCCTTGCCCTTACTAGTGGAGGGTTCATCGCTTCTTTCATTCTTAACTGCAATGTTATTATTAAGCAAGAGTGAGCACAAATGCCCACAAGTATAACAATGAAATAACAGTATAATAACATGCGAATAAATCAAAGACGTCTGAATAAGAGCTCAACTTTTGAATCAAGAATGAATAACAAGAATCAAAAGAATTCTGAGGGTCATAAGACCTTGAACTATGTCCTAGGTTATCAAGGATTATACTTGAAACCTTTAACAGTCATAAGACTATGGACCTTCTTCTCGTACTTAGGGGGATCAGCCCATAGTACCATACTGTGCACAATATCTTAACGCTAACGCATAAGTGAATCCCTTTTCAGGGTTGTTCATCTCAGTTTGACATTCGAGTCCGCACCAAAGGAAGTTTGGTTTGGATAATTCAATAAGGGTTCTGAAATTTAGAACGTTCATCAACTAAGGACTAGCTAAATCATTAAGATTCACTAGTCTAAAAAGGTTCAACAATAATGATATTCGATTTGAATAATAATCTCAAATGTATACAATAGAACAATTATTGTATAATTGAATCATGCTTTGAAAGATAATCAATCTTTAATATAATACTTGAACTTGAATAATAATTTAAGTTTAAGTAAATTGCTCAATGTAAAAGTAGAGTTAAGAAACTTGCTCAATTTAAGAGTTTAAGTTTAGGAGACTTGCCTCGCGTATAGATTACACTTTAACTAATCACGTTCTTTGAAATAAATCCTACATACCATTCACATTCAATACCAGTTAATTATTAACTAATCATCATAACTTATTCTCGTTGTCTACTTTAATAATTGACTAACTTAGTCAAATCATCACGTTGACACCTAATTTGTTCGTTATGAATGAATAACTAATTATGTATTTAATAATACAACTCACATGTAATTATGTTATTTACATGCTAAACAAATATTTTATCATCATATAATATTTCTAACATATTTACATGTTCATTATTTTAATACACTAACCCATTGTTAGACTTAGAAAATTTAAAAGCTCATTTTTTTTTTTTATTTTTTTTTTTATTTATTTATTTTTTTTTTAATTTTTTTTTTTTTCCAGTTCGCGAAGAACACAGAATTCAGCGAAAATAATTACTACAAAATCATTAATTCTCCAAATTAAACATACCCACATGTTGGAATTCATATATAATTAATACCCAATATTTATATACTGACAAAACTAATTTTAAACACTTAATAACAGATTTAAAGCCTAACAATTCACTGACTTTGATGTTCATGAAGTTTTAGAAAACTTTATGTGAAAATTCTCCCTACGAATTCGTTATAACACTGAATTCGTTCGTTTAAGGCTTAAACTCTTCGTATTAACATGCATAACAACATACAAGTCCAAAATTTAGGGATAATATATAATCAATACATTAATTATCACATATATGGCCATATGGCCATATCACGTACTCTGTTTATTTTGAAATAACAAGTCATCAGATTACTACACTTAGGGTATGGGATCATGCAATATATATAAAAAAAACATGTTAAGCTACTCTTATGATTACATTTATACTCATAATTGTTACCCTATTCAACCATAGAAACTCTACAGAGGACTTAAGCCATAATTATGAAAACTTTAAAAAGACGTAGAAATAGAATTTGAGAAAGAAGAGATTACCCAAAGCGTAGATGAGTAAGGATGACAATTCTCTCTATTTCAATCACAATACACACAATCTCTCTCAAAGATTTCTCCAACTCTCTCTGCAAACTCTCTGGTTCTAAAAATACGTAAGATAAACTCATCTGAGCCTTTAAGCGCAGAGTTGAGGTCAGTTATTCTATTCGTGGTTTAACTGTCCCCAACTCCTCCTAAGGCCTCATTTGGCTAGGAAACTAGGTTCAAAACTCATTATTTTAATAACCTTTTATCATATAGTTTGAAAATGTCACCCTCTTTATAAAATAAATCCCATATTTTATTTAATTTACTTTAAATAAAATATAATAATTACTCGTAAATTCACATAATCATATATTCAATTATCTCATTAATAAATAATGTCAATTTATTAATTCTCTAATTAATAATTAAATTAATTAAATAACATCATGCTTAATTAAATAATTTATTTAATTAAATAAGCTCACATAATTTCATACCTTGATAAAATTATTCTCTTTATTAATTTAATAAATGTAACACATATAATTAAATTAATCTATCACAATTGCATCAATTGATTATTTAATCTAATAATTAAATCATAAAAAAAATATTTATTTAATTCAATAAATATTTAAAATAAATTACAAAATTCTCGTTCGTCACAATATTTGTATTCAAACTCACAGTTTATGTTTTGTCGTATTGTACACGACAGTTGTATTAGTAAGTTGTATTTGAATTCTGTACCATGTATCTGGCGACCCAATATGGGTGATGTATACCTAATTTTGGGGGCGTCACATATATAATAGAAATTCTCTTTTTAATTATTGTTCTTATTTCATGCAAATAATAGTACTAATATTATTTTTTTTTGTTTTTAATTCTACGGCTAGCTAAATTTTTAATACCTAGGATTATGATGAAACTAAGTATTTCATAATAATATTTTCTTTCTGTTCCATAATTAATGCCTAATTATTTTCATCTTCATATTTTCCTCTACATAAATTGCATATAATTTTTATATTGATTGTGAGGTTTTGGTAAGTTATAGTTAATCTGTGAATTTTTCATAACTTATGCTTGCCCATATTAATTATATGAATCATTATTTTTAAAGGGAATGAAAAATAATTTAGGAATTAATTTAGGAAATAAGAAATTATTTATTATGTTAATATTTGGTGGATTCTAATTCCTAGGTATCTTTTCTCATTAATAGTTTTCGTTATTAATTAATAGTTTGCATAATTTAGTTAATAAATCTTCTCCACCATTTTTGTTTCTAATTTGCCTAAAATATTAATTAAGGATATATTAAATAATTGATCTAGTCTCTGTGGGTTCGACCTGTACTTGCCAGTTCTTCATTTAGACACTGTGCACTTGCAGCACATAATTTTAACACATCAACCGTCGCTAAAACTTTTAGCGACGGTCTTTTGGCCTATAGCGACGGTCGGCGACCAACGCTATAGACCGATTTTCTAGTAGTGTAAAACTTACAGTTTATGTGTTGTCGTATTTTGCACGACTGTTCAACAGTGGTATAAATGAAGTTGTCAGTAGTGTTATTTCTGGCGACTCAAAATGGGTTGTGTGTACCTATTTTGGAGGCGTCACAATTGGTGTCAGAGCTATAAGTAAATAGCCCCGAGACTCTCGCCGGTGACTTCCAAGTCTTGGGATGCACCGAAGTCAGACTCTCCGTAGGGGACGCCGTGAATAATAGTAGTAAGCTGATAGGTATCATTGTGAGGTGCTATCCAAGTCTTGGATACGGGTCACATTTGGTATCAGAGCTATAAGTAAAGAGCCCCGAGCCTCTCGCTGGTGACTTCCAAGTCTTGGGATGCACCGAAGCCAAACTCTCCGTAGGGGACTCCGTGAATAACGGTAGCAAGCTGATAGGTATCATTGTGAGGTGCTATCCAAGTCTTGGATGCGGGTCACATTTAGTATCAGAGCTTAAGGATATGGTCTTAGGCGGAGCTCCAAGATTAGAACTAGGAGGGGAGAGACGAGTAATATCCTTCGCTAGTGTATGTCCTACTTAAGCTGAATTTTCTTACTTAAGTTGACAAATTGTGATATGTCAATTAACCTTTATTTTGAAATTGTATTCTAGAATGATATCTGAAATATAAGAGATGAGCAATGGAAAAATCATGATATAGAGGAAATAACCGAGAAGATACGATCTGAAATGAAAGTAAGATATTCTCATCTCTTCGACATACCAGGTACGTACGTAAATTTCGAGGGCAGAATTTCATAAGAAGAGGAAATTGTATGACCCCGAATTTTATGAAATGAAAGTATTTAATTTTCTTATAATTATTATTCTATTAAGTAAATTGTTAAATTAATAAAAGGTTAAAGTTAAGGGTGATATGTGAAAATTTTACAAAGTAAACAAGTTGTCATAAAATATTTGTTTGGTCGGAAAATATTCGTTTTACCAGGAAATATTCGTACGACGGTACAATCATTGGTGGACCCCACAACGGAATTACTGTCGGAGGTAGAAAGCGACAAAAATAACTTTTTATAAAAATAACGACAAAACTTTTACCGTTAACTGTTGAAATACCATGTGATAAAAATACAGTAATACGCGTGGTTGCACAGTAGCACACGGTATTGCATAGTATCTTTGATTATTGATGCTTACGTGAGAAGTCACTTAGTTTTATTCAATTATTGTCACAGCATTTGATGCATAGTATCTCATATTATTAACTCAATTATTGTCACAGTATCATCTGCACAATATTTTATATTATAAAATTAATAATTGAAACGACAAAGTTATTCATATTATTATTTGCATTATTGACAATGTCTAGAAAATTCTATCGAGGAAAGGGGTCTGGTTATCTAATTGCGCCCCAATAAGGAGAAGTCCTTATCGAAAAGCCCCTTCTTTCCTGTGAAGGATCTGGTTGTCTCAGTTTTGTTTTATTATTAATATAATAGTAATAAAACAGAAAACTTTTTATATAAAGCAAAAAACTTTTTATATAAAACAGAATACTTTTTATATATAAAGTTATTAGTTTTATTAGATTATAAATAGAATATATTATATTTTATATAAAGTTTTTATTTTATTAGAATATTTTATTGCACAATGATGAATAGTAAATCAATCTGGACCGTCCGTAAATCAATTACTATTTAATCCATTCTCCTATAAATAGAAGCTTATTTCTTCTTTCATTATCACCAATTCACTAAGACTCACAAAAGCAACTATAGAGAGAGAAACTATAAAGAGAAAGAAGAAGATTATTATGCTACTTCACTATTGTAGTATTCAGTCTTCTACTAAGTTGTATATCTTTGGCTTACGTGCAAAGACGAACTATTGATTGATAGCTTTGGGCCGTAGTGCAAAGATGGACATGTGTATGACATGATCATGATCACTGGTGATACTAACGAATATCCTTGGCCCGTAATGCATGGATAATTCGATGATGTGTTTGGCAGGATCATGGCCATTGGTTTTAAAGTTGAATGTCTTTGGTCGTAGTGCAATGACAGACAATTGATTGGTATGATCATGACCATTGGTTTTATAGTTGAATATCTTTGGCCCGTAGTGCAAAGATAGACAACTGATTGGTATGATCATTGTTATTACATTTGAATATCTTTAGCCTTTGGGGTAAGGATATTGAGTAAACGTTCTATTAAGCATTTATGGCAAGGATAAACTGTTGATTTACATGATTATAAATATGAATTGTGAATTTAACTATAATCTTTAGTGGTTCAGGTGATGAAAGTTCTCTTTGTCTTGGGTACAAAAAGAACTGTTGATGGATATTATGGGGATAAAATATTAACGATGAACTTTTAATTTGGAGGATATAGTAGACATTATGTTCTACTTGACTCTTCTAATGGATTGTTGATTCCGCTGCAATTATGGTTGAAAACTTTTATTATATACTATATGTTCTCAATCTCTGATTTATTATTGATGAAGGCTATTGATAATGTAATTATCTTAGTCATAATATTCTTTATTGGGCTAGTTAAGGTCACCTTTTTGCTTCACAGTTCCTTTCAGGTAGTAAGAGTGTAGTTGGGTCGAGCGGGTATAAGAGGGGAATAGTGTGATGGTCCGAGACTGTGGAAGTTTTCTAATACATTATAAAACAACATATAATTGTATTGAGGACCTAAGATGGGTGTGTCGTATATTATACGTCACTTAATAATTGATTTTGGTGAACAACAATAGGGTGATGAGAACCCGACTTTGAAAGCGTCAAAAGTGCACCTTATTAGAATGAACATAATAATAATCTTCTCGTTCTTCTTTGGGGTCTTGAAATAATTGTTGTTGTATTTTATATGACATTGTCATAATTTGAGTTTGGATATTGTCTATGAGACAATATTTATATTAAAACTCACAGCTTATGTGTTGTCATATTTTGCACGACAGTTCAACAGTTGTATAAATGAAGTTTGTATTAGAATTCTGTATCGTGTATCTGGCGACTCAGAATGGGTCGTGTATAACTATTTTGGGGGCGTCACACGCTCAATATTATATAGAGAGAATTTTCTTATTTTGATGTAAGTTTCATTGTTTAACTAAGCAACCAATTTATAGGAAAGTACTAGCACACCAATTCTGACAAAATTCACATGTGGATGATTTAGCAGCACACACATTTTGAAACAAAGCTTTTCAAAACCAACTTGCTCACTCCACCCCTTTTATCACATGTTGTTTGAAATAAAAGAATTCAAATTCAATTTGCTCTTTTCCTGCTTATTTTATTCTTATGCCATAAATTTATTATAATAATATTATCATTAAATTATAAAATTATTCTATTATATTATCACATCATATTATTATAATGTAATATTATAATAATATATTTGAATAGATATTTTATCAGAGAAGATAATTATGGTTCCATAGAAAAATATGTCAAACTTTCAACAAATGTCTCATGCTAAAATTCATCCATCTATATCAAATTAAACAAATATTTACTTATCATATTTATCAATAATTTTTATTTTATTCATCAATTATTTACAACTCTTCAATCTTTCAATAATTATTTCTAACTAATATTATATATTCACAATATTGATAACCAGATCGTTCCCAGGAAAGATGGGCTTTCTGATAAGAATTTATCCTTATTGACACACAATTAAATAACCTAACCACTTTCCTTGACAGAACTTTCTAGACCTTGTTAATAATGCTATCTAATAATATAATTTCAAATAATATAAAATATTACACATATGTTACGGTAACAATTATTGAATCAATGCAGCAACTATTGTGACAATTATTGAATATTGAGTGACTTCTCATATAAGAATCAATAATCAGATATACTGTGCAATACCGTGTGCTATTGAACAACTACGCGTATTACTGTACTGTTATTATCAGGTATTTCAACAGTTAACCGTAAAAATTTTGCCGTTATTTTTTATAAAAAGGTTATTTCTGTTGCTTTGGTTATTCCGTTTTGGGGTCCATCAATGATTGCGCTGTCGTACGAATATTCTCCGACAAAAAGAATATTCCCCGACCAAAAATATTCTTCGACACAATGAATATTTTATATCAACTTGCTTACTTTATAAAATTTGTACATATTATCCTTAACTTGAACATTTTATCAATTTAACCATTTACTGAATAGAACAATAATTATAAGAAAATTGAATACTTTTATTTCATAAAATTCGGGGTCTTATAGTTGGGGTAGATGATGAAAAAGAAGATGAACAGTAATAACATTTAGCTAACTTAAATGTTAAAATTTAATTAAAATAATCATTTTTACTACATTTAATTTATTAATTTGCCAAATAAAAATGCATGCATATAAATGTCAAAATAAATTTATAAATATGTATGTATATAAAATCAATAAGAATTGTAAAAACAAATTTATAAATACGTATGTATATAAAATCAATAAGATTTGATTTGTAGTTTTAGATTATTTTACTTTTATAATTTTTAAATAATTATACTTGTTACTAATTATCTAAAAATTTATTTCCTCGTAATCACAAAAATAATTAAATTATTATTTTTATTTTTTACATTTTTTGCTAATTTTTATGATTTAATTTTATTTTAAAAAAAATTTATTTCATTTCTACTCAAGAGTGACCACATCATACATAAATTTAATGTCAGATTTCTCTCTCTTGTCATGCCAGTTTTTTCTTTTTTATGTGAAATCAGACATGACAAACAGTTTAAAGTCAACATAATTTAACGAATTTTCTAACTGTTTATAAGTAAATAAAAATATAATAAATTAATTGTAAGAAAAAATAATTTAATGGTTCATTTATAAGTTGACATAATATAGAGTCACGAAAAAAAATATTTAACCCAATCATTTTACCCTTTTACTTTCATGAGTCATACGTTACACATGATCACCCAAACTCCCTGCCCCACTATTTCTTAAAGCAAAATCTTAGAGAGAGAAAGTGACTAAGTTGAAGAACATGTGACAGGGTCCTTCTGAAAACATGCATTTCTAGAGGGAGAAGGAAAAACTAAAAAAAAAAGGTCTCACTCAGTAGTTTCTTTCTCTCTCTAAAAATGGGTTTCTAGAGAGAGAAAGTTTCTGCTTTGACCTGCCTCTCTCTCCAGGTATCCGTCTGACACCCGTTTTTCTCTTTGTATGTAATAGAGAGAGGTGGATGAGAGAGAAAATCAGCAGAAAAAATGGAGTTTGTGGGGAGAAGAGTGAGGAAAGAGGTTCTAGGGTTTGGGGTTTCTTCTGGGATGGTGAAATTTTACAATTCAGAAACTGGGTTTTTCGAGATCAAGTACGAAAATGGTGATTCTGAGGAATTGGAATTGTCACAAGTGGCTTCAATTTTGAAGGAACAATCTGCGTCTGCTGCTGCTGCTGAGGTGACTGATGATGATATGATTGGCCGGAAGCCGAAAAGGCGGCGGAAGAATTCAATTCTTGGTGATTCAGGTAATGATTGTACTAATTTAGTTAGTGATAGTAGTGTAGGTGGTAAAACCCTAGAAGAGAATTTTGGTGTTTTAAATGGAAATGTTGATATTAATGCTAATTGGGGTGATGATGGGGTTGATTTGAATGATGGGAATAATTTGAAAAATGGGTTAGATTTGAATGTTTCTCTTGATGATGCTGAGCATGCAGAGTTAACTAATAAGGAAGAATTGAAGAGGGGTGAGCTTATTGATTTGAATGTGTATGCGAGTGAAGAAGATTGCTTGGAATCGAAACTTGCGGGGTATAATGTGGATATTCCAAAGAAAGAACATTGTTTTGATTTGAATTTTGGTGTAGATGATGAAATGAAGTACTCAAATGCGGATGAAAACCAAGTAAAGGGGTTTAATGTTCCTACTGAAAATTTGGGGGTTAATTTACCTCCAAATGATCTAGCTGGTGATTCCACTGGTACTATGACGAGAACTGCTACCTTTGTAGTTTTGGATGCTAACTTTGTGAACGAGAGTGGTTCTTCAAATAATTTATTGATGGCTCCTTCTAATACCAGTCCTGCTGTGGTTAATTATGAAGGGAACGTTGGTAGCACATTTAAAGGAAACAGTAAAAAAAGAAGAAGAGTTTTAGAATCCACAACAAAAACAGTATTGAGAAGAAGTGCTCGTACCGGAAGAGCTGCTATTTCTGTTCAGGAAAATTTTTCTCGTGCGATTGGTTTGGATGAAGTGAAAGATGAATTGGTTTCTCCTGCACTTAGTGCAGTTTCAGAGG
The DNA here is from genome assembly GCA_016801055.1 of Panax notoginseng. Taxonomy (NCBI): domain Eukaryota; kingdom Viridiplantae; phylum Streptophyta; class Magnoliopsida; order Apiales; family Araliaceae; genus Panax; species Panax notoginseng. The sequence goes on along the minus strand of CM029023.1, from coordinate 29,322,192 downwards.
GAAAAATTACAGTCTTGGGCTGTGAAGAATTGGAAGGACGTCATATTCTTTCTCCGAAGCCACAGTTACCCCCATCTTCAGTAAATTTAAATGTAGACGGCATTCCCATATTTGATCTTTTCTCGGTTTATTCTTTTTTGAGGTCATTTAGTACTTTACTGTTTTTGAGTCCATTTGAGTTGGATGATTTTGTTGCTTCGCTGAGATGCAAGGCTCCTACTTTATTGTTTGATTATATACATTTGTCTCTTTTACAAACTTTGAGGAAGCATTTGGAGTCTCTTTCAGATGAAAGTTCTGAATCTGCTTCTATTTGCCTGAGGTATTCAGCTCTTTCGTCCCCCGAAAGGTTAACCAGTTGTTTTTTTGAACGATTTCCCACCTTGTTCTTAACGTCTTTATATTTGTCTTTTGAAATGTAGGAGTCTTGACTGGAATTTTTTAGACTTGGTCACCTGGCCCATCTTTATGGTTGAGTACCTCCTAATGCATAGTTCTCTATTAAGTCCTGGTTTTGATCGGTCTCGCTTGAAGTTATTTGAGAGTGATTACTACAAACAATCAGCAGCTGTAAAGATTGAAATGCTTCGGTGTCTTTGTGATGATGTGAATGAAGTGGAAATCATAAGATCTGAGCTTAATCGAAGAACCCTGGCAACGGATCCAAGTATGGATTTTGATCAAAAAATGATGTTTGAGACTCCCAAAAAGAGGAGGGCTGTAATGGATGTTTCGGGCACTTCTTACTCAACTGAGGAGGTTGTTGATGAAACAACAGACTGGAACAGCGATGAATGCTGCCTTTGTAAGATGGAGGGGAGCTTAATATGTTGTGATGGTTGTCCTGCAGCATTTCATTCGAGGTGTGTTGGAGTTGTCAGTACTCTCTTGCCAGAGGGTGATTGGTATTGTCCTGAATGCACCATTGAGAGAGATAACCCTTGGACTAGAGTAAGGAAGTCGATTCGCGGTGCAGAGCTATTGGGAATTGATCCTTACGACCGGCAATATTATAACAGCTGTGGTTACCTGTTGGTGTAAGTTTTTTAAAAAAAAATACTTTTTTGAGGTTAACTAAATAGGTGTTTTTGTTTTTATTATTATTGACATATGATAAATTAGCTAACAATGTGTTACTTATCAGTGGATTGTCAAAGGTATCATAGCACAGTGGTAAACTTGCCTTCCAGGCATCAAAAGGCAGTGGCGTCATGGAGTGAAAATTTCCATAACTCACCTATAAATTTGGGGAGTTAGAAGTGGCTAATTTAGAAAATTATTTGCCATGACCTAAATGTGGTCTTGTTTATGGCGTGGTTATTGTTATCTTTATTACTGCTGTTATTGAACCATAACAATGTACTGTTATAAAAAATTACATTACATGTGCTGTGATAGATGGTGGTTTCACTGATGATAAAGAGAACGAGGAAATTATATATTTCTCCAAACATTCTCAATTGCTCAATGTTATGTGCTGTTATAACTTATAAATTAAGTTCTTCATTCTCTAAATCTATTATCATGGGACTCTTGTATGATTTTTCAGGCCAATTCTGAATAATTGAAGTAACTAGAGGTTAGATAGAGAATGGATGCTGGTGTACAGATAATAATGATCTAGAATCCCTTTTGTATCGTAGGTTGGTTTCTTGTTGAGAAGACTATTCTTGTAAGAGTTTGAGTTTGGTAATTGAGGAGCTAAGAATTGGATCAATGTCTATATTTGGTGTTGCCTACGACACAACTCTTATTGAATTTTAACTTCATTCTCATCTACTACCGTCGATACTGTTAGTTTGTGTCCACTATGAATTGTAAATAATGTGTTCCTTTCTTGCTCATTGGATGAGAACTTTAGAGCCATAGTGATGCCCTGAAAGGTTGTAGCTCTATTGAGTGTGGTGGACCAGATTAGGTCTGTGATGAAGAATTAGTATTTGATGTATTGCCATTTCTTAGTTAGAAGACATATACACTCGAGATGTCTAATACTAAAATATGGGCTCTCTAAGTGGGTTATGTGGAATACTCTTCATTTCCTTGGTAACGTCTCTTATGCTTTGATGAATTACTATTTTCCTTTGATTAGTAATTCTTTCTTGAGTTTTGTTACTATTCACTGCCATAGTCTCATTTAGTTGGCAGAATGACTGAGAGGCTAGCTCAGGGTTTATTGTTTTTTAAGTAAGGCCATTTCCTTTAATGCCAAACAGCACCTGTCTCATTTCTAAAACTGTGCCTTACCAGACTAGTCAAATGCTTTCCTATCATTTGGACTTCAATATAACACTAAGACCAAATACTTTTTTTCCATGATTACTAGCTTTAAATTTTCAGCAGCTAGCATTTATCACTTTGGAAAAGGTCATTCAATTTAAAATCTCTTTTGAATCTCCTTCTTATAAACCTAAAGATCCACAAGTTCTTATAGTCTTAGTTCATGACAAGTCCAGCACCATGGTAGCACGATTTAATGTTTTTTAAAGGTAACTAGGATTAATAAATGTCATCAGAGTTGATAATTTTGTCCTCTTCTCAACTCTTTCAAGTCAGAAGAGTTTGTGCAAACTAACATGCTCAGTTTGTCAACTCAATTTCTTTTTTCTTTCTCGAGTTTAGTTTTAAAAACCCTATGAACTTCCATCAATTCACTTAATTATGTATTGGCAATAGCTGTAAACCTTGGGGATTTGGCCGTACTCATTTTCCTGCTTTTAGAATCATTTGTATCAGTCTGACAAACAACATTTGATTATCATAAACCTTTTCTTTATCTTGTTAATTTTGGTTTTCTCAAACTAATAGCTGGATTATTGGGTCTTTATTATCTCTTCCAGTTGATTAACTTCTTTTATGTTCCTTGGATGTGCAACTAAGGTAACCCAAGCACTGTAATTCATCCAAAGTTTGACAAAATTTTAACGCTTCAATAACCAAAGGATACTTTCATTTTGTTGATTCACTCATAAGCATGGTTGTCAGTATCTTACATTTACCATTCATAATCTGTAAGATAAGATATGATATGATATGATATACGCAAAGTTCTAAAAGGTCCTAGGCGGGCGGCCGAGAGGGGCCTAGGTGGGGCCTGGGCGAGATTTTTTATTTTAAGCCAATTTTAATATTTTATCTTATATTTATCAAAAAAAAAAAATATAAAGTAAAACAATCTATAATAAAGATAATAAAGACTTTTGCTTAAAGTTCAAACACATATCCATATTGCTAATGTCAAAGTTCAAATACAAACATGAAATTGTTCAAAGTTCAAACATATTTTTAACGTATTAGTTTTATTCATAAACAAGATTGCTATTAAATAATAGAATTTAAAATTTTAAGAATTTAATTCAATATTAAAACTTAAGAAACTAAACATAAATTTAAGAATTATATTGAATTAAATTAAATATTACAAATGCATCATCGTTTATATAATTTGAAGTTGGTAAAAGTTCAAAAAATTACAACTATAATAAAATTATCCATTTTGACTTGATATTGTTCACTTCTTGTTGTGATTTGATATGCTATAACCTGTATTATGAATATGGTAATTTATTAGAAAAATAAATATATCAAGATCTGGTTAAGGTAGTTATTAAAATAAAAAAATCCTCTCCGCCTAGACTACGCCTAGGCCTCACCTATTTTTTTGGAGGGATTTTTTTGCCGCCTAGATGAGGCGCCAGGGGGGCTTAGCTCTTAGGCGGGGCGCCAAGGGGGGCCTAGCGCCTAGGCAGGGCCTAGGCGGACCTCGGCGGGGATTTTTAGAACACTGGATATACGGAAAATTTGATGTTAGGGTATCTTAAATTGATATATTGTCACACTGTATCTTATTTTACATTAAGATGCACCGTTTCTTACGATACTGTAAGATGCACTATGTCTTACGATACATTAAGATACACAATGTCTTGTATTAAATTAAGATGCACTGCGTTTGACGATATATTAAGACGCACTCATATCTGACCATACATTAAGATGCACTTGTATTTGACCATACACTAAGACGCGCCATCGTTGACGATACATTATGGCACACCGTAATCTGATGATACACATCTTATGACACGGTAACAATACATAATACATTTGAAGTTAGAGACAGACTTGATAAGAGTTAAGACAACACATTAAATCTTTCTTTTTCCAAGCAGTTGGTGTTCACTCAGTTCAATAAGCCTTAAAATGCTTTCTAGGGTCCTTATCTTCCTCTAAAACTTTGTCTCCACTATTCTTTTCCACGTCTCTTTATCACATGGAGACAAATTCATAGCCATGTAGTTGATTTTGCTCTCAACTTTACATTTTTGGGCTTAATTTTTATACTTATATAGTTAAAGGTAATTTCCCCCCTCTTTTTTCCTTTATAAATTATACTTGTGTAATATTGACTATTAATTAAGCCTCTAGTTTTGTGTCTTCAAAGTGGAATACTGGGGAACCCCATCCGCCTTATAAATTGCGAATTGGGAACGATTGTTCCGCATTTGAATCGTGGTATAGGAATGTAGATACCTTTTATATTTAACGTTCCTCGTACCTAATTTTGTTTTGCGTATCGAATTGAGCCACGCTCCTAGTAACCATAGTTCAAACTATAATTTGAACATCTAAAGTTTGTTTCTAGGCTTACTTTCGACTACTTAAACATTAAATTTAAGCTGGCCTGCTTTATTGCCCAATATTCTCTGTATGTATAGATATATAATTACTATGTTGCATTTCTTTCCATATTTTATTATTATGATTCGCGATACACAATACTATACACGATTCGCGACACACAGTACGATACACGACTTGCAATTCGGGATTTTTGATGCATCAGACGATTCACGACAACTATGATCCTGTGTATAAGGATATCATTACCTAAATAATAAAGGCAAAAGGACTATTGGTTCAATCAACCACCCTTTTGCACATTTTTTGGATGTTAGTGGAGCTTTGCTTGTCACTGGTTATAGGGGAAAGATAGTTAGTTTGGGAGGAAAACCAATACAACCTCTATAACTTTTACTTTTTGATAAGCTTGACATTAAACTTTTAACAAATACAATATGACCATACAGGTACATTCTAGCTTCGTGGCTAAGTTTCAACGAAGAAGAGTAGTTGTTTTAAACTAGCTAGCTGGTTCAACTTTATAAATTATTAGCTAACCTTGTTATCAAGAGTCAGGCATCTCTTATATGATCCCTCCCCACGTAGCTAAAATTCAAGCATCGTAGATGTCCATTATGATGGTCTGGTGATTTTTCTGTGGGACTAACTCAGGATTACCTTCATGTTTGTTCACAAATTTGTGGTTGCTTCGTAACACCTTGATCATAGTTGTCATGGCGTCGCCTAGGCGACGACTATGCGCCTTGGCGTTGGACAAGGGCAAGCCAACGCCGAGCCGCCAAGGTTCACGCATTGGTAGCCAGCCAAAGTGTTGACTTATCTCCACAAGGACGCCATGGCGGACACCTTATTGCGTAGACGTCCTGGCGGTCAACTACCGCCGTGTCCCGCTTGGCGTCGTGACAACTATGACCTTGATATGATTCATTTTCCTATTTTGAGTGTTTCCGTACTCTGAAATTTTTGTTACTTATTAATTTGTGGACCCGAAGATGGATTCTTTAGTATGATATTTCTGAATTCAAATGGGAAAACTGATAATGATGGACTCTTGGAGAATAATTGATTCTAACGACAAGCCTTTTAATCCAAGTTACTTGAGACTCTTGTCTTGTTGACGTGCATTGCGTTTTAGTACATCTGCTCCCGAGTACTCTAAGGTTCTGAAACTCTAAATTTAAGCCCCCAAATATTTCTGTCTTCTCTATTTTTCCCTCCTTTTGTTTTAACCTCGAATTGCACAAATATCAATATTTTAACTTAGTATTGGAGTTCAGACATCACATTTGTACCAATCTTTTTTCTCAAATAATCATCTTGTTGATGTGGTTGAAAATTCTCTGAAATTTAGCTTTACCGCATGTAGATTCTAAGAGAATTCCTAACTACTAGAATCCATATAAAGCTACCTGTAGTGCATCACATTTTAGCATACCATGTTTCTGTATCTGCTCAATTAGTTAAAACGATCCACGTTCCAGGTAACATTGCTTTTAACCTCAACGTGTCCCTCCCAAAAAGTTTTCTTAGCTCTGCCGTGAATTTAGAAGTTTTGTTTTAGTAATGTGAATACTATAATGACTAGTAGCTGACTACAAATGGAATCAAATTGGGGATACAGATTACAGACTGAGTTAGAGATTTAACATGCAGCATAATCTAGCTAGACTAAAAGGTTGATTGCTGTACATGCTGGGCATTGGTAGGACTCTTGCCCGTAATATATTGTGGTACATACTATAAACAGTGAGTTGTTTATTGCTCTGTCCAGCTACAGCCAATAACATCTGTTTGGACATTTCATGCCTTTGTTCAGTATGTGATATTTATGTGATTTGCTCATCCTTTACCCCCCCTGAATATACCGGGTTTAAACCGTTGAAGTTTGAGCTGATAGCCTGATATTAATAGTTGGGTTTGATTTGTAACTGAAGCTAGATAGTATGTAAGAAGTTATAGATTGATGTCTTTATCTAAAGAAGTTATAGATTAATCTCTTGAATGAGTTTCTTGGTTATTAGACCGTGTAATGCTGAGATATTACTCTACTCTTTTTTTGAGGGCATATACTTTGTAGACATTTAGACATTAAACCTGTGCCCATCATTATAAATAAATTTGAAGCAACATTGTAGGATTTACTTCTAAACTATAAGTTAAGACAGTAAGAAGGTGCAGCCATACATTCTTCGAGAGTGGAAAGCTTTTGTTTATTGTTATCGTAATTTACCAATTTCTCATTTCGAAACATCGCATTACTGGGATAAATAATTAGAAAATGACAAATTGATATTTTGGAATATGGTTTTGGTTTATTATTTGTTATTTAATATTATTTCCAATTACATAACTGATTTAGGCAAACTTCTTGTCCTCTCTGTTGTCCTATTTTCTCCATTCTAATAAAATTCTTTTTTATAGCTCAGAAAATAACGTCACTGATGTAGACATCAGACCCCAATCCCTTTGATGGCACAAAATTACCCAAATGAAAGTGGTTCTACCGAATCTCTTACACTAGAAAATATTAATTATTCACTCCCTCTGGGAAGGAGAGTCCAATTTATAAGAATAATTTATATTTCTGTTGTTAATCTGCATTAGTTTTAAGTATTAATACACATGTTGCATAAGCATGTTTAGTTTAGATGGTTAATTTAAAGCACAATAAAAGTAAAGGGTAACATATTACTTTAATGATATACTTTTATTTTGAGATATGCCATCACAAAAAACTCTTACATTACTTCTTGTGGATTTTTTTTACTTGTAAGCATGATTTAATTAGGTTTAAATTTTGTATGAAGATTGAGGCTTAAACATATCATTATCTCAATTGTTAATGATTACCAGAAAATATTCTATTAAAAAAATAATTAACGATTACCAAAAAATGATTTTCCTGTCATTACTTACTAAAAAAATGATTACCACAATAAGTTATGAGAGGAAATTGACAAATAGTAAAACATTTTTTTTCCTAATAATAAATTAACTTAAAATTTTACGCTTAAATAAAGATTAGAAGTCTAGGTTCTGTAGGTTAAACTAAATAAATAGACTAATCTATCTGAAAGGATAACTAGTCACTTAAGCTGGAGATGATAGTTTCAGCCTTAAGATAATTGTTTGAAAAATCTGGAAATTGCAAGATGTGTCTACAATTTTGAAGTACTAATCTGAATCACGGTTAGAAGTTTGAAATGAGGAATCAACATAAAAGAATAGTATGTTTAATACCTTTATTAGAAGATTGTGGTATATCGGGAGTGTGGAATTATATAGACTTCTTTAAACGACTCTTAAAGAATCTGTCCTAAATCAAATAGATCTAGATTAGATATGAGGTACCTAATCGTGTCTGGGAAAAAAATTGTTTTATTTCTCCACATGTATTATTCAAATTCAAGTCATATGCATAAATAACCTGCTTCTATATATATGCATTATTTATGGAAATTATGTTGCAAACTGTAGATTTTGTCATGGTAAATTGTTGCTTAGACTGAAATGCGCAATGTTCAATCCTGCTTCTATAGATTATTTATGGTTAATGTTAATATGTAACAGATCTATAATGGCTATTTATGCTTCGTTTTGGCTGTTTCTCCTTTAAATTTCATAAATTTAATATCATTGTTTCTAATAGTTGCACGAGCTACTGTTGCATTTCCTTACAGTTGTGACCTTTCTTTAAAAGCATCTTTGAGTTTTTTTGACAGGTAATTATAGTTTTAGTTGAATGGTAATTTTTGTAAATTTTTATATTCTTTACATTTTATGTTTTCTTCTTTTGAATATTTGTCAATTGACATAAGTTTGATTTTAAGTTGAATAAATGCCTACTAGTTTTGTTACCAATATTAATCCCTTCAGCCATGTCCTTATTTACTTCTAAGTTTATCTTTCTGATGCACATTTCTGTATTAGTCTTGATTGTTTCATGTTGTCATAATATATATGATTGCTTCAAACATGTCTTAAGGTTTGGTGCGTTTGAACTTGTAGGTCAGATTCAGGCGACACGGAATCCCCCTTCAGATATTACAACAGAAATGATCTGACTTCTGTTATTGAAGCTATTAAGTCGCCGCATATATTTTATGGCACATTATTGAGTGCAATCATGAAGTTTTGGAATGTAACTGCTAAAGTAAAAAGTGACACGGTTCAACAGACTGTTAGTGCTTCCATAGACTATATAATGAAAGGGCAAATGCCTGATATTCCTTTGCTGCCACTTTCAGCACCTTCAGAAACTTGTGCTGGGAAACCCGAAGAAAAATCTATGACATGCACATGTTCTGGTACTGTAGGGTTCGAGGTCTCAGAGCCAGTGGCTGTGGATGATTCCATGAATATTAGAAATCCAATAGCAAGCTCGGAAGGGTCAGCTGAAATTTCTCAAGCTATCACAGACATCCATAATTTGAAGAATACTAGGTCCTCAAGATATTCTGGGGTTTTGAATGATTCTAAGATTTCTGGGATTTTGAATGATTTTAAGATTCCAGAAAAACATATGTATGATGGAGACTGTCCTTTGCCATCTACCAATCAGGTTGAACATGGAAAGAACGTTCAGTTGGCAGACCATGGCAATACACAATCTAATGTAGATACTACAGCGAATATGCCACAGGGTCAGTGTGGTACAAATTATGTGAACCTTTATAGTTTTGCTCGAACAGCCTCATCTGTTGCGGTAACGTTATTGTGCAAATCATCAGATAAAATCTCCGAAGATTCTAGAAAATCTGTGGAGGAAATAATATCAACACAGCTTAAGGTCTTTTCAGATATAACTACTGAGTTTTGTTGGTCAAATATTCGGAACCTAGATTTTGATGCTAGGAAAGAAAAATGTGGGTGGTGTTTCTCTTGCAAAGTTCCTGAAGATGGCGGGGATTGCTTATTCATCATAAAGGACACAAGCTCATTTCTTAATAATTTTACTAGTGACTCTCTAGGTATTTGTCCTAAAGAGAATTGGAAAGGCCATCTTATTGATGTCATGTGCCATATCCTTTGCATTGAAGATCGCTTGCATGGGCTCCTGTTAGGTCCATGGCTGAATTCACAATATTCCAGCATTTGGCATAAAGCTGTTTACAAGGCATCTGATGTTGCGTCACTGAAGCACTTTCTGATCATGGTAAGAGTATTCCTTTCCTCACTTGTGTTGATCTGAGAATTTTACATTGTAAACATGGGGTACAAGTGAAACAAAAAGGTTGGGCGGTCTATGGGATGGTTTGGAGGGCATTATCCTATGATATTTAGTCTACTATGAACTTTGAACTTATAAAGCGTTATCCAAACCCTACTATAGGTTGACTATGTTTATTGAATCTAACTCAATTCTATTATTAAACATTCTTATATATCCCGTATGTAGTATCAGGGTTTTAATCACATCCTATTTTTAAATATATTGGCAGGGAATCAATGACATTTTTATTTATTATATTTTAATGTCACCCAACTCTATTTTGAACTTTGTTTTCAAGTGAGAGGAGACAATTGAAAATAAAACTGCACAATGTTGTTGATTGCTAGGTCAGTAGGTCCTATTTGGAATGAATAAGATTGCAATGAGTCAAAGTTGTTAATATTTTCCTCACTTTGTACTGTGCTTTGTTAAGCTTGGTGTGATCCATGTGCTTTTGTCTGCCTTATTCTGTAGTCTGTAATGGAAAAGTCCAATTTTGGTATGGTTTTGGGAACTTCCAACCATAGTTATGTAATCTTCAGTAGATTTATCAGATGGAAAACTTTATGGAAGTTTTGAGAATAATTTCTTTTATTGAAGTGTACTTATTTAAAATCAGAAGAATAAAGCTTCTATACTTTGTGGACAGGATGGTGCTTATTTGACCTAATATCTGAAGTTGTAGTTGGTAGGATTTTATGTTCTCATTCATGGAGTTGAATGTATTGGGAAATGGCTTACTGGGTGGTGCAGGAGGGTAGGACTGTAAGTCTGTAACAAGTGTTGTACACCCGGCCGCAGTCAGGCTGTAGGACTTCTTAACTGTAGAGCTGTATCCTGGTGGGAAGTTCTGCATTTAATTTGATAATAAAAACAGGAAACCGATTGAAGTTCTGTATAATTTATTTAAACCAGATGGATCAATTTGAGTGGGAGGGCATTTTGCTTCATATGGTAACTTGAAATCGTGGTTCAAGTGAATTCACGAAAGCCACATGATTTTTTCAGAGGATCGTCAATCTAATGCCCTCACCAGTCAGTCCATTCTTTCTACTTGTCAATGTTTAATTTTCAAAAGTATATATTAAATAAGTGTTTACACCAGGTTCTGGAATTTTGCTGTGTTGGTCAAAGCATATGTTTAGAATGGATTTGAGCAATTCCAGAGTCCAGATGAACTAAACCAAAAGATTTCTTTTTATTTAAACAAAATACTGTCCAGATTAAAAGAAACGTAGAAGACATAATTTATATAAAGAAAAGCTCAAATTAAAAGAAGAATACTATTTTTCTAAAAAAAAGGAGTGTAAGATGAAGAGTGTTGTTTATTATACACTGATTTTTGGATACATACTTATAGAAACTTTTATAACTTACATTTATACGTACCTTACCTGACTTGTTAAAAAAAAGATATGTGGCTTACTTGCTTATGAAACTGAGATGGTTTGGCTGGTTTCCTATTGGGTGAGCTTGTGATACCCAAATTTACTGTCTCTAGTATGAGTTATTACTTGCTAACTTTTATTAAACAGGAAAGCACACAGACACAAAACGGAGATCGAAATGGTGTAGGAGTAAATAAGTTCAAGAAACTTACTTTTGCTACAAACTATTAAAATCTTAGAATAATATTAAATGTAATAGAAGCTTTAGAAAAGTTGTGATTGTGTAACTTAAAATTTAAAGAATTACATAAAATTGTTAAAATTTGGCATAAAATTGGTTATAAGCCTAATAGGAAATAATCTTTGTAGGCATTTGTGTACATATTACTTATATAACTAAAGGTGCTGCCTGTGTCCCATTTCTTGTGGCAACGTCATATCGACACTCATTGAAGGAGCGTAAAGTTGAGTTTGTATTACACAATGGTGCTTCGCCCTTCGGCCCTTCCTTTAATTTATGGTGGGGTCCACAACTTCTTAATTTTTTTTTATTAATTTGTTTGTAATACAGTCAATTCTTTCAAAGTAGTAAATATTCGTTAATACATAGACATTGTATGTACGAGTCTGAGACATTTTGAAACATAGACCTTGTGTATTTAAATCTTAAACAAGCTCATCGTTTTGAACTTGTCCAAGAAGACCTTTACAATGCTTCTAGCACGGTTCATTATATAGATTTCTACCGAAAAGAAAAATATTAATTTATAAATAGCGTGTATCAGATAATTTGAAACAGAAAAGACAATGTTAAAATATGCATATATGCATTTTAATATTAGACAATCCCCAGCTTTATGAGCTTGTGCAAGCAGGGATTTACATTGTTTTAACTTTCCGCCTCTCTCCTTGTTGGTGGTTGAGTGCAAAAATGTTTTTTTATCATATAAGCTCCAAATTGGAGCTCAAGGTCTACTCATTTTATGATGAATGGACTTGAGTCGAGCCCTTACCAAGCTGATCCCCGGGTACTATGAGCTACTTGGTTAATTTGCTTCCCTATGGTTATGCTTAATATATTTCAGGATGGTTATACAAGGACTATTGTATAAATATTTATCAAAACAGGATACTTTGAACTCAAGATATTGATGAAGCAGATTAAGAAGAAGGGTTGAGCTATAGGAATTCCTGGAAACAAGAATTTCAGTATGAAGGTTATGTAATCAAAAGCGTATCAAAACCTTATAGAGAATATCATATTAATACACTAATTAGGTAATGCTGAAAGCGTGTTTGTTAACTGTTGGACATTTCCTAAAAGGACAATAAGTCCATTTCTGGTGTTGGTACAGTGTATTCCTTCTAGTGACTTATGACTCTGTATAAATTAGAAATGATACAGCATATTAAACTAGCAGACACAAACCAAGCATTAATATGAAATAACATTCTATTTACTTTGTTTTAAGTGGTTATCTTAAATTAGTTTTGTCATTTTCCGCTAATGAATTGCTTTGAATTAAATTTTAAACCCGTTGCATCAGTTTAGCTAATAATCATCCAACTAGTTATCTGTTGACTTTCTGCCACTTTTGGTTCCAGTTAGAATCAAATTTGCACATTCGTGCATTTTCAGCAGAGTGGCATAGGCAGGTGGATAGTGCTACGACAGTAGGTTCTGCTTCTCATATTGTGACCAGCTCCCTTCGCGTGTCTTCAAAAAATGGGATCAGTCGAAGAAGGGCCAGTTGTCCTGATTCGGAGTCAAGTCCTTCAAATGCTGCCAGTGGATTTGTGACGCCCCCAAATTCAGGTTCCTTCAAACCTTGGATTCGGCCTGCCACGATACTACTATTATCAAACTATTTATATATATTATTCATAACTTAATGAATATAACTTTGTTTATTACAATTTAGAATATAAATTCTTTCTATTTCCAAGATCTGCACAATGACCCCAAACTTTTATAAGTTTCTAATCTTGGTCATTTACTATTCCTGTATTACATCACATTCGATGTTATATAAATATGCGGAATAATTTTAACTTTTTCAATCTGTTGAATAAAATCTTTTATTGATTTCATAACTTTGAACCAATTACAATTCTTGAATCAACTATATAATATAGTTCAGTCTATTGGAATTACTGTATAAGATTTTACATCTTGATTCGATATCCTCTATGTATTAACTAATACATCTTTATAATACAACAAGTATTAAACATCATAAGTATATATCAAGTACACTCCTAGAACCTAAACATGGTTCAAGTAATAATTTAAATAGTATCCTTCATTGCGAAACTATCTACTTTGTCAACCAAGAAATACGAAATCTTTACCGTGAGTCCTTAACCTGCAAAAGTGGTTATTTGCAAGGGTAAACTCGACAGCCCAGCAATTCTAACAGTTTTCATACAGCACATAGCATATTCAGTTCATGCATTCATAATCAATTAATCTTAACTACGCATGTTACTTCACACATAACATGTATAGAAATTTACTTCACAAGCATATCATCAAAGATCAACTTTCAAATTTCATACATAGCTCATATGCATTTCATATATATACCTCAACATTCTAATAGCATAATATGGCTCAACTAACAGTTATAGAATTCATATATCAAATAGGAACTGAAAGACTTGTCTGATTCGTAGTTTATGAACTACGACTTAACTGCTTAAAGCTTAACTGCACTTCGTGTATTCCTACACAGTTATATAATCATGGATTCATATCCATTAGTCACATATTTTATACATTCTTAATGTAATAATAATGTTACATTGTTCTCTAACTAGGTTCGTAACACCTACATTTCACTTTCTCGTCACTCTTAGAATAGCTAGGTAGGTATAGGTATACCTAACCATCCGTACTTGACATCAACATTCATATACATTTATCACACACTTGACTCGCTATGTGTTCGACACATATTTAAAGTTTATAGATACGTGATCTACGTCGTTCATATTCAAACTACTTAGTTTCATAATGATTTATTTCAATCAATAAAGCTTAACAACTTTCTTTAACAAGATTCTATGATATAAGCTTTTAAACTAATAAGCCTCTACTAGCATGCTTCACATGTATATATCTTATTTTCATAGCCATAGCATAGTTCATTATTTGAAAACGTATTTTAAACCAAACTTGAAACGTCCAATTTATGCTTAGCTAAAAGATGAACATAATCGTCATGTCTAGGGGCATAAGGCGTTCAAGTTCACTTTTAAAAGTTATTCTAGGCCAAGGTAAAGCAACTAGGTGCAACTTTTAATTTCATTTCATAACTAACTAATCCATGTATGCATGTTATTACATTTAGAACTTTAAGTCCACAAGTTATTTCAAGTTCGTCCCTTTTTGTTTCAAAACTTCAAAACTTTATTCTCAAAGTCAATGTCATACTAAACTAATCATGCAAGGCAACTTCAACTCACACATCATACTTGTTTGTACATATTTTTATGTACGTTTCCAAGGGCAAAATATAACCACTCCATGTTTATAAAACTTTGTTTGCAAATGATATATGAGCTTTCCTTTGAAATCATTTTAACCAAATCAAAGTAATCTAACACACCTATGATACAACTTTGAATCTTACATCATGCGTACTTAGACCTCATATATATGTTATCAAGTTCGGAATTAAAGGTACACAAGTTCGTCCAAGTTTGTTTTCAAAAATCTTTAAGTTTCTTTTGAAAACACATACGAAGTCATGATAAAGCATTCCACTATAAGTATGGTAATCTTATATGTCATGTCTAATATCATGCATTTTCATGTTACATCACTTAGAATAACATATTCTATCGTCGGGAGCACTATACTTGCGTATGTGCTCGCTCGACGCCCTCCGATGGCCTTCGATTACGTAATAGTCACAAAGATGACTATTTTGACCCTTCCTAATGACCTCAAATTGAAAAATTTAAAGCACAAAAGTTGTAGGTCTATTCGTTCTCGTTCCGGATCATCTTGAATCTCCTCAATCGGAGTTCGTATGAAAAAGTTATGGGCGTTTTATCAAAACATGTTCTGTCAGATTTTTCTCAGCATATGTAACAGACCACCCCCTGCCGGGGCGGGGGTCTTGCCTTAAAAATGGCCCGCCGGGGCGGGCCTAGCTGCTGCCAACTCGGATTTTGTTCCCTGTTATGAGCCATAATGCCAAATTTTCCTTCTAACCTTCATAATTTGAGTTATACATGTCCAAATTAGTCCGTTTTCGATTCTATGGATTAGTAATTCATAGAACTACAACATACTAGATACCCATCAACTAACATAAACATTAACTAATCCAAATATGAATTTACAACTCATGTTCATACTAATTTTTATGTTTCGAAAAGTTTAGCGAATTCATTCACTACGAATTCGTTTCTAAACCAAATTGGTTCGTTTAACTTCCGTTGTTTTCGTATTTAACGATATTAACTTCTAACAGAAAACTACAGATTGTAACAAGTTTTAGCCATCAATTTTATGACTCAAAAGCAACTTTTTCATGATATTACTAAGAAAGTGCAAACTTAGGAAATCAAGAGCATGTAACTTAGAATTATTACCTCTTGATGCTTGAATACTATCGCATTGCATTTATAGCATATACATAGACTCTACTAACATGTTACCATTATCCTACATATCAATTCTTAGCTAATTCATGAAATCTCTTATGAATTCATCTACTCAAAACTAAGAATTTAAAGTAAGGGTTATACCTCTTGGAGCTTTGAATTACTAAGCTTGCTTCTCAGTCTCATAATTTTCTCCCACAATCCTCACCAACAAACTCTCTAGATAACTATCAAGAATTCAAACAACATAACTTATGAGGGGGAGCTCCCAATTTATAGAGAAGCTCTTACCCAATTCATGGCTTTGTTCAAGAAAAAGAAGAGGAATCCCTTAGGCAAGAAGAAGTTGGTAATTGGTTGTTGGAGATCATCATTATGCCCACTCCCTCCATGATCATGATCTAGCAAGCTTGGAAGAAAATGAAGAACATAGGCCTTAGCCTTTTTGTCTAAACACGTGACTGAGATATGAGGGAGCAAATGGGACTCTCAATTTGGGACAATACCATATCTCAGCATTCTTGTATACTCCTACACCTTCTCACTCTTATGTTATATTTTTAATACACATATCAGCCATATTTTATAACCTAATGTCACACTATGACTTAACATTTCAAGGTAGTAGGTGTGATGTAATATACATATAATTGTCTCATCACATAGGATGAGATAACTAAACTTATTTAAATCAACTTTATGATTTAATTACTCTTACTCTATATTAAATATCACACCACATTTAATCTCAAGCAGTAGGTAATTATATGATACTAGTACTCACATTTTTCCCACATTACATATTATTTTATTATTTATAAAGTTTGTGTGATTCACTTTACCTTAATGCTAAATTATTAAGCTTACTTAAATAATTACATATATATAATATGTACAACCTTTACACTTAGAATAATTAATATTTACTCTATTAATTATTTAAATGATAACATCCATGATAAAATAATAACTTAAGTTATTTAATATATTAAAATAACTTAGTTTTCTTTCATTAATTAACTCCCTTGAAAATACGTTAGAAATTATGTATTTTGTCATAAAATAAATATTATGTTTTCTCCGAATTAAGACATTTACAATTAGAAATTAGTTTGCTTATTGTCTCAAGATATTATTCTTAATATAATATCAATTAACTATATGTACGACACATGTACATATATTATATATAGAAAATAGATAATAAGTTTATTTTCTATTATAATAAATTGTTTCCATCAATTTATTTACATATAGCAAATACGTTTTAATATATTTACTATATTATTAATCATACCTCGTATAAAAATATACAAGGTAATATTACTATTCAAAAATAACATTTCCTCCTTTTATTAAAATAACTCAATATTAGAAATTATTTTAATATTCTCTATTAGAAATATATAATTATTATTTCTCTCTCCCTCTATAAATTGTTCCTAAAACAATTTCTTCAAATATTAAATATCCATTTAAAGATATAATGATTTATGTCTCCCTTTAATAACGTATAAATATTTAACGTTATTCGTATATTAGACTTTCTCACATATTACCATTCTGAGTAACATATATAAAGTATCACATATTCAACACACATATTAATTCACTCCTTTACTTAAGTAAATTAAACCTTGTACTATATTACCATAGTTATTTAAGGTTTAATATACACATTATATTATTCCATAATATAACTCTCAACTATCAATTAACCAATATTTATTCTTATTAGTTAATTCTCTCAACTAACTCATGTTTCACTATTCAAACCCATTCGCGGATAACTTACGTACTATTAATAACCTATATTATAATCATACCAGTTATTAGTACACATACACAAGAAAATGACGATTATACATTAATGTCACCCACTTACTATGATAAAATAATCCTATATACTATTTACTATCGATAGGAAATTTTATCCACTTCTTTTATCTCAACTGAATTATTTCTGCGATCAATAACAATATATAATAATAATATATTTATTAATCACAAAAATCACATATTACATAGTTCATATGGTATGTAACACATTCCTACATACCTCGTATCACATAACTGTTTTTATTCGAACCCATTTCACACTTAAAAATTTTATTCACTAAATTCTTATTTTAATAATTTCTAAAAATTCGGGTTCTTACAGGATTGGGTCTATTTTGGTGGAGGGGTGGTAGAATTTCTCGTGAGCTGTTCAAGTGGAAGGTTTTGCCACGTTCTTTGGCTTCGAAAGCTGCACGACAAGGTCTCGGATTTTTATTTCCTTTATTGTCTTCACTTTTTTACAGTTCTCCTTATTTGGTTACTGATTCTGAACATAGTTGAAGAATTGGCATTTAAATTTTGCAGCTGGAAGTAAGAAGATACCTGGCTTAGTTTATTCTGATAGTTCAGAATTTGTAAGAAGAAGTAAATATGTAGCCTGGCGAGCTTCTGTTGAGGCATCTTCAAGTGTGGAACAGCTAGCTCTTCAGGTATGTTATTTCTTTCTATAATTTATATTGGCAATGCTTGAAGGTGTGGCAGTGACCTGCCTGACAATAACCTACATTATCCTAGTCCTGTTTTTATAAGAAAGGATTACAGGTCCTTGGACCACATGACTATTGTGTCTTATCACAATTCACCGCCATAATGGCTGTTAGGACTGTAAATGTAATTCAAAGGAGTTGCCATGCAGAAATATGGGGCATAAACTTTTGTTTTATAAATAGTTGGCTTAATCTTTTTTGGAAAATGGACCAATAGAAGAATGTAATAGATGATCTACGTCTGATCGCAATCACCAGCATAATGGCTGTTAGGACTGTAAATGTAATTTAAAGGAGTTGCCATGCAGATATTATATATGTGAACTTTTATTTTATAAAAAGTTGGCTGAATCTTTTTGGAAAATGATAGACCATTAGAAGAATCTAATAGATGATTTATGGAATGGGTGTCAATAGATGATTTACGGAATGGTACATACCATTTTATTTGCTATAAAAATAAATTATTTTTTTTTGGTGATTTTTATTTGGACTTTAGACTTCAGAGTTCAGAGGATATTGGAAGAGATGCGGTTGAAATTGTCATTTGTTGGATGACACCTTATGCTGGATGATATTCAGTTGGATTCTTTTCTTGTTGGAGCATTTATCATCTTTCTTTACGCCCTAATTTGTCTTTTCAAACCTCCTATCATTATTCTAGGCTAGATTTAAACTATCATTAGATTGTAGTATTTTATGTAAATGATGTCGATAATTGTTTTTTTAATGAATTTTACGTTTATCTACTGTAAACTTACTGTCACTTGATCTCCATCTTGATGCATGTGAGTACTATGTTTGAAGTAAATATTTTGCTATTTGCATCCGTTACTGAAGGTTTGTTGCGCTTTGCATTTGTCACTGTGATCACAATCGTGACAACAATGTAACACCCCAAACCTGCTATGAGCTACATGCCGCAAGTCCGAAGGCCCACGAGATGACTAAAATTCAATTTGCGCGGCTCGAAACAATTACAAAACCAAATAAATTATATAACTATCGAAAAACCTTAATAAAATTTTCATCAAATGAGCAAAAGTATTGAGCCTAAAATAATACCAACGGAGGTGTAACTCTTATGAATTAAAGTCCAACAAAAATCAGACTACAATATTATACCGAAACTTAAATTAGTCATCTCATATTTATCCTTGACTTCATCCATAACATCCCATCTCTTGAAATAAGATAACCTTTAATATTGTAAGGGGTGAGCGATGAAACCCAATAAATAATAATCCTTCCCTTTTAGGTAGATCAAGTACAATTTGCAAAAACACTTTTTCGAAATAACTCTTTGCTCGATAACAATAGTAAATATACTTTCAAAACTAAAACAACTAATAACAAAGCAAATTCAGATTCAAAAGAGATTTCAATGTTTACAATATATCTTTTAATCAATAGCCTTAGCTACTAAGGTTACAATAGTCCTGTAACACGGCCCAAAAATTCAATAATGTCAATGATCGCGCATCTCACTAAGGTATCTATAAAATGTACATTCCCCGTAGGGCATCTAAAAGGTATGCGCCTTAGTAGGTTCTATATTAGCTCCGGAATTAAGCGGAGTTCTATACATAGTCGGATTGAGAATTTCAAAAACGTTTCTTAATGTTATCGATATTCTGAACTACATTTTTTTTTTCACAATTAAAGATCATATAATCTCATTTTCTAAATCAAAATTCTATTTCGATACTTGATCCGAATTTTCAAATAAAAGAGTAACATTTTCATTTAAATGGAAGTCTTAAAATAAAACATAACTTTTGAAACAGTACATTTAGGCATCCGAGTAATTAATAAAGCTTGCATAAAAGTAAACGATAATTTAGAAAAACACTACATAGTTTGAAAAGCCACTTACAATACATAATTTGAAAATATTAAATAGTTACCCAAAAGATTAATCTTGTGATACAAAACGTCATCTCAACCAGAGAATCAATTACCACTTCTCTGCATAATTAGAGTTTTAATAATTAATCATAAATAATAAATCTCCAATTCCCAAAATCTCTCCAAATGTCATCAAGACCTCAGGCCACTATTTCTGCCAAAACTTCCTCATATTGAACTTATTTTTTGAATCTAAAATCATAAACAGAAACTAGACTTCAAGGGCTCAAATTTAGCCTCAAAAATCACCCAAATTGAACATAAAATCACCAAATTATTGCAGAAAATCTGCTGCCAAAAATCTAAATTCCATAAAAATCTAAATCATAAAATCTAGATCAGCAATCTCTTAAATTCCATAACAAATAAATTATTTAACTAAAACGGTTCAAAATTGGTCGACATGTTCCCAACTTATAGAACTACAACATATCCAAAATTGAGAACGATCCAATGGTCGGATTATGAGTTATTGACCACACAACAGACTGCCAAAATAATAGAAAACAGATTTCAGATTTAAGTTTCTTACCTTCAATGGAGTTCTTTTCCTTTGCTAATTTCTGTTGATTTTCACTTCAAAATCTCCCAAGAAAAATATCCAAATATCCAAAATACCAAAATCAATATTAACCAATTAAAATCAAAATTGAAGAAGAGAAGGAAGATCTCTTACCAAATATCAAGTTTCTATCTTCAAATCCTTCTCCACCCATCTTTCTCTAGTCTCTCTTCTTCTCTCTCAACGAGTAATTTTAAACTTTTTTTACGTTTTAATTGTGTCGCCTTGTTTATTATAACAATAACTCTTTTTCATTTTTTTAATCTGCAGGATAACTAGTTGTCAGGATAATAATCATTTTGAAATTCAAAAAGATCAATATCAGAATTAGTTATCTTATGTTAAAATTATCCATACATAAGTAATTACTCAATTAACTTTATTATTTTATTAATTATTATTGTTATTAACCACCAAGTACTTATTTTCTTTTTTTAAAAAAACTTTAATTATATTATTAAAAATTCGAGATATTACAAACAAAATGGATTTAAAACAAATTAATAGGTCCAATCAGATCTAGAGGACTTTAGAGAGTGCAATTTTAAACTGTGATTTATATTTAAAACAACCATAGTTAGAATGTCAATCGGGGACTGCACTTTTTCCAAATAGTTAAGGCATAAATGGGGAATGTGATTTATTATGGACAAAGAAATGATGCCATGATTTATCCTATCTGAGTTCTTGCAAACCCTAAAGATATTAGGATATGTGTCAATTGTTGTTCTTGTTCTCTCAATGAAATTCTATGTCCACTAAATTTATTTATTCTTCTCAGGTCAGAGAGCTTGACGCCAACATTAAATGGGATGCCATTGAAAACACTAAACTTCTTTCAAAGACGGATAAGGAATTTGGAAAATTAATCAGGTCTTTTAAGAAGGTTATCATCCGCCGGAAGTGCTCAGAGGGAACAGTGGGGAAGTATCTTCTTGATTTTGGCAAGAGAAGATTTATTCCAGATATTGTTGTGAAATATGGATCCATGCTTGAAGAATCTTTGAGCGGTAGGAGAAAATATTGGCTTGAAGAGTCTTATGTTCCCTTGCATCTTGTTAAAGCTTTTGAAGAGAAACAGATTGCCCGGAAGATCAATAAGATGAGTTCCACAAAACTTCATGAGAATGGAAGAGTATTTAAGAAGTTCTCCAAGAAAACAGGGTTTTCATACCTTTTTTCGAAGGCTGAAAGATCAGAATATTATCACTGTGGGCACTGCAACAAAGATGTTCTGATCAGGTATCCAACAATTATGTTTTCTGACTATATTATCTCATACTCAAACTGTTTCTCACACAACTGAACTACTCCTAGTTCTACTACATGTTTTAGTATTGACCACTTTCTAGTTTTCTTAATGCTTTATGTTCTGTTAGTGGCAAATCATATTCATATATCATTTGAATCAGGGTTACCAAATATTTTTATTGACTTAGCGAACTGCTTATTGCTACTTGAGTACTCAAACATGGTGACATTTTGATACTCTAAATTTAGTGTACCCACATATCTCTTTGTTTTAACCTCTAATTATACAAATATCAATATTGTAACTTAATATTGAATGCTCAAACATCACATTTGTACTAAATTATTTTATAACACAATCGATTTGCTGTTGCAATTAAAAATCTTTTATGATTTTAGCTTTATAGCATTTAGATTCTAACAGAATTTCATACTAAGCATCCATATATATCTAGCACTAGCATAACACATTTTAGCCTATGTAGGGTACAACGTTCTCGTTTTGGTTCCATGAATTGAGATGACCTGTGTTCCAGTAACATTGATTTGAAGTTGTGTGTACAAGGTCATAAGAAAATAATGCCATGTTAGGCTGAAAAAAAGGAAAAAAAATGAACTTATTGAATAGTAGTGTACTCTAAATAACATTCTTAATGCACTCTCGTGTTTGCCTGTTTATAATGAATTTTGCTTGTTTAGTCTTTTTCCCTTGCTAGGTAACTGTTTAGTTTTTATTCAGTAGTTCTCTATTTTACAGAAAAAAGTCCACATTTTATTTTAGGGCAAACTTATATAACTATCTTTGTGAAACAAAACGTGGTAATGTTGGTTTTGTCCATAAGATATATTAGGTTTCCTTTACAACATTGTTCAAAGTTTCGACTGGTATGTGTTGGCATTGGCAGTAGCCGATGTAACGACCCCAAAATCTGGACAAATCTACCCCTTGACTTTGGTCGTTAGCAATACATTTACCTTCTAGCTTACATCATTAATTGATGACACAATTATTAAAAATGCAGAATAATTAAAACTTTTTTGCCTTCTTTATTTATTTCATTTATTTTCCTGAATCACAACCTTTACGTTTACATATCTTAGAATCATGTTTATTTTATGATTCACTTTGACAAACTTATTATATATGTTACACATCTCAATTCAATATCCTTAACTTAACATTTACAACCTGACATTTAGAACATCATAACATCAACTACATAAATTAAAAAAAAAACCTTTAGTATGGTTCAACAATTTCTAGATAAGCAAGTTTATTTTCTTGCACGCCTTCTGATCAAATGGCATATAACATCTTATTGAATCCTTAACCTACAAAAAGGTTATTTTTGCAAGATTGAGCTCGACAGCTCAGTAAATCAAACAATTTTCATGCATCACATATCACATAATTGCATGCTCAGCTTATACAATCATAAACATTCTAATTCTAATTTTGCATACGTGCTGCATCTCAAATATCAAATATAAAGAATAAATTCCTTACTTAACCAACATAGTCATAAATGGACTTTCACATTTCATATACATATCATATGTAGTTCAAAATTCGCATGACAGTACAGATTTCAATCAATCAGCTATCAAATTCATACAACAAATAGGAACTGAAAGACTTGCCTTGATCGTTGATTATCAACAATAGATTAACAACTATTGCTACTTGCACTTCACGTATCCTACACAAAATATAATCATACATATCAACTATTAGCCACATAACAATGCTTAGTAATTGTTTAATCAACTTTACTTTACGATCTATGGTGTTCGTTTCATATCTCATTACGCTTCCTCTTAACTGACACTTAATGTTCAACTAAGTGTTTAAGGCTTGTCATACCCCCACACCACGAATCTTATGTTTAATATTATTAACTATGGTTGACTGAAGCAACCCTTAACTTCTTTTTCTTTGTGTTTCTCTTTGTTTGATACTAAACATTTGGTTAAGTCCTAAACCTTGTTTTACATCACATTAGATATATAATATTTGTTAACATTTATCATTCATATAAGTCTTTAAGGCCTCCCAAAGCTTCATAATAATTGTCTAAGGTTCATACTACTAATTAGAAACAAACTCCTTCTGACCATGCCTTTAAAAACCCTTTAATGTGCCCTGCCAGACACCGGTGCGAATCAGAACTCTGCTCCTTACAAAATCCCCAACTTCTTCATCTAAACGCAAAATTGATTAATTTTTGATTCTATAAACTCGTTATACTCTGAACTACACATCTTCAGAGCAATTATAACATCTTAGAAACTCTAACAAACCATTTTAAGGGTTCCAATTCAGTGTTCATGCTATATTTTTATACTTTGACATATTTAACGAAATCTTACACCACGAATTCTTTTTAACTCCGTTTTTATTCATTCCAATCGGGTTGTTTTTGTTTCTCAGTGGAGAACAATATTCAACCATCAATTTCAGACTTTAAACACAAGGTTGCTATAAATTTACCCCATAAAACAGACCCAAAATGACTAACTTCAAACCAAAAGTCTATTTCTTCTCCAAATTCGAATTTGTACACTTTGGTTTCATTTGTAAGCTTCTATCAAACATCTAACAGTTAATCCATAAATTGAAATTACACAATTGAATTTCTTCATCTTAATCACCAAGACAAGTTTTAACAGTGAACTTAAGCAATAGATATTAGGAGTTTTAGAATTCTTTTCTTACTTTTTGAATCTTTTTTAGCTTGATTAGATGATGAAGAATTCTTGATTCCCCAAAGCTTTCCTCCCAATTCTACTGAAAACCCATTCTCTTTCTCCGAGTTCTCTCTGCTTTCTCTCTAAACTCTTCCTTTCTATTGCAAAATAATTGAAAAATAGAACTTATGAATTTTACGTAACTTCATTTGGCTTAATTGGACGTTACCCGAAGAGAAAAGGTTCCAACAGTTTTGGTCCCTCAAGGGTCTAAGCCATGTTTGGCTTATGCTCCATTTTCATTTCCATGTTTTATTTTCAGTTTTCCTTTTATTTTTCTATTATATGATACATATGCCACACAAAACTCTTATTGCTAAATCATTTAGTCAACACTCTTCTCATCTATTTACCAATATAAATTATGAAATTACATTCATAAACATTTCCATTAAAATAATTAATATTTAAACCACTAATTATTTTAGTAAATTATACAATTATTATGTATAATTATTTAATTTCTTTCCTTCTCTAAAAATAAATTGTCCCAAGACAATTTATTTAACCTATACATTTAGTCACATCTTAAATATTGATTTAATTGATTAATCTTGACACCAATATTTATTCATAGATATATTGGTTTTTCTTCTCATCTCATAATCAATCTATATTTGCTTAGCATACTATATTAAATAATATCATACTTATATTACATTTATATGCAATATATTAATTCCTTCCCATTTTTATTAAAACAACTATATTTACGTTAATTCACTATTTTAATTAAGTGAATTAATCACATCATTTATATTCTTTCATCATATAATTTTCAGCTTAATTTAAATTAACCAACATTACTCAGTTAATTCCCTTTGCCACCATATTCCTTTCTGTAACTAATTTTCCTTACTTTCTTTAATAGTTTAATTAACTATTAAATCCCATTTTTCCAATATATGAATATATATATATATATATGTATATATATATGTATATAACTCTTTTATATACACATTTAATTCCTTCACACCAAATCACATGTTTTCTTGAATCCGACACATTACATAATAAGAATTTTATTTAATAAATTCTTATTTTAATAATTTCTGAAAATTCGGGTTGTCACAGCCGATACATGTCGGTATCAGTCAATATGTTAAGGTATCGTCCTATATTGGTGTATGCAAGTTACAAAAAGAACTTGCAAATTTGCATTAAGAAAATGGTAACCAGTCTAATAGCTCTGTATCATATGATGTATCCAATGGTATATGTGACAAATGACAACTTTGTATTTATGTAATTCATTATTTTAATTCATTCTTGGTTTTTAGATTTTTTTTTTTTAAAAAATTATTAGGCAATATATAGCTTTTCTGTAGTGTATCGCCTTGATACCGAGACCAATACCTAGTACAACACATTGTTATTTAAGGCGTGAGGTGCACTGAGATGCAAAGTTCTTCTTGGGGCCTAGGCGCGAGGCGAGGCGTGGCGAGCTCATCGAACTGAGGCACACATATTTTTAAAATAAAATAAAATACACACACACGTTTAGTCATTTATATATCAAATTTATCAACCATTAATAATTTTAAAAACTTCCAAGCATGTTCAAAAAGTTTCTTTCAAGGAGCGCAACATAGTGATACACTGATATAAATTATATCATAATTACATTTTGCGTAACTACATAGTTAAATACATACAATCTTATATATATACATATATATATATATATATATATATATATTTAAGTAGTAAACACTAAACAACAATATAAATTCATATTTAAATATTAACAAAATACTTAAAAGTTATATACACATTTAATTATTTAATAAGTTGGTAAACACCGGAATAGTAGTGTAATAAAGTACCCAAATTTTTTTGAAAAAAATTGGGCAGCATAGCCCCTTAGTAATTTACAAAATACTTTTTTTTTGGGGCAAATGGAGAGCATAAAAAAAAGGGAGAAGAGATAAGAAGAAGAGAGAGACTTATCTAGAGGAGGAGGCTACAATTGATGGTCTAGATTGCTTAGAAAAAAAATAAAATTACACAACTTCGATGAAGCTCGCGCCTCGCGTGCGCCTCATTGAAGTAGCTGCTACCAGGGTGGGCTGGGATGGGACTAGTGCCTAGGCGCACCTTTAATAACACTGGTACCACATTTGACATTGACAATGCGTCTTCCAATATCGCACCTTCGAACGGGTGAGAATCTACTGCGAGAATAGAGATGACTCTGGTAATAGACATTAAAAATTCTCCTCTCCTTTTGTTGAGAATTTATCAAAATCAATGGGGGTAAACTATGGTTAAGCTATTGATTGGTACTATAGAGCATAGAGTAATATTATTAGAGCAGTGGTATGCTATGGGGAATTTGGACGAGAGGAAGTTCTAGGTATTTGATGATTGTTATCTTTCTCTCCCCTTTGCTTTGGGAGAGTTTTTTTTTTTTTTAAAAATTTCTCTTTGGGCTACATCTGTAGGAGTGTTTCTAGAGGGGTGGCATTGTCGAATATCCAGAGTTTAGTGGACTGCTCTTCACTAACCTCTTAGTTTTCTTTCATGTTTGTTTGCTAAAATGTACCTGATACAGTTATAGATGCATATTGTTTTATGTGCATTTGGTCTTGAGATAAGTTGGTCAAATTCTAATTGAGATAACTAAGGTATTTCTGGGTCCAATTTACTAAGGGGTGTTTTAAAAATAAAAATATATACTTTCAAGAATTTATTTTCGCAGTTAAGCCTAAATTTTATTTTACTTTTATATTTTGCTTCAAGGTGTAAATATTGATAGACAATATTTTTACAATAACATCTTCTTCGGATTTGAAATACACTTAGATGTCAGTTTGTAAGTCCCACTATGAAGAAAAGTACTGGCTATGCCATTGCCTCAGTCTCTCTCTCCGAGTTTGTATTACCTTTTCAATATTTATAACAATTTTAACTTAGTTCTGTATGACTGATACTTTTCCTTTTCATTTGCAGGGAGGCTGTGAGTTGCCAGTATTGCGAAGGTAAAAGTTAGTAAAAGACTACTTGCTCTTTGAGTGCTTTATTGTGTAGTTTATGCTTTTAAAGCTGCTATTCTTCCCTGTTTCATTTACTTGAGTATTCAATATGTTGCTTTACATAAGCTGGATCTTGTTACTCTATTCCAATTCTATTAAGGGGCTGCTGCTGTTTAAAACTATCTGGCTAGCCAGATTGTGTTCCCCTGAAGAGTTTGTATTTCACCTCATTACCTTAAAAAAGCTGGGTCTTGTTATTCTTTTTCCAATTCCATATCCAGGCTGGTGGTGGTTAAATGATCTAGAACAAGCGGATTGTTTGCCTCAAGTGATTTTTGAAAGTTGGCTTTGAGTTAAAACAATAACAGGTTTCTCTTCAAATTCTTAAGATTTGTTCCCCTCTGTATAAGCAGTTTTAACTTTGACATAAATGTTGAAATTATTTGCTTTTAAGAGATTTTCGTTGTATAGTTTTTCATTTCCTTAGGTGGCCTTATCTATACCCTTTTGTTATTTAATATTTAATTTTCATTTAATTGTATTTCTGCATTTTTAATGATTACTCTACTTTTTGAAGTCTTTTTGTAATTTTTCCTTATTATCTTTCTCTTTTATTGTGCTTTCTTCTTTATCCATAAAACTACTATTGGTTAGAAGATGAGCCCTTCTTTATTTTGGTAAATCTATTTCTGATTTTTTCGGAGGTAGACAAACCATGAGTCATTGTGTGCAGTCTTGGGCATTGGTAATATTGATAATTATCCTTCTTAAGTTACTGTTGTATAATATGGATAAATGAACACTGTTTTATCCACTTCAATTTTTTATATGGGAAATATATATTTAATATGTGTCCTTAACACGTCTCTCGCAAAGTGTCCAGAGTGTGCTATCCATGTCCGTGACTCCACTTCCGGTTGCCTATTTTAGAAGTGTTTGTTTGAACAGGCTAATATAGGGTAAGTTATAATTGATGTCATTTAAAAAAGAATTAAGGTCACGTAGTAGGACTAAAGAGCACTTGGTGAAAGGAAAGAGGTCTTGTCTTTGTCATCACACAAGATCTGCTCTCACTTGCCAACAACATAAATTCTTAGTAGTCAATACTAAATTTAAATTTTAGTTCCATTCCAGTTTGTGGAATATTTTAGTACATGCATGCTAGTAGAAAACCTAAATCTACTCGATAGGGTATAAAATAAAATGAGTTGCCAAACTTGGGGACTGTTTGTTTACTTTTGAACGAGTTTGAATCTAATCGAATAATTCAGTTTTACAATTTTTAAACTCTGAATGCGTCTAAATGTATCTGAACGATTCATCCAAAAAATTGTGGTTGAATTGATAAGAAATAGTGTTGAATGATATTTTTACTTGCATACCCTCATTGACAATTAAAAATTACATTCAATATCCATCCATTTTACTATTGCAAACAAATTTTTTGTTGTGTACAAATTGTTTTTGATTTTTTTAAACAAATTGGTCAATAACCAATTTGATGAATGTTGTTGTACTCTTTTGTTTTGATTTTATGGACCGCTAGAATGCTATTAATAATTTTAGTGTTTTATTCCTAAAATTTTATTACTAATAGTATACTCCATAAAAAATTGTTCAAAAGTTTATATTTAATTTTTCTTAGATAACAATGTTTATTTATAATTTGGCTACTTCTGTATGGTCTTAGGGTATTTCCACGTGTGACTCTTTTTTAGAATTTCTTTCATTGACCGGGTGAGGCATACCATACATCTCTCTTCTCTGGAGCAGATAGACCTAGAGCAAAGCCTTTTTTTCATTCGCATCTAGTATCGTGGAGCAGTACCTATTCATAACAGTCTAGAAAGTTATAATATGAAAATATATGTATTCAGATGTTTTAGACAGACAATTATAATGCACATCATTTCATTATGTATTTAGAGCTTCTTCTTCATACAACTCATTCAAATTTCTTATACATTTAGAACTTTTTATTCAGTTTTATCAAAAACCTTACCCAATAAATTGAGTTTTTGAAAATAATATTTTCATCTGATATCTTTATGATATTTAAGTCTTGAATTGCCTTAAATGCGTATCCCAAGTATTTTACATGTGAAATCCCTATTTTCCCAATTTTTAGTGTTTTGTGTCACTAGGTGATAAAGTTATATAATTGATTACACCTGAAGTATGTTTTGAAGAATTTTATTTAACACTTGGTGCCATTAGCTTGCTAGCATTGTCCATTCTTTTGAGGGATCAGTAATCTTCTTATTCTTCATATTTTGCTTCTGATCTTTTTGCTTTTACTCTTTCATATCTCACTAAGCACTTTTTAGACTCTTAACCATCATTCTACTCCCGACTGTAATTTGCTTTTGCTGCTCTGATTTTTTTTTTTTTCATCTTTCATACCTTCGCTTTCTCTATTTCGCTTTACAACTTAGAATTAGATTGATTTTTCTTTTGTTTATGAAAAAAAAATTTCAGTTGCTACAATGATACGACTGATATATCATATCTCGACTGCTTCTTTGGATCCAAATAATGCGAAGTGATGAGTTTGGTTAATCCTATGTTGTGCTAGGGTTTCAAGATATGTGTCGATATCGGTCACTTTTTAATAAGGTCCTCAACTCTGTAAGTCTTCACATATTGATATTGCTGTTGGTGTGAACTATTTTTTTTTTAAAAGCAAAGCTATTGATGTGAATATATTCATATTTACCTATCTGAATAATTGAACCGAATTAAATTCAGTGTTCTAAAAATTGTTAGGCAATTCTTGGCGGCGGAGGGGGTTGTCTAAGTGTACTAGGCATTTTCTTAAGCCGTCTCATTTATTTATTTTTCTATTGTACATACTTATTAAACAATACAAAGCATAAATTAGGTGTAATTTTTTTTAAATTTTACATAAAATAGTACCCAAAAAAATCTTTTAATGTTTAACAAATTTATTTTAAGTATTGTAGAATTTCAAAATAGAGGACTGCCTAGCACCTGGGCGGGATTAATCAGACCTAGGTGGGGATTTTTAAAATTTGACCATGGTTATTTTATTGAGGTATGAGACCAGATCTTAACCTGTTGATCATTTGAAAGGTCCTGAACCTGTTTTTCAAAGGCTATATTATATATGCAGTTCCTTCATGTATTTTTACTTTGAATTACATTTTAACTTTCGAGGTTGCCGATTAGTTCACCTCTTACTTTTTGTTTTTACTCGATTCAGTTGGATTTTAAGCCTTAGTAATATACTACTAATTTTACTTTAGTTTATCTGCCATTAATTTTTGAAATTTTGTTTTATCTGTATGTACGTACTTCATACAGATTTCTTGTATGGCTTGTACTTGTTATAATGTTTTTCATTGAATCTAATTCTTTTCAAGTCTTTTCTCAGATTCAGCTTTTTCTTTTCTTCTGGTGATAATTTTACAGGATTTTTCCACAAAAAACATGTGAGGAAGTATGCTGGAGCAATCACTGCTGAATGCACTTATACATGTTACAAATGCCTGGATCAGACATGTGTGAAAATTGATACCAAGAAGGGAAAACGGAAGTTGCAGAAAAGCAAGAAAGCCTCCAAGATCAAGAGGCCAGTGCATACAAAAATCAGTACACACATTGGCAAAGACAAGCAACTAGAACTACGTCGAAGTAATAATAAAATTTCTGTTGTTGTTCCTTTGCGGTGTTCTGCGAGGAAAGTTAAACTGATTTCACAACAAAGTGAAAAGATTGGAGGCATAAAGCAAGGGCAACAAACCGCATCCAGGAAGGGGAAACTGAAGACAACAAAAAAACAAGAGACACAAAAGAAACAAAAGAAAGGTACTCATCAGAAGAAAAGGACATTGGTATGTCATTCTTACTGGTTGAATGGTCTTTGGTTGTCAAGAAAGCCTAATCATGAAAGACGCATGCAGTTTGGGAGTGAAAAGCTTCTTGTGGCTTCCAAACAGTTGAATGCCATCCTTGATAACCCTAAATGCAGTCTCTGCCGTGAACCAGAATCTACATCTGTATTGAATTATATTGGTTGTGAAATGTGTGGAGGTAAGTTGGAATAGTAAATTTTATTTCTATTGTCCATTTATGGGTATGCAGATGTTTATTGGTTATCGAAGCATCTTAATTTCCTCGTATTTTCAGTACTTGCTTGCATAATTATTTTGTAAGCTGGCTTCATAATATTGCAGATTGGTTCCATGGGGATGCATTTGGACTTGGTGCTGAAAAAATTGAATATCTTATTGGATTTAAGTGCCACAAGTGCCGAGATAGGGCTCCTCCAGAATGCCCCCATATGCATGCAATAACAACTGATGAAGGCCAATTAGGTAGGTCAAGTGCTGCTGGGGTTGGAAGCGATGCGGATATTTCTAATAGTCCTGCACTATCGAATGAGGTACTTTGAATTTAGAAATCTTACTCGGATAAAGATTTGAAACATTTACTTTCTGCTGACGACTGTTCCTTTAGGAACAGCACGCAGGAAATGATCGTGGTTTCTGTCAGACTATTGTATGTGATACAGAAAGTGAACATATGAACATTAGTTTGGAGCAGACAACAGCAGCAATTCATGATTGTAAGGAGAAAAGTTGGAGATCACCAGATGAATTGATGGAGTTCAGTGAGAGTAATTCATTTGGAGATAATTCATTAGAGATGGGTGAAGGACGTCAAAGGTGACTACTCTTGCTAAAATGGACTTCCCATTGGTCAAGTTTGATGTGGATGTTACTGGCAAAAAATTGACATCATCAGTGTGTAGCAATTGTTCGGTGGAAACAGCAACCCTGCTAGGGTCAGTGGTAAATCAAAATCCTGTTGACTCATCTGGGTTGACTGCAGAAGCAACTGCAGATTCTGGTAAATTTCTAGATAGAAAGATGTTGTAGAATAGATTTTCGAGCTATACTTTGACTGATGTAACGAGGCACCTATACCATGGAACTAAACCATTTGTGAATCTCAGTGCCATTTAAATTCTAGCTCAAATTTAGGACTATAAAGGGTGGTTCTTTCAAATTTAAAAATAATGGTTACTTTTGGGTTTAAACCATTCTTCGCATCATATGCTGTAATTTAAATCAGTAAAAATAGCTTCATGTGTTGCGGTCTGAGATGGAAATGTCCATCTTAACATGCTACATGTGTTTGCATATATCCTAAACATATTCACCAACAGTCCTTCTCCTCAAGTAAAAATATCTGTCTTTCACTTGCTTTTCAAATTCTTTTGAGTAGAACCTCTATTCAGTTGGATCGTATAGAGGCGTGCTTGGATTGGCCTTTGACATATGACCTCTGTCTTGATTTATGGAATGATTTTTGGTGACCCGTCGTAGGTATGGACATTAATAACATATCATCATCTTTGAAGTTGCTTAATGTGACAAACTTTTAATTCCTTATGTTTTTACTCATGCTATAGTCTTCTCATTTTCTCCTTCCCCTCTTTCTGTAACCCTCAGCAATGCTATCAGGTATTCTGCTTGGATGACATGCTTATTTTGCCTTTTCTTATCCATTGTAGTTTATGAATTCTTCTTTTGTGGTTGTGGAACACGATAAATTGTTGCTTTACCTACTCACATGATTGAGAAAGTTGTTGGAACAGTCTAGTAAGAATATGTATTATTAGAAGTGTCAAAATTGGAGAAGTTTGTTTATATCCCTTTGTCTGTCACCAAATATGTTCAGCAGTATGTTTGTACTTCTCAACTTACATTATTTACCATCCCTTTCCCTTAGTTTTGTCAATTATAGGTAGTGTTAGCTATATGTAGTGTGTGCTATTTTTGGCTAAGCTTGAATTGTCTGCACTCATATTTTTCCCTTTATGTCACAATTCAATAATAATTCTCTGCACTTCCATTTAAGAGGGTGTACTACTTGAATGCTGAAAGTTTTCAGTCTAATATTTCTTCATCTGGGGTTTTGGTCAAGTACTGAACTTTCTCCTTGGTGGTTGAGATTATATTCTGAACAGAATCACTTTGTAAAAACTTTTCAGCACGGATTTGAAAGAGATACTTAGCTGGGACCATAGAGTGTTATTTGGGGTTTTAATCTAGTTCTTAGTCACATGTAAATAGGGTTAAATACACTTTTTTTCACTCTACTCAACCTCGGTTTACAAATGCATCACTGAACTGAAAATTTTTACGGTCAACTCATTAAACTACACGTTATTTACAAAAAGTGATGGAACCGTCTATGTCCGTTTAACATTTAACAGAATTGACATGGCAATATATAAAATTAAAAATATTTAAATCATGATGTCGCAGCTTACGTAGATTATTTAAATCATGATGTGGCAGATTAAATTAAAACCATATTATTTTTTTTTTTAAAAAAATTCAAAGCCATTATGCGGTGGCGGGTAGTGGCGGACGACGGAGATGGTTGTGGTACATGTATGGATAGGATGAAAGAGGAACTGGATGGATCTAAAAGGGCAAGTAGGTTGTACCGAAAAAAAATTGGGATTTCAAATGGGTTTCTAAACCCTCTTTGACAGATATTCTATAAATTGGGGTTTCAAATGGGTTCGAACAAATTAAATTTGAAGTTCAAATTTTTGAAAAATTTGAAGTTCAAATTTTTGAAAAATTTGTTGGCAATATTGCGACTGCGGGCGGATCCGATTACTTTTGTTTTACCAATTGCAATGGTATCTCCCCCTCCTTCAATCAAGATTTGAAACCCAACCCAGAAAAATAAATTTGGTTACAAGTAAAGGGATAGTTATATATATATATATATATGTATCTTTGGTTTGTTTACAATAGTGGTGGTTGTAGTGGTGGTGCGGTGGGATGTGTGTGTGGATGGATCTTGGGTTTGTCTGAAACAATGGTGGTTGTGATGGTGGTCGGGTGGGGGTAGAGGGAGGAAATGAAGATAAAATGACTTTTTTTTAGCCTTTCTAAAAAAGCATTCCCATTTTCTCTCTTTTTTTTCTTCTTTTTTTCCCCTTAATATTTAAGAGTAAGTTGTTGAATTTGTTAAAGCTTGTTTGGTAGGTTTTAAATTTTTTGTTATATTTTTTATTTTAAATTTAATTTGTTTGATGTAATTTTTAAAATTTGTTTAATTTTGTAATATTAAAAGATTATTAATGTATCAAATTTCTTTTCCATTATTTGATGGTTTTTAGTTAATTTTAGTATCAAGATATTATAAGTTTTTCACCTTGACAGATTATATGGACAAATGTGTAATAAATTAGTTTCTCTCACATGTGCAAGTTACATGTGATATTTCTGTTAAAAGTCAGCTCATTTAACAGATTTTGTAACGATTTGACAAATATTTACAGTTCACTGACTTGATTATAAAAATTTCAGTTCAGTGATGCATTTGTAAATCGAGGTCGAGTACAAAGGGAAAAATGTATTTAACCCCATGTAAATATGAAGAGAAGTTGAAGAGTGGACAGAGGTGAAGAAAATGATACATGTATATATATATGTATATATGTAAGTATATATGTATGTATGTATATATGCATGTACTTACGTTTGTTTGTTGATAACTATAGCCTTTTGAAATGACTTCAGTCTTATTGAGTAATTGTTCTTCCTTGCTCTAAATAGTTAATTTGTCAGTTATTTTTCTCTTCAACTATTGCTACTTATCCCATCTATCAAACATGTTTGTTTTCTAATATTGGCTACAACAAGGAGTCCATAAGAAAGACCCTAATACACCTATTGGACTTAACTTGGTCTAAAAGCTAAAGTTGTTCAGTTATGAGCTCAATCTTCTATATTTTAAACCGTAAACTTCACACGGGATCACCGGTGTTGGACTATGCCAACTCATATGTTACGTTAACAGTTCTCCCCTTCAACATACACGCGAGTCCCAATATCGTTGGAACTTTTCCTCCTTAGTGTGGACTTTTAACACTCAACACGCTAACTTGAGCAGTTACTTTCGAACACTAACTCTTAACACCTAACACGCCGAGGTATGAACATTACTTAAGAGATTACCAGATCATGGATCGTGGCTCTGGTCCAAATTTGTTGATGAGTCCGGGTTTCATGATGATGGTCCCTAATACACATGGTAAACACAACTTGAACCAAAAACTTAATCTGATAGGACTTTACTTGCGTAATTACTTGAAAACTCAGAAAGCAATTGATAAGCTGCACCCTGCGCATTACTTTAGTTACTTTTGAAGTCTAACATAATCAAGGATCATAGTTGTTGGTTCTGATACTACTTGGGAGTCCATAACGAAGACTCCAATAAATCTGGACCGAACATAATCCAAATGGTTAAGCTGATAGGTCTTGGGTCCGACCTTATATATTTACTCTTTAACCTCACACTCGAGCATCGATGTGGGACTATGTCAACTCAAATTAAACCTTAACACTAATTTTATCTTCTCAGTCATTCTTGTATATGCATCCAGGTATGGTTCAAAAGTCATAGTAGTGACTTAGGTTGTAGAAGGGTTTTTTGGACTCGGTTTCGGTTTTGAACTTACGCTAGTTAGGAACTTTAAATTTTAAAAAAAAAGACTGAAAAAATTTAAACAATAAGAATAACAAGATGGATTAATTAGATAAACACAAAAACACCAGTAC
Source organism: Panax notoginseng (assembly GCA_016801055.1). NCBI lineage: Eukaryota > Viridiplantae > Streptophyta > Magnoliopsida > Apiales > Araliaceae > Panax > Panax notoginseng. Next base: position 29,285,723 of record CM029023.1, on the reverse strand, counting down.
ACATGGCATCGTCCAAATGGTAATACAGACATCCCACACACTTGTCTATTGTTGTATTGCATATTAATTGACCACTGACTATTTTAGACACTAAAAACTACATAAATACAATAAAAGAATTTAAATAGTTATAAATCAATCCTCCTCGTACTCCTCTGCATCATCTCCCTCTTCATGTTTCTCAAGCATTAGGTGGTGAAGCGGAGGTGGAGTCAGGAATTTATGTTAATATAATTTTATTTTTTTTGGATAAGTTAGCATGTACATATACATAGTTTTTTTATTACTATTATTTTTTATAAGTTAGTATGTTCATAACATAGTACATATATACATATATATATATATATATTTGTTTTTGATAGGTTAGTATGTATGTGTGTTTTTTATTTATTATTATTATTTGATAAGTTATTTATTTACTTGGTGTTATTTTCTGGTAAGTTAATATGTAAATATACATATTTTATTTATTATTACTCTTTATGTTTCACAAACAGAGTCCAATTGTTTATTATTATTATTATTATTATTAATAATAACGTTTGTTGTTATTATTACTCTCTCTCCCTTTGTTCCACAAAAGAGTCTCATTTTTCGATTTTTTGTTGCACTGTTATTTTTACATTATGTTGTTACTTCTTCTTGATTTCTCCGTTACGACGTTATTTTTCCCCATCGCAGCGAATTTTCGCCTATGCACAGTCTTTACATTAATAATGCTTGAAATTACAATTCGTGACTCGTTATCGGATCGGTGAATAAGGACACCAAACCGAGTCGCCAAGATTTTGGCGACTCAGCGACTTCTTGAACTGTGCATCCAGGTATAGAAATAATCTTAAACATAGTCTTTAAGTCAGTTTCAGTGGTTTGGTTTCTAAACATAGCTGATTCTATATGCTGTTGCTATACCTTTATTTAATGGTTTTGGTTTCCCGATTCCGCACAAGTACTTGTCCCCTTAACGTTTCTAACTTAGTTGTGAAAGTCTTAAAATGCGTGTTGCACACTAAATGAAGTATTGCAATAAAGGTGGGACAGAGGGATTACAAGATTAATAAGATATGTTGGATGTAGTCCCTTTTAGATACTGTGCACACAATTCACAATTAAGTACTGGATTAGATACTTGAGCTGTCCTATTTTTTGTCTCACTGCTCTTGAATATCTCAAAATCGTTGTCTTTTCTTTTGAAAACCAATTTTGGTATGTGTATTATGAAGCTATGTGTAACACATATTTAGAGTTTTGATGGGTTATTTAAAAGTTTAAGCGTTTCTTTCGTCATGTCAATGCATTAAATAAATATTCTAAAAAAGGTTAGAATTCCTAAAAAGGGAATAGAATAATGGGATAGGAGTATGTTTGATTTTATTGGTCAGGTATGAGAGGACAAGTATAAATATTAAGGACAAAAACCATATTTAATTGATGGATGATGCTGATATTTATGATTTGATAATCCTGTCATTATTGAAGGCGACTGATTAGGAAATATGAAATGATTAATTATTTGCTAGGCTGCACAAGCTTACCTGAAAGTTATGTGTGTTTCATTTATTCACTATTTGCCTATTTTGTTTGGTTTTAATGGATTTGCGTTATAGACAGAATTTATAAAGATAAGCTGACAACATGTGGATACTCCATCTAATGAAAATAAATTAAGGTGATGATTCCTTTGTCTTTTTATTTATTATTTATTTATTCATAATAGCTATTCTCATTTTTTCAATATTGATTGACCATTTATAGATTTTGTTAGTTTTTATTTATAAATTTTATTTTATTAATCATGGGTTTCCGAACCTCTTAAGATCATTCAGCTAATCCCACGTGTACACATCCACCCATAAGATGGAAAATCCAAGCATAAGTTTGTGTGGGTACACCTTGGAGTTTAGTTTTGTTAGTAATCCTCACATTTTTATCAATCCGGTATTCTTTAACATATAGCGATCACTTGTTAACCTAATGTATCTACTGAATTGTCTGTCAAATCATAATGTTGCATCATCTTCTTTTATTTGATATCGATATAATTATAAGAAAGAAGTTATTGCAGGCAAAGAAACTATATACTATAAATGTGACAGTGATAATAATCAAAAAAATATTCATTTTTGGTCTGATAAGGTTAGTAACCAGAGTAGAGTCATTAAAGTCGTTAATAACAAATAAAAATTACATACAAAAAAGGAATAATATTAGTTCAGAAGCATAGGAGGAAAGAATTAAATCATCTTTATGATGGTGGTCTGGTCAATGGATTTTAATTTCTTTCTTTATTTACTAGTTTCTGTGTTAGATAATTTCTTTATTTATTTACTAGTTTCGATGTCAGACAGTAGTTTTCGCTCTTCTAATCTGTTGGTGAAATGAAGGAGTTGTACAAGGAGAAGTTTTGGTTTTTTTGGAACTCAAGTCAGATCCCCAACTTATCTCAAAGTAGGCCAAAATAATTAATATTATTTAGATGTTTAGTTGTCGCTACTTTTATATATGTTCTTTAGATTCTGTAGTTTGCTGAAAGGGCAGAGAAGTTCATGAAGAAGGCGGCCTATGTTGAAAATAACAGGCTATTGTGAGTTTAGTATTTGAAACAGCTGTCATAACTACCTGTGAAAAAGTATAAAACAGTTGTAACTGCTAGTTTAAACATGATCCAATATATGTATTATGAAGAATTGACAGAAGACCTTAGAGCATGCAGGATAAAATCGGAAAGAGGCCTGTCTAAATGTGGTCATCTATTGAAGATCTATTGATGAAGGTTGTTTGGTTTTTCTTTTGTTAGTGTGTTTCAGAGCATCTATTCTTCAAGACCAAGACAGTTTCTCTAGGTTTTCTTGAAATAGGGTTATTCATTTCGTTGGATTCGTAAAGTAGTTAATATCTTGTCTACTCCTAGGATATGAAAATTCTAAAAAAAGACCTGCGATAATTTTTTTTAATTTATTTATTGTTTGCTTGACTGCACGCATGCACATTCTGATAAATTGGTTGTTTTTCTATAAAGCTTTTTTAACAGTCTGCTTTGACCAGTCATTTTCAATATGTCAAGGCCGATATAGGAAACACAGTCTTGTCCAGTAAGTATCGGTAATTAATGATGCCAGTCCTGGTAGTTCTAACTTTAAACTTGTGTGCAGCATTTCAATTCGGATTGTCTTATGAACTATGTTATAGTAGTAATTTTTTAAAACTGATGGCAGTTTTACTGCCTTGTTTCATTAAGTTTGTTGGAATCTTCATCACTATTTAATACTCCATATTTTAGGTTTAGGATGTCTTTTAAATTTTCCTTGTAAAAATCCCCCAAACAGGTTACACCAGTTATGAATTTCCTTCATTACCGTTTGCGAAATGGTTGTTGGAATCTTCACCACTATTTTTTGCTTAAATTTCTTAAGTTGGGGCTGGGGGATTCATAGTTATCATGGCGATGCCTAGGCTTCTTGGCGCTAGAGAAGAGCAAGGTGACAGCTTGAACGTCGAGTTGCCAAGGTCACGCCTTGGTAGCTAGCCCTACTTAAGTTACCAAGTCATTTTATACCTATAACTCATCATAACCCATGAACTTGCTATGTGGTGTAATTTTATTACTTATTAGACTTGTAATGTGTGATAAGTGATGACTTGGTTGATTCTTTATTTTCTACGTGGTGTTTATTGAATTGTTCTTCTAATTTTTAATGTCAAGTATTTTATTCATATAATTGTGTTTTTAATCGTATTTCATAGTGTTAGTTACCCCCTCCGTCCTGATGAGTAAAGTACAAATTTTACACATATGAAGAACAACAAAAATAGAGAAAAGAGAGTAAATAAAGTGTTAAATCCCTCCTTAGTGGTTCCACAAGATTCATAAAGTGATGAAAAGTTTTACTTTTTATGCTAATGACACACTAAATGACATAATTACCCTTCACTTTGTATACTTTATCTCATCTTTTTTGGGACAAAAATAGTTGTACTTTTAGTCGTCCTTTTGAGGATGGAGGGAGTTATATTTTGGGTTTTTAACGTATATAAAATTTTACTGTTCAATATACTTTTAAAGTAAAATAAATAATATATAAATTGCACATTGTTAATGACTTGTTGCCATACGGACGCCGTGGCAGACGTCTATCGCCTAGGCGTCCTACTACTGTCGCGTCCCGCCTAGTCGCCGTGACAACTCTGGGGGGGATTTGTTTAGAAATTTACGCTTAATGAATGTGAATGCGTTAAAAGTTTTCTATTGAAATGCTGAAACATTTATGATAGGGGAGTGTTATTTCCTCAATTGTTCTTTTCCACAGGGTTCCTCTCACATGAAAGTATGAAAGTAGGTCGGTCCCATCACCATGTGAGAGGAGGGCTTGTGGAAATATCAGAAACACTTGGGAAATAACAATCCCCTTGTGTTAAGCTAACTTGATCAGATACTTGGGCATTACTTGTTGTCTTTATGCTGTAGAGTATTTGTGGTCGGAGAACAAATTTGTTGATATGATTTGATGCTTCCTCTTATCTATATGTTTGCAGCAAGTGGCATCATCAGGATTTTATTTGGCTCTGGATCTTTTCTGGAAGAGTATAAAAACTTACAAATTCTCGCTTATACATGCTGAACCCAATTCCTTTTCGCAGTTAATGTCTGTGTTTGAGGCAACTTAGAAGTAGAGTGTTATACAGTTGTATGTCGTGGTTGTTTAACTTTTGATCAAGACTTGGTGGAAATCTGTTGTTTTATGGAATCTTTATGATGTCTTTCTTTCTATAGCCTCAGTCATTTGAAAGCTGATAACAGTGTTGATCAACTTGCGCACATGCTCAAGCATTATATTTGGATTGGACATAAAGATTCAGGTGTTAATTTATTTGTCCTTACTGATGGTTCGTGTCTCTGAACTTCAATATTTGACTTAAATTACTCTCTTTATAATAATGACTGCTATATTTTTAAATTAGAGATCAATAACATCCTTTAGAACAGATAGAACCTATTTCTGCATGCTCCTTTAGGTGAAATTGTTCTGCTTATTTCTGGAAGCTTGTGCCTGGGTTTTGGGACAACCAAAAAAAGGAAAGGAGGATGTTTAGACCGAGATGGATGGGGTACTTATTACGTGATGGCCATTTTACCGTTTTGTTCTGCTTTCAAATATACATGTGTGTATACAGTATATAGACTCGCATAAAAATAATACTGGTTGCTAAATTGCTTTTAGATAATTAATTTTTTGGGTTTTATTGATTATTTTTTAAATAGAATTCCTGGAAGACCTAAGAAGATATATCATGCACCACTATTTAGGTTTTGGAATAATATTACCTATAATGTGGTTCATTCCGGTTCGTGGAATCCGGTTTGGACAATTTATACAGGTTTGCAATAAGCTACAAGAGCTTAAACGTGGTACACTATGCTAGCTTTATATGAGTGCTTATAGTTAGGAAATCTCTTAGAATCAAAATGTAATTAAGTTTTGTAGAATATTTTTAGTAGAATTAAAAAGTCGATTTTGTTCATAAATAATTTAGTACAAATGGGATGTTTGAGCATCCAAATACCAAGAAACTAAGAATATTGATATTTGTGCAACTATAGGCAAAACAACAAACAATATTTCGGTTTGCTAAATTTAGAGTATTGGTATGTAAGAGTACCATGTTTGGGAACACAAGTATCAATACACAGTTTACTAGGTCATGGGCTATTAGATTAAAAGAATCACTTTATGTTAGGTCCCTTGGGGCAACCAAAAAGATTAGAGGTTAAATAAATAACCATGTTAATTAATTAAAGCAGATAAATAGTTTGTTAGTCAATTATGCTGCAGAAAATCAAAATCCTCTTAACCTTAATTGAAATTACAGAGTAAGTGAAGTCCACAAAAACGCACTAACAAATAAATTAGGTACTGAGTAAATTACAAAAGTGTAAATGTCAACACAAAATTTAAAGTGGTTCGGAGTATCCAACACTCCTACACCGGCTCTTCTTCTCTTCTCAGGAGGAATCGGTACTAAGCAAGTCTCACTTAGAGAAATCAATTTTTAATTCACTGAAAACCTTAATAGATTAACTTAACAATTGAAATCATCAGATCTAAGTCACAAGGACTTGAGGCACTAAGACTTTAGTGTTTTGTTGAAGGTGATTTGCAGCTATGAATATCTACAGAAAAAATATTGATGAAACTGATAAGTTTAAACTCCTGCTCTTGATTCTTCTTTACAGAAAAAATATTGATGAAACTGATAAGTTTAAACTCCTGCTCTTGATTCTTCTTGTTCGGATCTGAAACTCTCAAGTCTTTGTGACTTGATTTTTGAGCTGAGAGAGTTCTTCTATAAGATAGTTCCAGAGAGTGAGAGATATCTTTGTTGAAGATGAACTTCTCTTTTTCAGGTCACATGTCAATCATCATGGCTTCATATAATGATGTGAAGTTCTGTTTTTCCTTGTGGATAATAGTCGTTTTCTCTGAGTTGGTTATTATCGTCTCTTGTTTGAAGTAAAAAATGTCAGCATATAGAAAAGCTGTTTGATATAGCTGTTTTGATTATCCTTTTACGACAGATGTATCAGAGTATAAAGACTTTTAAAGGATTCGTTGATAGTTTGTACACGTTGCAGCATATTTTCAAAATATTCTGAAGTGTTGTTCATGAAATCCACACTGCTGTTAATCTTACAAAGTTTGAGGGAAGTTTACTCTGTTGTTTAGCTATGCTGATGACTTACTTTACTGTGAAATCTACTCTGCGAATTGCTTTTCGTAATTTGATGAAAACTGCTTTTAACACAAGTCAACCAAAATGCTACTCTATGGATTACAAGAAAAAATTACCTATACATCAATTCTACTATTTACAGGGGAACACATTATTTACACCAACTCTACTAATCTACCTATAAAGTTTATTCTATAGCTAATTAAATAATTCTACTGATTACAACTTAAAATGGCTCTCATCTAGTTACCTTGTTTGAATGGCGTAAGGGTACCTCTCCTACAAAACATAAACCTTGATTTTTCCATATGTTTCAAACAATTGGTCTAAAGTGGCAATTTTCTCAAGGGTATGAGTGAGATTCTCGGGAAGATCTCAAATGCAAAATATTTGAAGCTAACTCAACATGCTTACAGGTAGTCTTTCTTATCCTCTAAATACTTTATTTTATGCTTTTCTTTCTTTTACTGATTCATCCTAATAGTATTTATGTGGGATTAACAATATCATTAATTGTAAAATTTCTTTCTTTTTGTGACAGACTTGTCTTCACTCCTCTGCCTATGACCTGCCAATGTTTATTAAAATGAATCTTTTGGACATGCAAGTTGAGAATAGATGGACTTGATGCTTAATTTTTTGTACAAAGGTGAGTTTGGAAATTGTAGATAATTTGTGCTGCATGCTTAATATCTGAAATATGTGTGCAATTTACTTCTTAGGTCTATTTATTTATTTTGGTTGTCAAGTAATCACATGCCTTCACATTGAGAGTCACATTACCCTCCAATTCACTGTAGTATGTGGCAGCATCCATGAAAAAGGGTTCCAAAGTGCTTGTTGTCACATGTGGCTAGAGCTCAAATTAGACGAAACTCAAAATATTTTTTTGAAGAATTTTAAGATTCTGAACTGAATGGTGATTTGTTGTGCTAGATAGTTTTCTCAGAATAATGGAGTCAGAATTTCTTAAGGAGATATTACTGTTTCCTAGAGGGCCAGAGGCTCTACCACCTGAAAAAAGTTGGATGTTTACCGAGGCTTTATTAATTATTTATATATGAATTGGTTTATCCTAATTTAGACTTCCACAAATAGTCAATATATTTTCTAAGGAGGAATACTACCTCCCATGTTGGGGGATTGGAAATCTTTCCTAATGTGGTGTCAGATATGATCAATTATATAAAGTAATACCAAAGTTATCGGTCAGGTGCATTGGACATGTTTGCAGAACTAATACCTGCAGCTTTGGTGTATTTACTGTTCATCAAGTTCTCTTTAATTTTAGCATTTTAGACAATTTCTTTTTTTCTTAAGATAAGGATGCTACTCCTGATAACTTCTTGTGATTATATTAGTTTATTGCCCACATATGCAGACACAACGAATTGTTTCGTTGAGATCCTGTGGACGAGGAGCACTTCAGGGAAAGTTCAGCAGATATAATAGTTGAAACCCATATTTAGGGCCGTGAGAAAACAAAGAAATTGGTGAATTTACGAGGTCAAATCCTTCTCATCATTTCATTGTATATTTACTACACTATGTTAAAATCAAACTACAATTAAGGCTCTAATTAGAGCTGTAATCAATGCTAATTACTACCTTTCCTAAATAGCTAGATTCCAATAATATTCTAACAGATTTACAGAATATTCTATATTCTAACACTCTTCCCCTCAAGTTGGTGCGTGGATGTCTCGCAAGCTTTACTTGAAACGTAAGGGATGAAACATTGTACTATTGAGACCTTTGGTCAAGATATCAGCAAGCCGATGATTTGTCTTGACAAAAAGTATGCAAATGAAACCACTAGTAACTTTTCATTGATAAAATATTTGTCAATCTCAATGTGTTTCGTTTCTATCATGTTGTACTAGATCATTTGCAATACTGATGGTTACTTTATTGTCACAAAACAATCTCATTTGCTCATTAGTTATGATTCCCAAGTCTTCTAACAATATTCAGAACTACATTAATTCACACACTCAAGGCAATAGTTCGATATTCGGCTTCAGCACTAGATCTAGCCACGACCGATTGTTTTTTGCTGCGCTAGGTGACAAGGTTGCAGCCTATAAAAGAACAATATCTAGATGTGGAGCAATGATCATCAATCCAACCGGCCCAATTTGCACCGGTAAAAGTTTCAATCCTCATATGGCCATGATGTCAGAATAATATTCCCTTACCAGGAGCAGATTTTAGATATCTTAGGATTTTATAGACAACTTCCACGTGACAATCTCGTGGATCATGCATATATTGACTTACTACTCCCATAACATAGGAAATATCAAGTCTAGTATGGGAGAGGTAAATTAGTCTTCCTACTAACCGTTGTTCTCTGTCCTTATCAACAGTGGGTCCTATAACACCTGTAAGATGATGATTAACCTCAATGGGAAAGTCAGCTGGTGAAGATGCCACTATAAGATCTTGCAACTTCTATGCCAAGAAAATATTTCAAGGGACTAAGGTCCTTGACTTCAAATTCATTGGCAAGTTTTGCCTTGAGATTAACCATTTTTTCTTCATTATTTCCAATTACTACAATGTCATCGATATAGACAATGAGAATGGTAATCTTGCCATTTCCACGTTTGACGAATATAGCGTGATCTGCCCAACTTTGCTTCTACCCAAATCTCATCATAGCCTTATAGTACCTTTCAAACCATGCTTTAGGGGACTGTTTCAACCCATACAGAGCTTTCGTAACTTACAAACCTTTCCATTAATTGTTGATGAGGTAAAGTCCGAAGGGACTTCCATGTATACTTCCTCTTTAAGGTCCCCATGAAGAAATGCATTCTTCCCATCAAGTTGTTGGAGGTTCCACCCAAAGTTTGTTGCACAAGATATAACAATACGAACAAAATTCATTTTTGCCACTGGAGCGAATGTCTCCTCATGCAACTAGTTTGACTTTAAGACTCTCAACCGACCAATCGAACTTTTGCTTTACTGTATATATTCATTTGCACCCAACCGGTTTCTTCCCATGGGGAAGAGGATCTAACTCCCATGACTCATTCTTTCTCAAGGCATTCATTTTCTTTCTCAGCTTTTTTTTCCATTTTTCATCTTGGATTGCTTCCTCCCACCCGGAAGGAACAAAAATAGAGTATAACGAGGAAACAAAGGCACGATAGGGGAGGTAGATAAATTATCACAAGAGACAAAGTTAGAAATAGGATGTTGAGTACATGATCTAACTCTTTTCCTAAGGGCAATAGGAATATTGATATCACAATTTTCAGTAGGGATATTTGAGTTATTGCCATTAGGATCAATAGAGCAAGTTGGAGAACTAGGATCTGAGTAGGGCTGTTGTGGTAGTACAGACGGGATCGATTCTTTATCTCTTTGGGAATAGGTCTTCAAATTAGGTTTATTCCATGTATCATATGACTCCCCCTGTGAAGAAATATCAGTGACTATAGGATAAGTGATGGCAGAAGGAATGTCTCAACAAGGCTCAAAGTCCAACTCCTTTGCACTAGTAGATTTCTCCCCTTAAGAAGATGAGGAAGCAAGATAGAATGATGACATCACGAGTAATATAAACTTGGTTAGGAGGATGAAAACATTTATACCCTTTTTGTGTAGGAGAGAACACAATAAAGACACAACAGAGAGATTTAGGATCAAGTTTACCTCGAGTAGGATTTTTATCATGAACAAAGCACACTACCAAAAACCCGTGGAGAAAGTGAACGGCCAGGAAAATGTTTGAGAAGTGAGATTGGGCTCCGATTACTGAGAACTCTAGAAGGAAGCTGATTGATGAGAAATGTAGTAGTAAGAATAACATCACCCCAGAAAGATTTGAGTGTTTTCATGATGAACACGAGTGTGCGGGCAACTTCTAGTGAGTGACGATTTTTTCTCTCGGCAACGCCATTTTGTTCTGGAGTTTTAACACAAGAAATATAAAGACTAATGCCAAGTTATACGAGAATAACAATCAATAAATGTAATAAATCAACGATGACCAGTACGAGAAATAACTCGAGAAGGTCCCCAAACATCATAATGAATAACAACAAATGGTCCAAAATGACGATTATAAATAGCTGGGTAAATTGAGCGTTTGCGTTTAGCTAATTCACAAGGCTCACAAAAAAACGATTTTTATTACACTGCTTGGTTAAATGAGGAAACAAGGATTCTAAAGTACTAAATGAAGGATGTCCCAAACGATAATGTCACTGGTGAAGGGAGGTCAGACTTGAGTCATAGATAGATTGAATAGCCTTAGTGGAAGTCCCTTTCTCAATCGGAGGAACATCTAGATAGTAGAGGCCACCAACTGCACTACCACTGTCAATTCTCTGTCCCGTCACCAAGTCTTGAAAGATACAATGAGAAGGGAAAAAGTGATAGAGCAATTTAGAGATTTGGAGAGATATGGAATAGATAACAAATTTGCAAAAAAAGTAGGTACGTGAAGAACAACGAATAAAGATATAGTAGGAGTACAAACTACGGAGCCCTTTTCCTGATACAGAAGAAAGTGAACCATCGATTATTAACACTTTATTTTTGTCGGAGTAGAGTATAAGTGGTAAATAATTTGGATGAACCAGTCATATGTTCTATAGCACCTGAAACAATAATCCAAGAGGTGCATGCAGAAGAAACATTAAGTGCATGAGAAAATATACCTGACTAGACATAATGAGCGGAGCTAGGAGTGGACAAGAGTGTCCGAAAAGCTACTCTTTCCTCAAGAGAGATCACCACTATTGATAGGACTAGATTCTGCTATGATTTGGTATAACAAAAACAACACGAATATCCAAGGAAATATCAACAAGGGTGATTCAAAGGCTTATGGAACACTATATGGTAGTAAGGTAAGCAACATAGATACCAGCAACGGAAAAAAATAGAGATAATACTACTGTATATGAGAAAAATTGAGGAAACTTGAACTGAACAACATACGGCTACTGTAGATGAGAAGAGGAGAGAGAGGCGAGCACTTTGGAACTTATCGCGCACTAATGAACAGTGCCGATGAACAATAATTTGCTATAGTATCGATGAACTAGGCTCTGATACCAAGTTGAAATCCATATTTAGGGTTGTGAGAAAACAAAGAAATTTGTGAATATGAGAGGCCATATCCTTCTCATCATTTCTTTGTATATATTCTACATTTTGTTACAATCAAACTACAATTAAGGCTCTAATTATAGTTGTAATCAAGGCTAAATACTACCTTCCCTAAATAGCTAGATTCTAATAATTTTCTAAGAGATTTACAAAATATTCTACATTCTAACAATAATTGTTGAAGAATTAGAAAACAAGGATTAGAACTACTCTGAAAATATCAATATTGTTAATGAATTATTTGAAAACCCTATGGCTACATTTGGAACTTGTTAAAAGGAAGGGGAAATGGAAAAGGAAAAGGAAAAGGGAAAGGGAATGAAATCTAAAATTTTATTGGAGTATCTTTATTCATTTTTTACACTATATTTAACATTGTTCCTAATATTAGATCTGTTAAAAGTATAGATGGTTATATTTATTTAATTATTTCATTGAGAGAGATATTTTCTTTTCTTTTCCTTTTCCTTTTCCTTTTCCTTTATTTTCTCTGCGTTTTCCAAGTTCCATACGGAACCTATATTAACTTACTGTGCAATACAAAAAATTAATGTTGCTTCAGTAGATGACAAAGGACTAGTTTCCTACAAGTGAAACTTATCATTAATCTAGCCAACAAAGTAATCTCCACAAAACCTTCAGCACTTTGATCTCTTACTTCGTGTTAGATGAAAAGTAATTTTATCTCATCTTTCCTTATATTTCCTTGTAGTCCTTTTGTTTTGCTCGTGTTTAAGTTGTGCTTCTGAACTGTCTGGTTCAGAGAGCCTTTCCTCTACCATCTCCTATAGATCGTGGAAAATTAAGAGGGCTCTCATTAGAAGGTTCCACTACTTTCCCCATTAAATGCGAGTACAAACTCTATGCTAACCCTTATTTTAACTTGGCGTAGGCTTTTTTCAGTTATTTGGGGTTAATTTTATTTTTGAGGAATTTACATGGCAGCTGGTCTTTTTGATTGGACCTAAAGCACATGGTATCAACATTATTTGATTTAGTTTAAGATTTTTGAAACACTTTGTTGGTGGTAGTTTGATTTGATTTAATGATTTATTTGAATCTGTGGTGGCTACTTTATTTAATTCAGCAGCTTTGTTAACTTCAATACTAATTTGGAGCTTGCTCTTGGCAGCAAGTTGATTTGATTTATTGATTGTGAAGATTTATATATGCAGAACGTGTTTTTGTGTATTAAAAAATGATTTAATTTGGAGTTCGCTCTTGGCGGTTACTTGGTTTGAATTTATAATTTAATCTCATACTTAACTTTGGAGCTTGCTTTCTTCGCAATTCAGTTTGATTTATGACTTGATTTGAATAAGTTAGATTTTGCTTATCGCGGCAATCCTATTTCATTTTAAATTGTTTAGTGTTTCAGTATGTGGTTTCTAGAAAATTTAAAGAACTATGTTAAATAAATAAATACAAGGGATGGGATGGACCAAATTTCCTGCTTGTATTTGTTTAGGAGTTGGGCTTATACTAGTTGATTCTAGTGCGATGTCACTGTACTGAGCTTAACAACAACTCTTTTTAGGTAATAAAGCTCCAAACCCAGCCGGGGAACATCATGGTTTTGATTAAATGATCATAGGGATAGTCTAAGAAGGAATAGAGAAGTCAATCATCCTTTCTAAGCTGAGCAAGTCTACTTGAAAGTCTTTTGAAAAATATATATATTCATTTTATAAAAAGCATCTCTAATTATTGTGGAATATTCCTCCAACTTTAAAGACGAGCTTTAGGGGGAAAAAAATAGGCCTTGTTTTGCACCTTGGATAAGATCGGTTACATGGATGGATAAGATATGACTTTATATATCCAATTTATATTCTATGTTTTGTATGTGTATTAGCTTTTAATAAGTTATTTGTTGAACCTATGGTGGTTACCAAATTGGGGCGTTTGCGAGCCCGACTTGGTTCTATTCAAGTTCTCTTAACAAGCCGTGAAAAAAAGCCCATTTACTCCTTTAAATAAACTAGTGGAGCTCGAGTTGTGTCATACTCATGTCCAACTTAAGATTCGAGATCATAGTTGTCATGGCGTAAAGGAATGGCATGACGTGAGTCGAGTTGAGGTAGAGCTAGCAAGGCGTGCGCCTTGATAGCTTGGCGTCTCAAGGCATCGTCTAGGAGACAACATGAGACGTCGAGTTATCAAGGCGCACGTTCTAGGCGACGCCTTGATACACTGAGCTATCAAGGCGTATGCCTTGGCAGCTCTACTCCAAGACTTTAAAACATGATTTTACCCTATACCAATAATGACCAATGGGTGACCCCGATTAAAAACAAAGGATAAAACCCTTAAACAAAAAATTGGGACTTATCTGCCTAAATTTAGTACTCCAACTCTTCTTCTCAACTTCTACTCGACACTTCGCGACTCATCACAAACCCATCGCAACTCCATCGCAGCCCCATCACAACTTCATCGTAGATCCATAGCAACCACATACATAGTAGTTATGCGCCACGGCGAGTCATGACGGTAACCTACTGCCTGGACGCCTAGGCGACCGTCATGTCATCCATACGGCAACAAATCATTTACAATGTGTAATTTATATATTATTTATATTACTTAACAAGTATATTGATAATACAATTTCATATACATTAAAACCCAAAACATAACACTATGGAATAACATTAAAAGCACAATTATGTAAATACTTAGTAATAACAATTCAAAATAAAATTCAATCAAATAAAAAATATATAACAAAATTGATCCAAAATAACAAATCATTCATCAAAATATCAGTTTAGTTTATGGTTTAATAAACTTGTTAGAACTTACGACTTATATATATATATATATATATATATATATATAATATAATATAAATTTATTATATATAATATATATGCCTATATGACTATCTTAAATTAAAGTTATCTTTATTTGTTCCATAAGAGAGAGAAGTTCTTTATTTATTCAAACCTTCTGGAAAAAAGAAAAAAGAAAAAGTGTAGCAGAGAAATTGAGAAAGTAAGAAACAGAGCAACAAGAAAAGCATAGCAAAGAAGGAAGAATAAGAAAAACATGTGTGTGAGAGAAGGTTGGGTTGACTCGTCGATGGTCTGTGATGGTGATTTGTGAAGGTTGGTTGTCGATGGAGTCGCGAAGAAGTCGAGTTGTGATGGGTCTCCTTGCTGCGAATCGATGGGTCGTGACTCGCGATGAAGTCGAGCACTGGAGTTGCGAAGCCTGCGATGAGTTGAAGCCTTGAACGAGAATCTGCGATAGATAAGGGTTTTTTGCCTTTCTCCTTTTCTTTTTTTTTTTAATTGATGGGTCATGGGTATTATGTTCATGGGTTAATGGATCAGAGGGTAGATGAGATAAACATTTAAGCTGGGTCAGAGTTACTAAGGTGTGCGCCTGGGCAGCTCCATCTCAAGTTGATATCGCGTCGTGTCATTTCTCCATCGTCTGGACGCCTAGGCAACGCCGTGACAACTATGGCCACATAGCAACAACTAGGACTCGCAGCGACCCAACTATTAAGTCAACCCAACTCTTAGTTTCTCTTTTTCTCCTTTAGTAGCAGCGACCCAGTCCTCCGACCCTCTCTCACACAACCATAGATTTGTTTGTCTCCTTGATTCTTTGTTTAGATTAAGCATTAATTTTATTGTTTTTTCAAGTCTTTTAATATATCGGGGTGGGGTGGGGTGGGGGGGGGCTGATTTAAAAGTGGATAAATAGCCCATTAACTGTTTCTTTAAGTTACTGACTTTTCAAGTTTAGGTTTATTATTAGGAAAATGCTACATTTTTGAAGTTTTAATTTTAGATTAAGTGACAATTTTATTATTTTGAACTCCGTGGGTATTGTTTATCTTTAAAGTGGGTATTCTCTGTTTATCTTTAAAAATGGCAAAGTTGGTATTGTTTATCTTTAATCGTGGCATAAATTATAAATGTTTTTAATATTAAGTGTTTTATTTTTGGATTGTTATTGCTAAATACTTACATAATTGTGCTTTTTATGGTATTCAGTAGTGTTATATTTTTGGCTTTAATGTATATGAAAGTTTATTGTGAATATACTTGTGAAATATAATAAATAATATTAATTGCACACTGTGAACCGTTGTCGCTTAGGCGTCCCGGTTGGCTACCGTCATGCCTCGTCGTAGCGCCATGACAACTATGCTCGAGATTGCTCGTTTAAGTGTGACTTATTTAATACTTAATTAATTAAATAATTAGTTATACATGTATGGTATTATGTTATGATTAATTTCATATTTATCAAATTTCTTTTTAAATTTGGTTTCTCTTAGATTAGCTCTAAAGTTGTACAAGAAAAATTGAAAATTAATGAGTTCGCCTTAAGCTCAACCTGGACTGAACTAGATTAAAGAGTTGGGCTCACACAACAAAACCCAAGTTCGTTTACTCGACTCACTTACAACTCATCGAAGCCTTATATTCACTTTATGAAATATAATAAACTTATACAATGTGCATTGCAAATTTAAACACGTATGTAGGGTGTCTATAAATAAGAACCGGAATCTTTTTCACCTAATTTAGAGTCGGCGAATCTCCTATTACTATTTCTTATTTATCTTAGAATATATGTTAAGGTACACATTACTAAACAAAAACCCTTGCGGCAAGAACAAATGTGGAGGTGAGAGCCATAACCACCATCGTCCAAGATCTCCACTGCCAAGCCGTTGTCCAAGATTTTCACCTCCATTACTGGTATGTATTTTATTTAATCGTCATTCTTTCTCTATTAACGTCTATCTATCTTCCTATTTATATAGCTTGTTCTAAATGATTTGTAGGTTCTATTCAAGCCCTACTCAACACGCATTTTGTCCAAACTAGTTGAGTTTTGCTGAAAATGAATCCTATATGTCCTTCGTCATTTTCAAATACATAAAGTGAGTTTCGTTCATTTTAATCAACACTTTATTAATTAACATATCCAAACAGGCTTAAACTGACATAATTAAGTGTTGACATTGTACCGTATCTAGTGGGGATTCTATTTTCTACATATAGTATAGCTCATAATATTTTGTCCTATAGAATAAAAATTATTGCACACCAGTCAACAAACGAGAACTTATTGTATGTATGTTTTCTCCTTTCCATTTGCACTCTCCTAATCTTCTAGTCCTGAGTGGAAAATTTTCATATTTGGGGCTATAAATGCATTTCAATCATTTTATTAAATTTCAAACACTCATTAAAAGTCTCTATGGTCTTCATATTGGATAAAATTTCTATTTCTTAGTAAGTAAAATGATTTTATAAAGAAGATAATTTTGAGACAATTTTTTTTTATATTTTATATACCATCACTTCAAAATAGGTAGTGATATGACACATCATTTTTTATGAAATAGACTAAATACTCTTTTTTGCGTATATGTGGTTATATTGTAATTAAAAATTTTGGGTTCGTGAAAATGGTCAGCAATTCTCCTTTGCAAGCTGTACCTTATCCATGTAGTACTGTCCGCTTTTAAATTTTGAACAACTATATATGCACAATAAAAACAAGCTGATTTTATTTTATTTTTCTGGGTCACAGACAGCTATTCCCTGTATGCTTGTAACAAAATTTATCCTTATCCATTGGCATATTATTTTTCTCTTCAAAACCCCAATCTCTAGCCAAAATAATAATAGTTGATCAAAAAATTAAAAAAGACCCAATCTTCTGGTAGAATTTCTTTATTGTTATTTTGTTGTGTTTATGTATAAAGAAGAATAACTTGAGGTTACCCCAACACAAGTCTCAACTTGTCTCTTAAGTAGAGAATATTGGAAAGAAGCTCAAATGGGGGATAGTTTGGGGGATGATTTTAATAAGAAACTGAAAACT
This sequence comes from Panax notoginseng, assembly GCA_016801055.1. Lineage (NCBI taxonomy): Eukaryota > Viridiplantae > Streptophyta > Magnoliopsida > Apiales > Araliaceae > Panax > Panax notoginseng. Next base: position 29,268,002 of record CM029023.1, on the reverse strand, counting down.
GGGAAGATGCTATCGCGACCAGCTCTTTTAGCAAAGAGCTGGAGATATCTTTTGAGGTCACGTGACGGTTATGAATTCAAAGACGATTGTTTACAAGTTTTTTCTGATAAAATTGGTCCAAAAAGTAGATTCTTTGATTTTGTTGATGGGGTTCTAATTCGTTGCAATGTGCTGGATATCCGGAGATTACGCCTTGTAATTGGCTGAAATACAATTTATCACGGATAATTGAGTGGATTTGCACTGCATGTATGCGTACTGTCGAGGAGTTTGATATTGACATTTTGTGGATGGAGATTACTAGTGCCTCAGTATTTTTTCAATTGCAAAACCCTAGTAATTTTGAGGTTAAGTTTTTGATTTTTTTAGTAATTTCCCTACCTCAGTGTGCTTTCCTAATCTCAAGATTCTCCACCTTAATTCGGTTATTATGACAGTTGGGGATGATGACCCTATCAACAAGTTTCTTAGTGGTAGTCCCTCCCTTGAAGAATTTCATTTCGATGGCGCACATGGTGAGGACATAGGACGAGCATGTGTAAACTCGTCATGATTGAAAAGACTTGTTGTATCTGTTAAGAGATCTGAGCAAACAAGCTTCACTGCTTACAATGCTGATCCAGTAGAACAACAAGAAGACAATATTCTTGTGGCTACTCGATCACCGGAGCATCTTTATCTTTGTGTACCTTGTTTGACTGACTTTAAGGTGAATGAGCTACCCCTCCTTTAGAAAGTAAACCTTGATTTTTCCATATGTTCGAAACGGATGCTCTACCGCGAAAATTTTAACAAGGATATGAATGAGATTCTCAGAAAGATCTCAAAAATGAAACATTTGCAGTTAACCCAACATGAATACATGGTAATCTTTCTCAGGTGCTGTTTGTTTACATCTGATTGCCTCTTATTCGCTAAGAGGTATAATGTTGTTTTTTTTTTGTTACCTCTGAATGCTACTTAATCGGTAAGACAGAAAATGAAATCTTAATAATTAAGAGGTACCTCTTAATGAAACTTTTTTGATAATTTTTTTTTTATATAAATATATTCAACAATAGTATGCACTCATTTTTATTAAATTGAATATTTAAAACTATTAAATAAAATTTTACCCTTTAAAATAGTAAAATAGTGTCATTAAGAGACAACTTACTTTTTAGTTATCAAATAATTTTTTAGATTCAGACCTCATAACCATTCAGATTTAATTTATTAAGACATCATAATCATTCAGATCTTAATTTCCAAGTTTATCAAACACAATCTTATTCTCTTAACACTTTGTTTTATTCAATTCCTTCTATTACTGATTATACAACCCCACCCCCCAAAAATAAAAATAAAAAATGAAATACTGCCTACAATCCAAAATTAGAGAATAAATTTTTTCTTAAAAGTCATCATTTAGAAACAATGTTCGAAAAAACTAAAATTGGTACGAGGCGTTTTTCTCTGGGCTATGCGAGGCGTAAGCCTTGAGGCAGAGCGAGACAGAAGCCTTGATTTAAAGACCTAAAAGTCCCCAAAAAATTATGAAAAAATACTAATAAAATCATAAAATAATTCATCATTACAATTAAGGTCATAGAAGACATAAATAACTAACGTCACAATAATGTATCATTACAAAACATCAAAACAACATAATATCATCAAGTACTTATATAGTGATCATCCATCACTATGTAAGTAATGTATCATTTGTATTTAGCTGCTTGAATAATGGATCAAATCCTAGATCATCATCCCCATCACCATCATCACTATTATCAATAAGAGGATCTTCCATGGAATCATCATCGTATCTAATAGCTCTGTCATCCTCCTCATTGGCAGTGCTAAGATCCTCAAACTCAGGTTCTTCATCAACCAATTGCAATCCCTTCCCTTTATTTATAAATAAACAAGTGAATATATATTTAATCCAAATGAATATATTTTTTTAAAGAACACTTTAAAGGCAACTTAAGTAATGACACTAACCTTTTGACATAGTTTTTTATGGCAAAGTGTTTCTCTTTCTCTTTTGACTTCCTTGTTTACTACTTGTTCCCCGAGTCCCTTGCCCTCCAAGTGTAATTTCCCTCGTCTTTTCTCCCCCAACTGTCTTCTCATTCCCATGAGCCCTTTCACCCTCCTCCATATCATCATTCCTAGAAGTCAGTCCCGATATATTTTCATCATTTTCCCCCGCAATCCACTCATTATCAGATGACACATTTTCAACAACCAATGGATCTTCTTCCGTTAATGCCTTTTTCTTGATATGCCGATCTTTCAATTTTTTATTGTACATAATGTAAGCCAATGAGTTAAGCCTGGATGCAGAAAGTCGATTCCTTCTCTTTGTATGTATCTATATTACAAGTAATTTAGCATTAGTAACAATGTCAGATCTCATAAAATATTAATAAATAATTTATATCTAATAAATACCTGACTGAAAGTACTCTAATTACGCTCACACCCCGAAGATGAGCAAGTTAAACTCAGAATCTTCACTGCAAAGTTTCTTAATTCTGGAGCTTCATCTCCATATGCGATCCACCAATCAGCTGGATCAATATTAAAACATATGTCAATCTTACTGGTACACGTTTAATCAAAATGAAAGCATAACCAAACATTAATCAACGGTACTTACCAGGAGCACGTTTCTTACACGTGTTTCTGGCATTTGTGTAGCCAAATAACCTTTGCCTCAATTGGAATGCATTAATTTGCAAATCAGCTTTCTCTCTTTCCACAGCGTTAGGAATAAGCTTGTCCATACATGAGTACAATCCCACTTTAACTTCCGCATTGGCATAAAAATTGTCTTCATATTGAAATTGAGGATTCAAATAATATGCAACAGCGTACAAATGCCGATGCAACTGATTATCCCACTTAACATCTATTATGCTCCATATCTCTTTATAGGCCCCCTCATTATCTAGATTTTTTGCAATCTCTTCTTTTGCATTGTCCATGGCACCATATAAAAATCTCATTCCCGGCACATTCTCTGAATCTGCCATCCTCAATACACCTACTAGAGGTTTTGTGGTCTTAATTGTATATCCCACGCTACCCCAAAAATTTCTATCACTCAGTATGATTTTTCTCGCCTCCTTACCTTCAGGTTTTTTTGCCCAAGCACAATTTGCCCACTCCCTATATGTAAACATAGCCTCCAAAGGCTGTCTCAAACTATGCATACTCTGCAAAGTTAAATAAGCAGTGGCAAATCTAGTGGCGGCTGGCCGAACAAGGTCTTTATTAGTGTTTGCCCTCATCAATGCCAAGACTCATCCATGATTATATATGAAGTTGTTTACCTACATAATGACATGCATAAAAAAATAATAATAATTCAAGAATTCATTGAATAAAAAAATTATACCCAAATAATAATAATAGTAATTACCTTCTTTGCCTTTGTCAAAGTATTTTTATGTTGAGGCAACTCTCCAAGCTTCTCAAGCATTAAATCAATGCAATGCGCGGCACACGGTGTCCACCATATCCGTGGCCTCTTCTCCATTAACATCCTCCCCGCCGCCTTATAATTAGATGCATTGTCCGTGACTACTTGAATGACAAGGTCTTCTCCCACTTCCTCAACAACCTCATCAAGTAGTTTAAACATTAAAGTAGCATCTTTAATTGCATCAGATGCATCAATAGATTTCAAAAATACAGTTCCGTGGGAGTTGTTTACAAGAAAGTTTATTAGCTATCTTCCTCTAATATTTTTCTAACCATCCGACAAGATTGACACCCCCGTATGTGCCCAAGTCTTTTTTACCTCCTCAACAAAGGCCTTTGTAGTCTTCTCTTCCTCCTTCAATATCCAAGAGCTAAGCTCGTATGGGGTAGGGGGTTTCAAAGCACGACCATAGTTCCCAATAGATCGACACATATTTATAAATGAAGGACTATCAGCAACATTGAAGGGAATCCCGTTTTCAAAGAAGAATCGACCTATATCAAGACAGACTGCATTACGAGCCTCCTTTGAAAATACGGTACACCTTGTAGTAGCATCATCACCAGCATCAACATCCACAACAAATCTGTCCATGGGTCCCCGAACTCCCCTCTCGGAGGCACTACCCACGCTTGAACCTCCAATTACCAAGGATGGATGACTACCATAATAAGACCCACTTTGTATTTTTTCAGCTTCATCTCTTTGTCTTTCCTCCTTGGAGTCCAAATTTTTCTTCATATATGAAGCAATCTCTTCCTTCACTTCGCTTGGTACTTTTTTGCAAGCCTCGACGTTACTATGATTTCCTACAAGATGATTTTTTAATCTTGTAATCCCTCCTTTGCAAATTTTCTTACAAAAATTGTATTTCACATATAAATGAGTTTTATTAATTGCGAGCTGTCGTTGATATTCCTAAATTAGCCTCACTTTCACTTCACAATTTATAATAATTAGCACAGTAGCAAGTAAGGATCGATCCCACAGAGAGTAAAGTTGTTTTATAATTATTCTACTATTTAAACAGAAAATAAAGATGGGGGTTTTTGAAAATTATTTTTAAACTAAGAGAACAAGAATTAACGATAAAATTAACCAAATATGTAAAAACTTCAGTTCTGCAGTTCAGTTTCACCAAGTACAATAATCAATTAATCAAGTTAATATTATTTTTTCTTCAATGAAACTATTAGCCCTAGATAACAATAAGTTCTGCTATCCGAAATTCTCCTTAGATTATCACTGTATGAAACAAGCTCTCCACCATATTCTAACTAGCATACAATCTAGAATAAGCTCTCTAGATTTAATATGATAAAAGCATTAAGAAATAGAGAATTAGGCTAATCCAAGCAACAAACACATAAGCTCGATTTGTTTAATTTGTTTTCTGATAATCTTAGTAATAAACAAAAGCTTGTCCACAATTATTATTACTAAGTTACTACTTATGATAAAGACAGATATCAATTACACGTAATACCAATCTTAATCTAGCATATGATAATGATCAAACTAATTCAATTGGCCATATTAAATTAATTAAATCAATTAACATGCAATCAATGAAAACAGATTATCAAAAGAAATTTCACACAAGAAGGAATAAATAATAATACTCAATTAATTAATTACTTGTAACAATGATTCACCTCCCTTTAGAACTGAATAAAAAGAACTAGCCTGACATGCTCTTGAGTCTGCACTCCAATAGATGATAGTTGATTATTGAATGAATAAAATCATGACTAGCATCCTCTATTTATAGTGCTAGACAAAGTCCTAAATCCTATAGGAAGTAGAAATCCAAACCCTAAAAGGAATTACAAATTACCCTAATTTCCATAAAGAAATAGAATTCAATTTGGAAATAAATCTTAGTCTAAAAGAAATCCTAATTACAATAGAATTGTAAAAACTATTATTCTAGAATCTAAAATTCGGATTTGAAATTGGAATTAAATCCCACAATTGTCATGTGCTTAAACTCATTGCCGCGTGAATCCAAATCCATTTATGATACTAATTGTTGAATCCTTGATTTGTTAGAAATCCCGTAAACCTCCTCCAATTTATTTCCAAAATCATGAAACCCCTTCAATTGTACCTAAAATAAAAATATAAGAATAATGAGTTTATTTAGGCACAAAATAAATACAAAAGATTAAGTATTAAGGAATAAAAATATAACATATTTCATACTCATCAAATTCCCCCACACTTATCTTTTTACACGTCCTCGTGTAAACCAAAAATTTGATTTCCAAAAAAAATTCTATTCAACCAAATGTCAAAAGATTTCAAGGTACAAATCATGACTATCAACACTAAATTTGCAAAAATCTAATTAATGTCTTATCAATCAACTCACAATTACCAACCATACCATTTCACAAATGAATTTCATTAAATCAAACTGTAGCCACATAAGTAACTTTTCCAAAATTATCATACTTACTCAACTTAGTTGCCATGGAGCAAAAACCATGCACACTAACTCTTAACCAAGAACAAATTTTTCTTGCTTTTTAATTTTTAATTTTTATTTTTTTCATAGAACCTTTTTTTTTTAGCACAGATGAATGTATTTTCATGCTTTTCTCATATACTTTTTTTCGTATATTTTTTTTTTTTTGACATGTGCAATGTCTCCTTTTCTTAGGCTTTTCAGAGTTACCCATTAGCAAACTTTCCACCAATGACTCCCAAACCAGATGATCTTAGGGCGCTAGGTGTAGAGACACCCCTAAGGGCTTACTTATTCAAGTAACAAAGGCCACAAAAGTCGACTAGTCAAACTGCTTTTATTCATCGCACTTTTCAGCGTGAATACCGATGCTTCCCGAAGCTTAGATACCCAGTTATTTAGCACAATGGACATTGAAGCAGATTTTCAATTTTCATTTTTTTTTCATTCATCATTTTTTTACATGGTTCTACACAACATAAGCAAGTTAAACAGTTCTAAGTCATGAAATCAGTGCACATAGACAACTCCACAAATAACTTAGCCAAATAAACATGATTCTCATATTCAAGTACTTATGTATCACAAATTCAATTGAAATCAATTACTATGGATCATGACTTAGTTGTCATCATTCATTAACAAATTAAGCATCAAACAGATTCTGAATTTTAGCATTAATTTTTAATCTTTGACTTTAACCCTCGAACACATAGGCAAATAGAACCATGGAACTCAAATTTTCTATTTTTTTTTTGTTTTCAAATTTTTTTTTCAATTTCCCATCAAAATTGGATTAGTATTCTTACATAAAATAAAGCCTAAATCTCCCCCCACACTAAAACCTTACATTGTCCCCAATGTAAGAAAATCATGGAAAGAAGGAAATACTAGTAGCTAACATGCAATAAAAAAAATTAAAAAGTAAAGGGATAGAAAAATCAAATCTGCGATCTTGGGTTGCCTCCCAAGCAGTTGCCCGTGTTTAACGTCTTTGGCTCGACGTCATGCCTCTCTTCTCAGCCTTCATAGATCGGATCGTCTAGCTCCATCATCTCAATATTTTCCACCTGATGCCCTTCATAGAAAGGCTTTAATCTATGTCCATTCACCTTAAGGATCTTGTTCGTACTAGGACTTTGAATCTCAACTGCACCATGAGGAAACACATTAGTGATAACAAAAGGACCAACCCATCTAGATCTCAATTTACCTGGAAATAACTTAAGCCGAGAATGATATAGCAAAACTTTTTGTCCCACAATAAAGGTTTTCCGCACAATCTGCTTATCATGAAAAGCTTTGGTCTTATCCTTGTCCTTGTAAATCTTTGAACTTTCATAGGCTTCATTCCTCAATTCTTCCAACTCTTGTAACTGCAATTTCCTGTGTACGCCAGCTACCTCCAAACACTGCTTGATTGCCCAAAAAGCCCTATGCTCCAACTCAACAGGTAAGTGGCATGGTTTTCCAAACACAATCCTGTATGGTGACATCCCAATAGGTGTTTTGTACGCAGTTCTATAGGCCCAAAGTGCATCATCTAATCTCAGACTCCAATCCTTTCTGCTAGGGTTAACTACCTTCTCCAAAATGGATTTGATCTCCCGGTTAGAAACCTCAGCTTGACCATTACTCTGCGGATGGTAGGATGTAGAAACCTTGCGTAGAACATTGTATTTCTTGAACAAAGCCGCTAACACCCTATTGCAAAAGTGGGTTCCGCGATCACTAATGATGGCTCGTGGTGTTCCAAACCTGACAAATTTGTTAGTCCTAACAAAATCTGCAACAACTTTAGAATCGTCAGTCCTAGTGGCTTTAGCTTCCACCCATTTTGAGACATAATCAACAGCCAAAAGAATATATAAATTTCCAAAGGATGAAGGAAAAGGTCCCATAAAATCTATACCCCAAACATCAAAAATCTCAACAACTAATATAGGAGTTTGGGGCATTTGATTTCGTTGAGAAATATTTCCTGTCCTTTGGCAATTAACACATGTTTTACAAAACAGATAGGAATCTTTAAAAAGTGATGGCCAATAAAAATCACTTTCCAAAACTTTGTTAGCAGTTCTTTTTGGACCAAAATATCCTCCACAAGCATAAGAATGACAAAAGGAAAGAATAGATTGAAATTCACTGTTAGGCACACATCGTCTAACTATCTGGTCCGCACAAAATTTCCACAAGTATGGATCATCCCAAATATAGTGTTTAGCATCACTTTTTAACTTTTCCTTTTGGGATTTGGAAAATTCTTTAGGAAAATATGCACTTACCAAATAATTCACCGTATCTGCATACCAGGGACTCTCAATATGGATGGAAAGTAACAGCTCATCCGGGAAAGAATCATGTAATGATAGCTTCTCCTCGTCTCGCAGTAGCCTACTCAAGTGATCCGCTACTAAGTTGTCTGCACCTTTCTTATCCTTGATCTCTAAGTCAAATTCTTGTAGGAGCAGAATCCATCGAATAATCCTTGGTTTAGAATTCTTTTTGGTGAGCAAATACCTGAGAGCAACATGGTCAGAATAAACTATAATTTTAGTACCAAGCAAATATGATCGAAATTTATCTAAAGCAAAAACCACAGATAAAAGTTCTTTTTCAGTTGTGGAATAGTTTATCTGAGCCTCATTCAAAGTCCTCGAAGCATAGTATATGGCATGAACGGCTTTGTCAATCCTTTGTCCCAAAACAGCCCCCACTGCATAGTTGCTTGCGTCACACATGATCTCAAATGGCAACTTCCAATTTGGCGGTTGAATGACAGGAGCAGAAGTTAATAATTTCTTTAAAGTGTCAAAAGCCTCCTTGCATTCATCATCAAACTGAAAGTCCACATCTTTTTGCAGCAACTTACATAAGGGTAATGCAATCTTCGAGAAGTCTTTGATAAATCTTCGATAAAATCCTGCATGACCAAGAAAAGAGCGAATCTCCCGCACGCTGACGGGGTAAGGCAAAGCAGATATAACATCTATCTTAGCTTTATCAACTTCAAGACCTTTTGATGACACAACATGACCAAGTACTATTCCCTGTTCTACCATGAAATGACATTTTTCCCAATTTAAAACAAGATTAGTTTCCATGCATCTATCTAGAACACGATTTAAATTATCTAAGCATGCATCCAAAGAATCACCATGAATTGTGAAATCATCCATAAAAACCTCGATGCATTCTTCTAAAAGATCTGAAAAAATGCTTACCATGCATCGTTGAAAAGTACCTGGGGCATTACACAGTCCAAAAGACATCCGTCGATAGGCAAAAGTACCAAAGGGACATGTGAATGTGGTCTTCTCTTGGTCCTCGGGTGCAATCACAATCTGGTTATATCCTGAAAAACCATCTAGAAAACAATAATAAGTGTGCCCAGCTAATCTTTCCAACATTTGATCAATAAAAGGGAGAGGAAAGTGATCTTTTCTTGTTACAGCATTCAATTTTCTATAATCTATACACACTCTCCACCCTGTTTGCATTCGTGTGGGCACCAACTCATTGTCATCGTTCTTGACAACGGTGATTCCGAATTTCTTTGGGACTACCTGCACTGGACTCACCCATTGACTATCGGAGATGGGATAGATGATACCGGCATCAAGCAGTTTGAACACTTCTTTTTTCACCACCTCCATCATTGGTGAATTCAATCTCCTTTGCGCATCTCTTGTAGGTTTAGCTCCATCCTCTAACAATATCTGATGCATGCACATGGCATGACTAATACCCTTTATATCCGCTATTGTCCATCCAAAAACTGTAACATGGTCCCTTAGGACTCTCAGCAATTTTTCTTCCTGCACCTTGGTTAGATTACTAGCAATAATTACAGGCAAAGTGTCATTAGTCCCCAAATATGCATATTTCAAATGAGCAGGTAATTGTTTCAATTCTAGAGTTGGGGCTTGTACAACAGAAGGTAATAACTTTTGATGAGAAACAGGAAATTGAATAGAATGTACTGCTAACTTATTTGAGAATTTTGGCAATGAATGTAATGCAGCTACATTCTCCTTCAATTCCTGGGTTTGCGCAATCTCTCCTTCCCTGTCCATGTCCAAACTGTTGGTGATTGCAATCTCTAAACTGTCCCTATGTAGTTGTTCAAAAGCTCTATGCACCAAGGAGTCTCTCACATCGATAGCAAAAACCTGTCCTATATCACTAGGGTTCCTCATGGCATCATAGATGTTAAACTGGATTTTCTCGCCATCAAACTCCATAGTCAAGGTCCCATTATGCACATCAATCATGGTTCTTGCTGTTTTCAGGAAGGGTCTTCCTAACAAGATGTGGGAAGGATTTGGTGATGTATCATCTTCCATATCCACAATGTAAAAATCTGCAGGAAAGATTAGTTCGTTCACCTGCACTAGGACATCTTCAATTACCCCTCGGGGGTAAGTGTTAGTACGATCAGCCAATTGAATAATCACACCAGTATTTTTCAAAGGGCCTAGATTTAAGGAAGCATAAACAGATAAAGGCATAACATTAATTGAAGCTCCTAAATCTAGCATGGCTTTTTCAAATCTGGTGTTTCCTATTTTGCATGGGATTGTAAACATTCCTGGATCTTTACATTTAGGAGACATTTTTCTTTGAAGAACAACAGATACATTTTCTCCGACTGTGACTTTCATCGTTTTGCAATTTTCTTTTATTAGTGCATAATTCTTTTAAAAATTTAGCATACCGTGGCACTTGTTTAATTGCATCAAGGAGAGGGATGTTTACTTCTACTTTTCTAAAAGTTTTCAAAATTTCTTTTTCTTTTTCATCTCTCTTTGAGGTTTTAGAATTTCTGGGAGGAAAGGGAAGAGGTATGTTTTTAAGCTGATTAGGAGGGTTAGGTTATACCTTGGATTTTTCTGTTTCCTCCTTAGCTGGTTCCTCTTCAAACTCTACGGGGGTCGGTGGTGTATCCAACTGTGTTCCATTCCGCAAAGTTATGGCACTTGCATTCTCCCTTGGGTTGACTATTGTTTGAGATGGTAATTTTCCTGAGCCTCTGGATTCCAATATCCCCACAGTTGTAGCCAGTTGTCCTACTTGGTTCCTCAAATCTTGAACCGAAGTTTTTGTCTCTTGCTGGAACTGCTGTGTCTGATTCATGAACTGTTGTGTTTGTCCCATGAATTGTTGTGTCTGTCCCATGATTGCTTTGAACATATCCTCCAATGATGTTCCAGTAGGTGCATGGACTGCTTGTTTCGGTTGATATTGAGGTTGGGCTGGTTGGAAGCCCTGCTGCCTAGGTGGAAATGCAGGTGGTGCCGCTTGCTTACTCCCATAACTCAGATTTGGATGATCCCTCCATCCTGGTTATACGTGTTTGAGTACGGATCATACTTTTTCTGAGGTTGTGACTGATAATTTCCCATTGCATTAGCTTGTTGCACAACCTCATCATCTTGTAATGTCGGGCATTCATCTGTATTGTGATTTGGTTGTAGACAGATGCCACAAACCTTTGCAACTGGCAGTTGACCTGTAGCTAATTGTCTAACCATAGCAGTTAATTCAGAAATTTGTTGACCATAATCACAAGTGCTTACCTCGCTTACCCTTACTGGTGCATGATTTGTTCTAGTGCCATATTGTTGCGAGTTTGCTGCCATGTTTGCAATTAAAGTCCTTGCAGCCTCTGGGGTCTTGTCAACTAGTGCTCCTCCGCTAGCTGCATCGATCATGCTTCTATCCATCGGTACCAACCCTTCGTAGAAATACTGGATCAGGTGTTGTTCATCTATTTGATGCAGTGGACAGCTGGAACAAAGCTTTTTGAATCTTTCCCAATACTCGTATAGTGTCTCCCCACTGAATTGTCTAATCCCACAGATCTCCTTCCTTATGTTGGCTACTCTTGAGGCTGGAAAGTATCTCTCCAAGAACAACTGCTTCATGTCATTCCAAGACTGGATTGAACCTGAGGGTAGGTAGTATAGCCAATCCTTTGCCAAATCTGCTAGGGAGAATGGGAATGCTCTCAGCTTGATTTGTTCTTCGGTGATTCCGTGTGGTTTCATAGTGGAGCACACCACATGAAATTCCTTCAGATGTTTGTAGGGGTCCTCACCTGTAAGACCACGAAAAGTAGGCAGTAAATGGATTAGTCCGGATTTAAGTTCAAATGCAGCATCTAAATTAGGATATTCAATGCACAGAGGTTGTTGATTTAAATTAGGAGTTGCCAACTCCCTGAGAGTTCTATTGTTGTTTTGAACCGCCATCTCTTCTTTATCGGATTCGGTGGATGATTTGTTGGATAATAATTCCACAGCTAAGTTGAGGCCTGGTGATGATGCAGAAGCCTCGTCTATATCTGCAGAAGACTGTTGAACTTTAAGTTTTTCCTTCCTTAGCCTCCTTGCAGTTTTCTCAATCTCTGGATCAAAATCTAATATAGTAGCCTGAGAAGATCGAGTCATAAAACAATAACAAATAATAATAATAATAATAATAATAAAAATAGAATAAAAATAAAACGCCAAATTACTCCCCGGCAGCGGCGCCAAAATTTGGGAGCTGTCGTTGATGCTCCTAAATTAACCTCACTTTCACTTCACAATTTATAATAATTAGCACAGTAGCAAGTAAGGATCGATCCCACAGAGAGTAAAGTTGTTTTAGAATTATTCTACTATTTAAACAGAAAATAAAGATGGGGGTTTTTGAAAATTATTTTTAAACTAAGAGAACAAGAATTAACGATGAAATTAACCAAATATGTAAAAACTTCAGTTCTGCAGTTCAGTTTCACCAAGTACAATAATCAATTAATCAAGTTATTATTATTTTTACTTCAATGAAACTATTAGCCGTAGATAACAATAAGCTCTGCTATCCGAAATTCTCCTTAGATTATCACTGTATGAAACAAGCTCTCCACCAGATTCTAACTAGCATACAACCTAGAATAAGCTCTCTAGATTTAATATGATAGAAGCATTAAGAAATAGAGAATTAGGCTAATTCAAGCAACAAACACATAAGCTCGATTTGTTTAACTTGTTTTCTGATAATCTTAGTAATAAACAAAAGCTTGTCCACAATTATTATTACTAAGTTGCTACTTATGATAAAGACAAATATCAATTACACGTAATACCAATCTTAATCTAGCATATGATAATGATCAAACTAATTCAATTGGCCATATTAAATTAATTAAATCAATTAACATGCAATCAATGAAAACAGATTATCAAAAGAAATTTCACACAAGAAGGAATAAATAATAATACTCAATTAATTAATTACTTGTAACAAGGATTCACCTCCCTTTAGAACTGAATAAAAAGAACTAGCCTGACATGCTCTTGAGTCTGCACTCCAATAGATGATAGTTTATTATTGAATAAATAAAATCATGACTAGTATCCTGTATTTATAGTGCTAGACAAAGTCCTAAATCCTACAGGAAGTAGAAATCCAAACCCTAAAAGAAATTACAAATTACCCTAATTTCCATAAAGAAATAGAATTCAATTTGGAAATAAATCTTAGTCTAAAAGAAATCCTAATTACAATAGAATTGTAAAAACTATTCTTCTAGAATTTAAAATTCAGATTTGAAATTGGAATTAAATCCCACAATTGTCATGTGCTTAAACTCATTGCCGCGTGAATCCAAATCCATTTATGATACTAATTGTTGAATCCTTGATTTGTTAGAAATCCCGTAAACCTCCTCCAATTTATTTCCAAAATCATGAAAGCCCTTCAATTGTACCTAAAATAAAAATATAAGAATAATGAGTTTATTTAGGCACAAAATAAATACAAAAGATTAAGTATTAAGGAATAAAAATATAACATATTTCATACTCATCATTAACTCCAGGGGCTGCGGTGCCATATTTCCATGCAGGATCTTTCTTACCCATAGTCTTAATTCACTGTAATAATAAAAGCAATTGTTACTGACAGTCTAAAAAATCACTATAAGTCTATAATTGTAAACTATAATTGTTATACACTGTAAACTATAATTGTTATTGCAATACATTGTCCAGTGTACACTATTAAAACAATAACAATTAAAACTAAAACAGAACTCAGTCACTACAAGAAAGAATCTCAATCGAAGAAACTCAGTCGGCGTCTCGGCTACAAGAAAGACGAGAGGAGAAGAGGAACTCAGACCCTCGATCGAAGGAGAACTGTCAGTCGCTACAAGAAAGAGACGAACTGTCAGTCGCGAGGAGGACAACTGTCAGACGCGAGGAGAAGATGCACTGTCAGTCGCGCGACTCTCGATCGAAGGAGAAGAAGAAGTCTCGCGAAGCAGAATCCCAGAAGTAGAAGTCTAGCGACTCTCGTTCGAAGGAGAATGAGAAGCCCAGAAGTAGAAGTCAAGTAGTCTCGCGTTCAATAAGGTAAGTTCTGAAAAGTCGATCTGATATTAGGTCTTTTTTTATGCGAAAACAAGGTGTACGCCTCACGACGCCTCAAGGCGCAACGCCACGAGGCGCAAGCTTCGGCAGATAAAGGCGTGTTTTCTGCTTAGTCCAGATAAGGCGGAAGCCTCGCAAACCTTTTCAGTCGCCTCGCTACGAGGCGCGCCTTGAGGCGTACGCCTCGAGCGCTATTTCGAACATTATTTAGAAATGTATCTCCAGTTTTGGAACAAAGGGAGTACTATTTATATGGGGTTAACCTTTTCAATGCAAATTCCTTTCTTTTTAGTTTCAGAGTGATCTTCATTCATCTGACTATGAATTGCTATTGTTTATTAACATGACTCGTTTGGAGATGCAAGTTGTGAATTGCTGGAACTTGATGTTTAAGTTGCTTGAATGTTTGCCTAATTTGGAGGTCTTAATTTGTTCAAAGTTGAGTTTAGAAGCTATAGATAAATTTTGGCTGCATGCTCAATTTCCTAAAAATGTATGCAAGTTGAAGCTGCTACTGCTTCTTAGGTCTTAATTATTTTTCGGTCATCAGGTATGCTCATGCACTCGCATTCACAATAGCCTTTATGCTCCAACTGACTGTAGTTTGTGGTGCCGTCCAATAGAAAGGGTTCCGGAGTGCTTGTCATCTGTCGGTCGTTTTTCCGATCAATATATGCGTGCAAGTATACACGGTCAACAAGTAATAAAAAGTAAATAGAGTTCTCACAGAGAATTATTTAATAAAAATTACGAAGTACCAAGCCGTAATCAACTTAATCTTATTTAAACTATTGATTTGATATTTTGAATTAAAGTAATTAATTAAACTAATACTATCCCTAGAATGAAACTAGATAATGAAGACTTGAGACTACAATTTCACCTATTGTTTCACTTAAATCAATACACTTCCTATTAAGTCAAATTAATTATTCCGGATTGTTAATCAAGAACACGAAGGTAAGATATGACCATCTCTCGATCTACCATACATATATCACACTAAATCCACAGATAGAATGAATGCAAACACCCTAATTAACTAACTCACTATATCTCTATGTGAATTACAATTAAAGATGGTAGAAGCTCAAGTTCTCAATAGACTACATGCGGTGTATAGGTATATCTCTCTATCCTAGGCACGAATCATGAATTTCATCGCCATGAAGAAGTTACAAACACATGCTATTATGATCAAATCTAAACCCATAATTCATTTCTCAATTTCATATGGATTATCACGGTAATTGATAGCTAAGCAATTAAGCAATTAAACACAAATCATAATAGACAATTCAATAACAATTAATTAAACTAACAAGGAAGCATAACAAAGTAAATTACACAACAAGATCTATTGTAATATCAAAATAGAGTTTACCTCATCATAGAATCAAAATTCATAATCCACAATTGAATATACATTGAAAAATACAAATAGGAGTACAGAGAATAAGGAATTAAGAATAGCAAATCTGAGTTTCTTCTCTGGCTTCACTTCTGAACTTTTAAAGATCTTCAATTGCTTTAATCCCCAAATCTAATCTAATCTAGAGTTCTAATCTACTCTAATTTAATCTAATCTATGAAATTAAAGAAGGAATATACTAGATGGATCCTCCCAAGGAGGAATTTCTTTTTTGAATCTAGCTATGTTTCTTCTGCTGCAAATAAACCTTATTATAGGCCAATTCACGACCCCTTGCCCAACCTTCAATCCAATTGGCCATTTAAGTGAAAGTCAAAATCTGGACTACCAGACTGGCGCAGCTACGCCGCCCACAAGGCCAAATTGGGCGCAGCTGAGTTGCAGAGTTTTGTCGACTAAGGTAGAGCGCAGCTGCGCCGTCCCTTAAGCCATTTAGGGCGCAGCTGCGCCGTGCACAAGTTCTACAATCTTCTGTTCTTTTGTTGCTGCTTCAAGTCAATTCCCATTATGTCAATACTTGGGCACTTTAAGCTCTCAATACATCTCTTTTGTTCCCAAATGCTACCAAGTCAGTTCCCAAGTATGTAACCTACAAAATGAGCGTAAAATGCATGAAAAGCAACTATAAGAAACGGGATTAAGCAACAATTAAAGTTAGTTGATACCGGATAAGTAGGTATAAAACCGACTTATCATCATCCCACCTGGACAGAGTTGAACTCCGAGGATTTGAGGGGTGTCGAAATGAGGTGAAACTCTTGAAATATTGTTTGAAGAATGCAAAGATTCTTAATTGAACGGTGATTTGTTGTGCTTGCAAGTTTTCTCAGAAAAGGGAGAGAGAATATCTGGAGGAGCTATTGTTGTTTCCTAGGGCCTCACCCACCTGTCAAGTTGAGTTCTACTGAGGTTCATCAATTATTCATGTAGTGACTGGTCACTTAAAAAAACTTTTCAAATGCGTAACTCATCTTTTTCACGAGGAGTACTTTCTTGGGCCATTCAACATCTTTCCTCTTGCTGATTTAGATTGTGATAATAAAACTTGTTGCATGCAGAATTTCCTTTTGTCGATCTAGACATTTAATTTGCAGCGTTAGTGTATCAACTGTTTGTCGAGTTTTCTTTAATTTAAGCATTTTAGACAATTTACTTTTGTTCAGGATGCAACTCCTGATAATATCTTGTGATTTAGTGCCCACATTATTTTCTTTGCGCTTGATGTTTACTACTACTTCAACAGGAATCAGGTTAAGTATGTTGGAACAGACTATATATGTTATTAGACTGAGATCCCAGCCGGTTCTCCCGTCTTTATAATCCAGCATGTATATGCAACCGGTGCACCTGTTTAAGCTTTCTTATCTTTACTGAAGTTTAGATATGTTCCATTAAATTGAGCCTCTGCAGGATTTCAAATTGATGCCCAAGTCTGTTGTTCAGGGAATTGCAGATGCTTGTGCTTTTTCTCCTGATTTAAAAGAACAATTCTGCATTAATCCTTCCATGATTGAGCCTGTGTTTTTTGTTGGGTTTTTTTCCCTCACTTTTAAGAGGGTTGTGTTTGCTGGATTTGTTTTATTTGAAGTAGAGGTTCATTTTACATAGGGACATGATAACCTGACACGTACGAGACATAAAATAAGTGGGTTAGTGTTGAGCATAAACAGTTTTTATGTCATAAACAGCTTAATAAATATGTATAATCAACGGGTTATCACGATTAAACACATTTATTTAAATTAATTTGAAAATAAATATGATATAACGTTATAATATACCTTAAATATTGAATTTTAGCTTTCTTGGTTACTTTTTAAAGAACGTTATCTTTATTTTGTTAATTTAATATTATTGTGATAAATAAATTTTACTATTATTCAATAAATTAGTGAATGATTTTATTTTTAAAAAATTAATATATGTAATAAACGGGTAGACATATTTATACGATTAATAAACAGATTAGTGTTAGTATTGAACATCTTAACACAAATAATTAAATGGATAATGTTAGTGTTAATCTCTTTACTGTCTAACCTGACAGAACAAGAATTTGTCAAACATGATTGCCACCTAACTTTACACCACAATGTCTTCCATGGGTGTGATGGGACAAAAATTTTTACACATGAAATTTGTTTGGTGTCACAATGATGGGAAATGTGAAATAGAACACTTTCAGCACGGATATAAAGCTACTTAAAATAGGTTGAAGAAGTTTTGAAGCACAATTATGGATTGATTTGTTGGATGGTTAGTTACGCGTTATCACTTACTAATAGTAGTGAAAGAGTACAATATTTTTAAATTTGCACCGTATATTTCTTTTTTAAATGGCTACAGATGTGTTTGTCTATGTAGTGTCATAACAAATATTTGTATCAACAATACTATATCAACTATATAGATAGGGTATTGATAATGCAGAGAAGTAATTATATTGTCAAAATAGTAAATGTCATTAAAAATTTAAAATGTTACTTAAATAAGTATAAAAATGACGTTAAATACATATTGTTTTGACTAAGGTTTTCAGACCCGACCCGGTTATTGAATCGAAAAAGGTATAGGGTGAATGGATTACTGGTTCAACTAGTGGTCGAACCATTATTGACACAATAACGTTATTAATATATATTATTAATAATTAATAAAAAATTTAAAAAAAATCAATTTTTATGAAGTAAAATATAATAAAGTTGAGTTATAATATTACTAAAAGTTGTTAATTTTAAAATTGATTAATTGGTTCAATTCGAATTAGTGTGTTGACCGATTCGCAATCGTGTATTCGATCCGGTTTTAACAACATTGGTTGTGCCAATATGATAACCGTGGAAAAGGTGGGGCTCGGGTATCGGCTAGTTTTCTGACAGCATCCAAAAACAATGTCAACTATGTTATAGAACTAACGAAATAACAAAGTTGCAAAGACGTTATAAAACCAAAGAAATAACAAAGTTACAAATATGAAAGTATTAGATAATTTTCACTTCTTCCGTCTCTTATCTTTCGCTACCTTTTATAGGCAAAAACTAAGGGAACATACATGCAACTAAGGTCCACAAAATCATGAATTTGACCTTAGCTTCTAGCTTGTATGTAATAAACCATATTTTTTATTAAAAAAATAATAAAAATTAAATATTAATTAAATTTATTTTATACAATTGTATTTAAATTGGAAAAGGTAAATGATTTTGTTTCCCTCTTTTCTTCTTTGTTTTGTTTTGAAAATTAAATTCTTTTAGTAGATAATTAAGTAATGGATTAAACTAAAAATGAGGAGTTCATTAGAGTTTTGTAGCTCCTATATTGAGTTATTTGTATATTTAAAGGGTGAAGTTGTCAAGAGCGGGTTAAGAGGAGAAAGACAATTCCATTTGTTAAAATTTTGAGGAAGACATTCTTATATTGAGTATATTCGAGCGGAGTATCCGCATCTCTTTGAAATTAAATACGTTTCCATTCTTTTGAATTCCGAGGACGGTGACGGAATTCTTTTTAAGGGGTAGGTGATGTAATACCCGAAAAATAAAAATACTTAATTTTAAAACATGTTAATTGGACTTTGTTTTTATTTGGGTCAACTCGTATTTAACTTATGTGGGCTAATAAGTGATGTATATATTAAATTAGAAAAATTTGGGCCTTAATATTAATTGAACCCAAATAGAAGTTTTTTTAAGAACAAGACCTCTTCATTAATAAACATCTATACCTAATTTTATTTTATAGTACAAACAGAGGGAAAGAGAGAGAGAGAGAGAGGCTTGTGTGGCTGCAAAAAGAGAAAAAAAAAAGAGATTGCTATCAAGTGAAACAATTCAGGTGAGTAAGTATGGTTTGAAAATTCTTGTAGTAGTGATATTTTTTTATTGTTATAATAATGATAAGGGTGATGAACTATTGTTATATATATATATATAATGGCCAAACTTGAGTCCAAATTCAGATATATATGTATATGTATATATATAAGAATAAGTTTGAATAAACCTAAAATATAGAGTTTAAAAAAAAAAAATCGTAACAGGATGAAAGGTGTTTTGAAGATGATGGTGTATTAAATATATATATAGTGCGGTGTGTGTGTGTGTGTGTGTGTGTGTGTGTGTGTGTGTGTGTATATATATATATATATATATATATATATATATATATATATATATATATATATATATTGTATGTTATTAATGGTATTTATATTATGCTGTATATATTATATTAACTAATCCATGTTATTTATAAATCAAATTGAAAATTTTGTATACTAATTAATTAATTCTAATGATTAAATTATAAATTTACCTAAAAATAAATTAGATAATATTATGTTAGTAATGGGTAGATTTGTAATAAAATCTTATTAAATTATTTAAATCGGACGGAGGGAATTTAAAGAGTTATTTTTGGAATATAAATTTTAGAGTATTAATAATTGATAAAAGGAGATGATTAAAGGCATATTAAATAGATTATGAATTATTTTGGAATTATTAGTTTGGATTGTTTTTAATTTGAGGTGAATATATTTAGGTTGCGAATAACGTTTCGTATTTGATATCGTTGGCATTTGAGGGTGAGATTTTGTGGAGTGTGCTATAAATGGTTTGGAAGTATCAGGTACGGATTCCGTACTCTTTCAGCGATACTCTTGTTAAATTTGATTTGTTTGTTTTGTCGTTTGTTCGAATTTCGTTATTATTTCACATAATTGTTTATTGTGAAATAAATATATTAGTTTCATTTTGGAGTTGATATATATGACTCGTATTTGTACTCTTTGAATTAGGTTATCATGTTTAGTACTATTTATTTTTGATAATTGTAGAGCGGTACATCTTGCTACCTTCTTTTTGAGACCTTGTGACTATAATTTGATTTGGTTCAACATGTACATATAGAACCCTTTTGTTGGTATTTTGTCGCATGTGTTGTGACATTATATTTTTGTTAGAATATATCGTAGGGTATACCTGAGCTATAACCACCTGTGGGGGTACAACAGGCATGTCGTCTTGGCACGAGAGACATGACACTTTTCGTGGCAGTGTGATTAGTCCACGGCGTCTCCGTTTTGGACTCCGGAGTAAGTGGGCCATTTGGTGTTTTGTTGTGAGAGGCGTATGGGTTAACCCTAGATTTCTTTTCGGCGGATTGGTGATGTTGTGCCAAACACACCTATCCAATTTGCATACATTTAGATTCGCGGTCCAATGTGTGATTGCCTGTATGACATTATTTTGACTTGCCTGTGTGGCATTATTTTGACTTGCCTGTGTGACATTATTTTGACTTGCCTGTGTGGCATTATTTTGGTTGCCTATGTGATATCATTTGATTTGCCTGTGTGGCATTATTTTGACTTGCCTGTGTGGCAAGGTATATTTCTGAGCTCATTCGATATGAAATAACTCCAGCCATTTGTTTCAGCCTATTATTTTATTGAATTAGTTTTACTGGTTTCTGTTCAGTTCAAGTCATTGAGTTAGTTACTTCAGTTCGTTATTTCTTTATTCTCTTATTGGTGTCGTCAATTACGTTGATTCAGATATATTCATTACGTTGATTCAGATATATTTCATTCAGATCTTTGGATATTATATTTTCGTTCGTATTTGCACTTGAGGCTTTGTTCAGTATTTTGTCTCAGTTGTTTTCGTATATCAGTTGTATATCTTTTGTATATCTGTATCCGTACTGGACAATTGGCTCATGCTGTATTTTTCTTCCGACAGGTTTACAGGGGTGATTCAGGGCTAGTGTGATGAGATTTTTGCCTTTGACCATTTAGGTTGATTCGAATTTTAAGTTTTGATTATTTTGATTCTAGTTGGAGAATTGTATTTAGTACTTCACTGATGGATATCATTATTAATATTTTGAAGATTGATAGTGCTCTGTTTATTTATTTTGAGGTTTGTTGTGCTTTGCACGTGACCTCCCTTTCTTATTCGGGAACGGGGTGTTACAGAGATGGTATCAGAGCTTAGGTTCTTTCTTGTAGAAAACCTATTTAGGTTTGACCTGTGAGTTATGGGTAAATCATTGGGTAGACGTAAGAGTTTGATTTAATTTTGTTCTCTTTTGGTTGGTCTTGAATTTGACGAAGTGTCCTCCACTTTTCGAGTTGTAGTTGATTTGAGAAAGGTGAGATAATTTGATTAGATTATCATTGTTATGTGTTGGAGCAATAATATTAGTTAATAATTGTGATTGTATCATTGGGGTGAATAAAGTTATACTTTGTGCAGATAAGAAACGATCTTATATGAGATGCGATTATGATATGAGTACTTATATCAGGGAATATTTTATATTGGAGAATTATTTGTTAGAGTTATTTCAGGTATCAATTATTATGAGATCTTAGAATTTAGAATTTGATTTGATTTGGGTTATGCTTTAAATTTTATTAAGTTTATGGATAATTTGAGGTATGTGTATCGGTGGGATAATATGATAAAGTGAAAGCTATTAAATACAGATGATCTCTTGTAATTTTGAGGAGTTGTAGAGGTTCGAGGTAATAAGATTAATCTTTTGGAGTAAATCAACTTTCCGGTTATTCTAAACTTTTCGGTTATTCTAGTAAGATATTAAAATTATTTTATATGAAATTTCTTTATGATAGTAAGATGAGATTTTGAAATTTGTTGAGTTAAGGTTTGCACTAAGAGAATGATTGATTTATTGAATGATTAGATATATAATAAGTGATGAATCCAATATATCTTAAGAGATTTTGAAAGCTATAGTTTGCTTATTCAGATAGTAGGATATATGATTTGGAGTTTGGTATGGTTATGGAGAGATCTTTGTAGTAGTATTTTTTTTGGTGTAATAATATTTGAGAACTATTTTGATTTGAGGTTATGATATTTTGAAACTCTTAAGAACTTAGGAGAGTTGGTGATAAAGAGATATTAGTAGTATATTCTTTTGGTGTAATATTATTTGATGAATAGTTCAAATTGAGGATGAGATATTTTGAAGCTCTTGAGGACTTGGGGAGAGTTGGTAATATAGTTTGCATAGTTGTTTTGTTTATCTGATGACTTTAGAGTTTTGTATGAATTTATGTAAAATAAAACAAAAATAATTTGTTAGATCTCTGTCATGTGTGGAATATAAACGTTTTACGAGTTAAAAATAATTTTAAATATTTTGGGTATTCGAATCGTATTTAGATGAAGAATTTTTTTGTGATTTCGAGTTATGTTCTGAATAGTACGTACGTTTGCAAGAATGAAACTCAAAAATATTAGCGACGGCCCGCACCAACGGTGGATCATGCGATCTAATTTGATGCAACGCGAAGAACCTTACCAAGGCTTGGCACGGTAGCTGACGAATCTTTTATAAATACATTGATAATTACGTGGACCGATGACTTA
Source organism: Panax notoginseng (assembly GCA_016801055.1). Taxonomy (NCBI): domain Eukaryota; kingdom Viridiplantae; phylum Streptophyta; class Magnoliopsida; order Apiales; family Araliaceae; genus Panax; species Panax notoginseng. Next base: position 29,244,802 of record CM029023.1, on the reverse strand, counting down.
TCCGCGTTGATCGTAACAAATGGTGGCGCTACGTCGTAACAAAATTTTTTTTTTTTAGCTTATTTGAATTCCGAGGACGGAATTATTTTTAAGGGGTGAAAAATGTAATAAACCATATTTTTTATTTAATTTTTTTTTAATATTAATTAATTTTATTTTATACAATTGTGTTTAAATTAGAAAAGTTAAATGATTTTGTTTCCCTCTTTTCTTCTTTGTTTTGTTTGGAAAATTAAATTCTTTTAGTAGATAATTAAGTAATGGATTAAACTAAAAATGAGGAGTCCATTAGAGTTTTGTAGCTCCTATAATGAGTTATTTGTATATTTAAAGGGTGAAGTTGTCAAGAGCGGGTTAAGAGGAGAAAGACAATTCCATTTGTTAAAATTTTGAGGAAGACATTCCTATATTGAGTATATTCGAGCGGAGTATCTGCATCTCTTTGAAATTAAATACGTTTCCATTCTTTTGAATTCCGAGGACGGAATTCTTTTTAAGAGGTAGGTGATGTAATACCCGAAAAATAAAAACACTTAATTTTAAAACATGTTAATTGGACTTTATTTTTATTTGGGTCAACTCGTATTTAACTTATGTGGGCTAATAAGTATTAATAAGTGATGTATATATTAAATTAGAAAAATTTGGGCCTTAATATTAATTGAACCCAAATAGAAGTTTTTTTTAGAACAAGACCTCTTTATTAATAAACATCTATACCTAATTTTATTTTATAGTACAAACAGAGGGAAAGAGAGGAGAGAGAGGCTTGTGTGGCTGCGAAAAGAGAAAAAAAAAAGAGATTGCTATCAAGTGAGAAACAATTCAGGTGAGTAAGTATGGTTTGAAAATTCTTGTAGTAGTGATTTTTTTTATTGTTATAATAATGATAAGGGTGATGAACTAATGTTATACATATATATTTATATATATATATAATGGCCAAACTTGAGTCCAAATTCAGATATATATGTATATGTATATATATAAGAAGAAGTTTGAATAAACCTAAAATATAGAGTTTAAAAAAAAATAAAAATTCGTAACAGGATGAAAGGTGTTTTGAAGATGATGGTGTATTAAATATATATAGTGCGGTGTGTGTGTGTGTGTGTGTGTGTGTGTGTATATATATATATATATATATATATATATATATATATATATATATATATATATATATTGTATGTTATTAATGGTATTTATATTATGTTGTATATATTATATTAACTAATCCATGTTATTTATAAATCAAATTGAAAATTTTGTATACTAATTAATTAATTCTAATGATTAAATTATAAATTAACCTAAAAATAAATTAGGTAATATTATGTTAGTAATGGGTAGATTTGTAATAAAATCTTATTAAATTATTTAAATCGGACGGAGGAAATTTAAAGAGTTATTTTTGAAATATAAATTTTAGAGTATTAATAATTGATAAAAGGTGATGATTAAAGGCATATTAAATAGATTATGAATTATTTTGGAATTATTAGTTTGGATTGTTTTTAATTTGAGGTGAATATGTTTAGGTTGCGAATAACGTTTCGTATTTGATATCGTTGGCATTTGAGGGTAAGATTTTGTGGAGTGTGCTATAAATGGTTTGGAAGTATCAAGTACGGATTCCGTACTCTTTCAGCGATACTCTTGTTAAATTTGATTTGTTCGTTTTGTCGCTTGTTCGAATTTCGTTATTATTTCACATAATTGTTTCTTGTGAAATAAATATATTAGTTTCATTTTGGAGTTGATATATATGACTCGTATTTGTACTCTTTGAATTAGGTTATCATGTTTAGTACTATTTATTTTTGATAATTATAGAGCGGTACATGTTGCTACCTTCTTTTTGAGACCTTGTGACTATAATTTGATTTGGTTCAACATGTACATATAGAACCCTTTTGTTGGTATTTTGTCGCATGTGTTATGACATGATATTTTTGTTAGAATATATCGTAGGGTATACCTGAGCTATAACCACCTGTGGTGGTACAACATGCATGTCGTCTTGGCACGAGAGACATGACACTTTCCGTGGCGGTGTGATTAGTCTACGGCGTCTCCGTTTTGGGCTCCGGAGTAAGTGGGCCATTTGGTGTTTTGTTGTGGGAGGCGTATGGGTTAACCCTAGATTTCTGTTATGCAGATTGGTGATATTGTGCCAAACACACCTATCCGATTTGCATACATTTGGATTCGCTGTCCAATGTGTGATTGCCTGTGTGGCATTATTTTGACTTGCCTGTGTGGCATTATTTTGACTTGCCTGTGTGGCATTATTTGGGTTGCCTATGTGGCATCATTTGATTTGCCTGTGTGGCATTATTTTGACTTGCCTGTGTGGCATTCGATATGAAATAACTCCAACCATTTGTTTCAGCCTATTATTTTATTGGATTAGTTTTACTGGTTTCTGTTCAGTTCAAGTCATTGAGTTAGTTACTTCAGTTCGTTATTTCTTTATTCTCTTATTGGTGTCGTTAATTACGTTGATTCATATATATTCATTACGTTAATTCAGATATATTCCATTCAGATCTTTGGATATTATATTTTCGTTTGTATTTGCACTTGAGGCTTTGTTCAGTATTTTGTCTCAGTTGTTTTCGTATATCAGTTGTATATCTTTTGTATATCTGTATCCGTACTGGGAAATTGGCTCATGTTGTGTTTTTCTTCCGGCAGGTTTGCAGGGGTGATTCAGGGCTAGTGTGATGAGATTTTTGCCTTTGACCATTTAGGTTGATTCGAATTTTAAGTTTTGATTATTTTGATTCTAGTTGGAGAATTGTATTTAGTACTTCACTGATGGATATCATTATTAATATTTTGAAGATTGTTAGTGCTCTGTTTATTTATTTTGAGGTTTGTTGTGTTTTGCACGTGACCTCCCTTTCCTTTTCGGGAAGGGGGTGTTACATTGTAGGTTATGACTTTTGAGGAAATTATAATATTATAACATTCCCTTTTGATTTCCTAAGATAGGAGATTATGTCTCATTAAAAACATTGCTAAGAAAACTCAGTGAGAAAAAATTTAGCGACGCGAAAAAAAGTACATATCTCCCCCTTAAAAGGAATTCATTATTATTTGATGAAATGTTGTGATACGTCTTTTAGTCGACGCATTCCAATCTTATTCTGAAGTTTTGTAAACGTTGTATTTGGTAGTGACTTTGTAAATAAGTTGGCTAGATTATCACATGATCGAATTTGACGCACATCTATATCACCCTTCTTTTGCAGCTCATGTGTGTAGAAGAATTTAGGTGAAATGTGTTTTGTTTTATCTTTCTTGATGTACCCTCCTCTAAGTTGAGCAATGCATGCAGCGTTATCTTCATACATAATTGTAGGAATATCATCGATTGATGGTAATCCGCATGACTCTTGGATATGTTGAATAATTTATCTCAACCAAACACACTCGCTACTTGCTTCATGTATTGCGAGAATCTCTGAGTGATTTGTAGATGTAGCTGTCATGGTTTTCTTTATGGATTTTCAGGATATAGTTGTGTCACAATATGTAAATACATAACCTGTTTGTGATCTCCCATTGTGTGGATCTGATAAATATCCCGCATTAGCATATCCAACTAATCGCGACGTTGAATCTCTTTGATAAAATAATCCAAGATCTATACTCCAACGAAGGTCTCTCAAAATGTGTTTGATCTCATCCCAATGCCTCTTAGTCAGAGAAGAACTGTATCTTTCCAATAAGTTGACACCAAAAGTAATATTGGGTCGTGTACAGTTTACAAGATACATAAGAGTACCTATTGCACTTAGGTATGAAACTTCAGGTCCATTAACTTCTTCCCCACTTTCTAGAGGTTGAAATGGATCTTTATCAACTTCTAAAGATCGAACAACCATCGGGGTAGTCAAAGGGTGAGCTTTATCTATATGAAAACGGCTGAGAATCTTTTCAGTATATGTGGATTGATGAACAAAAGTTCAAGAAGCTAAATGTTGTGCTTGTATTCCCAAACAGAATTTTGTCTTCCTAAGATCTTTCATTTCAAACTCATCTTTTAAATAAGTAGCAATTCTTGTGAGTTTTTCAGGAGTACCTACAAGATTCAAATCATCCACATATACAGCAGTGATGGTTAATTCACTTTGTGTTTTCTTAATAAAAACGCATGGGCATACTTGATTATTTGTATACCCATCTTTTATTAAATAATCAGTAAGTCGATTATACCATATACGACTAGACAGTTTAAACCCATATAATGAGTGTTGCAACTTGATTAAATATATATGGCGGGGCTTTTGTGATTCAGCCATTTTTAATCCTTTAGGAATTCTCATGTAAATCTCACTATCAAATGAGCCATATAGGTTTGCTGTTACAACATCCATCAGACGTGTTTTCAAATCTTCCATGGTTGTCATACTTAGTAAAAAGCGAAAAGTGACTTCATCCATTAATAGAGATTATGTTTCATGATAATCAATATCAGGTCTTTGTGAAAACCCTTGAGCTACAAGTCGGGCTTTGTATCTCATAATTTCATTTTTCTCATTTCGCTTTCATACAAATACCATTTGTTTCCAACTGGGATTACTCCCAGCGGTGTTTGGACTACTAGTCCAAATACTTCTCTTTTTAATAATGATTGTAGCTCAGTTTAAATAGCATCTTTCTATTTTGGTCAATCTTTTCTTTTTCGACATTCTTCCACGTTTTGTGGTCCAGGATCCATGTCAAAAATCATAGTAATATTTGATGTTATAGATAAAGAAAATATATCATCAATAATGACTTTGCTTCGATCCCATATTTTCTCATCATGTATATAATTTATTGAGATCTTTTGGTATTCATCTTTTATCCTTTCGGTGAGATTTTGTACCTCTTTTAGGGGTATTCCCAATTTTGGAATAAGTACTACTTCTAAAGCGGGTATTACTTCTGATACTCCCTTATATGCCTTTTGTTTTCGTGGTGTAGTGTCTTTTGCACCGACTGGTATTCCACACTTCTGGCGTGGTTTAGATTCTTTTGTTGCCTTATTTGTTAATTCTTTAGAAATTAATTTTTCAATAGGTATTTCTATCTTTGTTGGAGTATTCATTGCAGGTGTGTGTGATTTTTTCAATTTTCTAGCATCATTAAATGCACTTGCCATTTGATTTGCAATATTTTGTAAATAAATAATTTTTTGAACTTCAATTTCACATTGTCCTATGCAAGGATCAAGTGAATTTAAGTCTGATACATTCTATGATATTTCAGAGGGTTTTTTATTTAAAAGTTTTCCTCCTCCTAACAGTGGAAATAAAGATTCATCAAAGTGACAATCTGCATAACGTGCAGTAAAAACATCACCAGTTAAAGGCTCAAGATATCTAATAATAGAAGAAAAATCAAAACCAACATAAATTCTAATTCTTCGTTGGGTTCCCATTTTAGTCCTTTGTGGAGGTGCAATTGTAACATATACTGCACTTCCAAAAGCTTGAATGTGACGTCCCGAAATCCAAGTAGTTCATTTCCACAGAATTTGGTGTTCACTGATCAAAACATACACATCTAACTACCCATAATATAGGACAACAGTAATAACTTAATAAGCTTAAACAATAATCCTTCCCATAAAAGGGTTATAAAAATCTCAACAAATCCTAGGTTGTCTAACCTTTTATTACATCATTCAATTGCGTAAATAAAATATATAACTGAATAAGTCTCATCACATAAATGAAATATAACAAGTCTTCATCACTTAATCATCTTGCATTTGCCCTTACTAGTGGACGGCACATCGGCTTTTTCAAACTTAGTTGCAATTGTTTATGCAAGAGTTAGCAAACAATTGCCTGCAAGATACAACAATAATAATAGCACAAGAATAATTAATAAATAGAACTCAACTGGATAATTTAATCTTTCTATCAATGGAAACAAAACTGTAATCTCAATATGAACTTGACTTTTGAGTCAAGGAAAAAATACAAGTTCAAAAGTACATCTGAGGGTCACATGTAGACTATGAATAACGTCCTAGGTTATAAAGTATCTCTACTTAAACATTTAGCAGTCGTTAGACTATATGGACATTCATTCTCGTACTTAGGGGGAATCAGCCATTTGTACCATGTATTGTGCACAAACATCTTAACGATATTGCGTAATTTAATCCCCTATAATAGGATTGTTAATTTCAGCTTTGACATTCGAGGCCACACCAAAGAAAGTTTGATTTGGATTAACTTCAAAGGTAATTTAGAGTTCAACGTTCATCAACTAAGGATTAGTTGAATCAAGAAAGAATTCCTAACATTATAGTTTTCACATGATAAGATTTCAATAATATTGGAAAATAATAACTTCAAGTGAATAAAGCTCAAACATTGGGACATTACTTCATTGATCTCACTTGATTGATTCTTTATATCATTGTCATCATTTTCATGCTTATATTGTGTTGAAAGTCATATTTGGCCCTTAGTGCAACGATGGACTGTTGATTATTGGTTTTACAGTTGTATGTCTTTGGCCCGTAGTGCGAAGATGGACAGCTGATTATTGATTTTACAATTATATGTCTTTGGCCGTAGTGCAAAAATGGATTGTTGATCATTGTTTTTACAATTGAATATCTTTGGCCCATAGTGCAAATATAGACAATTGATTGGTATGATCATGACCATTGAATATCTTTGGTCCATAGTGCAAAGATAGATAATTGATTGGCATGCTCATGACCACTAGTGATACTAAAGAATATCATTCGCCCGTAGTGCACGGATAATTTGTTGATTTGAAATGACGTTATGATTATTGAGTATCTTAGCCTTTGTGGCAAGGACATTGAGTGAAAGTTATATTAAGCCATTGTGGCATGGAGAAATTGTTATTTACATTATTATAAACATGAATTATTAATTTAACTATAATCTTTGGTGGTTCAGGTGAAGACAGGTGATGAAAGTTCTTTTTATCTTGGTTACAACAAAGAACCGTTGATGGGTATTACAAGAATGAAATATTAATGATGGACTTTTAATGTGGAGGAGATAGTAGACATTATGTTCTACTTGACTTTTCTAATGGATTGTTGATTCCGCTGCAATTATAGTTAAAAACTTTTATCATCTACTATATGTTCTAAATATCTGATTTATTACTAATGAAGGTTATTGATAATTTAATTATCTTAGTCATGATATTCTTTACTGGGCTAGTTGAGCTCACCCTTTTGCTTCATAATTCCTTTCAAGTAATAAGAGTGTAGCTGGGTCGAGCGGGGATAACAAGGGATTAGAGTGATGATCTGTGACTGTTGAATCCTCTCAATACATTATAAAAACAGCATGATGTTGGTTGATTTCGCAATCACTAAACACGCGCAAGTATACGCGGTCTAACAAGTACTACAGTGATAAGGAATGTGTCGTACCCACGAGGAACTATGACTAATATTTACCAAATACCGATTATATATCGCTAAAGTCTTATTCGAACAGCAGTAAATGGAAGTGTGATTAATCTAGTTAACTAATTAACGAAGCAAGTAAACGGATAACGAATGATAATCTAAGGAAATACAAGCTAAGGTCACAACTTCACCCCCACACAGGCATTCTGTCGAACACCTGGCGTGTTATGTTTTATCAAACTAACTACCCTTCTCTCTTTGGTCTTAAACTCTTAATGTTCACGACAATTTGTCGACCGAGAACACGCAGGTGCCTGTGCACCTCTGTCGAGGTATGAACAAACATATCCTCTCCAGATCCGCCCAAAAGGGAATAGAACAAAAAGGAACGTCCAAGCTAGATGCAATCCTACATATGTCTATTCGAATCAATCATAACAAGGATTTAAGCATAGGTTCTCAATTAGGTCGCACGTGGCGCACAGAGATATGTCTATTCTACGCATAACTTATGCATTCGAAACCCACAATCACATGTCAATATATTTAGGTGTAAATCTATAATTCTTCTGTCGATATCATGTAGATTACCAAAATAATCACTAATGTCTTAGCAAGAATCATTAAACACAAATATATCAATCCAAATCATATGGTGCCAACCAAAGAGATAAAGACAGTCAATTCAAATAATAAAGGGATCTATTATAACCTTAGAGCCAATAATCAGTTCATATTTAATAAACCAAATATAAGTAGCAAATAAGACAACATTTCTGGACTACAATAATAGAGGAATTAAATGGATAAGAAGGAACTCTGTCAAGGCCCTTCAGTCACCAAGCAATCCGCTCCTTTCAAGCTATCCAATCCGTGTCGCTCGTTGCTCTTGTGCTCCAAAGAAATACAAACTTCTCTCTAAATCTACCTAAACTATATTTACAGCCATCAACTAAGAACTAGAGAGAGAAAATACAAAAGAAAATCTAATCTAAGCTAAAACTACTTGATTCTATGTTATAGGATGTCTGATAATGAGATATGCAGAGTTGCTGCTGTTATATATGTTTTTCTTCCTTCGCTAGGTCAAACCAAGGCATTCATTGTCTGGGCACCGGAGGTGGCGCCGCGGCGCGGGCCACCAAGCTGTAGTTGGCGCTGCAGCGCCACATTAAAATCAAGGACACGGAGCTCGCGCTGTGGCGCGAGCTAAAGAAGGAGTAGCGGCGCTGCGGCGCGGTGCTAATGTCATCAAGGACAGGAGGTGGCGCCGCGCCGCGGCTATGCGTAAATTGTCTGTTTTGCCCCTTTAAAGCTAGAAATCACTGTGAAGCTCTGCAATGCAACGATTAAGCATAATAACACTATATTTATATAAAACTACATAAAAACTACGAATTCAGGCAATTATTTAAGTTATAAAGTATCCGATTTGCGGGTATAAATCTCACTCATGAAATACCCCCAAACTTAAGTCTTTGCTTGTCCTCGAGCAAACTAACTAAGACAACACTACTAATAAAACATACGCGAAAGAAAACTAAAACTGTAAAGTAGTATCATGGCTTCAAAGCTCGATCATAGCCATTCCCAGAGACTAGGGCAAACACGGGAATGAATAAGGGTTCATTCAATTTCAAGCATAAGACTGTATTCGATCCATTCTATGTGTGTGTGTGGAGACCAACAGTCCTAACTAATCATAACTCAAATAAGCTCGCACAGTCGATTGCTAAAATTAATAAGCAAACTTCGCAACTTAAACATTTAACAAGCATTAAGAATAAGACGCAAATGCAGGAAAAGATCAAAAGACTCTAGTATGATGACAGTAAAATCTGACTCGGACAGTACTTAATTACCTTAGGCTATTCAGAGCTAAGGAAGACGGATCAATAACAGTCTAAACTTATCAATTGAACAACCCCTAGCTCATACATGCTTGACACGACTCTAAGAGATAGGCATAAATACTTGACGCTTGTCATCAGCCACAATCAAAAATCAATGATAGCATTAACCCTTGCTAAATAGCAGCTCAAAATAGGGTAAAAAGGCCATTCATATGGCACAAGCATATAATCTATAAAAAGCCCCAAAAAGATGGCTAAAAACCACAATCATGCTGATAATAATCAAAGAATTAAATAATAAAAACCAAAAACAGTTCATGGCATAAAAATTAAAGCATAATCTTGAAAATCCTGCAGTTCAAAACGACTGCACCACAATACCGATGATAAAAACATAATAAGTCTAAAGTATGCAATCCTAACATGGCAGTAGAGAAATAACAGATATAACCAAAGCACCCCCAAACTTGAGGTGAACAATGCCCTCATTGCTAAGCATAAAGCAATGGTATACAAGAGGGCTTCCCTGAAGTGGCTCACTCGGCAGCGGTCTCGTCCTCGTCAGTCTCGACGGGTGGTGATGGTGGAGGGTAGGGTGGGAAAACAGGATGCTCTGGGAACTGGAATGGCGTGAACTCCTCATTCTCGCCACTGTACACGGTGTAAATGCACTACATAGTGTTTACCAGCTCAGCCTGGTACTGCATCGCTATCTCCTGCCTCTGAGCTACTGAAGCTATGTGCCTTCGTTGCCTCTGCGCCTCGGCATCCTGTTTCTGGTGCAGTAGTGTGAGGGACGCCATAATGTCAGTCAATAGCCCCTGTCCAGCTGGGCTTGCGCCTGAAGTCTGTCCCTGCTCTGACTCTGTAGTAGGGGGCGGCGATGTAGGTGGTCAATACCCTTCACCTCTAATATGTGACTCTGCCCCGTCCCACACAATTAAGCGTGAGATCGTCAGGTGGTCAATGACTGACATGGGAGGCAGAGTTATCTCTTCAGGCCCCCAATGGATACCTGTCCTCTTGCATAGCCTGGTGATCATGGATGGGTGAGGGAGTCCCGGAGCAACTGTGCTCTTGATCGCTTTTATAATGGACTCGTGAATGAGCACCCCGATGTCGACTTTCACGCCCGTGACAATAGCAAATAAAAGGATCGCTCTATCCTTCGTCACGTCGCTAAGGTGACGGGTCGGAATCATATTCGCACAGATAAAGCTAAACCATGCCTTCCCATAGCGACTGAGCGCTGAAGACGGGAAGCTGGTCTTTTCCCCCGTGTAGTCGTTCTTTTTCCATGACGTCCCGGGCTTGTAGAGCCTCCTGATAATATCCTCTAAGTCATAGCTGCGGAGTCCCGGCTCCATATAATCCTTGCCCTCATAGTTGGGCGTGGCAAACAAATCGTTAATAGCTAGGCTTCCAAAATCCACTGTCTTCCCCCTAACTTGGACAACTGAAGGACCCTCGGCACTAGCATTGGCATAGAATTCCCGAACCACAGAAAAAATAGCCGAATCGGGCGACCTCGTGAAGTGAATCCACTGGCGTCCCGAGATCATGGTCACCAACTCGCTATCATTTTTGCCCGGCCTCAAACCCCGCTCGGGAATCAAATTTCGAGCGGCAAAAGAGCTCTTGTAGCATTTCCATGCCTCCTCATCGGTGAATTTGGCTCTGTCCCATGGCGTTGGTGCAGCGGATGAGGAACCGCCGACGCTAAGGCATTGTCGCTTTTGTGCCATTTCTGAATGTGAAGCAATTGATATGAACACCGGCAGAAAACCCAACTTAAACTCCCCCAATCCTTTTTTCAAACAAACCCAATGCAATTACAAGATCAAAACAGCCCAAATCAGTCAACTTTGTGGTTCAGGCACTTTATCGAACACCTTGTGTGCGGTCTTTACTACCAACTTGGATAACCTTTGTTTGTAAATGCTTAAACCAGATTTCCGGTAGCGGAAATCACATCAAATCACAACAAGAAGAGTAACACAATCCCACGAATTGAAGAAATAGAATTGACAAAAATCCCCAATTACCTTAAGTGAGAAACCCTAGTTTAAGAATTTTGTGGGTGAATCTAACAAGAAATCGATGCTCTCTGATTGTTATGGTAGGTTTAGATGAGTCTCGTTCGATCGTTGCTAGGAATTTTTGGGAATGAACCGGCTGCTTGGGTTCTTTTGTGTTGTACTAACGAGAGAGGGCTGAAACTGTCGAGAGGTATGGGCGTAGTGGGATGATTTCTGGCGTAAAAACTGCTCTTAAGAGCCAAAATCTCGTTGCCGGCGCCGCGGCGCGAGTAGCCCCTTGTTTCTCGGCGCTGCGGCGCGAGTTAACAGGAGGTGAGAGCCACTTTGGCGCCGCAGCGCGAGTAAGGCTTTGATATTCGGCGCTGCGGCGCGGATGAGAGAGGTTGGGCAATAAAGCCTTGGCGCTGCAGCGCGAATCATGGCGCTGCAGCGCGAATCATGGCGCTGGGGCTCGAAGACTGCGCCACGGCGCGAGACCCAATGTATATAGTGGAGCCACGGCGCGAGGTGCCATTTTCTGAAATTTCTCTTCCTGTTATCTGCACATGCCAAGACCAGTATAATAGAAGACTCTACGAAGCAAATATGCATGATTACATACAATACAATAAGTAACTATAGAGTAAACTAGATATAGGTAAAGAGGAATAGATAAAATTTATACCGCGATGGGGGTGCCTCCCCACCAAGCGCTTGTTTTAAAGTCGTCGGCTTGACTATACCGACGCCGTTCAATCCGGCTCATAAACGAAAATGACCTTTTCATGCCGCCTATTCGTCAATTCTTTTGGATTCTTGGCAGACATGGATGATTGGTCATCCTCGCTTTCTTCATCCTTCGGCACAAAGAATCTTTCACCACTAGAATTATCCACTAATTCCCCTTGTTCATTAATTTGAAAGTGTTCTTTGTGCGCTATTGGGCCCTCACAGATTTCCACAATTGGGAGCGTGGGTTCAGGTTGTTGATCAGTCTTGACAGTGTACCCACTCTTGATCATATTGTTTCTAACTTCAGACTCCACCGGTTGGCCAGTCTGTACTATGACGTCTCCGTCAACAACTGTGCGAGACTCATTGCATTTTCCTTGCGTATCCACCGTGCAATGCTCTACAGCTTCATCGTCGAGATCAATTAAGACCGGGAGATTGCTTCGCAGTGGATTTGTGATGGCATTGACGAGTTGTCCCAATTGATTCTCAAGGCTGTGCAATGTCGCTTCTTGGCTTGCCATCCGAACCTCATTTCTCTCAATAAAGTCGGCGAGAAGCTCTTCAAGCCTGTTCTCTTCTTCTTGCGTTGAGGTCTCATAGAAGCTCTCATTGGGTTGAGACGTCAACTCATAATGCGGCGGAAACTGATCGTCGAACTGAGAGACATGATTCAGATCATGATATGACTCTTGACTGTAGTCCCATGAGTTTGGATAACCCTGGCAGTTTGGATAATAGGAGATCGGTTCAAAGTCAGCTTGATTCTGACAGTAGGCATTCTGAGTGAACTGACATTCAAGATTGTCAGAAAACCACAAGGCATTAGCAATTTGAAGTTGCAATATCTCGAGTCCTTCTTCTGAGTGTGGTTGCGTTGTCCCCTCATAAGGCCCTTGATAACATTGATCGTCCATACTCTGTAAACTTAAAAACAAAAAGAAAGGAAGATCAAACAAATAAAATAAATAAATATATACACGTTCAAAGTAAGACTCTATTGATTGAAATCAATATTGGACAATATTAAAATAATAGTTCCCCGGCAACGGCGCCAAAAACTTGTTGGTTGATTTCACAATCACTAAACACGCGCAAGTATACGCGGTCTAACAAGTAATACAGTGATAAGGAGTGTGTCGTACCCACGAGGAACTATGACTAATATTTACCAAATACCAACTATATATCGCTAAAGTCTTATTCGAACAGCAGTAAATGGAAGTGTGATTAATCTAGTTAACTAATTAACGAAGCAAGTAAACGGATAACGAATGATAATCTAAGGAAATACAAGCTAAGGTCACAACTTCACCCCCACACAGGCATTCTGTCGAACACTTGGCGTGTTATGTTTCATCAAACTAACTACCCTTCTCTCTTTGGTCTTAATGGTCAGGATAATTTGTCGACCGAGAACACGCAGGTGCCTCTGCACCTCTGTCGAGGTATGCACAAACATATCCTCTCCAGATCCGCCCAAAAGGGAATAGAACAGAAAAGAACATCCAAACTAGATGCAATCCTACATATGTCTATGCGAATCAATCATAACATGGATTTAAGCATAGGTTCTCAATTAGGTTGCACGTGGTGCATAGAGATATGTCTATTCTACGCACAACTTATGCATTCGAAACCCACAATCACATGTCAATATATTTAGGTGTAAATCTACAATTCTTCTGTCGATATCATGTAGATTACCAAAATCATCACTAATGTCTTAGCAAGAATCATTAAGCACAAAAATATCAATCCAAATCATATGGTGCCAACCAAAGAGATAAAGACAGTCAATTCAAATAACAAAGGGATCTATTATAACCTTAGAGCCAATAATCAGTTCATATTTAATAAACCAAATACAAGTAGCAAATAAGACAACATTTCTGGACTACAATAATAGAGGAATTAAATGGATAAGAAGGAACTCTGTCAAGGCCCTTCAGTCACTAAGAAATCAGCTCCTTTCAAGCTCTTCAATCCGTGTCGCTCGATGCTCTTGTGCTCCAAAGAAATACAGACTTCTCCCTAAATCTACCTAAACTATATTTACAAACATCAACTAAGAAAGAGAAAATACAAAAGAAAATCTAATCTAAGCTAAAACTACTTGATTCTATGTTATAGGATGTCTGATAATGAGATATGCAGAGCTGCTGCTGTTATATATGTTTTTCTTCCTTCGTTAGGTCAAACCAAGGCATTCACTGTCTGGGCACCGGAGGTGGCGCCGCGGCGCGGGCCACCAAGCTGTAGTTGGCACTGCAACGCCACATTAAAATTAGGGACACGGAGCTCGCGCTGCGGCGCGAGCCAAAGAAGGAGTAGCGGCACTGCGGCGTGGTGCTGATGTCATCGAGGACAGGAGGTGGCGCCGCGGCGAGGGCTTTAAGATGGACTTTGGCGCCGCGGCGCGGCTATGCATAAATTGTCTGTTTTGCCCCTTTAAAGCTGGAAATCACTGTGATACTCTGCAATACAACGATTAAGCATAATAACACTATATTTATATAAAACTACATAAAAAATACGAATTCAGGCAATTATTTAAGTTATAAAGTATCTGATTCGCGGGTATAAATCTCACTCATCACATGATAATATATAATTACTTTGAGAACTTAAAATGTGTGTGTTGTATTCTATACGTCATTTAATATTTAATTTTGGTGAATAACTATAGGGTGATGAGAACCCGACTTTGAAAGCGTAAAAAATGCACCTCATTAGAATGAAGAGGACAAAATTGTATTAAGAGCTTAAATGGTGTGTGTCCACTATCATACATGATGTCTAACCACATACAAACTCGTTTTATATAAGATATGGTTGTACACATCCACTTGTTGACTATATCTATGAGCATTATCTATATAATCTTGGAGTATGGTTGGAATATAGTCCTCAGTTTGAGACAATGGAGATAATTATATGGCACGAAGATAAATAACATTGGATTGAACATGATAGTAATCTTCTCGTTCTTCTTTGGAATCTATTGGGTCAACCAAGGTTAATTCTCAAGTCCTATGATATCTATTATAACTTAGATGCATGGCCTCCCATGTATGAAGGCTTCCTTGAGCATTTTCTAATGATTTTAATTCTTAAAATAGTTATTGACTGTACCTTTATGTAAAGTAGTATTGGTTTGGAGTGTGAGTACTATTATTTGTATTGAAACTCACAGCTTATGTGTTGTCGTATTTTGCACGACAGTTGTATAAATGAAGTTTGTATTTGAATTCTGTAGTGTGTATTTGGCGACCCAGAATGGGTCGTGTGGACCTATTTTGGGGGCTTCACATTTCGCAACAAACACCTTTTGCTAAGTAAGATTATAGAACATATACCCTAAACTTACTTTAGGATGTCTCACACTTATCCTTTGAAACCTTTTCACATAAGCTGGACAACCCCTTATCTTAACATGCTTAAGATTAGGAATCCTCCCTGTCCATAACTCTTATTGATTCTTTGGGCCGGATTTGGAGGTTACCTTTTGTAGATATGCAGCCATTTCTAAGGCATGACCCCAGAAGGGTACTTGAATGTCGGTAAAATCATTATGGATCAAACCATGTCCAACAAGGTACGATTTTTTCTTTCAGATATATCAATCAATTATTATGTATCAGGAGGTATCCATTGTGAGAAAACCATTTGAGATGATCTAGAAACTCATTGCACAAGTATTCCTTCTTCGATCTAATCAAAGAATCTTAATACTTTTCAAATTAGTTTCATTTTTGAATTCTTTGAACTTTTCAAATAATTCACACTTGTATTTCAACAAATACATACATTTAACTCTTTGAGTGATCATCTCCTTTTCTTATACTAGTTTATTCAATTTACAAAATAATTTTTCATGTAAGTCAAGTACACAAAATCCATTAAGTAATATTCTAGTTCTAAACAAAACATTATTATTATAAATAGAACAACAATTGTTCTTAAATATAATACCAATTTTTTTTAAAGAGAACTGGAATATAATAACAACTTATTGACTTAATAGACATGCTTGTAGGCAATGCTAAACTATAAGTTCCTATGGCTAATGTAGCAACCTTTCCTTCATTTCCAACACATAAGATTACTTATCCGTTGTTTAGCTTTCTACTTCTACTTGGTCCTTTCATAAATCTATATTTATGAGAACCAAAACTGGTATCCAATACCCAAGTAGAACCTTAACTTACAGAAAGATTTATTTTAATCATGAACAAAATTATATTTGTAATCGAAGCTTCACTAAGCTTCTTCTGGTTAGCTCTGCAAGATGCTTCTCGCAGTTTCATTTCCAGTGACCTGGCTTATTGCAATGGAAAAAAACTCCTTTGCTATCCGTATCAGCTTTGTTCATATTATCCTTTATTTTTGTGTTTCTATTTACCTTCTTTGAATCGTTCTTCTTTTTAGAAGATTCTTTGGCCTTTACCAGTAAGACTTGATCTTTCTTGGTTGGAAAGTGACTCTCAACATTTTTTAACATGTTAAGCAAATCAGCGAGGCTGATATCTATCTTGTTCATATGAAAAATTCACAACAATTGTGAAAGGAGTCCGGGAGTGAGTGTAAGATCAAATCTTGGCTCAACTCTCCATCCATGACAAAACATGTTGTCCTAATTGTTCAATCAAATTGATCATGTTTAGGACATGTGTTTGTACTGTAGTGTTGTTGGTCATTCTAGATCGGAAGAGCTCCTTAGATATCTGATAGCTATCAGTCCTACTTTCCTCACCATCAACTACTTGATGTGCAGGTATATAGTAGGAGCATCCATAGTTTCATAATGACGCTGAAGCTCGTTACTCATGGATGCGAGCATGATGCATTGAGCCAACTATGCATCATCTTGTCACTTTATATAAGTAGCAATATCTTCCTTAGAGGCATTGTTTGCAGTCATTGCAGTGATATACGTATTAAGGACATAAGATAGCTTTTCAGCTATGAGAACTATTCTCAAATTCTTTAACCAATCCGTTTAATTCGGTCCGATTAAATAGCATCTAATATGCTTCGCAGTGATAGTAATTTAGACATTGTAAAATTCTGTAGATGAATTTGTAATTAACATCATTTTAGCATACATTCTTTTATTAATTACCAAAATAAATTCGATCTTGTTTTAAATTGGTATCTCTCATTATTTTCTTCAAACCATATTACCCTCAATATATATAGTTCGGCAATATCTAATTCAAGATATGCTAGTGAGAATAAGGATCTCATTTCAAATGTATATAGTCTTGTGTATGCACAACAAGCTATATATAAATAAATAGTTAGACAACTCTTGTCAATTACATCAACTATGCAACTCCTTGTATTTTGTATCTTAAATTATAATAGTCAAGTGTGTGCACATATGAACTAAAATGATTTAAGTTAAGTCAGACCCAATATTTCCATATAAGTGAAGAGAAAACTACAGCCCTTGTGTGTGCACAACAAAGCAGTAATGTTCAATTCCTTATAAACATCATATGTAATAAAAATAACATCTCAAATATTTAATACTTGTCTTGTGTGTGCACAACAAACTCATATTAAATATTCAATACTTTATTATTTCTATCATGCTAGAAGGCGACGTTTGATATTTTAAATATCTTTGAACGTTACAACTTAATATAAAATATTTGAGGGGTTTGTTATTAATTTGTCTCATCTTTTTTAGCGCGCACGCACACACACACACACACACACACACACACACACACATATATATATATATATATATATATATGTATATATATAATACGCGTCATATTAATTGACATGCGAAGCATGTTTACATTATATATATATATATATATATATATATATATATATATATATAAATATATATAATAAGCATGCACATATAGAATACTATATTCTACCCGGATTGATTATGGACTTTATTCTAATTTGGTTCACTAGAGCCACCATGTGAATCAAAAGGTCAAACCTAGGGTACAAGAATTAAATTTAAATATAACTATTATATTTAAACCCGGACTCCATTACAAACGTGTCTTCAAACGCTCCTTGTTAATTGATCTCCAATTCTTCAAAATTAATTCTAATTATTCCTATTACAAAACTATTTAAAATAAATAGAAACCTTGATCAGCAGTCAAGGGGAAGTACATAGGAGAGAGATAGAATTTATATTAAGAAAAATTAGAGAATACGAGGTACGCATACCCCATTTAATAAAACTCATACATTCATGCATCTAACTAAAATGAAATCTAATCACATCGGTCAATAGTCCATAATCAATCTCATTTATTATCATACACATCAACATATGCATTAATAAATAAATTCATCTCATGATTAATAAATTCATTCCATATATGTATCGATATCAATTTAATGGGCAATTTCAAATTTATTAAAATCTAATTTTGAAATAAAAATAAACTCCTTTATTTTAATCAAAATTTAAATAATAATAAATTTCTTTATTTTATTTTATCCAATTTTGAATAAAAATAAACTCCTTTATTTTTAATCAAATTCCAAATCAAAATAAACTCTTTTATTTTAATTAATAAGGAATCCAATTTAAAGTACAAAATAAACTCCTTTATTTTAACTTAAAATTCTTGGAAAAATAAAACATGTTGAATCATATTTCTTATCAAAATTAAACATATTTAATTTTAGGAAACATAGAATCATATTCCATATGTGAATAAACTTCTTTATTCTAGGAAACATGAAATCATATTCCTTATCAAAATTAAACATCTTTAATTTTAGGGAAAATAGAATCTTATTCTATATATGAATAAACTCTTTTATTCAAGTGAACGTAGAATCCAGTTCCAAATTAATATAAAACTCTTGAATAAACTCGTTTATTCAAACAAACGTGGAATCTAATTCCAAGCTAATATATAACTTTTGAATAAAATCTTTTATTCAAACAAACGTGGAATCCAATTTCAAGTTAATATAAAACTTTTATTTTAATCATATTCCAATTCAAAATAAACATTTTATCTTAATTAAAATAAATACAAAAATAAAAATTTTTAGAATCTGGTGTCGGGCGCAGCTGCCCCTAGAATACACTGGGATACAGCGTAGCTGGCCCAGAAAACTTTTTCCGATTATGGCGCAGCTGCGCTCCAGAATGAACTGAAGACAGCGTAGCTGCGCCGCGTCGCATACAGAACAGGAAAAATATTTTGCCTAGAAAATTCAATCAAATCGCATATCATACATACATGGAATCATCAAGATCGATAATTAGCACAAAGTTTGGCCTGATACCACTGTTGGGTTTGTATATATTGCAATCATGCAATCAAATTACATAAAAGGTGCGGAAGCGTGATAAAATAGGAATTTAAAATTTTCATACAAACCCATCACCAAAATCATACTATGTCCATAATTATCAATCAAAAGAAAAGAGATGGAGATTAGCTCCATACCCTTGTAGAACTAGCTTCCTCAGGTACAAGTTCACCTCCAATCCTTTTCGCATTCAACTTGAATCCACCAGGTTAGATTCCTTCCTTTGATCAACGTTAGCCAACCAAGTGTTTGGCCTCTAGAAGTGATCCACCAAAGAAGAACAAGTATTCAAGAAAATGGGTATTTGGCTCAAACCCTAGTGTTTCTATCTCTTAGAAAAATAGGCGTACTCTCCAACAATTAGAATCACATCTATAGATATCTGACATAAGACTCATCTTATAAAGATATCAGTTAACCATTCTAATCTAATTAGAAATTAGGGTATTATTTAATTAATTAAATTCCTTTAATTAATTAAGCTCCCTAATCTTATGATGGATTATTAATTAAACTCTTTTAATTAATTTGACCTCCTAATCTTATTAGGAATATATGAGAGTACTTTTATTAATTAATTCTCAAACTCCTTTAGGAATTAAATAATAATAATAGTAATAATAAGACTCCTCTTATTAATTTATATTTAATATTTCCAAAATATTAAATAATAAATATTAAGCTATTTAATTTATTCTATCACCATAGATTAACTTAAATACACTTAACTTATTATTATGATTATGTCATTTACTTCTTAAATAAATATTCTTCCCTTTTATGGTGTAACCCTTTAGGTTCTCCATATTAAACCGGTTGTGAATAAATCAATTAGAAGAATTCTAATCTTATTTAAATAAATAAATTAAAATATTAATTTATTTAAATAAATAATATTTATTCTACAATAGGGATAAGTCTCCCTAGCGATTAACGACTTTTCAGATAATATAGATTTTAACATTAATACTAAAAGAACCTTTGAGCAAATAGTTACCGTACAATTCAATCATTCTACCATACAATGTCCCAATTAAATATAAGACATGGATTTACTGTCAAGTCTTATTTTATTTAATTATATGTATTTCATTTCTTAAATGCACAACTTCAAATAATACAAATTAGAAACTCCTTTCTAATTTTATTCTGCCTTGGCCAAGGACTACTGGGTTATCATTTATCGAATCGCATAGGACATTTCTCTTCTTTTACTAGAACCCTTTGATATACCCTAAGGGTTATAAGGAATAAGTCAAAGTATAATTCATTATACACAAGATACTATGATGATCTCAAGTCTAAGGATCACTTGTACTACTATCATTTCAGGAATTCCTATTGACAGGTAAGTTAAACTCCATTAGGTATTCCTTAGCGAGCCACGTTCAGTGCAATAAGTACCTACATACTTGCTTTAGAGTCTCCACACAAATGATCATGAGATCAATCATCCTCATCCAATGAGTAAGCAACATATGTACCAATTTATTCGGATTCACTAATCCCATTTTTAGTAATCTATCGATTGGGAACATTTTAGTTTTTAAGTTATCTTAGAATTTAGATCTTATTAGCATGATCTCATCATGATTATAAAAGCATTGCTTAAAACTATGGGTTTATCACATATTATTAAAACAGCACCATGTAGATAAATTAAAGCCTTTAGTAAATGAATACTTTTATGAATAAACGAATAAGATTGTTATAAAGTATATGTTTTATCATCAACATGACTGGCTTGTATGCATACTACTTTCAGTTGCACAATAGCACATGGTATTGCACAGTATCTCTGGTTATTGATTCTTACGTAAGAAGTCACTCATTCAATAATTGTCACAGTAATTACTGTTTAATATCTAATATTATTGGTTTAATAATTGCTATAGCGATAATTGCATAGTATTTCATATTATTGATTCAATAATTGTCACGGTAACAACTAAATAGTATTTCACATTATTAAATCAATAATTACCACAACACAGTAACTCGTGTTATTTAAATAATATTATTAGATAGTATTATTAACAATGTCTAAAAAGCTCTGTCGAGGAAAGGGGTTAGGTTATATAATTGCACGTCAGCAAAGAAAAATCCTTATCAGAAAGCCCCCTCTTTTCTGGGAACGATCTAGTTATCAGTATTGTGAATCTATAATATTAATTAAGAATAATTATTGAAGGATTGAAGAGTTGTAAATAATTGATGAATACAAAATTGTTGATAAATATGATAAGTAAATATTTGTTTAATTTTGATATAAATGGAGGAGTTTTTGTGACGCCCCCAAAATAGGTATACAACACCCATTCTGAGTCGCCAAATACATGGTACAGAAAGCAAACTACAACTTCAATAATACAATTATCGTGCAAAATACGACAACACATACTGTGAGTCTAAATACAAATATTATCTTCTAGACAATATCCACACTCAAATAAATCCTCATTACAATTATTCAAACACTATTTTACAGAAATAGTGAGGACTGCTAAAACATCTTTCTAGAACCATCACTCCATACCCCGACTAGATCCTGCTATGTTCTCACCTCCTGAGAAGAAAAATGGAACAAAAAGGAAAAGGGTGAGCTCAACTAGCCCAGTAAAGAATATTATGACTAAGATAATATACAAACAAATTATCGTTAGTCTTCAACAGGGAAAAATCTGATAGAATATAATCGACAACAAGTTTTAGATCAACAACTGCAGCTGAAACAGCAAACCATTAGAAGAGTCAAGTAGAGAAAGAATTCTACTATCTTCTAAGATTTAAAAGTCCATCATCAATATTTTATCCCTGTAACATCAATTAATAATCATCTTTATCCAAATATTCATCTTTGCACTACAGGCCAAAGATATTCATTTGTATCACCTGTCAGTCATGTTCATCTCAACACATGTTCATCTTTGCACTATAGGCCAAAGATATTCATCAAGTAATCATACATCTTTGCACTACAGGCCAAAGATATTCAGTAATATCATCATTTAGGACTGAGGATGATGAAAAATATCTTAAAGAAAACGAATCCAATGAGACAGAAGGACAAATAGTAGGGATTCGTATAACAGTTTATCCAAGATCAATAATACTTCATAATAATCAATTGTGAAGCAGAATTCAAAAATAAAGATCAAAACATGGATACAATCAAAGATAGTAACCATAATAGACATCTTGGATAAAAAAGAAAATTTTAATTTTTCGGTGAATAGTGTCGTATTCGTGAATAGTACCGTATACGTGAATAGTGCCGTATACGTGAATAGTAACCCCGATACAAAAAGTTCCAAATTTGATAAAAACTCATATCAATATTTCAGCATAATGATATTGAAGAAAATAATATCATTTAAGAAGAAAATAATATCCCTTACCTCAAGATATCAGTACTTCTGGTCGGAATACCGGTATAAGGCTGAAAGAAACTTGCTCTGATGAATAGAAACTCTCAAAGTATCTAAATACTCACAAAATACACTCAATAATCTAGAGAGAGAAAGAGAGAAAACTTGTTTCTGGTGTGATTTTCAATTCTAACTTAGCCCTCTATTTATAGGAAAATTTTAGTAGGTTTGACCTGCAACCTGATGGCTTTACCTGCTACTATTCCCACCCACCACATTTAAAATATAATTCAGCACATTTCTTCACCAACCACAAGTGGGGCCCACCAATTCTAGAATTTTCCATCAAAATGATAAACTCCGAAAATTCAACAATTTCTGAACCAGTCATCTCGTAAAATTCATAATAAATCATACGTTCATTTTTAACGGTTCAAAATTTGTGGACATATACTCAACTTATATATGTATAACATATCCAAAAATTACCACGATCCAACGGTCGGATTAAAA
The DNA here is from genome assembly GCA_016801055.1 of Panax notoginseng. Taxonomy (NCBI): domain Eukaryota; kingdom Viridiplantae; phylum Streptophyta; class Magnoliopsida; order Apiales; family Araliaceae; genus Panax; species Panax notoginseng. The sequence continues at coordinate 29,221,593 of CM029023.1, read as the reverse complement.
ATTATAACACCCGCAATATTTCTCAAAAACCCTGATTTGATTTTTAATACCTCCATTCCGATAAAAATACTGATAAAACAACTCAACATTAACTCCTTCATTTTTAACCACAAAAATATATCCCTCATTTATATCCACATAAAATAAATATTTCCTTATCATATGAATCAGTAATTAATTATTCACAAATAATATTACAGAATCACATTTATGACAACCAGGCCGTTCCCAAGAAAGAGGGGGCTTTCCAATAAGGATTTCTCCTTACTGGCGCGCAATTAGATGACCAAACCTCTCCTTAGACAGAACTTTCTAGACATTGCCAATAATGTTATCTAATAATATTATTCAAATAATATGAATTATTGATCTGATAATGGAAAATACTGTGCAGCAACAATTATTGAAACAACAATAATATAAAATATCAATGCAACAATTATTGAATCAATAAAATAAAATATTGAACAATAACTACTGTAACACTTATTGAGTAGTGCCTTCTTACGTAAGAATTAATAATTGGTGCAATACCGCGTGCTACTGTATTTTAACCACCGGGTATTCTAACAGTATTAACGGTAACAACTACGCCGTTATTTATACTTGTCGTTTTCTTCATCCAATCGCTTTCCGTTATGGGGCCCACACAAGGCTGCGCCGTCGTACGAATATTCCCCGACAGCAAGAATATTCCACGACCAAACGAATATTCCCCGACAAAATGAATATTTTATAACCACTTGCTTATTTTGCAAAATTTACACATTTTACCCATAACCAAAGTATTATATCAAATTAGCCCCTTATTATTCACAATAATATTTAGAGAAAATTTAATTTTATTCATTAATAAGTTGGGGTCTTACAGTTTTAGCATGAGATATTTGTTAAAAGTTTGACATATTTTTCTTTGAAACTATAATTATTTTCTCTGATAAAATATTAATTCAAATATATTATTATAATATTACATTATAATGTGATAATATAATAGTATAATTTTATAATTTAAATGGTAATATTATTATAATATTATATAATTTCCAGCATGTGAATAAAAGTGGAGTGAAGGTTAGCATTTTGATTTTGAATTCTTTCTTTTCAAAAAAAATTCGTGCACTTCTCTCATGCACATTCCCCCCCCCCCCAAAGTGGAGGCTTGAAACCTTCTCCTGCAAAGTGATGCTTTCCAAATTAGTGGGCCTTCAACTAATAAAATGTGAGTTAGGCATGAAAGTAGGTAGCAGAAATTAGGCAGGATTGTTTAAATTTTCCTCTGTGCTGCACCATAAAAGGGGAGGTAACCCTCCATCCTAAACACACCAAAAATACAAATGTTTATACTATAATATTATGAGTATTTCTTTTGAGTATAAGAATACTTTGAGTGTATATTATAGTACAAGATTTTCTCAGGATAATATCCGTTATACCAGTTAGATCTAGTTTTCTACTAAGGTAAATGATGTTATTTTCTTTCAATACTAATAAGGGATGTCATTTTCTTTCATACTCCATAGTATGTATGTGATATTATTTCATTTCATATTCTTAAAGTTAAACTAATTATGGTAAGTATTTCTTCTATAATTCTTGAAATGATTAAAAATTCTTTGAGGGTTGCGCTTCATGTAATATCATATCACTGGAATATTGATTTAAACTTTCTTATTAAATTTTAATATTTTCATTTCGGGGTACTATTCATCCGTGTTACTATTCATACCGAAGTACTATTTCTACATGAAAACTATTCATCTGGGGTACTATTCATGCCAGAGTACTATTCATGTCGGAGTACTATTCACGACGAAATTTAGTTTTTTTTCTTTGTCCAAATTATCTTTGAAATATGAATCTTAAATATTATTTTTGAATTTTACTCCATAATTGGTGATCATGTTGATAATTTGGACATTCTTGAACTCTGGATAAATTAAATTATAAATCTCTAATATTTATCATTGATCTCACTTGATTCATTCTTTATATTATTGTCATCATCATCATGCTTATATTATGGTGAAAGTCATCTTGGCCCATAGTGCAAAAATGGACTGTTGATTGGTATGATTATGACTAGGAATTATGTATTGGTATAATCACGACCTTTAATGTTACAGATAAATGTTTGTGTTGAAAGTCCTCTTTGGCCCGTAGTGCATAGATGGACATGTGTTTGGCATGATCATGACCACTGGTGATACACACGAATATATTTGCCCCGTAGTGCATAGATAATTCGTTGGTTTGAAACCATTATTGATTGGTGTTACATAGATAAAATATTGATGATGAACTTTTAAATCTTAGAGGATAGTAGACATCATGCTCTACTTGACTCATCTAATGGATTGTTATTTCCGCTACAGTTGTTGATCTAAAATTTATTGTCCATTATATTTTATCTGATTTATCATTGTTGAAGGCTAAAGATAATTTATTCATCATTATCTTAGTCATAATATTCTTTATTGGGCTAGTTGAGCTCACCCTTTTCCTTTTTGTTCTATTGTTCTTCTCAGAAAATGAAAGTGTAGCTGGAACTAGTCGGGGAGTGGAGTAATGGTCCAAGATAATTACTATAGAAGTCTTCACTATGTTGTGAAATAGTGTGAGAATAACTATAATAAAGACTTAATTTGAGTTTTGATATTGTCGTATTATGTACGATGTAATATTTATATTCAAACTCACAGTATGTGTGGTCGTATTTTGAACGACATTTTAATAGTTGTAAATAAGAAAGTTTGTATTGGAATTTTGTAATATATATTTTGCGACTCAAAATGGGTTGTGTAGACCTATTTTGGGGTGTCATAATGAGGATATAGACATAACTAATCATAAAACCCCAAAAGAAGTTCAAGTACCTGAAAACTAGGAGTGAGCAAAAAATGGATAAAACCGAATTACCGAACCGAACCGAATTATTTCAATTTTTTGGTTTTTTTAGAATTTTGGTTATATCCAAATTATTATTCAATGATGTGGATAATTTGTGGTCGTGATACTAAAGAATATCCTTGGCCGTAGTACAGGGGTGATTCGATGATGTGGATTATTTATTAAGCTGAGTCTCAGCGATAAACTTGATGAAAACCTTTTAAATCATAGAAGATAATAGATTTTATGTTCTATTTGACTCTTCTAATGGATTGCTTGTTCTGCTGCAGTTAAACTTGTGGTCATTTATATTCTATCAGTTTAACATTGTTGAAGGCTAATGATAACTTATTCTGCATTATCTTAGTCATAATATTTCTTACTGGGCTAGTTGAGCTCACCCTTTTACTTTCATTGTTCTCTTCAGGAAATGAGAACGTAGCCGAGACTAGTCGGGGAACGGAGTGACAGTCCAGATATTTGCATTAGTAGTCCTCATTATTCTATGAAATAGTGTAATAATAAATGTATTGAGGACTCCATTTGAGTTTGAATACTATCTAGAAGACAATATTCGTATTAAAACTCTCAGTTTATGTTTTGTCGTATTTTACACGACAGTTGTATTACTAAGTTGTATTTGAATTTTGTACCATGTATTTGGCGACTCAAGATGGGTGATGTATACCTATTTTGGGGCGTCACAATAACTGAGTGACTTCTCACGTAAGCATCAATAATCAATACCGTGTGCTACTATACAACCACGCGTATTACTGTACTTTTACCACTGGGTAGTTCAACGGTAAAATTTTTGTCGTTATTTATAAAAAGATAATTCTGTCGTTTTCTAACTACGACAATACTTTCGTTGTGGGGTCCACCAATGATTGTACCGTCGTACGAATATTCCCTGTTAAAACGAATATTCCCCGACCAATCGAATATTATATAATCACTTGTTTACTTTGCAAAATTTGTAAATAATACCCACAACTATATCATTATATCAAATCCACACCATAATATTCAAAAATATATTTCGAGAAAAATTAATCTTTATTCATAAAAGTTGGGGTCTTACAGTAAAAGTATTGATATAACTCAATACAGAGGTATGATAGGCTCTCTTTTATATCTAATTGCCAGTAACTAGATATAATGTTTGCAACATGCATTTGTGCTAGATTTCAGGTTAATCCTATAGAATCACATTTAACTGCTGTAAAGAGGATTTTCAGGTATCTCAAGGGTACACCTCACTTGGGGCTTTGGTATCCCAAGGAGTCCTCATTTGAACTAACAGGATACACAGATGCTAATTTTGCAGGCTGCAAAATAGATAGAAAGAGTACCAGTAGCACCTGTCAATTGCTAGGAAACAGACTTGTGTCCTGGTTTAGCAAGAAGCAAAACTCAGTATCAACTTCAACTGCAGAAGCTGAATACATTGCTGCTGGCAGCTGCTGTGCTCAGATCCTATGGATGAAAAATCAGCTAGCAGATTATGGGTTTGAATTCAATAACTCATAATCCTGTCATGCATTCTAGGACTAAGCATATAGAAATAATGTATCACTTCATTAGGGATCATGTGCAAAATGGAACTATATCTTTACAATATATCCCTACTGAAAATCAACTTGCTGATGTCTTTACAAAGCCTCTAGATGAATCCATGTTCAACAAGTTAATAAGTGAGCTAGGCATGCTTAACTTACAACCATGAAAAATATGCTCTAGTTTGTGCTAACCATACAGATATAAAGGTTGTGTTCGAAATCATAGACATGATCAAAGAAAGTCTACGATCGTAGAGCTGTAGTGACATGAAAGACAACGATCGCAGTGCAGACTCAACGATGGTAGAGCCCCATCGACAAAACAAAGGAGCATCGTGTGATGATAAAGTTTAAAACAAAGCAATCTCTCTGATAAGCGCCTTAGGAACAAACCTAACCCTTGATTCACTCTATGAGGTTGGCCCTTCCTGAGTTACCTTAAACCGAGAAGAATTCCAAGTCAAAAGTTCATCACAAGGACTCGGTCAGACTCAACGATCGTAGTTCAGACACGACGATTGCTGAGCAGACACGACGAATGATGAGCAGACACGACAATCACAGTTCAGACTCGACGATTGCAGTTCAGACACGACGATTGCTGAGCAGACACAATGATTGTAGTTCAAACACAACGATTGCAGAGCATACTCGACGAATGCAAAGCAAACTCAACAATCACAAAGGCAACCTCAACGATCGTAGTCCTTCCTAAGGACACATTAGCTCAGAAGAAGCTAAAGGCAAATCAGTACAATCCTCCTCAGTCAGATTCGTAGAGCCAAGCAGAATTCGACACCTACCCCACTAAGCAAAATGGAGAGAGGGAAGTTACAAGTACAATTTAAAAATGCCTTTTTGAAATCAGAAGTTCAAAAAGCTTATCTCTCCTTTTCCCTCTACAAACAGAAACCCTAACCCTTAAGAAAGTTCAGACAATCATACTCCTTGCAAAGAAATCAATGGCAGCCTCCAACGTCGTCTCTGGCTACAGACTCTGTTTCGACGAGTTCAAAACAGTTGAACCTAAATTTCACGAAACTCTGTCATTGATAAAGAAGGCTGGTCTCGAAGAAGCCCTGGGTACGAGCACCTGGATCTACCCGAAGCTCATAAAGGAGTTTTACAGGAATGGGGCATTCGAAAATAACATCATCACCACGACGGTCAAGAACGTGGAAATCAAACTCAGAACTGAGGATATCAACCTAGCCCTAGGCTTCAAATCTGAAGGGTTCTCGTTCATAGATGGCATTGACTTCCATGAAGGCCTAAAGAAGATGCATCACAAGAAATTCCCCACTGTCAAAGGATACAAGAAAAAGGAGTTTCCTCAGAGGTATGAATTTTTGGCCGATATTGTTAGGAAGTGTATATGTTGCAAGAGCTCCGACCACGATTCTGTAAATGAGGTTCAACTCAAGCTCATGACTACCATAAGTTGTGGAATACAACTTAACTATGGAGCTCTACTGCTTGAATGGATTGGGAAATGGATCACCAGCTCGAAGAAGACAAAGCGCTCTCAAAAGATGCTCTATGGGCGATTTATAAGCATCATCCTACAATATGCTCTGGGTGATAAGATTGTGGACAATGAAGGAGAGTCCATCAATCCAAACAGACGGATGACCCAACAGCTATTTGAGAACTGGAAAAGGAATCCGGCAGAGAATGTACGCATGATGTCAGAGTCCAGTGGAAGAACTGGTGATATAAAGGAATCAGGGATTCCAGAAAACATGTTAGTCGTCAAAGAGACTGAATAAGAAGAGGAAGAGACCAACAAGGAAGGACCCTCTACCATGGTCAGAAAAAGCAAGGGCAATAGGAAGCTAAAAGCTCGAATGGCAGAAGAACCTCAAGGGTCTACCACTAATATACCTGTAGAGTCTCTGACATTGAGACTCTGAGGATCCTAAGAAGAAAAGAACAGCAGGCTGAGGCAGATGAAGACAGAGCTACCATATCACAGCTGCTAAAGAAGAACAAAATCAGTCACAAGTCCAAGAAGCAATCTGTCTCTTCGATCGTAGAGTCTCTACCGATCGTAGAGACCAGACTGAACACCTCGAGTAAGGAAGTTGCTGCACTAGATGTCCTGGCTGATTAACAGGACAAAACAGAAGCTGAAGAAAGTCCTAAGGCTGTGGCTAAGCCTAGAAAACCAAGATGAAAATTGGTTAAAAATTACATCCTTGTCAATGAAGGAGTACTCAAAGAGGAAGACAAAAAGCTGGCTGCTGAAAAGGATCTATCCAAAGAAAGCCAAAAGGACATAACTCAAGCTGAGGGGGAGATACCTGAAGTTCTCACCCTAGAAAATGCTCCAGCTGAGGGGGAGCTACTAGTCCTACAGATGGATGATCAAGTTGAGGGGGAGCCTCATGATATCTCCATGACAGAAGAAGCTGTTCCTGCAGAAAATGAGGGAGAACCAAAGCAAGAACAAAATGAAGTCATTGATATAGTAGAATCCTTGAACAAAGACAAAGAAGAGGACGAAGACGATGAAGTCGAGATCATAGTTGTAGGCTGCAATGGGTATAGAAAAGCTAACTACGAGCAGCTGTTCTCCTATCTACCCATAATGCCCTTTCATCAAGCTCAAATTATAAACTCCAGGAATCACATGTTTTGAAGCTTCAAAGAATATCCAGCCATCTCTGTGCTAGTTCATGGATTCCCAGGCAACTTCAACTTTGCCAGACAGCTGATCACAAATGATCCCTCTTCAAGAATGGTGCATGAGGTATTATCTATATCAATCTTGTTCAGAGTTAATCACTATCCACTATCTTTCTTCAGCCAGTTTTATGAATTTCCAAGCTGGTTGAAAGTAGTCCTAAATCCACGAAGTCAATTCCTAGTTACAGAATCCCAAAATTCTGTAACTGATGAACCAAATATGCCAAACTTTATATTGATCCCAACTCCCATCATATTTATGATTACTGACTCTAGCCCCATCATAGAGTCCCGAGCTCAAATCGTAGAGCCACCTACTCCAGACATCCAAAAACAGGCCCCTCCATCAGACATTCCCTCTTCCTCCACAAATGAATGCTTCAACCTTGATCTTGCCCTCTACCCCTTGCAAGATCAAAACAAGGATACACCCCCTCCTCCACACTTTCCACAACTCAGTGAACTTCTCTCAGATCTGCCCACCAAATCTGAGTTATCCGAAGTGTCAAAGAAAGTGATTAAGGATATAGATGACAATCTTGAAGCTCACACAGAACTCATTCAACTAAGACTGACTAAGATGATCACGGCTGCCAATGCTCTCCCCAGCACCCTAAGCTCTAAGCTTACAAAGAAGCTCAGGGAAATTATAAAAGAAATGATGAAGAGCATAAATGACCGAAATCAGATACACTTTCAAGCAACTAAAAGACATCGGGATGCCGTTCTTATCTTACAAACGACTCAAGAGACTCAGAACAAGCTTATGTTAGAAAGCATTATCAATCTGCAAACTTCCGTAAAAGAATTCCAAAAATTTTACGTAAACCAAAGCCAGCAGACTGACAATGTTCTAGCCGTCCTTAAAAAATAGGGAAGCTCGATCTGATGCTCTGATAAAAAAGAATCGAGAGGACATTGCCCAAACCCAAAGCCAACTCAACGAGCTCGTCCAAGGAGTAGCTCGCCTATCCGAAGACATTCAAACCCTTGATGCTGACATAAAGGGGGGGGAATTAAGGGAAAGGAGTTCAAGGCAAGGGCAGAGGCAGAGGACAATTCCAAACTCAATCTTCAAGGATTCCTCCTTCAAGGCAATTCCACCAACAGACTCCACGATCCAGCCATCAAACTCAACGATCTGATCAGCAGGAAGTTATAATGTATCAACCAATAAGGAGTCTAGGGCCAACTACCAGCTCACAAAATGTGACCACCATAGGCCTAAGAATGTCAATTGGAGATCCTGCATTCATGAATAGGCATGATCACAATCCTAGGCTAAGCCCAAGTGAGCTGGAAGATCTAGCCAGAAGAGAAGAAGCCAGTAGGAAAAGAAGAGCTGAGGAGTATGCCAATCCTCCACGCAAAAGATCAAAAAAATAGAGATAAGTTGAAACTTAAATTCTTATTGATGTAAAGCTTAACTGTAATATCTATTCTTCAAACATCAATAAATTCATGCTTATTCTCTAGAAATTTTAGCTGCTCACTGAAATATTAAGTCATGTTTACTTTCCTGCAAATGCATCTAGAAACTAATAATCATAACAACAAATCTCCTTGGTTACGTCAACATCAAATAGGGGGAGATTGTTGGGAAAGAGCTTATGTTGATTTGATGTTTAAAATAAATGCTCATGATTATATGTAAAGTCCTTTAAGAAATATATGTACAAGGACTTAGTGATAGATCAAATTTGTTAGGTTGATCTAAGCTTTAAATGTATAGATAAAGAGATCAAAGATGTTAGGTTGACCTACATCTTGAAGTGTAATAGATAGGCCTCAACAAGGATCGCAGTCTATCGAGCTGATTAAGAGAATGCAGAAGCCAAGGTAGGATTGTAGAGCTTCGAAGATCGTAGTGTATCTGCCTTGAAGGACCTCTCCAGGAATCATAGAGTGGTCCAGACGTTTGTCGAAGCTAACTCAAAGATCGTAGTGTGCTCTCGTGAACGTAGAGTCTGCAAGTAAAGATCGTAGTGTGCATGACCTTGAGAGAAATTGTAGAGTTCTCATCAGACCAAGCACCAAGGTGACAAGATACCACGATATGGATCGTAGAGTATCATCTGCCTTGTGTCAAAAGCTTCGAGCCCTACCTTTTGTTTGGAGACAAATTCCAACAAATGTGGAATGAGTTTTAAACGTTGAAGTCCTCACCAGTCCCAACAACACAAAAGATATCCTTAGTATACAACAAAAGGAACGTATTCAATAAGCTAAGGAAAGGACCATAGGACAGAGGAAAACACCTTTTTAGGTGTTAGGTGAGAAAGCAGTCTGTTGTGTTAGTGGGCCAGAATGCAATTCAGGAGATGTGCAGAAAAGTCTCCATCGAAGTTTAGAAATGTCAAATGTATTTAATGCTTCAACAAATGGCTTCAACGGATAGATTTCAAGGATCACATATATGCAGAACATATGCAGATGAGAAATCTAAGCAAGCATTGAACAAAACGCACAAGAACACTCAACGCTCAACTCTACGATCTGAGAAATAGAGAAAGCTTGCTCAGTTATTCAGTTCTTTCGAACAAGTGCTTAACAGCAACTGAGTAGCACCAACCAAGAACTCAACAACTACCAATCAACTGAAGTAAGAGTTCCAAGTCAGAAGGACTTGAAGAGTTCTAAGTGAACTATGAAGAACTAAGTCGACTGGACTTGAAGAGTTCAAGAGTGAACTAAGAAGTGTCTAGACTGCTGGTCTAGAAGGAATCTGTGAGATTCAGAAAGTGTAAAAGACATCCTTAGCGGATTTCCTACCCGAGGAGTAGAAGAGTGGACTAGGAGCTTTAAGTGCTCTTAACCACTTAAAACTGATGTGTCTATTATATTCTTGCTATAACTGCTATATCTGTCATAACTGCTATAACTGCCTCACTCTCATTAATTCACTATATCTTAAGGGAGATTAAAACAAATATTAATTCCGCTGTGTTTTAATCATTATCAGCTAACAAGTTAAAACGAAAAAAATTTAAATATCTATTCAACCCCCCTTCTAGATAACTATTGTGCCTCTGGGAAATAATAGTATTTTTTTCCTTCTATGGGAATTAAATTAGGCAAGTCGATTGTCTGTCGACTCTGTCCCTAATTTCTTACCCTGATGGCATATTTTTGGTAGTGCTTTTTCCCTTCTATGGTTTTTGTCTGCATTTTGATTCACGTTTGTTGTGATTTTTAAGTGGAAGAATGAAATGAGTAAAGAAAAGTTCAAGTGAGATACTTGTAGGAGTATTTGTTTTGGAGTTTTGGTGGTTGTTGACTTGTTGGTTGGTTTCCATCTGAACTAACTGTAAAAACTAAAAACCCTCAGCCCAAGTTTATAACCATGTTTCTTCGTGATCTTAAACTCTTAAAAATGAGGCAGCCCAAGTTTTATCAAGATATTGGAGTTAGTTTGATACAACCTTATCAGAAGTTAAATAAAATGAAATTTGAGATATCCTTATCTTGATCTTACAATTGGACAAGAATGAGTGTAGTCAATGTACTTTATGAGGTTTAATAACCTTAATTATTAATCATATTTGATCACATGAAGTGCTGATGATGTGATGTTTCTAGCTGAACCAAAAGGGGTGGGAGAAATGGAGAAATAACTTTGCCTTGCTTGTATGTGTCTGTAATTTGATGCATTTATATGTCATTGTGATCAAGAATAAATGTATACCTTTTGTTTCAAAATTACACCTATGTTGATAGTTAATAGTGATTGACATAATAATTTGATTTGTTTGACATTTGTAGATGATGTCAAGAAGTATTTTAAATGATTTGCACATGGTGGATGATACGGACGAGCCTAACCTTGATGACCTTGATCCAATTGGACATAGGAAAAAGACAAACGACAGTGTTCCCACCAATATAGAGCCCGGGTCAAAAGAAACCACGACAAGTACAAAAACTACGGGACACTCGAAAAGTGTAAAGATGCCAAGAAAAAGGATGGCACCTAGATCCAAGGTGTGGACTGAGGGGCACTTCATTCCCGTTAAAGATAAGGATGGTAATGTCATCAAAGGTAAGTGTACTTATTATAAAAAAGAATTAGTTGTTGATTCATCTTCAAATGGCACTACTTCTTTAAGAAATCACTTTAGAAGTTGTAAAAAAAATCCTATCAACATAGACAAAGCTCAACCCCAACTTGTAGGGATTAAAAAGGGTAAGGGAGAGGGAGGGGCATGTGAGGGTATACTCACTTCTTTGAGGTTTGACCAAGAAGCGGTTAGGGCAGCCGTAGTTCACCATTGTAGATGAACTTCCTTTCAAACATGTTGAGAAGGATGGTTTTAAAAGACTTATGCAAGTTGCTTGTCCTAGGTTTCAATTGCCTTCACGTTTTACATTTGCTACAGATTGTATTCATTTGTATGAGAATGAGAAGAGTAAGTTGAAAACAATCCTTAGAAAACATTGTGAACGTGTTAGCCTCACAACTAACTCTTGGACTTCTAATCAACACTTGAATTATATGTGTGTTACTGCTCATTTAATTGATGAAAACTGGAAATTGCATAAGAAAATCTTGAATTTTCGAACCATCATAAGTTATAAGGGGAAGGACATTGGGGAAATGGTTGAGTCTTGTCTAAAAGAGTGGGGACTTTCTAAAGTTATGACACTCACTGTAGATAATGCTAGCTCAAATGATACTGCGGCTGCTTACTTGAGAGATAGATGTCAAATACTGGAAAACCAATGTCTTAGGTGGTAAATTCATTCACATGAGATGTATAGCTCACATTATTCATCTTGTTGTGAAAGATGGGTTGAAGTTGATTGAGAAATCTGTTGAGACATTTAGGCGTGCAGTGAAGTATGCAAAACAATCCCCGGCTAGGGTCAAGTCATTTAAGGACTGCATTGAGTATTGTGGTCTTGAAGATAAGAAAGGCTTAAGTCTAGATTGCCCAACTAGATGGAACTCAACTTACTTGATGTTAAGTTCAGCCTTAAAATACAAGGAAGCTTTTGATCGATTTGGGTATGAAGATCGTGGCTTTGAAAAAGAGATGGGGGGCAAAAATATTCCAACGAACTTGGATTGGAATAGGGCTAAATTGTTTGTTAGATTCTTAGAACATTTTTATAATCTCACTATGCATATTTTGGGCTCATCTTATGTCACATCAAATAATGTATTTCTTGAAATATGTGACACTTATATTATTTTGAATGACTGGGAAAGAATCAATGATATAGAATTGCAAAAAATGGCCAAGGTAATGAAAATAAAAAATGACAAGTATTGGGAAAATGTTACAAAAATAAATATGTTGTTATATATTCCCGTTGTGCTTGATCCTCGGTATAAGTTGAGTTTTGTTCAATTTGGTTTAGAAAGAATGTATGAAAATGGTGCAATTGAAGTTAAAAATCCTTTGGATGGTTTGGAAATAGATCTTTATTTTTATATTAATAATGAATATAGGGATTTAGAATATCAATCAAGTAATAAGGCCACTGGGATGGAAATTGTCGATGGTGTGAAGAGATCAATGGAAGATTTGTTTGATGAGTACAGGAAAAAGTATTCAACTCAAGAAAGTGGAAAATCAAGTTTAAGTAACATGTCAATGTCATCCCAAGGTTCTAGTTCAATGGAATCCCATAATACAAATAGAATTACAGAAGAGTTCAAAAAGCGTCGGACCGGAGTTATACTTGGAGACAAATCTGAATTGGACAAGTATTTAAGTGAAGATGTGAAAGAAGTTGATGAGACTTTCGATATTTTGGGGTGGTGGAAAGTTAATAGTGAAAGATTCCCTATCATTGCACGTATTGCCCGTGATGTGTTGGCTATTCCCATTTCTACCATTGCATCAGAGTCCGCATTTAGCACGGGGGGATGCATTCTTGATGCATTTAGGAGTTCATTGTCTCCTAATATGGTAGAAGCTCTCATATGTTCTCAAGATTGGATTAAAGTGAAGAATCATATTGATGTGGAGGAAGATATCGACTTTGCCGATAAATTTGAGTGTGGTAATAATTATTGTTTATTTTATTGAACTAATAAAACAATTGTTTGTTGAAAATAATGTGTTTAATTATATTTTTCAATTTTCAGCAATATCCAACTTGCTTGTTACTAATGATGCCAATGTTTCCGTGACTCAACTTGATTAATGAGGTAAATTCGTCTCTCGATTCATCTTTGTAATTTAATTTTTATGACCATATGTTATATGCCAACTGAAATATAATGCAGTGGGAGATGAGTTTGGTTAATTATTTTTCTTTACATGCATCTTTGTTTTATTTTTACTAATAATACACGACCTGATGTAACATTCTCTGTGAATTTACTAGTGTCGACGTCGGGATTTTTAGTTTTCCCTTTTCGTTACTTGTTCTTTGGTGTTCTCATGTTAGGTGAGATTTGTTTGAAAAAATAAGTGAAAAAGGTTCGACATGTATAATGTCGACGATGGACTGTTAAGAGTCGCCAGTTAGTTTTTTAAATGGTTGTACCAACACAACTGCGAAAAGGTTTGCACATTGACCCAGTGATGTGACACTGCTAAACTGGTCGATGAAACCGAGATTCATTTAGGGTCCGGAGACTTGATTATGCGGGGGAAGGTGTTAGGCACCCCCCGACATCCGTGTTACCACAGTGACCGCCTCTTTTCAAAAAATTATTATCTGAATGTGTGTGTGTGTGTGTGTGTGTGTCAATGTGCTGTTATTTGGAAGTGGTGCGAGGCCTCGTTCGCACCTATATACACATGGTTTGAATTTATGTAAAAATTCAATTCTTAGCAAGATATGGCAGTGATGTTTTATAAAAGAGATTTTTCAAACCCTTGTGCTCAATAGTAATTGAGACCTTTTACACTTTCATTTTATTAAGTGTTCGGCTTGATTGATTTTATTTCCGAGATGCGAAGCATCTATAAGAAAATAATGTACAAAATAATGCCGATTTCCTTATGGGTATGAAAACCATCTGAGAAAATTCAAAAACTATAGATAAATTTACAAGCTACTTACAGCTGAAAATGTCCATCACGGGAACCGAATCTAGATCCAATAAGCTGAATCTGTGATCACATGATTCCTAGGCTCACATGATGCCGCAATTTGTATGAAAGCAGTAAGCAGGTATATATATAAAAGCTGTAAATATATATATATATATATATATATATATATATATATATATATATATATATATATATATATATATATATATATACAGACATGATCAGCCGCCACGAAGCACCTCCACGGGGGATCAAAAAATGTTAATAAAGCTGTAAAAGCCATCAACCGTCATGAAAGAGACTCCAGACGAGACGAAATGTATATAAAGTTGTACAAGCGATCAACTGCCACGAAGTAAACTCCAGGCATGACGAAACGTAAAGAAAGCTGTAAAAGTGATCAACCACCACAAAGTAAATTCAGGTGGGACGAAATATATATATATATATATATATATATATATATATATATATATATATATATATATAAAAGCGAGTAAACGCTCCGGATGTAAAATCCAGGCTCATCGAACAAAGTCTGACACACAGTTTATATATATATATATATATATATATATATATATATATACACAAAAGCAAATAAACACTCCAGACCGAAGTCTAGGCTCAATCGAGGCATAACATGATAATGTTAGTCCATATGTATATATATATATATATATATATATGTATATACAAACTGAAATAAAACCACGGACCGAAGTCCGGGCAAACACACGCAACACGACTCTCAACGTGTAGAAGGGTGTGTGTAAAGATGAAGAGAAATGCTTTAAAGTGTGTGAGAAGGCTTATAGTGGGCTGCCAAGAAAGACTTCTATATCTTTAAAGGGATGAATAATCGGCTTCCGCCGGTACAAAAGTAGCTATATGTGAGCTCACAAGTGTTTAAAATGAGAAAGCACTCAATATAGAGATAGTACGGAGCAAATTTGATAGGGCTTCCTCGCCATTTTTTCTTCTTCAAATGGCCACCCCAAGTCCTCTATTTATAGAGGGGGGAGCCACAGGTGTACCTGCGACTAGGCAGCAGGTGTACATGAGGCTACCCGGGTTGCCCCGGGTTTTGTAGGTCACGTCGTCTCATAGTACGTGCACGTGGGCACTGTAATGTTCGCTCGAACTTTCAAAATTGCAATCTGGGCATCTGACTGAGGTATATAGGAACTATTTCGGACCATCGTTGTCGAGAGTTTCATAATGGCATGGGATTAGAGGTTGTACGAAGTCAGGAAGATGGGAAGGTGCCCTTCGGTCTTCAAGCTTCAAATTCCATCCGTTACCTTGCGTAATAGTCACTCGGGATTGGGTTTCCTTGATTCTTGTAGGACATTGTTTCGTAAAAATGTATGTATGAAATGTTGAGACGACGCGATGTGGCATTAAGTTGGCGAGATGACGACTTTGCCCCTCACCGGGGTTATCGCCGGTTTGGTCTGATAAAGGAGACGTTGCTCAGAGTTATCGCTGAGATTGAACTGCTGCAAGTGTTGAAGGTCCTCAGTGTCATCTCTGAGGTGTGCATGTTTTCCCGGTGTTATCTCCAGGTCTTGTACTAAGTGCCGAGGTTGAAGCTGATTGCATATTTGAAACAAGCATTTCCGGGGTTATCGCCGGAACTGCATTCCTTGGGATTATCGCCAAGGTTGGTGGCTACTACTCCCAGTGTTGGGGTTGAGACTGGATACCTCGGGGTTATCTTTGAGATTAATCGGTCTTCTCCGGTGGAATTTCCGGTATTAGAACTGCATGCATCGGGGTTATCTCTGAGGTTGGAACTGTTACTCCTGGTGTGTGTTCCGGGGTTGAGACTGAACTTCCGATAGTATCCGGTCTTGACGTGAACTGTGACGCCCCCAAAATCGGTATACATCACCTATTCTGAGTCGCCAAATACATGGTACAAAATTCAAATACAACTTAATTATACAACAGTCGTGTAAAATACGACTAAACATATGCTGTGAGTTTTAATACAAATATTGTCATCTAGCTAATATACAAACTCAATGGGGTCCTCATTACATTTATTATCACAATATTCATAGAATAGTGAGGACTACTAATGCTATTATCTGGACCATCACTCTATTCTCCGACTAGTCCCTGCTACGTTCTCATTTCCTGAAGAGAACAATGAAAGCAAAAGGGTGAGCTCAACTAGCCCAATAAGAAATATTATGACTAAGATAATGCAGAATAAATTATCATTAGCTTTCAACAGTGTTAAATTGATAAAATATAACAAACATTAAGTTTAACTGCAGCGGAAAAAGTAATCCATTAGAAGAGTCAAGTAGAGAATAAAATCTACTATCTTCTATGATTTAAAAGGTTTTTCATGACTTTTATCGCTGAGACTCAGCTTAATAAATAATCCACATCATCCCTGCACTACGGCCAAGGATATTCATTAGTATCACAACCACAAATTATCCATGCACCACAGCTAAGCATATTCGTGTATTCATCAATGGTCATGATCATGCCAACAACTGTCCATCAATGCACTACGGGTCAATGAGGACTTTTTCCACATCCTTTGAACATTACGGTCATGATTACACCGAATAATCCCTGGTCATAATCATACCAAGTCCATCTATGCACTACAGGCCACAGATGACTTTCAACATAATATAAACATGAGGATGATGACAATGATATAAGAATTCAATAAAACAAGTTCAAGAATTAATTTATCCAGGAACCAATAATGTCCAAATTGTCAACATGATACTTCTTTGTAGAGTAACACTCAAGAATGCTCAGAAGAATATTTTCATAAAAAGATACTGGATGAAGCACAAATATCAAGGATATTCCACTAATTTCATGGAGTATAGAAGTCAAAACTTTAACCAACTGAGTATAATAACGAATGGAATAACAAAAGTAATCACCATGCATGTGGTACTTCGCATAGACAGGTTATTCCAACAGAATAATAAGTAACGGAACCAGGTCAGGCGAAATTCGCACCGACAAGATGTTCCAACAGAATAATAAAGACGGAACCAGGTCCGGCCAGACAAGATATTGCAACAGAATAATAATAAAGACGGAACCAGATTCGGCGTAAAACGCACAGACAGGATATTCCAACAAAATAATAATAAAGACGGAATAATAGAAGAATGTCACCAAGTATAGGGTAGTCCGCGTATACTGGTTATTCCAGCAGAATAATAAAGAATGGAATAACTGAAGTTCTCTTCATGAATACAAAAGAAATAATACCCCTTACCGTAAAAGAAACTGGATATAGAAAAAGAAAGTTAGCAGACTTCTCTTCTTCTTTCTCTCTATAATTTTCTCTCTCTAGAGTTTCAGTGAATTCGTAAGAAATAATGAAAGAATGAGCTTCTATGTATAGGAGAATGGAGAGGCACTGTGTAAGAATTTTTCTCACGGACGCTTAACAAATTGTCTGATAATTCACGGGTTGATTCTAATCAATTCACGAATGACTACTCATCAAATAAAACCAAAACTAAAACAAAATATAATATAATATATATATATATATATATATATATATATATATATATATATATATATATATATATATATATTCAATACATGCCTTACACGTCACTTTTCCACCACATACTCCAAAATCAACATCCACTCAATACACCAAAATTCAACATCCCCCAAGACTTTTGTTTCCACTATAATCTCCCACATGTGACATTATATATATATATACATATAACCACAAGTTGATTGAAAAAAAATAAACCACTTGACAACATCATTTCCCCACCATTTCAATTCATGCCATATATATATATATATATATATATATATATATATATATATATATATATATATATATATATTCCACCCACCACACACAATACAAACTTATATATATAAAATTCCTCAATATTTTTAACAACATTTATCATTAATATTATAATTCATAATATTAATCGACCAGGTCGTTCCCAGGAAAGAGGGGGCTTTCCAATAAAGATTTCTCCCTATTGGCGAGCAATTAGGTGACCAAACCTCTGCTTGACAGAACTTCTAGACATCGTTAATATTGCAAATAATAATATTAATAACTTTGTCATCTCAATTATTGATTATAAAATATTGACAATAATTGAATCAAATAACGTGAGATACTATACAGCAATTACTGTAACAATAATTGAACAAAACTGAGTGACTTCTCACGTAAGCATCAATAATCAATACCGTGTGATACTGTGCAACTACGCGTATTACTGTACTTTTAACACCGGGTGTTTCAACAGTTAACGGTAAAACTTCTGCCGTTATTTTCATAAAGTATTTTTGTCATTTTCTCAATCCGACAATAATTCCGTTGTGGGGTCTACCAATGATTGTGCCGTTGTACGAATATTCCCTGTTAAAACGAATATTTCCCGACCAATTGAATATTATATAACAACTTGCGTAATTTGCAAAATTTAAAAATATTACCCACAATTATAACATTATATTAAATTCATTCCATAATATTCAAAAATAATATTTATAGAAAATTCATCTTTATTCATAAAAGTTGGGGTCTTACAACCTCCCCTTCTTATGAAATTTCGCCCTCGAAATTAGGATACATACCTGGTATGTCGAAGAGGTAAGGATACCTTGATTTTATTTCAGATTCTAACTCCCAAGTCATTTTCTTAACATCGTGGTTTCTCCACAAAACTTTGACTTGAGGTTTAAATTTGGAGCGTAGAATATGTTCCTTCTTATCCAAGATTTGAACAGGAACCTCTTCAGACGTCAAATCTTCCGCTATTTCGTCCAGTTCTAACTCAATAATGTGGTTCGGGTCTTCTACATATTTACGTAATATGGATATGTGAAAAACGTTATGAACACGAGACATACTTGGCGGTAAAACGAGTCTATAGGCCACAGTTCTTACTCGATCGAGGATTAAAAATGGGTCGATGAATCGAGGATTGAGTTTTTCTCCTTTTCCAAATCTCGTAGCTCCTTTTCATGGAGCAACATGTAACAACACATGGTCTCCTATATCGAATTTCACGTTCTTTCGATGAAGATCAGCATAACTCTTTTGTCGATCTTGTGAGGTTTTTATACGTTGTCGGATCGTTTGAATCTTTTTTATAGTCATACGTACCAACTCCGGTCCCAACAACGTTGCTTCACCCACCTCATCCCAGCATACTGGAGAACGACACTTTCTTCCATACAACGCCTCAAATGGAGCCATGCCAATACTTGCTTGATAACTTTTGTTGTAGGGAAACTCCACCAATGGTAAGAACTTATCCCAACTTCCCTTGAAGTCAAGGACACAGAGTCTTAATAAATCTTCAAGAGTTTGAATAGTCCTCTTCGACTGCCCGTCCGTCTGAGGATGATATGTCGAGCTAAATCGTAAATTTGTGCCCATAGCTTTCTGCAAACTAACCCAAAATCCTGAAGTGAATCTTGAGTCTCGATCAGAAACTATGGATACTGGTATACCATGCAATCTTACAATCTCGTTTATGTACATACGAGCAAGACGTTCAAGTGTATAAGTTTCTCGTATCGGTAAGAAATGAGCAGACTTGGTCAATCTATCAACAATGACCCAAATCACATCTATACCTTGAGAAACCTTAGGAAGACCGGTAACGAAATCCATGGTAATGTGCTCCCACTTCCATTCTGGAATTTCAAGTGGTTGCAATGGACCTTTTGGTACTTGATGCTCCGCTTTAACTCGTTGACAAGTTAGACACCTTGAGATAAACAGCGCTATCTCTCTCTTCATATTGCTCCACCAAAATGTATGACGAATATCATGATACATTTTGGTACTCCCAGGATGGATTGCAAACGGTGTGTTGTACGCCTCCATCATGATTTTATACTTTAAATCAGAGTTGTTAGGAACACAAAGTCTGGAGTTGACTCGAAGTATTCCTTCTTCATCGATTCTTGCTTCCAGCATAGCACCTTCTTGCACTTTCTTCCTCATACACATCAGCTCCAAGTCTGTAGCTTGAGCAGCATTAACTTTATTAATTAAAGTCGGTTCTACTCGTATATTCGCCATCATCACATGGGTCCCTGGAGTCTTTAACTCTATCTCCATCATTTGCAAGTCACACAAAATGGGCCTTTGTGTTGACAATATCGCACTCGTACTTGTATATGATCTTCTACTCAATGCGTCCGCTACAACGTTCGCTTTTCCAGGATAGTATTGGATGGTATGATCATAATCTTTCAACAGTTCAAGCCAACGTCGTTGTCGCATGTTGAGTTCCTTTTGAGTGAAAAAATATTTGAGGCTTTTATGATCCGTAAAGATCTCCACCTTCTCCCCATACAAGTAATGCCTCTAAATTTTAAGTGCGAAAACAACAGCTGCTAACTTTAGGTCATGAGTAGGATAATTGCTCTCATATTCTTTGAGTTGTCTTGAGGCATAGGCTATGACTTTCCCATGTTGCATGAGAACACATCCCAACCCTCTGTCCGAAGCATCACTGTAGATGACAAATCCCTCCGAGCCAGATGGTATTGTCAGAACAGGTGCTGAAATGAGTCTCCTTTTGAGTTCTTGAAAACTCTTCTCACATTCTTCGCTCCAACCGAACTTTGTATCTTTCCGAATCAGCTGAGTTAATGGAGTAGCTATTCGAGAAAATCCTTCCACGAATCTCCGATAATAACCAGCTAAACCGAGAAAGCTACGTACTTCGGTCACTGATTTAGGTTGCTCCCAGCTTTGAATTGCTTTAATCTTTGTCGGGTCAACAGATATTTCATGACTTGATAGTACGTGCCCAAGGAATGCTACTTCCTCAAGCCAGAACTCACATTTCTTTAACTTGGCATAAAGCTTGTATTCACGAAGCTTTTGGAGTGTCAGCCTCAAGTGTTGCTCATGATCTTCACAGCTTTTGGAATAAATAAGGATGTCATCAATAAAGACGATCACAAAGTGATCCAAATATTCCTTGAATACTCAGTTCATCATATCCATGAAGGCAGCAGGAGCATTAGTCAATCCAAAGGACATGACTAAAAATTCATAATGCCCGTACGGAGTTCTGAAAGCCGTCTTTGGAATGTCATCAGTTCTGATCTTCAATTGGTGATATCCGGAACGAAGATCAATCTTTGGAAAGAATTTGGCTCCTTGTAACTGGTCAAACAGGTCATCAATACGTGGCAATGGGTACCTATTTTTGATGGTGACATGATTCAACTCCCGATAATCAATACAAAGTCGCATACTCCCATCGTTCTTCTTCACGAATAGAACAAGAGCACCCCAAAGAGAAGTACTAGGACGAATGAAACCAATGTCTAACAATTCTTGCAATTGGGTCTTTAATTCTTGAAGTTCAATAGGAGCCATTCGATATGGGGCTTTGGAAATGGGTTTTGTACCGGGTTCAAGGTCGATACAAAATTCAATTTCACGCTCTGGGGGTAGGCCATGAAGTTCTTCAGGGAATACGTCAGGGAATTTATTAACAATAGAAATATCATTCAAAACTGACGTATTTTTGTTTAGATCCATGACATGAGCTAAGAAAGCTTGACATCCATTTTTTAATAAACGAATAGCTTTATAGCTTGAGATGACCGTGATTGATTTTAATGGTTTGGTCGCTTGAATTCGCATAATAGGTTGATTAGGAATATGAAAGCTAACAACCTTACGAAAACAATCAATTTTAGCATGATGAGTAGTTAACCAATCAATCCCTAGAATCACATCAAATACAAGTATTTTTAATGAAATAAGATCGACAGGTAATGTGAGGGTACCGATTTGAACCAAACAAGACTTATAAACAGTGGATGTAATGAAAGTTTCTCCCAACGGAGTTCCACAGATAAGTCAAAGTCTAATTTCGAGTTAAATTTAATCGTTGAGCGCATGTAGGAGAAATAAAAGAATGGGTAGAACCGGTATCAAATAAAGTATAGACTTCGCTAGAGTTTATGATAAGCTTACCCGTGATGATCTCATTCGGGTTCCTTACTTTCTGGGAGGTCACAACAAACGCTCTCCCTTGCACTACCAGCTTTGACTTTTATGGGACGGCCTTTGGTGCCTCCATCCTGGCTGAACTTGTCTTCGGTGAACAACAAAATCGGGCTAAGTGACCTTCTCTTCCACAATTATAACATGCTTTAGACAGCATCGCGCAGTTTGGACTGATGTGTCCCTCCCCTCAGCATTTGAAGCAAATGATAGGTGGTCTTTCTCCTTCCTTAATAACGGGTGCTGGTGCTGACGTCTTTCCATCATTGTTGAATCTCCTCTTCTTGAAATGTTCATTCTTATTGTTTTGACCCTTATTACCACCGAAGTGGTTACCACTTTTGGCCTATTGATTCCCTCCACGCTTGTTATCGCCGCTTCAATGACTGCTCTCATTGGTATTATCATTTTGCCGGCTGCTCTCTTTTGGTTGCGTTGACTCGTTATCGCGCTCTACTAACTGAGTCCTATTTACAACATCTGAATACAAACACAGTTTATGAGAAATAAGATGTTGACGTATCTCCGGTTTTAAACCTCTTAAAAATATTCACGTCATTCTCTCTTCATTATCCACCAAGTGAGACGCAAATCGAGACAACTCGACAAACTTCGTTTCGTACTACGACACGGTCATATTATTCTGTTCCAACTTGATGAACTCTACCTCTTTTATGTGATGAATACTTTTAGAAAAGTACTTGTCGTTGAATAGTTCTTGGAACTTCTCCCAATACATCTTCAGTGCGGCAGGTTGAGTACGCTTTACCGATTTCCACCAGTAATCTGCCTCTCCTCGCAACATAAAGGCGGCAAAGGGAACCTTTTGCTCCTCGGAGCATCCCAAGACATCAAATATCTTGGTGATCTACTTTATTCATGCTTCCGCCTTAAGTGGTTTTGGCTCTCCAATAAACTCCGGTGGTCCCAGCTCCTTGAACTGTTTAGCGGTGACCGTTTGAGAGTTTCCAGTATTTTCACCTATATTTTGGACAGGAGTCGCTCTCGCCTGCTGTTGCATGAATTGCATAAAGCCTCTGAACATTCCATCATTCATCATTCGGTCAGTGTTGTTGTTTGCATGAGGATTGTCGCCTTCCTGATGCACATTATCCTGATTATTGATATGTGGTGAATCAACGGTCGCCTGTGCTCCATTGCTATTCTCAACATTCTCGGATGTCATTTTCATATACTGCCACAAAACAAAGGTTAATTGACATGTAACATATTATCCCTATATTCTGACCGACCAATTAAATACCAAATAAACTTAGGTAGGTCATACTAGCGAAGGAATACCCCGTCTCTCCCCTCCTAGTTCTATTCTCACATCTTAGCCAGGGATCATATCCCTAAGCTTTGATACCAACTGTGACGCCCCCAAAGTAGGTATACATCACCTATTCTGAGTCGCCAAATACATGGTACAAAATTCAAATACAACTTAATTATACAACAGTCGTGCAAAATACGACTAAACATATGCTGTGAGTTTTAATACAAATATTGTCATCTAGACAATATACAAACTCAATGGGGTTCTCATTATATTTATTATCACACTATTTCATAGAATAGTGAGGACTATTAATGCTATTATCTAGACCATCACTCTGTTCCCCGACTAGTCCCTGCTACGTTCTCATTTCTTGAAGAGAACAATGAAAGCAAAAGGGTGAGCTCAACTAGCCCAGTAAGAAATATTATGACTAAGATAATGCAGAATAAATTATCATTAGCTTTCAACAGTGTTAAACTAATAAAATATAACAAACATCAAGTTTAACTGCAGCGGAACAAGCAATCCATTAGAAGAGTCAAGTAGAGAATAAAATCTACTATCTTCTATGATTTAAAAGGTTTTTCATGACTTTTATCGCTGAGACTCAGCTTAATATATAATCCACATCATCCCTGCATTACGGCCAATGATATTCATTAGTATCACAACCACAAATTATCCATGCACCACAACCAAGGATATTCGTGTATTCATCAATGGTCATGATCATGCCAATAACTGTCCATCAATGCACTACGGGTCAATGAGGACTTTTTCCACATCCTTTGTAACATTACGGTCATGATTACACCGAATAATCCCTGGTCATAATCATACCAAGTCCATCTATGCACTATAGGCCACATATGACTTTCACCATAATATAAACATGAGGATGATGACAATGATATAAGAATTCAATAAAACAAGTTCAAGAATTAATTTATCCAGGAACTAATAATGTCCAAATTATCAACATGATACTTCTTTGTAGAGTAACACTCAAGAATGCTCAGAAGAATATTTTCATGAAAAGATACTGGATGAAGCACAAATATCAAGGATATTCCACTAATTTCATGAAGTATAGAAGTCAAAACTTTAACCAACTGAGTATAATAACGAATGGAATAACAAAAGAAATCACCATGCATGCGGTACTTCGCATAAATAAGTTATTCCAATAGAATAATAAGTAACGGAACCAGGTCAGGCGAAATTCGCACCGACAGGATGTTCCAACAGAATAATAAAGACGGAACCAGGTCCGGCGTAAAACGCACAGACATGATATTCCAACAGAATAATAATAAAGACGGAACCAGGTCTGGCGTAAAACGCACATACAGGATATTCCAACAGATAATAATAAAGACGGAACCAGGTCTGGCGTAAAATGCACAGACATGATATTCCAACAGAATAATAATAAAGACGGAATAATAGAAGAATATCACCAAGTATAGGGTAGTCCGCGTATACTGGTTATTCTAGCATAATAATAAAGAATGGAATAACAGAAGTTCTCTTCATGAATACAAAAGAAATAATACCCCTTACCGTAAAAAAACTGGATATAGGAAAAGAAAGTTAGCAGACTTCTCTTCTTCTTTCTCTCTATAATTTTCTCTCTCTATAGTTTCAGTGAATTCGTAAGAAATAATGAAGGAATGAGCTTCTATTTATAGGAGAATGGAGAGGCACTGTGTAAGGATTTTTCTCACTGACGCTTAACAAATCGTCTGATAATTCACGGGTTGATTCTAATCAATTCACGGATGACTACTCATCAAATAAAACCAAAACTAAAACAAAATATAATATATATATATATATATATATATATATATATATATATATATACATGCCTTACACGTCACTTTTCCACCACATACTCCAAAATCAACATCCACTCAATACACCAAAATTCAACATCCCCCAAGACTTTTGTTTCCACTATAATCTCCCACATGTGACATTATATATATATATATATATATATATATATATATATATATATATATATATATATATATATATATATTCCACCCACCACACACAATACAAACTTATATATATAAAATTTCTCAATATTTTTAACAACATTTATCATCAATATTATAATTCATAATATTAATCGACCAGGTCGTTCCCAGGAAAGAGGGGGCTTTCCAATAAGGATTTCTCCCTATTAGCGCGCAATTAGGTGACCAAACCTTTCATTGACAGAACTTCTAGACATCGTTAATATTGCAAATAATAATATTAATAACTTTGTCATCTCAATTATTGATTATAAAATATTGACAATAATTGAATCAAATAACGTGAGATGGTATGCAACAATTATTGTAACAATAATTGAATAAAATTGAGTGACTTCTCACGTAAGCATCAATAATCAATACCGTGTGCTACTGTGCAACTACGCGTATTACTGTACTTTTAACACCGGGTGTTTCAACAGTTAACGGTAAAACTTCCGTCGTTATTTTCATAAAGTATTTTTGTCGTTTTCTCAATTCGACAATAATTTTGTTGTGGGGTCCACCAATGATTGTGCCGTTGTACGAATATTCCCTGTTAAAACGAATATTCCCCGACCAATCGAATATTATATAACAACTTACGTACTTTGCAAAATTTAAAAATATTACCCACAATTATAACATTATATCAAATTCATTCCATAATATTCAAAAATGATATTTATAAAAAATTCATCTTTATTCATAAAAGTTGGGGTCTTACATGAACTGTCTTTTAGGGTCATCTCTGAAAGACAAATCTGCCCTCCTACAATGTTAGTGACATGTGTGCAGAAAACTTCGAGTGTCTACAACTAGCAAGATATAGTTCTTCTCCTACCCGAAGATATTGGAATGGAGTTAATTAAACATATTTTTCGTTATATGTTAGGAACTATGGATTCTTATTTTATTCAAATAATGATAATCATGAATTAGTTGGATATGCTGATGCATGATATTTATCTAATCCACATAAAGGTCGATCTCAAATAGGTTATCTCTTTATGTGTGGTGTTACTGCTATATTATGGAGATCTACAAAGCAAACATTAGTTACCACTTTCTCTAATCATGCTGAAGTACTTGCAATCCATGAAGCAAGTCGAGAATGTGTGTGGCTGAGATCAATGACTCAACATATTCGTGGAACATGCGGTTTATCCTCCAGCAAAAGAACTCCAACCATTCTGTATGAAGATAATGCCGCATGTATAGCTCAATTAAAAGGAGGATACATAAAAGGAGATAGAACAAAACACATCTCGCCGAAATTCTTTTTCACACATGACCTTGAAAAGTATAGTGACATTGATGTTCAGCAAATTCGCTCAAGAGATAATCTAGTAGATTTGTTCACCAAAGCATTACCAATTACAACGTTTGAAGGATTGAGACACAATATTGGAATGCGACGGTTAAAGGACTTAAGGATACATTCATAACTCATGATAGAGCTTATACGCGTTGCACTCTTTTTTCCTTAATCAAGGTTTTTTTCTATTGTGTTTTTCTTAGTAAGGTTTTTAATGAGGCAGTTTCCATTTCGTATGGCTACACAATAGACATCCAAGAGAGAGTGTTATAATATTATAATATATGGATGTCTAGATTCATTCCTCCTATCTTTATTATAGTGTCCTTTGAGCTTTTGAAACTCTCATGTCTTTTAAGTTTTGAAACTCATGACATTTTAGTTTTGAAACCTTCAAATATTGATGTTCATATACCTATAAATAGATGTATTGTAAAGAGAATTATATACATAAAAATACAATAAGAATGCTCTCTCTTTTTCTCTAATCATCTTTGTCTTAATATTAGTATTTTTTTATAATATAATTTAGTTTTTTCGACTCCATAAAAAGAGCATCTCCTAGTATACCTACTTTCCTCACTTTTAAAAAGGGATAAATCAACTTTTAGTACTTGTACTGGGACACGACTTACAATTTGGTACCCAAATTGAAAAAAGTTATAAACTGGTGATTGTACTCGAAAAATATTACACTCCATTAAACATTAGGGATACGACTTACAATTTGGTACCCGAAGTGAAAAAATTTACAAACTGGTGATTGTACTCGAAAAATGTTACACTCCGTTAACACAGTAGTGTTTCATCTTTATTCTGTTTGAAAATTAAGGTTCTCTTCTTCTGTCCTTCTTCTTCTCTCATTCTTCTTGTCTCGATTTTCCATTGATTACTGGTTCCCATATATTTATTAAAGGGTTTTCAGTGTTTAATTGAAAGGATGAACTCGTCTTGGAGTGGAATCGTAAATGAAATCGGGGAAGAAGATTGTAGTTCATGCAACAAAAATGAATGAATTACACCAGAGTTCCCAAGTCGGTGCCACTGTGGAGTAATGGTGCGAATGTGGGAGGCAAGAAAAGATGGAACAAAACATCGAGGATATTCTTCGCGTCGACTTCGCTTCTCTCTCTGTATGTTTGTCTCTCCCGTTGGATCAATTTTAACGATTATTTAAAAATTAGAAAGTACAACACCATATTACAAAATTTTTTGAGTACAATCGCCAGTTTGTAACTTGTTTCACTTCGGGTACCAAATTGTAAGTCGTGTCCCTAATATTTAACGGAGTGTAATATTTTTTGAGTACAATCACTAGTTTGTAACTTTTTTTACTTCGGGTACCAAATTATAAGTCGTGTTACAGTACAGGTACCAAAAGTTGATTTATCCCCTTTTAAAAAGGTCAGGTTGCCATGCAAAACAAGTTGCCGATTACTTTCCTATATCAACGAAAGGGGTGCAAGAGGTTGGTATAATAAGGTGGTATTTATTTATCTTTTAATAACTCTTAATAGTTTTACATGTGATTCGATAAGAGGATAAGGCAGTGTTTGATTAGGTCTTAATACCTCTTAATAGCTTTGCCTCTGATTCGGTCAGAGGCAAAACTTGTTTGGTAAAAATTTTATTGTCTCTTAATGCCTCTAAATCGCTAAGATTTAAAATCAATTCTATACCATTCAGAGTCTCCTCTTAACGAATTTACGTTTTTTTTGGACAAAAATAACCTCAGCTATATTACAAAATTCCACTTTTGTCCACAATACAATCTGAACACTATTATCTCTCTCGTTTCATTCACTTTGATGTGCCGCTTCTGTCTACCGCTCTTCTCCATCGCTCAAATCCTAGATCTTTGTTCTTGAGGAAACTAAAGGTGCCATTTCTTTGAATCTAAAATTTTATGTTTTGTGATTTCTTTGACGCTGTTGGTGCGATTTCTTTGTTTCTCGGTTTTGTGATTTTGTTGATCTTTTTGCTGTGGCTGCTTGAGATTTTATTTTTAATGTGGTATATTTTGCTCTTCCCCATTAAAAAAAGCTTTTTGTGTTGGTTTATTTTTGTTATTGGTTCTACTTCTTGATTTTCTTGCCTTGGCTCTGTGATTAATGTGTGTTTTTTGAATACATTGTGAACTGGGAGTGCTGTTGATAACAGAGTATAACAAAAATTATAACAGAGTGTGGTTATTATCAACTCTCCATGAAACTTCCATGAAATTAGAAGTTCTAAACCATGCCCACAAGCTAACTGCTAAAATGCTCAAATGAAGGGATAATTTTGTGTTCCCTTTCTCTCTCTACGCTTTTGCGATCCCACTGTTTTTTATATTTCTCCACTCTTCAATTATAAAGCAACAATCTATATTTGTTGACATTGCACTGAATTTTTAGATTGATATCTCTTTTGTTTTGAAATCACTGAATCAATTTTCAAGTGGATTTCCTTTTGGAGGGATAATCTTACATAATTTTTGGGATGTTTTTTAAATCATTTCATTAGCATTTTTGTTATCATTTCATTAGTTTGTAGATTAGTGTTCACCATTTTGTTATCATTGAATTGCAGCAATAGTGCATATAGTACATGTATATTTATTTGGGGTTCTGGATACAAAAAAAATCTATCCCATAATCTGTTAAAAACATTTTGTGGGGGATTTTGAAGACGTTCAGTTTGAGGTAAAAAAAAGTCTGAAATTTGTAACTTGTTTTGGTGGTTGCTATTATTTTGAGACCAAAATAGTATAGTTGGCTACTTATTGGATAGCCTTTAGTACTAAATAACAATACATGTTTGTGTGTAACATAGAGTGGATGAATAACTTGTACCAATTCTTACAAGCCATATTCCTACCAAATCTATGCAACAGCTTCAGTTACTTTAGGGTCTTGACTAATTATAATGCTTCTTCTTTTCAAAAAATTGGAGTACCAATGTGCAGATAGCTTTGGATATCTTCTCAAATCCTTGTCGTCTAAATCTACATAATACAGGCCATAGGCTGACTCGTTACTTATATGACATTACTTATTTAATCAATCATACTGAATTTGAAAGACTTGATTTTGTCCTAAATTACTTATATGACATTACTATTGGATGGTATAAAATACTAATTTTACAGGCTAGTTTAATCTCATTTGTTCTTTATTGTTTACATCTTTTATAATCTATGTACTTTAGGTATGGAACAAGCCAGTGAAACTCAAAAATAAAAAAGGACTAGAGTAAGTTGGAGGAATGAAACATTAGTGAAGACTTTTTTAGAAGCATGTATTCGTGAGGTTGTGGAAAATGGTAGGGAAGGTGCAAGTCTCAAGCCACAATCATGGAAAAGGGTGGGAGAAATATTAAAAGATACCTACAACTTGATTGTGGATCAAAAACAAATGAAGAATCATTATGACTACTTGCGAGAAAAATATTGTGCATGGTGCAAACTTAAAAGTAAGACAGGAAATGTGTATGACCCGTCAACTAATAGGTTCAACCTTACGGACGAGGAATGGATACAAGAGATAAAGGTGTTCTTTTAATTTTGTTACCTTTTAAGTTGATTATAACATGTTGAACTTACACTTACTATTTGAATACAGGCAAATAAAATGGTAGAAACTTTGAAGACCTCACCTCTAATATTCCCCGATCTGTGTGTTGCATTATTTGATGGAACCGCGGCAACGGGACATGATAGTTGGGGTCCTAGCTGTGGAAGAGTTAGGACTAGAGATACATCTTTGGATTTGGAGGTTGTTAGTCTTGAAGACATTCCTTTTAGCACACAAGGTCAAGGGTCATCTCCTAAGTCATCAACTCCCGGTACGCAATCTCATGCTTCCGCTCCTAATTTTGAGGGAGAAAGGCCAAAGAAAAAAGCTAGGCGTTCATCAAACAAACCTACAACACTAACCTAGATGAAGAGATGTCCAAGGCCTTGAAACTTATTGTTGAAAAGAATAGTGGACCTTCCGTGAAAGAATGCAAAGATAAGTTGGAAGAACTTGGGTGGGGAGCGAAAAATCCACTACACAAGATGGCTCTTGGAATATTTTGTGAGAAACCAAGCTATAGAGAAGCATGGATGATTCTAAAAGAGAATGAGGTTGAAAATTGGGTTATGATGGTTTCACGCAAGTTGGGATACATTGCTTAGTTTGTTGGATATTAGTTAATTACAAACTTGGTATTTTGTTGGTGGATATATTTGGGCCTAGGTAATTTGATATTTTTGGGTACAAACTTCTTATCTTTGGGGCTAGTTAATATTATATTTTTGGGATACAAACTTGAATATGTTGGGGCTTATTTGCTACATATGGATGTAATACAAACTTGAATATGGATGTAATATTTGCTACATATGCTTTTGAACGTGTATGTGTTAAATTTATAATATATGTCATTTATTATGATTTTGATTTTGCTTGATTATGAATATTTTGGTTTTGACTTAACTTTTCTTTTATTAAATGTTAGAGTATTTTAAAATTGTTTTGTTTAATATAGGTAATATGGATATCGAGGATCAAATTTTATGTTTGATGATTATATATTGGTATTTGAAAAGACAATCTTCAAGGAGAATACCAAGGATTATGGATAATACTTCGGCATTGAGCGGACATGCTTACACATTAGAGTTGTTAAATGGATCAAATACACAGTGTCGAGAATTGATGCGTCTTTCTCGTGATGCATATGTGCGTTTATGTGAACACTTCAAGGAAAAACAATGGGTACACGATAGTAGATACATAACAGTTGAGGAGAAGATGGCAATCTTCTTAACCATCATAGGCCATAATGAACGCTTTAGAGTTATAAAACGCAGATTTCAACATTCTACCCAAACAATACATATATATTTTCATGAGGTGTTAAATGGGATGATTGAGTTTTCAAAAGAAATTATAATGCCTACATCATTTGATCCAAATCCAGATATTCCGAAAAACCATAAAAACTTACGACAAATATTTTCGGTAAGTGACATACAAATTTTTTTCTTTTTTACTTTTATTCCATACAATAAAATACTTTGAGAACTCTAAGTTTTTTAATGCAGGGTGCAATAGGTGCATTAGATGGTACTCTTGTACATGCAGTTGTTCCTGTTGATCAACAAACGCGTTACAGAGGAAGAGGAAGGGGTGAATGTTATCAAAATGTTTTAGGAATATGTGATTTTAACATGATATTCACATTTGTTTGAGCCGGATGGGAAGGCATTGCACACGACTCACGAGTTCTAAAAGAAGTTGCATTTGATACATCTTCTGGTTTTCCATTTCCTCCCCCAGGTATATATTATAATTTCTTTTACCATTTTCAATTATTATTTATTTTTGTCATAAAATTTCATCATTCAAGTTATTAATAATAATTATTATTTTTTGTCTCAATTATAGATAAATATTATCTTTGTGATGCTGCATACATAAACACTCGAGGATTTTTATCTCCATATCGCAATACAAGGTATTGGTTAGCTGATTTTCGACGCAGACGCGCTTTGACTAAAGAGGAAAAATTCAACCATGCTCATGCACAACTCAGAAATGTTATCGAGCGTGCTTATGGTGTGTTGAAAGCAAGATTTCCAATTTTGAAACGAATGACTCCTTACCCTTTTACAGTACAAAGAGATATAGTTATCGCTTGCTTCGCAGTCCATAATTTCATAAGGAAGCATAACATTGAGGATGAATTGTTTGCTCAATATGATCGAGATAACATGTTTGTCAATGAAGCGGAGCAAAATGAAGGAAGCGAAGAAGAAGGACAAGATGAACCACAATGGGGTGATCAAGGCGTAGAATTTATGGTTAATCTACGTGAACAAATTGCACTTCAACTTTTAACAACTGTTTGAAGTTAATTTAATTTGTATGGTTGAATTATTACGCTATGTTGATATTTTTGGGACATGATACTATATTTGAAGTTAATTTAATTTGAACGTTTTTATTTTTATTTTATCATATTGTGGTCAAAATATTATAAATATGTATTTAAAATACTATTCAGACATTCTGATTATCAAACAGGTTTTGTTTAAACTGTTCAGATGGTTAAAATGGTAAAATACTGTTATTCAGACATTTTGAAAAAATTAATTATCAAACAGCATTTTTTCATTCAGACACAATTCTATTCAGATACTCTATATTATTCAGACGTCTAAACTGTTCAGGTCTTAACACTCAGTTTTATCAAACAACACCTAAAATTATTTATTAAAATTTTCTTTGCCTCTTATAATTACCGATTAAGATATAAATCAAAATCATTAAAAGTTGTCTTTTAATAAAAAAAATAAATTTATGGAGGCTCTATAAATATTTTACTCCCTCTATTTCAGATTTTAAGATCATTATTAATCTTTGAAAAGTTAATTTGAGATGCTTTTAAATTTAAAATTGATATTTTTAAATTTAAAAGTCATTAAGATGTTTTATGTTTTTTAGTTACCAAATATTTTTTAAAATTTAAATATTATTTCACTCAAATGATTTAATTTATTAAGATATATTAATAATTCAATTTTAATTATTTAGTTTTATCAAATACGACATTAAAGTAGATAGGAGTAGACTTGCATCTAGTTATAGGTAATTTTGACAATTATTTTTTGATACAATTTAATATTAAAACTACATAATAATATATTAATTAGGTTAGAGTTCTATTATGTACTTTAAAAATTATTCTTAGAATTATAGTTATAAAAACATCAAATACATAAAATTAGGTAAAATTATAAAGGTGCTTTGATCAATATATTAAACGATCTCTTTAAAAAATTATATATAAAGTCATATATATATATATATATATATATATTTTAATTATAGTTATTAAAATATAATTATGTAAATTGTAGTGTATTGATTGCAATCCGAGGGAACCTATATTATAGGTAGCTAGTGTTATTTTACCCCGGATATCTTCATGGTAAATTGATCGAATAGTTAGATAGATCACCTTCCGCGGCGCGTCGAGCTCAATTGACTATGCTCACCACTCCCCATTTTACCCAATAGATTGCAAAAGATGACAGGTATGATAAGGAGATATCCAGTACTACTAGATAACTTATAAGAAAAGAGGCAGTTGCTTTTTCACCCTTTTCTCTTTCTCTCTCCAAATTGGTACACATTCATGGCGCTTTCACCTTCAGCTCCCACATGTTCTTATTTCCAATCCTCCATTTTTCAACCCATCAAATTATACCCAATTCTTTCTTCTTGTTTGAAGCCAAAACGCCCCACCAGAAATCGTCTGCGAATTCGTGCCGCTGCAACTCTTGATTCCGCCAATGGCGCCGCCGTTGGTGTTGCTCCGGAGAAACCCATTTCGCACGGAAGACGGTACTTCCCATTAGCAGCTGTTGTTGGACAGGTCCTTTTATTATCTCTCTCTATAACCTTAAGTTTTGATAGTTGAGGAGTGTTAATTTGCATTTTTTTTTGTAAATTCCTTTGATGGGTCTGTGTGTTTATACTTTTGCTGAATATGGGTTGTTTTTTAGATTCTTCTATTTTTCTCTCTAGTTCTGTGGTAATTGAAGAGGGATTTTTGTTAGTGGCTTAAGAGTTGGCATTTCAATGTGTAGGCTTTAATGGGTCACTATTAACAATGAACAATGGAGTGATTGTGAAAGTACTACTTAAAGAATTTAAACTTGAAAAATAGATTTCTGTACTGGCATGTGGAGTATGACATATCATCTTAATTGTTAATATATACTACCGTCAATCCACAAAAAAGAGCCCATTTGCAAATTTTATAAATATTACATAATGAAATTATTGTGATAGTAAACTGGACATTGTGTCATTTTATACTTCCATAAAAAGATACGGGTAATTGGAAGGTGAAATATTTAGAATAAGCTATAGATTCACAATGATGTTGTGCCTGATATTTTATCGGGTAGAAACACTATGATCTTTACTGGGTAGAATGATTCTACTTATTTGTCACACTTGCACTTTGAGACATGCCACTCTTTTCTTAACCAATTTAAAAGAGTTTCTAAAACGGATTCTGGTAATTAAATAAAATTGTTCAATCCTGGTGAAGAATTTAAGGGCGTGACATTTGAAAACTTTGACAAGTAATTTGCATAAACTATGTAAAAATGATGATGATACATGGATAAAGGGATATTTTGTTTTAAAGATACTATAGGTTTGACTAAAATATTAATAAGCTCTTCTCAAGGCTGGACAACCCAGATAAAAGTTGCTTTTGAAGATTGCATAATGTAGTGATTTTATAAATGTAGGAGTTCAACTATGATCCGTACTCAATAATTTAACCAATTCAGACAAATAGAAGAGAAAGAAAGATGAAGACTTAAAAACTAGAGGTATTGAGGATGACAAAGGTGTTGGTCGGAAAACCGATCACTAAACACGCACAAGTATACGCGGTCTAACAAGTAATACAGTGATAAGGAGTGTGTCGTACCCACGAGGAACTATGACTAATATTTACCAAATACCGACTATGTATCGCTAAAGTCTTATTCGAACAACAGTAAATGGAAGTGTGATTAATCTAGTTAACTAATTAACAAAGCAAGTAAATGGATGACGAATGATAATATAAAGAAATACAAGCTAAGGTCACAACTTCACCCCCACACAGGCATTCTGTCGAACACCTGGCGTGTTATGCTTCATCAAACTAGCTACCCTTCTCTCTTTGGCCTTAATGGTCATGACGATTTGTCGACCGAGAACACATAGGTGCCTATGCATACCTCGACACCTCTGTCGAGGTATGCACAAACATAACCTCTCCAGATCCACCCGAAAGGGAATAGAACAGAGAAGAACGTCCAAGCTAGATACAATCCTACATATGTCTATGCGAATCAATCATAACAAGGATTTAAGCATAAGTTCTTAATAAGGTCGCACATGGCGCACAGAGATATGTCTATTCTACGCACAACTTATGCAGTCGAAACCCACAATCACATGCCAATATATTTAGGTGTAAATCTACAATTCTTCTGTCGATATCATGCAGATTACCAAAATCATCACTAATGCCTTAACAAGAATCATAAAGCACAAATATATTAAACCAAATCATGGTGCTAACCAAAGAGATACAGACAGTCAATTCAAATAACAAGGGGATCCATTATAACCTTAGAGCCAATAATCAGTTCATATTTAATAAACCAAATACAAGTAGCAATAAAGACAACATTTATGGATTACAATCATAGAGAAGATAAATGGATAGAAGAAACTCTGTCAAAACCCCTTTAGTCTCCAATCAAACCGCTCAAATCAAGCTTTCCAATCCGTGTCACTCGTTGCTCTTGTGCTCCAAAGAAATACAAACTTCTCCCTAAATCTACCTAATCTATATTTACAGACATCTACCAAGGAAAAGGAAGAGAAATTACAAAGAAATCTAAAACCTAAGCTAAGCTAACTAAAAACTATGATATAGGATGTCTCATCATGTCTTGCAGTGGCTGCCTCTCTGTTATATATGTACTTTGCTTTCAAGCTAGGTCAAAAGGACTTGGTCTCTGCCTTGGCACTGGAAGTCGCGCTGCAGCGCGACCAATAGACTTGAGTGTGGCGCTGCAGCGCCACGTGTACAACAGGAACCGGAGCTCGCGCTACAGCGCGAGTCCATATAGGGATAGTGGCGCTGCGGCGTGGTGCTGACGTAGGCAGGGACAAAGAGGTGGCGCCGTGGCGCGAGTCTAGCACTGGTCATTGGCGCTGCGGCGCCAGTGTATAGGAAATTACAGTTTTGTCTCTGAATGCTAGAAAACACCTAATAAGCTCTGCAATATGTCAATTAAGCACAACAACACTATAATCATGTAAAAACATATAAACTCTATTACAACATGCAACTATTTAAGTCATAAAATATCCGATTCGCGGGTATAAATCCCACTCATCAAAAGGCTGGTCAGCATTCGTAATTTTATTTGGTGGAGCTGGGGTACGGCGGTTTTAAGGAAAATATTAAGGTTTTAAGTTTCTTATGGTCTTCTTTTTCTGTACGTGTTATGTATCTGTCACATCCTTTGGCAAAATAAGAGAATAACTCTCTTTTTAGAACTAGCCTTTTCATGTTTGCATTGATTGATTTGTATGAAACTTTTTGGTGGTCTTTGTGTGGGTAACAATTGTGCATGTCCACGAGGCTAGATGCATTTATTTATTTTCTCTGTAAAAGCATATATCCTTTCTGGATCAGTGGGAGATTTTCTAAGGTTGGATGGACAAATGTCACTTGGGGGACAGCTTTCTTCTGTTGCTTGTAGTGCACAATGACGGGGACGAATGGTCAATACCCTTTCAATGTTGACCATTTAATCCTAGTAGAGAGTACTTTCTCTGGGTCTTACTGTCTTTCCTTAGTTGGACTTTACGGATTTTGGATTCTGTTATCTAAGAAAGAAATAGTAGTAGAAGGAAATGTTTTATTAAAATGTATGTAATAGGTTTTCTGAAAATCAACTCTTTATAGGATGCCATTAAAACAGCTCTTCTGCTTGGGGCTATTGATCGCGAGATAGGAGGGATTGCAATCTCTGGAAAGAGAGGAACAGCGAAAACAGTGATGGCTCGTGGATTACATGCAATTCTCCCACCCATTGATGCAGTGGTTGGTTCAATAGCTAATGCTGATCCAGCGTGCCCAGAAGAGTAAGGTTATTAGATATTTCCTGTATTTACTGTTTAGTGGTTATTGGAAAAATTTTACACACATTAATCAAACTATTCTATTCCAACTAATTCTTGGTACTATGACTAGATTCAGAAGATAGTGAAAGGACCTTTGCATCCTATCACAAAAACAAGAAGTTATTAAACATTCTAGAATTACCACATGTATTACAAACTTTGGGAACCAAGCTAGTCACGCTTCATAATATCCAGACTCTTTGATAAAACATGATATCCAAACCCTTACCTTATCCAAAACCAATGATGTCCCAAGGCCACTTTGACAAGATTAAATGTTTCTTTAAGCATCTGTTCTCACAGTGATAGTGAGCTTGAATGTGCTTCTGTCATGGTAGATATAAAGTCATAAGAATATTATTCTAAGTATCATACAGGGTAACCACTGACTTCACCATAATCTGAGAGCTCTCTCTTAAATGCCTTAACATACTCTCTCTTGTACTGCAAGTGTAGTAGTATAATATTCTGCTCCTCCTTGCTGCATTACAAAATTGCAGTTGATCCAATGTTGAAACATGACTAGAAGTAGATTGCCTTGTTGATGGATTTTAGACCTAATCAGCATCTGTGAACCTAAGGGAAATAAATTGTTCATTTTGTCTTGTATAGCACAATCCCACCAAAGGCTTATTTTAGCTGTATTAAGATGTATTTTTTGTGATCTTTTTAGCATTAGTTAACTAATTAGCTGATTGAAAAAGAACTATCAGGGTTGTGACTAACATAAAGAAAATTTCCAATCAGCACATAGAGGTTAAGATCTTTCAACTCTTTCCCTGCATCAACCTTTAGGCTTTAGATGCAGATTTTTCAATTGGAATAGCTTCTGGTTTGCAATCTGCCATGTTAAGTCTATCAAGAAAGCTATATTGAATTGAGCCTGAGAAAGAATGATGCTTCCTTTCACCATATGCCGTCTATCCATGAAACCGTTGTATTTGTCCAATATCTGTAATTTCAATAAAACAACAAACTCTTCTTTAAAGTCTGGTTACTTCTTGCTCATCGTCACCTATGACGGTGATCCTCTTGGCGCGCATCAAGAATGTAACATGGATGTTCTAATTCTTTTACACACATTAACTTCATAAGCTATTTAAAAGTGATACACCCAAGCTATTTAGAAGTAATACACTCAAATTGGTAGCTACTAGCACCATTCGTGTATTACGTAGTCATAATGCTCATGAGTATTTTTCATCTTTTCTACTTTCATGAAGCAATGTGGCATCATTCATCAATCCTCGTGTACCGATACACCACAACAAAATGGTGTCAAGCAGCGCAAAAGTCGACATCTCATGGAAATTTCTCGTGCTTTACTGTTTGAAATGCGTGTTCCTAAACCATTATGGACATATGCAATTTTAACTATATGTCATCTTATTAACAACATGCCTTCGTCAATGTTACGTGGGACTATATCCTTTTCTATGTTGTTTCCCTCTTAAATTTTATTTTCTGTATTTGGGTGTGTCGATCATCGTCTTACTGTGACGAAATTGGATCTAAAGCAATTTAAGTGGTTTTTTAGTTGGCTACTCTCGTTACCGTTATTCTTCTGAGCCTAAACAGTATTTGGTTATCTCTGATGTGACCTTTTTTGAGACCACACCTTTTTCCTTTCGGCCTAATACCATGTTTGAGATGAAGAGATACATTCTTTTGTACCTCCTACTCAACCAGTTCACGAGATTCGTTAGGTGTGCAGTCGCCATCCAAGTACAGATATATCATCCAATGCTTCGACATTTTCGTCAACATCTTCGTTTGAGCATCCTGGTCTCCTTCTGGTTCTGATATGTCCAATTTTGACTAACCGATTGCCCCTTGAAAAGGTAAACGGACTTGTGCCCAACATCCTCATTCTTCTTCTCTCTCTTATTTTGGTATCCTTCCGCCCATAATACTTGTCTCTTTACTATTTATATGTCAGTTACCACTCTCCATGGATAGAAGAGTTATGGATACTTATCGGATACTTCAACTTTATTATTTTGGATTTTTTTTATTTCGGATACTTCAGGATACTTCCCTACACGTTATGAGAGTATTTTAATTGAATTCAGACTTTGAAGTTAACCACTTGCTTATGGTTAAGTAAAATTCTGTACATACATATATCTATAAATTATATAATACTTCATCTTGTTTATGTGGTGATTTTAATGTGGGCTTGTTGATAACTTACTAATTTTTTAATTTATTTATCCCAAATTTATTGATTTCCTTTAGTTTTTCTTTTTTGCTCTATCTTTATCAGCTATATAATTAGAAGGATCAAATAAAGAGTTCAATTACCAAAGGCCTTTCGCCCGAGTGGTATTACCCAACCCATGTTAACCATGAGGTTGGGGGTTCGAGTGAGTGTGTTCAAATTAGCAAAAAAAAAAAAGAAAGAAGAAAAAGAAAAGAGTCCAATTATTTTTCATATTACATATGTGTCTTCCTTACACATGGTTATCTCTTAGAGTTATATGTAATAATCTTATTTATTGTTAAACTTGTAGATGATTATGATACAAATATTCCTCATTATTTTACTTGATTTTTATATTATACATTTATATAATATTAAAAATATATATTAAATTCAAAATATTGTATTTTGTATCCTAATTTTTTGAAAAATTCCGAGTCCAGTTTCTTGTATCATGTCGAATCCGCGTCCCGTGTCCGTATCCATGCTTCCTAGGCTGTAATTAGTGGGTTTACACTGTGAAGGTGAATTTAGTAGACTCAACCATTATACCGATCAACAAGATTTTAGCAATTACAGGTAACATTAAACAACTTGCAATTAAGTGGGGAGGAGATGCCACAAGTCAATACATCTCTAAATGTGAAACTGGGGGAATGCTTAGCATAAGATGGCACATTGCCATGAGTGCTTAACTAATTTAACATCGCGTCCTGAACGTGGGTAGGGGTGCAATACTATTTGGATTCTTATAAATCCAGCCCCCTCCCCAAACTTTGTGTTTTAACTAGTGCCATTGGTACATTCAAAAAAAAACCTAGTGCCATCTGCAATAGTAAGGAATCATAGAAAACGTAGAAAAACATGTTTACTTTTGAGTAAGTATAAAATTTTTTGTCTTTGTCTGCATTCGTGTTTTAATTCTCTTATAAAAGTTGTTATTTTGTTGTAGTTATTAATCTCACAATATTATCAATTACAGTTTTAAAATGTTTAACCATGCATGGCTTAAAATTGAAACTGATGTACCATCTTAATCAATGTTTCTACTCAAAGCAGAGAAGGGGTATAGGCAGTCATCCATTTTGTGTGTGGCAGGATTTCAACTTCTTATTGATGTTTCATCCTGTTGATAATTACACTTTAATTTATCATTTAGAGTTATCCTTTGCAATACTGAATGTTTTGACTAAACCTTTGAAGGTGGGAAGATGGACTTGCTGATAGGGTGGAATATGACTCTGGTAATGTGAAGACTCAGATAGTC
The DNA here is from genome assembly GCA_016801055.1 of Panax notoginseng. NCBI lineage: Eukaryota > Viridiplantae > Streptophyta > Magnoliopsida > Apiales > Araliaceae > Panax > Panax notoginseng. Next base: position 29,180,573 of record CM029023.1, on the reverse strand, counting down.
AGATCTCCTTTTATCCAGGTAGTTCCCTTGGAGAAATTGCTTCTACTGTGACAGTTTCAATCTTTGCAGACGTTACTTTATTTGCATTCGCTGTTGCAGATTCCACTTGGTGTTACAGAAGATAGACTAATTGGATCTGTTGATGTTGAGGAGTCTGTGAAATCTGGGACAACAGTTTTCCAGCCTGGTCTTCTTGCTGAAGCTCATAGAGGAGTTCTATATGTTGACGAGATCAATCTTTTGGATGAGGGTATTAGTAATTTACTGCTTAATGTTTTGACTGAGGGAGTTAATATAATTGAAAGAGAGGGCATCAGCTTTCGGCACCCATGCAAGCCACTTCTGATTGCAACATATAACCCAGAAGAGGGTGCTGTACGTGAACATTTACTGGATCGCATTGCAATTAATTTGAGGTAACCCTGTGAAAGGCATTTGAAGAATTTTTGTAAGAAAATTCGCTCAGACATATATGATCAGTTTGGTTACTAGGTAGAATTTTACATACGGATCTTTCCAGCTTTGGCGATTTTGATCATAATTTCACATAGATAGAGTTGCAGATCTTGTGATCTTCATAAACTTCTCACTTATAATCATTTAAGAAAGTATCTGGTGTAACACAATTTTCTTACTTATTCTATTGATTCCCTTATTCTGCAGCGCAGATCTTCCAATGAGTTTTGAAGATCGTGTTGCAGCTGTTGGAATTGCAACACAATTTCAGGAACATAGTAATGAAGTTTTTAAAATGATGGAGGAGGAAACAGATTATGCAAAAACTCAGGTAATTATGTAGGAGATTGAATTCAATTATTGAAGGGATTGATCTCCAATCCTTAAAATGTTCTGTAATTTAATGATGTGTAAATATAATGTATGGAATCAGTTAATTATATCTTATTTCTTGTCTAACGAACCTAACTATAAGTGCTCATTTCAAAATTTCTGCTTTGTTATTCCCATCATCCGGTAACCACAGGATGATCCACAAGAAAGGTGGCAGGATTCAAGCCTATAGCCGTCCTTTTCAGCCACCGGAACATGGAGATTTAAGTTGATGTAAAGATGAATTATATAGGCAGTAGCCATGCTGTATCCAGTATATATTTATACACAAGGTCCTTAATGTACATGTTTTTTGCGGTTTGGGTTCTTTGTTGAGAATTACTGCTTTATGTATTAACATCAGCCAACCAACCACCTTGGTATTTTCCGGACAATTCAAGGACATGTGTCCTGTGTGCAGAATTCTTGGTCTTTTTCCTTTCCAAACTTAAGATTAATTGCAAGTGAGAAACTTTCTCAGTTAAATACTAGTAAATATGCAAAGATTCTTTCCATCTCTGGTGATGAGTTTGTGACAAGATTTAAAATGTGTGATATTTACGGATTTACCATGGCTATTAATTAATATTTCTTTAAAAAGGAAAAAAGAAAAGAAAAAGGCTCTACAATTCTACATAATTGACTATGTTTAATAAAAATTCCCCAAAATTTGCAAAAGGGGAAAACATCTTATACTCTTCCAGTGTTTCAAGTAGAAGTTTGATACCATGGTTCCTATGTTCCATTACAAAACACGATAAGCCAACCATAGTACCGTACACAATTAAAGACAGTTGTATACTAGTATTATTACAGCAATAGCTTTTGGTATGCTAAATGGAATTATTTTTGGTTCTGTAAAATATTACTGATTATTGATTGTTTGCCTCCTTGTTTTGTTACTTTCACAAAATTACCTTACTTTTCTGCTTACTGGACAAAACTATTTACTTTTTCATGCTGTGCAGATTATTCTTGCAAGGGAATATTTGAAGGATGTTAGTATCAGCAGAGAGCAGCTAAAATACCTTGTTATGGAAGCCCTTCGAGGTGGTTGCCAGGTTCTTAATATAGAACTCTTCCTTAATTTCTGTCAAACTTGATGCCGTTTTATCCAATGCATTTGTTTCAAAATTCTTGTGCATCAATGTTGAACATAAGAGACAGGTTTAAGTTAAATATGGACGGGAGGTTTAGGATTTAAGTTCCCAAGTAATCCATACAATCTGTAACTGTAAGAACTATAGTGTAAATCCTGATCTAGTATATATATATATATATATATATATATATATATATATAGGGCTATATATATATACACAGCTGTGTAGTACACAGTCGCCTATGGCGACGGTTTTGTTAGCCTAGCGACGGGTGAACCGTCGCTATAGCCCAAAAAAACCGTCGCCATAGGCGACTGTGTACTATACAGCTGTGTGTATACATTTTTCCCAAATATATATATAGGGTAATGATCCATAGCATGTATTTGCTATGGATCCTTATAGGATATACACCATTTATACCATTGAAAACAAGAAGGAACGACTAGGATTAGAAACTGAAAATCGATGTCCGCTACTAATTGTAGCTAACGGTAAAAAAAAACACTTAGCGTCCTCTACTATTAGTAGCGAATGTTAATCAGAATAAGTGTTTGGCTTATTAACAATGGTTTATGATTTATTAACCAATGTTTAGAGTTTATTAACTAGGGTTTAGAGTTTATTAACTAGGGTTTATAAACCAGAGTTTATTAATCAGTGTTTAGGGTTTATTAAAGTTGAGAAAGTACAAGTTGCGGATACATAATTGTAAACCCTAAACTCTGGTTAATAAACACTAAACATTTATTAGTAAAACCAAACCCATTCTTATAAGTGTCTGCTTCTATTAGTAGCGGACGCTAAGTATTTTTTTTACCTACTAATAGTAGCGAACGTCGATTTTCAATTTTTAATCATGACCATTCTTTTTTTTTCAATGGTATAGATGGTGAATGCATTATAAGTATTCATAGCAAATACATGCTATAGATCATTCCTCATATATATATATATATATATATATATATATATATATATATATATATATATATATTGGGGGGTGGAGGCACAATTCTTTACTTTAAATCAATGGGCATGTGGAGGCTAGAATATAACAAACAACTTATATATATACAGAGAAAAGGCAAAATCCGCTGCACATGTTAGAATTTGAAATAAGAAAAACTAAACATACTTCAAGAGGTATCCTTTATTGCAATAGCAAATCTATTCAATATCTACTATGAACTACAGGGACATAGAGCTGAGCTATATGCTGCCCGTGTTGCAAAATGCTTAACTGCTTTAGAAGGGCGCGAGAAAGTCAATGTAGAAGACCTGAAGAAAGCTGTAAGTATTGCTAACTTTATGTTAGATAATTCTATATATTTGATAATTTATATTTTCAGACAAATCCCTCCTATATAAATATGGTGGTATCCCAAATTTGAGTAGTGCCTCTAGGTGTTTCAGATATCAAAAAGTCTTGAATCAGGCCGGTAATGTTATCACATCCTCTCTGCCTACTTCATTTTAAAGTTTTAAATGATAGAAAGTTTTTTTTTTTGTTTTATCTTTATGTACTTCAGAAAATTTCAAGTTAATGCATTCAACTATTGTGAAAGCCCTAGAGCGGATAATGTGCCTTTTATTTGGTGTAGGGTGTGGGAGGCATAGTTGTTAAGGTGCTAAGTTGAGGCGAGTCGGTGGCTGCCGCTTAAATGACTAGTCGACTAAGGCTCGATTAGTCATTTATAAAGCCATAGATTATTTACATTGTGCTTTATATATATATATATATATATATATATATATATATATACATTGTGCTTTATATATATATATATATATATATATATATATCCCATGTACTTGTTATTGATTACTTATAAAAATATTAAAACTAAAAGTTAGAATTATTATTGATAATCTTAAATTTATTTAATTTTTATGAATAATGAATATTATATATTATAATATAAGTAATAATATTTTATAAATATTCTATTATACAAAGTATTCGATATTAAATACATGTTATGTAACTTATAGTGCCAAAGCAAGTTTAGATGTGTACACGTGGATTAATAAAATATACTCTCTCTGTCCCATAATAAACGTCTTAATTTGACTTTCATAGTCAAATTGACCATTTTTAAATTAATAAATCTTAAAAAAAATTAAAATATACGCCAAGTGATTATGATCATAATAAACTACGGAAAATTTACTACAAGTATCGAGTTTCGGAATTTGAAAATTCTATATAAATATTTTTAATAAATAATTCTAAAAATTGCCAATTTGATCATGAAAGTCAAATTAGGACGTTTATTATGGGACGGAGGGAGTACATTATTATTATCATTCTAATCAAAGTTTTCAAACTCGGTCCGATCATCGAATCGAAAAAGGTATTAGGTGGATGGATCACTGGTTCAACCAGTGGTCGAACTGTTATTGATTAGTGACGTCATTAATATGTAATAAATAATAAAATATATTAATTATTATTATATATAATATTTAGTAAATATGTAAAATTAATCAATTTATCTACAAAAAAAACTAAACCTATTTGTACAATGATTACTTTATACAATTCAAATAAATATTAAATCAATATAAAAAGAAAGATTAAATCATGATGATAACTCAAAAATCAAGACTGATAAAATCAAACACAAATGAACATAAACATTACATTCAAATTCGAAAATTCAACCACAAGTTCAAGTGTTTTATTAAATATGAATGCAAACATATCTAAAATACCAAACAAAGTCTCAACTAAATTACTAAAATGAAAAATGAAAGAGTTCCGAGCAATGGTCCTTGTGGATTGGACCACATCAAAAATTCTGCATTTTTCTTCTTTTTTTAAACAGATAAGGGAATGTGGTATTTGATATGATAAGTTTTAAAAGTTCACAATTCCGGTGACCATAAGGAATAAATTATGGAAGGGAAGTTCCTTGAAATACAAATGAGCCAAATAAACTCCAATCTTTTATCAAAAGAAGTGCTACATGTAGCCATGTTCTGAGCATTGTTTTTGGGAAAGTCCCAATTTCTCAAGCAGAAGCCTGAGCGCACATAGGCATAGTCAAAAGAGAGCTTGAATAAGCTCATCCTGTTTGAAGATGAAATCAACTATTACTTATGAGAAACTAATACAAGCCCAAAAATTGTCCCCAAGTTCAGCAAAGAATTGGGAAGATAAGGTATCGTGCTAGATATCCAAAAAAGTTTAAAATCTGTAACAGTTTAGCGCTAGATCAAACCATGTTTTGAACAACAAAATCAAAGCATATAATTTAGAGAAATTAGGAAGCACGACTAGTCCAAAAAGTGAAATCAAAAGGACAACAGAGCGTTACATGTACACATTCGTAAGCATCAATTCAAATTTAACCAAACACAAACAAAACAAAATAGGTAGTTTGGTATATAAATCAGCTTCAGATTTTAAGTCGGTCTTCAGTTTCACAAAGTAAAGAGAGATTGACGATGAAATGAGATCTGATAAGGAAAAAGAAAGGGAAATTGGTTGGTAAAGTACCAAATTGGATGAGGAAGTCAAATAGGCAATGGTGATGAGACAGAGAGAGATAAGAGATGGTCGATGAGAGCACTGGGAGTCTGGAATTTGGGCGCAGCGGTGAGCCGTGAGAGACAGATAGGAGAAGCAAAGCCTTAGCCACATAGGAGAAGAAGAACTGAAGAAGCAGCTGCAGAACAAAAGCCCTTAAAGGTTAAAACAAATATTTTATTTTTAATCTTTTAAGAAGGGAACCAGTCGAACTCGTGAACCAGTTATCGGTTCACTGGGTCAAGCGGTTGAGTTGCCGGGTCCGAGCGGGTTTTGGTTTAAACTGATTAATTGGTCCAAACCGAACCGGAGTGTGGACCGGTTCCGATTTTTACCAGCCCGACCGGCGGTTCGGTCCAAGTCTAAAAACCATGCTTCTAATCATCACCATAGTGGGACAGGTGTTGATGTACTAAGTGACCACCTAATATATGTAACCCATTATCCTGTTTGACCCCCTCACATTCAACTAATAAAATAATAATATACATATTATGTACTCCATCTATTAGATCATTAGATATTTATATACACACAAAATAAATACATTAAGAAAGAAGAAAGAGTTGCAGTCTTCTCTGCTGGAGTCGATGGTTGACCCTACCTCGCCAACCCAACAGTTGAGTCGCTTGCCCTCGCCGACCCAATCACCGACCAAGAAACCCAAGTCTACACTGACCAAGAAACCCAAGTCTACACTGACTAAGAAACCAAGTCGTTGAAGGAAAAAACTTTGTAGGAAGAAGATGCAGTAGCCAAGTCCAACGAAGAAAGAAGAAGAAAGATGAAGCAGGCAAGTCCAATGAAGGAAGAAGAAGAAAGACAAGCAGGTAAGTGGGTTATGAATCAATTGGAGTTTGTGTAAATTAGATTTAGGGTTGTTCTTAAGTTGATCGACTAGATAATAAAGCTAGCAAAGCGACGATTCGGGATGACTAGCGACGATCAGGTTTTCAAGTTGGGTGTCTTAGGTACAAAACCAAATCGAGCCCTCAACTTGTAGCTTCAGCAGCGACCGAGCGACTAGGCGTCGATTAAGCGACGACTTAATAACTATATAGCGGGAGGACTGGAATGGAGGGTGTGTCACCCATAGGAAGAGGGGTTTATGTCTAAGGGTTTTGATTTTCAAGAACCTATACTTGGTGGGCAAGTGGTTGTGGCGGTTCCCACTGACGTCTAAACATTTTTCCTCTAGCAAAAGATGATAAAGAACAAGTTATATCTCCATCATAATGGTGGGATTTGAATTCATGTCCCTCTTTTGTTACTTTTTCAAGTCCGTCAAAACTTTTTTCTCTAGATTATTCCTCGTTTTGTTATTTCTTTGGTTCATTTTTGTTTCTTTAATCAATAAATACTAAATACTTCTTTTGCATGAAAGATGGTCTCCAAATTCTTGGAAGTTCTATTTAGATGGTTTCACGGGAAGTATTTACTATGCTTTTTCGGACACACTTTGACGGTGTCCAAGAAGAATTAATTTCATTTTTATGAATTTGTTAAAAAATGTTGGGCATAGTATTCGAGCATCCACAAGTATTGGTATCCAATACGGATACATTGTGGTCTAAGTGGTATACGTGCTTCCTTGGTCAAGTTTGATTAAAAGAATATTTATGATATATTCTTTCATTGGGTGGGGGTGGGGGTGGGGGTGGGGGTGGGGGTGGGGGGGGCAGATTTTAAGAAATCAAAACTATGAACTCGAGTAGAATTAAGAGTGTATTGACACTAGAGTTGGGAATGTTTGGCTCATTTATGCTCATCTGAAACCACATGTTGACCTAAAAGGTTGAACTTATTTGGTTTATGGTCCATTATAGCGTTATATTTCCTCAATCTTTCTCATGTTTTGATGCGGAACTTTATTATCATGTGGTCTCAACAATCTCATCCTTAACGCGTAATATCTCGATCCACATCGACACCAAGCTCCACCTTTGAATTTCAACCATCCTCTTTTGAGCATTTACCCATCACTTCTTCTAATTGACGATCTACCATTCTTCATTATCTCTTGTTTGATCCACCAAGAGCGTCTGTCAAGCCTATCAAATCTCCTATCTGACAAGCTTATCTCTCAATAACTCTCGTTTGATCCACCAAGAGCCTCCTCGAGAAGATTCCATAATTTGCTCATAGAGTACATAATCCATCAAGCATCCATAATTCATAGAACCTAGTCCATCATGTCTCCTAACTGATGAGTCAACACTTTTTAATATCTCTTGTCAAGAGCCAACCAAGAGCCTCTTGAGAAGAGTCCACCACTTGCTCAATGAATTATTTTCATCCATCACGCGCCGTCATACTATATCCATGACCCAAGCCCCATAGTCATGGCTCTGATACCAGTTGTTGGGAATACTCGGCCCATATATACTTATCTGAAATCCCATCTTGACCCAAAAGGTTAACCTATTAAGTCTATAGTCCATTACATCATTATATGTCCTCAATCTTCCTCATGTTTCGATGTGTGATTTTATTAGCACGCGGTACTTCAACAGTAAGTTATAGGTCCTCTAATTATAGTTGGTAGGTGAAAGAGTTTCATATGCTGTTTAAGTTTACATGGTAACTTGGTAAGGAATTTTACTGGATGTCCATGATGGCTGACAACTCTGACTTGTACGAACGCTAAAGCTCATATACAGTTTCCACCTACATGGTGATTGGACACTGTCAAGGAAGCTTGCGTTTTTTCTGCGTCTCAGTTCTGGAATGATTAAGGTTATCAAGAGAATATATATACCAAGTGAATCCATTTTTTTTCTTTTTTAAGTCAAGTGAAGCCCTTGGTTTTACGTATAAAACCAAATACTAGAGGTTAGTAACTTAGTATTTGGTTCCACAAAGTGACCTGAAGCATAACATGGGTTATCTTACTAGCAGCTGCGCTAGTGAATCTCAAGTGGCTTCCTGGGTGGTCTCGCCAAGGCTGGAAGAACGTAAATTGCTAGTGGAGCTATGCCCCATGGCGGGAAGCTCTGTTGAGAAGGGAATCAAGCCATGACCTGCGGTTGCAAAGTGCTTACCTTGATCAAGTTGCAGGCGTCAGGGGGCTTCTATACTAGGTATTCTTTACATGAATTATCAACCCATTCCAGTAGGGGTTATCGCCATACTACACTAGACGTTAAGCATATTTGTTCTCTGTGCTTCTATCAAAGCTTTGGTAGATTATGTACTGAGACTTGCTCCACAAAAAAAATGTCCTATCTGATATCTTTAAATTGATATTAAAAAAACCAAAAAAATAATAATAATAACCACCATAGAGAATAGTAGTAGTACCTTGATGTGGCTTACTCGAATATTAGCTTGTTATAGCTCAGAAGCTGGTGTCGTATTTAGCATAATTACATTATAGGGAAAGCAATGTTTATGAATAAACTTCGTTACTGGACATATGAAAGTATGTGTGTTCTTTATAAGGTAAAACCAACTAAAATACTTATTCTGTATTTGTATCACAATAGATTTGTTTTTTAAAGGTTGAATCTATGGCTCTATGCACTAATTAATTTAATATACTGTGTGTATGGATGTGACTGCTCCCATGAATTGGAATCCCTCCTTCCAAACCCTATGTTGAAGTCTCCCTCAAAATTTGATATTTTGATCACTTAATTAAACCATGGTCTCTATTTTTAAAGCTAGGCATGCAGAGAGCATCTCAGTTTTGAAACCATTGTAGGGGACTGGTAAATAAGTTTGAAGCATTGATATGAACGTGGTCTTAACAAAGTAAATAACAGCTTGTCAGTACTATTGAACTTCAATTGCTCATATATTACAATATCAATCATTCACATACAAACATAATTTTACTGTTTACATGCATTCAAATTTCAAATGTGGTTTAAATTCTCGAAGTCATAGCTACAAGAATATCTTTTTAATACCTGTAATTAATACAGGTTGAACTGGTCATCCTTCCACGTTCAAACATCAGTGAGATCCCTCCTGAACAGCAAAACCAGCAGCCACCACCTCCACCACCCCCTCCACAAAATCAAGAGTCTGCTGAAGAACAGAATGAAGAAGATAATCAAGAGGTTTGTTGACAAGTTAAAATGTTTATGGTGATGTGCAAGAAGATCAAGACGTTTGTTGGCAAGATAAAATTTTGAGCTTGCTTGTGACAGATGGTTCACTTTGTAAGCAGGATGAAAATGATGATGAAAACGATGAAGAGAACGAACAGCAGCAGGACCAAATTCCTGAAGAATTCATCTTTGATGCAGAAGGGGGTCTGGTGGATGAGAAACTTCTCTTCTTTGCACAACAAGCACAGAGACGCAAAGGAAAAGCTGGGAGGGCAAAGAATGTTATATTTTCTGAGGATAGAGGCAGATATATTAAGCCAATGCTTCCAAAAGTTAGTTCTCTGTACCCCCCTGTCTCAGCATTAAATTTATTGAAAGAAAGGGGAAAGATTCAGATAAATCTTCTGCTTTTTCTGAAGTCATGCTGCCAGCACTGCATTTTTCTTATCATATGCTGGATTTTATCTGGGTATTGTCAAAGTGCTGAAAGTAGCTGGCGGACAGCAGTTGTTTATTAAGGTTTTAGAAATCTGAAACTGATTGAATTTTCTCTAACCAAGTTCCATGGTTTTATGCAGGGACCTGTAAGGAGGTTAGCTGTTGATGCAACTCTTAGAGCAGCTGCACCATATCAAAAATTGCGAAGAGAGAGAGATTCTGAAAAGATCAGGAAAGTTTTTGTCGAGAAAACCGACATGAGAGCTAAAAGAATGGCGCGAAAAGCAGGTGCCCTGGTAGGGTTTCACTCTTCCCTGCAGTTAATTATGCTCATCTACTTTCTTCTCCTTGCATTCTTTTTCAGTCTATGATGTTGGCAGTTTCCCAGTATTCATGTTTCTAGTTTCTCCAATCATTATGGAGAGTCTGATGACCAACTTTTAGGTCAGAGTGTGCCTTCTTATCCAATCCCATACTAGACATGAAACTGTAATTAATGATTTAGATTCAGTGAGGGATTCAAACTTGACCAAATATGTAAATGTCAAAAAGTTGCTACAGGTTAAATTTTTATAATGGCTCTGCTTGAAAACTAGGTCCTCTTTACTTTATGACTGAGGTCTGTCAAGAATGGGCTATTCAAATCTGGTGCGTGTGTTATGCTTTTGGTAGAATTGATATGCGACGAAGGTTGCAGTACCTAATGGTTGTGTTTCTGATTTATCTTGTAAAAAAAATTTAGAGAGGAAAAAAAGAGAGTAAGAAGACAGCTGACAGAATTCGTGTTATTTCTATCTTATGACAGGTTATATTTGTGGTTGATGCTAGTGGAAGCATGGCATTAAATCGAATGCAGAATGCAAAAGGTGCAGCACTCAAACTACTAGCTGAGAGTTATACAAGCAGAGATCAGGTTCATTTTAAATATATAATTTATTGTGAGCTTACAATTTTGCTTAAGATATAGCCTTATAATTGCTGTTTACACTTTCATTCTAGAGCTGTAATTATTATGAATAAAACTGAACTTTCAAATATTTTCTGGTATCATAAATGCATTCAATATGAAACTTCTTAAGACAGATGGGCAATCATAGTATCGGACAACTGATGTTGACTGTCTTTCATTACTATGCTTATAAGATAGAGTACCTCTGCATAGAATTGCGGTTGAGATGCTGCTTTTCTTTAAGATACTTTTTAAAGCTCGATACACTAATTCGAGCAGAATGTACAATTTAACATACGTGTCAGTGCTGCCTTTTGATTTTTCTTTCATTGGAAGTTTCATATGGAGCAATTTTTGGTACAAGGGACATAGGACTTAAACCCTAGAATAATCACTTGGTATCTAACTTTTCAGGTCATTCTCTTCTTTTTTTTCTAAATCTTAAATCAAAGATAATAGTTGATTACATACTGGTTCAGGAAGTATCAAATGTTAAACCCTAGGCTAATCACTTGGTATCTAACTTTTCTGGTCATTCTGTTTCTCTAAATCTTCAATCAAAGATAATAGTTGATTACATACTGGTTCAGTAGGTATCAAATTTATTATTAAAGAGCCACGGTGAAATGAGGGGACAGTATTATTGATAAATTTAGAATATTTGGTTGCATAGTCTCCATGGGTTTAGTGCATAGTTTCTTTTTTGTTTTAACATAAGAATGCAGGTTTTTCATCTTGAAAACTTTGCCATTCAATATTGTTTCAAGGATCCTTATGATGGCATGATGTTAAGCTGTTTGGGGTATTCCAAAAACAATAACAGTCGTCTATTTTTGATGGCAAATCCTTATTAGTCAGGTCAAGTTGGAAGTGTTGGTCAATCTGGACTTTAAAACATGAAGTACTGCCTTTTCAAGAATGATCTATAATGATTATCCACATAATGACCAAGGTAGATTTTGAGCTTCCCTGGGTTGAGTGAAACCTCAACTCTTTGGTTCTTGCAATTACTTTATGAAAGTCATTTAAGGTTTGGTGAGCTGCTTGAATGCAGAAATGTTTTTCAAAGACTGAAGTAACTCAAAAGCCAATTAAGTCTGCTAAACGAGGATTTCTGGTCAAACCCGCCCAAACCAACTAAGATGAACCGAAACTGACAGACTTCCTTTTTCTTTTGGGAGGGTACTCCGAGTAGTGGGTACCTAGTAGGACCTCGACCCGTCTACTTGGGTCTTGTATGGATATGCAGGAAGGGGTGCTCCTAGGTGTGTGTGGGTTGTGTTTGTTCGTACGAAGTAAATGACTGAATTGTCCAAAACCATATTAGAGTAATTACCACTGAGAAACATTGTCGATAAAGATTTTGTTTCTTATCTCAAGGTGTACATCTCCATTTCTTAACGGATGGGAATGCGTAAAAAGAACTAAGATTGTGTTTTTCATCCTTTTTTATTCATCTCTGATCATACTTATCAGTAACATGGACCAGGTCGCCATCATTCCATTCCGTGGAAATTCTGCAGAAGTTCTCTTGCCTCCTTCCAGATCAATTTCAATGGCTAGAAAACGTCTCGAGAGACTTCCATGTGGTGGAGGTTCTCCCCTAGCTCATGGTCTTACCACGGTATGCAAATTCAGTTTAATTTATTTATTGTTGGAATAAAATGTCTAAAAACTTAAAATCCTCTCACTATATCACAGCTTCTAACTACACTCCCAAAATCTGTCCAATTTGAAACTTCATTATGATTATAGGCATTATCTCCATTAACTAACAGTTTTATCAATATAAATCTGCTTAGGCGGTTAGAGTTGGGCTAAATGCAGAGAAGAGTGGTGATGTTGGGCGCATAATGATTGTTGCAATAACTGATGGTAGAGCCAACATATCACTAAAAAGATCCACTGATCCTGAAGCTGCTGCAGCTTCTGATGCACCTAAGCCTTCTGCTTCGGAATTGAAGGTAAAAAGTTTGCACCATATAAGTTCAACAAATAACTTGCTGAATAGATGGGGAAGTAAATAATATGTCAAATATAATTAGAAATCTTAATCAATAGGTATTAAAACATTTGTTGGATATAAAAACTAAAATTGATCATCAAAACAATTTTTTTGTAATAAAAAGATCTGAAGGTCAAATTTATGAACTTTCCTTTTCCCTAGAGAAAAATGTGTCCCGCTACTTCTTTATGTATTGTAATTTACTTAAAAGTAATTTAGATTTGAACCCAAAAGTGAAAATATAATGTTTTTTATTGTTTGAATAGTAACAAATTGTAACAAAATGCACTTTCAAGAAAACCACCTGAAAATCTGATATATCAACCAAACATACCTTTATCTTACAATAGTGTACAACACACCTATTTATAGCAAAAGCTACAAGACAAATGAAAACTACTTTAAAGCAAATTGGATCCTACGATGACAAATATCCCGGATTCCCACTAATACAAGTACTTGAAAATAACTCCTAATTAACTAATAATAACTTCCCACTTCCTTGAACCATTACTTCTAGCATTTCCTCCACTACTTGAAATACTTTAACAACTTCTAGCATTATTGTTAAGCACCATTATCTTCAAAGCTACTTTGTTCCTAAGATGCCACTTGTCCGCTTTTTGTTCCAAATAAACTCTTTCCACTCGCCAGGTCCTTGAACCTCTTCACGAGGTCACCTTTCTAATAATGTCATAATACTCTCTTTATTCCAAAATTAGTGATACATTTTTCTTTTTAATCCGTTCTAAAATTAGAGATACATTTTTATTTTATGATTATAAAGTAACATGATATTCTTAATTTTCCATTACTTTTTTCACTATCATTTTCAGTATCACATCATCACAACCGAATTCCTAGCTAATACTAATGTTATATTTGAGAACATAAATTATCTTTAAAAGTCATCGTTTTATAAATGTATCTCTAATTTTGAAATGGAGGGAGTATCAACAATTCAAATTATTTTTTGGTCCAAACTAAATAATTATTTTTAGTTATAGTAAAAACACAAACGCTGTGTTACCAAATGCAACCTAAATTGTTTGTTACAACTGTTGACCTCATACGTCTCTGTTAATTTATCATATGGGATTTCACTTGGAAATCATATGGGAAAAAATAATAATATTAAGAGATGGTTAATCTCTATGTTTGGACTTCGATTTCAATATATAATTCCTTAAATTGTATTAACATAGAGTGACCTTTGTTGTTGCATTTATTTGAAGGATGAGATTCTTGAAGTGGCCGGTAAAATATATAAAGCGGGAATGTCTCTTCTCGTCATCGATACAGAAAATAAGTTTGTTTCAACGGGATTTGCGAAAGAGATTGCTAGAGTTGCACAAGGTTTGATAACTCAAAGCCCTATTGAAGTTCAACAATATTGTTTTGGCTTCAGTTCTGACAACTTTTCTTGAAAAACTTTGTTTTCCAGGAAAATACTATTACTTGCCAAATGCTTCAGATGTTGTTATCTCTACCACAACAAAAGATGCATTATTGGCTTTGAAGAACTCTTGATTATATCTAATCAACCATGCAAATACTTGGTTCCAATTCATAAGTTAGTTTCAGTAGTTGAGATGAACTAATTTACTTGTCGTGTGTGATATGTGTGATATATGTAAGCTATCCCTTGTATTTCATATCTATTTTTTTTTTCACCATGACCAAAAGTGATATATTAGTGAGCAACTTCAGTTATGTTTCATCAGTCTATGTTGCATGAGCAATTCCAAAAATTGGTCTATTGTGTTTTGGGGCAAACCTGCAGTGATGAAGACCATGAGATGGGGGCTTATCCTAGGCCATTTTGATCTAATTCCCGTACTAGATAAATCTTACCTATTCTGGGGGAAAGGAAAAGAGCATATCCAAAAAAGTAGGTGTATTATGGGCATTTGGAAAGTGCGTTGGGACATTTTTTAAGCCCCAAATGTAGGTGTAGATGAGTTTGGGGCTTCAAAGCCGCATTTGTAAATTTAAACAAATAAAAGTTGTGTTTGTAATAAGTTGCGTTTAGACGAATAAGATTTTGCATGTTTGATTTAGACATTTTGGAGTCAAAATGAACTTGAGAATTTTGTTCGTCTAAATGCAACTAATTCCAAATACAATTTATTCTATACGCAACTATTTAAAACTACAAATGCGTTTTTTAAACCCCAAATTACTTGTTTATTTTGGCACATTCGGGTTGTTTGAAAAGTGCTTTTGGATGGCTTTTAAATCCTAAACACGCCACACCATTTTTGGTGTGGTAACTGTAAGGCTTAAAAGTTGCGTTTACGAGTTAAAACAAATGCATTTGTAATAAGAAAGGAACAAGATTCTCACGTATGTTTGGATCTTAAAACTTACTAAACCAAATTACCAAACATGCACTAAAAAGTCGTTCAAATGCACTTTTCGAATGTCAAACCCATCGAAATGAACAAGGACTACTAAGTTGGCTGCTTTATTCATATTTGTGAGACTCAATTTAAGGTTTAAGATGGTGAATGATTGGCGGTAATTCAGTGAGAAAAATTGGGTTCCTTGTGACAATATTTGGTTTGGGAGCTTAGCATGATGTTTCCTTTGTATTCCCATTTCGGCTTTTGTTTTTTTAAAACAGAAAAAACAAAGAAAAAGAAATATAGTTGTATCAATTAATAGTTACTACTTCATCCGTCTTATTGTCTCATTTTGGATTTATGAATATTGTTTGTAAAATCTTAATTATTTTAAAAAAAAATTGATGAAAAATTTATTTATGTTCCAAGGATAACAATTTTGCAATAAATATCTTTTGGATAGTTTGTATTAGTTCTAAATTTAAAAATGTCAGAGTAACTTCAAAAGGTTAAAATGTGATTTTTTTTTGCGTGAAAATAATAACTCCATTCAATTGGGTCACAGATCAAGGTTCGGTTTACTAGTCAAGAATACTAATTTAGTCATCTTTATTTATTACAAACTTATCTAAAAGTTATGATGTGACGATGCAAAAATTTTACTTCGTTTGTAAATTAAATATTTTGAAATATTATTGAATAAAATAAGATTTTATAAATATTATTTTGTTTTATGTGTTAAAAATTGAATTTTTGTGGTGGATCGTGTTTCTGTGATGGAATTTACGAGTTTTAGGATCGTATAAGCAAATAAATTTTTTTCGAGAAAAAAACGAAAAAGTCGATATTCATAAAAACGTAGAAAATACAGAAAAACGCTAATAAACGTACTTTTTCGAGAATTTTGAATTACGTCATGGTGTTTATTTGAGAAGGCGAGATGAAATATGTAATAAAAGTTTTTTCAGGAAAAAAAAGTAAAAATAATATTCACGTTACAAACGCAAACTCATTTTTTCGACTTTTCGAATTACGACATAGCCTTTCTTAGAAAAAGAGGGAACGATGGCGAAATCGGATTTTTAAAAATCGAAAGTCGATTTTTCGGCTAACCGAGCGAGTTATAAAAAATAACTGAAAAAGTTAGAGAATCTAACTAAAAAGAAAATGAGAAATCAAATTAATTTTTGAACTAACCTAGCCTAGCGTTTTAAATGGCTTGACTAGAGTTGAGCTAAGGGTTTAGAAATGTTGGGCTAGGGCTGAGTCTAAGGTTTCGAGAGCTTGGGTTGAGCCAAGGATAAAGCTTAGGTTATGTGGAGTCTTGGCTTAGGGTTGATTCATGACTCAAGCATTATGGTTAAACCCTAAAGACTTGGAGCCAAAGCTAAATTATTAGTAATTATCCCATGTGGGATAATGAAGCAATAAGGAGGGGTAAAAAGGGGTCAAGGTGGCGGGATATAAGAGGCAAGGGGGAGAGAGGAGATGACTCATGGCCTAAGGTGGCAAGGTGAGTTAATGTTAGCTTATCTCTTCCACTAATAAACTGAAGTGTCATCTTTTGTTTCCTTCATCCCACATGAGTTAGTTTAACTCTCAAGCATGGTTAAGTTTAGTGTAAGATGATTTGTTAAATTATTCAACACTTAGTTTTTTCTCTAATTTCATATTACAAGATAGAGAGAAAGTGAGAGTAAAAGCTTAGGAGAAAGAGAGAAAGCAAGAGAAAAGCTTGAGAGCTCTAGAGAGAAAGAGAGGAGGTCGGACAAGAGAGAAGGGAAGAGAGGCCATGGATAGCTAGGATAAAGGTTGATCAAGGCTAATGAAGAAGAAGAAGAAGAAGAAGAAGAAGAAGAAGAGCAAAAACACAAAAGGTATGTTTAGAACCCACTACAAGAAAATCGGCTAATTCCGACGGACATATTCCCTCGAAGATAATTATTATTCCGATGGATTATTCAGTCCAACATAATTCAGTCGAAACTAGATTAATATCGACGGATGTTCGTCAAAAATAGATGTATCCCATTGGCGCCAATGTTCCCGCCAGCGCCAACCTTATATTCGACTTAATAGTGTTTATGTTTGACGGAATATCCATCGAAGATACCTTAATTACGACAGATTTAAGTTCGACGGAAATTCTATCGAAAATAATATTTAAACCTAATTAATCAGAACGTCTTCCCCAACCACCCCTCATTCTCTCACTTTGCTCTCTATATCTCTCTCATTTCTCTCTTACTTTACGCTCTCTTATTTCTCTCTCACTTCATTATCTCTCTCAGTCTCACTTCTCTCATCTCCACCACCACCATCGCCGCCAACACCACTGGTTCCACCACCATCACCAGCAACCACCATTACTGTCGGTTCCACCACCATCACTGCCGGTTCCACCACCACCGTCGATTCCACCACCATCACTGCCACCACTACCAGCAACCACCACCAGGCACCACCGTCGGTTCTTTTCCTTTAGTTTGCACATTAATTCAATTTCAAGGTTAGTTTTCTGCAAAGCATTAGATTTTTAGGGTTAATTTGTTGCAAATTGTTAAATAAAAATGATTTTTGAATGTCTGAAAGTTATAATATTTTTGAAATTTGTGGCTTAATTTGTTTTAGGTTTAGTTTGAGTTTGAATATGAGATTAACCCAATTTGGATAATATGTTGTTGCTGTGAATTTGTGGGTCAAAAAATTGGGTCCTGTTGTTGAAATTAGGAGTCTGAAATCTGAAATTTGGGTCCTATTCTTCTTGTTTATATTGCTGAAATTGGAATATTGATTTTGGGTCTGTGGACTGCATATTATTTAACTGCATATTATTTGGAATTTGGAAATTGCAGAATATTGATACTATGAAGTGTATAGCATATCAAATTTGGGTTCCTTATCATAATTTAACTGATTTTAGGACTGTTTTTAATTTTGATATATTTGTTATTTTCGACTGAATTTATGACAGGAATTCTGTCAGAATTATGAAATTACAGAATATTTGTGGGCCCTACATGTATTGTATTAGTAATTAGTTTTCCAATATTAAAATATAAACTAAGTAGCATTTACTTAGTTTCTTACTACTAAAATAAAATATAATAAATTTAATTTAATTTAATTTAGTTTATTAAATAAAATAAATTTTAAAAATTAGATAATATAATATAATACAAAATAAAGTAAAATAAAATAAAAAAATAAATTAAAATAATTTGAATAAAATAATTTTTTTATTTAATTTAATAAATAAATTAAATTTAATAAAAAATATTTATAAATATTTAATATAATACAAATAAAATACAATTCAATAACAAATAAAATAAAATAAAAATAATAAAATAAAATAGAATAGAATAAAATAAAATAAAATAAAATAAAATATATTTAATTTAATTAAAATAATCTAATTTAAAATAAATTAAATTTAACGAATTTAATTTAATTTAATAAAAATTTTTTAAAAATTATATAATATAATACAAGATAACATAAAATAAAATAACATAATAAATTAAATTAAATTAGAACTTATATAATATAATACAAAATAAAATAAAAAATAATAATAAATTAAATTCGATTTAATAAAATAAAATAAAATGATTTAATTTAATAAATAAATAAACAAATTATATACTATAATATAATATACTACAAATTAAAATAAAAAAAATATATAATAATAAACTAAGTAGGAGTGAATGTCGAACATTAGTATCTATAGATGCCAAATAACAATTCTCATAAACTAAGTACCACTTACTTAGTTTATCATTGGCAAAATAACCAATGTAGGAGTGAATGTCGAACAGTAGTCTTTATAGATTCCAAATAATAATTCTCATAAACTAAGTGTCACTTACTTAGTTTATCATTGGCAAAATAAACTAAGTAGGAGTGAATGTCGAACAGTAGTCTCTATAGATTCCAAATAACAATTCTCATAAACTAAGTACCACTTACTTAGTTTATCATTGGCAAAATAAACTAAGTAGGAGTGAATGTCGAACAATAGTCTCTATAGATTCCAAAAAATAATTCTCATAAACTAAGTACCATTTACTTAGTTCGTCATTGACAAAATAAACTAAGTAACATTTGCTTAGTTTGCCATAATTTTTAATAAATGCAATAATACTATCCCTACACATATGTACTCTTCCTTGTATGCAAGTTTTGACATAGCAGTTGTAGCTAATAGTACTCCAACCGGTTCCTCGACAGTAATTTAAAAAAAGGGGTCGTAGTTCCTGTTTGTGTCCTATTCTTGAATAATAAAGTTAATTGAATTACTGCAGACATTTCTCACTGTTCCATCATAACAGATGGCAACATCCGGAAGGAGTGCCATTAAGTTGTTGAACAAAGTTCTAGGTTAAGCAACCCTCTAGATGAGCGAACGATCACTTCTCTGCTAGGAATGAATCATCTCCCCATATGGGTCGAATCCATGACATAGACAGCTTCTCACCACTCCGAATTTCTCAGATGGGTAGTTCTCACAGAACGTCTCACATCTTTTTCTATGAGAACTATCCATTTGAGGAATTCGGAGTGGTGAGAAATTGTCTATGTCATGGATTGGACCCATATGCGGAGATGATTCATTCCTAGCAGAGAAGTGATCGTTCGTTCATCTAGAGGGTCGCTTAACCTAAAGCTTTGTTCAATAGCTTAATGGAACTCCTTCGGGATGTTGTCATCTGTTATGATGGAACAATGAAGAATGTCTACAATAATTGAATTAACTTTATTATTCGAGTATAGGACACAAACAGGAACTACGACCCTTTTTTTTCCAGTTGCCGACTCAAGTAGTCTCTATAGATTTCAAAGAACAATTCTCATAAACTAAGTACCACTTACTTAGTTTATCATCATTGGAAAAATAAACTAAGTAGCATTTGCTTAGTTTGTCACAATTTTCAATAAACTCAATAATACTCTCCCTTTAATCTTCAATACACTCAATAATATATGTACTAAACTTTGGAACTTAGAAGCCCGTTTGACATTCACTCAGTAGGAGTGAATATCGAACAGTCCCCAGTTTGGGACTGTTATTGGATGTTATATCTCACTTAGGCCGGTGCCAATACGAAATGGTACGTTTTTGTTATTTTGAGGATTTTTTGACTGTTATCTCTATACGTTCTCTGAGTGCATACTTAGATTTAGTTATCTTAGTCTATTTCGTGTGCTTGGAGACCATGGGGAGGTGCTGCCGAAATTTTCTTAAAACTCATGAAACGTACTTAACGTGTTTGCACTAGTGACGAGACACATCCAATAACGGAATAGAAGCCTTACCCCTGTCCTGTAGAGTGGAGATACTAGGTAAATCTAATTTATGCATGAATATCCAAATTAACTGAATGCGTCTTCTGTGTAGTTCCACGTAAGTTAAGCATATTATATTAATTACTACATAGTTGTATTAGGATGACAAAATCAATTGTTCCTAATTGTAAATTAACTTTTGTTATAGGTTTATTATAGATTTGACCCGAGCATCTCTTAGTCAGTTGGCGACGATGTGATTGAGCATCATGTCGCTGCGAATTACTCTGACTGGCTGTATGAGATGCGACAGAGGGTAGCCTGGGCAGTTGAGGACCACCCCGGGACCACCATCAGAGATCATCAGCACCGCATAGTCTCCGATTTAGCCTGGGAGGCTATGCGTGCGCACTGAGAGGCTGATGACTTCAAGAAAAAGTCTGAGCAGACGAAGAAGAACCGTGGTCAGCTCCGGATAGTACACACCACTGGTTCTCAATCGTTCGAGGAGGCGAAGATGGTAAGTGTGTTGTATTTAGTTATCAAGTTCTCTCACAAATACTTAATACCTGATTTATGAATGTTTTTATTAGGCATTGGGGAGGACCTTGGGTCGAGATCCTACCATTTTAAAGTTTTGGGATCGAGCACACACGCCTAATGTGAGACCCCAAATTTTATGAATAAAAATTTAAATTTCTCAAAATATTTTTTTAAATATTATGGTGTGGATTTGATATAAAGTTCTAGTTGTGGGTAATATTTATAAATTTTGCAAAGTATGCAAGTTGTTATAAAATATTCGTTTGGTCGGGGAATATTCTTTTTGTCGGGGAATATTCGTACGACGGCACAATCATTGGTGGACCCCACAACGGAAGTATTATCGTAGTTAGAAAACGACATAATTATCTTTTTATAAAAATAACGGCGAAAGTGTTACCATTAAAACTGTTGAACTACCCGGTAGTAAAAGTACAGTAATACGCGTGGTTGCATAGTAGCACACGGTATTGATTTATGATGCTTACATAAGAAGTCACTCAGTTATACTCAATTATTGCTACAGTAATTGCTGCATCACATCTCTCATATTATTGATTCAATTATTGTCACAGTATCATCTGCATAATATGTTATACTATTAAATCAATAATTGAGACGACAAAGTTATTCATATTATTATTTACAATATTAACAATGTCTAGAAGTTTTGTCAAGGAGAGATTTGGTCATCTAATTGCGCGCCAATAAGGAGAAATCCTTATCGGAAAGCCCCCTCTTTCTTAGGAACGACCTGGTTGTTAAATATTGTGAGTTATAATATTAATGATGAATACGTTCGTGTTGATTAAAGATGAAATTGATAGTTCCATTGTGTTGGAATTATTAGTGTTAATGAAAATCGACATTTATTTTGATATTAATTGATGTCTGGAAGTTATACTGACCAGTCGGGTAATTAATCGGATAAATGAGCAATTAATTGCTATTAATTCACATGATTATAACTATTTGTTCACATGTGTGTACTATTGATTCACATTCTTGTACTATTAGGGGAGTTGGTGCAAGATTGATAATACTTGCATGACTAAGTTGAAAATAGAGGTATAGATGGAGGTACTATACTGTAATTAGTTTTTTCACATAATTATACTATTGAGTCACATGAATGAACTATTGATTCACATGATTTACTATTAGGGGAGGTGGTGCAAGTTTGATAATACTTGCAGGATTAAATTAAAAATGAAGAAAAAGAGGAAGGTATTATACTATAATATTTCGAGCCCCAAAACGTGTAATTATTGAAACTATATTTTCCTATAAATAGAAGCTCATTCTTCCTTCATTTCTCACCAATTCACTAAGTCTCACAAGAGCAATTATTATAGAGAGAAAGAATAAGAGAAGTCTGCTACCTCACTATTTCAGTATCCAGTCTTCTTTTGAGGTAAGGGGTATTATTCTTTCGTATTCATGAAGAGAGTTATTTTCTTTCAATACTCATAATGGTTGTTATTTCATTCTTTATTATTATGTTGGAATAGCATGTCTATGCGAAGTACCGCATACATGGTTAAATTCTTCTGTTATTCCATTCTTTATTATTCTGTTGGAATAACCTGTATGTGCGGTCTATCGCATGCCTGGTGAATTATGTTGCTATTCCATTCTTTATTATTCTGTTAGAATATCCTGTCTGTGCGGATTACGCATGACCTGGTTCCATTCTTTATTATTCTGTTGGAATATCATGTCTGTGTAGATTACGCATGACCTGGTTCTATTCTTTATTATTCTATTGGAATAACCTGTCTGTGCAGATTACGCACGCATGGTGAATTCTTCTGTTATTCCATTCTTTATTATTCTGTTGGAATAACCTGTCTATGTGGATTACCGCATGCATGGTGAATGATCCTTCGTATTCATTCCTTATTAAATTGTGAAAATGATCTGTCTACGTGGATTACTGCATGTCGGGCAAAAATCCATTTGCGGTTTCATATATTCTATTATACTCAGTTGGTTAAAGTTTTAGCTTCTATACTCTATGAAATTAGTGAAATATCCTTGATATTTGCGCTTCATCCAGTATCTTTTCATGAAAATATTCTTCTGAGCATTCTTGAATTTTACTCCACAAAGAAGTATCATGTTGACAATTTGGACGTTATTGATTTTTAGATAAATTAAAATTATAAATCTTTAAAATTTATCTTTGAACTTGTTTTATTGAATTATTATGTCATTGTCATAATCCTCATGCTTATATTGTGATTAAAGTCATCTTTGGCTTACGTGCATAGATGGACTTGGTATGATTATGACCAGGGATTATTCGGTGTAATCATGACCGTAATGTGACGACTGATGTGGTAAAAGTCCTCATGGGCCTGTAGTTCATTGATGGACAGTTGTTGGTATGATTATGACCAGGGATAATTCGGTATAATCATGACCATTGATGATTACATGAATATCCTTGGCCGTGATGCAGGGATGATTCGATTTTATTTATTAAGATGAGTCTCAGCGATAAAGTTGATGAAAAACTTTTTAAATCATAGAAGATAATAGATTTTATGCTCTACTTGACTCTTCTAATGGATTGCTTATTTTCGCTGCAGTTGTTGATCTAAAACTTGTTGTCTATTTTATTCTATCAGTTGTTATACTGTTGAAGGCTAAGGATAATTTATTCTGCATTATCTTAGTCATAATATTTCTTACTGGGCTAGTTGAGCTCATCCTTTCTTTCACTGTTCTCTTCAGGAAACGAGAATATAACTGGGACGAGTCGGGGAACAGATTGACGGTCCAGATGGTTGTTTTAGTAGTCCTCACTATTCTATAAAATAGTGTGATAATAAATATAATGAGGACTCCATTGAGTGTGGATATTGTCTAGATGACAATATTCTTGTTTAAACTCTTAGCTATGTTTTGCTGTATTTTACACGACAGTTGTATAATTAAGTTTGTATTTGATTTATGTACCATTTATCTGGCGACTCAAGATGGGTGATGTATACCTGTTTTGGGGGCGTCACAGTTGGTATCAAAGCTTAGGGATATGATCCCTGGCTGAGATGTGAGACAAGAACTAAGAGGGGAGAGACGGGGAATTCCTTCGCTAGTATGACCTACCTAAGTTTATTTGGTATTTATTTGGTCGGTCAGGGTATAAGGATAATATGTGACATGTTAATTAACACTTGTTTTGTGACAGTGTTTGAAAATGGCAGCTGAAAATGTTAACAATGGAGTGAATGAGACCGTGGGGACGCCTCTAATCACCAACCAAGATAATGTGATGTTAGGCGAAGAAGGAATTAGAGATATTCATGTGATGAGTGAAGAATTAATAGTTACATCCGAGCTAGTCGCAGAGGTAGCAGCTGAGAGTGAGGAAGAAGAGGAACCTGAGGAAAATTTATTAGAAGAACTTTATGATCAAAATGTAGAATTGCAAAATCATATTCATGAGTTAGAAGAACAGGTTGAAGAACGGCAGACGGTCGTGGAGCAAAGGGATGCAACAATTCAAAATTGTGTTACCCGATGTGCGATACTTGAACAGAAGCACTCTTTGGCAGAGTATAAGATATTAGAGCTAGAATATGAGAATTCTATGTTAAAAATTCTGATGAAAGAAGAAACAACTGAACGAAGGAGAATATATGATGCATGGGTAAAAGCCGCACGACGCGTAGATATTGTAGAAAAAGACGTCCGATCCAATAAGGTCAAAATAGATAAAATGGATTTCACTTTTTGGACAACAATTGGGAGAATCCAACATCGAGTTCGGAATTACCCTGTGTAGAGCGGTCAATCCCAATTCGATATGGATCGGGGAGTAATGATTCGAATCATGGATCAGGAATATGACGAAACAATTAAGGGTGGAATGTACTGTATAGCAAAGTTAAGTCCAACTGGAATGGTGACGCCAAAGGATGTCCCAGACAAGTCAAATTCGGTAGTTTAAGTGAGAGCGTTTATCGAGGAACCCGAACGAAGTTATCACGGGTAAGTTAATCATAAACTCTTGCGAAGTCTATACCTTATTCGATACCGGTTCTACCCACTCTTGTATTTCACCTAGTTGTGTTCAACGTTTGAACTTGGCTCTTAAGACATTAGACTTTGACTTATCTGTTGAAACTCTATTAGGAGAAACCTTCGTTACATCCACTGGTTATAAATCTTGTTTAATTCAAATCGACACTTTAACGTTACCTGTCGATCTTATCTCTTTGAAAATACTTGCATTTGATGTGATTTTAGGGATTAATTGGTTAACTACTCATCATGCTAAAATCGATTGTTTTCGTAAGGTTGTTAGCTTTTATATTCCTAAGCAACCTATTATAAGCAACCAAACCACTAAAGTCAATCATTGTCATATCAAGCCATAAGTAAAGAGCCCCGAGCCTTTCGCTGGTGACTTCCAAGTCTTGGAAAACACCGAAACCAGTCTTTCTGTAGGCGACGTCGTGAATGACGATGGCAAGTTAGTAGGTATCAATGTAACGTACTATCCAAGTCTTGGATGAGAGTCTCAATTTTGAATGATATTTCTATTGTTAATAAATTTCCTGACGTATTCTCTGAAGACTTCCTAGCCTACCCCCAGATCATGAAATCGAATTTTGTATTGACCTCAGTACAAAACCCATTTCTTAAACCCTCAAATATTTTCTTCACCCAAAACGAACGTATTATGCGCCAAAGACGTTGGCTCGAGCTGTTGAAGATTACGATTATACCATTCAATATCATCGTGGAAGAGCAAACGTGGTAGCTGACGCGTTGAGTAGAAGATCGTATGCGTTTACGAGTGTGATGTTGTTAACACAAAAACCCATTTCGTATAACTTAAAAATGATGAAGATAGAGTTAAAGACTCTAGGGACCCACATGAAGATAACGAATATACGATTAGAATCGACTTTAAATCGATAAAGATAAAACCGCTCAAGCTACACACTCGGAGCTGATGAATACGAGGAAGAAGGTTCAAGAGGGCGTTATTCTAGAAGCAAGAGTCAATCTCAACCCTCGATTTAGTTGACCCATTTGAAATCCTCGATCGAGTAGGAACTGTGGCCTATAGACTCGCCTTACCGCTAAGTATGTCTCATGTTCATAACATTTTTTTTGTATCGATATTACGTAAATATGTGGACGACCCAAACCACATTATTGAATTAGAACTAGATGAGATAGTAGAAGATTTAACGTATGATGAAATCCGTGTTAAAATCTTGGATAAGAAGGATTATATTCGACACTCAAAGGTTATACCTCAAGAGTTAGAATTTGAAATGAAGTCAAGGTATCCTCACCTCTTCGGCATACCAGGTACGTACGTAAATTTCGAGGGCGAAATTTCACAAGGAGGGGAGATTGTGAGACCTCAAATTTCAAAGGTTACTAATGAGTAGGATTTATACCTGCGAATCAGATCCTTTGCAGCTTAAGTTGTTGCCTGTTTTTAGTTATTTAGTTAGCTTTTATTTATATTTTCTTGTTATTTTGTCTAAATTCTATGATACAAGGCTTTACAGATATTTTCCAGCTTATAAGATCATAATGGTCATTTTTTCTGTGTTGGCGCCACAGCGCCAAGGTTACTCATAGAGATCGCGCCGCCGCGCCAATGCTAGGCAAACCCCCTATTATTCGGCGCTCCTCTATCCCTACGTCTGGCGCCCCCGCGCCATGCCCAGCACCAGTTCAGCGCCCCGACGTCAATTTTAGCGCCTCAGCGCCATAACTCGCGCCTTAGCGCCGAGTTTCTTATTAATCTTCATGCCGCAGCGCCGGTCCCTGTCTTGGGCTGACGTCAGTCTCGCGCCGCAGCGCCAAAGTCCCTTCAGTTAGTCATGCCGCAGCGCGACCTCCGGTCTTTTTAAGCCTACGTGGCGCCGCAGCGCCACTTGCTAAGCAAAGACTCACGCCGCAACGCGAGCTCTGGTGTCCAGACAGTAAAGGGCTTTAAATGTCCTAAAGAGAGAGAGAAGCGATATACTTAATTTCTCAGCAACCGCCTGCGAGAGAATTTATTATAGATAGCTTAGAGACGATTATTCTTAGAGTATTAATTTTCTAGAAGAGAAAGAAGATGTGCTTCAAGGGAAAGAGAGTTATTGCATCTGACAGAGCTCAGGAGCTACACAGTGAAGAAAAGATTTGGAGGAAGAACACTTCAAAAAAGGGGTTTTCTTATTCCAAATCTCTCATTTATTTGTGTATTTCTGATAATGTGGAATGTATTGAAAATGTGTGTTAGTACCATAGTTATGAACTAACTCCATTTTTAGGATTGCAATGTAACCTTTTGTGAAGCTTAATTAACTTTCTCTCCTATTTTATACAATGAATCATTTTGGAATGGGTTGTTGTATTTCTTACTTAATGATTAATTGCTTGATAGAGTAATTTGTATTGATAATAATGGAAATTGACAAATGGATGTTATTATCTATCTTTAAATACAACAACACCTGTTATGACCATGCCAATGGTATGTGTGCATAAACTGCTAATAGGATAGACATATCTCTATTTGCCTTGTGCGGCCTTGAGACTTAGCTTAGTGACCTTGGCCTAGTTTTTATCACCAATAGACATATTGTGATTTATCTGGCTAGGGATGTGCATTTGGCCTTCGACAGAAGCTTATGCGTATTTACTGTTCTCAGTTGACCATTCCTCGATTCGTGTGTAACTTGGAGAGTTAGGAGATTAGGCTATGCATTAGAGGAGTTGTAATCCTATCTTGACTTCCTAGCACAACTGCTTCTCTTATTCTTACAGTTTTAATCTTATAGCTTAACCAACCATCTTATTTTACCTGTTTAGATAAGATAAGTAACGACTTTACCTTAATATTTGTTTTCTCTTAAGACTTTGTCCTCGTGGGTTCGACGCTCCACTTTCTTATATTACTTGTGGACCGCGTATGCTTGCGCGCGATTTGGCAATTGCTAAATCGAACAACAAGTTTTTGGCGACGTTGCCGGGGACTTAGTATTAATTGTTATTCAATATTAACACTAAGTCAATACAATCTTAATTTAAATTGATTCTTCTGTTTAACTCTCTTTTCAGGTAGTCTTCACTGTTTATGCCACCTCGTAAGGGTCGGAACATAATACCTCTCGATCCCGAGGTTGATAGAACGTATAGAACATACAGACGACTACGGAGAGAAGAATCTAAGGACATACATGCTCCTATCAAAATGGCTGAGGAACTTCAGAAGTCTTTGAGGGAGTATGTTATGCCTCATATCGATGATCTCCAGGCGACCATTCTCAGGCCCGCTATCCAAGCTAATAATTTTGAGATCAAGCCGGGCACCATTCAAATGTGCACCAATATTCAGTTTAGGGGACTACCGAATGATGATTATAATGATTACTTAATCAATTTTGTGGAGATCTGTGATATATTTAAATGTAACGGAGTGTCTGACGATGCCATCAGACTCTGGTTGTTTCCATTCACCTTAAGGGACAAAGCCAAGAGCTGGCTTCATTCATTACCGTCAGGCTCCATCACCACATGGGCTGACTTGGCACAAAAGTTTGTGGCGAAGTTCTTTCCGCCAGCCAAAACAGCTAGGCTCAGGCATGATATCACTTCTTTTGTCCAGTTCAAATCAGAATCCTTGTACGACTCGTGGGAGCGACTCAAGGATCTGCTAAAAAAATGCCCACACCATGGATTGCCAGAATGGCTTCCTATCCAGACCTTTTATAATGGGCTATCCGGATCAACTCGTTCGAGTATTGATGCCGCGTCTGGAGGGGCCTTCATGGCTAAACATCACACAGCAGGGTACGAACTAGTGGAAATAATGGCGGCCAATAACTATCAATGGCCGAATGATAGCCAAGCCCCTAGAAGAGTAGCGGGGGTATATGAGGTTGACTCATTCACATCATTAGCGGCTCAGGTTGCAGCGCTAACGAAATAGCTAGACAACATGGGACTTTCAGCAGTGCAGAATGTGTAGAGTGTCGTAGTCCAGTGTGAGTTATGTCAAGGGAGCCACCCTACTGATCAGTGTGCAATAAGCCCTGAGCCAGTTCAATTTGGTTCCTACTTCGGGCGACAACAAAATGCTAATCTTCCCACTCATTACTACGCGGGTTTGAGAAATCATCCCAACTTCTCTTGGGGCAACAACAACAACAACCCCAATCAAGCACAACTGTGATGCCCCCAAAATAGGTATACATCACCTATCTTGAGTCGCCAAATATATGGTACAGAATTTAAATACAAACTTCTTTTATACAGTACGACAAAACATAGCTGAGAGTTTCAACACGGATAATGTCTCGTAGAGAGTATCCAAACTCAATGGAGTCCCCATTACAATTATTATCACACTATTTCACTGAATAATGAGGACTACTAATGCAAACATCTGGACCGTCACTCCGTTCCCCGACTAGTCCCAGCTATATTCTCATTTCCTGAAGAGAACAATGAAAATAAAGAGTGAGCTCAACTAGCCCAGGAAGAAATATTATGACTAAGATAATGCAGAATAAATTATCGTTTGCCTTCAACAGTGTTAAATTGATAAAATATAATAAACAACAAGTTTTAGATCAATAACTGCAGTGGAATAAGCAATCCATTAGAAGAGTCAAGTAGAGCATGATATCTACTATCTTCTATGATTTAAAAAGTTTTTCATCAACTTTATCGCTGAGACTCAGCTTAAAAAATAAACCACATCATCGAATCATCCATGCATTATGGGCCAAGGATATTCATGTAATCATCAATGGTCATAATTATACCGAATAATCCCTGGTCATAATCATACCAATAACTGTCCATCAATGCACTACGGGCCAATGAGGACTTCTACAACATCATTTATAACATTACGGATCATGATTATACCGAATAATCCATGGTCATAATCATACCAATCAACAGTCCATCTATGCACTACGGCCAAAGATGACTTTTATCACAATATAAGCATGAGGATGATGACAATGATATAAGAATTCAATTAAATGAAAGCAAATGATAAATTCTAAAGATTTATAATTTAATTTATCCAGAATTCAATAATGATCAAATTGTCAACATAATACTACTTTGTGAAGTAAAATTCAAGAATGATATTGTATCAAAAATGATTTGGACCGAAAAGAAATCAATTTTTGTCATGAATAGTACTCCGGGTGAATAGTATCCCGTGAATAGTACTTCAGGAATAGTACTCCGTGAATAGTACTCATGAATAGTACCCATGAATAGTACTTTTATGAATAGTACCGTATAAATGAATAGTACTCATGGACAGTACTCCGGCTTGAAAAGCTTAAAATTTAATAAGAATGTGAAGAAAATATCCTTGTGAAACGATACTAGATGAAGTGCAAATTTCAAGGATATTCTACTAATTTCACGGAGTATAGAAGCAACACTTTAACAAAATGAGGGTATAATTAGGAATACGAGACAAAATAATATTACTCAAATACTACAGAGTACGGAAGAAAATATTATTTCTATGAATACTGAACAAAATAATATCCCTTACCTCAGAAGAAGACTGTATACTGTAATAGTGAGGTAGCAGACTTCTCTTCTTCTATTTCACTATAGCTTCTCTCTCTATAGCTTCTATCTCCATAATTTCTCTTGTGAGTCTTAGTGAATTGGTGAGAATGAAAGAAAAATGAGCTTCTATTTATAGGAAAATATAGTTTCGATAATTGCACGTTTTGGGGCTCAAAATATTACAGTATAATACCTTCATCTTTTCCTTCATTTTTAATTTAGTCCTGCAAGTATTATCAAACTTGCACCACCTCCCCTAATAGTACATCTTGTGAATCAATAGTACAATCATGTGAAAAAAATAATTACAGTATAATACATTCATCTATACCTCTATTTTTAATTTAGTCATGCAAGTATTATCAATCTTGCACCACCTCCCCTAATAGTACATGCATGTGAATCAATAGTATACACATGTGAACAAATAGTTATAAGCATGTGAATTAATAGCAATTAATTGCTCATTTATCCGATTAATTACCCGATTGGTCAATATAACCTCCAGACATCCATTATTATCGAAATAGATGTCGATTTCCACTAACACTAATAATTCCAATATAATGGAACTATCAATTTTATCTTTAATCAACACAAACTTATTCATAATTAATAGTATAACTCACAATATTTAACAACCAGATCATTCCTAGGAAAGAGGGGGCTTTTCGATAAGAATTTCTCTCTATTGACGCGCAATTAGGTGACCAAACCTCTCCTTGACAGAACTTTCTAGACATTGTCAATATTGCAAATAATAATATGAATAACTTTGTCGTCTCAATTATTGATTTAATAATATAAAATATTATGCAGATGATACTATGACAACAATTGAATCAATAATATGAGAGATATGATGCAACAATTACTGTAGCAATAATTGAGTATAACTAAGTGACTTCTTACGTAAGCATCAATAATCAATACCGTGTGCTACTATGCAATCACGCGTATTACTGTACTTTTACCACCAGGTAGTTCAACAGTTTAACGGTAAAACTTTCGCCGTTATTTTATAAAAAGATATTTCTGTTGTTTTCTAACTACGACAATACTTCCGTTGTGGGGTCCATCAATAATTGTGTCGTCGTACAAATATTCCCTGTGAAAACGAACATTCCCCGAGCAATCGAATATTCCCCGATACAACGAATATTTTATATCAACTTGCTTACTTTGCAAAATTTTCAAATGTCACCCTTACCTTTAACCTTTATCAATTTAACCATTTACTAAATAAAATAATAATTATAAGAAAATTGAAAACTTTCATTTCATAAAATTTTGGGTCTTACAATCTCCCCTCTTTATGAAATTTTGCCCTCGAAATTTACGTACGTACCTAGTATGTCGAAGAGATGAGGATACCTCGTCAGATTCTAACTCTTGAGGTATAACCTTTGAGTGTCGAATATGATCCTTCTTATCTAAGATTTTAACATGTATCTCCTCATACGTTAAATCTTCTGCTATGTTGTCCAGTTCTAATAATGTGATTCGGTTCGTTCACATATTTACGTAACATCGATACGTGAAAAATGTTATGAACACGCGATATACTTGGTGGTAAAGCGAGTCTATATGCCAGAGTTCCTACTCGATCGAGGATTTTGAATGACCCAATTAAATCGAGGGTTGAGATTTACTCTCTTCGTCGATTCTTGCTTCTAGAATAACGCCCTCTTGAAATTTTTTCTTCACATTCATCAGCTCCGGGTGTGTAACTTGAGCGATTTTAACTTTATCGATTAAAGTCGATTCTACTCGTATATCATCACGTGGGTCCTTAGAGTCTTTAACTCTATCTTTATCATTTATAAGTCATATGAAATGGGTCTTTGTGTTAACAACGTTACAATCGTAAACGCATATGATCTTCTACTCAATGCATCAGCTACCACATTCGCTTTTTCCACGATAATATTGAATGGTATGGTCATAATCTTCAATAGCTCGAGCCAACGTCTTTAGCGCATGATACGTTTATTTTGGGTGAAGAAATATTTGAGGGTTTTGTACCGGGTTCAAGGTCGATACAAAATTCAATTTCACGCTATGGTGGTAGGCTAGGAAGTTCTTCAGGAAATATGTCAGGAAATTTATTAACAATAGAAATATCATTCAAATCTGGCGTATTTTTGTTTAAATCAGTGACATGGGCTAAGAAAGCTTGACATCCGTTTTTCAATAAATGAATAGCTTTATGGCTTGATATGACAGTGATTGACTTTAGTGGTTTGGTTGCTTGAATTCGCATAATAGGTTGGTTAGGAATATGAAAGCTAACAACATTACGAAAATAATCAATTTTAGCATGATGAGTAACTAACCAGTCGATTCCTAAAATCACATCAAATGCACGTATTTTCAAAGAGATAAGATCGACAGGTAACGTGCGGTTACCGATTTAAATCAAACAAGACTTATAAACAGTGGATGTAACAAAGGTTTCTCCTAACGGAGTTTTAACAGATAAGTCAAAGTCTAATTTCTCCGGAGTCAAATTTAAACGTTGAGCGCAAGTAGGAGAAATAAAAGAATGGGTAGAACCGGTATCTAATAAGGTATAGACTTCGCAAGAATTTATAATTAACTAACCCGTGCTAACTTCGTTCGGGTTACTCACTTTTTGAGAAGTCACGAAAAATGCTCTTTCTAAAACCACCGACTTTTTTTGTCCGTATCCGCCTTTGGTGCCACCGTCCCAACAGGATTTGATTTTGCTACAGGACAAAATCGAGCTATATGACCGTCTTTTCTACAACTAAAACATACCTTAGAAGGCTGTGAACAGTTTGGACTTATGTGTCCCTCCTCTCCGCATCTGTAGCATCTAACTGGTGGTCGTTCTCTTCCCCTATAATTTGTTGCTGGTGCTGGTGTTGCTGTCGACGTCTTCCCATCATCGTTAAATCTCCTCTTCTTGAATTTTCCACTTGAATCATTTCTTCTATTATCTTAGCCATGATTACCACAGAAGTGGTTACCATTTTTAGCATGATAATTTCCTCCATGATGGTTATCATTGTTCCGATGACAGTTGCCACCGGTACGATTATTATCGTGTTGTTGCTCGTTATCTTTTGGTTATCAACCTAAAACAGGAAGGCAAAGAACAATGCAAAGCAGTGACACTCAGAAGTGGGAAAACCACTAATGAACAAGGTGGCGAGAGTTCTCCAGTGGAAGAAGTTAGTGATAAAGAACTTGAAGTGGAGAAGAATAATGAGAAATTTGGGGGTGAGCCAAGTACTCAAGTTAGCCCTACAACACCAACCCCTCCAATGAGTACATTTAATCCTCCTCTCTCTCAATTGCCTTTCCCCCAGCGTCTACAAAAACAAAAGCTGGACAAGCAGTTTTCCAAATTCCTGGAGGTATTCAAGAGGCTTCACATAAATATCCCATTTGCTGAGGCATTGGAGGGAATGCCAAGTTATGTCAAGTTTACGAAGGACATACTATCTAAGAAGCAGAAAATGGGGGATTATGAAACAATGGCTCTTACATAGGAGTGTAGTGTCATTATACAAAACAAGCTTCCACCAAAGCTAGAAGATCCAGGAAGCTTCACAATTCCTTGCACTATCAAGGACCAATTTATTGGCAAGTCTTTATGTGATCTGGGTACTAGCATCAACTTGATGCCTCTGTCTATTTATAAGAAGCTGGGGCTAAATGAAGCCAAGCCTACAAGTGTCACTTTACAATTGGCTGATTGATCTCTCACGTACCTAAAGGGGATATTAGAAGCTGTGCTTGTCACGGTTGACAAGTTCATCTTCCCAGCTGATTTCATTGTCCTAGATTTTGAGGAGGACAGAGAGGTCCCTATAATTTTGGGCAGGACATTCTTGGCGATGGGGAGGACCCTAATTGATGTACAGAAAAAGGAGTTGACAATGAGGGTTCAGGATCAAGAAGTGACGTTCAATGTCTTCATATCGATGAAATATCCTAACACTCCTAAGGATTACTTCCAGATTAATGCAATTGATAATTCAGTAAGGGAAGTGTTCTCATAAACCTGCATTACAGACCATTTGGAAGCCATATTGACAGGGGCCAGCACTACTGAAGAGCCCACTAATGTTGAATTTTCCAAGTGGCTAGATGCTCCCCAAAGATCTAAACAGTTTCAAAGACAGTTTGAGTCTCTAAATGATGATGAGGCATCAACTTCAAAGGCTCAGCCATCGATAATGGAACCTATAGTCTTAGAATTAAAGCCTTTGCCCAATCACCTGAGGTATGCTTACTTAGGGAACTCATCTACTTTACCTGTGATAATTTCTGCTTCTCTAACTAAGTGTCAGGAAGAAAAGTTGTTGCTTGTGCTCAAGCAATACAAAACGGCCCTGGGGTGGTCAATTACTGACATAAAAGGGATCAGTCTGACTCTATGCATGCATAAAATTTTACTAGAGGAAGGGTTTAAGCCTTCTATTGAGCATCAGAGGCGGTTGAATCCCATTATAAAAGAGGTGGTCCGGAAGGAGATCATAAAATTAAATTGCTGGATGCATGCATCATCTACCCCATATCTGATAGTCCTTGGGTCAGTCCTATCCAATGCGTGCCAAAGAAAGGAGGAATGACTGTAGTGCCCAACAAAAACAACGAGCTGATTCCCACCAGAACAGTGATTGGGTGGAGGGTGTGCATGGATTACAGGAAATTGAACAAATCTACCTATAAGGATCACTTCCCTCTTCCATTTATTGATCAGATGCTTGATAGGTTAGCTGGGCATAAATATTATTGTCTGCTGGACGGTTACTCGGGATATAATCAGATTTCAATTGCTCCTGAAGATCAAGAGAAGACGACGTTCACATGTCCGTATGGGACCTTTACCTTCCAGAAAATGTCTTTCGGGCTATGTAACGCTATCGCAACATTTTAGCGGTGTATGATGTCGATTTTCTCTGATATGGTTGAAAAGACCTTGGAAGTCTTCATGGATGACTTTTCGGTATTCGAGAGCTCTTTTGATAATTGCCTGAGGAATCTGACTGTCGTCCTCCACAGATGTGTTGAGATTAACCTTGTCTTGAATTGGGAGAAGTGCCACTTCATGGTTGAAGAGGGCATTATTCTGGGTCACAGGGTTTCTGCTGGCGGCATCGAGGTTGATAAGGCAAAAATTGATGTGATTAATAACCTCCCACCACTGACATCAGTAAAAGGAGTAAGGAGTTTCCTCGGGCATGCAGGGTTTTACAGAAGGTTTATCCAGGACTTCTCACGGATAACTAAACCGTTGTGTACACTATTAGAAAAGGACATGCCTTTACAATTTAATGAAGGCTGCCTGAGTGCTTTTGAGTTATTAAAGAAAAGACTTGTCTCGGCTTCTATTGTTATGGCCCCAGACCGGACCTTCCCTTTTGAACTAATGTGTGGCGCAAGTAATTTTGCTATTGGGGCGGTTCTAGGCCAAAGAAGGGAGAAGGTATTCCACACAATATATTATTCCAGCAAAACTTTGACGGATGCTTAGCTGAATTATACTACGACTGAGAAGGAGCAGATGACAGTAGTCTATGTGTTTGATAAGTTCTGTTCCTACCTCATTGGAATGAAGGTGATTGTATACACTGATCACTCGGCAATCAAATATTTGATTGAGAAGAAAGTTGCTAAGCCGAGATTGATTAGGTGGGTTCTGCTTCTCCAAGAGTTCGATCTAGAAATACGAGACAAAAAGGGGACAAAAAATTAGGTAGCGGATCACTTATCAAGGTTGGAAAACACCCCGCATTCGGGAGATGCTGAAAAAGCCATCAATGAATTCTTCTTGGATGAACAACTTTTTGTCGTCCAAAGCAAAGCCCCGTGGTATGCGGACTTTGCCAATTACGTTACTTGCCAAGTGCTTCCTCCAAACCTGAGCTATCAACAAAGGAAAAAATTCCTAAAAGATGCCAAGCAATATCTGTGGGATGAGCCCTTCTTGTTCAAGCAATGTTCTGATCAAATTCTGTGAAGATGCTTACCGGATGAGGAAATTGAAGGTGTGCTACATCACTGCCATTCTTCAAATTATGGAGGTCATTTTGGAGGTCAACGAACTGCAGCTAAAGTGCTTCAGTCTGGATTTTATTGGCCCACCCTATTCAAAGATGCACACACATATGTGTTGCACTGCGACAGATGCCAAAGGGTGGGCACCATATCAAGACGACATGAATTACCACTGCAGAATATCCTGGAGGTGAAATTATTTGATGTATGGGGTATCGAATTCATGGGTCCATTCCCGTCCTCCTTCAATAATCTCTATATCATTGTGGCGTTGGATTATGTCTCCAAGTGGGTGGAAGCAGTTGTCTTGCTGACTAATGACACGAAGGTTGTGCTTCAATTCCTTAAGAAAAACATTTTCACTCGTTTTGGAACGCCTCGGGATATTATCAGCGATGAAGGGTCGCATTTGTGTAACAAATACTTTGAAGCCCTTCTAGCTAAGTATGGGGTGACCCATAAGATAGCCACAACTTATCATCCATAGATTAGTGGCCAAGCTAAAATTTCTAATCGAGAGGTAAAACAAATCTTGGAGAAGATCGTTAATCCCAATCGCAAGGACTGGTCAAAGAAGATTGACGATGCCTTGTGGGCTTATCGCACAGCTTACAAAACGCCTATCGAAATGTCTCCGTATAGACTTGTCTATGGTAAGGCTTGTCATCTTCCAGTGGAGTTGGAACACAACGCCTATTGGGCTATTAAGAATCTAAACTTTGATCTAGAAGCAGCCGGTGAATAGAGACTTCTACAACTCAACGAATCAGATGAGTTTCGTCTGCAAGCGTATGAAAACGCTAAGTTGTACAAGGAGAAGACCAAGAGGTGGCACGATAAGAAAATCATAGAGAGACACTTCGAACCGAGCCAAAAGGTTCTTCTCTTCAACTCCCGTCTGAAGTTATTTCTAGGGAAATTAAAGTCCAGATGGTCGGGGCCATTCACAGTTGCCAAGGTGTATCCGTATGGGGCAATAGAGGTTGAGGACCCCAATTCTGACAAAACCTTCAAGGTTAATAGTCAGCGGTTGAAGCATTACTGGGGCGGCGAGGTCGATCGGCAGAACACCTCCGTCACATTGGGAGACCTGGTGTAAGATGGGATAATAGTTAAGCCGATGACTCTAAATCAAGCGCTAGATGGGAGGCATCCCCATCTCAGTATCAAACAAATTGCTTCTGTTTTTATTAACTTCAGTCTTATTTTGGTTATCCTTAGTTACTGTCTATAGTTCTTAGTATAGCTTGTAGTCTGTATAGTTCATGTATGGTACCAATGTGTTTAAGAGCTTTCAGTAGTTAGAGCCATGAATACAGTGTTTGTTGTCTTTTTGTGTGTTGATTGCTGATATAAGGAGTGGCTTCTGCAGGTATTTTGGGCTTCAAAAATTCAGAAGTCGCGCCGCGGTGCCGTTGTTATGCTACAGTCTCGCGCCGCAACGCCGGTTTCACGTTATAGCCTAAAAATTTGCGCTGCAGCGCCGGACAAAAGGGGCACCCACTGGAAACTCTCGCACCCAGCGCCGAGGTCAATTCAGAAGTTCGCGCTGCCGTGCCCTTGTATACTAGCGCCCCAGCGCCATACTCGGCGCCGCCGCGCCATGTGCAACCCATTTTCGCGCCGCCGCGCCATGAACCTCGCCCCAACGCCACGTCTAATTTTTTTTGTTTTTAAGACGTCTGTTCACTTGTTTTGCAGCAGTTTTTCTTTTCCTTTCAACGGCTTTTCTCCTCCATCCCCTCTTCTTCAAAAAGCCGTAGGCTGCCCAACCGTCGTGACCCTTCAATTCTGACCATTTGGATGCCAACCGTCGTGCAGTTAATTATTTTGGTCGTTCCTCACCTACGGTTTCCCTCTTTAAAAGCACAACGAAGTAAGGATTTGGTATTTGTCCTTCTCTGTTCTTTGGCTTTTTATGCGACTAATTATGGCTTCTAAGCGTCCTAGAACTAGTATTGACCCTCCTCCTCCATCCTCTTCCCGATCTTGTGCTCAGACTTGGGATGCAGTAAAATTTCCAACGGAAGAAGCCTACAAGCGGTATAGTCAGAATTTCTTGTCTCGTAGTTTGGTGCCTAAGCGAGGGCTTAGGCCTGATGATAAATTGGATGGTCAGATGAATCAGATGAATGCTATGATTACCAAAATGAAATGGGTGCATTTCACAAAGCCACCAGAATCCGTTGTGGTCACAGTGGTGAAAGAGTTCTACGCCAATGCCATTCCTGATGGCCCTTTGGCTGTTCCAGTGAGGGGAAAGCTAATCCCATTCGATAGCAAGGCTATCAATGCCGTTTATGGGACTCCCGACTATGCTGGTCACGATTATCGGAAGGTTGGGTTACGGAGTTACAGCACAGACGACATCATCACTAAACTGTGCAAGCCTGGGTGTAAGACCCCGAATTTTATGAAATAAAAGTATTCAATTTTTCTTATAATTATTATTCAGTAAATGGTTAAATTGATAAAAGTTAAAGTTAAGGGTGATATATGAATTTTTTTTCAAAATACACAAGTGGTTATAAAATATTCATAGTTGTCGGGGAATATTCGTTTGGTTGTGGAATATTCTTTCTATCGGGGAATATTCGTACGACGGCGCAGCCATTTGTGGGCCCCATAACAGAATAACTGTCGGATGAAGAAACCGACAAAATTAAGTTTTTATAAATAACGGCGTAATCGTTACCGTTAACACTGTTGGAATACCTGGTTGGTAAAATAAAGTAATACGCGTTGTTGCACAGTAGCACACGGTATTACACAGTATTTTTGAATTATTGATTCTTACGTAAGAAGGAGCTACTCAATAATTGTTATAGTAATTACTGTTCAATATTTTATTTTATTGATTCAATAATTACTGCGTTGATATTTTATATTATTGTTGTTTCAATAATTGTCACTGCACAGTATTTCCCATTATCAGATCAATAATTCATATTATTCGAATAATATTATTAGATATCATTATTGGCAATGTCTAGAAAGTTCTGTCAAGGAGAGATTTGGTCACCTAATTACGCGCCAATAAGGAGAAATCCTTATCGGAAAACCCTTTTTTTCCTAGAAACTGTCTGGTTGTCATTATTGTGATTATGTAATATTATTTATGAATAATTAATTATTGATTTATATGATAAGGAAATAATTATTTGATGTGGATATAAATGATGGATTTATTTATGTGGTTATAAATGAAGGAATTAATGTTGAGGTATTTTATCAGTATTTTTGTCGGAATGAATGTATTAAAAATTAAACCAGTATTTTTGAGATATATTGCGTGAGTTATAATTTTTAATCCGACCGTTGGATCGTTGTAATTTTTGGATATGTTATACATATATAAGTTGAGTATATGTCCACAAATTTTGAACCGTTAAAAATGAATGTATGATTTGTTATGAATTTTAAGAGGTGAATGGTTCAGAAATTATTGAAGTATCCAAATTTAGCATCTTGGTAAAAAATTCTAGAATTGAGTGGGCCCTAATTGTGGTTGATGAAGAAATGTGCTGAATTTTATTTCAAATGTGGTGG
This sequence comes from Panax notoginseng, assembly GCA_016801055.1. NCBI lineage: Eukaryota > Viridiplantae > Streptophyta > Magnoliopsida > Apiales > Araliaceae > Panax > Panax notoginseng. The sequence goes on along the minus strand of CM029023.1, from coordinate 29,140,325 downwards.
GTGGAAATAGTAGCAGGTAAAACCATCAGGTTGCAGGTCAAGTCTGCTAAAATTTTCCTATAAATAGAGGGCTAAGTTAGAATTGAAAATCACACCAGAAACAAGTTTTCTTTCTCTCTATATTATCAAGCATATTTTTGAGAGTATTTAGATACTTTGAGAGTTGCTATTTAGTAGAAGTTTCCTTCGTTTTTCATCCGATATTCCAGTCAGAAGTACTGCTCTTTTGAGGTAAAGAATTTTAAGGGTTATTATGTTTTTTAGTTCGTACTTCTTTTGTCCTTCAGAAAATTTTGAAAAAAATTGAAATGATATTTTGACGAATTTTATTGATTGTATCCAAAGATGGCTATTTTTGGATATATAGATTAAGAGTTATGAATTTTATGAGAAAAGACTATTTTAAAAAGTAACCACTTATAACTCCTTGTTGTTAACTCCAAAATTGATGAAATTTTTATTGGGAGTACATCTATATAATATCAGTGTACTCTGTGAATTTCAGAATTTTTAGATAAAAGTACAATGTATGATAAATATCTAAATATTCGACGGTTTTGGCCATATGAAAAATAGTAAATGAATTTTAAAAATTTCGGGAAAAATATATGTTCAATATGGGACTATATTCTGCTAAATCCCAGAAAAAAAATATTTTTGGAACTGATTTGGTATTTTTCATGAAAATAGTCTAATTATGAGTAAATGAATTAAATATGTTATGTGAAGTAAGAAAATTGGAAAGTATGATTTTATGTCTTGAGAATCATATATGAGTTATATACAAATTTTTTATGAGGGTTTTGGTTATTGGTGATGAAATTTTAAGAGTTTGGCATTTTATGATGATTAAATGTATTATTTAGTAAAGTGTAAACAATTAAAATAAATTGTTTATAAGCTTAAGAAATTTTATTCTTTCAATATCATTATACTGAAATATTGGTATGAATTTTATTGTGGAATTTCTACCTTTTTCATGTCGGAGTTACTATTCATGAGTTACTATTCGTGAGTTACTATTCACGAGTTACTATTCATGGGTACTATTCACGATAAAATTGGTTTCTTTTTCTGACCAAATTATCGTTGATTTATGAATCTTACTCTTGAGATTAAATCTTTATGTTGATTATATTATTTTTATTATCATATATAACATTTTTATAACCTTAATGATGATATTTCTCTTTGACTTGAGTGTAAAGATGGGTAGATTATTGGTATGATCATGACTATGGGTTCTCTTTGGCCAGTAGTGCAAAGTTGAATTGTTGACTGGTATGATCATGACCATTGAATTTATAATTGAATATCTTTAGCTTAAGTGCAAAGGTGAAATGATCAACATGATTATAATTATTGTTTATATAAATTCTGAAATGATTATATATTTCTTTGAGATATTAATATATTTGGCCTGTAGTGCAAATATGAACTGTTGATGAATATATTTGGCATGTAGTGCAAATATGAACTGTTAAGGAATATCTTTGGCCTGTAGTGCAAAGATGAATTGTTGATGAATATCTTTGGTCCGTAGTGCAAAGATGACATGTTGTTGAATATCTTTGGCCTGTAGTGCAAAGATGGTCTGTTGATGAATATCTTTGGCCCGTAATGCAAAGATGAATCTATTAGTATGATTATGAACAGGAACTGTGATTTGGTATAACCATGATCTTTGATGTTTCAGGTAAAGACACGTGATAAAAATTATCTTCGTCTTGGATGCGAAGAAGAATTTAGAATTATAATTATGATTATGAGTTATTCATATAATTGTGGAAAAGAACTGTTGATTAATGTTACAGGGATAAAATATTGTTGGTGGACTTTTAATAAGGAGAAGATAATAGACTGTATTGTCTATTTGACTCTTCTAATGGATTGCTCGTTCCGCTGCAACTATGGTTGAAATTCTTTATCATCTACCATATGTTCTAAATCTCTGATTTGTTATTGATGAAGGCTATTGATCATTTAATTATCTTTAGTCATGACATTCTTTACTGAGCTAGTTGTGCTCACATGTAAGACCCCAAATTATTAATAAATGAAATTTAATTTCCTCTATTTATTATTCTGAAATAGTAAGAGTTGATTTGATTAATGTGGTTAGTTATGGGTAAAATGCGCAAATATTTTAAATAAGCAAGTGGTTATAAAATATTCATTGTTGTCGAGAAATATTTGTTTGGTCGTGGAATATTCTTGTTGTCGGGGAATATTCGTACGACGGCGCAGCCTTGTGTGGGCCCCATAACGGAAAGCGATTGGATGAAGAAAACGACAAAAATAAGTTGTTTATAAATAACGGCGTAGTTGTTACCGTTAATACTGTTGGAATACCCGGAGGTTAAAACACAGTAATACGCGTTGTTGCACAGTAGCACACGGTATTGCACCAATTATTGATTCTTACGTAAGAAGGCACTACTCAATAATTGTTACAGTAATTACTGTTCAATATTGTATTTTATTGATTCAATAATTGCTGCGTTGATATTTTATATTACTGTTGTTTCAATAATTGTCACTACGCAGTATTTTTTATTATCGGAGCAATAATTCATATTATCTGAATAATATTATTAGATAACATTATTGGCAATATCTAGAAAGTTCTGTCTAAGGAGAGGTTTGGTCATCTAATTGCGCGCTAGTAAGGAGAGATCCTTATTGGAAAGCCCCCTCTTTCCTGGGAACGGCCTAGTTGCTAGTACTGTGATTCTGTAATATTATTTGTGTATAATTAATTATTGATTTATATGATGAAGAAAATATTGATTTTATGTGGATATAGATGGAGAAAATTTTTAATGTGACAATTGTTGAAAATTAATATTTTATTTTTTTCTGATAAAATAATTCATTTAAATATATTATTTTAATAATATATTGATGGTGATATTTTTATAATGAATGTGGGATATATGAGTATATGAGGAGGAAGAGTATTTTTGTGATATTAAATGATTAACACATATTTTGTGTGTTGGTGGACACAATTCTTGACCGAAAATTTATTATTGACTATAAAATCGCCCGTTTGTGAATTTTGGTCAATTTCTGTTTGGAATTTGGAAAAATTTTCTTTTGCAAAGTTGTAGAGAATTGAATTTCCTATAAAAAATCGCAAGATTCGAATTTTCTGATAAAAGGGCTATTTATTATGAATTATTGAAGTTCTGAAGTTCCGAAATAATTGATTTTTGGAAGTTTTATTTATTATTTTGAAGAAAAACGTTTTTTGGCATTTAAGTGGGCTAACATGTGATATAAATGGGCTGAGATCAGATGTCTAGAGGTGAGCTAAGGAAAATTTGATAAATATATTATTATTATATTAAATTTTCTGCTTTGGTGTTCTAAGCATTTTTCTATAAATAGGGTGCTTAGGTTAGAATTGAAATCACACCAGAAACACAAGTTTCTCTCCATTTCTCTCTCTATATCGAGCGTATTATTGTGAGTATTTGATACTTTGAGTGTTGCTATACGGTGCAAGTTTCCTTCAGCACTATATCTAGTATTCCAGTCAGAAGTACCGTCTTTCTGAGGTAAGGGATGTTATTTCTTCTTAAATGATATTATTTTCTTCAATATCATTATGCCGTAGTATTGATCTGAATTTTTATCAAATTTGGAACTTTTCATGTCGGGGTTACTATTCATGAGTTACTATTCACGAGTTACTATTCACGAGTTACTATTCACCGAAAAATAAAATTTCCTTCTTTTCGTCCAAATATCTATTCTGGATACTAGCTTTGATTGTATCCATGTTTTGATCATTCTTGAATTTTACTTCACTATGATAAGATATTTTTGGACATGGATAAATCGAAATACGAATCCTTAATATTTGTTATTTTGCTTCACTGAATTTGTTTTCTTTAAAATATTTTTCATCATCCTCAGTCTTAAATGATGATATAACTGAATATCTTTGGCCTGTAGTGCAAAGATGAATAATTTTTGATGAATATATTTGGCCCGTAGTGCAAAGATGAACAGGTGTTGAGGTGAACATGACCAACTGATGGATATCTTTGGCCTGCAGTGCAAAGATGACTATTTGATTCAAGATATTTATTGATTGTTGTTACAGGGATAAAATGTTGATGATGGGCTTTTAAATTCATAGATAATCGTAGATTTCATTCTCTACGTAACTTCTCTATGAATTATTATTTTTCGCTGCGAATATTGAATTAAAACTTGTTGTCTATTGTATTCTATTAAATTTTTCCCTGTTGAAGACTAACGATAATTTGTTGTATATTATCTTAGTCATAATATTCTTTACTGGGCTAGTTGAGCTCACCCTTTTTCTTGTTGTTCCATTTTCTTCTCAGTAGGCGAGAATGTAGCAGGTACTAGTCGGGGTATGGAATGAAGGTTCTAGGAAGTTGTTTTAGTAGTTCTCACCATTTTTTTTTTGTAAAATATTGTTCCAATAATTGTAATGAGGACTTATTTGAGTGTGGATATTGTCTAGATGACAATATTTGTATTTACACTCATAATTTTTATGTTGTATTAATAAAGTTGTAGTTGTTTCTGTACCATGTTATTGACGACTCAGAATAGGTGTTGTATACCTGTTTTGGGGGCGTCACATCACCCTTTTGTTTCACAATTCCTTTCAGGTAAGAAAAGTGTAGCTGGGTCGAGCGGGGGTAACAAGGGAATAGAACGGTGGTCTCTAGCTGTGGAGTTCTCCCTAAACAGTATATACAAGTGTGTTGTATACATCTTTTAGTAGTTATATTTGGTGAATCATATAGGGAGAGGCGAACCCAACGTTGGAAGGGTGTTTTGCCACTATCATACAAGATGTCTAATGACATACAATCTCGTGTCATCATAAGACAGGGTTGTGCTCATCCACTTGCTGAGTATATTTACGAGCACTACCTATATAATCTTGGTGTTTGTTTGAAGTATAGTTCTCAATTTGGGACAGTGGAGATAATGATAAGTCAAGAGAAGACTCACCATTGGAAAAAATATGATAGTAATCTTCTCGTTTTTCTTTGGGGTCTATTGGGTCAACCAAGGATAATTCTCTGGCCATATGATATCTATCATAACCTAGAAGCATGGCCTCCCATGTACGAAGGTTTCCTTGAGCACTTCCCAAAGATTCTAATTTCTAAAACAGTTTTTGACTATACCTTTATGTAAGGTGTCATTGTGACGTGCTATCCAAGGTTGGAATGAGAGTCACAGTTGGTATAAATATTTGTATCCAAACTCACAGTATATGTGTTGTTGTATTTTGCACGACAATTGTTGTAATAAAGTTGTAGTTGTTTTCTGTACCATGTATTTGGCGACTCAGAATGGGTTGGATGGAATGGACCTATTTTGGGGTTGTCACATTTTGTATCAGAGCTATAAGTAAAGAGCCCCGAGCCTCTCGCTGGTGACTTCCTGTTGATGGGGGATGCACCGAAGCCAGACTCTCCGTAGGGGACGCCGTTCTGCGGTGGCAAACTGATAGGTACCAATGTGAGGTGCTGTCCACTGATGGAACATTTGTCACATTTGGTATCAGAGCTTAGGGATATGGTCTCTGGCGGAGATCGGGGAATATAACAAGGAGGGGAGAGATGAGTAAATCCTTCGCTAGTGTGTCCTACCTAAGCTTATTTGTTGGTTAGTCATAATATCGGGATATTATGTGATATGTTAATTTGTTTAAATTAACCCTTGTTTTATGGCAGTATTTGAGAATGACTGCTGAGAATGTTAACAATGGAGTGAATGAGATCGTGGGGATACCTCTAATCACCAACCAGGATAAAGTGATATCAGGCGAAGAAGGAATTAGAGAAATCCATGTGGTGAGTGAAGAATTGATAGTTACACCCGAGATAGTCGCAAAGGTAACAGCTGAGAGTGAGGAAGAAGAGGAAGAAGAGGTACCTGAGGAGAGTTTATTAGAGGTATTATATGATCAAAATGTAGAATTTCAAAATCATATTCATGAGTTAGAAGAGCAGGCTGAAGAACGACAGGCGGTCGTGGAACAAAAGGATGCAACAATTCAAGCTTGTGTTACCCGATATGTGATGCTTGAACAGAAGCATTCTTTGGCAGAGTATAAGATGATAAAGATGGAATCTAAGCTGAAAGAAGAAAAAACTGAACGAGTAAGAATGAGTGATGCATGGGTAAAAGCCACACGACACGTGGATATTGTGAAAAGAGATGTCCGATCTAAGAAGGCTAAAATAGATGACATGAATTTCTCTTTTTGGAAAGCAATTGGGAGAACCCAACATCGAGTTTTGAATTACCCTGTACAGAGCGGTCAACCTGAATTTGATATAGATCGAAGATTGATGATTCAAATCATGAATCAGGAGGGAGACGAGGCAGTTGAGGGAGGAATATGCCCTATAGAAAAGTATATTCCAACGGTAGTGATGACGCCAAATGCTGCCCCAGACAAGTCAAAGCCGGGTAGTTTGAGGGATGGCGGTTGTCATGACTTCCCAACAAATGAGGAACCCAACTGAAGTTATCACGGGAGATGAGCAATGGAGAAATCATGATGACCGGGGAGATAGAATTTGAAATGGAAGCAAGGTATTCTCAACTTTTCGAAATACCAGGTACGTAAATTTTGGGGATGAAATTTCATAAGGAGGGGAGATTGTAAGATCCCGAATTTTATGAAATAAAAGTATTCAGTTTTTCTTATAATTACTATTCAGTAAATGGTTAAATTGATAAAAGTTAAAGTTAAGGGTGATATATGATTTTTTTTTTCAAAATACACAAGTGGTTATAAAATATTCATAGTTATTGCCGTTATTAAGTTTTTATAAATAACGGCGTAATCGTTACCGTTAACACTGTTGGAATACCCGGTTGGTAAAATAAAGTAATACGCGTTGTTGCACAGTAGCACACGGTATTACACAATATTTTTGAATTATTGATTCTTACATAAGAAGACACTACTCAATAATTGTTACAGTAATTACTGTTTAATATTTTATTTTATTGATTCAATAATTGCTGCGTTGATATTTTATATTATTGTTATTTTAATAATTATCGCTGCACAGTATTTTCCATTATCAGATCAATAATTCATATTATTCGAATAATATTATTAGATAACATTATTGGCAATGTCTAGAAAGTTCTGTCAAGGAGAGGTTTGGTCACCTAATTGCGCGCCAGTAATGAGAAATCCTTATCGGAAAGCCCCCCCTTTTTTCTGGGAACTGTCTGGTTGTCATTATTGTGATTCTGTAATATTATTTATGAATAATTAAATATTGATTTATATGATAAGGAAATATTTATTTGATGTTGATATAAATGATGGATTTATTTATGTGGTTATATGTAAAATCCCAGATTTTATAGATAAAGATTTAAATTTCTCGAAATAATTTTTTTATATTATGGTGTGGATTTGATATAATGTTATAGTTGTGGGTAGTATTTATAAATTTTGCAAATTATGCAAGTTGTCATATTATATTCGATTGGTCAGAAAATATTCTTTTTGTCAGGGAATATCCGTACGACGGTACAATCATTGGTAGACCCCACAACATAATTATTATCGGATTGAGAAAACGACAAAAATATTTTATTAAAAATAACGGCGGATGTTTTATCGTTAATACTGTTGAAACACCCAGTGTTAAAAGTACAGTAATACGCGTGGTTGTATAGTAGCACACGATATTAATTATTGATACTTACGTGATAAGTCACTCAGTTTTATTGGTATTATTAATGTAATAATACGGAAAATCTTTTTATATAAAACAGAATACTTTTATAAAGTTATTCTATAAATAGAATATATTATATTCTATTATCCATAGTGTTGCATAGTATTTTGCATAGTAAAATCTTTTTATATAAAACATAATACTTTTATAAAGTTATTCTATAAATAGAATATATTATATTCTATTATGCATAGTGTTTGCAAAGTGCCTGCATAGTATTTGCATAGTAAAATCTTTTATAAAGTTATTCGTTTTATTAGATTATAAATAAAATATATTATATTTTATTTAAAAGATTTTACTTTAAATATGGGCCGTCAGATTAAAGTAAATCAATCTGGACCGTTCATGGATTAGTTACTATACATTCTATTTTTCTATAAATAGGAAGTTTAGTTAGAATTGAAATCACACCAGAAGTTCAGAGAATTCTCCTTTTATAATCTTGAGCGTATTTCCTTAAGAGTTTTAAAAAACTTTGAGCGAAGAACATAGTATAAGTTTTCTTTAAGAAAATCCTCACCCTATCAGTCAGAATATTCTTCTTTTACGGTAAGAGATATTATTCTTTTGTATTTGAGAAGAGAACTTCTGTTATTCTATTTCTTTATTATTCTATTGGAATAACCTGTATACACGGAATACCCTATACGTGGTGACATTCTTCTATTATTATGTCTTTATTATTTCGTTGGAACATCCTGTCTGTGCTATACGCCGGACCTGGTTCCGTTTTTATTATTTTATCTTTATTTTCCGTTGGAACATCTTGTTTGTGCTATACGCCAGACCTGGTTCCGTTTCTATTATTCTGTCTTTATTTTTCGTTGGAACATCCTATCTGTGCTTTATGCCGGACCTGGTTCCGTCTTTATTATTTCATTCTTTATTATTCTGTTGGAACATCCTGTCGGTGTGATTTTCACCTGACCTGGTTCCATTATTATTATTCTGTTGGAATAACCTACCTATGCGAAGTACCACATGCATGGTGATTTCTGTTGTTATTCCATTCCTTATTATTCTCAGTTGGTTAAAATTTTGACTTCTATACTCCATGAAATTAGTGGAATATCCTTGATATTTGCGCTTCATCCAATATTTTTCATGGAAATATTCTTCTGAGAAATCTTGAATTTTACTCTAGAAAGCAGTATCATGTTGACAATTTGGACATTATTAGTTCCTGGATAAATTAATTCCTGAACTTGTTTTTATTGAATTCTTATATCATTGTCATCATCCTCATATTTATATTTTTTGAAAGTCATCTGTGGCCTGTAGTGCATAGATGGACTTGGTATGATTATGACCAGAGATTATTCGGTGTAATCATGACCGTAATGTTACAAATGATGTGATAAAAGTCCTCATTGGCCCGTAGTGCATTGATGGACAGTTGTTGGTATGATTATGGCTATGGATTCTTTTTGGCCGTAGTGCAAAGATGAATTATTTTATGGCATGATCAGGACCGTTGATGAAAACATGATTATCTTTAGCCGTAGTGCATGGATAATTCGTGGTCGTGATACTAAAGAATATCCTTGGCCGTAATGCAGGGGTGATTCGATGATGTGGATTATTTATTAAGCTGAGTCTCAGCGATAAAAGTCATGAAAAACCTTTTAAATCATAAAAGATAGTAGATTTTATTCTCTACTTGACTCTTTTAATGGATTGCTTGTTTCGCTGCAGTTAAACTTGATGTCTATTATATTTTATCAGTTTAACATTGTTGGAGACTAATGATAATTTATTCTGCATTATCTTAGTCATAATATTTCTTACTGGGCTAGTTGAGGTCACCCTTTCTTTCACTGTTCTCTTCAGAAAATGAGAACATAGCATGGACTAGTCGGGAAACAGAGTGACGGTCCAGAGGATAGCATTAGTAGTCCTCACTATTCTGTGAAATAGTGTGTCAATAATTATAATGAGGACTCCTTTTGAGTTTGTATAATCTCTAGTAGACAATAATTGTATTCAAACTCACAGTTATGTTTTGTCGTATTGTACACGACAGTTGTATTAGTAAGTTGTATTTGAATTATGTACCATGTAAGTGGCGACCCAAGATGGGTGACATATACCTAATTTTGGTGGCGTCACAGTTATTGTGAGACCCCAGATTTTATGAATAAATATTTAATTTTCTCGAAATAATTTTTTTAATATTATGGTGTGGAGTTGAGATAATATTATAGTTGTGGGTAGTATTTATAAATTTTGCAAAGTATGCAAGTTGTCATATTATATTCGATTGGTCGGGGAATATTCTTTTTGTCGGGGAATATCCGTACGACGGTACAATCATTGGTGGACCCCACAACGGAATTATTGTCGGATTGAGAAAACGATAAAAATATTTTTATGAGAATAACGGTGGAAGTTTTACCGTTAACAGTTGAAACACCCGGTGTTAAAAGTACAGTAATACGCGTGGTTGCATAGTAGCACACAGTATTAATTATTGATGCTTACGTGATAAGTCACTCAGTTTTATTGGTATTATTAATGTAATAATACAAAAAATCTTTTTATATAAAACAGAATACTTTTATAAAATTATTCTATAAATAGAATATATTATATTCTAGTATGCATAGTATTTTGCATAGTAAAATCTTTTTATATAAAACAGAATACTTTTATAAAGTTATTTGTTTTATTAGACAATAATTAGAATATATTATATTTTGTTATGCATAGTATTTGCATAGTGTCTGCATAGTATTTGCATAGTAAAATCTTTTATAAAGTTATTCGTTTTATTAGATTATAAATAGAATTTATTATATTTTATTTAAAAGATTTTGCTTTAAATATGGACCGTCAGATTAAAGTAAATGAATCTGGACCGTTCATGAGTTAGTTACTATGCATTCCATTTTTCTATAAATAGAAGCTCATTCCTTCATTATTTCTTACGAATTCACTGAAACTCTAAAGAGAGAAACTATAGAGAGAGTTCTTCTTCTATAATTTTGAGCGTATTTCTTTAGAGTTTAAGAAAGCTTTGAGTGTAGTGCAAGTTTCTTCGAGTATATCCTCGACCTACTAGTCAGAGTACTCTTCTTTCAAAGGTAGGAAATATTATTTGTTGTACTCGTAAGGGGTATTATTTCTGTCGACGTCTGGATTTTTTTATGTCCCTTTCCATTACTTGTTCATTGGTGTTCTCATGTTAGGTGAGATTTGTTTGAAAAAACAAGTGAAAAAGGTTCGCACATTGACCTAGTGATGTGACACTGCTTAACGAGTCTGTGAAACCGAGATTCATTTAGGGTCCGGGGACTTGATTATGCGGGGGGAAGGTGTTAGGCACCCCCCGACATCCGTGTTACCACGGTGACCGCCTCTTTTCAAGAAACTATTGTATGAGTTTATGCGTGTGTAGGTCAATGTGCTGTTATTTGGAAGTGGTACGAGGCCTCGTTCGCACCTATATACGCAGGGTTTGAATTTATGTAAAAATTCAATTTTAGCAAGATATGGCAGTGATGTTTTATAAAAGAGGTTTTTCAAACCCTGTCGCTCAATAGTAATTGAGGCCTTTTACACTCCCATTTTATTAACTGCACGGCTTGATTGATTTTATTTGACGGATGTGAAGCATCCGTATGAAAATTAAATAATATACAAAATAATGCCGACTTCATCGTGGGTATGGAAACCATCTGAGGAAATTCAGACATCGTAGATAATATTTACAAGCTGCTTACAGCTGAAAATGTCCATCACAGGAACCGAATCTAGATCCAATGGGATGAACCTGTGATCACATGATTCCTAGGATCACAGAGTATTGCAATTTGTATAAAAGCAATAAGCAGGTATATATATAAAAGCGGTAAATATATATATATATATATATATATACAGACATGATCACCAACCACGAAGCACTTCCATGGGGGATCAGAAATGTAAATAAAGCTGTTAAAAGCTATCAACCGCCACGGAGGACACTCCAGGCGGGACAAAATGTAAATAAATGTAAGACCCCAACTTATTAATGAATAAAATCAAATTTTCTCTAAATATTATTGTGAATAATAAGGGGCTAATTTGATATAATACTTTGGTTATGGGTGAAATGTGCAAATTTTGCAAAATAAGCAAGTGGTTATAAAATATTCATTTTGTCGGGGAATATTCGTTTGGTCGTGGAATATTCTTGCTGTCGGGGAATATTCGTACGACGGCGCAGCCTTGTGTGGGCCCCATAACGGAAAGCGATTGGATGAAGAAAATGACAAGTATAAGTTATTTATAAATAACGGCGTAGTTGTTACCGTTAATACTGTTGGAATACCCGGTGATTAAAATACAGTAGCACACGGTATTGCACCAATTATTAATTCTTACGTAAGAAGGCACTACTCAATAATTGTTACAGTAGTTATTGTTCAATATTTTATTTTATTGATTCAATAATTGTTGCATTGATATTTTATATTATTGTTGTTTCAATAATTGTTGCTGCACAGTATTTTCCATTATCAGATCAATAATTCATATTATTTGAATAATATTATTATATAACATTATTGGCAATGTCTAGAAAGTTCTGTCTAAGGAGAGGTTTGGTCATCTAATTGCGCGCCAGTAAGGAGAAATCCTTATTGGAAAGCCCCCTCTTTCCTGGGAACGGCCTGGTTGTCATAAATGTGATTCTGTAATATTATTTGTGAATAATTAATTATTGATTCATATGATAAGGAAATATTTATTTTATGTGGATATAAATGAGGGATATATTTTTGTGGTTAAAAATGAAGGAGTTAATGTTGAGGTGTTTTATCAGTATTTTTATCGGAATGGAGGTATTAAAAATCAAATCAGGGTTTTTGAGAAATATTGCGGGTGTTATAATTTTTAATCCGACCGTTGGATCGTGGTAATTTTTGGATATGTTATACATATATAAGTTGAGTATATGTCCACAAATTTTGAACCGTTAAAAATGAACGTATGATTTATTATGAATTTTACGAGATGACTGGTTCAGAAATTGTTGAATTTTCGGAGTTTATCATTTTGATGGAAAATTCTAGAATTGGTGGGCCCCACTTGTGGTTGGTGAAGAAATGTGCTGAATTATATTTCAAATGTGGTGGGTGGGAATAGTAGCAGGTAAAGCCATCAGGTTGCAGGTCAAACCTACTAAAATTTTCCTATAAATAGACGGCTAAGTTAGAATTGAAAATCACACCAGAAACAAGTTTTCTCTCTTTCTCTCTCTAGATTATTGAGTGTATTTTGTGAGTATTTAGATACTTTGAGAGTTTCTATTTATCAGAGCAAGTTTCTTTCAGCCTTATATCGGTATTCCGACCAGAAGTACTGATATCTTGAGGTAAGGGATATTATTTTCTTCTTAAATGATATTATTTTCTTCAATATCATTATGCTGAAATATTGATATAAGTTTTTATCAAATTTGGAACTTTTTGTGTCGGGGTTACTATTCACGTATACGGCACTATTCACGTATACGGCACTATTCACGAATACGGCACTATTCATCAAAAAATAAAATTTTTTCTTTTTATCCAAGATGTCTATTATGGTTACTATCTTTGATTGTATCCATGTTTTGATCTTTATTTTTGAATTCTGCTTCACAATTGATTATTATGAAGTATTATTGATCTTGGATAAACTGTTATACGAATCCCTACTATTTATCCTTCTGTCTCATTGGATTCGTTCTCTTTAAGATATTTTTCATCATCCTCAGTCCTAAATGACGATATTAATGAATATCTTTGGCCTGTAGTGCAAAGATGTATGATTACTTGATGAATATCTTTGGCCTGTAGTGCAAAGATGAACAGGTGTTGAGATGAACATGACTGACAGGTGATACAAATGAATATCTTTGGCCTGTAGTGCGAAGATGAATATTTGGATAAAGATGATTATTAATTGATGTTACAGGGATAAAATATTGATGATGGACTTTTAAATCTTAGAAGATAGTAGAATTCTTTCTCTACTTGACTCTTCTAATGGTTTGCTGTTTCCGCTGCAGTTGTTGATCTAAAACTTGTTGTCGATTATATTCTATCAGATTTTTCCCTGTTGAAGACTAACGATAATTTGTTTGTATATTATCTTAGTCATAATATTCTTTACTGGGCTAGTTGAGCTCACCCTTTTCCTTTTTGTTCTATTTTTCTTCTCAGGAGGTGAGAACATAGCAGGATCTAGTCGGGGTATGGAGTGATGGTTCTAGAAAGATGTTTTAGCAGTCCTCACTATTTCTGTAAAATAGTGTTTGAATAATTGTAATGAGGATTTATTTGAGTGTGGATATTGTCTAGAAGATAATATTTGTATTTAAACTCACAGTATGTGTTGTCGTATTTTGCACGACATTTGTATTATTGAAGTTGTAGTTTGCTTTCTGTACCATGTATTTGGCGACTCAGAATGGGTGTTGTATACCTATTTTGGGGGCGTCACAATAAAGCTGTATATACGGTCAACCGCCACGAAGGAAACTCCAGGCGGGACAAAACATAAATAAAGCTGTACAAAGCGATCAACTGCCACGAAGTAAACTCCAGGCAGGACGATATATATATATATATATATATATATATATATATATATATATATATATATATATATATATATATATATAAAAGTAATAAACGCACCGGATGTAAAATCCAGGCTCACCGAACAAAGTTCGATAACAGTTCATATATATATAAGTATATATATATAGAAAAGCAGTAAACGCACCGGATGTGAAATCCAGGCTCACCGAATAGAGTTCGATAACAGTTAATATATATATATTAAAGCAGTAAACGCACCAGATGTAAAATCCAGGCTCACCGAACAGAATTCGATAGCAGTTCATATATATAAGTATATATATAAGAAAGTAATTAAACGCACCAAACCAAAGTTTAGGCTCATCGAACAAAGTCTGACACACAGTTAATATATATAAGTATATATATTAAAGCAATAAACGCTCCAGACCGAAGTTTAGGCTCAATCGAACGAGGTTCGATACACAGTTCATATATATATAAATATATATATAGGAAAGCAAGTAAACGCTCCAGACCGAAGTCTAGGCTCAATCGAGGCATAACTCGATAATGTTAGTCAATATATATATAAATATATATATATATATATATATATATATATATATATATATATATATATATATATATATATATATATATAATATATACAGACTGAAAGGAAACCACGGACCGAAGTTCGGGCAAAAGTAAGCAACGCGACTCTCAACGTGTAGAAGGGTGTGTGCAAAGATGAAGAGAAAGACTCTAAAGTGTGTTAGAAGGCTTACAGCTGACCGCTAAAAAAGACTTCTATATCTTTAGAGTGGAGAAAGACTGGCTTTGATGTATACAAAAAGGGATATATATGAGCTCACAGGTGTTTAAAAGTGAGAAAATACACTGTATGGCAAGTGCAGAGCAAATTGTGCAGGGTTTCCCCGTCTTTTTTCTCTTAAAAATCAGCACCCCAAGCCTCTTATTTATAGACCAAAGGTGCCGCAGGTGTACCTGCGGCTCAGCCGCAGGTGTACCAGAGGCGGGTCGGGTTGGCCCGGTTTGGTCGGGTCGGGTCGTCTCGAAGTACGTGCACTCGGGCACTGTAATGTCCACTCGGTTTCTCAGAAGTGCAATTCGGGCATCCGTTTGAGGTATTCAGGACCTATTCTGGACCGCCGTTGTCTAGAGTTGTACGATGGCATGGGATTAGAGTTTGTACAAAGTCATTGAAGATGGGACGGTGTCCTCCGGTCTTCAAGCTTCAACTTTCCTCCGTTACCTCGCACAATAGTCACTCGGGATTGATTGGCCTTGTGGGACATTGTTGCGTAGAGGTGTTGAGAAGACGTGGCGTGGCATCGTGTTGGTCAGATGACGATGTTGTTCCTTGTCGGTGTTATTACCGGGTTGGGTTGATAAAGCAGACGTTGCCTAGCTTCGCTGGAATTGGACTGCTACAATTGGTTGAAAGTCCTCATTGTCATCTTTGAGGTGTATCTGTCTTTCCGATGTCATCGCCGGGCTGATACAGTGCATCTCATTGTGAGCATCGAGATTGAAGCTGGTCGCACTTGTAACAAGAATTTTTGGGTTTAGTGCCGAAAAAGCTTTCCTTGGGGCTATCACCAAGGTTGGTGGCTATTCCCATGGTTGGGACTGAGACTGGATACCTCGGGGTTATATCCGAGATTAATCGGTCTTCTCCGGTGTGTGTTCCGGTATTGTATCTGCAGGCCTCGGGGTTACATCCGAGGTTGGATTTGTTACTCCTAGATAGCGATCTAGGGTTGATGCCGAGCTTCCGATAGTATCCGGTATGGTCGTGGACTGTCTTTCAGGGTTCTCTCATAAAAGATGAATCCGGATTGTCTTTCAGGGTTCTCTCTTAAAAGACGAATCTGTCTTCCTGCAATGTTAGTGACAGTAATACAGAAAAATTTTGAGTGTCTACAGATGCCCCTCTTTATCATACTCATGCATAGCGATGTATGGGTAGGATAAAGAATCCTAGACACTTGAAACGAACAGGATGAACATGGTACTATGGATAGCAACATGATGCAAATGTACGGGGTTGTAGCCCAATACACTGGGGATAAGTACTGGCTCCCTGTTGCTTCAACTGGGGATTGGCAATGATGATCGGATTCTGATGTGTGATCCTAATCGGTAAGGATGTTGATGTTGGAGTTATCATCAAAGTCCTGCGTTCTTGATAACGACTTGATCTGAAGAGATACCTCCTATGTACAAGAGGTCTGTGGGAATGAAACTTGATTTATTTGAGGATGTGTATAACATATTTCATCATCTATCCTCTTTGATGACGTTGACCTCTCCTGGTTAGTATCGCCAGAATACGTCACGATTCTGTTGGATTCACTGCCAACAGCAAATGTTGTCTGGGATGCCTGACCTTTGTTGCCGTGTACTCCACCGATATGTGAATCCACGGTTAAAAAACCCTGTGGTATATACTGTCAAGGCTGTTTGACCCTCGCTGACGTGTAGATCAACGGCTGATACTCTATGGGTAGATTGTCAAGGTTGCTTGACCTCCGCTGTCGTGTAGATCAACGGAACATTGCGTTGTGACCCCCGTCGGGGATCCACTGGGAAATACGAGCAGTTGGGTATGAAAACCTCGAATAGCTCTAGAGCTATGATAGGTTTAATCGCTATCAGCTGAAAGGACGCCAAGGCTGCTTGACCTTCGTTGACATGTGTGTCAACGGCTGAACGTGTTGTAACCCCCACCGGGGCTTTACGTTGTAAACCCCGTCGGGGACTCACGTGGTAACCCCCGTCGGGGACCTACTGGGGACTTATGAGCGTGTATGTAGCTATCGAACAGTCCTCAATGCTTCAATGGGTTTATTTGCCATCGGCAAAAATAACGTCAAGGCTGCTTGACCTTCGTTGATGAATAATGTCAATAGATGAATGTGTTGTAACCCCCACCGGGGCTTTACGTTGTAACCCCCGTCGAGGACTCACGTGGTAACCCCCGTCGGGGACCTTTTTGTAGGATGACGTCCTGGAGTCGGCGGCATTGGACCTATGTAAGGTATGACCGTATGTAATTTGTGAAAACTGAGGTCATCGGCAGAGTATACCTTGTGTTCAGGCGACTACCAATTAGTGAAGTGCAGCTTCAAAGTCTTATCTGAGAAGACCAGGATTGTATGCTGTTTTGCTCAATCGCGTGGCATTTTTATTCCCGATTTGACCTTTCTAACCCACAAGAAATCCGTTTCAACTCGAACTAGACCGAGCCAGAGGGGTGGGGCCCACATAGAGGAGCCGCAGGTGTGTCTGCGGCCAGGCGTGGATGATAAATTCCAGCAGCCTGCCTTACACAAGTCACTTTCAACTTGTTTTTCTCTAGAAAAACCGCGAACCATCTTCAGATCTGTTGAGTTCGGGCTGCTTTCTGCAAATTCTGTCACCGTACAAGTGTTTTACACTATCCTGGTAACGTATGCATGTATTTTTTCTAGTTTCTGTCCGTTAGATTGTGAGTTATAGCACGAAATGCATCTAAACATATAGTAGTGATTATGTATGCACAAATGACTTGATAAAAAATATTCAACATAGTAAATGTTAGTATTAAACCATGCTGAACATAATGATGTGAAAAAATTTGACTTTTGAGACAGTCAAATTGGCACCTTTTTCTGCTATTTTTTGTCCTATTTGAGGTCCAATGAGCAAAAGGTATAAAGGCAAAGTACTCCTAGCATTGAGGTTGGCCTTATGCATGATGATTTTAATTTTTTGATGCATATATTATGTATATGACTTTGGGGCAGGTGTGCTACTGAATGACCACCTAGACATGCCTGTGTGCATGTGGATAGTCCTATTTTCAAAGGGGACTACGACAAAATTTTTCCAAATGTAGGCATTGGGTAGTCATGCATTTTAACACTATTATATGCTAAAGTAAATGCATGCATGCATATAGTCATATAATGCATTTTAGAAAGCTCCAGGTAAAGAGATACCACACCCTTTCTGAGGTGATTTGGAGACTTGTTGTCCAGATATTATGGATCCAGATCAGCCGAGTAGTTCCTATAGGACTGCTTCTGGCGTACGGCGGAGGGCTTCTGAAGTGCCTCGTCCCCGTTTTGTCAGACAGCCTCGTCGGTTGGTGGAGGCTGTGATTTATCCTGTCCAGGTAGATGTTCCAGACGCTGAGGACGAGGAGGAGGATATTGAGGATCCTGTTCCCGCTATACCTGTCCCTCGCAGGGAGCTTCTGAGCATTCAGGTGGTGAATCCGGAGTTGCTGGGTAATTTGGGTAGACACCCATCAATGTACTTGCATGCTAACGAGGTATGGCGTTAGACTTTTATCTTCCTTCTTTCCTATTGATGAAGATTAAAGGGTTTTGATGTAGATCTGCATATCATGCAGGTTCCAGGTTTTACCCAGCCTCGAGGGAACTGGTTTAGCATCCACTCCATGTACCAGGCGCTTCATCTTGATTATAGAGCAGTAGTGCACGAGTGGGGATTTGGGGCATTCTTCTCCATTCTTCCCCGTCGTTGTCCCTGGGGTTACCTCAGGGCCTTGTCTGAGCGATGGTTCCATCAGACTCAGTCACTCCACCTGCTGGATTGCGAGGTGATGATGATGCCTATGGATTGGCAATTTATCACAGGCGTGGAGTTTGGTGGGGAGCCAGTGTCTTGCATGGCGAATATTACCCCTACTGCTGTCAGATCTTTATTAGGAGTTCTGGCGGCGGCGCTCAAGGGCAAGACAGTCCGTTCAGGTCCTTTGAGCATAGATGCTATGAGCGGGCTATTGAGTGAATCCATGCCTGATGATGTCAGGATCAGGGATCGCATTCTGCGGCGATTATTCCTGATGATCATTCGAGGCTGCTTCATAGCAGATAACTCTTCCACAGTGTCTTTCGCTTTGGTGAGCGCCACACGCGATGTGGACCGTATATGAGAGTACGATTGGGGCTTTTATACCTTTGCCTATTTCCTCTGGGGCATGCGCTCACAGGGATTGACCGAGGCTTGGCTAGGATTTTATCCATTTTTGCTGGTGAGTATATCTCTTATCTTTTCCTAGTTATAGGTTAAGAGTGTTTACTGATAGCAGATATCTTGCCATTGTGTTGGTGGTTTTGGTCCTATGAGAGGCTTTCGTGTTTGCGTCCAGTGAGTGTGTTAGGTTTGGATACCTACCCATGTAGACGACGATGGCATCATTCGATTCTGCCAGAGGTCCCTGTAGCCGAGGGCTTCGCTCATTGCCGTATGCAGTTGGAGTTGCTGACGGCTGACACCATGACATGGATTCCATACTCAGGGGATCATTTGATCATTGGTTTTGAGGATGGACACCCGACTGGAGTCGAGTATTTGATTTCCACCAGGAGAGTTCCACTCTTCACAGATGGCGGCTGGGAGCTCTACTTAGGAGAGCGTGCTATTAGGAGCACCACAGGGGAGATTCATGTGCCGATCTTACTGCCTGCCAGGCGTCGTTGGCCTGTATCGCAGTCACCCGCCAGTGAGATTCCATTATTGGGGGTTGACGGTTTTGATTTATTTGAGGGTTCATGTACTCAGGAGATATTCCAGCGTTGGTGGTTCCCTCGCACTATTGGGGCCCAGTCCCGTGCCACGCATTTTATGGGGGACATGGTTCCTGGATCATTGATGATGACAGATTGGGTAGCTTGTGTCCGAGCTCCGACCCATCTGACCCAGATTGATAGCTTGACCCGTCAGTTGGATCAGGCACATATATTCATTCGGCATTTGGGCAGAGATCTTGCGATCAGCATCCTATTGCAGTACTTATCCATCGGGAGTGTTTACTGGGAGCTCGGTCCTTCTGTATGTGTGGTTCATGTCACACTTCAATTGGTACCCTTAGACGGCATGGATATTGGTTTATCCACGATGTGGCCATGTCATACTCTTTTCAGCCATCGGAGTGTATAGATGTTCGGGCCTGGTCCGCATTTTTGGCAGACATCAGAGATCCATTTAGCATATTGATGTGCTCGGGGCTTAGCTCACCATACAGCTTCATTACTCATGCTCCAGGCATGGATTTCCTCCCTCTGGCTGGCTTGAGGGGTGTGACAACTTATCACCCATTGGCTGTGATGTCACAGTTCGACCAGTTCTAGGATTTTCATCCTTTCATGGGGGCGACAGGTCAGCGTTCAGCTACTCAATACCTTTCAGCTGAGGACCGATCTCGCGTATACGCTTGCTGGGACCATCATGAGGTAGCTGCTTTTTCAGTGAGCAGTCCAAGTTATTCCGCAGAGTACTCCGCCTGGATAGAGATAGAGGTGTTATCGGATGCAGTAGTATCTGCATTGTCGGATATTGACGCAGAGGGTGTGGAGCCTGTGGAGGCCATTGATACCCATTTCGAGGAGTCCGCTGCTGGGTTACCAGCATTTCTTTCGAATTCTCCTAGTACCAGTACTTTTATGATTCAGCACTCGGCACAGTATTTGGAGCAGAGCCTTCAGTTGATGACCTTTGAGAGAGATCAGATTCGATCTATGATGTCGACTGCTCTGGATGTGAGGGACGCCACCCTATTAGAGAGAGACGAGGCATTGGCTTGTATAGACGCCGCTGTTGTTGAGAAGGATGAGGCCAGGTCAGCTAGAGACGCAGTGATAGTTGAGCGGGATAGTGCCATATCTGCCCGGGATGTAGCCGTCACAGACAGTGTTGCAGCTAGGTCATCTACCACCGATATGATTGCAGAGATGAGTGCATATATTGATGAGCATATGATCATCATGCAGACTACTTCTGATCTATTAGGTCGTGTGGATATCCTTATGCAGGAGACCGTAGCTTTACCTCCCTCGTCTGAGAGGGATGCCATGTTAGGCTTGCTAGCTCAGATATATCCTGACTCGTAGATTAGCTTGTATTTACCTGCACAGACTAGCTTAGCCATTTTGTCATGTACAGTTTACATCATGTATATCAAATAGCATTATATATGACAAGGAAATATATTCTTGGATCACTTCCCTTTCAGATATGCTATGCCATTTGTTTGATATTTTGCCTGCTACCTCAGGGCTTGTGATCTTGATGCCTTCTGAATTCCTCCTGGGTGGACGGACATTGAGTTGTCTCTGGATAGCTCAGAATGGATCATTGATCTATGTATCCCTACCATCTTTTTGGTGTCTTGGGACTGGTTTCTGTATGGAAATGTAGACAGGAGTGTGGATTTCCTCTCTGAGATTGACCGCACCACAGATGGTTGCCAGTACTTCTATTCAGGAGAAGCCTAGTTAATCTCATCTCTCATGGTTTGGCATTACCCTTCAAGGTATGACCGCAGCTTAGATGGTCGTCGAATCTCCTATTTGGGAGGAGTTCCGGTAATCTCATCCCTTTGGTCTGAAGCCAGATGAAGTGTAGTGTATTGAAAAAGAATCCCAGTACCTGTTGACAATGGTTTGTGTTTTGGTAGGGGGTGAGACCACACCATGAATGGTTGCCTACGTATTCCTATTGAAGAGGAAATCAGGTCTGCGTAATTCAAACCTGGTGTAAGAGGTTCAACGCTGTGTATGGCAGAAATGATGTAGGAATGTTTTTGTTGTTTTTGTTTTTGTAAGGAGAAGAAGGGTAGAAATATTTTTGTTGTTTTTGTTTTATTGCGACCGGGCCATATGAAATGGTTGCCTACGTACTCCTATTGAAGAGGAGATCAGGTCGACGTAGTTCGCCCCTCAGGGCGAGAAGGCAAGTGTAATTCCCTGTGCCGGTCAGAGTACAGGGATGAGGAAGTTTAATCCTAAGTTGAGGATAAACTGCAGGGGAAAAGTTTGATCCCAGGTATGGGTAGCCAAACTGTAAACATAAGAGGTTCAATCCACGGTGGGATGACCTAAGTGGTGTGAGCGCAAAGGAAAGCCAGGCTGCTGGCTTGAAAAGTGTGTTTCCCTGAGGGGAAAAGTGTGAAGGAGTTGTATGTGGTAAAGGGTTAAAGAACCGGAATGACTGGTGATCTGACGATTCAACACCAGGATGTTTGCTTGATGGTAACTTCAGACATAATATCGTTTCACGGTGTCCGAGTTAATGAGTTGCAAAAATTCATCGCCATTCATTTCCTGCAATCGGAGAGCGCCTCCAGTCAATACTTCCTTGACAATAAACGGGCCTTCCCAATTAGGAGCGAATTTTCCCTTAGCCTGATCTTGGTTGTCCAGAATCTTCTTCAAAACCAAGTCATGTTGTTTAAACTGCCATAGCCGGACTTTTTTGTTGTAGGATCTGGCGATCCTTTGATGATATAACTGACCATGGAAGATAGCCGCGGTTTGCCTTTCGTCTATAAGAGACAATTGGTGATACCTGTCTTGTACCCATTGATCTTCATCCAGCTGGGCGCCTATCAACACTCTGAGAGATTCCATCTCAACTTCTATAGGGAGTACTGCTTCCATCCCATAGGTTAAAGTGTAGGGGGTTGCCCCAGTTGAAGTACGCATGGATGTTCTGTAGGCTAACAGAGTCAGAGGCAATAAATCAGGCCAATCTTTTTGGTTGGCGGACATCTTTTGCATAATCTTCTTGATATTTTTGTTAGCCGCTTCAACAGCGCCGTTCATCTTTGGACGATAGATGACAGAGTTGAGATGTTTGATGTGGAATTTACTGCATAATTCCTCCATCATTTTGTTGTTGAGGTTCTTGGCATTGTCCGACACAATCACCTCTGGTTGTCCATATCGACAAACAACATTGTTTCTGATGAAAGCAATGATGACTTCTTTAGTAACCCTGGGGAAGGAGGCTGCTTCTACCCATTTGGTGAAGTAGTCGATCATGGTGAAGATAAATCGGTGACTATTACTGGCTTTAGGCTCTATGGGCCCGATAACGTCCATTCCCCACATTGAGAAGGGCCAAGGCGAACTCATATTGTGGAGTTCCCGTGGAGGGGCGTGTATAGCATTCCCATGAATCTGGCACTGATAGCATCTTTTGACGTGGTCGCTGCAATCAGTTTTGAGGGATAGCCAATAATGTCCTGTCCTGAGGATCTTCTTGACAAGGAGGGGGCCACTCATGTGGGGGCCACAGACTCCGCCATGAATTTCATCCATAAGTCCCTGGGCTTGATCTTTGTCCAGACACCTGAGGAGACCTAGTCCTGCATCTCTTTTGTAGAGTGTATCTCCACTCAGGTAGAACTTCATAGCAAGTCGATGGATCCGCCTTTTCTCAGTCGGGCTCGCCTCACCGGGTGTAGATCCATCTCGCAGATATTCCTTGATATACTGATACCAAGGAGGTTGGATGGGAGGTAGTTCATCCGATACTTCTCCAATGTAATTCCCGTAGGCTGGGGTCTTGTTCAGGGAAATTGTGATGCTTGGCAAGTGTTCCTTATCTGATACGCTGATCAAGGAGGCCAAAGTTGCTAATGCGTCCGCGAAATCATTCCTATTGCGAGGAATGTGTAGAAAGGAGATTTCTTCGAACTCCAAAGCCATCTTCGAAACCTGCCGATGGTAAGGCAGCAAACGTAGTTCCTTGGTTTTATAGATTCCGGTGGATTGTCTGATTACCAACTCTGAATCCCCAAGGACAGTTAACCTTCGGATACCCATTGAACGGGCATGTTTTAGCCCCATGAGACAGCCTTCATACTCAGCTGTATTGTTGGTACTGCCAAACTGTAATTTGACGGCAACGGGATACTGCTCCCCGTATCAGATATTAAAACTGCTCCAGCTCCAGAGCCTTCTGTATTAACAGCTCCATCAAAATACATCTTCCATGATTGGCGTGTATCGTACTGATGGTGTTGCTGTACTGTCATTACTCCTTCATCAGGAAAATATGTTTCCAAGGGTTTAAAATCCCCTGAAGGTGCGGCGGCAAGTTGATCCGCAATGCCTTGACCTTTGATGGACTTTTGAGTCACATATACGATGTCAAATTATTGTAGGATCAATTGCCACCTGGACAGCCGGCAATTTAACATGGGTTTGTTGAACACATACTTGAGAGGATCCACGCGGGATATGAGATGGGTTGTGTGACCATGGAGGTAATGCTGTAACCTCATGGAAGCCCATGCTAAAGCACAACACGTCTTTTCGATCAAAGTGTACTTGTGTTCACTGCTGCTGAACCTTTTATTGAGGTAATAGATAGCTCGTTCTTGGCCTCTATCGTCTTTCTGCCCCAGCATGCAGCCCATGGCATTGTCACTTACGGACATGTACATGAATAGGGGATCATCATCCCTGGGTGGTACTAAAACGGGAGCTTTAATTAGTTATTTCTTGATTGTAAGGAAGGCATTCTGGCACTCATCATTCCATTTCATGGAGGAGTTCTTCCTTAATAGCTTGAAGATTGGCTCACAGGTTGCTGTGAGTTGGGAGATAAACCTACTGATGAAGTTGATTCTTCCCAAAAATCCTCGTATTTCCTTCTCTGTATGAGGAATGGGCATTTTAGATATGCCTTGGATTTTGGTAGGATCCAGCTCTATCCCTTTGTGGCTGACTAGAAATCCTAGCAACTTGCCTGATTTGACGCCAAAGGCGCATTTAGCCGGATTCAACTTCAAGTTGTACTTACGCAACCTGTTGAACAACTTTCTGAGATGGTCTGTATGGTCATCCTCCTTTCGGGACTTGACAATGATGTCATCCACGTAGATCTCAATCTCTTTATGCATTAAGTCGTGGAAAAGAGCCATCATAGCTCGTTGATAGGTAGCTCCGGCATTGATGAGGCCGAATGACAACCGTATATAGCAAAAAGTTCCCCAAGGAGTGATGAAAGCAGTCTTCTCACGATCTTCCTCGGCAACCATGATCTGATGGTACCCCGCAAAGCAATTAGCAAAGGAGTACATGTTGTATTGCGCAGTATTGTCAACGAGAACGTGGATAAATGGCACGGGAAAGATATCCTTTAAGTAAGCTTTGTCCAAATCCCAGTAATCCACGTAAACTCGCACCTTCCCTCCAGGTTTAGGTACAGGTACGATGGATATCCACTCAGGATATGTAGACACCATGATGATGCCAGCTTGAAATTGTTTCACAATTTCTTCTTTCACCTTTAAACTCCACTCAGGTTTCAATCGCCTGAGTTTCTGTTTGACTGGCTTAAATCCCTCTTTGATGGGAAGGCGATGAAGGACAATGTCAGTGGACAAACCCACCATGTCTTCATGAGACCATGCAAACACATCCTGGAATTGGGTTAATAGCGTAACCATGTCATTCCGTTGGTTTGGGGTAAGGTCTGAACCAATCTGGATTAACTTAGGGCTCTCTAAGGTTCCGAGATTGAAAGAAGTGGTTTGATCAAGGTTGGGTTTGGGTTTGTCTTTGACCCATTCCTGAATTTCTGGAGGCACCTCAATGTCATCCTGTATATCCATCAAGGCCGAATTCATCTCTACATCGAAGGTACAATCCCTGTGTAGGAGAGGCATCATATCCGCAAGTACAGACACATCTAAATTCAGAGTCCTGAAACAAAAATATGCTTTCACTTAGTATATATGAAATGCATTGGATCATACACAGTGTTAGAATATACTGACAAAATAAACTGCTAGTACTGTACAGAAAAGTAAGCAGTTATTATATATACAGGGCAGAAAGGGTTTCTGCCCGCTTTACCCTTGACGACCAATGCAAGGAATGTTGTTCCAATTGGCAAGAGTAAATTTTGGGTGAACCGTAGTGATGGAGGGATTGCCATCATCCTCCTTGTCCCGAATGATGGCCATTATGTCTGGGCAATCATCGTCTGGGGTGTATCTGTTGGTATGTTCATCATGAACGATGATGCGCATGCCCAACATAATTCGGACAACGTTCTCCTTGATTCTCCGCTCTTCTCCTTCAATTGCGGGATCTGGAATAACGATTTTCTTTTCTTCCACCGGTCTCGGCTTAGGAAATAACATCGCCATGACATTGGCTGGCACCTTTGTCGGAGGTTGTACGGACTTAGAGATGGAAGACGAAGATAAACGCCGCATGGTTGGAGCTGAAGGAACCTGTGGATGCTTATGAGGGTTCCTGTGACTAGAGCTGGCAGAATAGTCTAGTCCAGCTGTTCCGGTTTGCTTGGTTAAGCGAATAGGGTACTTGATACCCTGGCAATCTTTACCCAGCCCTTGTCCTGGCTTATGACCCAATGACATCATTTCTTGCGTAGCCGACATTACTTCGGCATAAATCTTGGGTTCGGGCAATGGCGTTCCAATAGCATGGTATTGGGTGTTGCTTATTTCCAAAGCATGGAAACTAACTGGCTCAACATCTTCATTGGCATTGATGTATGGCATGTCTCCGGGCTGAGGAATCTCCGGTTCCGCATTAACTGTGACCAGGCTATTGTTGATGATGTATTTCAACTGTTGGTGAAGAGTGGAGGGGACTGCCCCTGCCATGTGAATCCATGGTCGTCCCAAGAGCAGGTTGTATCCTGAATCGATCTTGAGCACATGGAATGATACGCAGAATGTATGAGGACCAATTTCGATTGGTAGCTCAATTACTCCGACCGAGTTACGACGGGCTCCATCAAAAGCTTTGATAATGGTATGGCTACTCCGAATTCGGTTGAGACTGACGTTCATCTTCACCAAGGTAGCGTAGGGACAGATATTCAGAGAGGAACCTCCATCTATTAGAACTCCAGCCACCATATATCCGGAGGACAAGACCTCAATGTGCAACAGCTTGCAATGACCGGTCCCTTCGGGCGGTATGTCATCATCAGTGAAGGATATCACATTGTCGTTGAAAATGTGATCAACCAGATGCTGGAATTTTTCCTCATCCACTGATGTCGGGAGATAGGCTTCTTCCAAAACCTTTAACAAGATCTTCCGGTGATTCTTGGAAGTGAGGACCAAGTCCAAAATTGATATCTGTTGTGGAGCTTCTTTCAAGCTTAAAACCACCGAAGCTTCATTGTGACCCATGGTGCGGAGGAATTCTTCACTCTTCTCCGTGGGTATTTTCCCCTTTGATTTGATGGTAGTCTTCATCACCCATTGGGGAAGATACAGTGGATTTTCCTTCGACACTGCAGCAGTAGTATGTGAGGTGGATCCTTCACCTTCTCCATAATTCCACGGAACTATGCGTAAGCTAACAATGGGATATTGTGCTCTGCACGGCAAGTTGATTGGCTCGGGAGCGGCCACTTTCAAAGGATTGTGGATTCCATTGAGTTGATTTATTGGCGTTGTGAGTAATGTGTTGGCTCCGTCAGTTTCAGTGGATATGACTGCTACCACACTCTTCCATCTAGTAGGACCGGCATTCTCACTTGCTCTCAACACAGTATCATCATCTGCTAGACGCAGTACGCCACTGTCGATTAAATTTTGAATGAGGTGGCGGAGTGCCCAGCATTCTTCGGTGCTATGACCGCGAGACTGGGAGTGATATTGACATACTCCCTCAGAGTTGTACCGTCCCGAATGGGGGTTGATTGGAGGTAGAAGGGAACTGATCCTCCCTTCATTGATTAACATATGAAGTATTTCTTCCATAGGTTGACCCAAATAGGTGAATTCCCTTTTGTTGGAGAAATCCCGACGGGCTTTGGCATTTGCTCTCTTCGTCACTTTGTCTTCCAGCATTTCATTTTTTGAAAGTGACGAGGGTATATTCATGACAAGAGGTAGGAGACTGGCATGCTCCTGGCTAATTAGTTGACGTGTCACTTGATGCTGATAAGTCACCAGTTCCGCCAATTGCTCAATTTGTTTACAGAGAGCTTTCATCTTTCGTTCCATTACAAACTGGAACTTGGCATAATCCCGTTTGTCATCACTGTTTTTGATGGTTTGGGAAGAATCGCAGCTGAAGTTGGAACTCTGTCCACTACTCCAGTTAATCATGTTGACCTCTTCTTCTTTGTGTTGAGGAAGAGGGTTGTCTTGAACATGAGGCTGATCGGGTTTGGTGACCACGATCTCCCCGTTGTCAATCAGGTCCTGGATCTTGTGTTTCAAGGCCCAACAATGCTGAGTATCATGTCCAGATGCCCCGACATGATAAGCACATTTCCTAGCAGCATTGAAACCCCGTCCATTAGGGCCGGCTGGTGGAAGAAGATGCGTGATTTTCTTCTGTGTTGTTAGAAGATTTAAAATGTTCTCGAGGGTATCCGCTAAGGGTGTAAACACTC
Organism: Panax notoginseng; assembly: GCA_016801055.1. NCBI lineage: Eukaryota > Viridiplantae > Streptophyta > Magnoliopsida > Apiales > Araliaceae > Panax > Panax notoginseng. The sequence continues at coordinate 29,111,779 of CM029023.1, read as the reverse complement.
GAGGGCGTTTGGACTCTCCACCTTTTGGTACTGGAGGATGTGCAGACTGTGCTGGAAAGGGAGTGTAGCTTCTCCTTTGAATGGGCGTACTTTAATTGCCTTTTTGACCCTGTAGTATCAGGGAAATATCTTCCTCTTTCTTTTTATGGACCCTCCGGGGGTTGTTCCCATAATTTCCAGATTGGATGTGATCTGCAACAGCTTTGAGTGCAGCTAGGTCTTGAATCTTTCCTGATTTCAATCCCATCTCAGTCATCTCCCCATGCTTGACCATTTCAGAAAACGGTTTGCCGATGCCTGCTAAAACTCTCTCATAGAAGGGAGCTTCTTGTATGTCTATAAAAGTCATGACCATCTCTGACTCTGACATGGTAGGACTAACTTGGGCAGCCAAGCGCCTCCACCTCTGGGCATACTCTTTGAAGGACTCGTTGGACTGTTTCTTGATCTTGGTAATTTGGTACCGATCAGGAGTCATTTGAGTTTGAAAACTGTATTGAGTGAGGAAGGCATGTGCCAGCTCTTCCCAGCTATGGATTTTGGAGTTGTCTAATCTTGTATACCGCGAACGGGCTTCTCCAGTTAGACTTTTTTGGAACAGTTGCATTCTGAGTTTCTCATCCTCTGCATAGGATCCAAGTTCTCTAATAAACACCTTTAAATGTGTGTAAGGATCTCCTAACCCGTCATATTTTTTCAAAGTTAGGAGTTTTAAATTTTTTTGGGTAATGAACACCAGAAAAATACACAGATCAGCATATGAAACACTTCCGTGTGTTCCAATTCCTTTGATAGCGCGAAGGGTCTCTTCCATTTGGAGGACTTTTTTTTTGATGTCACCAGTGTCTGGGTCTCCAGTGGGATGGGCAGCATCATGGGTTCTGTTGGTTAGATCCAACTGCAGTTCGGGTATGGTAATGCCCGAGCTTCCTCCTTGCATAGAGGATTCAGTATGTTCGGGTATTTTCTGACCCTGTGTAGACTGGTGTAATTTTTTGAGGAGAACAGTCAAATCTACAATTTGTTTGCTTAATCCGTCAAATTCCTTGCGAGAAACTGGATTAAGTTCAGTCTGGTCGGATGACGACATGGTTGACTGTAGGCCAGTTGCCTTTTTGGACTTTGAACGGGTAGTAGGTCCTATTGATTCCCTGCGAAAGACTTGTATAGTTTAGTCCTTAGGGAAGGTGTATGATAACATGCTATGTGATGTGTCCATTTTAGGATTTTTTCTTTTATCCTGCAAAACGGGTGTCAGCTGTTTGTAGCATGTTAAAAATATGTATGTGTACACAATTCTTCATATTTCTCATTACATGGAGATAGATATGTCATGACATTGTGTAATTAAAATGAGAGCATGAAGAGACTTCCCTTCGTTTTGGGTTTATTAGAGGCTGACCTATCTTAGGTTACTCTCGCGGCTTTTTGGCATGAAGGTTCCCAAATCATCGCAATCTACTTGACGGGAAGTTAATCCGGTCTTTCAACTGGAGCGAATTTGGGTGGTGCCTTTCCTGAGCCTCGGAGAATCAGGCTTCTCACGAGTCCAGTAATCAAACACCGACGGGATAGCCTCCTGGTGGAGGGACCACTCAACATACATTCATATACATCGCGTCTCACCGTATGAAAATGATGACATGTGCGAAGCACTAATATCATAAGCAATTTATAGTGCGAAGCACTAACATCACACGCAGTTTATAGTGCGAGGCACTAAGCAAGGAAATGCATTCATACACATTCATCCAATGTAAATGCAACATCCACATACAAGCATACAATAGTTTTGAAAAAATTGTGATAGCGGCTTAAGTCCTCTTACTGGAGTCCCCAGCAGAGTCGCCACCTGTCGACGTCGGGATTTTTTGATGTCCCTTTCCGTTACTTGTTCTTTGGTGTTCTCATGTTAGGTGAGATTTGTTTGAAAAAACAAGTGAAAAAGGTCCGACATGTATAATGTCGACGATGGACTGTTAAGAGTCGCCAGTTAGTTTTTTAACGGGTTGTACCAACACAACTGAAAAAGGTTCGCACATTGACCCAGTGATGTGACACTGCTTAACGGGTCTGTGAAACTGAGATTAATTTAGGGTCCGGGGACTTGATTATGCGGGGGGAAGGTGTTAGGCACCCCCCAACATCCGTGTTACCACGGTGACCGTCTCTTTTTAAGAAACTATTGTATGAGTGTATGTGTGTGTAGGTCAATGTGCTGTTATTTGGAAGTGGTACGAGGCCTCGTTCACACCTATATACGCAGGGTTTGAATTTATGTAAAAATTCAATTTTAGCAAGATATGGCAGTGATGTTTTATAAAAGAGGTTTTTCAAACCCTGTCGCTCAATAGTAATTGAGGCCTTTTACACTCCCATTTTATTAACTGCACGCCTTGATTGATTTTATTTGACGGATGTGAAGCATCCGTATGAAAATAAAATAATATACAAAATAATGCCGACTTCATCGTGGGTATGGAAACCATCTGAGGAAATTCAGACATCGCAGATAATATTTACAAGCTGCTTACAGCTGAAAATGTCCATCACAGGAACCGAATCTAGATCCAATGGGATGAACCTGTGATCACATGATTCCTAGGATCACAGAGTATTGCAATTTGTATAAAAGCAATAAGCAGGTATATATATAAAAGCGGTAAATATATATATACAGACATGATCACCAACCATGAAGCACTTCCATGGGGGATCAGAAATATAAATAAAGCTGTTAAAAGCTATCAACCGCCACGGAGGACACTCCAGGCGAGACAAAATGTAAATAAAGCTGTAAATACGGTCAACCGCCACGAAGGAAACTCCAGGCGGGACAAAACGTAAATAAAGTTGTACAAAGCAATCAACTGCCACGAAGTAAACTCCAGGCAGGACGAATATATATATATATATAATATATATATATATATATATATATATATATATATATATAAAAGCAATAAACGCACCGGATGTAAAATCCAGGCTCACCGAACAAAATTCGATAACAGTTCATATATATATATAAGTATATATATATATAGAAAAGCAGTAAACGCACCGGATGTGAAATCCAGGCTCACCGAACAGAGTTCGATAACAGTTAATATATATAAGTATATATATATATATATATATATATATATATATATATATATATATATATATATATATATATATATATATATTAAAGCAGTAAACGCACTGGATGTAAAATTCAGGCTCACCGAACAGAGTTCGATAGCAGTTCATATATATAAGTATATATATAAGAAAGCAATTAAACGCACCAAACCGAAGTTTAGGCTCATCGAACAAAGTCCGACACACAGTTAATATATATATATATATATATATATATATATATATATATATATATATATATATATATATATATATATATATATATATATATATATATTAAAGCAATAAACGCTCTAGACCGAAGTCTAGGCTCAATCGAACGAGGTTCGATACACAGTTCATATATATATATATAAATATATATATATAGGAAAGCAAGTAAACGCTCCAGACCGAAGTCTAGGCTCAATCGAGGCATAACTCGATAATGTTAGTCATATATATATATATATATATATATATATATATATATATATATATATATATATATATAATATACAGACTGAAAGGAAACCACGGACCGAAGTCCGGGCAAAAGTAAGCAACACGACTCTCAACGTGTAGAAGGGTGTGTGCAAAGATGAAGAGAAAGACTCTAAAGTGTGTGAGAAGGCTTACAGCTGACCGCAAAAAAAGGCTTCTATATCTTTAGAGTGGAGAAAGACTGGCTTTGATGTATACAAAAAGGGCTATATATGAGCTCAAAGGTGTTTAAAAGTGAGAAAATACATTGTATGGCAAGTGCAGAGCAAATTGTGCAGGGTTTCCCCGTCTTTTTACTCTTAAAAATCAGCACCCCAAGCCTCTTATTTATAGACCAAAGGTGTCGCAGGTGTACCAGAGGCGGGTCGGGTTGGGCCAGTTTGGTCGGGTCGGGTCGTCTCGAAGTACGTGCACTCGGGCACTGTAATTTCCACTCGGTTTCTCAGAAGTGCAATCCGGGCATCCGTTTGAGGTATTCAGGACCTATTCTGGACCGCCGTTGTCGAGAGTTGTACGATGGCATGGGATTAGAGTTTGTACGAAGTCATTGAAGATAGGACGGTGCCCTCCGGTCTTCAAGCTTCAACTTTCCTCCGTTACCTCGCACAATAGTCACTCGGGATTGATTGGCCTTATGGGACATTGTTGCGTAGAGGTGGTGAGACGACGTGGCGTGGCATCGTGTTGGTTAGATGACGATGTTGTTCCTTACCGGTGTTATTGCCGGGTTGGGTTGATAAAGCAGACGTTGCCTAGCTTCGCTGGGATTGGACTGCTGTAATTGGTTAAAAATCCTCATTGTCATCTTTGAGGTGTGTCTGTCTTCCCGATTTCATCGCCGGGCTGATACAGTGCATCTCGTTGTGAGCGCCGAGATTGAAGCTGGTCGCACTTGTAACAAGCATTTCCGGGTTTAGTGCCGAAACTGCTTTCCTTGGGGCTATCACCAAGGTTGGTGGCTATTCCCATGGTTGGGACTGAGACTGGATACCTCGGGGTTATATCCGAGATTAATCGGTCTTCTCCGGTGTGTGTTTCGGTATTGTATCTGTAGGCCTCGGGGTTACATCTGAGGTTGGATTTGTTACTCCCAGATAGCGATCTAGGGTTAATGCCGAGCTTCCAGAAGTATCCGGTATGGTTGTGGACTGTCTTTCAGGGTTCTCTCATAAAAGACGAATCCGGATTGTCTTTCAGGATTCTATCTTAAAAGACGAATCTGTCTTCCTGCAATGTTAGTGACAGTAATACAGAAAAATTTCGAGTGTCTACAATTTCTTTTGTATTCTTGAAGAGAACTTTTGTTATTCCATTCTTTATTATTCTGTTGGAATAACCTGTATACGCGGGCTACCCTATACTTGGTGACATTCTTCTATTATTCCATCTTTATTATTATTCTGTTGGAATATCCTATCTGTGCATTTTACGCCGGACCTGGTTCTGTCTTTATTATTATTCTGTTGGAATATCCTGTCTATGCGTTTTACGCCAGACCTGGTTTCGTCTTTATTATTATTCTGTTGTGTCTGTGCATTTTACGCCGGATCTGGTTCCGTTATTTATTATTCTATTGGAATAACCTTTCTATGAGAAGTACCGCATGCATGGTGATTTCTATTGTTATTCTATTCTTTATTATTCTACTGGAACATCCTGTCGGTGCGAATTTCGCCTGACCTGGTTCCGTTATTATTACTCTGTTGGAATAACATGTCTATGCGAAGCACCGCATGCATGGTGATTTCTTTTGTTATTCCATTCTTTATTATACTCAGTTGGTTAAAGTTTTGACTTCTATACTCCATGAAATTAGTGGAATATCCTTGATATTTGTGCTTCATCCAGTATCTTTTCATGAAAATATTCTTCTGAGCATTCTTGAATTTTACTCTACAAAGCAGTATCATGTTGACAATTTAGACGTTATGGGTTCCTGGATAAATTAATTCTTGAACTTGTTTTATTGAATTTTTATATCATTGTCATCATCCTCATGTTTATATTTTGTTGAAAGTCATCTGTGGCCTATAGTGCATAGATGGACTTGGTATGATTATGACCAGGGATTATTCCGTATAATCATAACCGTAATGTTACAAATGATGTGGAAAAAGTCCTCATTGGCCCGTAGTGCATTGATGGACAGTTTTTGGTATGATTATGGCTATGGATTCTCTTTGGCCGTAGTGCAAAGATGAATTGTTTTATGGCATGATCAGGACCGTTGATGAAAACATGATTATCTTTAGCCGTAGTGCATGGATAATTCGTGGTCGTGATACTAAAGAATATCCTTGGCCGTAGTGCAGGGGTGATTCGATGATGTGAATTATTTATTAAGCTGAGTCTCAGCGATAACAGTGATGAAAAACCTTTTAAATCATAAAAGAAAGTAGATTTTATTCTCTACTTGACTCTTCTAATGGATTGCTTGTTCTGCTGCAGTTAAACTTGATGTTATTATATTTTATCAGTTTAACACTGTTGAAGGCTAACGATAATTTATTCTGCATTATCTTAGTCATAATATTTCTTACTGGGCTAGTTGAGCTCACCCTTTCTTTCACTGTTCTCTTCAGGAAATGATAACATAGCAGGGACTAGTCGGGGAACGGAGTGACGGTCCAGAGGATAGCATTAGTAGTCCTCACTATTCTGTGAAATAGTGTGTTAATAATTGTAATGAGGACTCCTTTTGAGTTTGTATAATATCTAGTAGACATTAATTGTATTCAAACTCACAGTTATATTTTGTCATATTGTACACGACAGTTGTATTAGTAAGTTGTATTTGAATTTTATACCATATCTGACGACCCAAGATGGGTGATGTATACCTAATTTTGGGGGCGTCACAGTTGGTATCAAAACTTAGGGATATGATCCCTGGCTGAGATGTGAGATAAGAACTAGGAGGGGAGAGATGGGGAATTCCTTCGCTAGTATGACTAACCTAAGTTTATTTGGTATTTAATTGGTTGGTCAGAGTATAGGGATAATATGTGATATGTAATTAACCATTGTTTTGTGGCAGTATTTGAAAATGACATCCGAGAATGTTGAGATAAGTAATGAAGCACATGAGACCGTTGAGTCAGCTCAACCAAATGGTAACGACCAACAACACGATAATAATCATACCGGTGGCAACGGCCATCGGGACAATGATAACCATCGTGGGAGAAATTATCATGCCAAGAATGGTAACCACTTCAGTGGTAATCATGGCCAAGATAATAGAATTGGAAATTTCAAGTAGAGAAGGTCACCTAGCTTGATTTTGTCGTGTAGTGAAGTCAAGTCCAGCTGGAACGGTGGCACCAAAGACGGATATGGACAAAACAAAGTCGGTGGTTTCAGGAAGAGCGTTTTTCGTGACTTCTCAAAAAGCGAGTAACCCGAACGAAGTTAGCACGGGTTAGTTAATTATAAATTCTTACGAAGTCTATACCTTATTAGATACCAGTTCAACCCACTCTTTTATTTCACCTAGTAGTGTTCAATGTTTGAATTTAACTCCGGAGAAGTTAGATTTTGATTTACCGGTTGAAACTTTGATAGTAGAAACCTTCGTTACCTCCACTGTTTATAAATCTTGTTCAAATCAACACTTTCACGTTACCTGTCGATCGTATCTCTTTGAAAATACTTGTCTTTGATGTGATTTTAGGAATAGATTGGTTAACTACTCATCATGTTTTTCGTAAGGTTGTTAGCTTTCATATTCTTAACCAACCTGTTATGCGAATTCAAGCAACCAAACCACTAAAGTCAATCATTGTCATATCAAGCCATAAGTAAAGATCCCCGGTCCTTTCGTTGTTGACTTTCTTGTGTGGAATGCACCAAAGCCAGACTTTCTGTAGGCGACGTCGTGAATGACGATGGCAAGTTGATAGGTATCAATGTGACGTGCTATCCAAGTCTTGAATGAGAGTCACAGTTTTGAATGATATTTTTATTGTTAATAAAGTTCCTGACGTATTCTTGAAGACTTCTTAGCCTACCCCTAGAGCGTGAAATCGAATTTTGTATTGACCCCAGTGCAAAACCCATTTCTTAAACCCTCAAATATTTCTTCAACTAAAATGAACGTAACATTCGCCAAAGACGTTGACCCGAGCTGTTGAAGATTACGATCGTGCCATTCAATACCATCGTGGGAAAGCGAACGTAGTAGCTGACGTGTTGAGTAGAAGATCGTATGCGTTTACAAGTGCGAATATACGAACCCACGTAAAGATAACGAATATACGAGTAGAAACGACTTTAATCGATAAAGTTAAAGCCGCTCAAGCTACATACTCAGAGCTAATTAATGTGAAGAAGAATGTTCAAGAGGGCGTTATTTTAGAAGCAAGAATCGACGAAGAGAGGAAATCTCAACCCTCGATTTAATTGGCCCATTTGAAATCCTCGATGAAGTAGGAACTGTGGCCTATAGACTCGTTTTACCGCCAAGTAGGTTGCGTGTTCAGAACGTTTTTTTTACGTATAGATGTTACATAAATATGTGGACGACCGAACCACATTATTAATTTAGAACTGGATGAGATAGCAGAAGATTTAACGTATGAGGAGATACGTGTTAAAAACTTGGATAAGAGGAATCGTATTCAACACTCAAAGGTTATACCTCAAGAGTTAGAATTTGAAGTGAAGTCAAGGTATCCTCACCTGTTCGGCATACCAGGTACATATGTAAATTTCGAGGGCGAAATTTTATAAGGAGGGGAGATTGTGAGACCCCAGATTTTATGAATAAATATTTAATTTTCTCAAAATAATTTTTTTAATATTATGGTGTGGAGTTGAGATAATGTTATAGTTGTGGGTAGTATTTATAAATTTTACAAAGTATGCAGGTTGTCATATTATATTCGATTGGTCGGGAAATATTCTTTTTGTCGGGGAATATCCGTACGACGGTACAATCATTGGTGGACCCCACAACGGAATTATTGTCGGATTGAGGAAACGACAAAAATATTTTTATGAGAATAACGATGGAAGTTTTACCGTTAACAGTTGAAACACCCGGTGTTAAAAGTACAGTAATACGCGTGGTTGCATAATAGCACACGGTATTAATTATTGATGCTTACGTGATAAGTCACTCAGTTTTATTGGTATTATTAATGTAATAATATAGAAAATCTTTTTATATAAAACAGAATACTTTTATAAAGTTATTCTATAAATAGAATATATTATATTCTATTATACATAGTGTTTTGCATAGTAAAATCTTTTTATACAAAACAGAATACTTTTATAAAGTTATTTGTTTTATTAGACAATAATTAGAATATATTATATTTTATTATGCATAGTATTTGTATAATGCCTGCATAGTGTTTGCATAGTAAAATCTTTTATAAAGTTATTCGTTTTATTAGATTATAAATAGAATATATTATATTTTATTTAAAAGATTTTGCTTTAAATATGAACCGTCAGATTAAAGTAAATCAATCTGGACCGTTCATGAGTTAGTTACTATGCATTCTATTTTCCTATAAATAGAAGCTCATTCCTTCATTATTTCTTACGAATTCACTGAAACTCTAGAGAGAGAAACTATAGAGAGAGTTCTTCTTCTATAATCTTGAGCGTATTTCTTTAGAGTTTAAGAAAGCTTTGAGCGTAGTGCAAGTTTCTTTGAGTATATCCTCGACCTACTAGTCGGAGTACTCTTCTTTCAAAGGTAAGGAATATTATTTGTTGTAATCGTAAGGGGTATTATTTCTTTTGTATTCTTGAAGAGAACTTCTGTTATTCCATTCTTTATTATTCTGTTGGAATAACCTGTATACGCGGGCTACCCTATACTTGGTGACCTTCTTCTATTATTCCATCCTTATTATACTCAGTTGATTAAAATTTTGACTTCTATACTCCATGAAATTAGTGGAATATCCTTGATATTTGCGCTTCATCCAGTATCTTTTCATGAAAATATTCTTCTGAGCATTCTTGAATTTTACTCTACAAAGCAGTATCATGTTGACAATTTGGACGCTATTGGTTCCTGGACAAATTAATTCTTGAACTTGTTTTATTGAATTTTTATATCATTGTCGTCATCCTCATGTTTATATTTTGTTGAAAGTCATATGTGGCCTGTAGTGCATAGATGGACTTGGTATGATTATGACCAGGGATTATTCGGTATAATCATAACCTTAATGTTACAAATTATGTGGAAAAAGTCCTCATTGGCCCGTAGTGCATTGATGGACAGTTTTTGGTATGATTATGACTATGGATTCTCTTTGACCGTAGTACAAAGATGAATTATTTTATGGCATGATCAGGACCGTTGATGAAAACATGATTATCTTTAGCCGTAATGCATGGATAATTCGTGGTCGTGATACTAAAGAATATCCTTGGCCGTAGTGCAGGGGTGATTCGATGATGTGAATTATTTATTAAGCTGAGTCTCAGCGATAACAGTGATGAAAAACCTTTTAAATCATAAAAGATAATAGATTTTATTCTCTACTTGACTCTTCGAATGGATTGCTTGTTCTGCTGCAGTTAAACTTGATGTTATTATATTTTATCAGTTTAACACTGTTGAAGGCTAACGATAATTTATTATGCATTATCTTAGTCATAATATTTCTTATTGGGCTAGTTGAGCTCACTCTTTCTTTCACTGTTCTCTTCAGGAAATGATAGCATAACAGGAACTAGTCGAGAAATGGAGTGACGGTCCAGAGGATAGCATTAGTAGTCCTCACTATTCTGTGAAATAGTGTGTTAATAATTGTAATGAGGACTCCTTTTGAGTTTGTATAATCTCTAGTAGACATTAATTGTATTCAAACTCACAGTTATGTTTTGTCGTATTGTACACGGCAGTTGTATTAGTAAGTTGTATTTGAATTTTGTACCATATCTGACGACCAAAGATGGGTGATGCATACCTAATTTTGGGGGCGTCACAGTTGGTATCAAAGCTTAGGGATATGATCCCAACTGTGACGCCCCCAAAATTAGGTATACGCCACCCATCTTGGGTCGCCACTTACATGGTACATATATCCAAATACAACTTAATTATACAACTGTCGTGTACAATACGACAAAATATAAACTGTGAGTTTGAATACAAATATTGTCTACTAGAGATTATCCAAACTTAATGGAGTCTTCATTACATTTATTATTACACCATTTCACAGAATAGTGAGGACTACTAATGCTCCATCTAGGACCATCACTCCGTTCCCCGACTCGTCCCAGCTATATTCTCATTTCCTGAAGAGAACAGTGAAAGAAAGGGTGAGCTCAACTAGCCCAGTAAGAAATATTATGACTAAGATAATGCAGAATAAATTATCGTTAGCCTTCAACAGTGTTAAACTGATAAAATATAATAAACATCAAGTTTAACTGCAGCGGAACAAACAATCCATTAAAAGAGTCAACTAGAGAATAAAATCTACTATCTTTTATGATTCAAAAGGTTTTTCATGACTTTTATCGCTGGGACTCAGCTTAATAAATAATCCACATCATCGAATCACCCCTGCACTACGGCCAAGAAATCACCATGCATGCGGTACTTCGCATAGACAGGTTATTCCAACAGAATAATAATAACGGAACCAGGTCATGCAAAATTCGTACCAACAGGATGTTCCAACAGAATAATAAAGAATAGAATAACAACAGAAATCACCATGCATGCGGTACTTCGCATAGACATGTTATTCCAACAGAATAATAAATAACGGAACCAGGGTCGGCATAAAACGCACAGACAGGATATTCCAATAGAATAATAATAAAGACGGAACCAGGTCCAGCGTAAAACGCACAGAGAGGATATTCCAACAGAATAATAATAAAGATGGAATAATAGAATAATGTCACCACGTATAGGGTATTCCGCGTATACAGGTTATTCCAGCAGAATAATAAAGAATAGAATAACAGAAGTTCTCTTCATGAATACAAAAGAAATAATAACCCTTACGGGCACAACAAATAATATTTCCTACCTTTAAAAGAAGAGTACTCTGACTAGTAGGTCGAGGATATACTCGAAGAAAACCTACACTACGCTCAAAGCTTTCTTAAATTCTAAAGAAATACGCTCAAGATTATAGAAAAAGAACTCTCTATATAGTTTCTCTCTTTAGAGCTTCAGTGAATTCGTAAGAAAATAATGAAGGAATGAGCTTCTATTTATAGGAAAATGGAATGCATAGTAACTAATCCATGAACGGTCCAGATTGATTTACTTTAATCTGACGGTCCATAATTAAAGCAAAATCATTTAAATAAAATATAATATATTCTATTTATAATCTAATAAAACGAATAACTTTATAAAAGATTTTACTATGCAAATACTATGCAGGCACTATGCAAATACTATGCATAATAAAATATAATATATTCTAATTATTGTCTAATAAAATAAATAACTTTATAAAAGTATTCTGTTTTATATAAAAAAATTTTACTATGCAAAATAATATGCATAATAGAATATAATATATTATATTTATAGAAAAACTTTTTATGTGACGACCCCAAAATAGGTATACATCACCCATTCTGAGTCGCCAAATACATGGTACAGAAATAACTACAACTTCATTAATACAATTGTCGTGTAAAATTCGACAATACATATGTGACGACCCCAAAATAGGTCCATTCCATCCAACCCATTCTGAGTCGCCAAATACATGGTACAGAAAATAACTACAACTTTATTATAACAATTGTCGTGCAAAATACAACAACACATATGCTGTGAGTTTAAATACAATTATATACCAATTGTGACTCATGTCCCAACCGTGGACAGCACCTTATAATGACACCTTACATAGAAGTATGGTCGAAAACTATTTTAGAAATTAGAATATTTGGGAAGTGCTCAAGAAAACTTTCGTACATGGGAGGCCATGCTTCTAGTTTATGATAGATATCATATGGCCACAGAATTATCCTTGGTTGACCCAATAGACCCCAAAAAAACGAGAAGATTACTATCATATTCTTCCCAATGGTGAGTCTTCTCTTGACATATCATTATCTCCACTGTCTCTAATTGAGAGTTATGTTTCAAATAGACTCCAAGATCATATAGATAGTGCTGGTAGATATACTCAGCAAGTGGATGAGCACAACCCTGTCTTATGATAACACGAGGTTGTATGTCATTAGACATCTTGTATGATAGTGGCAAAACAGCCTTCCAAGTTAAATTCACCTCACCCTCAACATCTATAGACCACCGTTCTATTCCCTTGTTATTCTCCCGCTCGACCCAGCTACACTTTTATTACCTGAAAGGAATTGTGAAGCAAAAGGGTGAGCACAACTAGCTCAGTAAAGAATATCATGACTAAAGATAAATAAATTATCAATAGCCTTCAATAGTAATAAATCAGAGATTTAGAACATATTGTAGATGATAAAACTTTTCAACCATAGTTGCAGCGGAATGAGCAATCCATTAGAAGAGTCAAATAGACTATAAATTCTATTATCTTCTCCATGTTAAAAGTCCACCAACAATGTTTTATCCCTATAACATCAATCAACAATTCATGTCCACAATCACATGTATAACTCATAATCGTAATTGTTGTTCTAAATTCCTTTTCTCATCCAGGACAAAGATAATTTTCATCACCTGAAACATCAAAGATCATGGTTATACCAAATCACAGTTCATGTTCATAATCATACTAATAAATTCATCTTTGCACTACGGGCCAAAGATATTCATCAACAGACTATCTTTGCACTACATGCCAAAGATATTCATCAGAAATCATTCATCTTTGTACTACGGGCCAAAGATATTCATCAACAAGTCATCTTTGCACTACAGGCCAAAGATATTCATCAACAAGTTATCTTTGCACTACAGGCCAAAGATATTCATCAACAAGTTATCTTTGCACTACATGCCAAAGATATTCAACAACAGGTCATCTTTGCATTACGAGCCAAAGATATTCATCAAAAATCATTCATCTTTACACTACAGGCCAAAGATATTCAGTTATATCATCATTTAAGGCTGAGGATGATGTAAAATATTTTAAAGAAAATGAATCCAGTGAAACAAAAGAACAAACATTAAAGATTCGTACTTTAAACAACCCAAGTTCAAAAATACTTCATAAATAACCAGAGTAAAGTAAAATTCAAGAATGATCAAAATATGGATACAATCAAAGCTAGTATCCAGAATAGATATTTTGGATAAAAAGAAGAAATTTTATTTTTCGGTGAATAGTGCCGTATACGTGAATAGTAACTCCGACACCAAAAGACAGAAATTTTATAAAAATATCATCACGCTTCGTGAATAGTACTCGTGAATAGTAACTCATGAATAGTAACTCGTAAATAGTAACCCCGACATGAAAAAGTTCTAAATTTGATAAAAAATTCAAACTAATATTTTAGCATAATGATATTGAAGAAATAATATCATTTATGAAGAAAATAATCTCCCTTACAATCCCTTACTATCTCTTACCTCAAAAGAACAATACTTCTGACTGAAATAACGCTGAACGAACTTGCACCGTATAGCAACACTCAAGATATCAAAATACTCATAAGAATACACTCGATAATATAGAGAGAGAAAACTTCAGTTTCTGGTGTGATTTTTAATTCTAACCTAAGCACCCTATTTATAGGAAAATGCTTAGAACACCAAAGCAGAAAATTTAATAAAATATATTATTAATAATAAAATTCATACGCATCCTTTGAAATTAGATTCTAGCATTTCCCACATGCCCACCTTCTAGAAAAAAATGTTTTTCTTTTATAAAACAATTAAAACTTTTAAAAATCAATTATTTCGGAACTTTAGAACTTCAATAACTCATAATAAATAGCCCTTTTATCAGAAAATTCGAATCTTGCTAGTTTTTATAGGAAATTCAATTCTCTACAACTTTGCAGAAGAAAGTTTTTCTAAATTCCAAATAGAAATTGACCGAAATCTATAAACGGACAATTTTACAAGCTATAATCAAATTTCAGTCAAGAAATGAGGTCCACCGACACACAAAACATGTGTTAATCATTTAATGCAACAAAAATACTCTTCCTCCTCATATACTCGTATATCCCACATTCATTGTAAAAAAGATCATCTTTATTATATTATAATAATATAATAAAATATTATTTTATCAAAAAAGATAAAATATCGATTTCCAACATTTGTCACATTAAAAATTTTCTCCATCTATATCCACATAAATGAATATTTTTCTTATCATATAAATTAATAATTAATTATTCACAAATAATATTACAGAATCACAATAATGACAACCAGGCCGTTCCCAGGAAAGAGGGGGCTTTCCAATAAGAATTTCTCCTTACTGGCGCGCAATTAGGTGATCAAACCTCTCCTCAGACAGAACTTTCTAGACATTGCCAATAATGCTATCTAATAATATTATTCAAATAATATGAATTATTACTTTGATAATGGAAAATACTATGTAGTATTAAAATAATAGTAATATAAAATATCAACGCAGCAATTATTGAATCAATAAAATACTGAACAGTAATTACTGTAACAATTATTGAGTAGTGCCTTCTTAAGAATCAATAATTCAAAAATACTGTGCAATACCGTGTGCTACTGTGCAACAACGCGTATTACTTTACTTTATCCACCGGGTATTCCAACAATGTTAACGGTAACCACTACGCCGTTATTTATAAAAACTTTAATTTGTTATTTTCTTCATCCGACAATAATTTTATTATGGGGCCCACAAATGGCTGCGCCATCGTACGAATATTACCCGACAGAAAGAATATTCCACGACCAAACGAATATTCCCCGACAACAATGAATATTTTATAACCACTTTCGTAATTTTGAAAAAAAATCATATATCACTCTTAACTTTAACTTTTTATAAATTTAACCATTTACTGAATTGTAATTATAAGAAAAATGGAATACTTTTATTTCATAAAATTCGGGGTCTTACAATCTCCCCTTCTTATGAAATTTCGTCCCCAAAATTTACGTACCTGATATTTCGAAAAGTTGAGACTACCTTGCTTTCATTTCAGATTCTATCTTTCCTATCATCATAATTTCTCCATTGCTCATCTCCTGTATTTCAGATATCATTCTAGAATACAGCTTCAAAAACAAAGGTTAATTTAACAAATTAACATATCACATAATATCCCGATATTATGACCGACCAACAATTAAGCTTAGGTAGGACACACTAGCGAATGATTTACTTATCTCTCCCCTCCTAGTTCTAATCCCGATCTCCGCCAGAGATCATATCCCTAAGCTCTGATACCAAATGTGACGACCCCAAAATAGGTCCATTCCATCCAACCCATTCTGAGTCGCCAAATACATGGTACAGAAAATAACTACAACTTTATTACAACAATTGTCGTACAAAATACAACAATACATATGTTATGAGTTTAAATACAAATATATACCAACTGTGACTCATGTCCCAACCGTGGACAGCGCCTCATAATGACACCTTACATAAAGGTATAGTCGAAAACTGTTTTAGAAATTAGAATCTTTGGGAAGTGCTCAAAGGAACCTTCGTACATGGAAGGCCATGCTTCTAGGTTATGATAGATATCATATGGCCACAGAATTATCCTTGGTTGACCCAATAGACCCCCAAAAAAATGAGAAGATTACTATCATATTCTTCCCAATGGTGAGTCTTCTCTTGATATATCATTATCTCCACTGTCTCTAATTGAGAGTTATGTTTCAAATAGACTCCAAGATCATATTGATAGTGCTGGTAGATATACTCAGCAAGTGGATGAGCACAACCCTGTCTTATGATAACACGAGATTGTATGTCATTAGACATCTTGTATGATAGTGGCAAAACACCGTTTCAAGTTAAATTCACCTCACCCTCAACATCTATAGACCACCGTTCTATTCCCTTGTTATTCCCCTGCTCGACCCAGCTACACTTTTATTACCTGAAATGAATTGTGAAGCAAAAGGGTGAGCACAACTAGCTCAGTAAAGAATATCATAACTAAAGATAAATAAATTATCAATAGCCTTCAATAGCAATAAATCAGAGATTTAGAACATATGGTAGATGATAAAACTTTTCAACCATAGTTGCAGCGGAATGAGTAATCCATTAGAAGAGTCAAATAGACTATAAATTCTATTATCTTCTCCATGTTAAAAGTCTACCAATAATGTTTTATCCCTATAACATCAATCAACAATTCCTGTCCACAATCACATGTATAACTCATAATCGTAATTGTTGTTCTAAATTCCTTTTCTCATCCAGGACAAAGATAATTTTCATCACCTGAAACATCAAAGATCATGGTTATACCAAATCACAGTTCATGTTCATAATCATACTAATAAATTCATCTTTGCACTACGGGCCAAAGATATTCATCAACAGACTATCTTTGTACTACATGCCAAAGATATTCATCAGAAATCATTCATCTTTGCACTACGGGCCAAAGATATTCATCAACAAGTCATCTTTGCACTACAGGCCAAAGATATTCATCAACAAGTCATCTTTGCACTACATGCCAAAGATATTCAACAACATGTCATCTTTGCATTACGAGCCAAAGATATTCATCAGAAATCATTCATCTTTGCACTACAGGCCAAAGATATTCAGTTATATCATCATTTAGGACTGAGGATGATGCAAAATATTTTAAAGAAAACGAATCCAGTGAAATAAAAGAACAAACATTAAGGATTCGTACTTTAAACAACCCAAGTTCAAAAATACTTCATAAATAACCAGAGTGAAGTAAAATTCAAGAATGATCAAAATATGGATACAATCAAAGCTAGTATCCAGAATAGATATTTTGGACAAAAAGAAGAAATTTCATTTTTCGATGAATAGTGCCGTATTCGTGAATAGTGCCGTATACGTGAATAGTGCTGTATACGTAAATAGTAACTCTGGCACCAAAAGATAAAAATTTCACAAAAATATCATCACGCTTTGTGAATAGTACTCGTAAATAGTAACTCGTGAATAATAACGCATGAATAGTAACTCGTGAATAGTAACCCCGACATGAAAAAATTCTAAATTTGATAAAAAGTTCAAACCAATATTTTAGCATAATGATATTGAAAAAATAATATCATTTATAAAAAAAATAATCTCCCTTACAATCCCTTACTATCCCTTACTATCTCTTACCTCAAAAGAACAATACTTCTGACTGGAATAACGCTGAACGAACTTGCACCGTATAGCAACACTCAAGATATCAAAATACTCACAAGAATACACTCGATAATATAGAGAGAGAAATAGAGAGAAAATTTCAGTTTCTGGTGTGATTTTTAATTCTAACCTAAGCACCCTATTTATAAGAAAATGCTTAGAACACCAAAGCAGAAAATTTAATAAAATATATTATTAGTAATAAAATTCATACGCATCCTTTGAAATCAGATTCTAGCATTTCCCACATGCCCACCTTCTAGAAAAAAACGTTTTTCTTTTATAAAATAATTAAAACTTTCAAAAATCAATTATTTCGGAACAATTGTCACCTTAAAAATTTTCACCATCTATATCCACATAAATGAATTTCTCCAGGCCGTTCCCAGGAAAGAGGGGGCTTTCAAATAAGAATTTCTCCTTACTGGCGTGCAATTAGGTGACCAAACCTCTCCTTAGACAGAACTTTCTAGACATTGCCAATAATGCTATCTAATAATATTATTCAAATAATATGAATTATTGTTTTGATAATGGAAAATACTGTATAGTGACAATTATTAAAACAACAGTAATATAAAATATCACCGTAGTAATTATTGAATCAATAAAATACTGAACAGTAATTACTGTAACAATTATTGAGTAGTGCCTTCTTAAGAATCAATAATTCAAAAATACTGTGCAATACCGTGTGCTACTGTGCAACAACGCGTATTACTTTACTTTACCCACCGGGTATTCCAACAGTGTTAACGGTAACCACTACGCCGTTATTTATAAAAACTTTAATTTGTTGTTTTCTTCATCCGACAGTAATTCTGTTATGGGGCTCACAAATGGCTTCGCCGTCGTACGAATATTCCCCGACAGAAAGAATATTCCACAACCAAACGAATATTCCCCGATAACAATGAATATTTTATAACCACTTGCGTAATTTTGAAAAAAAATCATATATCACTCTTAACTTTAACTTTTTATCAATTTAACCATTTACTGAATTGTAATTATAAAAAAATTGAATACTTTTATTTCATAAAATTCGGGGTCTTGCAACATAAACTGTGAGTTAAAATACAAATATTGTCTTCTAGACAATATCCACACTCAAATAAATTATCACTATAATTATTGATACACTATTTTACAACATAGTGAGGACTACTAAAACAACTGTCTCGAACCATTACTCCACACCCCGACTAGTTCCCGCTATATTTTTGTCTCCTGAGAAGAAAAATAGAACAAAAAGGAAAAGGGTGAGCTCAACTAGCCCAGTAAAGAATATTATGACTAAGATAATGTACAACAAATTATTCTTAGTCTTCAACAGGGAAAAATCTGATAGAATACAATAGACAACAAGTTTTATATCAACAACTGCAGCGAAAACAATAATTCATTAGAAGAGTTAAGTAGAGAATAAAATCTACTATCATGTATGAATTTAAAAGTCCATTATCGATATTTTATCCCTGTAACATCAATCAATATACATCATAAATCAAATTGTCATCTTTGCACTACAGGCCAAAGATATTCATTTGTTGGTCATGTTCATCTCAACACCTGTTCATCTTTGCACTACGGGCCAAATATATTCATCATAAAATCATTCATCTTTGCACTACGTGCCAAAGATATTCAGTTATATCATCATTTAGGACTGAGGATGATGAAAAATATTTTAAAGAAAACGAATCCAGTGAAACAAAAGAACAAATATTAAGGATTCGTATTTTAAACAATCCAAGTTCAAAAATACTTCATAAATAACCAGAGTGGAGTAAAATTCAAGAATAAAGACCAAAACATAGATCCAATTAAAGATAGGAATCATAAAAGACGATCTTGGACACAGAAAAGAAAATTTAATTTTTCTGTGAATAGTGTCGTATTCGTTAATAGTGTCGTATACGTGAATAGTACCGTATACGTGAATAGTAACTCCGACACCAAAAGATAGAAATTTCACAAAAAATATCATCATTCTTCATGAATAGTTCTCGTGAATAGTAACTCATGAATAGTAACTCGTGGATAGTAACTCGTGAATAGTAACTCATGAATAGTAATCCCGACATGAAAAGTTATAAATTTGATAAAAATTTCCAACCAATATTTAATGATATAGAAGAAATAATATCATTTTCGAATAAAATAACATCCCTTACCTCAGAAAGAATAGTACTTCTGACTGGAATACTGGATATAGTGCTGAAAGAACTTGCACCGTATAGCAATACTCAAAGTACTAAAATACTCACAAAAGTAAGCTCGATATATAGAGAGAGAAAGAGAGAAAAATCTTTAGTTTCTGGTGTGATTTTCAATTCTAACCTAAGCACCCTATTTATAGAAAAATGTTTAGAACACCAAAGCAAAAAATTTAATAAAATAATAATATTTATTATAATTTTCTACGCCAACCTTAGACAACTGATCTCAGCTCATTATGCACATGTTGTAGCCCACAAAACAAACAAAAAACTTTTTTCTTAATAAACATAATTAAAACTTCCAAAAATCAATTATTTCAGAACTTCAATAATTTTTAATAAATAACCATTTTATCAAAAAATTCGAATCTCGCGAATTTTTATAGAAAATTCAATTCTCTACAACTTTGCAGAAGAAAGTTTTTCCAAATTCCAAACAGAAATTGACCGAAATCCACATACGGACAATTTGGACTTATGTGTCCCTCTTCCCCGCATCTGTAGCATCTAACCGGCGGTCTTTCTCCTCCTCTAAAATTTGTTGCTGGTGTTGGTGCCGACGTCTTCCCGTCATTGTTAAATCTTCTCTTCTTGAAATTTTCACTTGAGTTATTTCTTCTATTACTTTGGCCATGATTACCACTGAAGTGGTTACCATTTCTGGCATGATAATTTCCTCCACGATGATTATCATTATTCCGATGACCGTCGCCACCGGTACGATTATCATCGAGTTGTTGGTCATTATTCTTCAGATGAGCTGACTCATTATCGCACTCCAATAACTGAGCCCTATTCACAACATCTGAATATAAACAAAGTTTATGAGAAATGAGGTATTGACGTATTTTGGGTTTCAAACCTCGCAGAAACATTCGCGTCATTCTCTCCTCATTATCAACCAAATGTGATGCAAATCGAGGCAACTCGGAAAACTTAGCTTCGTACTGCGACACGTTCATATTGTTTTGCTCCAGCTTGATGAACTCTACCTCCTTCATGTGATGAATACTTTCAGGAAAGTACTTGTCGTTGAACAATTCTTGGAACTTGTCCCAAGACATCTTCAGTGCGGTAGGTTGAGTACGCTTTACGGATTCCCACCAATAATCTGCCTCTCCTCGTAACATAAAAGTGGCGAAAGGAACCTTTTGCTCCCCTGAGCATCCCAAGACATCAAATATCTTAGTGATCTGCTTTATCCACGTCTCTGCCGTAAGTGATTTTGGCTTTTTCAAAAACTCTGGCGGTCCTAACTCCTTGAACTGCTTAGCGGTGACCATCCGTGAGTTGCCAGTGTTTCCACCATCGTTCGTCATTTGGTCGGTGTTATTGTTTACAGGAGGAACATTATCAGCCTGTTGCACGTTCTCCTCGTTGGTGAGTACAGGTGTCTCCACGGCCTCATTTACTCCACTGTTAACATTCTCAGTCAACATTCTTAAATACTGCCATAAAACAAGGGTTAATTAAATAAATTAACAAATCACATAATACCCCTATATTATGACCGACCTACAAATAAGCTTAGGTAGGACACACAAGCGAAGGATTTACTCATCTCTCCCCTCCTAGTTCTATTCCCCGATCTCTTCCAGAGATCATATCCCTAAGCTCTGATACCAACTGTGATGACCCCAAAATAGGTATACATCACCCATTCTGAGTCACCAAATACATGGTACAGAAACAACTACAACTTCATTAATACAATTATCGTGCAAAATACGACAACACATAAACTGTGAGTTTAGATACAAATATTGTCTTCTAGACAATATCCACACTCAAATAAATCATCACTACAATTATTGATATACTATTTTACAACATAGTGAGGACTACTAAAACAACTGTCTCGAACCATTACTCCACACCCCGACTAGTTCCCGCTATATTCTCGTCTCTTGAAAAGAAAAATGGAACAAAAAGGAAAAGGGTGAGCTCAACTAGCCTAGTAAAGAATATTATAACTAAGATAATGTACAACAAATTATCATTTGTTGGTCATGTTCATCTCAACACCTATTCATCTTTGCACTACGGGCCAAATATATTCATCATAAAATCATTCATCTTTGCACTACGGGCCAAAGATATTCAGTTATATCATCATTTATGACTGAGGATGATGAAAAATATTTTAAAGAAAACGAATCCAGTGAAACAAAAGAACAAATATTAAGAATTCGTATTTTAAACAATCCAACTTCAAAAATACTTCATAAATAACCAGAGTGGAGTAGAATTCAAGAATAAAGACCAAAACATAGATCCAATCAAAGATAGGAATCATAACAGACGATCTTGGACACAGAAAAAAAAATTTAATTTTTCTGTGAATAGTGTCGTATTCGTGAATAGTGTCGTATACGTGAATGTGCCGTATACGTGAATAGTAAGTCCGACACCAAAAGATAAAAATTTCACAAAAAATATCATCATGCTTCGTGGATAGTACTCGTGAATAGTAACTCGTGAATAGTAACTCGTGAATAGTAACTCATGAATAATAACCCCGACATTAAAAGTTCTAAATTTGATAAAAATTTCCAATCAATATTTCGGCATAATGATATTGAAGAAATAATATCATTTTCGAATAAAATAACATCCCTTACCTCAGAAAGAATAGTACTTCTGACTGGAATACTGGATATAGTGCTGAAAAAACTTGCACCGTATAGCAATACTCAAAGTACTAAAATACTCACAAAAGTGCGCTCGATATATAGAGAGAGAAAGAGAGAGAAATCTTTAGTTTCTAGTGTGATTTTCAATTCTAACCTAAGCACCCTATTTATAGGAAAATGCTTAGAACACCAAAGCAGAAAATTTAATAAAATAATAATATTTATTATAATATTCTACGCCAACCTTAGACAACTGATCTCAGCTCAATATGCACATGTTGTAGCCCACAAAACAAACAAAAAACGTTTTTCTTAATAAACATAATTAAAACTTCCAAAAATCAATTATTTCGGAACTTCAGAACTTCAATAATTTTTAATAAATAGCCCTTTTATCAGAAAATTCGAATCTCTCGAGTTTTTATAGGAAATTCAATTCTCTACAACTTTGCAGAAGAAAATTTTTCTAAATTCCAAACAGAAATTGACCGAAATTCACATACGGACAATTTTACAGGCCATAATCAAATTTCAGTCAAGAAATGGGGTCCACCGACACACAAAACATGTGTTAATCATTTAATACAACAAAAATACTCTTTCTCTTCAAATACTCATATATCCCACATTCATTGTAAAAATATCACCATTAATATATTATAATAATATAATAAAATATTATTTAATTAGAAAAGATAAAATATCAATTTTTAACAATTGTCACTTTAAAAATTTTCTCCATCTATATCCACATAAAATTAATATTTTTCTCTTCATATAAATTAATAATTAATTATTCACAAATAATATTACAGAATCACAGTACTGACAACCAGGTCGTTCCCAAGAAAGAGGGGGCTTTCCAATAAGAATTTCTCCTTACTGGCGCGCAATTAGGTGACCAAATCTCTCCTTAGACAGAACTTTCTAGACATTGCCAATAATGTTATCTAATAATATTATTCAGATAATATGAATTATTGCTTCGATAATGAAAAATACTGTGTAGTGATAATTATTGAAACAAGAGTAATATAAAAAATCAACGCAGCAATTATTGAATCAATAAAATAAAGTACTGAACAGTAATTACTGTAACAATTATTGAGTAGTGCCTTCTTACGTAAGAATTAATAATTGGTGCACTACCGTGTGCTACTGTACAACAACGCGTATTACTGTGTTTTAACCACCGGGTATTCCAACAGTATTAACGGTAACAACTACGCCGTTATTTATAAACAACTTATACTTGTCATTTTCTTCATCCAATCGCTTTCCGTTATGGGGCCCACACAAGGTTGCGCCGTCGTACGAATATTCCCCGACAGCAAGAATATTCCACGACCAAACGAATATTCTCCGACAACAATGAGTATTTTATAACCACTTGTTTATTTAAAAAATATTTACGCATTTTACCCATAACTAATCACATTAATCAAATCAACCCCTTACTATTTCAAAATAATAAATAGAGGAAATTAAATCTTCATTTATAAAAAGTCGGGGCCTTACAACGATACCAACTGTGACGCCCCCAAAATTAGGTATGCGTCACCCTTCTTGGGTCGCCACTTACATGGTACAGAAATCCAAATACAACTTACTAATACAACTGTCGTGTACAATACGACAAAACATAAACTGTGAGTTTGAATACAAATATTGTCTACTAGAGATTATACAAACTCAAAAGGAGTCCTTATTACAAATATTATCACACTATTTCACATAATAGTGAGGACTACTAATGCTATCCTCTGAACCATCACTCTGTTCCCCGACTCGTCACAGCTATATTCTCATTTCCTGAAGAGAACAGTGAAAGAAAGGGTGAACTCAACTAGCCCAGTAAGAAATATTATGACTAAGATAATGCAGAATAAATTATCGTTAGCCTTCAACAGT
This sequence comes from Panax notoginseng, assembly GCA_016801055.1. NCBI lineage: Eukaryota > Viridiplantae > Streptophyta > Magnoliopsida > Apiales > Araliaceae > Panax > Panax notoginseng. The sequence continues at coordinate 29,087,110 of CM029023.1, read as the reverse complement.
GTTAAACTGATAAAATATAATAAACATCAAGTTTACCTGCAGCGGAACAAGCAATCCATTAAAAGAGTAAAGTAGAGAATAAAATCTACTATCTTTTATGATTTAAAAGGTTTTTCATGACTTTTATCGCTGGGACTCAGCTTAATAAATAATCCGCATCATCGAATCTCCCCTGCACTACGGCCAAGGATATTCTTTAGTATCACGACCACAAATTATACATGCACTACGGCTAAAGATAATAATGTTTTTATCAACGGTCCTGATCATGCCATAAAATAATTCATCTTTGCACTACGGCCAAAGAGAATCCATAGCCATAATCATACAAAAAAACTGTCCATCAATGCACTATGGGCCAATAAGGACTTTATTCACATCATTTGTAACATTACGGTCATGATTACACCGAATAATCCCTGGTCATAATCATATCAAGTCCATCTATGTACTACAGGCCACAGATGACTTTTAACATAATATAAACATGAGGATGATGACAATGATATAAGAATTCAATAAAACAAGTTCAAGAATTAATTTATCTGAGAATTGATAACGTCCAAATTGTCAACATGATACTGCTTTGTAGAGTAAAATTCAAGAATGCTCATAAGAATGTTTTCATAAAAAGATACTGGATGAAGCGCAAATATCAAGGATATTCCACTAATTTCATGGAGTATAGAAGTCAAAACTTTAACCAACTGAGTATAATAAAGAATGAAATAACAAAAGAAATCACCATGCATGCGGTACTTCGCATAGACAGGTTATTCCAACAGAATAATAATAACGGAACCAGGTCAGGCAAAATTCGCACCGACAAGATGTTCCAACAGAATAATTAAGAATAGAATAACAACAGAAATCACCATGCATGCGGTACTTCGCATAAACAGGTTATTCCAACAGAATAATAAATAACGGAACCAGGTCTGGCGTAAAACGCACAAACAGGATATTCCAACAGAATAATAATAAAGACGAAACCAGGTCCGGCGTAAAACGCACAGACATGATATTCTAACAGAATAATAATAAAGATGGAATAATAGAAGAATGTCACCAAGTATAGGGTAGCCCGCGTATACTGGTTATTCCAGCAGAATAATAAAGAATTGAATAACAGAAGTTCTCTTCATGAATACAAAAGAAATAATAACCCTTACGGGTACAACAAATAATATTCCCTACCTTTGAAAGAAGAGTACTCCGACTAGTAGGTCGAGGATATACTCGACGAAACTTATACTACGCTCAAAACTTTCTTAAACTCTAAAGAAATACACTCAAGATTATAGAAGAAGAATTCTCTCTATAGTTTCTCTCTCTAGAGTTTCAGTGAATTCGTAAGAAATTATGAAGGAATGAGCTTCTATTTATAGAAAAATAGACTGCATAGTAACTAACTCATGAACGGTCCAGATTGATTTACTTTAATCTGACGGTCAATATTTAAAGCAAAATCTTTTAAATAAAATATAATATATTCTATTTATAATCTAATAAAACGAATAACTTTATAAAAGATTTTATTATGCAAACACTATGCAAATACTATGCATAATAAAATATAATATATTCTAATTATTGTCTAATAAAATAAATAACTTTATAAAAGTATTCCGTTTTATATAAAAAGATTTTACTATGCATAATAGAATATAATATATTCTATTTATAGAATAACTTTATAAAAGTATTCTGTTTTATATAAAAAAAAATTCTGTTTTATTACATTAATAATACCAATAAAACAAAACTTATCACCTTTATTATAATTCAACCAACGGTCTGAAAAATTAGCACATCTCTTCATGGAATAATATTATACTTAAAAATGATTTGGACATAAAAAAATATATTTTTCGGGTGGATAGTACCCCGTGAATAATAATTTAGAAATAGTACCCTGTGAATAGTACCCCGACACAAAAAGTGTCCCAAATACCCGAGTGAACAATACTAGAGTGAATAGTAATCGAGTGAATAGTAACATGTGAATAGTAACTCGTGAATAGTACTCCGACACGAAAAATATCCCAAATACCCGAGTGAATATTATTCGGGTGAATAGTAATTTAGGTGAATAGTAACCCGTAAATAGTAACTCGTGAATAGTACTCCGACACAAAAATACCCCAAATACCCGAGTGAATAATATTCGGGTGAATAGTAATTTAGGTGAATAGTAACCCGTAAATAGTAACTCGTGAATAGTAACTCGTAAATAGTATTTCGAAACAAAAAGTGTCCCGAATACCCGATTGAACAATACTGAGTGACTTATCACATAAGCATCAATAATCAATACCGTGTGCTACTATGCAACCACGCGTATTACTGTACTTTTATCACCGAGTAGTTCAACAGTTTTAACGGTAACACTTCCGCCGTTGTACTCATAAAAATATTTTTGTCATTTTCTCAATCTGACAATAATTCCGTTGTGGGGTCCACCAATGATTGTACCATCGTGCGGATATTCCCCAACAAAAAGAATATTCCCCGACCAATAGAATATAATATGACAACTTGCATACTTTGCAAAATTTATAAATACTACCCACAACTATAACATTATCTCAACTCCACACCATAATATTTAAAAAAATTATTTAGAAAAAATTAAATATTTATTCATAAAATCTGGGGACTCACAATAAATTACTATTCACCCGAATATTATTCACTCGGGTATTTGGGGTATTTTTGTGTCGGAGTACTATTCACGAGTTACTATTCACGAGTTACTATTCATGAGTTACTATTTACCTAAATTACTATTCACCCGAATAATATTCACTCGGGTATTTGGGGTATTTTTCGTGTCGAAGTACTATTCACGAGTTACTATTCACGGGTTACTATTCACCCGATAACTATTCACTCTAGTATTGTTCACTCGGATATTTGGGACACTTTTTGTGTCGGGGTACTATTCACAGGGTACTATATCTGAATTATTATTCACGGGGTACTATTCACCCAAAAAATATATTTCTTTTCGGTCCAAATCATTTTTAAGTACAATATTATTCCATGAAGAGATGTGCTAATTTTTCAGACCGTTGGTTGAATTATAATAAAGGTGATAAGTTTTGTTTTATTGGTATTATTAATGTAATAAAACAGAAATTTTTTTTATATAAAACAGAACACTTTTATAAAGTTATTCTATAAATAGAATATATTATATTCTATTATGCATAGTATTTTGCATAGTAAAATCTTTTTATATAAAACGGAATACTTTTATAAAGTTATCTGTTTTATTAAACAATAATTAGAATATATTATATTTTATTATACATAGTATTTGCATAGTGTCTGCATAGTATTTGCATAGTAAAATCATTTATAAAGTTATTCGTTTTATTAGATTATAAATAGAATATATTATATTTTATTTAAAAGATTTTGCTTTAAATATTGACCGTCAGATTAAAGTAAATCAATCTGGACCGTTCATGAGTTAGTTACTATGCAATCCATTTTTTTATAAATAGAAGCTCATTCCTTCATAATTTCTTACGAATTCACTGAAACTCTAGAGAGAGAAACTATAGAGAGAATTCTTCTTCTATAATCTTGAGTGTATTTCTTTAGAGTTTAAGAAAGCTTTGAGCGTAGTATAAGTTTCGTCGAGTATATCCTCGACCTACTAGTCGGAGTACTCTTCTTTCAAAGGTAGGGAATATTATTTGTTGTACCCGTAAGGGTTATTATTTCTTTTGTATTCATGAAGAGAACTTCTGTTATTCAATTCTTTATTATTCTGCTGGAATATCCAGTATACGCGGGCTACCCTATACTTGGTGGCATTCTTCTATTATTCCGTCTTTATTATTATTCTGTTGGAATATCCTGTCTGTGCGTTTTACGCCGGACTGGTTCCGTTATTTATTATTCTGTTGGAATAACCTGTCTATGCGAAGTACCGCATGCATGGTGATTTCTGTTGTTATTTTATTCTTTATTATTCTGTTGGAACATCTTGTCGGTGCGAATTTCGCCTGACCTGGTTCCGTTATTATTATTATGTTGGTGTGACGCTCCCAAAATTAGGTATACATCACCCATCTTGGTCGCCAGATACATGGTACAGAATTCAAATACAATTTATTAATACAACTGTCGTGTACAATACGACAAAACATAACTGTGAGTTTGAATATAATTATTGTCTACTAGAGATTATACAAACTCAAAAGGAGCCCTCATTACAATTGTTAACACACTATTTTACAGAATAGTGAGGACTACTAATACTATCATTTGGTCCATCACTCCGTTCCCCGACTTGTCCCAGATATATTCTCATTTCCTGAAGAGAACAGTGAAAGAAAGGGTGAGCTCAACTAGCCCAGTAAGAAATATTATGACTAAGATAATGCAGAATAAATTATCATTAGTCTTCAACAATGTTAAACTGATAAAATATAATAGACATCAAGTTTAACTGCAGCGGAACAAGCAATCCATTAAAAGAGTCAAGTAGAAAATAAAATTTACTATCTTTTATGATTTAAAAGGTTTTTCATCACTGTTATCGCTGAGACTCAGCTTAATAAATATTCTACGTCATCGAACCACCCCTGCACTACGGCCAAGGATATTCTTTAGTATCACGACCACAATTATCCATGCACTACGAGCCAAGAATATTTGTGTATTCATTAATGGTCATGATCATGCCAACAACTGTCCATCAATGCACTACGGGCCAATGAGGACTTTTACCACATCATTTGTAACATTACGGTCATGATTACACCGAATAATCCCTGGTATACCTGGCAAACGGGCGGGCCGGGCCGGGCCGAGGCCTGGTCGGGCCAACGACGGGCCGGGCCAAAAAGGCCCGGGTTTTGATGGGCTGGAAATGACCAGCCCGTGGCGGGCGGGCCGGACCGGGCCGCGGGCTTTGGCCATTAATTTTTTTTTTTTGCAAACTCTTTGTTACACCAAAAAAAATAATAATAATAAATATTAAAAATAATAAAATAATTAATAATAAGCAATAATACAAACAAACACGATTAATTAATTACATACATTAACTACATATCTCAATTAATTAAAATTTTAATAGTATTATAAATTAGTATTATTAATTAATTACCTACATTATTTATGATGATAATTTGGATTATACATCTCTACAATTTAAATATAAATAATTGTGGGAATAAACTCCTGTAAATCATTTAACTAGCGATAAAATAGTTGAGAAATAGGAATTATTAAAAATATTACCTTAAAATAGACAAACTAAAATTGGTACTTGAATGGTTTGACCAACTTGTTGATATATTACAATAAAGCAATCGTAAGTACACACATATAGCAGAATGAAAGACTAGTTAAAAATTTTAATTGAACATATATTCAACACGTTGAATCATGATAAGCAAGGATCAACTGAATTATTGTTTATTATATATATAGTAATTCTCATAAATAATTAAATATTATAAATTATGCACGATTTAAGTTTTACTTTTTAAGAATAGTAAAATTTGAACAAAAGTAAAGAAATAATATATTAAACTTATTAAAGATTGCATTAAAAATAAAGAGTTATTGTAGCTTAGTTGGTTTGAACTCTTATTTATTTACTTACATGTCTTGTGTTCAAGTCTCATAACCCACAAGTTAGCAACATTTTGTTTTAAAAAAAAATAGTCGTGGGTCGCGGGCCGGGCCGGGCCTTAACAGGCCGGGCTTTCACGGGCCGGGCCAAAAACGGCCTAGATTTTATGGGCTAACAAAGCGAGGCCTAAAGCCCAGCCCGTGGCGGGCGGACCGGCCCAGCCCGCGGGCCTGGGCCATCTTTGCAAGGTCTAATCCCTGGTCATAATCATACCAAGTCCATCTATGTACTACAGGTCACAGATGACTTTCAAAAAAATATAAACATGAGGATGATGACAATGATATAAGAATTCAATAAAACAAGTTCAAGAATTAATTGTCCAAGAACTAATAATGTCCAAATTATCAACATGATACTGCTTTGTAGGGTAAAATTCAAGAATGATCAGAAGAATATTTCCATGAAAAGATACTGGATGAAGCGCAATTATCAAGGATAATCTACTAATTTCATGGAGTATAGAAGTCAAAACTTTAACCAACTGAGTATAATAAAGAATGGAATAACAAAAGAAATCACCATGCATGCGGTACTTCGCATAGACAGGTTATTCCAACAGAATAATAATAACGGAACCAGGTCAGGCAAAATTTGCACCGACAGGATGTTCCAACAGAATAATAAAGACGGAACCAGGTCCGGTGTAAAATAAACAGACAGGATGTTCCAACAGAATAATAATAAAACGGAACCAGGTCCGGTGTAAAACACATAGACCGGATGTTCCAACAGAATAATAATAAGACGAAACCAGGTCTGGTGTAAAACACACAGACAGGATGTTCCAACAGAATAATAGAAGAATGTCACCAAGTATAGGGTAGACCGCGTATACAGGTTATTCCAACAGAATAATAAGCAATGGAATAACAACAGTTCTCTTCATGAATAAGAAAGAATAACACCTCTTACCGTAAAATAATACTTAATATTAAAGTAGTGAAGTAACAGAAAACTCTTCTTCTTTTTCTCTATAATTTCTCTCTCTAGAGTTCAGTGAATTCGTAAGAAAATAATGAAGGAATGAGCTTCTATTTATAGAAAAATAGAATGCATAGTAACTAACTCATGAACGGTCGAGATTGATTTACTTTAATCTGTCGGTCCATATTTAAAGCAAAATCTTTTAAATAAAATATAATATATTCTATTTATAATCTAATAAAACGAATAACTTTATAAAAGATTTTACTATGCAAACACTATACATAATAAAATATAATATATTCTATCTATAGAATAACTTTATAAAAGTATTCTGTTTTATATAAAAAGATTTTCTGTTTTATTATATTAATAATACCAATAAAACTGAGTGACTTATCACGTAAGCATCAATAATTAATACAGTGTGCTACTATGCAACCACGCGTATTACTATACTTTTAATACCGGGTGTTTCAATAGTTAACGGTAAAACTTCCGCCGTTATTTTCATAAAGTATTTTTGTCGTTTTCTCAATCCGACAATAATTCCGTTGTGGGGTCAACCAATGATTGTGCCGTGTACGAATATTCTCTGTTAAAACGAATATTTTCCAACCAATCGAATATTATATAACAACTTGCGTACTTTGTAAAATTTATAAATATTACCCACAGCTATAACATTATATCAATTTTACTCCATAATATTCAAAAATAATATTTATAGAAAATTCATCTTTATTCAAAAAGTTGGGGTTTTACAATCACCCCTTCTTATAAAATTTCGTCTTCGAAATTAGGGTACGTACCTGGTATATTGAAGAGGTAAGGATACCTTGATTTTATTTCAGATTCTAACTCCCAAGTCATTTCCTCAACATCGTGGTTTCTCCACAAAACTTTGACTTGATGTATAACCTTGGAGCGTAGAATATGTTCCTTCTTATCCAAGATTTGAACAGGAACCTCTTCATACGTTAAGTCTTCCGCTATTTCGTCCTGTTCTAACTCAATAATGTGGTTCGAATCTTTTACATATTTACGTAACATGGATACGTGAAAAATATTATGAACACGAGACATACTTGGCGGTAAGGCAAGTCTATAGGCCATAGTTTCTACTCGATCAAAGATTAAAAATGGGCCGATGAATCGAGGATTGAGCTTTCCTCTCTTTCCAAATCTCGTAACTCCTTTCCATGGAGCAACATGTAACAACACATGATCTCCTATATCGAATTTCACGTCCTTCGGGTGAAGATCAACATAACTCTTTTGTCGATCTTGTGAGGTTTTTATACGTTGTCAGATCGTTTGAATCTTTTTCGTAATCATACGTACCAACTCCGGTTCCAACAACGTTGCTTCACCCACCTCATCCCAGCATACTGGAGAATGACACTTTCTTCCATACAACGCTTCGAATGGAGCCATGCCAATACTTGCTTGATAACTGTTGTTGTTGGAAAACTCCACTAATGGTAAGAACTTGTCCCAACTTCCCTTGAAGTCAAGGACACAGAGTCTTAATAGATCTTCAAGAGTTTGAATCGTCCTCTCCGACTGCCCGTCCGTTTGAGGATGATATGCCGAGCTAAATCGTAAATCCGTGCCCATAGCTTTTTGCAAACTAATCCAAAATCTTGAAGTGAATCTTGGGTCTCGATCAGAAACTATGGATACTGGCATACCATGCAATCTTATAACCTCGTTTATGTACGTACGAGCAAGACGTTCAAGTGTATAAGTTTCTCGTATCGGTAAGAAATGAGCAGACTTGGTCAATCTATCAACAATGACCCAAATTGCATCTATGCCTTGAGAAACTTTGGGAAGACTGGTAACGAAATCCATGGTAATGTGCTCCCACTTCCATTCTGGAATTTCAAGTAGTTGCAATGGACCTTTTGGAAATTGATGCTCCGCCTTGACTCGTTGACACGTTAGACACCTTGAGATAAACAGCGCTATCTCTCTCTTCATATTGCTCCACCAAAATGTATGACGAAAATTATGATACATTTTGGTACTCCCAGGATGGATTACAAACGGTGTGTTGTGCACCTCCATCATGATTTTATACTTTAACTCAGGATCCTTAGGAACACAAAGTCTGGAGTTGACTCGAAGTATTCCTTCATCATCGATTCTTGTTTCCGGCATCGCACCTTCTTGCACTTTCTTCCTCATACGCATCAGCTCTGGATTTGCAACTTCAGCAGCTTTAATTTTATCATTTAAAATCGGTTCTACTCGTATATTCTTCATCATCACGTGGGACCCTGGAGTCTTTATCTCTATCTCCATCCTTTGCAAGCCATACAAAATGGGCCTTTGCGTTGAAAATATTGCACTCGTACTTGCATATGATCTTCTACTCAATGCGTCAGCTACCACGTTTGCTTTTCCAGGATGGTATTGGATGGTATGATCATAATCTTTCAACAGTTCAAGTCAATGTCGTTGTCACATGTTGAGTTCCTTTTGAGTGAAGAAATATTTGAGGCTTTTATGATCCGTAAAGATCTCCACCTTCTCCCCATACAAGTAATGCCTCCAAATTTTAAGTGCGAAGACCACAGCTGCTAACTCTAGGTCATGAGTAGGATAATTCCTCTCATATTCTTTGAGTTATCGTGAGGCATAGGCTATAACTTTCTCATGTTGCATGAGAACACATCCTAACCCTTTGCCCGAAGCATCACTGTAGATGACAAATCCCTCCGAACCAGATGGTATTGTCAGAACAAGTGCTGAAATGAGTCTCCTCTTGAGTTCTTGAAAACTCTTCTCACATTCCTCGCTCCAACCGAACTTTGTATCTTTCCGAGTCAGCTGAGTTAGTGGAGTAGCGATTCGAGAAAACCCTTCTACGAATCTCCGATAATAACCAGCTAAGCCGAGAAAGCTACGTACTTCGGTCACTGATTTAGGTTGCTCCCAGATTTGAATAGCTTCAATCTTTGCTGGGTCAACAGATATTCCATGACTTGATAACACGTGCCCAAGGAATACTACTTCCTCAAGCCAGAACTTGTATTTCTTCATCTTGGCATAAAGCTTGTATTCACGAAGCTTTTGAAGTATCAGCCTCAAGTGTTGCTCATGATCTTCATGACTTTTGAAATAAATAAGGATGTCATCAATAAAGACGACCACAAAGTGATCCAAATATTCCTTGAATACTCGGTTCATCATATCCATGAAGGCAGCAGGAGCATTAGTCAATCTAAAAGATATGACTAGGAATTCATAATGCCCGTACCGAGTTCTGAAAGCCGTCTTTGGAATGTCATCGGTTCTAATCTTCAATTGGTGATATCCATAACGAAGATCAATATTTGGAAAGAATTTGGCTCCTTACAACTGGTCAAACAGGTCATCAATACGTGCCAATGGGTACTTATTTTTGATGGTGACATGATTCAACTCCCGATAATCCATACAAAGTCGCATACTCCCATATTTCTTCTTCACGAATAGAACAGGAGCACCCCAAGGAGAAGTACTAGGACGAATAAAGCCAATGTCTAACCATTCCTGCAGTTGAGTCTTTAACTCCTGAAGTTCAATAGGAGTCATTCGATATGGTGCTTTAGAAATAGGTTTTGTACCGGGTTCAAGGACGATACAAAATTCAATTTCACGCTCTGGGGGTAGGCCAGGAAGTTCTTCAGGGAATACGTCAGGAAATTCATTAATAATAGAAATATTATTCAAAACTGACGTATTTTTGTTTAGATCTGTGACATGAGCTAAGAAAGCTTGACATCCGTTTTTCAATAAACGAATAGCTTTATGGCTTGAGATGACAGTGATTGATTTTAATGGTTTGGTTGCTTGAATTCGCACAATAGGTCGATTAGGAATATGAAAGCTAACAACCTTACGAAAATAATCAATTTTTGCATGATGAGTAGTTAACCAATCAATCCCTAGAATTACATCAAATGCAAGTATTTTTAATGCAATAAGATCGACAGGTAATGTATGGGTACCAACTTGAACCAAACAAGACTTATAAACCGTGGATGTAATGAAAGTTTCTCCCAACGGAGTTTCCACAGATAAGTCAAAGTCTAATTTCTCCGGAGTCAAATTTAATCGTTGAGCGCAAGTAGGAGAAATAAAAGAATGGGTAGAACCGATATCAAATAAAGTATAGACTTCGCTAGAGTTTATGATAAGCTTACCCGTGATGACCTCATTCGGGTTCCTTGCTTTCTGGGAGGTCACAACAAACGCTCTCCCTTGCACTACCGGCTTTGACTTTTCTAGGACAGCCTTCGGTGCCTCCATCCTAGCTGAATTTATCTTCGGTGAATGACAAAATCGAGCTAAGTGACCTTCTCTTCCACAATTATAACATGTTTTGGATGGCATCGCGCAATTTGGACTGATGTGTCCCTCCCCTCCGCATTTGAAGTATATGATAGGTGGTCTTTCTCCTTCCTTTACAACGGGTGTTGGTGCTGACGTCTTTCCATCATTGTTGAATCTCCTCTTCTTGAAATGTCCATTCTTATTATTTTGGCCCTGATTACCACTGAAGTGGTTACCATTTCTGGCCTGTTGATTCCCTCCACACTTGTTGTCACCGCTTCGATGACTGCTCTCACTGGTATTATCATTTTTCCGGCTGCTCTCTTTTGGTTGTGTTGACTCGTTATCGCGCTCTACCAACTGAGCCCTATTTACAACATCTGAATACAAACACAGTTTATGAGAAATAAGATGTTGACGTATCTCCAGCTTCAAACCTCTTAAAAAGATTCGCGCCATTCTCTCTTCATTATCCACCAAGTGGGACGTAAACCGGGATAACTCCGCAAATTTTGCCTCGTATTGCGACACGGTCATATTGTTTTGCTCCAATTTGATAAACTCCACCTCCTTCATGTGACGAATACTTTCGAGAAAGTATTTGTCGTTGAACAGCTCTTGGAACTTCTCCCAAGACATCTTCAGTACGGCAGGTTGAGTACGTTTTATCAATTTCCACCAGTAATCTGCCTCGCCGCGCAACATAAAGGCGGCAAAGGGAACTTTTTGCTCCTCGGAGCATCCCAAGACATCAAATATCTTGGTGATTTACTTTATCCATACTTCCGCCATAAGTGGTTTTGGCTCTCCCTTAAACTCCGGTGGTCCCAGCTCCTTGAACTGTTTAGCGGTGACCGTTCGAGAGTTTTCAGTGTTTCCACCTACATTTTGGACAGGAGCCGCTCTCGCCTGCTGTTGCATGAATTGCATAAAGCCTCTGAACAATCCATCATTCATCATTTGGTCAGTGTTGTTGTTTGCACGAGGATTGTCGCCTTCCTGATGCACATTCTCCTGATTATTGATATGTGGAGACTCAACGGTCTCTTGTGCTCCATTGCTATTCTCAATATTTTCGGATGTCATTTTCAGATACTGCCATAAAATAAAGGTTAATTGACATGTAACATAATATCTCTAAACTCTGACCAACCAATTTAAATACAAAATAAATTTAAGTAGGTCATACTAGCGAAGGAATTCCCCGTCTCTCCCCTCCTAGTTCTAGTCTCACATCTTAGCCAGGGATCATATCCCTAAGCTTTGATACCAACTGTGACGCCCCCAAAATTACGTATACATCACCCATCTTGGTCGCCAGATACATGGTACAGAATTCAAATACAATTTACTAATACAACTGTCGTGTACAATATGACAAAACATAACTGTGAGTTTGAATACAATTATTGTCTACTAGAGATTACACAAACTCAAAAGGAGTCCTCATTACAATTGTTAACACACTATTTCACAGAATAGTGAGGACTACTAATACTATCATCTGGTCCATCACTCCGTTCCCCGACTTGTCCCAGCTATATTCTCATTTCCTGAAGAGAACAGTGAAAGAAAGGGGGAGCTCAACTAGTCCAGTAAGAAATATTATGACTAAGATAATGTAGAAAAAATTATCATTAGTCTCCAACAATGTTAAACTAATAAAATATAATAGACATCAAGTTTAACTGCAGCGGAACAAGCAATCCATTAAAAGAGTCAAGTAGAAAATAAAATCTGCTATCTTTTATGATTTAAAAAGTTTTTCATCACTGTTATCGCTGAGACTCAGCTTAATAAATATTCCACGTCATCGAACCACCCCTGCACTACGGCCAAGGATATTCTTTAGTATCACGACCACAATTATCCATGCACTACGAGCCAAGAATATTTGTGTATTCATTAATGGTCATGATCATGCCAACAACTGTCCATCAATGCACTACGGGCCAATGAGGACTTTTACCACATCATTTGTAACATTACGGTCATGATTACACCGAATAATCCCTAGTCATAATCATACCAAGTCCATCTATGCACTACAAGCCACAAATGACTTTCAAAAAAATATAAACATGAGGATGATGACAATGATATAAGAATTCAATAAAACAAGTTCAAGAATTAATTGTCCAAGAACTAATAATGTCCAAATTATCAACATGATACTGCTTTGTAAAGTAAAATTCAAGAATGATCAGAAGAATATTTCCATGAAAAGATACTGGATGAAGCGCAATTATCAAGGATATTCTACTAATTTCATGGAGTATAGAAGTCAAAACTTTAACAAACTGAGTATAATAAAGAATAGAATAACAAAAGAAATCACCATGCATGCGGTACTTCGCATAGACAGGTTATTCCAACAGAATAATAATAACGGAATCAGGTCAGGCAAAATTTGTACCGATAGGATGTTCCAACAAAATAATAAAGACGGAACCAGGTACGGTGTAAAACATACAGACAGGATGTTCCAACAGAATAATAATAAGACGGAACCAGGTCCGGTGTAAAACACACAGACAGGATGTTCCAACAGAATAATAGAAGAATGTCACCAAGTATAGGGTAGACCGCGTATACAGGTTATTCCAACAGAATAATAAGCAATGGAATAACAACAGTTCTCTTCATGAATAAGAAAGAATAACACCCCTTACCGTAAAATAATACTTGATATTAAAGTAGTGAAGTAACAGAAAACTCTTCTTCTTTCTCTCTATAATTTCTCTCTCTAGAGTTCAGTGAATTCGTAAGAAAATAATGAAGGAATGAGCTTCTATTTATAGAAAAATAGAATGCATAGTAACTAACTCATGAACGGTCGAGATTGATTTACTTTAATTTGACGGTCCATATTTAAAGCAAAATCTTTTAAATAAAATATAATATATTCTATTTATAATCTAATAAAACGAATAACTTATAAAAGATTTTACTATGCAAATACTATGCAGACACTATGCAAACACTATGCATAATAAAATATAATATATTCTATTTATAGAATAACTTTATAAAAGTATTCTGTTTTATATAAAAAGATTTTCTGTATTATTACATTAATAATACCAATAAAACTGAGTGACTTATCACGTAAGCATCAATAATTAATACCGTGTGCTACTATGCAACTACGCGTATTACTGTACTTTTAATACCGAGTGTTTCAACAGTTAACGGTAAAACTTCAGCCGTTATTTTCATAAAGTATTTTTGTCGTTTTCTCAATCCGACAATAATTCTGTTGTGGGGTCCACCAATGATTGTGTCGTTGTACGAATATTCTCTGTTAAAACGATTATTCCCCGACCAATCGAATATTATATAACAACTTACGTACTTTGCAAAATTTATAAATATTACCCACAACTATAATATTATATCAATTTTACTCCATAATATTCAAAAATAATATTTATAGAAAATTCATCTTTATTCAAAAAGTTGGGGTTTTACAATCACCCCTTCTTATGAAATTTCGCCCTCGAAATTAGGGTACGTACCTGGTATATTGAAGAGGTAGGGATACCTTAATTTCATTTTATATTCTAACTCCCAAGTCATTTCCTCAACATCGTGGTTTCTCCACAAAACTTTGACTTGAGGTATAACCTTGGAGCATAGAATATGTTCCTTCTTATCCAAGATTTGAACAGGAACCTCTTCATACGTTAAGTCTTCCGCTATTTCGTCCGGTTCTAACTCAATAATGTGGTTCGGATCTTTCACATATTTACGTAACATGGATACGTGAAAAACATTATGAACACGAGACATACTTGGCGGTAAGGCAAGTCTATAGGCCACAGTTCCTACTCGATCAAGGATTAAAAATGGGCCGATGAATCGAGGATTGAGCTTTCCTCTCTTTCCAAATCTCGTAACTCCTTTCCATGGAGCAACACGTAACAACACATGATCTCCTATATCGAATTCCACGTCCTTTCGATGAAGATCAGCATAACTCTTTTGTCGATCTTGTGAGGTTTTTATACGTTTTCGGATCGTTTGAATCTTTTCCGTAGTCATACGTACCAACTCCAGTCCCAACAACGTTGCTTCACCCACCTCATCCTAGCATACTGGAGAACGACACTTTCTTCCATACAACGCTTCGAATGGAGCCATGCCAATACCTGTCTATGCGAAGTACCGCATGCATAGTGATTTCTTTTGTTATTCCATTCTTTATTATACTCAATTGGTTAAAGTTTTAACTTCTATACTCCATGAAATTAGTGGAATATCCTTGATATTTGCGCTTCATCTAGTATCTTTTCATGGAAATATTCTTCTGAGCATTCTTGAATTTTACTCTACAAAGCAGTATCATGTTGACAATTTAGACGTTATTGGTTCTTGGACAAATTAATTCTTGAACTTGTTTTATTGAATTCTTATATCATTGTCATCATCCTCATGTTTATATTTTGTTGAAAGTCATCTGTGGCCTGTAGTGCATAGATGGACTTGGTATGATTATGACCAAAGATTATTCGGTATAATCATAACCGTAATGTTACAAATGATTTGGAAAAAGTCCTCATTGGCCCGTAGTGCATTGATGGACAGTTTTTGGTATGATTATGGCTATGGATTCTCTTTGGCCGTAGTGCAAAGATGAATTATTTTATGGCATGATCAGGACCGTTGATGAAAACATGATTGTCTTAAGCCGTAGTGCATGGATAATTCGTGGTCGTGATACTAAAGAATATCCTTGGCCGTAGTGCAGGGGTGATTCGATGATGTGGATTATTTATTAATCTGAGTCGCAGCGATAAAAGTGATGAAAAACCTTTTAAATCATAGAAGATAGTAGATTTTATTCTCTACTTGAGTCTTCCAATGGATTGCTTGTTCCGCTGTAGTTAAACTTGATATTTATTATATTTTATCAGTTTAACATTGTTGAAGGCTAACGATAAATTATTCTGCATTATCTTAGTCATAATATCTTACTGGGCGAAGCCCCCAAAATTAGGTATACATCACCCATCTTGGGTCGCCAGATACATGGTACAAAATTCAAATACAACTTACTAATACAACTGTCGTGTACAATACGACAAAACATAAACTGTGAGTTTGAATACAAATATTTTCTACTAGAGATTATACAAACTCAAAAGGAGTCCTCATTACAATTGTTAACACACTATTTCACAGAATAGTGAGGACTACTAATACTATCATCTAGTCAATCACTCCGTTCCACGACTCGTCCCAGCTATATTCTCATTTCCTGAAGAGAACAGTGAAAGAAAGGGTGAGCTCAACTAGCCGAGTAAGAAATATTATGACTAAGATAATACAGCATAAATTATCATTAGTCTCCAACAATGTTAAACTGATAAAATATAATAGACATCAGGTTTAACTGCAGCGGAACAAGCAATCCATTAAAAGAGTCAAGTAGAAAATAAAATCTACTATCTTTTATGATTTAAAAGGTTTTTCATCACTGTTATCGCTGAGACTCAACTTAATAAATATTCCACGTCATCGAATCACCCCTGGACTACGGCCAAGGATATTCTTTAGTATCACGACCACAATTATCCATGCAATACGGGCCAAGAATATTTGTGTATTCATTAATGGTCATGATCATGCCAACAACTGTCCATCAATGCACTACGGGCCAATGAGGACTTTTTACACATCATTTATAATATTACGGTCATGATTACACCGAATAATCCCTGGTCGTAATCATACCAAGTCCATCCATGCTTTGCAGGCCACAGATGACTTTAAAAAAATATAAACATGAGGATGATGACAATGATATAAGAATTTAATAAAACAAGTTCAAGAATTAAGTAATTCAGAAACTAATAACGTCCAAATTGTCAACATGATACTGCTTTGTAGAGTAAAATTCAAGATTTATCAGAAGAATATTTTCATGAAAAATACTGGATGAAGCGCAAATATCAAGGATATTCCACTAATTGCATGGAGTATAGAAGTCAAAATTTTAACCAACTGAGAATAATAAGGAATGGAATAACAACAGAAATTAACATACATGCGGTACTTCGCATAGACAGGTTATTCTGATAGAATAATAATAACGGAACCAGGTCAGGCAAAATTTGCACCGACAGGATGTTCCAACAGAATAATAAAGACGGAACCAGGTCCGGTGTAAAACACACAGACAGGATGTTCTAACAAAATAATAATAAGACAGAATAATAAAAACGGAACCAGGTCTGGCGTATAGCACAGACAGGATGTTCCAACAGAATAATAATAAGACGGAACCAGGTCCGGTGTAAAACACATAGACATGATATTCCAACAAAATAATAGAAGAATGTCACCAAGTACAGGGTAGACCGCGTATACAGATTTTTCCAACAGAATAATAATAAACAATATAATAACAAGAGTTCTCTTCATGAATAAGAAAGAATAACACCCCTTGCCGTAAAAGAAGAATATTCTGACTGATAGGGTGAGGATTTTCTTAAAAAAAACTTATACTATGTTCTTCACTCAAAGTTTCTTAAAACTCTTAAGGAAATACGCTCAAGATTATAGAAGTAGAATTCTCTGAACTTCTGGTGTGATTTCAATTCTAACTAAGCTTCTTATTTATAGGAAAATGGAATGCATAGTAACTAATCTATGAACGGTCCAGATTGAATTACTTTAATCTGACGGTCCATATTTAAAGAAAAATCTTTTAAATAAAATACAATATATTCTATTTATATAAAAAGATTTTTACTATACAAATACTATGCGGGTACTATGCAAATACTATGCATAATAAAATATAATATATTCTATTTATAGAATAACTTTAATAAAGTATTCTGTTTTATATAAAAAGATTTTACTATACAAAATACTATGCAACACTATGCATAATAGAATATAATATATTCTATTAATAGAATAACTTTATAAAAGTATTCTGTTTTATATAAAAAGATTTTCTGTATTATTACATTAATAATACCAATAAAACTGAGTGACTTATCACGTAAGCATCAATAATTAATACCGTGTGCTACTATGCAACCACGCGTATTACTGTACTTTTAACACCGGGTGTTTCAACAGTATTAACGGTAAAACTTCCGTCGTTATTTTTAATAAAATATTTTTGTCGTTTTCTCAATCCGACAATAATTTTGTTGTGGGGTCCACCAATGATTGTACCGTCGTACGGATATTCCCTGACAAAAAGAATATTTCCCGACCAATCGAATATAATATGACAACTTACATAATTTGCAAAATTTATAAATATTACCCACAACTATAACATTATATCAAATTCACACCATAATATAAAAAAAATATTTCGAGAAATTTAAATCTTTATCTATAAAATCTGGGATTTTACAATCTCCCCTCCTTATAAAATTTCGCCCTCGAAATTTACGTACGTACCTGGTATGCCGAACAGATGAGACCTTTTAAATCATAAAAGATAGTAGATTTTATTTTCTACTTGACTCTTTTAATGGATTGCTTGTTCCGCTGCAGTTAAACTTGATGTCTATTATATTTTATCAGTTTAAAGTGTCCTCATCTGTTCGGCATACCAGGTACGTACGTAAATTTCGAGGGCAAAATTTCATAAGGAGGGGAGATTGTAAAATCTCAGATTTTATAGATAAAGATTTAAATTTCTCGAAATAATTTTTTTATATTATGGTGTGGATTTGATATAATGTTATAGTTGTGGGTAGTATTTATAAATCTTGTAAATTATACAAGTTGTCATATTATATTCGATTGGTCGGGAAATATTCTTTTTGTCAGAAAATATCCGTACGATGGTACAATCATTGGTGGACCCTACAACAGAATTATTGTCAGATTGAGAAAATGACAAAAATATTTTATTGAAAATAACGGCGGAAGTTTTACCGTTAATACTGTTGAAACACCCGGTGTTAAAAGTACAGTAATACGCGTGGTTGCATAGTAGCACACGGTATTAAATATTGATGCTTACGTGATAAGTCACTTAGTTTTATTGGTATTATTAATGTAATAATACAGAAAATCTTTTTATATAAAACAGAATACTTTTATAAAGTTATTCTATAAATAGAATATATTATATTCTATTATGCATAGTGTTACATAGTGTTTTGCATAGTAAAATCTTTTTATATAAAACAGAATACTTTTATAAAGTTATTCTATAAATAGAATATATTATATTCTATTATGCATAGTGTTTGCATAGTGCTTGCATATTATTTGCATAGTAAAATCTTTTATAAAGTTATTCATTTTATTATATTATAAATAGAATTTATTATATTTTATTTAAAAGATTTTACTTTAAATATGGGCCGTCAGATTAAAGTAAATTAATCTGAACCGTTCATGGATTAGTTACTATGCATTCCATTTTCCAATAAATAGGAAGCTTAGTTAGAATTGTAATCACACCAGAAGTTCAGAGGATTCTCCTTCTATAATCTTGAGCGTATTTTCTTAAGAGTTTTAAGAAACTTTGAGCGAAGAACATAGTATAAGTTTTCTTTAAGAAAATCCTCACCCTATCAGTCAGAATATTCTTCTTTTACGGTAAGGGATATTATTCTTTTGTATTTGAGAAGAGAACTTCTGTTATTTCATTTCTTTATTATTCTGTTGGAATAACCTGTATACGCGGAATACCCATACGTGGTGATATTTTTCTATTATTCTGTCTTTATTATTCTGATGGAACATCCTGTCTATGCTATACGCCGGACCTGGTTTCGTTTCTATTATTCTGTCTTTATTTTCCGTTGGAACATCATGTCGGTGCTATACATCGGACCTGGTTCCGTTTCTATTATTCTGTCTTTATTTTCTGTTGGAACATCCTATCTGTACTTTACGCCGGACCTGGTTCCGTCTTTATTATTTCATTCTTTATTATTCTGTTGGAACATCCTGTCGGTGTGATTTTCACCTGACCTGGTTCCATTATTATTATTATGTTGGAATAACCTGCCTATGTGAAGTACCTCATGCATGGTGATTTCTGTTGTTATTCCATTCTTTATTATTCTCAGTTAGTTAAAATTTTGACTTCTATACTCCATGAAATTAGTGGAATATCCTTGATATTTGCGCTTCATCCAGTATTTTTCATGGAAATATTCTTCTGAGAAATCTTGAATTTTACTCTACAAAGCAGTATCATATTGACAATTTGGATATTATTAGTTCCTGGATAAATTAATTCTTGAACTTGTTTTATTGAATTCTTATATCATTGTCATCATCCTCATATTTATATTTTTTGAAAGTCATCTGTAGCCTGTAGTGCATAGATGGACTTGATATGATTATGACCAGGGATTATTCGGTGTAATCATGACTGTAATATTACAAATGATGTGGTAAAAGTCCTCATTGGCCCGTAGAGCATTGATGGATAGTTGTTGGCATGATCATCACCATTATTGAATACACAAATATTCTTGGCACGTAGTGCATGGATAATTGTGGTCGTGATACTGAAGAATATCCTTGGCTGTAGTGCAGGGGTGATTCGATGATGTGAATTATTTATTAAGCTGAGTCTCAGCGATAACAGTGATGAAAAATCATTTAAATCATAAAAGATAGTAGATTTTATTTTCTACTTGACTCTTTTAATGGATTGCTTGTTCCGCTGCAGTTAAACTTGATGTCTATTATATTTTATCAGTTTAACATTGTTGGAGACTAATGATAATTTATTCTGCATTATCTTTGTCATAATATTTCTTACTGGGCTAGTTGAGCTCACCCTTTTGCTTTCATTGTTCTCTTCAGGAAATGAGAACGTAGCTGGGACAAGTCGGGGAACAGAGTGATGGTCCTAGATGTTTGCATTAGTAGTCCTCACTAGTCTGTGAAATAGTGTGACAATAATTGTAACGGACTCCTTTTGAGTTTGTATAATCTTTAGTAGACAATATTTGTATTCAAACTCACAGTTTATGTTTTGTCGTATTGTACACGACAGTTGTATTATTAAGTTGTATTTGAATTCTGTACCATGTATTTGGCGACTCAAGATGGGTGATGTATACCAAATTTTGGGGGCGTCACATTATAAATGAAGAAATTAATGTTGAGGTATTTTATCAGTATTTTTGTCGGAATGAAGGTATTAAAAATTAAACCAGTATATTTGAGATATATTGCGTGAGTTATAATTTTTAATCCGACCGTTGGATCGTTGTAATTTTTGGATATGTTATACATATATAAGTTGAGCATATGTCCACAAATTTTGAACCGTTAAAAATGAATGTATGATTTGTTATGAATTTTAAGAGGTGAATGGTTCAGAAATTGTTGAAGTATCCGAATTTAGCATTTTGGTGGAAAATTCTAGAATTGAGTGGGCCCTACTTGTGGTTGGTAAAGAAATGTGCTGAATTTTATTTCAAATGTGGTGGGTGGAAATAGTAGCAGGTAAAGCCATCAGGTTGCACGTCAAGTCTGCTAAAATTTTCTTATAAATAGAGGGCTAAGTTAGAATTGAAAATCACACCAGAAACAAGTTTTCTTTCTCTCTATATTATCAAGCATATTTTTTAGAGTATTTAGATACTTTGAGAGTTGCTATTTAGTAGAAGTTTCCTTCGGTTTTTCATCCGATATTCCAGTCAGAAGTACTGCTCTTTTGAGGTAAGGGATTTTAAGGGTTATTATGTTTTTCAGTTTGTACTTCTTCTGTCCTTCAAAAAATTCTGGAAAAATTTGAAATGATATTTTGATGAGTTTTATTGATTGTGTCCAAAGATGGCGATTTTTGGATGTATAGATTAAGAGTTATGAATTTTATGAGAAAAGACTATTTTAAAAGTAACCGCTTATAACTCCTTGTGGTTAACTCCAAAATTAATTAAATTTTTATTGGGAGTACATCTATATAATATCAGTGTACTCTGTGAATTTCAGAATTTTTAGATAAAAGTACAATATATGATAAATGTCTAAATATTCGGCGATTTTGGCCATATGAAAAATAGTAAATTAATTTTAAAAATTCCAGAAAAAATATTTGTTCAATATAGGACTATATTCTGCTAAATCCCAGAGAAGAAATATTTTTGGAACTGATTTGGTATTTTTCATAAAAATGGTCTAATTATGAGTAAATGAATTAAATATGTTATGTGAAGTAAAAAAATTAGAAAATATGATTTTATGCCTTGAGAATCATATATGACTTATATGCAAATTTTTTATGAGGGTTTTGGTTATTGGTGATGAAATCTTAAGAGTTTGGCATTTTATGATGATTAAATATATTATTTAGTAAAGTGTAAACAATTAAAATAAATTGTTTATAAGCTTATGAAATTTTATTCTTTCAATATCATTATACTGAAATATTGGTATGGATTTTATTGTGAAATTTCTACCTTTTTCATGTCGAAGTTACTATTCATGAGTTACTATTCGTGAGTTACTATTTATGAGTTACTATTCACGAGTTACTATTCACGGGTACTATTCACGACAAAATTGGTTTCTTTTTCTGACCAAATTATCGTTGATTTATGAATCTTACTCTTGAGATTAAATCTTTATGTTGATTATATTATTTTTATTATCATATATAATATTTTTATAACCTTAATGATGATATTTCTCTTTGACTTGAGTGTAAAGATGGGTAGATTATTGGTATGATCATGACTATGGGTTCTCTTTGACCAGTAGTGTAAAGTTGAATTGTTGACTGGTATGATCATGACCATTGAATTTATAATTGAATATCTTTATCTTAAGTGCAAAGGTGAAATGATCAACATGGTTATAATTATTGTTTATATAAATTCTGAAATGATTATATATTTCTTTGAGATATTAATATATTTGGCCTGTAGTGCAAATATGAACTGTTGATGAATATATTTGGCCTGTAGTGCAAATATGAACTGTTAAGGAATATCTTTGGCCTGTAGTGCAAAGATGAATTGTTGATGAATATCTTTGGTCCGTAGTGCAAAGATGACATGTTGTTGAATATCTTTGGCCTGTAGTGCAAAGATGGGCTGTTGATGAATATCTTTGGCCCGTAATGCAAAGATGAATCTATTAGTATGATTATGAACAGGAACTGTGATTTGGTATAACCATGATCTTTGATGTTTCAGGTAAAGACATGTGATGAAAATTATCTTTGTCCTAGATGCGAAGAAGAATTTAGAATTACAATTATGATTATGAGTTATTCATATAATTGTGGAAAGGAACTGTTGATTAATGTTACAGGGATAAAACATTGTTGGTGGACTTTTAATATGAAGAAGATAATAGACTGTATTGTCTATTTGACTCTTCTAATGGATTACTCGTTCCGCTGCAACTAAGGTTGAAATTCTTTATCATCTACCATATGTTCTAAATCTCTGATTTGTTATTGATGAAGGCTATTGATAATTTAATTATCTTTAGTCATGATATTCTTTACTGAGCTAGTTGTGCTCACCCTTTTGCTTCACAATTCCTTTCAGGTAATAAAAGTGTAGTTAGGTCGAGCGGAGGTAACAAGGGAATAGAACGGTGGTCTCTAGCTGTGGAGTTCTCCCTAAACAGTATAGACAAGTGTGTTGTATACATCTTTTAGTAGTTATATTTGGTGAATCATATAGAGAGAGGCGAACCCAACGTTGGAAGGGTGTTTTGCCACTATCATATAAGATGTCTAATGACATACAATCTCGTGTCATCATAAGACAGGGTTGTGCTCATCCACTTGCTGAGTATATTTACGAGCACTACCTATATAATCTTGGTGTTTGTTTGACGTATAATTCTCAATTTGAGACAGTAGAGATAATGATAAGTCAAGAGAAGACTCACCATTGGGAAGAATATGATAGTAATCTTCTCATTTTTCTTTGGGGTCTATTGGGTCAACTGTGACGCCCCCAGAATAGGTATACAACACCCATTCTGAGTCGCCAAATACATGGTACAGAAAGCAAACTACAACTTCAATAATACAATTGTCGTGCAAAATACGACAACACATACTGTGAGTTTAAATACAAATATTGTCTTCTAGACAATATCCACACTCAAATAAATCCTCATTACAATTATTCAAACACTATTTTACAGAAATAGTGAGGACTGCTAATACATCTTTCTAGAACCATCACTCCATACCCCGACTAGATCCTGCTATGTTCTCACCTCCTGAGAAGAAAAATGGAACAAAAAGGAAAAGGGTGAGCTCAACTAGCCCAGTAAAGAATATTATGACTAAGATAATATACAACAAATTATCGTTAGTCTTCAACAGGGAAAAATCTGATAAAATATAATCGACAACAAGTTTTAGATCAACAACTGCAGCGGAAACAGCAAACCATTAGAAGAGTCAAGTAAAGAAAGAATTCTACTATCTTCTAAGATTTAAAAGTCCATCATCAATATTTTATCCCTGTAACATCAATTAATAATCATCTTTAACCAAATATTCATCTTTGCACTACAGGCCAAAGATATTCATTTGTATCATCAGTCGGTCATGTTCATCTCAACACCTGTTCATCTTTGCACTACAGGCCAAAGATATTCAGTAATATCATCATTTAGGACTGAGGATGATGAAAAATATCTTAAAGAGAACGAATCCAATGAGACAGAAGGACAAATAGTAGGGATTCGTATAACAGTTTATCCAAGATCAATAATACTTCATAATAATCAATTGTGAAGCAGAATTCAAAAATAAAGATCAAAACATGGATACAATCAAAGATAGTAACCATAATAGACATCTTGGACAAAAAGGGAAAATTTTATTTTTCGGTGAATAGTGCCGTATTCGTGAATAGTGCCGTATACGTGAATAGTGCCGTATACATGAATAGTAACCCCGACACAAAAAGTTCCAAATTTGATAAAAACTCATATCAATATTTCAGCATAATGATATTGAAGAAAATAATATCATTTAAGAAGAAAATAATATCCCTTACCTCAAAATATCAGTACTTCTGGTCGGAATACCGGTATAAGGCTGAAAGAAACTTGCTCTGATGAATAGAAACTCTCAAAGTATCTAAATACTCACAAAATACACTCAATAATCTAGAGAGAGAAAGAGAGAAAACTTGTTTCTGGTGTGATTTTCAATTCTAACTTAGCCCTCTATTTATAGGAAAATTTTGGTAGGTTTGACCTGCAACCTGATGGCTTTACCTGCTACTATTCCCACCCACCACATTTGAAATATAATTCAGCACATTTCTTCACCAACCACAAGTGGGGCCCACCAATTCTAGAATTTTCCATCAAAATGATAAACTCCGAAAATTCAACAATTTCTGAACCAGTCATCTCGTAAAATTCGTAATAAATCATACGTTCATTTTTAACGGTTCAAAATTTGTGGACATATACTCAACTTATATATGTATAACATATCCAAAAATTACCACGATCCAACGGTCGGATTAAAAATTATAACCCCCGCAAACTATCTCAAAAACCCTGATTTTTAATACCTCCATTCCGACAAAAATACTGACAAAAACCTCAACATTAACTCCTTCATTTTTAACCACAAAAATATATCCCTCATTTATATCCACATAAAATAAATATTTCCTTATCATATGAATCAATAATTAATTATTCACAAATAATATTACAGAATCACATTTATGACAACCAGGCCGTTCCCAGGAAAGAGGGGGCTTTCCAATAAGGATTTCTCCTTACTGGCGCGCAATTAGATGACCAAACCTCTCCTTAGACAGAACTTTCTAGACATTGCCAATAATGTTATCTAATAATATTATTCAAATAATATGAATTATTGATCTGATAAATGAAAATACTGTGCAGCAACAATTATTGAAACAACAATAATATAAAATATCAACGCAGCAATTATTGAATCAATAAAATAAAATATTGAATAATAACTACTGTAACAATTATTGAGTAGTGCCTTCTTACGTAAGAATCAATAATTGGTGCAATACCGTGTGCTACTGTATTTTAACCACCGGGTATTCCAACAGTATTAACGGTAACAACTACGCCGTTATTTATAAACAACTTATACTTGTCGTTTTCTTCATCCAATCGCTTTCCGTTATGGGGCCCACACAAGGCTGCGTCGTCGTACGAATATTCCCCGACAGCAAGAATATTCCACGACCAACCGAATATTCACCGACCAAAAATAAATATTTTATAACCACTTGCTTATTTTGCAAAATTTGCACATTTCACCCATAACCAAAGTATTATATCAAATTAACCCCTTATTATTCACAATAATATTTAGAGAAAATTTGATTTTATTCATTAATAAGTTGGGGTCTTACAACCTCCCCTCCTTATGAAATTTCGTCCTCGAAATTGACGTACGTACCTGATGTTTCAAAAAGGTGAGGATACCTCGCTTTCATTTCTGATTCCAACTCCCAGGTCATTTCTTCAATAGCATGGTTTCTCCACAAAACCTTAACTTGTGGTATAACCTTCGTGCGTAGGACATGCTCTTTCCTATCCAAGATCTTAACAGGTACCTCCTCGTACGTTAAATCTTCAGCTATCTCGTCTGGTTCTAACTCAATAATGTGGTTCGGGTCTTTAACATATTTACGAAGCATAGATATGTGAAAAACATTATGAACACGAGACATGCTTGGAGGTAATGCGAGTCTATATGCCACATTTCCTATTCGCTCAAGAATCTCAAATGGACCAACAAATCTTGGATTGAGCTTTCCTCTCTTCCCAAATCTTGTAACTCCCTTCCATGGTGCAACACGTAACAATACATGATCCCCAATATTAAATTCCACGTCCTTCCGATGAAGATCCGCATAACTCTTTTGTCGATCCTGTGCCGTTTGTATACGTTGTCGAATCGTTTGGATCTTCTCTGTAGTAATGCGTACCAATTCTGGTCCCAACAATGTTGCTTCACCCACCTCGTCCCAGCATACTGGAGAACGACATTTTCTTCCATACAACGCCTCAAATGGAGCCATACCTATGCTCGCCTGATAACTGTTGTTGTAGGAGAATTCCACCAATGGTAGGTACTTATCCCAACTCCCTTTGAGATCTAAGACACAAAGTCTTAATAGATCTTCAAGAGTTTGAATAGTCCTCTCTGATTGTCCGTCCGTTTGAGGATGGTATGCTGAACTGAATCGTAAATCCGTGCCCATAGCTTTCTGCAAGCTAACCCAAAATCGTGAAGTGAATCTTGGGTCACGATCCGAAACTATGGATACTGGCATGCCATGCAATCTCACAATCTCGTTCACGTACATACTAGCAAGACGTTCAAGGGAATAAGTCTCACGTATCGGCAAGAAATGAGCGGACTTGGTTAATCTATCAACAATAACCCAAATCGCATCTATGCCTTGAGAAACCTTGGGAAGACCCGTAACAAAATCCATAGTAATGTGTTCCCACTTCCATTTCGGAATCTCAAGTGGTTGCAATGGACCCTTTGGTACTTGATGCTCCGCTTTTACACGTTGACAAGTTAAACATCTCGAGATAAACTCCGCGATCTCTCTTTTCATATTGCTCCACCAAAATGTATGTCGAAGATCGTGATACATTTTGGTACTCCCAGGATGGATTGCAAACGGTGTGTTGTGTGCCTCCATCATTATTCTATGCTTCAAGTCAAAATCGTTAGGAACACAAAGTCTGGAGTTGACTCGAAGTATTCCTTCTTCATCGATTCTTGCTTCTGGAATAGCACCTTCTTGCACTTTCTTCTTCATACGCATCAGCTCTATATCCGTAGCTTGAGCAGCTTTAACTTTATCGATTAAAGTCGGTTCTACTCGTATATTTGATATCATCATGTGGGTACTTGGAGCCTTCATCTCTATCTCCATCCTTTGCAAGTCATACAAAATGGGCCTTTGTGTTAAAAACATTGCACTCGTACCCGCATATGATCTTCTACTCAATGCGTCAGCTACTACGTTTGCTTTTCCAGGATGGTATTGGATGGTATGATCGTAATCTTTCAACAGCTCAAGCCAACGTCGTTGCCGCATGTTGAGTTCCTTTTGGGTGAAGAAATATTTGAGGCTTTTATGATCTGTATAGATCTCCACTTTCTCCCCATACAGGTAGTGTCTCCAGATCTTCAACGCAAAAACGACTGCTGCCAACTCCAAATCATGAGTAGGATAATTCCTCTCATATTCTTTGAGTTGTCGTGAGGCATAGGCTATGACTTTCCCATGTTGCATGAGAACACATCCTAACCCTTTGCCTGAAGCATCGCTGTAGATAACAAATCCATCCGAACCAGATGGTATTGTCAAAACAGGTGCCGAAATGAGTCTCCTCTTGAGTTCTTGGAAACTCTTCTCGCATTCCTCACTCCATACGAATTTTGTATCTTTCCGAGTCAGCTGAGTTAACGGAGTAGCGATTCGAGAAAATCCTTCCACAAATCTCCGATAATAACCAGCTAAGCCCAGAAAGCTACGTACTTCGGTTACCGACTTCGGTTGCTCCCAACTTTGTATGGCTTCAATCTTCGCCGGGTCGACAGATACTCCATGTTTTGACACCACGTGCCCAAGGAATGCTACTTCCTCAAGCCAGAACTCGCATTTCTTCAGTTTGGCATATAGCTTGTTTTCACGAAGCCTTTGCAGTACCAGCTTCAAATGGCGCTCATGATCTTCACGGCTTTTGGAATAGATGAGGATGTCATCAATAAAGACAACAACGAACTGATCCAAATATTCTTTGAATACACGGTTCATCATATCCATGAAGGCAGCAGGAGCATTAGTCAATCCAAAAGACATTACTAAGAATTCATAATGCCCGTACCGAGTTCTGAAGGCAGTCTTTGGAATATCCTCAGTTTTAATCTTCAGCTGATGATATCCAGAACGAAGATCGATCTTTGAAAAGAATTGTGCTCCTTGCAACTGGTCAAACAGGTCATCAATGCGAGGTAGCGGATACCTATTCTTGATGGTGACATGGTTCAATTCTCGATAGTCAATACAAAGTCGCATACTCCCGTCTTTCTTCTTTACGAATAAAACAGGAGCACCCCAAGGAGACGTACTAGGACGAATAAAATCGATGTCCAACAACTCCTGTAGTTGGACTTTTAACTCCTGAAGTTCAATAGGAGCCATTCGATATGGAGTTTTAGAAATGGGCTTTGTACCGGGTTCAAGGTCAATAAAGAATTCAATTTCTCGTTCCGGGGGTAGACCGGGAAGTTCTTCAGGAAATACATCGGAAATTCTCTAACAATAGAAATATTATTCAAATCTGACTTGTCTTTGTTCAAATCCATAACATGGGCTAAGAAAGCTTGACATCCGTTTTTCAATAAACGAATAGCTTTGTGGCTTGATATGACAGTGACTGATTTTAGTGGTTTAGTAGTTTGAATTCGTATGACAGGTTGGTTAGGAATATGAAAACTAACAACCTTACGAAAACAATCAATTTTAGCATGATGAGTGGTTAACCAATCAATTCCTAAAATCACATCAAAAGCAAGTATCTTTAAAGAGATAAGATCAACAGGTAATGTGATAGTGCCAACTTGGATCATGCAAGATTTATAAACTGTAGATGTAACGAAGGTTTCACCCAACGGAGTTTCAACAGATAAGTTAAAGTCCAATTTCTCCGGAGTCAAGTTTAAACGTTGAGCACAAGCAGGAGAGATAAAAGAATGGGTAGAACCGGTATCTAGTAAAGTATAAACTTCGCAAGAATTCAAGATTAGCTTACCCGTGATCACCTCGTTCGGGTTTCTCGCGTTTTGGCCAGTAACGACAAACGCCCTTCCAGGAACCGCTGATTTCGACTTATCCGGGATAACTTTGGAGTCACCATCCCCGCTGAACTTGGTTTTGCTACAGAACACTCTCGAGCTATATGACCTTCCTTTCCACAGTTATAACATACCTTGGATTGTTGTGGGCAGTTTGGGCTGATATGTCCCTCTTTCCCACATTTGTAACATACGACCGGTGGTCGTTCTCCTCCCCTAGAAACAGTTGATGTTTGTGCTGACGTCTTCACGTTATCATTGTTGTACCTTCTCTTCTTGAAATCTCCTC
The DNA here is from genome assembly GCA_016801055.1 of Panax notoginseng. Taxonomy (NCBI): domain Eukaryota; kingdom Viridiplantae; phylum Streptophyta; class Magnoliopsida; order Apiales; family Araliaceae; genus Panax; species Panax notoginseng. Next base: position 29,057,092 of record CM029023.1, on the reverse strand, counting down.
CCGACTCGCTCCTTCTATTATCACGACCACGATTACCACCAGAGTGGTTACCGCTTTTGTCCGAATGTTTTCCTCCCTGTTGGTTTTCATTGCTTCGATGACTGCTGCCACCGGTATGACCCTGGTTGTGGTCCCTCGGTTGCACATACTCATTATCTCGCTCTAATAATTGAGCCCTGTTTACAACATCTGAATATAAAGAAAATTTATGAGAGATAAGATATTGTCGAATCTCGGGTTTTAGACCTCTCAGAAACATCCTTGTCATTCGTTCCTCATTTTCGACCAAATGAGGTGCAAACCTGGATAACTCTGCAAACTTCGCCTCGTACTGGGACACCGTCATGTTGTTTTGTTCCAGTCTAATAAACTCAACCTCCTTCATATGACGAATACTTTCAGGAAAGTACTTGTCATTGAACAGTTTTTGAAATGTTTCCCAGGACATGTTGAGTGCGTCAGGCTGGGTACGCTTCACAGACTCCCACCAGTAGTCTGCCTCACCGCGGAACATAAATGTGGCGAATGGAACCTTCTGTTCCTCCGTGCATCCCAAGACATCAAATATCTTGGTAATTTGCTTGACCCACGTTTCCGCCATGATCGGATCCGGCTTTCCCTTAAATTCTGGTGGTCCCAATTCTTTGAACTGCTTAGCTGTGACAAACCGCGCGTTGTTATCATTTCCACCCGTATTCTGCACACGAGTCTCCCTCGTCTGATTTTGCATGAACTGCAAAAAGCTCCTAAACATTCCATCATTCATCGTTTGCTCGGTAACGTTGTTTACAGGAGGAATATTGCCTTCCTGTTGCACGTTCCCCTGGGTAGTGATCAAAGGTGTCTCCACGGTCTGATTTACTCCATTATTAACGTTCTCAGCTGCCATTCTTAAATACTGCCATAAAACAAGGGTTAATAGTCATGTCATATATTATCCCTATACTCTGACGGACCAAATAAACACCAAATAAACTTAGTCAGGTCATACTAGCGAAGGAATTCCCCGTCTCTCCCCTCCTAGTTCTTGTCTCACATCTCAGCCAGATCATATCCCTAAGCTCTGATACCAACTGTGACGCCCCCAGAATAGGTATACAACACCCATTCTGAGTCGCCAAATACATGGTACAGAAAGCAAACTACAACTTCAATAATACAATTGTCGTGCAAAATACGACAACACATACTGTGAGTTTAAATACAAATATTGTCTTCTAGACAATATCCACACTCAAATAAATCCTCATTACAATTATTCAAACACTATTTTACAGAAATAGTGAGGACTGCTAATACATCTTTCTAGAACCATCACTCCATACCCCGACTAGATCCTGCTATGTTCTCACCTCCTGAGAAGAAAAATGGAACAAAAAGGAAAAGGGTGAGCTCAACTAGCCCAGTAAAGAATATTATGACTAAGATATTATACAACAAATTATCGTTAGTCTTCAACAGGGAAAAATCTGATAAAATATAATCGACAACAAGTTTTAGATCAACAACTGCAGCGGAAACAGCAAACCATTAGAAGAGTCAAGTAAAGAAAGAATTCTACTATCTTCTAAGATTTAAAAGTCCATCATCAATATTTTATCCATGTAACATCAATTAATAATCATCTTTAACCAAATATTCATCTTTGCACTACAGGCCAAAGATATTCATTTGTATCATCAGTCGGTCATGTTCATCTCAACACCTGTTCATCTTTGCACTACAGGCCAAAGATATTCAGTAATATCATCATTCAGGACTGAGGATGATGAAAAATATCTTAAAGAGAACGAATCCAATGAGACAGAAGGACAAATAGTAGGGATTCGTATAACAGTTTATCCAAGATCAATAATACTTCATAATAATCAATTGTGAAGCAGAATTCAAAAATAAAGATCAAAACATGGATACAATCAAAGATAGTAACCATAATAGACATCTTGGACAAAAAGGGAAAATTTTATTTTTCGGTGAATAGTGCCGTATTCGTGAATAGTGCTGTATACGTGAATAGTGCCGTATACATGAATAGTAACCCCGACACAAAAAGTTTCAAATTTGATAAAAACTCATATCAATATTTCAGCATAATGATATTGAAGAAAATAATATCATTTAAGAAGAAAATAATATCTCTTACCTCAAAATATCAGTACTTCTAGTCGGAATACCGGTATAAGGCTGAAAGAAACTTGCTCTGATGAATAGAAACTCTCAAAGTATCTAAATACTCACAAAATACACTCAATAATCTAGAGAGAGAAAGAGAGAAAACTTGTTTCTGGTGTGATTTTCAATTCTAACTTAGCCCTCTATTTATAGGAAAATTTTGGTAGGTTTGACCTGCAACCTGATGGCTTTACCTGCTACTATTCCCACCCACCACATTTGAAATATAATTCAGCACATTTCTTCACCAACCACAAGTGGGGCCCACCAATTCTAGAATTTTCCACCAAAATGATAAACTCCGAAAATTCAATAATTTCTGAACCAGTCATCTTGTAAAATTCGTAATAAATCATACGTTTATTTTTAACGGTTCAAAATTTGTGGACGTATACTCAACTTATATATGTATAACATATCCAAAAATTACCACGATCCAACGGTCGGATTAAAAATTATAACCCCCGCAAACTATCTCAAAAACCCTGATTTTTAATACCTCCATTCCGACAAAAATACTGACAAAAACCTCAACATTAACTCCTTCATTTTTAACCACAAAAATATATCCCTCATTTATATCCACATAAAATAAATATTTCCTTATCATATGAATCAATAATTAATTATTCACAAATAATATTACAGAATCACATTTATGACAACCAGGCCGTTCCCAGGAAAGAGGGGGCTTTCCAATAAGGATTTCTCCTTACTGGCGCGCAATTAGATGACCAAACCTCTCCTTAGACAGAACTTTCTAGACACTGCCAATAATGTTATCTAATAATATTATTCAAATAATATGAATTATTGATCTGATAAATGAAAATACTGTGCAGCAACAATTATTGAAACAACAATAATATAAAATATCAACGCAGCAATTATTGAATCAATAAAATAAAATATTGAATAATAACTACTGTAACAATTATTGAGTAGTGCCTTCTTACGTAAGAATCAATAATTGGTGCAATACCGTGTGCTACTGTATTTTAACCACCGGGTATTCCAACAGTATTAACGGTAACAACTACGCCGTTATTTATAAACAACTTATACTTGTCGTTTTCTTCATCCAATCGCTTTCCATTATGGGGCGCACACAAGGCTGCGTCGTCGTACGAATATTCCCCGACAGCAAGAATATTCCACGACCAACCGAATATTCACCGACCAAAAATAAATATTTTATAACCACTTGCTTATTTTGCAAAATTTGCACATTTCACCCATAACCAAAGTATTATATCAAATTAACCCCTTATTATTCACAATAATATTTAGAGAAAATTTGATTTTATTCATTAATAAGTTGGGGTCTTACATCAACCAAGGATAATTCTTTAGCCATATGATATCTATCATAACCTAGAAGCATGGCCTCCCATGTACGAAGGTTTCCTTGAGCACTTCCTAAAGATTCTAATTTCTAAAACAGTTTTTGACTATACCTTTATGTAAGGTGTCATTGTGACGTGCTATCCAAGGTTGGGATGAGAGTCACAATTGGTATATATATTTGTATCCAAACTCACAGTATATGTGTTGTTGTATTTTGCACGACAATTGTTGTAATAAAGTTGTAGTTATTTTCTGTACCATGTATTTGGCGACTCAGAATGAGTTGGATGGAATGGACCTATTTTGGGATTGTCACACTGGGACGGTGTGGAAAATGAATAAGTACACTGCTGAAAAGACGTCGTTCCCCAAGCAGGCTCTTAGCCGTTGTGGTAAGGCTTGGTACTCTTTTATTTGTGCTAACATTATGCCTACGCGTCACTTGAGTGATGTAACTCGGGAGAGGGCAATTCTGCTCTATACCATTGTTACTGGTTTGAAAATTGATGTAGGGGTACTGATTAACGAGTCCATTAAGAAAGCAATTAAGAGCAATGTAATGGCAGGCCTCCCACACCCGTCTCTAATTACCCGTCTTTGTAAAAGGGGTGTGTTCAGTGGGATAAGGAGGATGTCACCCTATCGCCCATGTTTGTTATTGATTATCATCTCATTGGCCGCTATGGAGTCTGGGAGGGAGCACCGTCGCACCCCCGAGGAGAAGGATTTTTGCCAGCGCCTCAACCGCCGCCATCTAATGACCCGCCACCATCCACTGAAGCGGGTGCCTCCACGCACGTAACCGAACACCCTTCTATTGAAACCGTTCATTCTGGGACCCTCGCGAAAATTCTGAACAGCCTGACCTTCCTACACTGCAAGATAGACCATGTCACCCAATTGTAGAATCAATTCCACCATTTCCATGCAGAGTTCGCCAACACACTCTCCAACATTCATGCTACTCAGGGAGGTGACGATGCTGATTTCATGTCCTTTCTATTTCCAGTGCCTCCAATTTATGCTCCTTATCTGCCATAATTTCTACCTGCTGAGGGAGCCCGCGATGATGAGCCTGTGAACGTGGAGGATGATGGTGATGAAGATGATGTTGATGATGATGAGATGTTCGATGCTGAAGGTGCTGAGGGTGATGAAGGTGGCGTTAATCCGGATGCCTGATGATGACAACGATGAAGGTGGCCATTGAGGACACTGGCCAGATTTCAAGTTTGGGGGAGACTTCCTTTTATTTATTTTATATATGAATTGTGTTAAGTTAGTATTATGTTATTTGAACTGCTATGATTTGATGTGTAAGTTTAAGTATGTTTACTATGTGAGGGTGCGAGAGATTTACTTGGGTTGGATAGCCCTAGACTACTCTTTTAAATATGTTTTATCTATGTTTATTAATATTGTGGTTAATGACTTTGTGTTGTGCTTTGGTTTATTTTGGATGCATGTGTTGCATATTAGTATTTTAATTTTTATTCAAATGCTTATATATGATTGCATGTTTTTGGTTGCATGTCTTATGTTTATAATTATTATCATTTTGGGTTTACATATTTGGGGTTATTTTGGCTATATCAGATTTCATTTTGTGGATAGCCATAGGTTTACACTGATCATTGGTATAGTTATTGCCATTTATTATGGCTTTGCCCTATTTTGACCCTAATTTGACATGGTACTTTATAGTTATAGTTTTTGCCTATAACATTTTGATTAACTTTAACCCCCTAGTCTCTAACTGTTTATATGCTGGGTTAGGGTAGTTTAGCGCCTAAGTTTTGATTATGGCTTATAATAAGCTCAAGATAAATTTTTTTGTTTTCTTAGAATAATGTCAAATTCATGCGAACTAGGGGCGTGTTATTTTGATAAATCGAGACTGTTTTGGATCCATCCTTTAGCGAGCACTGACCAATTGTCTCTTCTAGTTATGTGTCCAGATTTAGGTTATCTATTTATTGTGTTAAAAATTTGTTTGCTGTTAAAAACTCTGTTGATTTCAAGGTAATAAAAGACTTAGAGGATTTTACACTTTCAGGTCTAATGTTCTATAAAAAAAACAAAAAAAACATATTATAATAACAGTCCTACGGTGGGTTGAGATGGAGCGTGGAAACGCACTCGCCCATAAACGCAGGCTGGTAAAATCTATTCTAATCTTATGTTGTTTACGTGGCCTCTGTGCTTGAGTTATTAGATTCTTATGGGTGTTCTACACCTAGTGCCCTAAAGTCATATGGCTTGGGAGTCATTGATCGAAAGCTTGCTAATGGGTGCTCTGTTTTGCCTAAAAGTAATCAAGTACTATCTGAGTCAAAATTTACTTCATTATGTTAGAACCTTATGATCCTTTCTTGTTTTTGCATCTTGTTTTTAATGCTTGTTAATTATGTGAGTTGCATAGTAAGCTTATTGGTTATCACAATCGACTGTGTGATCTTAATTTGGGTCATGGTTAGTTAAGATGTTTGGTCTGCACACACACACAGAATGGATCGATTACAGTCTCATGTTTATTATTAGACATTAAGCCCTTGTTTGTATGCGTTTTATCTTATTCTCTGAGGATGTTTATGTTTGTGCTTAGAGGCCATAATATTAGTCTATAGGATTAGTCTTCATTCGTATCTTGCAATAATGGGTATGGATGTCTATTAGTTTGCTTGAGGACAAGCAAAAGCTTAAGTTTGGGAGTATTTGATGAGTAGGATTTATACATGCGAATCAGATGCTTTGCAGCTTAAGTTGTTGCATGTTTTCAGTTATTTAGTTAGCTTTTATTTATATTTTGTTGTTATTTTGTCTAAATTCTATGATGCAAGGCTTTACAGATGTTTTCCAGCTTACAGGATCATAATGGTCATTTTTACTGTGTTGGCGCCGCAGCGCCAAGGTTACTCATAGAGCTCGCACCGCCGCGCCAATGCTAGGCAAACCCCCTGTTATTCGGCGCTCCTCTATCCCTACGTCTGGCGCCCCCGCCCCATGCCCAACACCAGTTCAGCACCCCAGCGTCAATTTTAGAGCCTCAACGCCATAACTCGCGCCCCAGCGCCGAGTTTCTTATTGATCTTCGCGTCGCAGCGCCGATCCTTGTCTTGGGCTGACGTTAGTCTCGCGCCGCAGCGCCAAAGTCCCTTTAGTTAGTCGCGCCGCAGCGTGACCTCCGGCCTTTTTAAGCCTACGTGGCCCTGCAGCGCCACTTGCTAAGTAAAGACTCGCGCCGCAGCGCGAGCTCCGGTGTCTAGACAGTAAAGGGCTTTAAATGACCTAAAGAGAGAGAGAAGCGATATACTTAATTTCTCAGCAGCCGCCTGCGAGAGAATTTATTATAGATAGCTTAGAGACGATTATTCTTAGAGTATTAATTTTCTAGAAGAGAAAGAAGATGTCCTTCAAGGGAAAGAGAGTTATTGCATCTGACAGAGCTCAGGAGCCACACAGTGAAGAGAAGATTTAGAGGAAGAACACTTCAAAACAGGGGTTTTCTTATTCTAAATCTCCCATTTATTTGTGTATTTCTGATAATGTGGAATGTATTGAAAATGTGTGTTAGTACTATAGTTATGAACTAACTCCATTTTTAGGATTGCAATGTAACCTTTTGTGAAGCTAAATTAACTTTCTCTCCTATTTTATATAATGAATCATTTTGGAATGCGTTGTTGTATTTCTTACTTAATGATTAATTGCTTGATAGAGTAATTGGTATTTATAATAATGGAAATTGACAAATGGATGTTATTATCTATCTTTAAATACAACAACACCTATTATGACCATGCCAATGGTATGTGTGCATAAACTGCTAATAGGATAGACATATCTCTATTTGCCTTGTGCGGCCTTGAGACTTAGCTTAGTGACCTTGGCCTAGTTTTTATCACCAATAGACATATTGTGATTTATCTGGCTAGGGATTTGCATTTGGCCTTCGACAGAAGCTTATGCGTATTTACTGTTCTCAGTTGACCATTCCTCGATTCGTGTGTAACTTGGAGAGTTAGGAGATTAGGCTATGCATTAGGGGAGTTGTAATCCTATCTTGACTTCCTAGTACAACTGCTTCTCTTATTCTTACAGTTTTAAACTTATAGCTTAACCAACCATCTTGTTTTACCTGTTTAGATAAGATAAGTAACGACTTTACCTTAGTATTTGTTTTCTCTTAATACTTTGTCCTCGTGGGTTCGACACTCTACTTTCTTATATTACTTGTGGACCGCGTATGCTTGCGCGCGATTTGGCAACTGATAAATCGAACAACAATTACCATGGGAGCAGTTCAACGCTTGGAGCGCCGAGATGCTCCGGATGGTGATTACCCTCTTGGAGGAGGCTTTCCGTTCGCCCCCGCTTACTCAGGTATTCTTATTGTTTATGTTTTTTTCAATTAAGGCTAGCTTTTTAAATATTCTCATATATATATATATATATATATATATATATATATATATATATATATATATATATATATATACGGACTAATGATTTATATTTTTGATTGTATCAACAGGGTGGCGATGGCGAGCAGACTGGCAATGACGAGCAGGCGCACCACACTGATTTCCATACACCAGAGCAGCGTCGTTCACCTCCGCCCGATGATGATACTTTTACTAGTTTATAGTTCATTTGTATTCATGTTATTATAGAACATTTGTATATATTATAGTGTCTAATTGCGTCTATATAAGTATTGTAGAACATTTGTATATATTGTAGTGTTTAATTGCGTCTGTCTAGTATTGTAAATTATATTGTTTATCATTTATGGAACATTAGCTTATATTTGTAATTGGTTAGCTCAGTAGTGTTGATGATAATGAGTTGAAGATTACGTTTTGGTGGATATTTGAATGTGAATGTATGTGAATGATAATGAGTTGAAGATTACGTTATGGTGGATATTATGTTTTAGATTTACGTTGAATATTTGAATGTGAATTACATGTTTATATTACTGTGTATTGGGTTGTGACAAGTTACAGATACATAAATGGGTTTAAACACATGGAAATTGAACTTTTCAAATATGCATTTTAAAAAAAATAAAGTTCATTCTGACGTCCGACAGACTTTGTAACACCCCTTTTCCGAAATAGAAAGAGAGGTTACTCAAACACAACAAAACTGATGATTATATATAACAAGACTCTAAACCACAAAAGAATAATCTCATAATAATTAAATTTCATAAGACAAACCATAATAAATGCCACACTGGCTCAAACCACAATCTAAAATAATTATTACAATTCTAAATAAATTGACATATCAAGCCTAAACAGAATATTTCTAAACCATTGGAATGAAGGGAGCTCTCATCACACTTGCCCTTGATCCCCCTGATTACTTGCCGGAAGAAAAACACGGCATGAGCCAAATGCCCAGTACGGATATAGAATAAAAGAATAATGAAACAAAATAACTAACACAATTAAATGAACTAAACTGTAACGAACAAAACTAACACAACGAAATGGTAGGCTGAATCAAATGGCAGGGTGTTATTTCATACCGAGCTCAAAATAAATAGTAATAAACCTTGCCACACAGGCAAGTCAAATAATGTCACACAGGCAAGTCAAAATAATGCCACACAGGCAATCACACATCAGACTTCGCAATCCAGATGCATGCAAAATCGGAAGGCGTGTTTGGCACAAAAATCACCACTCCGCAGAATAGAAAACTAGGGTTGACCTATACGCCTCCCACAACAAAATACCAAATGGCCAACTCCCACCGGAGCATAAAACGGAGACGCCGTGGACTGATCACACCGTCACGGAAGGTGTCATGCCTCGGTGCCAAGAGGACATGCCTGTGGTACCCCCACAGGTGGTTATAGCTCAGGTATACCCTACGGTATTCTAACAAAAACATCATGTCACAACACATGCGACACAATATCAACACAAAGGGGTTCTAACGTGTACATGTTAAATCAAATGAATCATCAACACAAGTCTCCAAAAATATACTAACATGTACATCACTACGAAAATCGAAATAAATATTAAATATGAGAAACGAGTTCAAAGAGCACAAGTTATGATATTCTAAAGATCTAAATAAACAGTCATATGAACTTCACTAAGATCAAGGTATCGAGACAATATTCGAAATCAAAACGAGAAGCAAAACGAAAAAACCAAAATTAAAGAGTATCGTTGAATGAGTACGGAATCCGTACCTGGATTAAGCAATGTAATACCCAAAATTTATATTCCAAATATACTCCTTAAATTCCCTCTGTCCGATCTAATAAAAATAATAATAATACAATTATAAGTTGCCTAATAATTATAATTTATATTAATATGAAATTAATTCCTCCAATTACATCAATTTTACAAGACAACCCAAGCTAAATTATAATTATCTTCTAATCATATTTTTTATTATTATTATTCTTTAACAACTAAGCAACCTTAATATATTATAAATATCATATACATCATTCATTCATAAAGTAGATAGCAGCTAGCTTTTCTTTCTGTCAACGAAAATATATATTTTTTTAAACAACACATGGCCTTTATATATATATATATATATATATATATATATATATATATATATATGCGCATATAACACTGTGTTGTTATATGCACAATTCTTATTCTTATTTATCGCTTAATTCATCTGCTTCCGCCCCAAATGGTATCAGAGCCGAGTTGCATTTTGTTTCTAAGTGTTGAGTAAGATCTTTTTAATCAACTTCTTCTCTCCTGATTTCAAAATCTTCTTTTTTTCATTATTCCTAAGTCACCCAACCTATCCGTAGTCCACGTAGTTCGCCGCAAACCTTTTGTAAGTCTCCAAGTGTGAGAAGTGTCTGGTTTAAGAACATAGGTATGAGTCTTAAAGATAGTAAGGGTATAAATGGAAGAATAATGACTAAAAATTATTTTTGAAGTTAGTAAAGATGAGTCGATTGTTCAGATCTAGCTCTTCAGTTAGTAACCGGTCAGCTTTGCCTCCTGTCCCTGACATAGTCAACCAAGAAGAACACAGTTATGAAAATATTAGTCAAGTGTTACACAATTGGAACATTCCCAAAGTTTCTCCTCGTGAGATCTATCAGTCAACCTTTTTAGATAATTTTAAAACTGATTATAATGTTAAGACAGTTGAAAGAGTTTTTGCAATTAACAAAGAATGTGAAAATTGTAGTCTTTTATCCAATGATGTCATTCAAAAACATAGGAAAAAGGGTTATAATTTTATTCATATAGGTCTTATTCAAGTTGCAGTCAAAGCACTTAATATTAAAGGAATTAATTCATGCATCTACCTCTGCCTTAGAGATGCTAGGTTTTTGAATTATTATCTTAGTATTATTGGAGCTATGGAATCAAGTCTGCATAATGGTCCAATCCATTTCAATTGCTTTCCTGATTTCACATTAAGCCTTAGTGATCGTAATTTGTTAAAGGCATTAACCTTAAATATTATAACTGCTGGTGAGATTACTCATATGATTGAGGGATCTCAACCTCTTGCTTTGATTTACAGGATTTATTATAAGACTATGAAGACAAACCTAAACGTTCATGCTCTTAATAAAAGTCCTAAAGATCAAATGGTTTTAATTCAAAGTTCAACTAGTGATGCTAATGTTCAGACCCCAAGAACAATTCTCTGGAAGGACATTACCTTACCTAGTCAATGGATTTTACCCAATGAATTACCACAACAGCCTGTAGTTAACAATTTATTAAATGTCGAAAACATTAGACAGTTTTCAGACGAAACTGTTAAAATCAGCTTTGAACGTACTAGAAAACCAGTTATAATAGCAGATATTTCTAGTTCTTCAGCACCTTCAGTCATCCATACTCGAAGAGATACTGAAGTTTTTAGTAACCCCTCTGTTAGAGATATTAAGCTTAAAGGAATCCTTAATCAAGGCAAAGCTAGTCGCCCCTGTTACACCCAGAATGATCCGGTTGAAGATGAAGGTTCTTCTTCTTCGACATCTTCTGAGTATCCTACTCAGTCTGATTTTAATGCTCCCATAAATAACTAGTTAAGAGTCATTAAAAAAGAATTTATTCTAAATTGGGACAATTTAGTAAAAAGATTTTAATTCTAAATCTAATAAAGAGAAAAGACATCTATTCAGATCTAATCACCCTACTGAAAAGGAAAGAGATTAGATTGTAAATAGATGGAAAAGATCAATTAAAACTGAAGAAATAAACATTACCTTTTATGATTGGTATGATCAGTACCAAGGAAAATGTAATATTATTACTAAAACACAATGGGTTAGAGAAGATAAATCAAAGACTTCCTCTAGTCATCCTCCGTTAGAGTCTATTATAATTCTGCTAAAAAATACGTCAGTTATTGCTAGTCCTTTTAAAATTGCAGATAATATTAAAGATGATAGAAAGTTAATTAAACAATTAAATTTTAGTAATCAATACCTAGCAACTTTTGGTAGATAACTTGATAGGATTGAAGAAAAATTTGAAGAAACCACTATTAAAAAACCCGATTCAAAAATTGAACAGCCATTAATAAAATTACCAGAAAATAGACATAAATTAGGATTACCTAATAAAGATAATGAACTTACCCAGACAATAGATAAGTTATTTAAAAAACTTAAAACTGAAACTAGTTCAAGCGGCACTATAGCTATTATTGATCAAGTAGAATCTGATAATGAAAACAATAGTTCCTCTGATCACTCCGAAACTGCTTCAAATCTTAATGAACAACTAAATAAATTAACCGTAAATAACGCAAGTATTACAAGAAATTGGTACTCTAGACCTACTCCTCCAGATTTACAGTTCGAAGAGAGAAATCTAGATAAACAATTCTCTGTTTCATCTAATAAAATTTATGAATGGAATATTGATGGATTTAGTGAGCAAGAGATTCTTAATAAATTAAATCACATGTCTATTGTAGCCAATAGCTATATTACCAAGTTCAACAGCCTGTCTCAACTAGACATCGTTGAATTAATAGCTAGTGGATTTACTGGTATTCTCAGGTCTTTGTGGGAAAAATATCTCACAGAAGATTCTAGAATATCGATTATTCATGTTATCCAATTAGACGATGACGGCAATCCCATCTTTGATGAAGATGCTGGTATTGGTCCGCCTGATGGAGTTAATATTTTAATTTTTACGATTATTAAATATTTTGTTGGAACCCCCAGTAACATCACTGAAAGAATTCATGATCAGTTAAGTAACCTCACGTGTCCCACTCTAAGTGATTTTAGGTGGTACAAAGACGTTTTTACTTCACGAGTTATGATGCGCACCGATAGTAATAAACCATTCTGGAAAGAAAAATTCATTAATGGTTTACCCTCATTGTTTGCTCATAAAGTTAGAGAAGAATTAAGTAAAAATCTAGGATATATTGATTATGACAATTTAACATACGGTGATATAATAAGTAATATTCAAAAAAATGGTTTAAATATGTGTATTGATCTCAAATTAGCTAAACAAGCCAATAAAGATAAAAATAAGGCTAAATACGAGTTAGGCACTTTCTGTGAACAATTTGGTTTACCCCCTGTTGCTCCCTCTAGAAGAAAGCACATGCATAAACATATTGAGTCCCATAAGAGTCATAAAATTCGTAAGAAAAAACATAATCAAGATAGTAACAAAGACACTTACTATAATAAACCTAAGTCATCCCGTAGAAATTCAACTAAAAAATCAAAAAAGTTTGATAAAAGCAAAATTATTTGCCACAACTGTGGGCAAAAGGGGCACTACAAGAGTGAGTGCAGAGTTAAGCAGAAGTTAGCTCAGTTGAATATCTCAACTGAATATACTGAACAATTGTTAGAATTAATAAGAATTGAAAATTGTAGCAGTAGTGAAGAAGCCTATGATATTCCAGAAACTTCAAGTAGCAGCACTTGTAACGATGAATCAAATAGTGACAATGAAGTTACGGTATGTGCTGAGAATTGCAGTAATAATTATTGCAAAAGATAAAATGTAATTACTAAAGATGACGAAGAAAGCTCTTTGTTAATTGACCTAATTAGTAAAATTTCTGACCTAGAGCTTAAGACTCAATATACTAAACAGCTAAAAGATTTATTAACTAAAGATATTAGAGTTAAAGACAAGATTATTAAAGCTAAAGAAAAACCAATATTTAGCCTTAATAAAACTCTAGAAAGATTTAAAACCCCAGTTAAAGAAGTTACCCTTCCAGAATTAAATCAAGAAGTTAATAAACTTTAAAAAGAAATCTCTAATTTAAAGTTAGATGTTTCTATTCTAAGAAAAGAAATAGAGAACAAGAAATTTGATCTTCAGGTTCATGATTCCTCCTCTAGTGATGAAGATCACGATGAGCCAGAATCTTCAGGAACTAAAGAAGAAACATATCTTTTTGTTCAAGGTCTTTCCCTTAAAAGAATTAAAGACATTACCATTCAAAAATGGTATGTTTCCGTTAACTTGGTTATTGATAAAACTTTTTCAATACAACTTCCTGCCTTAGTTGATACAGGTGCAAATTTAAATTGTATTCAGGAAGGTTTAATCTCTACCATGTACTATAAGAAAACTAATGAAAAATTAAACTCAGCTAATGGTAGTCAAATGTAAATAAAATATAAACTGCCTAAAGTTCACATCTGTCAAGATAATATGTGTTTTAAAACATCATTCGTTTTAATCCGCAATCTTACCGATAAGATAATTTTAGGATTACCATTTATATATTTATTATACCCATTTACTACCAGTAATAAGGGATTAACCTATGAACATCTAGGTAAAAAAATAACATTCAAATTTCTTATTAAACCAAAAGAAAGTGATTTAAAATTTATTCAAGACGAATCAATTTCTAAATCATTAAATTTATTAAACTGTAAAGTTACTCATCTAAAATTTCTTAAGGAAGAAATTAAGTACAAACAAGTTGAAGAGCAACTCAAGAGTAATAGAGTACAACAGAAAATAGTTGAATTAAAAAATTATTTACAAAATAATTTGTGTTCTGATTCTCCCAATGCTTTCTGGCATAGAAAGAAGCATATAGTCAGATTACCTTATGCTAAAGAATTCAAAGAACATTTAATACCCACTAAAGCTAGGCCTATTCAGATGAGTCATGAACAAATGGAGTTATGCAAAACTGAAATTAACGATCTCCTTAGTAAAGGTTTAATTAGACATAATAAATCCCAATGGTCTTGTCATGCTTTCTATGTTAACAATGAAGCAGAAAAAGAAAGAGGCGTTCCTCGTCTAGTTATCAATTACAAACCATTGAACAAATTCTTGGAGTGGATTAGGTACTCTTTGCCCAACAAGGAAGATCTCCTTAGTAGGTTAAGCTCCTTCGCCATCTTCAGTAAATTCGACCTCAAGTCAGGTTTCTGGCAAGTTGCTATTCACCCTGATGACAGGTACCAAAAAGCATTCACCACTCCGTTCGGGCATTACGAATGGAATGTTCAGTCATTTGGACTAAAAAATGCACCTAGTGAATTTCAGAATATTCTTAACAATATTTTGAATCCTTTCAGTCATTTCATTATTGTTTATATTGATGACATCCTTATTTTTTCCAAGAATATTGAAGAGCATATTAAACATTTGAATTCATTCTTCAAAACGGTTACAACCAATAGTCTTGTTCTTTCTCCTTCCAAGTGTAGTCTGTTTCTGACAAAAGTCAGGTTTCTCAGGTTAATCCTCTATCGTGGACTCACTCGGCCTATTGACAGAGCTATTCAATTTACCGGCCGATTTCCAGATAATATTACCGACAAAACACAGCTACAGAGATTTTTGGGCTCGCTCAATTATATCGGCAAGTTTTACCAAAATCTCAGGAAGATTTGTAAACCTCTATTTCAGCGTTTACAAAGTAATCCCCCTCCTCGGACGGACGTTCACACTTCTGTCGTCCAACAAGTCAAAAAATATGTTAAGGTTTTACCTTGCCTTGGCATTTCAAATGATTCAGCATTCAAAATAGTTGAAACTGATGCCTCTGACATTAGATTCGGTGGCATTCTCAAGCAAAAATTAACTCCTATTTCTGATGAACAAATTGTTCGTTTCCATTCTGGTGCATGGAATACTACGCAGTTAAATTACAGTACTATTAAAAAAGAGATTTTGTCACTTGTTTTATGTATTAATAAATTTCAACGTGACTTACTAAATCAAAAATTTCTAGTTAGGATAGATTACAAATCAGCAAAATATGTTTTAGAAAAAGATGTTGAAAACATGGCCTCTAAACATTCCTTTGCTAGATGGCAAGCCCTTTTGAGTATCTTTGATTTTGATATTGAATACATTAAAGGCAGTAACAATTCCATTCCTGATTTTCTCACTCGGGAATTTATTAATACAGGTACCGTGCATCCATCATGAGTATTCGAGCAGCATCATCTTCTCGTGGTCCGGGACACCCTACAGACCCAAGTAATTAGACAAAAGGAACTTTGGTTCCTCATCCAGTAAACCTAGTTTATCAAACCACTAACAAATTCACTGTCCTTGGGACAATACCCAAGCCCTATAGTTCTGCCTTAGCTAGTAACCCAACTCCAATTGACCCTTTCCAGTCTAAGGCCTCCATTTCAACCCCCAGTCATCCTCCTTCCGAATATATGTTCAGATGGACTAATTTCCTATTTCATATTGAACCTCATATAAAACCCAAAGATGACCCAGTCAAATTAACCTCCCAGTTCTTTCCTCCGGGATGGCACTTCATGCCCCTTGTTCCTTATAAATCCCTTATATATTATAAGGATATCCTCATTGAAACCGAGTCAATCTTTATTAAACCAATTTATGCTAATAGTGATAAATCCAAAGTACTTTACCATTCGTTATACATTAAACAGTTTATTTTAATGTCTGATTAGGGAAAACATCCCTCTGATCTTATGCAGCTTTATAATCAAAATAACTCCTACTGTTATTATGATTAAATGGAAGCTTGGTATAGAGTTTTCCTTCATCAAAATGAGTCACATAGTCATTCCTGGTTCGTTCAATTCGATCATAAGTTCAAAAGTAATTTCCCATGTTGGTTCTCTCACTGGTGGGCAAGGTTTGGTTCTATTTATGACCTCCTTCCTGATCTTTTGAAAGTCCAGCTCAGTCATTTTTGTAACCACAGTAAAAATAATCCAAATCATGAAGGTGTCCCTGTCATTCTTCAATTTGTAAGTAAATATAAGATTCCTTGGATCCTTAAATGGGAATATCACATTCAGGCTCCAACCAAAGTTACCCATCCTCATGGTGATGAATTCAATCACCTTGCTTCACCCACTTTTGACCCTTTTCCCCTTGTATCCCGTCAATGGTTCGTCAAATGCTGGGACAAATTTGATGTTAATAGAATTGTTGGTCAGGTTCAATTAGAATTTCCCAGTGCTCCTCTTAAAGTTCTCCTAGTTACGGTTAAAGAACCTTCCAGTCAAAAATCAAAAGAGTCCAGAGTTAGTCCCACTGGTTCTTCCTGTTCCCATAGCATTTCTGATTTTAAAAATTGTTCCGAAAAAGAGTTAAAATTAATAGCTCAAGCATTAAATAAAAGAATTGATGAATTGCATGAAGATTCCTCTGCAGGTTCTTCATCTTCGTCCAAAAATGCTTCTCTCAGTCAATATGATGATGACATTTGAGGCGGAAGTAGATGAATTACGAGATAAATAAGAATAAGAATTGCACATATAACAACACAGTTTAATTACTAAACATAAATAAGTTTATTAATAACTGAAAAGTATTTACAATACTGAAATTTAATTAACTTGAACTTGACTTACAAAATTACTCAGAACATTTAAGAAGAGAAGAAGAGGAGGTAGAGAAGGGCTAACAGGGGTAGAGGCTAAAGATTCATCTGAGAAGGAACTCAGAGTCTTTTCAAGTCTGCCTCAATAACTAAGTTTGATTTCCTTTTATAGAATAAGGAAAGAACTATTACAAAGTTACTATTACAAAGTAAATGATTACAGACAAAATTTACTATTGATGAACAGTGCTGACTTTTTACTATTCATGGACGCGTCTGGCAACTTTTGACGAAGTGGCCAAAACTTTTGACTTGGGAGATGCTTTCGGTGGAAAAGCAGGAACATACATGAGTGGCAGCTGACTGCTTTCGACTGAAGGGCATCTCTAGGCTGACTGGCTGTAGGAGCAGGTGCACGTGACTGAAGTGAGATGTCAGGCAAATGGGTCCTGTAAGTTGATGGTGCCATATGGGTCATCATCATCATATTGACTGAGAGAAGCATTTTTGGACGAAGATAAAGAACCTGCAGAGGCATCTTCATGGAATTTGTAAAACCCCAACTTTTTGAATAAAGATGAATTTTCTATAAATATTATTTTTGAATATTATGGAGTAAAATTGATATAATGTTATAGTTGTGGGTAATATTTATAAATTTTGTAAAGTACGCAAGTTGTTATATAATATTCGATTGGTCAAAAAATATTCGTTTTAACAGAGAATATTCGTACAATAGCATAATCATTGGTGGACCCCACAACGGAATTATTGTCGGATTGAGAAAATGACAAAAATACTTTATGAAAATAACGATGGAAGTTTTACCGTTAACTGTTGAAACACCCGGTGTTAAAAGTACAGTAATACGCGTAGTTGCATAGTAGCACACGGTATTAATTATTGATGCTTACGTGATAAGTCACTCAGTTTTATTGGTATTATTAATGTAATAATACAGAAAATCTTTTTATATAAAACAGAATACTTTTATAAAGTTATTCTATAAATAGAATATATTATATTTTATTATGCATAGTGTTTGCATAGTGTTTACATAGTATTTACATAGTAAAATCTTTTATAAAGTTATTCGTTTTATTAGATTATAAATAGAATATATTATATTTTATTTAAAAGATTTTGCTTTAAATATGGACCGTCAGATTAAAGTAAATCAATCTCGACCGTTCATGAGTTAGTTACTATGCATTCCATTTTTCTATAAATAGAAGCTCATTCCTTCATTATTTTCTTACGAATTCACTGAACTCTAGAGAGAGAAATTATAGAGAGAAAGAAGAAGAGTTTTCTGTTACTTCACTACTTCAATATCAAGTATTATTTTACGGTAAGGGGTGTTATTCTTTCTTATTCATAAAGAGAACTGTTGTTATTCCATTGCTTATTATTTTGTTGGAATAACCTGTATACGCGGTCTACCCTATACTTGGTGATATTCTTCTATTATTCTGTTAGAACATCCTGTCTGTGTATTTTACACCGGACCTGGTTTCGTCTTATTATTATTCTATTGGAACATCCTGTATGTGTGTTTTACACCGGACCTGGTTCCGTCTTTATTATTCTATTGGAACATCCTGTCGGTGCAAATTTTGCCTGACCTGGTTCCGTTATTATTATTCTATTGGAATAACCTGTCTATGTGAAGTACCGCATGCATGGTGATTTCTTTTGTTATTCCATTCTTTATTATACTCAGTTGGTTAAATTTTTGACTTCTATACTCCACGAAATTAGTAGAATATCCTTGATAATTGCGCTTCATCCAGTATCTTTTCATGAAAATATTCTTCTGATCATTCTTGAATTTTACTCTACAAAGCAGTATCATGTTGACAATTTGGACATTATTAGTTCTTGGACAATTAATTCTTGAACTTGTTTTATTGAATTCTTATATCATTGTCATCATCCTCATGTTTATATTATGTTGAAAGTCATCTGTGGCCTGTAGTGCATAGATGGACTTGGTATGATTATGACCAGGAATTATTCGGTGTAATCATGACCGTAATGTTACAAATGATGTGGTAAAAGTCCTCATTGACCCGTAGTGCATTGATGGACAGTTGTTGGCATGATCATGACCATTAATGAATACACAAATATTCTTGGCCCGTAGTGCATGGATATTGAGGTCGTGATACTAAAGAATATCATTGGCCGTAGTGCAGGGGTGGTTCGATGACGTGGAATATTTATTAAGCTGAGTCTCAGCGATAACAGTAATGAAAAACCTTTTAAATCATAAAAGATAGTATATTTTATTTTCTACTTGACTCTTTTAATGGATTACTTGTTCCGCTGCAGTTAAACTTGATGTCTATTATATTTTATCAGTTTAACATTGTTGGAGACTAATGATAATTTATTCTGCATTATCTTAGTCATAATATTTCTTACTGGACTAGTTGAGCTCACCCTTTCTTTCAATGTTCTCTTCAGGAAATGAGAATATAGCTGGGACGAGTCGGGGAACGGAGTGATGGACCAGATGATAATATTAGTAGTCCTCACTATTCTGTGAAATAGTGTGTTAACAATTGTAATGAGGACTCCTTTTGAGTTTGTATAATCTCTAGTAGACAATAATTGTATTCAAACTCACAGTTATATTTTGTCGTATTGTACACAACAGTTGTATTAGTAAATTATATTTGAATTCTGTACCATGTATTTGGCGACCAAGATGGGTGATGTATACCTAATTTTGGGGGCATCACAGTTGGTATCAAAGCTTAAGGATATGATCCCTGGCTAAGATGTGAGAGTAGAACTAGGAGGGGAGAGACGGGGAATTCCTTCACTAGTATGACCTACTTAAATTTATTTTGTATTTAAATTGGTTGGTCAAAGTTTAGAGATATTATGTTACATGTCAATTAACCTTTATTTTGTGGCAGTATCTGAAAATGACATCCGAAAATATTGAGAATAGCAATGGAGCACAAGAGACCGTTGAGTCTCCACATATCAATAATCAGGAGAATGTGCATCAGGAAGGCGACAATCCTCATGCAAACAACAACACTGACCAAATGATGAATGATGGATTGTTCAGAGGCTTTATGCAATTCATGCAACAGCAGGCGAGAGCGGCTCCTGTCCAAAATGTAGGTGAAAACACTGAAAACTCTCGAACGGTCACCGCTAAACAGTTCAAGGAGCTGGGACCACCGGAGTTTAAGGGAGAGCCAAAACCACTTATGGCGGAAGTATGGATAAAGTAAATCACCAAGATATTTGATGTCTTGGGATGCTCCGAGGAGCAAAAAGTTCCCTTTGCCACCTTTATGTTGCGCGGCGAGGCAGATTACTGGTGGAAATCGGTAAAACATACTCAACCTGCCGTACTGAAGATGTCTTGGGAGAAGTTCCAAGAGCTGTTCAACGACAAATACTTTCCCGAAAGTATTCGTCACATGAAGGAGGTGGAGTTTATCAAATTGGAGCAAAACAATATGACCGTGTCGCAATACGAGGCAAAATTTGCGGAGTTATCCCGGTTTACGTCCCACTTGGTGGATAATGAAGAGAGAATGGCGCTAATCTTTTTAAGAGGTTTGAAGCCGGAGATACGTCAACATCTTATTTCTCATAAACTGTGTTTGTATTCAGATGTTGTAAATAGGGCTCAGTTGGTAGAGCGCGATAACGAGTCAACACAACCAAAAGAGAGCAGCCGAAAAAATGATAATACCAGTGAGAGCAGTCATCGAAGCGGTGACAATAAGTGTGGAGGGAATCTGTGACAACCCCAAAATAGGTCCATTCCACCCAACCCATTCTGAGTCGTCAAATACATGGTACAGAAAACAACTACAACTTTATTACAACAATTGTCGTGCAAAATACAACAACACATATGCTGTGAGTTTGGATACAAATATATACCAAATGTGACATTGGACACCATCATGTATCAGCACTTCACAAAGGTACCTTACATAAAGGTATAGTCAAAAACTGTTCTAGAAATTAGAATCTTTGGGAAGTGCTCAAGGAAACCTTCGTACATGGGAGGCCACGCGTCTAGGTTATGATAGATATAATATGGCCACAAAATTATCCTTGGTTGACCCAATAGACCCCAAAGAAAAACGAGAAGATTACTATCATATTCTTCCCAATGGTGAGTCTTCTCTTGACTTATCATTATCTCCACTGTCTCTAATTGAGAATTATACTTCAAACAAACACCAAGATTATATAGGTAGTGCCCATAGATATACTCAGCAAGTGGATGAGCACAACCCTGTCTTATGATGACACGAGGTTGTATGTCATTAGACATCTTGTATGATAGTGACAAAACACCCTTCCAACGTTGGGTTCGCCTCACCCTATTTTCTTCACCAAATATAACTACTAAATGATGACCACCGTTCTATTCCCTTGTTACCTCCGCTCGACCCAGCTACACTCTTATTACCTGAAAGGAATTGTGAAGCAAAAGGGTGAGCACAACTAGCTCAGTAAAGAATATCATGACTAAAGATAATTCAATTATCAATAGCCTTCATCAACAATAAATCAGAGATTTAGAACATATGGTAAATGATAAAAATTTCAACCATAGTTGCAGCGGAACGAGCAATCCATTAGAAGAGTCAAATAGACTATAAAGTCTATTATCTTCTCCATGTTAAAAATCCACCAATAATATTTTATACATGTAACATCACTCAACAGTTCCTTTCCACAATCATATGAATAACTCATAATCATAATTGTGACTATAAATTTTTCTTCGCACCCAGGACGAAGAATATTTTCATCACCTGTCTTTACCTGAAACATCAAAGATCATGGTTATACCAAATCACAGTTCCTGTTTATAATCATACTAACAAATCCATCTTTGCACTACAGGCCAAAGATATTCATCAACAAACCATCTTTGCACTACGGGCCAAAGATATTCAACAACAGTTCATCTTTGCACTACATGCCAAAGATATTCAACAACAGTTCATCTTTGCACTACAGGCCAAAGATATTCATCAACAGGCCATCTTTGCACTACATGCCAAAGATATTCATCAACAATTCATATTTGCACTACAGGCCAAATATATTCATATCTCAAAGAAATATATAATCATTTCAGAATTTATATAAACAATAATTATAACCATGTTGATCAATTCACCTTTGCACTTAAGCTTAAGATATTTAATTATAAATTCAATGGTCATGATCATACCAGTCACAATTCAACTTTGCACTACAGGCCAAAGAGAACCCTAGTCATGATCATACCAATAATCTACCCATCTTTACACTCCAGTGAAAGAGAATTTCAACATCAGTGTTATAAAAATGTTATATATGATGATAAAATCAATATAATCAATACATAGTTTTAATCTCAAGAGTAATATTCATAACTCAACTATAATTTGGTTAGAAAAAGAAACCAATTTTTATCGTGAATAGTAACTCGTGAATAGTAACTCATGAATAGTAACTCGACACAAAAAGATAGAAATTCCACAATAAAATCCATACCAGTATTTCGGTATAATGATATTGAAAGAATAATATTTTTTAAGCTTATAAACAATTTATTTAAGTTGTTTACACTTTACTAAATAATGCATTTAATCATTCTAAAATACCAAACTCATAAGATTTTATCACCAATAATCAAAACCCTCATCAAAAATCTGCATATACCTCATATAGGATTCTCAAGCCATAAAATCCTATTTTCCAATTTTCTTTCTTCACAAAACATATTTAATTCATTTACTCATAACTAGACCATTTTCATGAAAAATACCAAATCAGTTCCAAAAATATTTCTTTTATTGGATTTAGCATAATATAGTCCCATAGTGAACATATATTTTTCTCAGAATTTTTAAAAGTCATTTACTATTTTTCATATGGCCAAAATAGCCGAATATTTAGACATTTATCAAAAATTGTACTTTTGTCTAAAAATTCTGAAATTTACAGAGTATACTTCTATCATATACATGTACTCCCAATAAAAATTTCATCAATTTTGGAGTTAACCACAAGGAATTATAAGCGGTTACTTTTAAAATAATCTTTTCTCATAAAATTCATAACTCTCAATCTATACATCCAAAAATCACCATTTTTGGACACAATCAAGAAAACTCATCAAAATATCATTTCAAATTTTTCCAGAATTTTTGAAGATCAGAAAAATTACGAAACTGAAAATCATAACAACCCTTAATATCCCTTACAATCCCTTACAATCCCTTACAATCCCTTACCTCAAAAGAGCAGTACTTCTGACTGGATATCGGATATGATGCTGAAGAAAACTTGCACTGATGAATAGCAACTTACCAAGTATCTAAAAACTCACAAAATATGCTTCATAATATAGAGAGAGAAAGAGAGAAAGCTTATGTTTCTGGTGTGATTTTCAATTCTAACTTAGCCCTCTATTTATAGGAAAATTTTGGTAGGTTTGACCTGCAACCTGATGGCTTTACCTGCTACTATTCCCACCCACCACATTTGAAATATAATTCAGCACATTTCTTCACCAACCACAAGTGGGGCCCACCAATTCTAGAATTTTCTACCAAAATGATAAACTCCGAAAATTCAACAATTTCTGAACCAGTCATCTCGTAAAATTTATAATAAATCATACGTTCATTTTTAACGGTTCAAAATTTGTGGGCATATACTCAACTTATATATGTATAACATATCCAAAAATTACCACGATCCAACGGTCGGATTAAAAATTATAACCCCCGCAAAATATCTCAAAAACCCTGATTTTTAATACCTCCATTCCGACAAAAATACGGATAAAAATCTCAACATTAACTCCTTCATTTTTAACCACAAAAATATATCCCTCATTTATATCCACATAAAATAAATATTTCCTTATCATATGAATCAATAATTAATTATTCACAAATAATATTACAGAATCACATTTATGACAACCAGGCCGTTCCCAGGAAAGAGGGGGCTTTCCAATAAGGATTTCTCCTTACTAGCGCGCAATTAGATGACCAAACCTCTCCTTAGACAGAACTTTCTAGACATTGCCAATAATGTTATCTAATAATATTATTCAAATAATATGAATTATTGATCTGATAATAGAAAATACTTTGCAACAACAATTATTGAAACAACAATAATATAAAATATCAACGCAGCAATTATTGAATCAATAAAATAAAATATTGAACAGTAATTACTGTAACAATTATTGAGTAGTGCCTTCTTACGTAAGAATCAATAATTTCAAAAATACTGTGCAATACCGTGTGCTACTGTGCAATAACGCGTATTACTGTATTTTAACCACCGGGTATTCCAACAGTGTTAACGGTAACAACTACGTCGTTATTTGTAAAAACTCAAATTTATCGTTTTCTTCATCCGACAGTTATTCGTTATGGGGCCCACAAATAGCTGCGCCGTCGTACGAATATTCCCCGACAGAAAGAATATTCCACGACCAAACGAATATTCCCCGACAACAATGAATATTTTATAACCACTTGTGTATTTTGAAAAAAATTTATATATCACCCTTAACTTTAACATTTATCAATTTAACCATTTACTGAATAGAAAAATTGAATACTTTTATTTCATAAAATTCGGGGTCTTACAATCTCCCCTCCTTATGAAATTTCGTCCCCGAAATTTACGTACCTGGTATTTCAAAGAGTTGAGAATACCTTGCTTTCATTTCAGATTCCATCTTCCTTATCATCATGATTTCTCCATTGCTCATCTTCTGTATTTCAGATATCTTTCTAGAATACAGCTTCAAAACAAGGGTTAATTTAACAAATTAACATATCACATAATATCTCGATATTATGACTGACCAACAAATAAGCTTAGGTAGGACACACTAGCGAAGGATTTACTCATCTCTCCCCTCCTAGTTATATTCCCCGATCTCCGCCAAAGATCATATCCCTAAGCTCTGATACCACCTGTGACAACCCCAAAATAGGTCCATTCCACCCAACCCATTCTGAGTCGTCAAATACATGGTACAGAAAACAACTACAACTTTATTACAACAATTGTCGTGCAAAATACAACAACACATATGCTGTGAGTTTGGATACAAATATATACCAAATGTGACATTGGACACCATCATGTATCAGCACTTCACAAAGGTACCTTACATAAAGGTATAGTCAAAAACTGTTCTAGAAATTAGAATCTTTGGGAAGTGCTCAAGGAAACCTTCGTACATGGGAGGCCACGCGTCTAGGTTATGATAGATATAATATGGCCACAGAATTATCCTTGGTTGACCCAATAGACCCCAAAGAAAAACGAGAAGATTACTATCATATTCTTCCCAATGGTGAGTCTTCTCTTGACTTATCATTATCTCCACTGTCTCTAATTGAGAATTATACTTCAAACAAACACCAAGATTATATAGGTAGTGCCCATAGATATACTCAGCAAGTGGATGAGCACAACCCTGTCTTATGATGACACGAGGTTGTATGTCATTAGACATCTTGTATGATAGTGACAAAACACCCTTCCAACGTTGGGTTCGCCTCACCCTATTTTCTTCACCAAATATAACTACTAAATGATGACCACCGTTCTATTCCCTTGTTACCTCCGCTCGACCCAGCTACACTCTTATTACCTGAAAGGAATTGTGAAGCAAAAGGGTGAGCACAACTAGCTCAGTAAAGAATATCATGACTAAAGATAATTCAATTATCAATAGCCTTCATCAACAATAAATCAGAGATTTAGAACATATGGTAAATGATAAAAATTTCAACCATAGTTGCAGCGGAACGAGCAATCCATTAGAAGAGTCAAATAGACTATAAAGTCTATTATCTTCTCCATGTTAAAAATCCACCAACAATATTTTATCCATGTAACATCACTCAACAGTTCCTTTCCACAATCATATGAATAACTCATAATCATAATTGTGACTATAAATTTTTCTTCGCACCCAGGACGAAGAATATTTTCATCACCTGTCTTTACCTGAAACATCAAAGATCATGGTTATACCAAATCACAGTTCCTGTTTATAATCATACTAACAAATCCATCTTTGCACTACAGGCCAAAGATATTCATCAACAAACCATCTTTGCACTACGGGCCAAAGATATTCAACAACAGTTCATCTTTGCACTACATGCCAAAGATATTCAACAACAGTTCATCTTTGCACTACAGGCCAAAGATATTCATCAACAGGCCATCTTTGCACTACATGCCAAAGATATTCATCAACAATTCATATTTGCACTACAGGCCAAATATATTCATATCTCAAAGAAATATATAATCATTTCAGAATTTATATAAACAATAATTATAACCATGTTGATCAATTCACCTTTGCACTTAAGCTTAAGATATTTAATTATAAATTCAATGGTCATGATCATACCAGTCACAATTCAACTTTGCACTACAGGCCAAAGAGAACCCTAGTCATGATCATACCAATAATCTACCCATCTTTACACTCCAGTGAAAGAGAATTTCAACATCAGTGTTATAAAAATGTTATATATGATGATAAAATCAATATAATCAATACATAGTTTTAATCTCAAGAGTAATATTCATAACTCAACTATAATTTGGTTAGAAAAAGAAACCAATTTTTATCGTGAATAGTAACTCGTGAATAGTAACTCATGAATAGTAACTCGACACAAAAAGATAGAAATTCCACAATAAAATCCATACCAATATTTCGGTATAATGATATTGAAAGAATAATATTTTTTAAGCTTATAAACAATTTATTTAATTGTTTACACTTTACTAAATAATACATTTAATCATTCTAAAATACCAAACTCATAAGATTTTATCACCAATAATCAAAACCCTCATCAAAAATCTGCATATACCTCATATAGGATTCTCAAGCCATAAAATCCTATTTTCCAATTTTCTTTCTTCACAAAACATATTTAATTCATTTACTCATAACTAGACCATTTTCATGAAAAATACCAAATCAGTTCCAAAAATATTTCTTTTCTGGGATTTAGCATAATATAGTCCCATAGTGAACATATATTTTTCTCAGAATTTTTAAAAGTCATTTACTATTTTTCATATGGCCAAAATAGCCGAATATTTAGACATTTATCAAAAATTGTACTTTTGTCTAAAAATTCTGAAATTTACAGAGTATACTTCTATCATATACATGTACTCCCAATAAAAATTTCATCAATTTTGGAGTTAACCACAAGGAATTATAAGCGGTTACTTTTAAAATAATCTTTTCTCATAAAATTCATAACTCTCAATCTATACATCCAAAAATCACCATTTTTGGACACAATCAAGAAAACTCATCAAAATATCATTTCAAATTTTTCCAGAATTTTTGAAGATCAGAAAAATTACGAAACTGAAAATCATAACAACCCTTAATATCCCTTACAATCCCTTACAATCCCTTACAATCCCTTACCTCAAAAGAGCAGTACTTCTGACTGGATATCGGATATGATGCTGAAGAAAACTTGCACTGATGAATAGCAACTTACCAAGTATCTAAAAACTCACAAAATATGCTTCATAATATAGAGAGAGAAAGAGAGAAAGCTTATGTTTCTGGTGTGATTTTCAATTCTAACTTAGCCCTCTATTTATAGGAAAATTTTGGTAGGTTTGACCTGCAACCTGATGGCTTTACCTGCTACTATTCCCACCCACCACATTTGAAATATAATTCAGCACATTTCTTCACCAATCACAAGTGGAGCCCACCAATTCTAGAATTTTCTACCAAAATGATAAACTCCGAAAATTCAACAATTTCTGAACCAGTCATCTCGTAAAATTTATAATAACTCATACGTTCATTTTTAACGGTTCAAAATTTGTGGGCATATACTCAACTTATATATGTATAACATATCCAAAAATTATCACGATCCAACGGTCGGATTAAAAATTATAACCCCCGCAAAATATCTCAAAAACTCTGATTTTTAATACCTCCATTCCGACAAAAATACGGATAAAAATCTCAACATTAACTCCTACATTTTTAACCACAAAAATATATCCCTCATTTATATCCACATAAAATAAATATTTCCTTATCATATGAATCAATAATTAATTATTCACAAATAATATTACAGAATCACATTTATGACAACCAGGCCGTTCCCAGGAAAGAGGGAGCTTTCCAATAAGGATTTCTCCTTACTAGCGCGCAATTAGATGACCAAACCTCTCCTTAGACAGAACTTTCTAGACATTGCCAATAATGTTATCTAATAATATTATTCAAATAATATGAATTATTGATCTGATAATAGAAAATACTTTGCAACAACAATTATTGAAACAACAATAATATAAAATATCAACGCAGCAATTATTGAATCAATAAAATAAAATATTGAACAGTAATTACTGTAACAATTATTGAGTAGTGCCTTCTTACGTAAGAATCAATAATTTCAAAAATACTGTGCAATACCGTGTGCTACTGTGCAATAACGCGTATTACTGTATTTTAACCACCGGGTATTCCAACAGTGTTAACGGTAACAACTACGTCGTTATTTGTAAAAACTCAAATTTGTCGTTTTCTTCATCCGACAGTTATTCGTTATGGGGCCCACAAATAGCTGCGCCGTCGTACGAATATTCCCCGACAGAAAGAATATTCCACGACCAAACGAATATTCCCCGATAACAATGAATATTTTATAACCACTTGTGTATTTTGAAAAAAATTTATATATCACCCTTAACTTTAACATTTATCAATTTAACCATTTACTGAATAGAAAAATTGAATACTTTTATTTCATAAAATTCGGGGTCTTACAGAATCAACAGGCCAGAAATGGTAACCACTTCAGTGGTAATCAGGGCCAAAATAATAAGAATGGACATTTCAAGAAGAGGAGATTCAACAATGATGGAAAGACGTCAGCACCAGCACCCGTTGTAAAGGAAGGAGAAAGACCACCTATCATATACTTCAAATGCGGAGGGGAGGGACACATCAGTCCAAATTGCGCGATGCCGTCCAAAGCATGTTATAATTGTGGAAGAGAAGGTCACTTAGCTCGATTTTGTCATTCACCGAAGATAAATTCAGCTAGGATGGAGGCACTGAAGGCTGTCCTAGAAAAGTCAAAGCCGGTAGTGCAAGGGAGAGCGTTTGTTGTGACCTCCCAGAAAGCAAGGAACCCGAATGAGGTCATCACGGGTAAGCTTATCATAAACTCTAGCGAAGTCTATACTTTATTTGATACCGGTTCTACCCATTCTTTTATTTCTCCTACTTGCGCTCAACGATTAAATTTGACTCCGGAGAAATTAGACTTTGACTTATCTGTGGAAACTTCGTTGGGAGAAACCTTCATTACATCCACGGTTTATAAGTCTTGTTTGGTTCAAGTTGGTACCCATACATTACATGTCGATCTTATTGCATTAAAAATACTTGCATTTGATGTAATTCTAAGGATTGATTGGTTAACTACTCATCATGCAAAAATTGATTGTTTTCGTAAGGTTGTTAGCTTTCATATTCCTAATCGACCTATTGTGCGAATTCAAGCAACCAAACCATTAAAATCAATCACTGTCATCTCAAGCCATAAAGCTATTCGTTTATTGAAAAACGGATGTCAAGCTTTCTTAGCTCATGTCACAGATCTAAACAAAAATACGTCAGTTTTGAATAATATTTCTATTGTTAATGAATTTCCTGACGTATTCCCTGAAGAACTTCCTGGCCTACCCCCAGAGCGTGAAATTGAATTTTGTATCGACCTTGAACCCGGTACAAAACTCATTTTTAAAGCCCCATATCGAATGGCTCCTATTGAAATTCAGGAGTTAAAGACTCAACTGCAGGAATTGTTAGACATTGGCTTTATTTGTCCTAGTACTTTTCCTTGGGGTGCTCCTGTTCTATTCGTGAAGAAGAAAGGTGGGAGTATGCGACTTTGTATTGATTATCGGGAGTTGAATCATGTCACCATAAAAAATCGGTACCCATTGCCACGTATTGATGACCTGTTTAACCAGTTGCAAGGAGTCAAATTCTTTTCAAAGATTGATCTTCGTTCTGGATATCACCAATTGAAGATTAGAACCGATGACATTCTAAAGACAGCTTTCAAAACTCGGTATGGGCATTCTAAATTCCTAGTCATGTCCTTTGGATTGACTAATGCTCCTGCTGCCTTCATGGATATGATGAACCGAGTATTCAAGAAATATTTGGATCACTTTGTGGTCGTCTTTATTGATGGCATCCTTATTTATTCCAAAAGTCATGAAGATCATGAGCAACACTTGAGGTTGATACTTCAAAAGCTTCGTGAATACAAGCTTTATGCCAAGTTGAAGAAATACGAGTTCTGGCTTGAGGAAGTAGCATTCCTTGGGCACGTGTTATCAAGTCATGGAATATCTGTTGACCCAGCAAAGATTGAAGCTATTCAAAGCTGGGAGCAACCTAAATCAGTGACCGAAGTACGTAGCTTTCTCGGCTTAGCTGGTTATTATCGGAGATTCGTAGAAGGGTTTTCTCGAATCGCTACTCCACTAACTCAGCTGACTCGGAAAGATACAAAGTTCGGTTAGAGCGAGGAATGTGAGAAGAATTTTTAAGAACTCAAGAGGAGACTCATTTCAGCACCTGTTCTGACAATACCATCTGGTTCGGAGGGATTTGTCATCTACAGTGATGCTTCGGGCAAAGGGTTAGGATGTGTTCTCATGTAACATGAGAAAGTCATAGCCTATACCTCACGATAACTCAAAGAATATGAGAGGAATTATCCTACTCATGACCTAGAGTTAGCAGTTATGGTCTTCGCACTTAAAATTTGGAGGCATTACTTGTATGGGGAGAAGGTGGAGATCTTTACAGATCATAAAAGCCTCAAATATTTCTTCACTCAAAAGGAACTCAACATGCGACAATGACGTTGGCTTGAACTGTTGAAAGATTATGATCATACCATCCAATACCATCCTGGAAAAACAAACGTGGTAGCTGACGCATTGAGTAGAAGATCATATGCAAGTACGAGTGCAATATTGTCAACGCAAAGGCCCATTTTGTATGACTTGCAAAGGATGAAGATAGAGATAAAAACTTCAGGGTCCCATGTGATGATGGCGAATATACGAGTAGAACCGACTTTAATTGATAAAATTAAAGCTGCTCAAGTTATAGATCCGGAGCTGATGCGTATGAGGAAGAAAGTGCAAGAAGGTGCAATGCCGGAAGCAAGAATCGATGATAAAGGAATACTTTGAGTCAACTCCAGACTTTGTGTTCCTAACGATCCTGAGTTAAAGTATAAAATCATGATGGAGGCGCACAACACACCGTTTGCAATCCATCCTGGGAGTACCAAAATGTATCATGATATTCGTCATACATTTTGGTGGAGCAATATGAAGAGAGAGTTAGCGCTGTTTATCTCAAGGTGTCTAACGTGTCAACGAGTCAAGGCGGAGCATCAATTACCAAAAGGTCCATTGCAACCACTTGAAATTCCAGAATGGAAGTGGGAGCACATTACCATGGATTTCGTTACCGGTCTTCCCAAAGTTTCTCAAGGCATAGATACGATTTGGGTCATTGTTGATAGATTAACCAAGTCTGCTCATTTCTTACCGATACGAGAAACTTATACACTTGAACGTCTTGCTCGTATGTACATAAACGAGGTTGTAAGATTGCATGGTATGCCAGTATCCATAGTTTCTGATCAAGACCCAAGATTCACTTCAAGACTTTGGGTTAGTTTGTAAAAAGCTATGGGCACGGATTTACGATTTAGCTCGATATATCATCCTCAGACGGACGGGCAGTCGGAGAGGAAGATTCAAACTCTTGAAGATCTATTAAGACTCTGTGTCCTTGACTTCAAGGGAAGTTGGGATAAGTTCTTACCATTAGTGGAGTTTTCCTACAATAACAGTTATCAAGCAAGTATTGGCATGACTCCATTCAAAGCGTTGTATGGAAGAAAGTGTCATTCTCCAGTATGCTAGGATGAGGTGGGTGAAGCAACGTTGTTGGGACTGAAGTTGGTACGTATGACTACGAAAAAGATTCAAACGATCCGACAACGTATAAAAACCTCACAAGATCGACAAAAGAGTTATGATGATCTTCATCGAAAGGACGTGGAATTCGATATAGGAGATCATGTGTTGTTACGTGTTGCTCCATGGAAAGGAGTTACGAGATTTGGAAAGAGAGGAAAGCTCAATCCTAGATTCATCGGCCCATTTTTAATCCTTGATCGAGTAGGAACTGTGGCCCATAGACTTGCCTTACCGCCAAGTATGTCTCGTGTTCATAATATTTTTCACGTATCCATGTTACGTAAATATGTGAAAGATCCGAACCACATTATTGAGTTAGAACAGGACGAAATAGCGGAAGACTTAAAGTATGAAGAGGTTACTATTCAAATCTTGGATAAGAAGGAACATATTCTACGCTCCAAGGTTATACCTCAAGTCAAAGTTTTGTGGAGAAACCACGATGTTGAGGAAATGACTTGGGAGTTAGAATCTGAAATGAAATCAAGGTATCCTTACCTCTTCAATATATCAGGTACGTACCCTAATTTCGAGGGCAAAATTTTATAAGAAGGGGTGATTGTAAAACCCCAACTTTTTGAATAAAGATGAATTTTCTATAAATATTATTTTTGAATATAATGGAGTAAAATTGATATAATGTTATAGTTGTGGGTAATATTTATAAATTTTGCAAAGTACGCAAGTTGTTATATAATATTCGATTGGTCGGGGAATATTCGTTATAACAGAGAATATTCGTACAGCGGCACAATCATTGGTGGACCCCACAATGGAATTATTGTCGGATTGAGAAAACGACAAAAATACTTTATGAAAATAACGACGGAAATTTTACCGTTAACTGTTGAAACACCCGGTGTTAAAAGTACAGTAATACGCGTGGTTGCATAGTAGCACACGGTATTAATTATTGATGCTTACGTGATAAGTCACTCAGTTTTATTGGTATTATTAATGTAATAATACAGAAAATCTTTTTATATAAAACAGAATACTTTTATAAAGTTATTCTATAAATAGAATATATTATATTTTATTATGCATAGTGTTTGCATAGTGTTTGCATAGTAAAATCTTTTATAAAGTTATTCGTTTTATTAGATTATAAATAGAATATATTATATTTTATTTAAAAGATTTTGCTTTAAATATGGACCGTCAGATTAAAGTAAATTAATCTCGACCGTTCATGAGTTAGTTACTATGCATTCTATTTTTCTATAAATAGAAGCTCATTCCTTCATTATTTTCTTACGAATTCACTGAACTCTAGAGAGAGAAATTATAGAGAGAAGAAGAAGAGTTTTCTGTTACTTCACTACTTTAATATCAAGTATTATTTTACGGTAAGGGGTGTTATTCTTTTTTATTCATGAAGAGAACTGTTGTTATTCCATTGCTTATTATTCTGTTGGAATAACCTGTATACGCGGTCTACCCTATACTTGATGACATTCTTCTATTATTCTGTTGGAACATCCTGTCTGTGTGTTTTACACCGGACCTGGTTCTGTCTTATTATTATTTTGTTGGAACATCCTGTCTGTGTGTTTTACACTGGACCTGGTTCCATCTTATTATTACTCTGTTGGAACATCCTGTCTGTGTGTTTTACACCGGACCTGGTTCCGTCTTTATTATTCTGTTGGAACATCCTGTCGGTGCAAATTTTGCCTGACCTGGTTCCGTTATTATTATTCTGTTGGAATAACCTGTCTATGAGAAGTACCGCATGCATGGTGATTTCTTTTGTTATTCCATTCTTTATTATACTCAGTTGGTTAAATTTTTGACTTCTATACTCCATGAAATTAGTAGAATATCCTTGATAATTGCGCTTCATCCAGTATCTTTTCATGAAAATATTCTTCTGATCATTTTTGGACATTATTAGTTCTTGGACAATTAATTCTTGAACTTGTTTTATTGAATTCTTATATCATTGTCATCATCCTCATGTTTATATTATGTTGAAAGTCATCTGTGGCCTGTAGTGCATAGATGGACTTGGTATGATTATGACCAGAGATTATTCGGTGTAATCATAACCGTAATGTTACAAATGATGTGGTAAAAGTCTTCATTGGCCCGTAGTGCATTGATGGACAGTTGTTGGCATGATCATGACCATTAATGAATACACAAATATTCTTGGCCCGTAGTGCATGGATAATTGTGGTCGTGATACTAAAGAATATCCTTGGCCGTAGTGCAGGGGTGGTTCGATGACGTGGAATATTTATTAAGCTGAGTCTCAGCGATAACAGTGATGAAAAACCTTTTAAATCATAAAAGATAGTAGATTTTATTTTCTACTTGACTCTTTTAATGGATTGCTTGTTCCGCTGCAGTTAAACTTGATGTCTATTATATTTTATTAGTTTAACATTGTTGGAGACTAATGATAATTTATTCTGCATTATCTTAGTCATAATATTTTTTACTGGGCTAGTTGAGCTCACCCTTTCTTTCACTGTTCTCTTCAGGAAATGAGAATATAGCTGGGACGAGTCGGGGAACGGAGTGATAGACCAGATGATAGTATTAGTAGTCCTCACTATTCTGTGAAATAGTGTGTTAACAATTGTAATGAGGACTCCTTTTGAGTTTGTATAATCTCTAGTAGACAATAATTGTATTCAAACTCACAGTTATGTTTTGTCGTATTGTACACGACAGTTGTATTAGTAAATTGTATTTGAATTCTGTACCATGTATCTGGCGACCAAGATGGGTGATGTATATCTAATTTTGGGGGCGTCACAGAATTCATCAATTCTTTTATTTAATGCTTGAGCTATTAATTTTAACTCTTTTCCGGAACAATTTTTAAAATCAGAAATGCTATGGGAACAGGAAGAACCAGTGGGACTGACTCTGGACTCTTTTGATTTTTGACTGGAAGGTTCTTTAACCGTAACTGGGAGAACTTTAAGAGGAGCAGTGGGAAATTCTAACTGAACCTGACCAACAATTCTATTAACATCAAATTTGTCCCACCATTTGACGAACCATTAACGGGATACAAGGGGAAAAGGGTCAGAAGTGGGTGAAGCAAAGTGATTGAATTCATCACCATGAGGATGGGTAACTTTGGTTGGAGCCTAAATGTGATATTCCCATTTAAGGATCCAAGGAATCTTATATTTACTTACAAATTGAAGAATGACAGGGACACCTTCATGATTTGGATTATTTTTACGGTGGTTGCAAAAATGACTGAGCTGGACTTTCAGAAGATCAGGAAGGAGGTCGTAAGTAGAACCAAACCTTGCCCACCAGTGAGAGAACCAACAGGGGAAATTACTTTTAAACTTACGATCGAACTGAACGAACCAGGAATGACTATGTGACTCATTTTGATGACAGAAAACTCTATACCAAGCTTCCATGTAATCATAATAACAGTAGGAGTTATTTTGATTAGAAAGCTGCATAAGATCAGAGGGATGTTTTCCCCAATCAGACATTAGAATAAACTGTTTAATGTATAGCGAATGGTAAAGTACTTTGGATTTATCATTATTAGCATAAATTGTTTTAATAAAGATTGACTCGGTTTCAATGAGGATATCCTTATAATATACAAGGGATTTATAAGGAGTAAGGGGCATGAAGTGCCATCTCGGAGGAAAGAACTGGGAGGTTAATTTGACTGGGTCATCTTTGGGTTTTATATGAGGTTCAATATGAAATAGGAAATTAGTCCATCTGAACATATATTCGGAAGGAGGATGACTGAGGGTTGAAAGGGAGGCCTTAGACTGGAAAGGGTCAATTGGAGTTGGGTTACTGGCTAAGGCAGAACTATAGGGCTTGGGCATTGTCCCAAGGATAGTGAATTTATTAGTGGTTTGATAAACTGGGTTTATTGGATGAGGAACCAAAGTTCCTCTTGGCTGATTACTT
This sequence comes from Panax notoginseng, assembly GCA_016801055.1. Taxonomy (NCBI): domain Eukaryota; kingdom Viridiplantae; phylum Streptophyta; class Magnoliopsida; order Apiales; family Araliaceae; genus Panax; species Panax notoginseng. The sequence goes on along the minus strand of CM029023.1, from coordinate 29,020,729 downwards.
GGGCCAGTAGGGCGACCCGGACCACGAGAAGATGATGCTCCTCGAATACTCATGATGGATGCACGGTACCTGTGTTAATAAATTCCCGAGTGAAAAAATCAGGAATTGAATTGTTACTGCCTTTAATGTATTCAATATCAAAATCAAAGATACTCAAAAGGGCTTGCCATCTAGCAAAGGAATGTTTAGAGGCCATGTTTTCAACATCATTTTCTAAAACATATTTTGTTGATTTGCAATCTATCCTAACTAGAAATTTTTGATTTAGTAAGTCACGTTGAAATTTATTAATACATAAAACAAGTGCCAAAATCTCTTTTTTAATAGTACTGTAATTTAACTGCGTAGTATTCCACGCACCAGAATGGAAACGAACAATTTGTTCATCAGAAATAGGAGTTAATTTTTGCTTGAGAATGGCACCGAATCCAATGTCAGAGGCATCAGTTTTAACTATTTTGAATGCTGAATCATTTGAAATGCCAAGGCAAGGTAAAACCTTAACATATTTTTTGACTTGTTGGACGACAGAAGTGTGAACGTCCGTCCGAGGAGGGGGATTACTTTGTAAACGCTGAAATAGAGGTTTACAAATCTTCCTGAGATTTTGGTAAAACTTGCCGATATAATTGAGCGAGCCCAAAAATCTCTGTAGCTGTGTTTTGTCGGTAATATTATCTGGAAATCGGCCGGTAAATTGAATAGCTCTGTCAATAGGCCGAGTGAGTCCACGATAGAGGATTAACCTGAGAAACCTGACTTTTGTCAGAAACAGACTACACTTGGAAGGAGAAAGAACAAGACTATTGGTTGTAACCGTTTTGAAGAATGAATTCAAATGTTTAATATGCTCTTCAATATTCTTGGAAAAAATAAGGATGTCATCAATATAAACAATAATGAAATGACTGAAAGGATTCAAAATATTGTTAAGAATATTCTGAAATTCACTAGGTGCATTTTTTAGTCCAAATGACTGAACATTCCATTCGTAATGCCCGAACGGAGTGGTGAATGCTTTTTGGTACCTGTCATCAGGGTGAATAGCAACTTGCCAGAAACCTGACTTGAGGTCGAATTTACTGAAGATGGCGAAGGAGCTTAACCTACTAAGGAGATCTTCCTTGTTGGGCAAAGAGTACCTAATCCACTCCAAGAATTTGTTCAATGGTTTGTAATTGATAACTAGACGAGGAACGCCTCTTTCTTTTTCTGCTTCATTGTTAACATAGAAAGCATGACAAGACCATTGGGATTTATTATGTCTAATTAAACCTTTACTAAGGAGATCGTTAATTTCAGTTTTGCATAACTCCATTTGTTCATGACTCATCTGAATAGGCCTAGCTTTAGTGGGTATTAAATGTTCTTTGAATTCTTTAGCATAAGGTAATCTGACTATATGCTTCTTTCTATGCCAGAAAGCATTGGGAGAATCAGAACACAAATTATTTTGTAAATAATTTTTTAATTCAACTATTTTCTGTTGTACTCTATTACTCTTGAGTTGCTCTTCAACTTGTTTGTACTTAATTTCTTCCTTAAGAAATTTTAGATGAGTAACTTTACAGTTTAATAAATTTAATGATTTAGAAATTGATTCGTCTTGAATAAATTTTAAATCACTTTCTTTTGGTTTAATAAGAAATTTGAATGTTATTTTTTTACCTAGATGTTCATAGGTTAATCCCTTATTACTGGTAGTAAATGGGTATAATAAATATATAAATGGTAATCCTAAAATTATCTTATCGGTAAGATTGCGGATTAAAACGAATGATGTTTTAAAACACATATTATCTTGACAGATGTGAACTTTAGGCAGTTTATATTTTATTTACATTTGACTACCATTAGCTGAGTTTAATTTTTCATTAGTTTTCTTATAGTACATGGTAGAGATTAAACCTTCCTGAATACAATTTAAATTTGCACCTGTATCAACTAAGGCAGGAAGTTGTATTGAAAAAGTTTTATCAATAACCAAGTTAACGGAAACATACCATTTTTGAATGGTAATGTCTTTAATTCTTTTAAGGGAAAGACCTTGAACAAAAAGATATGTTTCTTCTTTAGTTCCTGAAGATTCTGGCTCATCGTGATCTTCATCACTAGAGGAGGAATCATGAACCTGAAGATCAAATTTCTTGTTCTCTATTTCTTTTCTTAGAATAGAAACATCTAACTTTAAATTAGAGATTTCTTTTTAAAGTTTATTAACTTCTTGATTTAATTCTGGAAGGGTAACTTCTTTAACTGGGGTTTTAAATCTTTCTAGAGTTTTATTAAGGCTAAATATTGGTTTTTCTTTAGCTTTAATAATCTTGTCTTTAACTCTAATATCTTTAGTTAATAAATCTTTTAGCTGTTTAGTATATTGAGTCTTAAGCTCTAGGTCAGAAATTTTACTAATTAGGTCAATTAACAAAGAGCTTTCTTCGTCATCTTTAGTAATTACATTTTATCTTTTGCAATAATTATTACTGCAATTCTCAGCACATACCGTAACTTCATTGTCACTATTTGATTCATCGTTACAAGTGCTGCTACTTGAAGTTTCTGGAATATCATAGGCTTCTTCACTACTGCTACAATTTTCAATTCTTATTAATTCTAACAATTGTTCAGTATATTCAGTTGAGATATTCAACTGAGCTAACTTCTGCTTAACTCTGCACTCACTCTTGTAGTGCCCCTTTTGCCCACAGTTGTGGCAAATAATTTTGCTTTTATCAAACTTTTTTGATTTTTTAGTTGAATTTCTACGGGATGACTTAGGTTTATTATAGTAAGTGTCTTTGTTACTATCTTGATTATGTTTTTTCTTACGAATTTTATGACTCTTATGGGACTCAATATGTTTATGCATGTGCTTTCTTCTAGAGGGAGCAACAGGGGGTAAACCAAATTGTTCACAGAAAGTGCCTAACTCGTATTTAGCCTTATTTTTATCTTTATTGGCTTGTTTAGCTAATTTGAGATCAATACACATATTTAAACCATTTTTTTGAATATTACTTATTATATCACCGTATGTTAAATTGTCATAATCAATATATCCTAGATTTTTACTTAATTCTTCTCTAACTTTATGAGCAAACAATGAGGGTAAACCATTAATGAATTTTTCTTTCCAGAATGGTTTATTACTATCGGTGCGCATCATAACTCGTGAAGTAAAAACGTCTTTGTACCACCTAAAATCACTTAGAGTGGGACACGTGAGGTTACTTAACTGATCATGAATTCTTTCAGTGATGTTATTGGGGGTTCCAACAAAATATTTAATAATCGTAAAAATTAAAATATTAACTCCATCAGGCGGACCAATACCAGCATCTTCATCAAAGATGGGATTGCCGTCATCGTCTAATTGGATAACATGAATAATCGATATTCTAGAATCTTCTGTGAGATATTTTTCCCACAAAGACCTGAGAATACCAGTAAATCCACTAGCTATTAATTCAACGATGTCTAGTTGAGACAGGCTGTTGAACTTGGTAATATAGCTATTGGCTACAATAGACATGTGATTTAATTTATTAAGAATCTCTTGCTCACTAAATCCATCAATATTCCATTCATAAATTTTATTAGATGAAACAGAGAATTGTTTATCTAGATTTCTCTCTTCGAACTGTAAATCTGGAGGAGTAGGTCTAGAGTACCAATTTCTTGTAATACTTACGTTATTTACGGTTAATTTATTTAGTTGTTCATTAAGATTTGAAGCAGTTTCGGAGTGATCAGAGGAACTATTGTTTTCATTATCAGATTCTACTTGATCAATAATAGCTATAGTGCCGCTTGAACTAGTTTCAGTTTTAAGTTTTTTAAATAACTTATCTATTGTTTGGATAAGTTCATTATCTTTATTAGGTAATCCTAATTTATGTCTATTTTCTGGTAATTTTATTAATGGCTGTTCAATTTTTGAATCGGGTTTTTTAATAGTGGTTTCTTCAAAATTTTCTTTAATCCTATCAAGTTGTCTACCAACAGTTGCTAGGTATTGATTACTAAAATTTAATTGTTCAATTATCTTTATATCATCTTTAATATTATCTGCAATTTTAAAAGGACTAGCAATAACTGACGTATTTTTTACCAGAATTATAATAGACTCTAACGGAGGATGACTAGAGGAAGTCTTTGATTTATCTTCTCTAACCCATTGTGTTTTAGTAATAACATTACATTTTCCTAGGTACTGATCATACCAATCATAAAAAGTAATGTTTATTTCTTCAGTTTTAATAAATCTTTTCCATCTATTTACAATCTTATCTCTTTCCTTTTCAGTAGGGTGATTAGATCTGAATAGATGTCTTTTCTCTTTATTAGATTTAGAATTAAAATCGTTTACTAAATTGTCCCAATTTAGAATAAATTCTTTTTTAAAGACTCTTAACTGGTTATTTATGGGAGCATTAAAATCAGACTGAGTAGGATACTCAGAAGATGTCGGAGAAGAAGAACCTTCGTCTTCAACCGGATCATTCTGGGTGTAACAGGGGCGACTAGCTTGGCCTTGATTAAGGATTCCTTTAAGCTTAATATCTCTAACAGAAGGGTTACTAAGAAATTCAGTATCTCTTCGAGTATGGATGACTGAAGGTGCTGAAGAACTAGAAATATCTTCTATTATAACTGGTTTTCTAGTACGTTCAAAGCTGATTTTAACAGTTCCGTCTGAAAACTGTCTAATGTTTTCGACATTTAATAAATTGTTAACTACAGGCTGTTGTGGTGATTCATTGGATAAAGTCCATTGACTAGGTAAGGTAATGTCCTTCCAAAGAATTGTTCTCGGGGTCTGAACATTAGCATAACTAGTTGAACTTTGAATTAAAACCGTTTGATCTTTAAGACTTTTATTAAGAGCATGAACGTTTAGGTTTGTCTTCATAGTCTTATAATAAATCCTGTAAATCAAAGCAAGAGGTTGAGATCCCTCAATCATATGAGTAATCTCATCAGCAGTTAATAATATTTAAGGTTAATGATGCCTTTAACAAATTATGATCACTAAGGCTTAATGTGAAATCAGGAAAGCAATTGAAATGGATTGGACCATTATGCAGACTTGATTCCATAGCTCCAATAATACTAGGATAATAATTCAAAAACCTAGCATCTCTAAGGCAGAGGTAGATGCATGAATTAATTCCTTTAATGTTAAGTGGGTTGACTGCAACTTGAACAAGACCTATATGAATAAAATTATAACCCTTTTTCCTATGTTTTTGAATGACATCATGGGATAAAAGACTACAATTTTCATATTCTTTGTTAATTGCAAAAACTCTTTCAACTGTCTTAACATTATAATCAGTTTTAAAATTATCTAAAATGGTTGACTGATAGATCTCACGAGGAGAAACTTTGGGAATGTTCCAATTGTGTAACACTTGACTAATGTTTTCATAACTGTGTTCTTCTTGGTTGACTATGTCAGGGATAGGAGGCAAAGCTGACCGGTTACTAACTGAAGAGCTAGATCTGAACAATCGACTCATCTTTACTAACTTCAAAAATAATTCTTAGTCATTATTCTTCCATTCATACCCTTAATATCTTTAAGACTCATACCTACGTAATTAAACCAGACACTGCTCACACCTGGAGACTTACAAAAGGTTTGCGGCGAACTAGGTGGACTACGGATAGGTTGGGTGACTTAGGAATAATGAAAAGAAGAAGATTTTGAAATCAGGAGAGAAGAAATTGATTAAAAAGATCTTACTCAACACTTAGTAACAACATGCAACTTGGCTCTGATACCATTTGGGGTGGAAGCAGATGAATTAAGAGATAAATAAGAATAAGAATTGCGTATATAACAACACATTTTAATTACTAAACATAAATAAGTTTATTAATAACTGAAAAGTATTTACAATACTGATATATATATATATATATATATATATATATATATATATATTCCGATCATATATACATATATAGTACTGCAAACACCTTTCAAGAGTTCATGTAATATTTATATACCAAGGATCATATAATATATATTTAAATATACCAATCATCATTCCAGGAGCCATTCTTATATATATAAATTAGTTCGCTTTTCGTTCCAAACAAGAGAAGTTACACATGATCATAACAACAAAAGCATACCCATATAATAAAAGCATACTTGATGTTTCTTTCTTTCGAACGCTGACTTCTCTCACAAATAAAATAAGAGGCGGCTTGTTTCCCCTTTTTTTTCCGGCTGCTATCTCCCTCTCACAATCTTCCTCCAACTCGTATAATGCCAGTAAATTTAGGTCTAACTATTTATTTATTAATTAATATATTTTTATTAAGTCTCTTAATTTAATAGAATTTATAATTACATAAATATAAATTAGACCCAATATATTTTAAGGCCCAATAAGTTTTAAAAACCCAAATTAATGAAATTTCATATTTATTATAGTCCACATAAATTAAATACAATTTACCCAAATAAACAAGTCCAATTAATATGTCTTAAAACAAAATAATTTTTATTATTTAATATTTTTTTTTCGGGTATTACATCACCTACCCTTTAAAAATGATTCTGTCCCCAGAATCAAAAGAATGGAACGCACCTAATTTTTAAAGAGATGCAGATACTCCGCTCGAATAGACTCCTCCATCTCCCATGTAGCCTCCCGCTCCGAATGATTTCTCCATAAAACCTTAACACACGAAATTGTCTTCCTTCTCATAATCCGCTCTTGACAATTCAAAATCGCCTCGGCTTGTTCCTTACAAGTAAGATCCTCCCGAATCTTATCGAATGGATATTGCACCACATGCAACGGATGATAATGATAACTCCTCAGCACCGACACATGGAACACACATTGTGCACATGCGCTAGCTATGGAGGCAAAGCTAACCGATATGCAACTTCACCAACCCTCTCCAAAATCTCAAATGGGCCAATATAACGCGGACTAAGTTTCCCTTTCAACCCAAATCGCCGAATTTCCTTCCAAGGAGAAACTTTTACAAACATACGCTCACCAGGTTCAAACTCTAAAGTCCTCCTATACTTATCAGCATAACACTTCTGCCGTGATCGAGCCGACTTCAATTTCTCCTTAGCCACCGCCACCTTCTCCGTAATGATTTGGACTAACTCAGGCCCTTCTATGGCCCTTTCGCCAACCTCATCCCAACAAGTTGGTGCCCGACATTTCCTACCATACAATGCCTCGAAAGGAGCCATTCCAATACTTGCATGCCAGCTGTTGTTATAAGCAAACTCAACTAGGCTCAAGTAATCATCCCAATTACCCAACCACTCAAGTGCACAAGACCTCAACATGTCCTCTAATGTTTGAATTGTCCGTTCGGATTGCCCATCAGTTTGCGGATGGAAAAAAGTATTAAAGTGGAGCTGAGTGCCCCAAGCTCGTTGAAACCCTTTCCAGAACCGTGAAGTGAACCGTGGGTCCCGATCTGAAATAATAGACACCGGAGTACCATGAAGTCTAACAATCTTCTGCTAAAAGATATGTGCCAACCTATCCACCGAGTAACCCTCATGGATAGCCAAAAAGTGTGTCGATTTGGTCAGTCTATCCACCACTACCTAAATGACATCATTCTTCCTAAAAGTCTTCGACAAACCAGTTACAAAATCCATCGTGATATCCTCCCACTTCCATACTGGAATGTCTAACTGTTGCAGCAAACCACTAGCTCGTTGATGTTCTATCTTTACTTGTTGACAAGTGAGACACTTGCCCACATATTCAGCCACGTCTCGTTTCATCACATTCCACTAAAAATTCTTCTTCAAATCCCTATACATCTACGTAGAACCTGGATGAATAGAAAATGGCGAACTATGAGCCTCAGCCAACACAGCATCCCAAATGATTAGATCCGACGGTACACACAACGCTCACCCAACCAAATCACACCATGGTCATCAATACGAAACTCGGGCTGCTTGCCCTCCTCTAGATTCTGCGTCATACTCCACAACTCCTCATCTTCTTTTTGAGCTTCTTTGACCCACGAGATAAGAGAGGGCTCCACTCTCATAACCGCCAAATTCCCATCTGAACCTCGTACATACAACTCCAACTCGAGCTGTTCCATATCTGAAATAAGCTGAGATTGTGTAATAAGGGCTGCTACACTCCCTGAACTCTTTCGACTAAGAGCATTTGTAACCACATTTACCTTCCCCCGGTGATACTGAATTCTAGCATCATAATCTTTTAGAAGCTCAAACCAACGCCTCTGCCTCACGTGTGAGCTCTTTCTGAGTGAAAATGTATTTAAGACTTTTGTGATCGGTGAAGATATCACAAGTCTCTCTATACAAATAATGCCTCCAAATTTTTAGGGCAAAGATCACCGCTGCCAACTCCAAATCATGTGTGGGGTAATTCACCTCGTAAGGTTTAAGCTGTCTAGAAGCATAAGCAATCACCTTACTGTGTTGCATCAAAACACACCCAAGCCCTTCTTAGAAGCATCACTATAAATTTGATAACCTCCTGTCCCCGACGACAATGCAAGTATAGGAGTTGTCACAAGTCATCTCTTTAACTCCTCGAAACTCTTCTCACGCTCCTCATTCCACACAAACTTCGTGCCCTTTCTCATCAACTGAGTCAATGGTAAGGCAAACAAAGAAAACCCTTCTACAAACCGCCTATAGTACCCTGCCAAACCCAAGAAACTCCTAATCTCTGTCACCGTTATAGGTCTCGGCCATTTAGTGATAGCCTCAACCTTCGCAGGATCCACCTTAATGCCTTCAGCAGAAACAACATGTCCCAAAAATGCGACCTACTCCAACCAAAACTCGCATTTAGAGAATTTAGCATACAGTTTCTCTTCTGCAAAATCCCTAACACTGTGCGAAGATGCTCCTCATGCTCTTCCGTAGACTTGGAGTAAACCAAAATGCCATCAATAAAGACAATGACAAATTGGTCCAAGTACTCCCTGAACACCCGGTTCATCAAATCCATAAACACTGTCGGAGCGTTAGTCAACCCGAATGGCATCACCAGAAACTCGTAATGCCCATATCGAGTACGAAAGACCGTCTTAGGGATATCCTCATCCCTCACCCTCAACTGATGATAACCCAACCACAAGTCTATCTTTGAAAAATATTTTGCCCCCTAAAGTTGGTCAAACAAATCATCAATCCTCGATAATGGATACTGATTCGTGATGGTAATCTTGTTCAACTCCCTATAGTCTATGCACAGCCTCATAGACCCATCCTTCTTCTTCACAAATAAAACTGGAGTACCCTACGGCGAAACACTTGATCGAATCACATCACGATCTAACATTTCTTGCAACTGCTCCTTCAACTCCTGCAACTCCAATGGTGCCATCCGATACGACGCCTTAGAGATAGGCTCCGCACCTCGCAAAATTTTAGAATTCAAAATTAATACAAAGTTATTTAGTTTTAATACAACAAATATAACAATTATAAATTAACTATAAACTACAAATTATTATATTTGTAATTTTCAAAAATTGAACGAAATTATATCAATTTTGAATATTAGAATTTCGTAAATTGATTCTAAAAAAATTAAAATATATATATGGAGTGTTATTTTTATTTTCGGTCTCAATGGTTTCCATTATTTTCTTATGGATCCAAAACTCAAATATAGCGTTAAAAACGCGTTGCTAAAAGTTCGCTATAAAAACACTCTTCTCCATTTGACGTTTTGAATTTCGTCATCGCGCCTTTTTTCACTTTCAGCAAGCCCAGGTATGTATATTCAAACAATACTGAATTTATCTAACAAATTCCCAATGATTCGCTCTTCAAATTTCAATTACTAGGTGTTCATCTTGCAAAATTCCCCTTTATTTCTTCATATTCTTCTATTTGGGGATAAAATTTAACTTCTAGGGTTTATTAGTTTTTCAAATTTCAGTTTTTAGTATTCATCGAATCAATTGATTTCTTTAACAATAAATGCACAAATTGATTTGTGTTCTACTATTAATTTTTCTTTACTAATTGTTGAGTTTGCTAATTTTGGTTTCAGATGGAGGCCCTTTACTCTAAGCTATATGACAAGTACACTAAATTAAAGGTTCTACCTCTCTCTCTCTCTACATCTGCTTTTGTGTGTGAGATTCACTGAGCAAGGGATTTAGTGGAGTGATGTAATTTGTGATTTTTGTTTGTTTGTAGACAAAGAGGGATACAGAAATGGAGGAGCTAAATCGAAGTCAAGAAGAGAAATTCATGGCATATGCATCTGGTATTTATTTCAACATCTGATTACTTTTTCTAAAGTTTATGCTTTTGAATTGGGTTTACATTAGGAGCAATTTGTTTATGCTCTGCCACTAGATATTCATTTTTGATACTCCCTCCGTACTGGAATTTGAAGTTTTTTTTGTAAAATGATGACTTTTAAGGAAAAATATCCCTTACATTAGCTAGAAATGTAGTACTGTTAGCATGATAGTACTGAATCAATTTAGAACAAAAACTATGACATATTAGGAACTTTATGTCACTTTATAGTCTAAAATTAGAAATGTATCTCTAATTTAGCAATGGACAGAAGATGAGGAAAATATCTCTAGTTTTGGAACGGAGGAGGTTATTTTTTATTAAACTTTTTTTTTTGAAGTAACGAAGTAAAACTTTGGAGTATATCTTTATGATTAGCTTGGGAACAGTTTGCAACTTATGTGTTGTGAAGTGATACACATTTCATATAATACAATTTGTTTTAATCTATGATTAACTGATTAAGAGATTGCCTATAGCACAACATATAGATAATTAGATATGGAACTTTACTTAGTTTGCAGTTCAAGATGAGGATTGCTTAGCTGCAAAATGATGTACTACTTCATCCCAATTAAGTGCTTGGGTTTCTTTTGTGTATTTGAAATTTTCAATATTCCGTATACATATATACTTGTTGTATATTCACTAAATTTTTAATGCATAATATAGATACATAATGAAAGTGCATATATATGTTTTCGGCAAGTTTTGAAATATTTTCTTGGATGCACCAACTAATTTGGTTACCTAATCTTGGATGGAGGGAGTAGTTCTAAAACTTATTTAGCTTAGGTCCAAACTCGAAATGTGTTTGAACTAATGAAGTTAAATTATTTTGTGGATTCGTAGTATAGTGCCTTTTAACTTGGTTATTGAGATGTACTTCAAAGGGGTTACTGTGATAGTGATAAAACAATAGCATGATACTTACCAAAGTAGAGAGAGAATAATGATACAAAAAAGAAATTGGATTTGTCATGTGATAAAAATAGAAGCAGTTTCTTCTATATAAGGCTCACAGTCCTGGTTCATTGGTGAATAGGATTCTTTTGTCATACCATCTTGGGTGGAGCCCATTGATGGGGGCTGCGAAGAGCTGAAAATTTTATTATGTTTACTTTTGGGGAAATTGATATATCTAATTGTATATTTTATTAGTGGGGATTTCGGATATTAAGAAATATTATTATCGAGTTAGGGTATTTTAGTCATTTAATACTTTTATTAGTCCTCAAGTAATACTAGGGTTTTGAGTCTATAAATAGTGATGTAATCCCCACAAAATTTAATGAAGAAAGAATAGGTTCTGTTTTATTATTGGCAATTTGATGATGCAGCTGCAGATGAACTGATAAAGCACTTAAGAAGTGAAAATGATAGGCTTCTTGCAGAAGCTGATGATTTGAGAAGCGAAGTGACTTCAATAAGGCAAGAAACACCTGTAGAGCACTTTTTTTCTTCTTCTTAAGGGATCCTGAATAACAGAATTATGAAGCCACATTAATTTTTGCAGATCTAGCAGACATGAGCAACTTGCAGAGTACCAAAAGTTTTTGATGGAAGAGAGGCAAAAAGGTATGAATTAGGTTGTTCCTATGGAAATCAGGAATTCCTGGCTGGTATGTTTATTTGTTATTTGGAACATCATTCTACATGCTTAATGTTGTCCATTTCTAAGGTTCTTTGTAAAAAGATTGTAAAAGAAAGAATTCTACAACACATAGAGGATGTAGAGGGGCTGTTGACAAAGTGTAGTCTGAAATTCTGAATTTCTTGGTGTTAATTTGACTATTATATTTAAGGTGTAGCATGTTCTTGGTTTGTACATCATGATTTCACTTTAGGTATTTTTCAGTGTACGTTACGGAATTCACACTAATTAATGAAGTTGATCATTATAAGCCCCCCATATTATACAATCAATTTCAACTATCAATGTTACAACAACCTGACGTTTCCAGTAGGACGCTCATATATTGAGGCATTTTTTGAGTCAAGAATGAATCATTTCCAGAGGAGAATATATGTTTTGTTGTACCATATGTGATGAGGTGCTAACTTGCTAATGTGGAGCATACTTGCTACAATGATTGGGTCCTGCACTTTAATTATCATTTGTAGGTTCCTCATCTATAAATATGGCACAAGATACTACCTCCGTTCCTAAAAGTTTGTCGTTTAAGGTTTTTACACATGGATTAAGAAAGTCATTTAATACTATCATTTAACAATTAAAATTTGTTTGAAATTCCATCACTACCCCTTTATGGGAAGTTGAAAACTATTAATACAAGGGAGAGAATTTCTTGGGACAATGAGAGAAGGTAGGGGTAATATAGAAAAGTAAATAATTTATTCTCCTAGAAAGTTTTAAACGACAAACATTTTGGAACAAATTTTTTCTTCTAAAACGACAATCTTTTAAGAACGGAGGGAGTACTACTTAAACTTGGTTGCTTTGTAGAAACAACTTTGCGTATGTTCTATGATAATTATTGAATTTTCCTCAATTTTTCATTGATATTCACCAAAAGTGCCTTTAGAAGAAAGAATAACCATAATCATCATGCCTTTGCTATTCCTTGAAAATGTGGATGAATTTTAACCATATTTTTTTTATGGGTACACTTGGATGTCTATTTGAGCGTCCTTTAAAGATTTCTTGCTTTCGGCTAAGAGATTCATGTAAAAATCTTTGCTTTAGAACTTCTCATTCTTTGTACATGTACTTACTAAGATGTTCATGTTTATATTAATTTTTTCTGTTGATCCATTTGTTTCTCTCAATCCATTCATATTACAAACTAGCAATATGTTGGAACCTTTTTATTTGCTATATGTGATTCATAAACTTGAAGTCTTGAACCAATACCTGTGTCATTATTTAATGGCTCAAATTGTTTCAGAAAGAGAACTTTCACAAGAAATTGAGAAGCTACGGAACCTACAACGAGAGGGACTTTGTTGCTCTGCTAGGTATGACAAAAATGGGCAACTAAATACACCTGACAGCTCTCAGGTTGGATCAGATCGACAGAATGAAATGGCTATAATACCAAGAAAACGTCGTAGAAGTTTAAGAGCTGATGTGGAAATCATGGTTCCTCAGTGTGCGGATGATCAACTTGGGCAGTCTGCAGTACAAGATTCAACTGACCACTTGTCCAAACGAAGCAAATCTAGTGGCAGTTTTTCGAACAGTGATCAGGTACGTTGATGATCCTTTACATTATATGCAAACGAGAACTATACTTTGTCTGCTCTTTTGATATTCTTTTGTATTTTTTTAGCCTAAATGCTGTATATGGAAGATTGACAGTTCAGGTATGTGTCAATTCGGTAATAATATTCCTCTCTCTATATACTGTCATATGTCTGATTTAATCTGAAGGGATTTCATCAGGTGGTCATGTAAATGCCACCGGTACTACCATCTGCATGTTTCAAGAGCTTGTTGAGTGCTTAGTTGGCATGAATGTATCCATTGTTACTCAAGCTGATGAAACGTGCATATCCGCAGTTCATCAGTCGAGCGGTGAGTCCCGACATGAACTTAAATAAGTAACCTTTTCCTTTCTTTGGCATATTAAAATGTTGTCTATGTTGTGACTCATTTTTCTTTTCAGTCTCAGATGTCCATTCTCTTAAAATTTTATATTCAATTTCATTCTTGTTTGTTATCTGAATATAGTGGCAGTCAAAAGTTAGTTATCTCAATTTGATTTTATTATAAGTGTAAAATTATAGTTCTATACACACATATATTGCTGTAGTGTAACTATTAACTAAAAGTATAGAATATGTCGCATCTTTCATTACAGCAGTACATCTCTTTGTATCGTGGATTGTCATACATCTATTTATCCATATTAAGAACTGTATTGACTTTACGATATTTTGGCTGATTAAAGTTCTTTTATGTGATCTTGTTAATTCTCTACATATTTTAAACTCCCGTCTCACAGAATTTTTGGAAAATAGATCCATATAAAGTCTTTAATTTAAACACTATAAATTTGATTAGAAAGCTAATAAATTATAAATGCTTCAAGCTCTCGAAAAAGGTTGCTCAACTAGGATTTAGTTTTTGTAACGATCAATACCTACTAGTTTTGGGACGTGTTTTTTGCTTTAGCTTTAGGACTGCTCTTGTAAAATTTAGTTATCTTTTAAATGTTATTTTACTCTTCCTTTCCAAGCAGCAATGGAGGCTAAAACAAAAATCGAAACAATAAACTTTCTTTTAGTCCATTATTTTTCCCATTCATTCTGATTTCTAGGCACTGAATGACTCTTGTATTCGTAGTTCTGCTAAATTAGTTGAGAAACGCCACACAAATTTTCTTTGCATTCAAGAGTGGTTCTAGCCTACCAAGCTCTATTTCATATTTATAATTACGATTACAGGTTATTCTTTTAGTCTAACATGGATAAAGAACTCGTTCGGAGATGGAGAATTACTATATCGTGCGTTGTCATTGGGCACATTTGAGAGAGTTGCACCTGAGTGGATGAAAGAAGTCCTGATGTTCAGCACAAAGATGTGCCCTGTCTTCTTTCAGAGGGTCTCTCGTGTTGTCAAGCTTCATCCTTGACGGGTATTTTTAGCTTCATGTTGTTTTCAGCCACCAAACTCTCTGTATAGATTGCTTTTCTTGACCCTACATGATTACGCATTTCTGTTTATTATCACTTTATTTGGGTTAACTGTATGAACATTGTGTGTAGGTTCCACTCTTTGGTTTTATCATTTTGATACTATAGAGTATAGCCCATTGACTGGAATCCTGGGGATTGGGTTTTCATTGGTAAATTTGGTTCTTGGTTCTAATCTAAGATTTTGGAATCAAACCATATGTATGTAGGGTGTTCATTAGTAAAAAATCGTACAAATCGGTTTTAATTGTACTGAATAGGTTATCGAATGTTTGAAAAAATAGATACCGATACCAGTACTGAAATATCGGTATCTCGAACCAGTATGTGCCAGTCCAGTATATAGTGATGGTACCGGTAATACTGGTTATGTACCGGTTTTATTTTTAATTGTTTTATAAAAATTATTATTATAATTATGTGGCCATAATTATGAGATAAAGAGTAATAAAAGTAAACAATGACATACCTTACATAGAGAAAAAAGAACCGGAACTAGTAAGCTTATTTATTATTTTTATTTATTAACTTTTTTTTGACTAAGCTATAAGCACTGATAAGCTCATGGTGCCATGCCATTGTATGATTTTTTTATTTTTATTTTTTACTTTTTGCTTTTTATGTTAATGGTATTGGTATTGGAGTTTTTCTAGACACTTTTTCAATTTATTCACCAATTATCTTGTTTCTTAATTCCTATAATACTTCCAGATGAATAAACATAAAAAATATGGTTCATGGATTGCACTAGGGTGTTTAGTAGTAAATTTCATGAATTACTCACAGGGTGGAATGCACTAAGTGCATTGAAGCTGTAATATCATCATTTTCAAATGAACACTCACTTCTCTATCTACTTTTCTATATGAGATTATTTGCTATTGCGTTATGTTAAGAAATATAATGAATACAGAAAATTAGGACATAGGATTGACACGGGTAATCACCGTCTTTAAGGTGTTTATTGCCTCTTACCACTAAGATTTGTTAAAGGTTACTAGCAATATACCTTCAAGATTTATGTCAAAGCCTATATATGTTCTAAGTAATAGCAACTCACTTTGAATCTCAATATATACTGCTCTGTAAAGATGATAGAAGGAAGAAGATGAAGACTATTCAGTTTCGTAACTGAATTGTGAGTTATGAATCATTTGCAACATAAATGATATAATAATCACATCAGTTTTGCATCCCATAATGATTAAACAAAAAATCATTAATGAAGTTAATTAATCTGGTTCAATGCAAAAAAGAGGCTCTTGGCTCCTAGCGACGATGCGTAAGTGCGCCAATGCGATTTTGCGACTCGAACCTGCACCTCGGCCCCCGGGTTGCGAGACGCGGGCGGGTGGTGCTTTGCACCACATCATTGTGACTAATTCCAAGCCTTTCCTTTAGTACCACTAGTGAATTAAACTATTCCATATATACTTATAAAGTATGAAATAGTTTTATTCCTACTCAATGTGGGACTTAAAGAAAATAGTTTTATTAAACAATAATGAACCTTTTCATGTACTCCACTTTGGATAAAATTAAAACATAATATATAATTCCTACTTGAATCATATATTACTCTCTATTAATCTCCTTGTGATAGACTATCAAATGTACTTTTAATTTTATATAAATTCAATCAATTAATGTGTTTAAATTAATCCCCAAATTGATCAAAGCCCCATATAAGAAAAGGTGCAATTAACAATCCTCCACTTGTTTGAAAAATTACTTTTCTTCAAACAATTCTTTATCTATCAACTCTAAGGTTTGTATGCATAATAGAAGGTTCAATCTAAGGTTTGTATGCATAATAGATGGTGTCCGTAGATTGAACCTCTATTTCAAATGATATGACCGGAGCCATCATACACACATACACCTCCCTTTACGGCGAGCATAATAATCACTTTGCGCTATTAAAGCCATGCGCAATATCCTGTTTCTTGAACCTCTAAGAGAGTAAATCATAACTCTCTATAAGAAGCGACTTCACTTCTAGTTCATATAGGCAAAATGTTTCTCTAGCACTCCTGTTGCTATAAGTGTAACACTTTGTTAAGAGCATATCTCATCCTCGGTCATGCAACAAACGTTATTATCATATACTACATATAAGATCAAATTGATAGTAACACAGCCAACAATTGTGACTTGTTTTTCCCATTGAACCTATAAACTAGGGGTAACCTAGTAATAGGTTGGGTTCCCATCACCCTTGGCTAAGAATGGTTCAAGTCCCATATCTCGTGTAGTCAAACTTATTAAATCTTTCGTCAGAGGCTTAGTAAGTGGATCAACCAAGTTTTTACTTGACTTCACATAGACAATAGTTATGATACCATCATGTATCAATTGTATCACAAATTCATGTCTTAGACCAATATGTCTATATTTACCATTATAGGTACCACTATACACTCTTGTTAGCGTAACTTCACTATCACAATATAGTGAAATTGGAGGCATTGGATTTGGCCATAGATCTATGTCTAACAACATATTTCTAATCCAATAAGCCTCTTTTCCTGCTTGAGCCAAAGCTATAAACTCTGACTCCATAGTAGAGTGAGAAATTCAAGTTTGTTTCTTGCTTACCCAAGAAACAACACCACTGACAAGAGTGCAAATTCACCCACTTGTAGATTTATTATCTCCCACACTATTAATCCAGCTTGCATCAGAATATCCCTCCAAAACACTAGGGAATTTATAGTAGAACAATCCTATGCCACTGGTTCTTTTTAGATATCCAAGTACCCTTCCAATAGTTTTCCAATGATCAATATTAGGACTGCTCGTATAGCTACTAAGTTTAGAAACTGCAAAAGAAATATCTGGCCGAGTACAATGCATAGCATACATAAGGCTACCAATAGCACTTGCGTATTCTAGCTGTGCAATAGCTCTACCCTCATTTCCTTTGAGTTTAACTCCATTCTCAAAAGGAGTATTCACCTCATTGAACTCGAGATGACTAAACTTAGTTAATATTTTTTCAATATAGTGAGATTGATTCAATACATAACCGCCACTATGTTTTTTAACTTTGATGCCTAAAATAGTATCTACTTCACCTAAGTCTTTCATCTTAAAGACAGATGATAAATACTTTTTAGTCTCATTTACTCCAACCATATTCGTACTGATAATCAACATATCATCTACGTACAAACAGACTATCACCATATAATCAGAAGTAGTTTTGGAGTATAGGCACCTATCTGCACTATTATATTTAAACCCAAAGTTTAAAATAGCAGTATCAAATCTCTCGTGCCACTGTTTTGGTGCCTGTTTTAGACCATAAAGAGACTTAACTAATTTACATACTTTAGCCTCATTTTTGGGAGCAACAAACCCTTCGGGTTGTTCCATATATACTTCCTCATTCAAACTGCCATTCAAAAATGCAGTCTTTACATCCATTTGATGAACGTAAAGATCTAACAATGAAGCTAAGGCAAAAAGAATTCGAATGGAAGTTACTCGTGCTACCGGTGCATAAGTATCAAAATAGTCAATACCCTCTACTTGTCTAAAACCTTTTGCTACTAATCTTGCTTTAAAAGCAGAAATAGTACCATTAGTGTTATACTTTGTTCCAAAAACCCACTTACAACCTATAGGTTTAGAACCTCTAGGTAAATCTGTCAATACCCAAGTATTATTTCCCAAGAATTTACAGCTTCCTTCCAAAAGGCAGCATCCCTAGAAGCCATAGCTTCTTTAAATGATTTAGGATCAGTCTCAAGACTAAATACATAAGGTATTTCATTTACCACCTCATTATTTTGGTCCCCTTCCACCAAAAATAATAGAGATTGTGATGAAATGATATCATCATCTAAATCTTTATATTTTCTAGCTCTAGTACTCCTTCTAGGTCCACTTGGTTGAATTGGAACACTAGGTTCTTCAACCTCAACATTAGACCTTATAGGACCTCTAGGCTCATCAAATTTAGGCATTTCCACATTCTCAACATCTTTTGAGAATTTATTTTCGAAAAATTCTACATCCCTGGACTCAGTTATAACATTAGACTCTAAATCAAGAAGTCTGTATGCTTTACTATTCTCAGCATATCCAACAAATATACTTCTAATAGCTCTAGCTCCTAACTTAGTCCTTTTAGGACCAGGAACTCGAAAATAAGCTATACACCCCCACACTTTAAAATAATTTATGTTAGGTTTTCTGCCTTTCCATATTTCATAAGGACTAGTTTTAATTACAGTACTAGGAATCCTATTTAAAATATGACAAGCAGTAAGAAATGCTTCACCCCATAAATTATTTGGCAAACAAGCATGATTTAACATACAATTAATCATATCATGAAACACACGATTTTTTCTTTCTGCTAAACCATTTTGTTAAGGTGTATATGCTGCACTTGTTTTATGTATAATGTCATTTTCTTCACAAAATGCATCAAAAGCATTCAAACAATATTCCATGCCTCTATCAGAACGTAAAATTTTAATCTTCTTTTCAAGTTGATTTTCTACTTCTAATTTGTATTTTTTGAATGAGTTAAATGCCTCATCTTTTGTTCTCAACAGATAAACAAAACAATATCTGCTAGCATCATCTATAAAAGTAATGAAATATCGTTTTCCACCCCTTGTCAATATTCCATTTAACTCACAGATATCAGTATGTATTAAATCTAATAATTGTGATTCTCTATGTACACTTGGAAATGGTTTCCTCACAATTTTTGATTTAACACAAATTTCACATTTCTTTAGTTCAGTATTGCCAATATCAATCAATTTCATTGCATGCATATTTTTCAAATTATTTGAATTTATATGTCCTAAACGACTATGCCACAAAGAAATTGTACAAGTGATATAAGCAAAAACTGAACTGTTCTTATTAATAGATAATTTGTACATTCCATTACAAGCATAACCCTTTCCAACAAAAACACTATTCTTTGAAAGAATGACTTTGCCAGACTCAACAGAAATTTTAAAACCTTTCCTATCTAAAAGATCAACAGAAATTAAATTCTTTCTAATTTCTGACACAAACAACACATTCAGCAAGGTTAGCTTCTTCCCAGAGGTGAAATTCACTTCCACAGTTCCTTTTCCATGAACTTTAGCCATTGAACTGTTTCCCATCTGAACTTCCTGTCCAATAATTTCTACAAATATTTTAAACATTTCTCGATTATTGCAAATATGGACAGTAGCTCCAGAGTTCAACCACCAACCATTTGGCTCATTTACCATGTTAACTTCAGAAATCATAGTCACATCTAGACTAAGATCAGATACCATGGCAACAAGGTTCTCCTCAACCATGTTAGCAGAACCGCTTTTGCGTTGTTTACATTCTCTGGCATAGTGTCCAGTTTCTCCACAAACATGACACTTACCTTTTCTTTTATTAGAATCAGAATTTTTATTTTTCTGTCCAGGATGCTTGAACTTATTATTATCTTTTTTAACTCCAGGTCCTTTCCCTTTAAAAGATTTTGCCTCCAAATAGTTTACATTAGACTGTCCTTGAATCAAATTCTTAGTATCGCGTTTTCGGGCTTCCTCCTCAATACGAAGATGCTTCTGAATTTGATCCAAGGGAAAATTCTCAGATTTATGCATCAACTTTTTGGCAAAATCTTTCCAAGATGGAGGTAATTTTGCAATTATTGCTCCAACTTGAAAAGTTTTAGGCAAGACAATTTTGAGAACCCTCAACTTGTTTACAATAACTTGGAGCTCATGCACTTGCTCCAAAATAGGTTTCTTATCAACCATCTTAAAATCAAAATATTTAGATACAAAATATTTATTTGTACCTTCTTCCTCAGCCTTGTATTTGAATTCCAAAGCCTCCCATAACTCCCTTGGTGACTGAATATT
This sequence comes from Panax notoginseng, assembly GCA_016801055.1. Classification (NCBI taxonomy): domain Eukaryota; kingdom Viridiplantae; phylum Streptophyta; class Magnoliopsida; order Apiales; family Araliaceae; genus Panax; species Panax notoginseng. The sequence goes on along the minus strand of CM029023.1, from coordinate 28,999,882 downwards.
GCTGTAGAAATCGTAGAGACGATCCGACAGCGTGTTGAGGATATGTCCACGAGCAAGTTCCTCATCTTCAGTCCTTTTCCTTCTTTGCTCTTTCAGTGCTTCGATGGCATCATTATCTGGCTGCTGACCTTCTACTGGTTTGGGATCTTCTGGAATAGGCTGAAGGTTAGGGTCCAAAACATAAGCAATCTTCAAATCAGTGAGTAAAAATTTCAGTTTATCTTGCCAACGACTGAAATTATTTCCATCAAAACGATCGAGCTTGACAAAATCCTGGTTCATGATTTTGAACGACTCTGTATCCATTTCGAATAAACACCTTAAGATTGTTAAGAAATGTAATGAATACAGAAAATTAGGACCTAGGATTGACACGGGTAGTCCCTGTCCTTAATGTGTTTATTGCCCCTTACCACTAAGGTTTGCTAAAGGCTACTAGCAATATACCTCCAGGATTTATGTCAAAGCCTATATGTGTTCGAAGTAATAGCAACTCACTTTGAACCTCAATATATGCTGCTGTGTAAAGATAATAGAAGGAAGAAGATGAAGACTATTCAGTTTCGTAACTGAATTGTGAGTTATGAATCATTTGCAACATAAATGATATAATAATCACATATCAGTTTTGCATCCTATAATGATTAAACAAAAAACTGTTTAAACATTAATGAAGTTAATTAATATGGTTCAATGCGAAAAAGAGGCTCTTGGCTCTTAGCGACGATGCGTAAGTGCAAAGTGCGCCTAAAACGCCAATGCGACTTTGCGACCCGAACTTGCACCACGTCCCCCAGGTCGCGGGACGCGGGCGGGTGGTGTTTTGCACCACGTCATTGTGACCAACTCCAAGCTTTTCCTTTAGTACCACTAGTGAATTAAACTATTCCACATATACTTAAAAAGTATTAAATAGTTTTACTCAATGTGGGACTTAAAGAAAATAGTTTTATTAAACAACAATGAATCTTTTCATGTACTCCACTTTGGATACAATTAAAATATAATATATAATTCCTACTTGAATCATATATTAATCTCCTTGTGATAGACTATCAAATCCACTTTTAATTTTATATAAATTCAATCAATTAATGGGTCTAAATTAATTCCCAAATTGATCAAAACCCCATGTAAGAAAAGGTGCAATTAACACGTTATGCTACATTGAGCTTGAGATGCTGCTTAATCTTGGTCTTCATGTGGTGTTGCGTGGTATATGCTGTTTGCGAAAAATAGATTCATGGTATATAGTATATATTGATTTTTTTTGTATTGTTACCGGACAAATTATTAATTTTGCCAAATTATTTATATTGAATCGGTAGGTACTAGTAAAAAAATAGTTGTACTGAATTTTTTGAATACCCCTACATGTAGGAACTTAGAACATGATAGAAACAATAGACAAAGTGTTACAACCCGAGAATTTGAATATTTTTAAAATTTTTATTAGTTGATTTAAGGTTCAATATTAGAACCTAGACAAAAAATAAGTGTATGCGTTTGATATTTTTGAGAAGGAATTTTGAGAATTTCAAAATTCTGTGAAGGATTTTGGTGAATTATTCAGGATTAAGGGTATAAGAGAATATGTTCTGTGTATATAGTTATATATGTGTACAGTATGTGGTTAAGGGTCAATGGTTGACCAGATAAACGATATCTGTAACAAATTTTAGGTATATCTTAAGAACATCAACGTTCAGTTAGAAAACTCTAGCGAATTATAAGAAACCCTAAAATCGGTTCTGAAAACCCTAATTTCAGTTCTGGGAATCCGAAACCCTGATTCGGATGTTGAAACCCTAATTTGGGAATGCGGATGTTAGTATAAAGTTTAACGTTATTAAATATAACCTAATTAGGGGAAATCCTAAAGATTTACTGGAAACCCTAATTGATTTAGAAAACTCTAATTTCTGGATTAGAAACCTTAATTTATAATTAGGAAAAAATCTAAGTGTTAATTTAATACTTTTAATGTTAATTAGGAAATATTAATCATAATTTTCAAGTTATAAGTAAATAGAAAACCCTAATCTAATTAGGAAATCTAATTTATAAATTATAAATTTATTTTTCTATTAGAAACCCTAATTTTTGGGTTGTAAACCCTAATGCATGATTTTGATCCTAATTGCTAAATTAGAAATTTTAATTAGGAAATACTAATCCTAATTAGCAAGATTTCAATTATGATTAATTTTTTTAATATAATTAGAAAATTCTAATTATAATTTAGAAATATTAATTTTTGATTTTGAAAACCTAATTTGAAAATTCTAGAAATTTTTTTTAAACCCTAAGGGTTCAAATCCTAAACCCTAAGGGTTGGGACAAAAGACTATGTTGCCATTAAATTAAAAATTAAAATGACTATTTTACCCTTTAGTGCATTATTGGATTTTTGCCAAATGTGGGAGTTGGTGAACCACCCTTGACTTGCTTATGGACTGAAATCTACATACATATTAGCCACAACATCTCAGCCAACTCATTAACAAATATATAGATTAAAGACAAAGAAATGGCTACTTTACTTCTCATTTTTCTCACAAGACCTTCTCTCTCTAAATCTGAAATCTAGAGTGAGAGAGAGTGAAATATTGAGCCATGGTCAGTGAATAGCTTTCCATAATTAGATTCAATGATCAGAAATCAAAGATCAAAGTTTTAAAGGTATAAAACCCTAATATTAGAAATCTGATTATTTATTGATGTTAAATGTTGTTGTTGTTTGGTTAAAGTTATGTATTAAGATGTCATTTAGTGATCTGAGTTGTTAAATCCCAAATTCATAATATCAAAGTGCTCGAAATAACATTTTCTGAAAATCTAGAAAAATAGTGGAAAGTGGCCTGACAGTCGAATGTCAGAGGCCTTAAATATTTATGTGTTAGATGTTTTGTGTATTTTATGTTTTGGATCGGTTCTATGCCATGAAAGCTTTAATCTAGAACTGGAATCATGGACATACCATGTCTAGATCTTCGAAAATAACACTACTAGAAAATCGACCTATAGCTACGGTCGGCAACCGTCGCTAAAGGTTTTAGCGACGGTCGCTGACCGTCGCTATAGAAATCATCGCTAAAAGTTATAGCGACGGTCTTTTGGCCTATATCGACGGTTGGAGACCGTTGCTATAGGTCATGACAAAATCATGTATTTTCTCTTTTACCAACGGTCGCTGAAAGTTATTACTACGGTCGACAACCGTCGCTATGGGCCTGTGTTTTATAGAACACTATAGCCACGGTCGATGACCGTCGCTATAGCCTTTTTATATTTAAAAAAAAATTAATTGTGTACATTTATCCAACAAACACAAATACAATATAAAATAAAACATAAAAAAAATTATTGTATACATAATTTAAAATCATTCACATTACAATTACAATAATTACAATCTTCTTCAGAGAAGGCTAACTATTGTATCAAACATTAATTAAGTTACAATAATTTAATTCCAACAATGTTTCTAAATTAAGACAAATCAAAAACAAACAATAATTATTGCAGATGTATTTGTAGACTAATCCAGAACCTGCCAAGCAATACAATCACGAAGGCAGTACAAATCAAAAACATGACATGATCAGTAATGAATGCAGAACCTGCCAAGCAATACAATACGTTTTTGTATCAGTAATGAATGCACATAAAAAGAAGAGCATAAATTTTTTTACATAGCAAGATTAGTTTGAAAAGGTCATTCATGCAGCCAAAGAGAATCATTAACTAAGAGTCATTTTTATCTTTAATTAGAATCACAGGTAAAGTGAAACCTCAGGACAACCCACTAAGGAAACCACATAAACATGTTATCACTAAGCCATAACCAATCTACATCAGTTATATGAAAAGAAAAGGGCTAAAGAGAAGGCAAATTAAAGGGAACAAAATGAGAGCCACCAAAAACCTGCACTATAGAAATGTTTATCAAATGTTTATCAATCCATTAAAAAGTGTCAGAATCCAATACAGTATATATGCATAATTAAAACAACAGGATGGTACTTGGTAGTCATCAATTATTTAGACTGACAGACATCTACAAGATTTAAAACAAACTTCATTAAATTAACAAATATGACATCCGAATCTTTTGTATTCACCATGGGTCACTTGTATGACATCAGTAAATATAAGCTTTAAATCATAAGTTAAAAGTATCATGTGGGCAATTGTATCTCTTTTCACCCAACTAGCACAAGTAATTGATTATTTCCTTTATTTTGGAAACCGAAAGGTGACATGTCATCATCATAATTTATTACTGAAATAGCCTATTGTCACTTCATCCATCTAACTCTAGTCATACTGTGATTATTTCAATGTTCTCTACCGATATTTTCAACATATTAATATGATTATCGATAACAAAATCTTCAAACTTTCAGCTGTTCTCGACATGTAACTTTATAGCTTTCTTATATATGCACAACTAATTTTATAGTTTCATTGTTACATAACACTTCAACAAACATTTTATTCTTTGTATCATGGATAAGTAGATTTTTTGTAAGTTGTGACACGGATTACTATTACAGGTTCCAAAGTGTCTTTACTATTGGGAAAACACACAACCAATTATTAAAGATGCCAAAGAATTGATAACCGGTGCATATCAAGTGCAGATCAGTGGTAGCTATAGGATTTAAGTCCATGGCAAGGCCAATAGCTCTCTGATCTATTTCTCAGTCTAGTTTCCTCTCTGTCAGACTGTTACTAATATACCACAAGTGTAAAAACAACAAATGAAGAGAAAAAAATCAACTCACCTCACAATCCAAACATGCGGGTGGATCATGGTTGAAAATCATCACATCACATAGCTGCTCCACACAAATGAAGAGAATAAAAATCAACTTGCAGTAACATGATATCAAACCAATAACTGAAATGAAAATTTCATAAAAAACTGATTGGAAATTATAATTATCAGTTTTTTTTCTAAAAGAAAATTTAGCAAGATCTATCTCGCCATAATCTATAAACTGCACTATAGCTTCTTGACTATATATCAATATAGTTTACTGCAATATTTATTTATCTAAACCTAGGAATCATATGCTTTACTGCTTGCAGCTGCGACATCATCATTGTGTACATACCAAAAAAAAATTGGTGTGCAGCATGTTCAAGTATATTCTAGAAAAGTGAAACTTTAGAACCCTATAACTTAGCAGATTTTACAAGGATCTTAGAAAGGAAATTTCATCAAAAATTAGGCAAGAAAAAAAATCAAACAAAGAATATATAGTAACCTGATAGAGCCAACATGAAACCAAAGCACTGTCTCATTTACTGCCACCTTGTAAAACCTGAATCAATTCAGTAAGGTATAAACACTACATTAATTACAAAATTTACCCATTTCACATATTGGCCTATGCAACCAAACTTACAGTTCAAAACAATCATGACAAATTAAATAATCATGACAAAACTACAATTGTGACATAACAGACAAATCCTGTTGACCAAATCCAATAATTCCATCAATTGCTCGATCTGTTTTGGTCAAGTCCGGGACTGGTAAGTGCTACACCTGTTTCCAAGACCAACCAAAGACGATATTCCACCAACAATACCAATGTCAACACCTTAATTTGACTTAAGCCATAAAAGAACAAAGATATTAGAAAGATTAACCCTTGAAGGGACATTATTACTGATATGTTCCGACATCAAAAACCCCACATCAAAAACACTTAAACAATGTCTTAATTCTCAATATTCAATAGAACTATGCATTTTTTTTTGTCCAAAGAGGGGGTGCGACCAAATAACCTAAATACACTAATAAAAAATTCCTTGAAAGAATGTAAATTTACTCAACAACACAATATGAATTTATATTTCATAAATCAATCACTAACCTTCCTTAATCTTTTCAGGATCATAACCACTGAAACAACAACCAATAAAAACAAGACAACCCCAATAATCAAAAATAAAGTTAAACAAAACAAACGCCCAATTGATTAGAATCATAACTCAAAAAAAAGTTAAACAAATTAAACACCCAATTCATAATTCGCAAACACAAAAAAACTCGGCGACCTTCCCAAATCTGTAATGGAAACTTAATACTCTGTAAATACCTAGATAAAAAAATGACATCCTTCGGCAAGGTTGGGTTAGTCGAACAAGAATTTGCTTCACCAAATTGGCTGGTCTCCATCCCTAGACCTAATGAGAACAATTGCAGAATAAATTATTCCACACTATAACCATTTTTCGAACCCCAGAAAGTGATTTAGGTCGTTTAGAAAAGGACGATGTAGTTCAATAATTTTTTTACGATAAGAGAGGGACATTTAAAGTTTACCTACATAACACACGCGTGACAATGGCTGGAGCAACAACTGCGGCAGGCAGAGGAGGCAGCGCCGTCGAGGAATGAGAGAAATCCGGTGTTGACCGTCTCTTGATAGTCCAAAAATAGATCCTTCGGAACCATAAATGCGTCGTGTGCGCACATGATGGCCAATCTGATGAGTGAACTATCAAAGGGCAAAGATGAGAAGCGATCAAGTGAGAAGGCAACGAGGACTAGGAGAGAGAGGGCAACGAGGACCAGGAGATCATAGAGGGCAACGAGCGACTAAGAGGGCAACGAGGACCAGGAGAGAAAGGGCAGATCCAGTGAGTGAGAAGATATTAATTAATGAGTAAATCTATACATACATCCAATTTACACATTCCTTACCGAAACGCATGTGTTTGGGTTCTTTGCCCCTTCTCCTACCTCCTCACCCTCCCACCCCTCTTCACCAACCGCAAATTTTTCAACGCCAAATCCCTCCTTCATCACATCTCCGCTTCTCCACTGACCACAACACCACCTCCACCATCCTTCGCGCTCCGTTCCTCCGCCCACCAAAGCCCTCCTCAACACCACTGTTGGCGCCTAAGTCCAATCTAGCTGCCCCGAATCATTTATGTCATCATCGATGTCGACCAAGATAGCAAGAAACACGAAAGAGAAAAAAAAAAGTAGAAGATGAAGGCCCTAAGATTCAAGCAAATCCATAAATAATTCTTCTTCCATTTTTGCCCACTGCTACTCCATTGTTAAAGAGATACGAATTAGGTGAAATGGAGCAGAGAGCTTTGGATAATGGCAAGGAATTGATGATGAAGAAATTGTTAATGATGTAATTAGGCTCGGTATAGCATTAATGATGCAAAACGACCCAAGGACCCGTGTGTGATCAACGGAGATGTGATGGAGGAGGAGGGATTTGGCGTCTGAGAATTTGGGGTAGGTGAAGAAGATTGGGAGGTAGGCAAAGAATAAAAAAAAATCCCGCTCAAAACGATCCAAACACCCACGTTTCGGTAAGAAGGATGTAAATTGGATGTATCTATAGATTTACTCTTAATTAATTCGGGAAAAAGGAGGAATTTGTGAAAAAGAGCTTTATCCCGATGGTCAGCCTCTGACCGTCGCTATTGATAGCCTATTGCGACGGTTCCGTCCCAACCGTCGTTATAGCTCGTCGCTATATGTTAAGTTTCTAGTAGTGTAAACAGTCAAACTTCGTTGACCGGCTACGAAATCTGGTTTATGGGTAACCCAGAAACCCAGAAATCACTGACATCCATTTTTGAAGGCTTTAATCTTACTTCTGTTAAATGTTTTAGTCATGTTGTTGGTTGAAGATTGTAGTCTGACCTGTAAGCTACATACTCAAACATTTAGATCACCCAGATCTTGCTCAGACTCAAAATTATTTGCGGTCAAACCCGCGTTGACCACCAGATTTTGACGAAATCTGGAAAACCCAGATTTCTCAAGAACAACCCCTGACCCCTACTTTGACCATGCCAGATCGTGATCATGTGATGTTGTTAGGTTGAGTTAGTGATATGGTAGTATACCCTGACATGATAACTACAATATTGAACCTTAAGATCACATAAACATGTCATGGAAATCAAAGATTCAAGGCTGCATAGAAGGACCCTTAACACTGCTTGAGTTTCTGGGCAACCCAGAAACTCAAGAACATGTCTGATAAGGTTTTTTGTGGATTGGATCTTGATGTTGTATTATGATTTGGCTACGGAACTTGATCAGGGTTGTAGTACTACATCAATACTGCAACATTAACATAATAGACCACCCTACTAACATCAAAATCATAAATTGGAAACGGTCAAAGGTAGCACCCTGCAAACAGACTTTGAAGTCTCAAGAACACCTATAGCGACGGTTCTGTCGATATAGGGCCCATTATTAATAATTAAATTCTGAAAATAATTATTTTAATTAAATAAATCGAATTAAATGGTTTTTAATTATTAAAAATACAAAATAAATTCCTAAAAATTATTTTAAAGTCTAAAAATTAGTTTTTAACTATTTTGAGTATATTTCATAAATATTTAATATTTTTGAAATATAAATGGTATTTAATTTATTTAATTATAATATTAAATAAATTATTTAAAAATAATTTTAATACATGAAAAATCATGAAAAATTATATTATGGTATAAGAAAATATTTTAAGTTATTTTTAATGAATTTTAATATTTTGTGATGAATTTCATTAATTAATCAATATTAATGATAATTAGTTTATTTAATAAATATATTAAATAAATTATAGAAAGATGGAATTATTGATTTAAAAATCATATAAAAATGATTTAACTGTTATAAAAATATTTTAAGTTATAAAATATAACTTTTGATATTTTGTCATGAAAATATTAATATTTTAATATTAATAGCAATTATCGGATAATGAATTTAATTGTTTAAAAATCATATAAAGGTGATTTTAAAGTATTAAAAATACTTTATGATATTATAAATATAGACTAAAAAACATATTGCACCCTAAACTTTACTCCGGTGTTGACATTTGCACCCCAAAGTGAAAAAGGTATCTAAGTACACCCCATACTTTACTTATTAGAAACAGATTGCACACTTTGCACACTTAACCGGTAAAAAGTGACCGGCTAAGGCACAGATCCACACAAGAAGGGGTATTTCAGACTTTTGATATTCTTTATCTTCTCCAACGCTATTACACAGTCATTCAGTAGCGATTCGCGATTTGAAGGAGGCTAGGGTTCGCGATTTGAAGGAGAACAATGAGTAATGATTCGCGATTCTTGAGGGATTCATCAGACAACAACATTTATGGAGTTAAAGGTGTCCCAGAATACATTAAGTACTTCTGTGATTATCTTCCACGAGCATCTATTCTGAATAATCCGCTTTAGGAATTAGTGCATGTTCTTTTTGTAGTATATTGTTTTGTTTTGTAGTTTATTGACTTCTTTTTGTTATAAAGTGGAATGGTGGACCCTTTTTGAAGATCAAATTCAAAATTCTCTGTCTCTTTCCAACATTTTTTTGGATTTTAGTCAATTAAATATGATGTGGTCCACACATTTAACCGACATGGAATTCTTTGTGTTTGTGTCTATGCAGGCAACCCAGAGTATTTTACAGTAAAATTTTTTCATGGGGGACATTTTGAGGAGAGCCCACATAAACAATATGTGGGAGGTACATTTAATTTCTTTGATTTCTGTCATCCTGATTTCATATCTTTACTTGACATATGTAACATGGGGAAGGTCTTGGGATATAAAGTTGGACACCTCAAGTTCCATTATAAGTCACCTATAACTGATATGGAGAGGGGATTATTTGGGTTAGAAAATGATGATGATGTGTTGACAATGTGTATACTAATCCATTCTAGGAGACTAGTTGAAATATATATGGAGGTTGTTAAACCTGTGGGAGTAGAAGCTGACTTTGAAATTGATGAAGTAGAGTCAACTGATGAAAGTTATGTGGATAGTTTTGTGGAAGAATCAACGGAGGATGAAGAGGATGATGAAATTGGGGAGGGGGATGAGGGAGATCAAACTGAGGCAGGGAGGGGGACTGAGGATGATGCAGTTGACAAAGGTAAGGGAAAACAAAGGGAAAGGAAGGGTGCAACTGGAACACAGAAAGACAAAGGCAAAGAAACAAGATTTGCACATAACAAAGGTAAGGGAAAACAAACTGCAGAGCCCCAAATTGAAGTTGAACAACCACAAGAACCTGGATTTTCATCCTCTGACTATGATGACAGTGATGTGGAAAGGATGCCTAGGGTTGATGAGTGGGACTCTGAACCACCTAAACAAGAACATAAAAGGTATCCAGAATTTAGGGAAGGTGACAGTGAGGATCTGCCTCAGTTTGAGTTGGGAATTGCATTTTCCAATGTCAATGAAGTGAGGGCAGCAATCAGAAATCATGGTATCAAACATGGAAGGAAGGTGTATTTCAAGAAAAACCTGTCCAATAAGATCCAAGCAAGGTGTGTGGAGCCATGTACATGGTACTTCTATGCTGCAAAGGTGCAAAGAGAGCTCACATTTAAAATTACTAGGTTACAAAAAGTCCATACTTGTAGTAGAGAGTGGGATAATTATTGTATAAATGCAGAGTGGATTGCCAAAAAATATGAAGATGATCTTCGGATGAATCCAACATGGGGATTAGATCAGTTTCATACTAAAGTAGTTAAAGATTTGGATATTGGAGTATCAAGGAGCCTAGCATACAGAGCTAAGAAAAGAGCAATGAGAAGCATTGAAGGTAGTGCTGAAGAGGAGTATGGACTGGTTTTGGACTATGCTGCAGAGTTCAAAAGAGCAATGCCTGGGAGTACTTGTATTTTGAAGAGAGCAGAACCAGAACAAGGACAAGACTTAGGCAGATTCTTGAGGTTTTATGTCTGTCTCCAACCACTAAAAGAAGGATTCAAGGTGGGGTGTAGACCACTGGTGGGGCTAGATGGATGTTTTCTCAAAGGACCATATGGGGGTCAATTATTGACTGCAGTTGGTGTTGATCCAAACAATGGGATGTGGCCAGTTGCTTGGGCCATTGTTGAATCTGAAAACACTCAGTCTTGGACCTGTTTTATGAACTTGCTGGTGGAAGATCTTGGGATTTCAAATGATGGAGGCTGGACATTCATTTCAAATAAACAAAAGGTATAAACATCTCTACATTTCTATATACTTTTCATTTAGTAGATGTTTGTGATTAATACATTAGAAGATGTGATTTATGATTATATCTGATTATTTCATTGGTGTTGATCCAGGGTTTGATTAATGCTTTAGAAGATGTGGTCCCAAGTGCTGAACACAGACATTGTATTATGCATTTGTATAGGAACTTTTGGCAAAAGCATAAAGGCTCTGGATTAAGGAAATTGGTGTGGAATGCTGCCAAAGCTACAAATCAATATGTCTTTCAAAAGGCAATAGATGTGTTACATAAAGAGGATAAACGTGCATTTGAATGGTTAGCTCCTAAGCCACCTGCTCAGTGGAGTAGGTCTCATTTTAACACCATATGCAAAAGTGACATGTATGTCAATAATCATTGTGAGGTATTTAATAGCAAAATTCTGAAAGCTAGAGTGAAACCAGTAATAGGGTGTCTAGAAGGATTGAGATTATATTGCATGAATAGGATTGTTAACAGGAGAGATATGATGATGAAACATAATGGTGTAGTGTGCCCTAGAATAGCTAAGAAGATAGAAAAATGGAAAGGGCAGGCAAGGGGTGGATTGCCATTGTGGTTAGGTGGTGGTGGGAGGTTTACAGTGACAATGACTTCTGGGGGTCATTCATTTGCTGTGGATTTGGGAAAAAATACATGTACTTGTAGGAGGTGGGAAATATCTGGAATACCATGTGCTCATGCAATATCATGCATTTACAAAATAGGACATGATCCATACACATATGTACATGAGTGTTTAACAAAGGACATGTATCTAAAGGTTTACAGTCATAACATTGAGCCTATAAAACACAAAGATGAGTGGGATCATACTGGGCTTTCCCCACCTTTGCCACCAGTCAAACATATTCTTGTGGGTAGGCCTAAACTTGTTAGGAGGAAATGTAATGATATTCCTGAATCAAATCCAGAATGTACAAGGTTGAAGAGGAAAGGAACATCACTGAAATGTGGATTTTGCAAGGAATGAGGTCACAATGCAAGAAGGCGTCCTCAAGTAAGTTAAGTGTGTTTCTGTGATTATTTTATCAAGATCATATATTGGGTTTAATATATTTTTGTGTCTTGGTTTTCAGAAACTCAATAGGCAATCATCTCAACCCCCTCTAGAAAGTCAACCAGATGTGATATCACAGGCTCCAGAAAGTCAATCATCTCAACCTTTTCCAAAGGCTAAGAGGGAAAAAAGGGTTCACAATACTAGACAAACTCATACTCAAGCTTCTCAACCAATGACATCAACACATGAGCCAGGTGGCATGAATGTGGATCAAGCTGGTGGTTCTACAAAGTGGCAAGGTGGAATCCATTACGAGAGTAGCACCAGAAATGTCTCAGCTGATATATTACAACCCAAGGAATTCACATAGAAGGGAAAACAATGTACAACACTTAGAGACCTTGAAGCTGCAGCCAGATCCAAAAGAGAGAAGCTCCAGTTTAGGAAACCAACCAGTGGAGGGCCTAATGCAGATTAATAGCAAACATATTGTGTTTTTGGGGTTTTTTGTGGTACTAAGCTTATATGGATGTATATATCCAGTTTAGGGGATTTTTGGGAATCAACTTAAGGCTGTTTTATGTATGTTTTTGTGGATATGATACATTTTTTGGGGCCTAAACTTATGAAGGTGTGGCTGGGATTCTTAATAGGATTAAGCCATTGTTGTTAGGCCAATGACAACAACTGTTATTGATTGCCTCTGATTTATGGATTGTACTGGGGATTAATTTGGTAATTGGATGACAATACCAGTTCCTTTATGATGCAGTGTGTGTATGATGCAGTGTGTGTTTGCAGTGTTTAAGTACATGTGTTTGTAGTGTATGTTTACAGAGTGTGTGTATGCAGTGTTATACAGGTGGCCAATTGTGATATAGACTCTGTTTTGGGCACTTGCAGTTTGTTGTTTGCATTTGTCTGTTTTGTGCATTAATACCCTGCAATGTGCATTTGTGAGACAGTCTACAAAGGTTAAAAGGTGCAGGTATCATAAATTGCACACCAACCATAAACAAGAAATTGCAGCAATTGATTACAACCACTATATTTGCCCATACATTACAACATGTTCATTCAAAGAAATTGCCCATACATTACAATCACTAAATTACCTACAAAAGATGCCCAACAATTACAATTAGAATTACATTTCATAAGTCAATTAATTTCTACCACTATATTGCTAGAACCCAAGTTGCTCAGTAGAACCCAAGTTGCTTGTTTTCAACTCTAGAGGGGTGGTTCATCCTTGGCCGAGATAAACCTAAAATAAAAAATTGCAATCCAAGTTGTAGTCAACAGACAAATTGCAAACCTTGCCCTAGTTTTGAACTGTTTGAGATCATCTTTCACAGCTTTGATTTCAGCATCGAAATTCTCTAATCTTCTTATTAATCCAGGTATTACTTCCCTTGAACGCTCACACATTGGAGGATTTGCCCAAGCGAAATAATTACAACCACCGTGCCCATCAACACACCAATCTGGGCAACCAAAGAATCTTCTACCGGCATTGTTTGAGCTTCTCCAAGCTGTCTTCATCACTGATTTCTTCATGCACTAGCAGTTTCGATCCATGAGCCCTAATTTTTCTTGATTTTCTTAATCGATTTTCTAAGATCGAGTTGTTGTTTGCTACTGAATGACTGTGTAATAGCGTTGGAGAAGATAAAGAATATCAAAAGTCTGAAATACCCCTTCTTGTGTGGATCTGTGCCTTAGCCGGTCACTTTTGACTGGTTAGATGTGCAAAGTGTGCAATCTGTTTCTAATAAGTAAAGTATGGGGTGTACTTAGACACCTTTTTCACTTTGGGGTGCAAATGTCAACACCGGAGTAAAGTTTAGGGTGTAATATGTCTTTTAGTCATAAATATTTTATAATATTATGATATGTATTTAATTAATATTTGATAATAAATAAATATTATTGATAATAGAATATTGTGGTATTTATATTATATAAATACGATTTTAATGATTGAAAAATAATGATAAATAGTAATAAATATTTAGAAATTATTACGAGCTTATGAAAAATGTTTTTGTCAGGAATAAGCATGTGAATGATATTCCTATTTACTATGATTTGATTATGATATATATATATATATATATATATATATATATATATATATATATATATATATATATATGAATGAATAATATGCAAGTATGCTTGCATTAAGAAAAGCTGTAAAGTCATTTGATAGATAATAGAAACATGTCTACAATGACTTATAATGAATTGATCAAGTATGTTAGGTTGATCCTACATAAGCAAAACAACTTTGTAAAGTCCTTAAAAAGAAATGATGTACAAGGACTATAAATATAGAAAGATCAAGCATGTTAGGTTGATCTTATGATGTAATAGATAGGCTTGTCTGATCGTCGAGCACTGCACCAGAAATTGTAGTCTGCCAGGAGAGTCAAGAAAAACTCGAGAGCTGTCGAGGCAGAATCGTAGTTTGCAAGATAGTAGATCTCGGGGTTCGTAGACTGCCAGGAGAGACGAGGAAGGATCGTAGTTTGTCGAGTTGAACTTCCTCAGGACCGAAGTCTGCTAAGGAAGTCATGTTCTGAATCGTAGAGACAACCTGCCTACGAGCCGACCGAATCTCTGCCGAAGCCAAGTCAGAAACATAGACTACACTCAGAGTCGTAGAGTCTACTGATGTCGAAGCCAAGTCAAGGATCTTAGATCACACTCTAAGTTCGTAGAGTCTATTGATTACATGCAGAGATCATAGTCGAGCAATATCAGATGAAGACATCGAGCACAAAGACAGAAATCGTAGAGTGTCAAGATCTGATCCCGAAGTCGTAGTGTCTGCACAGCCGAAGCTGAATCGTAGAGTGCAGAACTACGATCTCAACAGTTGTGCTCACAATGTCAAGGCAGAATCGTAGAGCAAATACGATTCTCAACAAATGAGCACTCCCAGAACATCCAAAGGAACAAAGCCTCTGGTTGGCACTGCAAAGATACATCCCACCTGAAGGGAACCAGAGAGCACTCAACGAATGACATACAAGCTAAACAGAAGATCTAAGCACCAACCCAATCAGCATCAAGATTGATGTGTGAAGCCATTCGAGATGAAGTCTTCCACAAGGAGATCAGAAGAAGACTTCAGTAACTGACTAAGGAAAGTCAGCAAGTGCAGTAGCTGTCAAGTGAACAGAAGACAACGATCTTGGAAGCAACCGAGATCGTAGTGTTTTGTGACAACCCCAAAATAGGTCCATTCCACCCAACCCATTCTGAGTCGTCAAATACATGGTACAGAAAATAACTACAACTTTATTACAACAATTGTCGTGCAAAATACAACAATACATATGCTGTAAGTTTGGATACAAATATATACCAAATGTGACTCATGTTCTAACCGTGGACATCACCTCACAATGACACCTTACATAAAGGTATAGTCAAAAACTGTTCTAGAAATTAGAATCTTTGGGAAGTGTTCAAGGAAACCTTCGTACATGGGAGGCCACGCGTCTAGGTTATGATAGATATCATATGGCCACAGAATTATCCTTGGTTGACCCAATAGACCCCAAAGAAAAACGAGAAGATTACTATCATATTCTTCCCAATGGTGAGTCTTCTCTTGACTTATCATTATCTCCACTGTCTCTAATTGAGAATTATACTTCAAACAAACACCAAGATTATATAGGTAGTGCCCATAGATATACTCAGCAAGTGGATGAGCACAACCCTGTCTTATGATGACACGAGGTTGTATGTCATTAGACATCTTGTATGATAGTGACAAAACACCCTTCCAATGTTGGGTTCGCCTCACCCTATTTTCTTCACCAAATATAACTACTAAATGATGACCACCATTCTATTCCCTTGTTATCCCCGCTCGACCCAGCTACACTCTTATTACCTGAAAGGAATTGTGAAGCAAAAGGGTGAGCACAACTAGCTCAGTAAAGAATATCATGACTAAAGATAATTAAATTATCAATAGCCTTCATCAATAATAAATCAGAGATTTAGAACATATGGTAAATGATAAAAATTTCAACCATAGTTGCAGCGGAACATGCAATCCATTAGAAGAGTCAAATAGACCATAAAGTCCATTATCTCTTCCATGTTAAAAATCCACCAACAATGTTTTATCCATGTAACATCACTCAATAGTTCCTTTCCACAATCATATGAATAACTCATAATCATAATTGTGACTCTAAATTTTTCTTCGTACCCAGGACGAAGAATATTTTCATCACCTGTCTTTACCTGAAACATCAAAGATCATGGTTATACCAAATCACAATTCCTGTTTATAATCATACTAACAAATCCATCTTTGCACTACGGGCCAAAGATATTCATCAACAAACCATCTTTGCACTACGGGCCAAAGATATTCAACAACAGTTCATCTTTGCACTACAGGCCAAAGATATTCAACAAAAGTTCATCTTTGCACTACAGGCCAAAGATATTCATCAACAATTCATATTTGCACTACAGGCCAAATATATTCATATCTCAAAGAAATATATAATCATTTCAGAATTTATATAAACAATAATTATAACCATGTTGATCAATTCACCTTTGCACTTAAGCTTAAGATATTCAATTATAAATTCAATGGTCATGATCATACCAGTCACAATTCAACTTTGCACTACAGGCCAAAGAGAACCCTAGTCATGATCATACCAATAATCTACCCATCTTTACACTCCAGTGAAAGAGAATTTCAACATCAGGGTTATAAAAATGTTATATATGATGATAAAAATAATATGATCAACATATAGTTTTAATCTCAAGAGTAATATTCATAAACCAACTATAATTTGGTCAGAAAAGGAGAATAGTAACTCGTGAATAGTAACTCATGAATAGTAACTCGTGAATAGTAACTCATGAATAGTAACTCATGAATAGTAAACTCAACACAAAAAGGTAGAAATTCCACAATAAAATACATACCAATATTTCGGTATAATGATATTGAAAGAATAATATTCTTAAGCTTATAAACAATTTATTTAAATTGTTTACACTTTACTAATTAATGCATTTAATCATCATAAAACGCCAACTCTTAAGATTTCATCATCAATAACCAAAACTCTCATCAAAAATCTGCATATACCTCATATATAGGATTCTCAAGCCATAAAATCCTATTTTTCAATTTTCTTACTTCACAAAACATATTTAATTCATTTACTCATAGCTAGACCATTTTCATGAAAAATACCAAATCAGTTCCAAAAATATTTCTTTTCTGGGATTTAACATAATATAGTCCCATAGTGAACATATATTTTTCTCAGAATTTTTAAAAGTCATTTACTATTTTTCATATGGCCAAAATAGCCGAATATTTAGACATTTATCAAAAATTGTACTTTTGTCTAAAAATTCTGAAATTTACAGAGTATACTTCTATCATATACATGTACTCCCAATAAAAATTTCATCAATTTTGGAGTTAACCACAAGGAATTATAAGCAGTTACTTTTAAAATAGTCTTTTCTCATAAAATTCATAACTCTCAATCTATACATCCAAAAATCACCATTTTTGGACACAATCAATAAAACTCATCAAAATATCATTTCAAATTTTTCCAGAATTTTTGACGTTCAGAAAAATTACGAAACTGAAAAACATAACAACTCTTAAAATCCCTTACTATCCCTTACTATCCCTTACCTCAAAAGAGCAGTACTTCTGGCTGGATATCAGATATGATGCTGAAGGAAACTTGCACTGAATAGCAACTCTCAAAGTATCTAAATACTCACAAAATATGCTTCATAATATAGAGAGAGAAAGAGAGGAAACTTATATTTCTGGTGTGTTTTTCAATTCTAACTTAGCCCTCTATTTATAGGAAAATTTTGGTAGGTTTGACCTGCAACCTGATGGCTTTACCTGCTACTATTCCCACCCACCACATTTGAAATATAATTCAGCACATTTCTTCACCAACCACAAGTGGGGCCCACCAATTCTAGAATTTTCCACCAAAAATGATTTATAACCTGATTTCCGAATCAGCCAGCTCTTAAAATTCATAACAAATCATACGTTCATTTTTAACGGTTCAAAATTTATGGACATATACTCAACTTATATATGTATAACATATCCAAAAATTACCACGATCCAACGGTCGGATTAAAAATTATAACCCCCGCAAAATATCTCAAAAACCCTGATTTTTAATACCTCCATTCCGACAAAAATACCGATAAAAACCTCAACATTAACTCCTTCATTTTTAACCACAAAAATATATCCCTCGTTTATATCCACATAAAATAAATATTTCCTTATCATATGAATCAATAATTAATTATTCACAAATAATATTACAGAATCACATTTATGACAACCAGGTCGTTCCCAGGAAAGAGGGGGCTTTCCAATAAGGATTTCTCCTTACTGGCGCGCAATTAGATGACCAAACCTCTCCTTAGACAGAACTTTCTAGACATTGTCAATAATGTTATCTAATAATATTATTCAAATAATATGAATTATTGATCTGATAATGGGAAATACTGTGCAGTGACAATTATTGAACAACAATAATATAAAATTTCAACGTAGCAATTATTGAATCAATAAAATAAAATATTGAACAATAATTACTGTAACAATTATTGAGTAGTGACTTCTTACGTAAGAATCAATAATTTCAAAAATACTATGCAATACCGTGTGCTACTGTGCAATAACGCGTATTACTGTATTTTAACCACCGGGTATTCCAACAGTGTTAACGGTAACAATTACGCCGTTATTTGTAAAAACTCAAATTTGTCGTTTTCTTCACCCGACAGTTATTCGTTATGGGGCCCACAAATAGCTGCGCCGTCGTACGAATATTCCCCGACAGAAAGAATATTCCACGACCAAACGAATATTCCCCGACAACAATGATTATTTTATAACCACTTGCTTATTTTGAAAAAAAATTTATATTTCACCCATAACTTTAAACTTTTATCAATTTAACCATTTACTGAATAGCAATTACAAGAAAAATTGAATACTTTTATTTCATAAAATTCGGGGTCTTACATGTTTGCTAAACAAAGAAAGAACTGATGGAAAGTGAACCGAGATACTGGTTAGCCTCTGAAGAACAAGGCTAAAGTGATTAAGCGTAGGGCCAGTCCATTGATGATAAGTGAACGGGAGATCACAAGGAGAAAACGAGCTGGATGCGCCACAAATCTGAAGTGTCTTGCTCTTCAGAGGGGACCAGAGTAAGGAGTTAGGCCATCAGTCTTTGAGAACAGTCGAAGCAAACAGAAGTGTTGAAGCACTGCACAATAGAAGGAAGAGGTGTTCAACATTGGAGATCCAATCAACACTCTTCAAGATCGTAGTGTTAACTCTACCAGTCAATGAGCAACACTCAACAAGACACTATGATCAGGTCCTCGAAGACATGCATCAGAATCGTAGAGTTCAAATAGCTGAAGACTGAAGCATTGACAACGGTTCAATCTGAAGGGTAGTATTCGGACAAGTACTTATTGAGAGCATCGATGAGAGCATCGATGCAAAAGGACAACCTCTGATTGAGAAATCAGAAGGAGGAAATAAAGTCTTCAACCTGCCCAAGACATTAAAGTGACATCTCTGATGGGTAGGTGAAACAGTAGACTGCAATGTCAGAAAAAGTATGACATGTCACATCAGCAGTCTACCTCTGTCAACTCGAGATCTGTGAAGACATTTGAATAGCTTTCAACGGCTACTTTCCAACGGAAGGATTGGGAAGGAGTATAAATCAAGAATAGCTTCAAATATCGAGGGTTACTGGAGTTGCCGAGTTTGGAGTAACGGTGGACTGTTCTAAACCATGTGAAATAGTGAGTCCGAAGGCTCACTCTACGATCCACTAAGAAGATACATGCAAAGGAAGAAGTAGAAGTGAGAGTTCTACTATGTAGAAGTGAGAGTTCTACTACAAGAAGAGTGTTCTGAACTGCCGAGAGAAAGAAGTGCATCATGTTATCTTGGTGTCCAACATGGGAAGACTCTAAGTACAATAGAGAAGAGCTCACAATCATCTTAGCAAGTCCATCATGAGAAGACATCAAGTATCAAGAAGGGAGATCACAAACATCAGCATGGTGGCAAGCATGAGAAATGTTCTAAGTATCTAGCAGAAGAGCTTACAGTCATCTTGGAAACCTATCATGTGCAGCCATCATGTATCAAGAGAAATGATCTTCAAGGCAGTCATCAAGGGATCATCCGAAGTGGTTGAACAACTAAAGAAACTGAGCATCATGCAACACTTAACTGCACTTCAAGGATGATCACGCCAAGCTGCTAAGTACAGAAGATGTTTAGAGCATGAAGACATCTTAGCAGCTCAGCACCAACTTCAACAAATAAACAAACAACTCAACAGAAGCTAGGGCCTGAGGGGTTCTTGTCCGAAGGGACTAAATGAAGCCAGGGCTTGAGGGGTCCTTGTCCGGAGGTACTAAACGAAGTTCCAAACCTGCTGGGCTTGAAGAGTTCCTAGGGAACTAGAGGAGTTCCAAGGCTGCTGGCCTTGAAGAGTTCTTAGTGAACTGAAGTCCTAAGGCTGCTGGCCTTGAAGGAATCTTAGTGATTCAGGGTGCTGCCCTTCCTTAGTGGAAATCCTGCTAGTTGAAAGCAGAAGAGTGAATTAGGAGCTTGAGTCTCTGAACCACTTAAAACCCTTTGTGTCTTTTATATTATGTCATTTACATTATGTACTATAACTACTATGTATGTTCTAACTGCTTACAACCAAACTAACTCTACGAACAATGTATGTATGATTATGAATATATCAATGAAGGGGACCTTTTACTTATTCCGCTGTGCTTGAAAAGATTCGTATGTTTGTCATATGCTAAATTATGAGCAATACAAAATAAACCAGAAAGGTATTTGAAATAAAAATGATCTATTCAACCCCCCTTCTAGATCTATTGTGCATACTGGGAACTAACAGTTTTGACTATTAATAAATTATCTTAGATAATGGTTAAGTGTTTAGACAGAGTTTAATTGAACTTAAACTCGAAATTTTGTCCGACTAGACCGACGGGATGTTAGAATTTTGCCGAACTCGACTCAAATTATAAAAGTTTGACTTGAGGTTAAGTCTTATGTATATTATAGACTGATAGGGTTATGTGATAATGTGTTTAGGTTATTTTAAATACTGTGATGATATTATTCTAATTTGTATATCGATATTATTTATATATTAGGTCTTCAGACAAAGCGTAATAAATTGCGTAACGATAATCAACGAAGCATGCAAGTTTTACTTAACTCTACTTAGAGTTGTTTCATTCAGATATGCTTATGGATAATCATTGATGATTGCCATTATAGAATTGTACTCTGTACATATTGCATGTATAAGTCAGGTATGAAAGGCTGATCTGTAAAACCCCGACTTTTATAAAATAAAAGTCTAATTTAATTTTTGATTATTATTCTAAAATTGTAAAATGTTAAATTGATAAATGGTCAAAAGGACAATTAAATGGATAAGTGAGTTAATAAAAGAGGAGAGGAATTTAATTCTTCTAGAAAGCAGCCCATGTGGGAGTTTAAGTGCTGATGTCTAATAATAAGAGTAATGTGAGTGGGAAATTATGGGGGGAACAAAGAAATGGACATCTTGGAAATTAAGGAGGAAAGGAGGGGAGATGGGACCTTAGTGGTGGAAGTGATTAAGCCTAATAAGGCAAAATCAACATCTTACTCTTCATTTTTCACACACTCCCTTCCGTAGCCATGTTCAGAAGAAGAAAAGAGAGGAGAGAGAAAGGAAAGAGAAAGAAAGAAAGAAAGGAAGAAAGAAGAAGATGAAACCATGAAAGCATGAAGGAAGAATAAGAAATCAAAAGGTAAAACCAAAATTTTTCATCTCTTTAATTTTCCTAAGAGTTTGATTTGTTTAAAGTTGGGTTATAGGGGATCATGATGGATCCAAAGTAATAAGGAAGTATATGATAAAGATTTTATGTTTAATCCATGTCATAATAGAATTTAAGATCAAAAAGTTGGGCATATGTTTGAGGATGAACAAAAGTTATGTTGAGGACTTAAATCAAATTTGTAAAAGTGTTGATGGTTGATTTATGTGTAAAATCTGAGGAGGAGGATCTATAGATTAAAAATTTATGGAAATATTCTAATTTGAAAGAACTAGAAATGATTTAAATTGAAGTTGTGATGAAAGTTTTCGTAAAACATGTTAAACGATGAAAAACTTAGTCTTGGGGGACTTTTGAGCAAAATTTTGGAATAATTAATGAATCTGAAAAATTATGAAATCATGGGGATTTTGTAGAGCATGTTACAATCTTTTCATAGCCTCGAAAACGGACTAATTCCGATAGCGGATGAAGAAGTTATGAAGATTTGAAGTATATGCATCAAAAGTTGCAAAATCTGGAAAATTAGAGTTAAGCTCCAAGGGTCGAGAGCCTAGGCACTAGGCTCGACGCTTAGAATCTGTTCTTGGGCGCCTAGGCGCTTGCCCAAGGCCAAATTTGGGCGCCTAGGCGCTGGTCAAGTGTTAAGCCAAAATCTGTTCGGACATCCTTTAGTAAATAGGGCATTACATTTTCAAACAAACTCCGATTGAGGTGATTCAGGATGATTCGGAAAGATAACGAGTAGACCTAAAACTTTCATTCTTTATGTTTTGAGATTTGAGGTCGGTATCAAGGCCTAAAATGGCTATTTTAGGGACTGATGTGCATTTAGAGGCAATCGGAGGACGTCGGTCATGCACGTATGCAACGTGTAATGTTTTCGAAGATAAAAGATATTCTAAGTTGTAAAACATGAGCATTATTAAATATAATGATATTATGAGATAAATAAAGATAACTTAAATGAATAATGAATTATTAGTTGGTGTATATGTTATTCGAGATAATTATGATTTGATGTTGATCCTTACTTTTAATAGAATTTAAATTGTTTATAAGTAAGGTATTGATTTGATTCTTACGTAAGAAGTCACTCGGTATTTATTTCAATAATTATCACAGTAGTTATTACACAGTGACTCATATTATTTGATATGATATAATTAACCAGTTGGCAGTATTGAGAGTCTATGTTAATAATTATGAATAATGGTTCAAAGATTGAAAATGGTGTTGATTAAAGAAAAGTATGATATACAGATATTTGTTCAATTATTTTTCTTTTTACAAAAGTTAGTTTGGCAGGACTTGTCGACACTCTACGTTTTTTCTAAAGTAGTATAGACCACAACTATATTATTGAATAAATATTGTTAAAACGTGTACAAGTTGGTTTAATTTTCTCTGCGGGACCATAAATTTCACTACCATTATTATATACCTCATTTGGTTAGTTTGTCAAAGCAGGTGTGTTAGTTGTTTACTAAATTTTTAGTATAAATAGGTTGCTCGGTTGAGTAACTAAACACATACGATCACTACACTAAAAATATAGAATTCTTTTACTTCAATATTGTGAGTATAATATTGTGAGTATTTCTATTGAGTGTAATATTACTACAAGTGTAGATAAGGAATGCAAACATTGTTTCAGTTGATCAATTTCACAGAAAGCAGAATCAAGTCACATGCTAAGGTAAGGGATATCATTATTGTGGTAAGGGGGTATTATTTTTATGGTAAAAAGAATATCATTTTCTTTCATACTCCATATTATGATAAGATATTATTATTCGTTTATTCAGTTTATCATTAAATGGTGAAAAGTCCTGAAAGGATTAGAACATCCTTAATAGTTTGTGCTTCATTTATTATTATGTTATCAATTTGGACTATAGATAATTAAGTTGAAAATCACTAAGATCTATGTTATCTTATTATTCTAATGATTTATGTTTATTCATTATATGTATAATTGTCATCATTCTCATTCTTATATTGTGTTGAAAGTCATCTATGGTCAGTAGTGCATAGATGGACTTGGTATGATTATGACCAGGGATTATTCGGTATAATCATGACTGTAATGTTACAAATGATGTGGTAAAAGTCATCTTTGGCTCGTAGTGCATAGATGGACTTGGTATGATTATGACAAAGGATTATTCGGTATAATTATGACCGTAATTGAAAACACGAATATCCTTGGCCCGTAGTGCATGGATAATTCGTGGTCGTGATACTATTAAGCTTAGTCTCATCATTATTAGTTTTACAGTTGTATATCTTTGGCATGTAGTGCAAAGATGGACTGTTGGTTATTAATTTTACAGTTGTATATCTTTAACATGTAGTGCAAAGTTGGACTGTTGATTTACTTGATTATAAATATGAATGGTGATTTAATTATAATCTGTGGTGGTTCAGGTGAAGATAGGTGATGAAAGTTTTCTTTGTCTTCGGTATAACCAAGAACTTTTGATGATTATTACATGAATGAAATATTAACGATGGACTTTTAATCTAGAGGAGATAGTAGACATTATGTTCTACTTGACTTTTCTAATTGATTGTTGATTCCGCTGCTATTATGGTTGAAAACTTTTATCTTCTACCATATGTTCTAAATATCTGAATTATTATTGATGAAGGCTATTGAGAATTTAATTATCTTAAGTCATGATATTCTTTACTGGGCTATTTGTGCTCACCCTTTTACTTCACCACCCCTTTCAGGTAATAAAAGTGTAGCTGGGACTAGCAAAGAGAACATGGGTATAAAGTGATGATACGAATTAGTCACAAGCCTAATCAAATTATGAAACGGTGTGGCATAATAATTGTACTCAGAACTTAAAATGTGTGTGACATGTTTTATACATCATTTAATATTTAATTGTGGTGAACAATAATAGGGTGAGGCGAACTCGACTTTGGAAGCATCAAAAATGCGCTCCATTAGATGAGGAGGACATAAATCATCTCGTGTTCCTTTGGGGACTTGAAATTTTTGCTACTGTGCTTTAGATGGCATTGTAATAATTTGAGTATGAATATTGTCGTATTATATACGTTACAATATTTGTATTGAAACTCACAGTATATGAGTCGTTGTATTTTGCACGACAGTTGTATAAATGGAGTTTTTTTGTGTATTTTCTGGCGACCCAAGATGGGTGATGTATACCTATTTTGGGGGCGTCACATGATCACCTTCATTACCATTCGGTCCAGATATATTTGTTCATGTTTAATACTTGTTCAATCATAAAATTTGTTCTTGCTAGTTCGCAATTATATTGTTGAATTTAGCCAGCTTATTATTCAGATTCTTTCAATCATGATATATCGTTAAATTATTGAACTTAAACTTGTTGGGTAACCTTCATGCTCATCTTTGCTATATCATGATAAACATTACAGATTAAGGCGAATACGTCGGATACAAGGAAAGGTTAAGACAGTTCCAACTTAAAGTTAATGTGTGAGATTAGATTTGTAATAGTATAGTATGATAATAATGTTATGTGTTAGACAAGTTATGAATTGTGTATAAGTTAAGGTTACTCGACCTTGGGGAATAGTGTGTAAAGTTTATTGTATAAACAATTTCTTTTTATATCTTCCGCAAATATAGTGATAGTGATAGAATGATTGAACCGGATCCGCGGTAATTCGGGACCCGGATTCGGGGCTGTCACACAAAGAAAAGGAAAATTCTATTGTGTTTGGTTCACATTCCTTAATTTGAATAGAATGGAATAAAGGACAGAATGAAATAGAATGAATTAAGGAATGGAATGGGAATGGTCATTCTGCTCCTTATGTTTGGTTGGTCTGTTCCACTCTTTTAGGAGAATAAACTTTCATTATTAAGAAAATGTTTACTTAAATTACTTTAGGAAATGTGTAAAAAATAATAAAGTTTTAATTAATTTCATTTCAGAAAGAGAGTGAAAATTGTAGAGAGAAAGGGAAAAAAGTTAGATAGAGAATGTAAAAATAAGTGAAAGATTGTTAGGGAGGGTGAAAAGGTTTAGAACAAGTAAAAAAGCTAGAGAGAGTACAATCTTTCTATAGAGTGAAATTGACAAAATTCAAGACAGTTAGTAAAAATTTTAGTAAGGGAAAGTTAAAGTTCAGAAAGAAAATGTGAAAATTTTGAGAGAAAGTAAAAAAAAATAAAAAACTAGAGAGATGGTGAAAAAAGCGGAGAGGAAGTTAAAAATTTTAAGAGAAAATTCTAGAGTGAAATTCTTTAGAGAGGAAGTGAAAATTTTTTAGGGAGAGGAAGCAGTGGTGGAACCAGAACATATTTTAAAGGGGGGAAAATACATCAATAAAAAAATTTATTTATTAACGCTTGAAGAGCTTCTTTCGGTTGTACGAGTGAGAGTATCCTGCGAGTCTGCATAGTTTGAAAACGTCTTAAAATTTGTTCGTTTTCAATTGTTGAAAAAAATACCCTTCTCAATATAAACTATAAGCAATGAGAGAGAATGCTCATAGCCAAAATCAATACTTGGGATAATATGGTCCAAGTTAATTTTAATGGGTGAGATTAAGGGGGTGTTTGTTTAGAGCTGAATGGAGTTGAATCTGAATGGCTGAATCGGTCAGTGCGTTTGTTTTGGTCTGAATGGCTGAATCGGTAAGATAGACGAGCTGAATGGCTAAGTCAGATTTTTTGAGCTGAATCGGTCAGTGCGTTTGTTTTGGTATGAAAGGCTGAATCGGTCAGTGCGTTTGTTTTGTCATTCAGATGTTTTAGACATGTCAATTATCAAACAGTTTTTTTCATTCAGATTCAACTCATTCAGATTCAGATTCAGCTCATTCAGATTCAGATTCAGATTCAGATTCAGATTTATTCAGTTTTTATCAAACAACCCCTAAGTTTTGGAAAATTAAAGGGACAAGATTAAAAGTGAATAGACCCTATTCGGCCGACATTTCTTCCTTCATTTTGGCCAGGAAGAGGAGGAGGAATCTTCTTCCTTTTGTGTCACTTTTGTATCCCATGCGAGTCATTTAAAAAGGCTTGAAGCCATTTGAAAAGTTTTAAGCTTAAATAGCTATAAGCAAGGCTTTCTTAATTTAAGGTGTTAAACCATCTTAATTTTTATAATTAAAAATAAAATTCATTATTTTTATAGAATAATTTTCTAAGATAGTTTATAGAGCAATTTTTTAGGGTTTAAAAAAATCATTTTAGTTAATCATTTTTTCCTTGGGAAATATTGCTTTATGAGCTTATTTGTGACGCCCCCAAAATAGGTATACATCACCTATTCTGAGTTGCCAAATACATGGTATAGAATACAAATACAATCTTTAATATACAACAAGAGAGCTGTGAGTTTTAATACAAATACTGTCTTCAAGACAATATCCACTCTCAGAATAAGTCCTCATTATATTTATTGTCACACTATTTAACAGAATAGTGAGGACTACTAATACTATCATCTGGTCCATCACTCCGTTCCCCGACTCGTCCCAGCTATATTCTCATTTCTTGAAGAGAACAGTGAAATAAAGGGTGAGCTCAACTAGCTCAGTAAGAAATATTATGGCTAAGATAATGCAGAATAAATTATCATTAGCCTTCAACAGTGTTAAACTGATTAAATATAACAAACATCAAGTTTAACTGCAACAAAACAAGCAATCCATTAGAAGAGTCAAGTAGAGAATAAAATCTACTATCTTCTACGATTTAAAAGGTTTTTCATGACTTTTATCGCTGGGACTCAGCTTAATAAATAATCCATATCATCGAATCACCCCTGCACTACGGCCAAAGATATTCTTTAGTATCACGACCACAATTATCCATGCACTACGGGCCAAGAATATTTGTGTATTCATTAATGGTCAAGATCATGCCAACGACTGTCCATCAATGCACTACGGGCTAATGAGGACTTTTACCACATCATTTGTAACATTACGGTCATGATTACACCGAATAATCCCTGGTCATAATCATACCAAGTCCATCTATGCACTACAGGCCACAGATGACTTTCAACATAATATAAACATGAGGATGATGACAATGATATAAGAATTCAATAAAACAAGTTCAAGAATTAATTTATTTAGGAACTAATAACGTCCAAATTGTCAACATGATACTTCTTTGTAGAGTAAAATTCAAGAATGCTCAAAAAAATATTTTCATGAAAAGATATTGGATGAAGCTCAAATATCAAGGATATTCCACTAATTTCATGGAGTATAGAAGTCAAAACTTTAACCAACTGAGTATAATAACGAATGGAATAAAAAAAGAAATCACCATACATACGGTACTTCGCATAGACAGGTTATTCCAACAGAATAATAAGTAACGGAACCAGATCAGACGAAATTTGCATCGACAGGATGTTCCAACAGAATAATAAAGACGGAACTAAGTCCGGCGTAAAATGCACAGACAGAATATTCCAACAGAATAATAATAAAGACGGAACCAGGACCAGCGTAAAACGCACAAACAAGATATAACAACAGAATAATAAAGACGGAATCAGGTCCGGCGTAAAACGCACAGACAGGATATTCCAACAGAATAATAACGAATGGAATAACAGAAGAATTTCACCAAGTATAGGGTCGCCCGCGTATACAGGTTATTCCAACAGAATAATAAATAATGGAATAACAGAAGTTCTCTTCATGAATACAAAAGAAATAATACCTCATACGAGTACAACAAATAATATCTCTTACCTTAGAAGAAATTGGATATAGGAGTAATGAAGTAGCAGAAAAATTTTCTTCTTTCTCTCTATAGTTTTCTCTCTCTAGAGTTTCATTGAATTTGTAAGAAATAATGAAGGAATGAACTTCTATTTATAGGAGAATGGAAGGATACTATGCAATAAAATATTCTAATAAAATAAAAACTTTTAAATAAATTATAATATATATTATATATATATATACACATGCTCATTATAAAATTCACGGGATGCATTCCCGTGATCATCTCCCTGCCAAAATTTCAAACCTACGCATAATATATACTAGTACTCCTTCCCGTGCCCAATTATCATTTTGTTCTTCTTTCTTTTTTTCTCCACCAAAGTCCACTATCACCAATTATATATATATATATATATATATATATATATATATATATATATATATATATAAAAGTACTTCCCTCCTAATCATCACACACACACACACACACACACACACACATATATATATATATATATAAAATTATATAGTATATATATTAACACATGCATATATACATATATGTATATTATATACAACTTCCTCCCGACCACTCCATTTGCCTTTGCCCCATTTTTCAACTTCCACCAATATGTGGTCCCCACCTGTCATTATCATATATATATATAACACATTCTCTTACACACACACACACATTATATATATATATATATATATATATATATATATATATATATATATATATATATATATATATATATATTTTACCTCTCCTTGACAGAACTTCTAGACATCGTTAATATTACAAATAACAATATTAATAACTTTTTCGTCTCAATTATTGATCGACAATAATTCAATCAAATAACGTGAGATACTATGCAATAATTACTATAACAATAATTGAACAAAACTGAGTGACTTCTCACGTAAGCATCAATAATCAATACATTGTGCTACTATGCAACCACGCGTATTACTGTACTTTTACTAC
Organism: Panax notoginseng; assembly: GCA_016801055.1. NCBI lineage: Eukaryota > Viridiplantae > Streptophyta > Magnoliopsida > Apiales > Araliaceae > Panax > Panax notoginseng. Next base: position 28,970,134 of record CM029023.1, on the reverse strand, counting down.
CGAGTAGTTCAACAGTTTTAACGGTAAAACTTCCGCCGTTATTTTCATAAAATATTTTTGTCGTTTTCTCAATCCGACAATAATTTCGTTGCGGGGTCCACCAATGATTGTACCGTCGTACGGATATTCTCCGACAAAAAGAATATTCCCCGACCAATCGAATATTATACAACAACTTGCATACTTTTCAAAATTTATAAATACTACCCACAACTATAACATTATCTCAAGTCCACACCATAATATAAAAAAAATATTTCGAGAAAATTAAATCTTTATTCATAAAATCTGGGGTCTCACAATCTCCCCTCCTTATGAAATTTTGCCCTCGAAATTTACGTACGTATCTGGTATATCAAAGAGGTGAGGATACCTTGACTTCATTTCAGATTCCAACTCTTGAGGTATAACCTTTGAGTGTTGAATACGATCCTCCTTATCCAAGATTTTAACACGTATCTCCTCATACATTAAATCTTCTGCTATATCATTTAGTTCTAATTTAATAATGTGGTTCGGGTCGTCCACATATTTACGTAACCTCGATACGAAAAAAAAACGTTCTGAACACGCAACATAATTGGCGGTAAAACGAGTCTATAGGCCACAGTTTTCCTACTTCATCGAGGATTTCAAATGGGCCAATTAAATCGAGGGTTGAGATTTTCTCTCTTCGTCGATTCATGCTTCTAGAATAATGCCCTCTTGAACCTTCTTTTTCACATTCATCAGCTCTGAGTATGTAGCTTGAGCGGCTTTAACTTTATCGATTAAAGTCGATTCTAATCGTATATTCGTTATCTTCACGTGGGTTCCTAGAGTCTTTAACTCTATCTTCATCATTTGTAAGTCATACGAAATGGGTCTTTGTGTTAACAACATCGCACTCGTAAACGTATACGATCTTTTACTCAACGCGTCAGCTACCACGTTCGCTTTCCCACGATGGTATTGAATGGTATGATCGTAATCTTCAACAGCTTGAGCCAACGTCTTTGGCGCATGTTACGTTCGTTTTAAGTAAAGAAATATTTGAGGGTTTTAGAAATGGGTTTTGTACTGGGGTCAATCCAAAATTCGATTTCACGCTCTAGGGGTAGGCTAAGAAGTCTTCAAGAATACGTCAGGAAATTTATTAACAATAGAAATATCATTCAAAACTGTGACCCTCATCCAAGACTTGGATAGTACGTCACATTGATACCTATCAACTTGCCATCGTCATTCACGACGTCGTCTATAGAAAGTCTGGCTTCGGTGCATTCCACACAAGGAAGTCAACAACGAAAGAATCGGGGCTCTTTACTTATGGCTTGATATGACAAAGATTGACTTTAGTGGTTTGGTTGCTTGAATTTGCATAACAGGTTGGTTAGGAGTATGAAAGCTAACAACCTTACAAAAAGCATGATGAGTAGTTAACCAATCGATTTCTAAAATCACATCAAAGGCAAGTATTTTCAAAGAGATATGATCGACAGGTAACGTGAAAGTGTTGATTTGAACAAAATTTATAAATAGTGGAGGTAACGAAGGTTTCTCCCAACAGATATATCAAAGTCTAACTTCTTCGGAGTTAACTTCAAATATTGAACACAACTAGGTGAATTAAAAGAGTGAGTAGAACTGGTATCTAACACGGTATAGACTTCGCAAGAGTTTATGACTAACATACCCATGATAATTTTATTCAGGTTCCTCGTCACGAAAAAAAACGCTCTCTCTTAAACTACTGGCTTTGGCTTGTCTGGGACATCCTTTGGCATCACTATCCCAGCTGGAATTGACTTCACCATACGACAAAATCGAGCTAGGTGACCTTCTCTTTCGCAATTAAAATACGCTTTGGATTGCTGCGTACAGTTTGGACGAATGTGTCCCTCCTATCCGCATTTGAAACATACGACCGGTGGTCATTCTTCTTCCTTTGAAACGGGTGCTGGTGTCGACGTCTTCACATCATTGTTGAACCTTCTCTTCTTGAAATGTCCATTCTTATTATTTTGACCATGATTACCACCGAAGTGGTTACCATTTCTGGCATGTTGATTCCCTCCATGCTTATTGTCACCGCTTTGATGACTGTTATCACCGATATTATCATTTTTTCGACTGCACTCTTTTGGTTGCGTTGACTCGTTATCGCGCTCCACTAACTGAGCCCTATTTACAACATCTGAAACAACCACAGTTTATGAGAAATAAGATATTGACGTATCTCCGGCTTCAAACCTCTTAGAAACATTCGCGTCATTCTCTCCTCATTATCAACCAAATGGGTCTCAAATCTGGACAATTCGGCAAACTTGGCTTCGTACTGCGACACGGTCATGTTGTTTTGCTCCAACTTGATAAACTCCACCTCCTTCATGTGACGAATCCTTTCGGGAAAGTACTTGTCATTGAACAGCTCTTGGAACTTCTCCCAATACATCTTGAGTGTGTCAGGCTGGGTACGTTTTACAGATTTCCACCAGTGATCTGCCTCTTCACGCAACATAAAGGTGGCAAAGGGAACCTTTTGCTCCTCGGAGCATCCCAAGACATCAAATATCTTGGTGATCTGCTTTAACCACGTCTCCGCCTTAAGTGGTTATGGCTTTCCCAAAAACTCCGGTGGTCCCAGCTCTTTGAATTGCTTAGCGGTGACCAACCGTGGGTTGCCATTGTTTCCTCCTGCATTATGAACAGGAGCCGCCTTCGCCTGATGTTGCATGAATTCTAAAAAGCTCCTAAACGTACCGTCGTTCGTCAATTGATCAGTGTTGTTGTTTACAGGAGGATTATCGCCATCCTGTTGCACATTGTCCTGATTATTGATCTGTGGAGAATCAACGGTCTCCTGTGCTCCATTGCTATTCTCAATATTCTTAGATGTCATTTTCAGATACTGCCACAAAACAAAGGTTAATCGACATGTAACATATTATCCCTATATTCTGACCGACCAATTAAATACCAAATAAACTTAGGTAGGTCATACTAGCGAACGAATTCTCCGTCTCTCCCCTCCTAGTTCTATTCTCACATCTTAGCCAGGGATCATATCCCTAAGCTTTGATACCAACTGTGACGCCCCCAAAATAGGTATTCATCACCCATCTTGAGTCGCCAAATACATGGTACAAAATTCAAATACAACTTAATTATACAACAGTCGTGAAAAATACGACTAAACATATGCTGTGAGTTTTAATACAAATATTGTCATCTAGACAATATACAAACTTAAAGGAGTTCTCATTACATTTATTATCACACTATTTCGCAGAATAGTGAGGACTACTAATGCACCATCTAGGACCATCACTCTGTTCCCCGACTAGTCCCTGCTACGTTCTCATTTCCTAAAGAGAACAATGAAAGCAAAAGGGTGAGCTCAACTAGCCCAGTAAGAAATATTATGACTAAGATAATGCAGAATAAATTATCGTTAGCCTTCAACAGTGTTAAACTGATTAAATATAACAAACATCAAGTTTCACTGCAGCGGAACAAGCAATCCATTAGAAGAGTCAAGTAGAGAATAAAATCTACTATCTTCTATGATTTAAAAGGTTTTTCATCATTTTTATCGCTGAGACTCAGCTTAATAAATAATCCACATCATTAAATCATCCATGCACTACAGGCCAATGATATTCTTTAGTATCACGACTACAAATTATCTATGCTCTACGGGCCAAAGATAATCGTGTTTTCATCAACGGTCCTGATCATGCCATAAAACAATTCATCTTTGCACCCTTGGCCGAAGAGAATCCATAGCCGTAATCATATCAAAAACTGTCAATCAATGCACTACGGGCCAATGAGGACTTTTTCCACATCATTTGTACATTACGGTCATGATTATACCGAATAATCCCTGGTCATAATCATACCAAGTCCATCTATGCACTACAGGCCACAGATGACTTTCAACATAATATAAATATGAGGATGATGACAATGATATAAGAATTCAATAAAACAAGTTCAAGAATTAATTTATTCAGGAACTGATAACGTCCAAATTGTCAACATGATACTTCTTTATAGAGTAAAATTCAAGAATGCTCAAAAGAATATTTCCATGAAAAGATACTGGATGAAGCGTAAATATAAAGGATATTCCACTAATTTCATGGAGTATAGAAGTCAAAACTTTAACCAACTGAGTATAATAACGAATGGAATAAAAAAAGAAATCACCATACATACGGTACTTCGCATAGACAGGTTATTCCAACAGAATAATAAGTAACGGAACCAGATCAGACGAAATTTGCATCGACAGGATGTTCCAACAGAATAATAAAGACGGAACCAAGTCCGGCGTAAAACGCACAGACAGAATATTCCAACAGAATAATAATAAAGACGGAACCAGGACCAGCGTAAAACAGACAGACATGATATTCCAACAGAATAATAAAGACGGAATCAGGTCCGGCGTAAAACGCACAGACAGGATATTCCAACAGAATAATAACGAATGGAATAACAGAAGAATTTTACCAAGTATAGGGTAGCCCGCGTATACAGGTTATTCCAACAGAATAATAAATAATGGAATAACAGAAGTTCTCTTCATGAATACAAAAGAAATAATACCTCATACGAGTACAACAAATAATATCTCTTACCTTAGAAGAAATTAGATATAGGAGTAATGAAGTAGCAGAAAAATTTTCTTCTTTCTCTCTATAGTTTTCTCTCTCTAGAGTTTCATTGAATTTGTAAGAAATAATGAAGGAATGAACTTCTATTTATAGGAGAATGGAAGGATACTATGCAATAAAATATTCTAATAAAATAAAAACTTTTAAATAAATTATAATATATATTATATATATATACACATGCTCATTATAAAATTCACGGGATGCATTCCCGTGATCATCTCCCTGCCAAAATTTCAAACTTGCGCATAATATATACTAGTACTCCTTCTCGTGCCTAATTATCATTTTGTTCTTCTTTCTTTTTTTCCTCCACCAAAGTCCACTATCACCAATTATATATATATAAAAGTACTTCCCTCCTAATCATATATATATATATATATATATATATATATATATATATATATATATATATATATATATATATATATATATATATATACAACTTCCTCCCTACCACTCCATTTCCCTTTCCCCCATTTTTCAACTTCCACCATTATGTTGTCCCCACCTGTCATTATCATATATATATAACATATTCTCTTACACACACACATTATATATATATATATATATATATATATATATATGTATATATATACACACACACACATCACACACACACACACACACACACATATATATATATATATATATATATATATATATACAAATATATTTTACTTCTCCTTGACAGAACTTCTAGACATCGTTAATATTACAAATAATAATATTAATAATTTTGTCATCCCAATTATTGATCGACAATAATTGAATCAAATAACGTGAGATACTATGCAATAATTACTATAACAATAATTGAACAAAACTGAGTGACTTCTCACGTAAGCATCAATAATCAATACCGTGTGCTACTATGCAACCACACGTATTATTGTACTTTTAATACCGAGTAGTTCAACAGTTTTAACGGTAAAACTTTCGCCGTTATTTTCATAAAATATTTTTGTCGTTTTCTTAATCCGACAATAATTTTGTTGCGGGGTCCACCAATGATTGTACCGTCGTACGGATATTCCCTGACAAAATAAATATTCCCCGACCAATCGAATATTATACAACAACTTGCATACTTTTCAAAATTTATAAATACTACCCACAACTATAACATTATCTCAAATCCACACCATAATATTAAAAAAATATTTTAAGAAAATTAAATCTTTATTCATAAAATCTGGGGTCTCACAGATGGCATCGCGCAGTTTGGACTGATATGTCCCTCCCCTCCACATTTGAAGCATATGATAGGTGGTCGTTCTCCTTCCTTAACCACGGTTACTGGTGCTGACGTCTTTTCATCATTGTTGAATTTCCTTTTCTTAAAATGTCCATTTTTACTGTCTTGGCCATGATTACCACCGAAGTGGTGTTACCATTTCTGGCATGTTGATTCCCTCCACGTTTGTTGTCACCGCTTCGATGACTGATACCACTGGTATTTTCATGTTGCCGGCTGCTTTCTCTTGGTTACGTTGACTCGTTACCGCGCTCCAATAACTGAGCCCTATTTACAACATCTGAGTACAAACACAGTTTATGAGAAATAAGATATTGACGTATCTCCGGTTTCAAACCTCTTAAAAATATTCGCGTCATTCGCTCCTCATTATCGACCAAATGGGATGAAAACCGGGATAACTCCGCAAATTTAGCCTCGTATTGCGACACAGTCATATTGTTTTGTTCTAACTTGATAAACTCCACATATTTCATGTGACGAATACTCTCGGGAAAGTACTTGTCGTTGAATAGCTCTTGGAACTTCTCCCAAGACATCTTGAGCGCGTCAGGCTGGGTACGTTTTGCAGATTCCCACCAGTAATCTGCCTCTTCACGCAACATAAAGGTGGCGAAGGGAACCTTTTACTCCTCGGAGCATCCCAAGACATCAAATATCTTGGTGATCTGCTTTATCCATGCTTCCACCTTAAGTGATTTTGTCTCTCCAATAAACTCCGGTGGTCCCAGCTCCTTGAACTGTTTAGCGGTGACCGTCCGAGAGTTTTCAGTGTTTCCACCTACATTTTGGACAAGAGCCGCTCTCGCCTGATGTTGCATGAATTGCATAAAGCCTCTGAACAATCCATCATTCATCATTTGGTCAGTGTTGTTGTTTGCATGAGGATTGTCGCCTTCCTGATGCACATTCTCCTGATTATTGATATGTGGAGACTCAACGGTCTCCTGTGCTCCATTGCTATTCTAAACATTCTCGGATGTCATTTTCAGATACTGCCACAAAACAAGGGTTAGCTGATAAGTAACATATTATCTATAAACTCTGACTAACCAATTTAAATACAAAATAAATTTAAGTAGGTCATACTAGCGAAGAAATTTCCCGTCTCTCCCCTCCTATTTCTAGTCTCACATCTTAGCCAAAGATCATATCCCTAAGCATTGATACCAACTGTGACGCCCCCAAAATAGGTATACATCACCTATTCTGAGTCGCCAAATAAATGGTATAGAATACAAATATAATCTTTAATATACAACAAGAGAGCTGTAAGACCCCAACTTTTTGAATAAAGATTAAATTTTCTCGAAATATATTTTTGAATATTATAGTGTGGATTTGATATAATGTTATAGTTGTGGGTAATATTTATAAATTTTTCAAAGTACGCAAGTTGTTATATAATATTCGATTGGTCGGGAAATATTTGTTTTAACAGGGAATATTCGTACAACGGCACAATCATTGGTGGACCCCACAACGGAATTATTGTCGGATTGAGAAAACGACAAAAATATTTTATGAAAATAACGGCAGAAGTTTTTACTGTTAACTGTTGAAACACCCGGTGTTAAAAGTACAGTAATACGCGTGGTTGCATAGTAGCACACGCTATTAATTATTGATGCTTACGTGATAAGTCACTCAGTTTTGTTGGTATTATTAATGTAATAATACAGAAAATCTTTTTATATAAAACAGAATACTTTTATAAAGTTATTCTATAAATAAAATATATTATATTCTATTATGCATAGTGTTGCATAGTGTCTGCATAGTATTTTGTATAGTAAAATTTTTTTATATAAAACAGAATACTTTTATAAAGTTATCTGTTTTATTAGACAATAATTAGAATATATTATATTTTATTATGCAAAGTGTTTGCATAGTGTCAGCATAGTATTTGTATAGTAAAATCTTTTATAAAGTTATTCGTTTTATTAGATTATAAATAAAATATATTATATTTTATTTAAAAGATTTTGCTTTAAATATGGACCGTCAGATTAAAGTAAATCAATTTGGACCGTTCATGAGTTAGTTACTATGCAGTCCATTTTTCTATAAATAGAAGCTCATTCCTTCATTATTTTCTTTCAAATTCACTGAAACTCTAGAGAGATAAACTATAGAGAGAAAGCAGAAAGTATTCTGCTACTTCACTACTTATATATCCAGTACTCTTCTTCTTAAGGTAGGGAATATTATTTGTTGTACTCGTAAGGGGTGTTATTCTTTTGTATTCATGAAGAGAACTTATGTTATTCCATTCTTTATTATTCTGTTGGAATAACTTGAATACGCGGGCTACCCTATACTTGGTGACATTGTTCTATTATTCCGTCTTTATTATTCTGTTAGAATATCCTATCTGTGCGTTTTACGCCGGACCTAATTTCGTCTTTATTATTCTATTGGAATATCATGTCTGTACGTTTTACGCCGGACCTAGTTCCGTCTTTATTATTATTCTGTTGGAATATCCTGTCTGTGCGTTTTACGCCGGACCTGATTCCGTCCTTATTAGTATTCTATTGGAATAACATATTTATGCAAAGTACCGCATGCATGGTGATTTCTGTTGTTATTCCATTCTATATTATTCTGTTGGAACATCCTGTCGGTGCGAATTTTGCCTGACTTGGTTCCGTTATTTAGTATTCTGTTGGAATAACCTGTCTATGCGAAGTACTGCATGCATGGTGATTTCTTTTGTTATTCCATTCTTTATTATACTCAGTTGGTTAAAGTTTTGACTTCTATACTCCATGAAATTAGTGGAATATCCTTGATAATTGCGCTTCATCCAGTATCTTTTCATGAAAATATTCTTCTGAGCATTCTTGAATTTTACTCTACAAAGCAGTATCATGTTGACAATTTGGACGTTATTGGTTCTTGGACAAATTAATTCTTGAACTTGTTTTATTGAATTTTTATATCATTGTCATCATCCTCATATTTATATATTTTTTAAAGTCATCTGTGGCCTGTAGTGCATAGATGGACTTGGTATGATTATGACCAAGGATATTCGGCGTAATCATGACCGTAATGTTACGAATGATGTGGTAAAAGTCCTCATTGGCCCGTAGTGCATTGATGGACAGTTGTTGGCATGATCATGATCATTAATGAATACACAAATATTCTTGGCCCATAATGCATGGATAATTGTGGTCGTGATACTAAAGAATATCCTTGGCCGTAGTGCAGGGGTGATTCGATGATGTGAATTATTTATTAAGCTGAGTCTCAGCGATAAAAGTCATGAAAAACCTTTTAAATCATAGAAGATAGTAGATTTTATTCTCTACTTGAATCTTCTAATGGATTGCTTGTTCCGCTGCAGTTAAACTTGATGTTTGTTATATTTTATCAGTTTAACACTGTTAAAGGCTAATGATAATTTATTCTGCATTATCTTAGTCATAATATTTCTTACTGGGCTAGTTGAGCTTACCCTTTCTTTCACTGTTCTTTTCAGGAAATGAGAACGTAGCTGGGACGAGTTGGGGAACGGAGTGATGGTCCTGATGATAGTATTAGCTAGTAGTCCTCACTATTCTGTTAAATAGTGTGACAATAAATATAATGAGGACTTATTCTGAGAGTGGATATTGTCTAGAAGACAGTATTTGTATTAAAACTCACAGCTCTCTTGTTGTATAATTAAGATTGTATTTATATTTTGTACCATGTATTTGGCGACTTAGAATAGGTGATGTATACCTATTTTGGGGGCGTCACAGTTGGTATCAAAGCTTAGGGATATGATCCCTGGCTAAGATGTGAGACTAGAACTAGGAGGGGAGAGACGGGGAATTCCTTCGCTAGTATGACCTACCTAAGTTTATTTGGTATTTAATTGGTCGGTCAAAGTATAGGGATAATATGTTATATGTTAATTAACCTTTGTTTTGTGGCAGTATCTGAAAATGGCATCCGAGAATGTTGAGAATAACAATGGAGCACAAGAGACCGTTGAGTCTCCACATATCAATAATCAGTATAATGTGCATCAGGAAGGCGACAATCCTCATGCAAACAACAACACGGACCAAATGATGAATGATGGATTGTTAAGAGACTTTATGCAATTCATGCAACATCAGGCGAGAGCGGCTCCTGTCCGAAATGTAGGTGGAAACACTGGAAACTCTCGGACGATCACCGCTAAACAGTTCAAGGAGCTGGGACCACAGAAGTTTATTGGAGAGCCAAAACCACTTAAGGCGGAAGCATGTATAAAGCAGATCACCAAGATATTTGATGTCTTGGGATGCTCCGAGGAGCAAAAGGTTCCCTTCGCCACCTTCATGTTGCGTGAAGAGGCAGATTACTGGTGGGAATCTTTAAAACGTACATAGCCTGACGCACTCAAGATGTCTTGGGAGAAGTTCCAAGAGCTATTCAACGACAAGTACTTTCCCGAGAGTATTCGTCACGTGAAAGAAGTGGAGTTTATCAAATTGGAACAAAACAATATTACTGTGTCGCAATACGAGGCTAAATTTGCGAAGTTATCCCGGTTTGCATCCCATTTGGTCGATAATGAGGAGCGAATGACGCGAATGTTTTTAAGAGGTTTGAAACCGGAGATACGTCAATATCTTATTTCTCATAAACTGTGTTTGTACTCAGATGTTGTAAATAGGGCTCAGTTATTGGAGCGCAGTAACGAGTCAACGTAACCTAGAGAAAGCAGCCGACAGCATGAAAATACCAGTGGTATCAGTCATCAAAACGGTGACAAACGTGGAGGGAATCAACATGCCAAAAATGGTAATCATTTCGGTGGTAATCATGGCCAAGACAGTAAAAATGGACATTTCAAGAAAAGGAGATTCAACAATGATGGAAGGACGTCAGAACCAGCACCTGTTGTTTAGGAAGGAGAACGACCATCTATCATATGCTTCAAATGCGGAGGGGAGGGACACATCAGTCCAAACTGCGCGATGCCGTCCAAAACATGTTATAATTGTGGAAGAGAAGGTCACTTAGTCCGATTTTGTCATTCACCGAAGACAAGTTCAGCCGGGATGTAGGCACCAAAGGCCGTCCTAGAAAAGTCAAAGTCGGTAATGCAAGGGAGAGCATTTGTTGTGACCTCCCAGAAAGCAAGGAACCCGAATGAGGTCATCACGGGTAAGCTTATCATAAACTCTAGCGAAGTCTATACCTTATTTGATATCGTTTCTACCCATTCTTTTATTTCTCCTACTTGCGCTCAACGATTAAATTTGACTCCGGAGAAATTAGATGTGACGCCCCCAAAACAGGTATACAACACCCATTCTGAGTCGTCAAAATACATGGTATAGAAACAACTACAACTTTATTAATACAACATAAAAACTGTGAGTTTAAATACAAATATTGTCATCTAGACAATATCCATACTAAAATAAGTCCTCAGTACAATTATTGATACATTATTTTACAAAAATGGTGAGGACTACTAAAACGACTTCTAGAACCATTATTCCACACCCCGACTAGTACTCGCTACATTCTCGCCTCCTGAGAAGAAAAATGGAACAACAAGGAAAATGGTGAGCTCAACTAGCCCAGTAAAGAATATTATGACTAAGATAATATAAAACAAATTATCGTTAGTCTTCAACAAGGAAAAATCTAATAGAATACAATAGACAACAAGTTTTAAATCAATCTTCGCAGCGGAAATAATAATTCATTAGAAGAGTTAAGTAGAGAATGCAAACTACTATCTTCTATATATGAATTTAAAAGTTCATCGTCGATATTTTATCCCTGTAACATCAATCAATATATATCTGGAATCAAATATTCATCTTTGCACTACAGGCCAAAGATATTCATCAGTTGGTCATGTTCATCTAAACACCTGTTCATCTTTGCACTACGGGCCAAAGATATTAATCAGAAATCATTCATCTTTGCACTACAGGCCAAAGATATTCAGTTATATCATCATTTAGGACTGAGGATGATGAAAAATATTTTAAAGAAAACGAATCCAATGAAACAAAAGAGTAAATATTAAGGATTCGTATTTCAGCTATTCCATGTCCAAAAATACCTCATAAATAATCATAGTGAAGTAAAATTCAAGAATGATCAAAACATGGATACAATCAAAGCTAGTATCCAGAATAGATATTTTGGACAAAAAGAAGAAAATTTCATTTTTCGGTGAATAGTGCCGTATTTGTGAATAGTGTCGTATACGTGAATAGTGCCGTATACGTGAATAGTAACTCCGACACTAAAAGATAGATATTTCACAAAAAAGATCATCATGCTTCGTGAATAGTACTCATGAATAGTAACTCGTGACTAGTAACTCATGAATAGTAACCCCGACATGAAAAAGTTCCAAATTTGATAAAAAGTTCTAACCAATATTTCGGCATAATGATATTGAAGAAATAATATTATTTTTTTAAAAAATAATATCCCTTACCTTGTAAAGACAGTACTTCTAGTTGAAACACCGGATATAAGCTATGACTTGAACTTACACCGCATAGCAACACTCAAAGTATTAAAATACTCACAAGAATACGCTCAATATATCGAGAGAGAAAGAGAGAAATCTTTAGTTTCTGGTGTAATTTTCAATTCTAACCTAAGCACCCTATTTATAGGAAATTGCTTAGAACACCAAAGCAGAAAATTGAATATAATAATATTATATATAAACAAAATTCATACGCCCACATCTTGAATCTGAATTTAGCCACCATGCACATGTTAAAGATACCCACAACATATAAAAAACGTTTTTATTAATAAAAATAAATAAAACTTCCAAAAATCAATTATTTCGGAACTCCAGAACTTCAATAATTCATAATAAATAGCCCTTTTATCAGAAAATTCGAATCTCGCGACTTTTTATAGGAAATTCAATTCTCTACAATTTTACAGAAGAAAGTTTTTCCAAATTCTAAACAAAAATTGACCGAAATCCATAAACGGGCGATTTTACAGGCTATAATCAAATTCAAGTCAAGAAATGAGCCCACGGACATGTTTAACATGTTTTAAACAACTTTTGCAACAAAAATACTCCTCATTCTCATATACTCATATATCCCACATTCATTGTAAAAATATCCCCATTATTATATTATAATAATATAATAAAATATTATTTTATCAGAAAAGATAAAATATCAATTTTTAACAATTGTCACTTTAAAAATTTTCTCCATCTATATCCACATAAAATCAATATTTTCCTCATCATATAAATCAATAATTAATTATTCACAAATAATATTACAGAATCGCAGTATTGGCAACCAGGCCGTTCCCAAGAAAGAGGGGGCTTTTCAATAAGAATTTCTCCTTACTGGCGCGCAATTAGGTAACCAAACCTCTCCTTAGACAGAACTTTCTAGACATTGCCAATAATGTTTTCTAATAATATTATTCAGATAATATGAATTATTGCTTCGATAATGTAATGACCCCAAAATCCATACCATTAAAATTTCGACTTCGGTCGTTAACCATACATTAAATCTCTAATTTTACATCATTATTCGATATTAAAATCACTAAAATTACGGAATAACTAAAACTTTTATACATCTCATTCTGTCTTGCCCTAAGTCGTAACCTTTACATTACATCTCTTCGATTCAAATCAAATATCATGAATCATTACCACAAAATGACTATACAAAGTCTTACATCATAACTAAATATTCATATACATTGGATAGCTCAACTTACAATTCAACAACATGTTACATTCAAAATAGGAAATACATTTCTCATAGAACATAAGTAATCTTCGTGAATATAGATCTCTATAACTCACTTATCACATATCTTTACCTTAAAATTTGTACCTGCAAAAGTGGTTATTTGCAAGAGTGAGCTCGACAGCCCAGCAAAATCTAACAGTTTTCATGCATCACATAGCACATAATAACATGCTCGATATACATCTCATAATAATTAAAGTAACATGACATACATGCTTTTAATTCACATAGCAAATATAAAGATTGAGTTCCTTACTCAATCATCATTATTTAACCAAAACAATGTAGTCATATATTGACTTAAACATTTCATGATTTCAACATGCATAATATATCATGCAATTTAAAACAGTTCATTAAGTCCACATAGAAAATAGGAACCGAAAGACTTGCCTTGATCGTTGTTTACCAATAATAGACTAACAGCTTACAGTTATCTGCACTTCACGTGCCCTACACAATTATATAATCACACATCAACTATTAGTCACATAACAACACATAGTAATTGTAATGTAAACTCTACTCCACATCTCATAATCTTTCCTATTAATAAGCACACAATGTTCAATTAGATTGTGTTAACTTTTCAACTTATGACTCACTATATTTCTTCTTAGTCAAACTCGAAATTCGTTCAAGTGCTTAAGTCTTGCTAGGACTACTCATTGGTTTTATGTTAAACCCATTTCATATCCTATAATATATGTCATCATGACATAGTTAGCCATTAACACATTACAAACATAACTAAGTACGTTCATCATTTAGGTTTGATTATATAATCACATAATCAAATTATAATACAAGTTAATATGTAATAACATTATTGTTAATAGTATATAACTGCTAACATCAATATTCTACAGTCCTACTATCATCATCTAGGGTTTTTCTTAAAATTTCGTGTACAAAAAGTACACTGTCAGAACTTTCTGACAACTCGCGCTGCGGCGCCACAGTTTACACTGTGGGCCGGCGCTGCGGCGCTGAGCTGGCGTTGCAGCGCGAGAATCAGGCCAACACTTGGCGCTGCAGCGTGGTGATGGTGTTGCGGCGCAAGAACAATACTGCTGGGCCGCGCTGCGGCGCCAGACTCCAGATTTTGGCGACAGCCTCGGCAACAGCATGAACAAAAAGCCAAATTGGCCAAAAAGCTCGAATCTAATAGACTGATTATCATGTAAATTACATATAGACTTCATATAAACATATTGTGAGTACTCCTAACATGTTTCTATCCATCAATTAGCATAAACATCAATTATACAACACTCAATTTCAATATTTTTGGCAAAACTCCATTTTTGATATTTTTCATGAAAATCAACACTGTGATTTTGTTATTCAACCAAAACAATAAATTCAAAGCATCATGATTATGATTTTATATACTCTAGCAATTCTAATAATCAATATCTCAATCCAACAACTAATTAAACCTTAATTTCTATTTTAAATTAAGTCATATTCATATATATTTCATATGAACACTGTAATATATTTTCTTCATAAAATACATACACACATGAATTAAATTCTCTATAATCATGCATAAACTCATGAAATAACCATGTAATCAACAATCATACAAAACTATATACATAACAACAATTTATCTTTTACAAAGTTTTCACAGAGATTTTTTTGGGAAGAGGAAAAACTAAATTTTTAAAGAAAGGGTTTAAGCTCCTACCTTGTATTATGAAGATGAGAGTTTTCCTTTTTGATTATTAAGCTTTCTTCTTAATTCTCTAGCCTTTCTTCCTCTCTTCTCTTCTTCTTCTCTTCTTCTTCCTCTGAGTTTTCTTTCTTTCTCTCTAACATCTCTCCTCTATTCTTACGTATAATATTATAACGTATAAAATATAATATATATTTATTATATGATATAAATATAAAGCTTACAACTGATATCAGTTATTTGAGTTTTGAAAATCAAAAGCCATAAGGCTTGTTTGGCTAGGCTTAATAAAATAAGCCATAAGCCATAAGCCATAAGGCATAAGGTATATGGATTAATCCTTATACCTTGTTTGTTAAAACCTTAATAGATTAAAGACTTATTATGCAATAAGGCATGTTTGACAAAACTAAATTAAAGTCCTTTGATTTATTTTAATAACTCCTTTATAGCAATGTTATTAGTCACACTTTTATTTCAATTAATAAATCAATTAAAACATTAATCTATTAAATTACTTTAACACATAAATTACTATCACATAATTATAATTCCTTTTATAATTATAATTTTATTTAACCAACTAATATTTTAAATTACAATTTCCCATTTAAAATATTATAATTTATTTAAATCAATATAAGCTCTCTAGCTTACTTATTAAATTAAATTGGTATATAATCTCATAACAATTAATTTACTTAGCTCCTTAATTATTTATTCAACAATTAATTAACTAAATCACATCAACTTAAATTGAACAATTATTTATTCAATAATAACATATCCATTAAATATTTATATAAATCAATAAATATTTAATATTACCCTTTAAAATTCTGGAATGTTACAGATAATGAAAAATACTGTGTAGTGACAATTATTGAAACAACAGTAATATAAAATATCAACGCAGTAATTATTGAATCAATAAAGTAATTACTGTAATAATTATTGAGTAGTGCCTTCTTACGTAAGAATCAATAATTGGTGCAATACCGTGTGCTACTGTGCAACAACGCGTATTACTGTGTTTTAACCACCGGGTATTTCAACAGTATTAACGGTAACAACTACACCGTTATTTATAAACAACTTATACTTGTCATTTTCTTCGTTCAATCGCTTTCCGTTATGGGGCCCACACAAGGCTGCGTCGTCGTACGAATATTCCCCGACAGCAAGAATATTCCACGACCAAACGAATATTCTCCGACAATAATGAGTATTTTATAACCACCTGTTTATTTTTAAAATATTTGCGCATTTTACCCATAACTAACCACATTAATCAAATCAACCCTTACCATTTCAAAATAATAAATAGAAGAAATTTAATTTCATTTATAATAAGTTGGGGTCTTATAACATCCCCTCCTTATGAAATTTCATCCTCGAAATTGACGTACGTACCTGGTGTTTCGAAAAGATGAGGATACCTCACTTTCATTTTCGTTTCCAACTCCCGGGTCATTTCCTCTATAGCATAGTTCCTCCACAAAACCTTAACTTGTGGTATAACCTTAGTGCGTAGGACATGCTCTTTCATATCCAAGATCTTGACAGGTATCTCCTCATACGTTAAATCTTCGGCTATCTCGTCTGGTTCTAACTCAATAATGTGGTTCGGGTCCTTCACATATTTACGAAGCACAGATATTTGAAAAACGTTATGCACACGAGACATGCTTAGAGGTAACGCGAGTCTATAGGACACCTTTTCTACTCGGTCAAGAATCTGAAATGGACCAATAAATCTTAGATTGAGCTTTCCTCTCTTCCCAAATCTTGTAACTCCCTTCCATGGAATAACACGTAACAATACATGATCCCCAACGTCAAATTCCGCGTCCTTTCGATGAAGATCCGCATAACTCTTTTGTCGATCCTGTGCCGTTTGTATACGTTGTCGAATCATTTGGATCTTTTCTGTAGTCATTCGTACCAACTCTGATCCCAATAATGTTGCTTCACCCACCTCATCCCAACATATTGGAGAGCGACACTTTCGTCCATATAATGCTTCAAATGGAGCCACACCTATACTTGCCTGATAACTGTGTTGTAGGAGAATTCCACCAATAGTAGGTACTTATCCCAACTCCCTTTGAAATCTAGGACACAAAGTCTTAATAGATCTTCAATTATTTGAATAGTCCTTTCTGATTGTCCGTCCGTTTGAGGATGGTATGCCGAACTAAATCGTAAATCCGTGCTCATAGCTTTTTGCAAGCTAACCCAAAATCTTGAAGTGAATCTTGGGTCACGATCTGAAACTATGGATACTGGCATGCCATGCAACCTCACAATCTCATTCACGTACATACTAGCAAGACGTTCAAGGGAATAAGTCTCCCGTATCGGCAAGAAATGGGCAGACTTGGTTAATCTATCAACAATAACCCAAATCGCATTTATGCCTTGAGAAACCGTGGGAAGACCCGTAACGAAATCCATGGTAATGTGTTCCCACTTCTATTTCGGAATCTCAAGTGATTGCAATGGACCCTTTGGTACTTGATGCTCCGCCTTTACACGTTGACAAGTTAAACACATCGAGATAAACTTTGCAATCTCTCTCTTCATATTGTTCCACCAAAATGTATGTCGAAGATCACGATACATTTTGGTACTTCCAGGATGGATTGCAAATGGTGTATTGTGTGCCTCCATCATGATCTTGTACTTCAAATCAGAATCATTAGGAACACAAAGTCTGGAATGGACTCGAAGTATTCCTTCTTCATCGATTCTTGCTTCTGGAATAGCACCTTCTTGCACTTTCTTCTTCATACGCATCAGCTCCGGGTCTGTGGCTTGAGCAACTTTAACTTTTTCAATTAAAGTCGGTTCTATGTGCATATTTGACATCATCGCACTCGTTCCTGCATATGATCTTCTACTCAACGCGTCAGCTACCACGTTTGCTTTTCCAAGATGGTATTGAATAGTGTGGTCGTAATCTTTCAACAGCTCGAGCCAACGTTGTTGCCGCATGTTGAGTTCTTTTTGGGTGAAGAAATATTTGAGGCTTTTATGGTCTGAATATATCTCCACTTTCTCCTCATATAGATAGTGCCTCCAGATCTTTAGCGCGAAAATGACTGCTGCCAACTCTAGATCATGAGTAGGATAATTCCTCTCATATTCTTTATGTTGTCGCAAGGCATAGGCTATGACTTTCTCACGTTGCATGAGAACACACCCTAACCCTTTGCCTGAAGCATCGCTGTAGATAACAAATCCATCCGAACCAGATGGTATTGTCAAAACAGGTGCCGAAATGAGTCTCCTCTTGAGATCTTGGAAACTCTTCTCACATTCCTCGCTCCATACGAATTTTGTATCTTTACGAGTCAGCTGAGTTAACAGAGTAGCGATTCTAGAAAATCCTTCCACAAATCTCCGATAATAACCAGCTAAGCCCAAAAAGCTACGTACTTCGGTCACCGTCTTTGGTTGCTCCCAACTTTGTATTGCTTCAATCTTCGCCGGGTCCACAGATACTCCATGTTTTGACACCATGTGCCCAAGGAATGCTACTTCCTTAAGCCAGAACTCGCATTTCTTCAGCTTGGCATATAGCTTGTTATCACGAAGCCTTTGCAGTACCAACTTCAAATGGCGCTCATGATCTTCACGGCTTTTGGAATAGATGAGGATGTCATCAATAAAGACAACAACGAACTGATCCAAATATTCTTTGAATACTCGGTTCATCATATCTATGAAAGCTGCAGGAGCATTTGTCAATCCAAAAGACATGACTAGGAATTCATAATGCCCGTACCGAGTTCTGAAAGCAGTCTTTGGAATATCCTCAGTTTTAACCTTCAGCTGATGATATCCAAAACGGAGATCGATCTTTGAAAGGAATTGTGCTCCTTGCAACTGGTCAAACAGGTCATCAATACGAGGTAGCAGATACCTATTCTTGATAGTGACATGGTTCAATTCCCGATAGTCAATACAAAGTCGCATACTCCCGTCTTTCTTCTTTACAAATAAAACAGGAGCACCCCAAAGAGATGTACTAGGACGAATGAAATCGATGTCCAACAACTCCTGTAGTTGGACCTTTAACTCCTGAAGTTCAATAGGAGCCATTCGATATGGGGTTTTAGAAATGGACTTTGTACCAGGTTCAAGATCAATAAAGAATTCAACTTCACGTTCTGGGGGTAGACCGGGAAGTTCTTCAGGAAATACGTCAGGAAAGTCAATAACAACAGGAATATTATTCAAATCTGACGTGTCTTTATTCAAATCCATAACATGGGCTAAGAAAGCTTGACATCCATTTTTCAATAAACGAATAGCTTTATGACTTGATATGACAGTGATTGATTTTAATGGTTTAGTTGCTTGAATTCGCATAACAGGTTGATTAGGAATATAAAAACTAACAACCTTACGAAAACAATCAATTTTGGCATGATGAGTAGTTAACCAATCAATCCCTAAAATCACATCAAAAGTAAGTATCTTTAAAGAGATAAGGTCAACGGGTAATGTGATGGTGCCAACTTGGATCAAACAAGATTTATAAATAGTGGATGTGATGAAAGTTTCTCCTAACAGAGTTTCCACAGATAGGTCAAAGTCTAATTTCTCCGGAGTCAAGTTTAAACGTTGAGCACAAGCAGGAGAGATAAATGAATGGGTAGCACTGGTATCAAGTAATGTATAAACTTTGCAAGAATTTATAATTAGCTTACCCGTGATCACCTCGTTTGGGTTCCTCGCATGTTGACCAGTCACGACAAACGCTCTTCTAGAAACCGTTGACTTTGACTTTTCTGGGACAGCCTTTTGAGTCACCATCCCCGCTGGACTTGGTTTCGCTACAGTACAATCTCGAGCGATATGTCCTTCCTTTCCAAAATTATAGCATACCTTGAACTGTTGTGGACAATTTGGGCTGATATGTCCCTCTTTTCCACATTTATAGCATACGACCGGTGGTCGTTCTCCTCCCTTAAAACCAGTTGTTGCTGGTGCTGACGTCTTCACAGTGTCATTGTTGAATCTCCTCTTTTTAAAATCTCCCCCCGACTCGCTTCTTCTATTTTCATGGCCACGAGTACCACCAGAGTGGTTACCGCTTTTGTCTGAATGTTTTCCTCCCCGCTGGTTTTCATTGCTCCGATGACTGCTGCCACCGGTATGACCCTGATTGCGGTCCCTTGGTTGAATGTACTCTCTATCTCGCTCTAATAATTGAGCCATGTTCACAACATCTGAATATAAAGCAAATTTATGAGAGATAAGATATTGCCGAATCTCGGGTTTTAAACATCTCAGAAACATCCTCGTCATTCGTTGCTCATTCTCTACCAAATGAGGTGCAAACCTGGATAACTCTGCGAACTTCGCCTCGTATTGGGACACCGTCATGTTGTTTTGTTCTAGTCTAATAAACTCTACCTCCTTCATATGGCGAATACTTTCAGGAAAGTATTTTTCGTTGAAAAGTTTATGAAACGTTTCCCAAGACATGCTGAGTGCGGCAGGCTGGGTCCGTTTCACAGACTCCCACCAATAGTCTGCCTCGCCACGGAACATAAAGGTGGCGAATGGAACCTTCTGTTCCTCCGTGCATCCCAAGACATCGAATATCTTGGTAATTTGCTTGACCCACGTTTCTGCCATGATCGGATCCGGCTTTTCCTTAAATTCTGGTGGTCCCAACTCTTTAAACTGCTTGGCCGTGACAAGCCGTGCGTTACTATCATTTCCACCCGTATTCTGTACACGAGTCTCCCTCGTCTGGTTTTGCATGAACTGCAAAAAGCTCCTAAACATCTCGTCGTTCATCGTCTGCTCAGTGATGTTGTTTACAGGAAAAACATTGCCAGTCTGTTGCACGTTCTCCTCATTGGTGAGCAAAGGTGTTTCCACGGTCTCATTAACTCCACCGTTAATATTCTCAGCTGTCATTCTTAAATACTGCCATAAAACAAAGGTTAATTAAACAATTTAACAAATCACATAATACCCCTATATTATAACCGACCAACAAATAAGCTTAGGTAGAACACACTAGCGAAGGATTTACTCGTCTCTCCCCTCCTAGTTCTATTCCCCGATCTCCGCCAGAGATCATATCCTTAAGCTCTGATACCAACTGTGACGCCCCCAAAACAGGTATACAACACCCATTCTGAGTCGTCAGAATACATGGTATAGAAACAACTATAACTTTATTAATACAACATAAAAACTGTGAGTTTAAATACAAATATTGTCATCTAGACAATATCTACACTCAAATAAGTCCTCAGTACAATTATTGATACATTATTTTACAAAAATAGTGAGGACTACTAAAACGACTTCTAGAACCATCATTCCACACCCCGACTAGTACTCGCTACATTCTCGCCTCCTGAGAAGAAAAATGGAACAAGGAAAAGGGTGAGCTCAACTAGCCCAGTAAAGAATATTATGACTAAGATAATATAAAATAAATTATCGTTAGTCTTCAACAGGGAAAAATCTAATAAAATACAATAGACAACAAGTTTTAAATCAATCTTCGTAGCGGAAATAATAATTCATTAGAAGAGTTAAGTAGAGAATGCAAACTACTACCTTCTATATATGAATTTAAAAGTTCATCGTCGATATTTTATCCCTGTAACATCAATCAATATATATTTGGAATCAAATATTTATCTTTGCACTACATGACAAAGATATTCATCAGTTGGTCATATTCATCTAAACACCTGTTCATCTTTGCACTACGGGCCAAAAATATTAATCAGAAATCATTCATCTTTGCACTACAGGCCAAAGATATTCAGTTATATCATCATTTAGGACTGAGGATGATGAAAAATATTTTAAAGAAAACGAATCCAGTGAAACAAAAGAGTAAATATTAAGGATTCGTATTTTAGCTATTCCATGTCCAAAAATACCTCATAAATAATCATAGTGGAGTAAAATTCAAGAATGATCAAAACATGGATACAATCAAAGTTAGTATCCAGAATAGATATTTTGGACAAAAAGAAGAAAATTTTATTTTTCGGTAAATAGTGCCATATTTGTGAATAGTGCCGTATACGTGAATAGTGCCGTATACGTGAATAGTAACTCCGACACTAAAAGATAGAAATTTCACAAAAAAGATCAGCATGCTTCGTGAATAGTACTCGTGAATAGTAACTCGTGAATAGTAACTCATGAATAGTAACTCGTGAATAGTAACTCATAAATAGTAACTCATGAATAGTAACCCCGACAAGAAAAAGTTCCAAATTTGATAAAAAGTTCCAACCAATATTTCGGCATAATGATATTGAAGAAATAATATCATTTTTTTTAAAAAATAATATCACTTACCTTGTAAAGACAGTACTTATAGTTGAAACACCGGATATAAGTTATGACTTGAACTTACACCGTATAGCAACACTCAAAGTATTAAAATATTCACAAGAATACGTTCAATATATCGAGAGAGAAAGAGAGAAATCTTTAGTTTCTGGTGTAATTTTCAATTCTAACCTAAGCATCCTATTTATAGGAAATTGCTTAGAACACCAAAGCAGAAAATTGAATATAATAATATTATATATAAACAAAATTCATACGCCCACATCTTGAATCTGAATTCAGCCACCATGCACATGTTAAAGATGCCCACAACATATAAAAAACGTTTTTATTAATAAAAATAAATAAAACTTCTAAAAATCAATTATTTCGGAACTCCAGAACTTCAATAATTTATAATAAATAGCCCTTTTATCAAAAAATTCGAATCTCGCAATTTTTGTAGGAAATTCAATTCTCTACAACTTTGCAGAAGAAAGTTTTTCCAAATTCCAAACAGAAATTGACCGAAATCCATAAACGGACGATTTTACAGGCTATAATCAAATTTTAGTCAAGAAATGGGCCCACAGACATGTTTAACTTGTTTTAAACAACTTTTACAACAAAAATACTCCTCATCCTCATATACTCATATATCTCACATTCATTATAAAAATATCCCCATTATTATATTATAATAATATAATAAAATATTATTTTATCAGAAAATATAAAATATCAATTTTTAACAATTGTCACTTTAAAAATTTTCTTCATCTATATCCACATAAAATCAATATTTTCCTCATCATATAAATTAATAATTAATTATCCACAATTAATATTACAGAATCACAGTACTGGCAACCAGGCCGTTCCCAGGAAAGAGAGGGCTTTCCAATAAGAATTTCTCCTTACTGGTGCGCAATTAGGTGACCAAACCTCTCCTTAGACAGAACTTTCTAGACATTGCTAATAATATTTTCTAATAATATTATTCAGATAATATGAATTATTGCTTCGATAATAGAAAATATTGTGTAGTGACAATTATTAAAACAACAGTAATATAAAATATCAACGCAGCAATTATTGAATCAATAAAGTAATTACTGGAACAATTATTGAGTAGTGCCTTCTTACGTAAGAATCAATAATTGGTGCAATACCGTGTGCTACTGTGCAACAACGCGTATTACTGTGTTTTAACCACCGGGAATTTTAACAGTATTAACGGTAACAACTACGCCGTTATTTATAAACAACTTATACTTGTCGTTTTCTTCATCCAATCGCTTTCTGTTATGGGGCCCACACAAGGCTACGCCGTCGTATGAATATTCCCCTACAGCAAGAATATTCCACGACCAAACGAATATTCTCCGACAATAATGAGTATTTTATAACCACCTGCTTATTTTTAAAATATTTGCGCATTTTACCCATAACTAACTACATTAATCAAATCAACCCTTACCATTTCAAAATAATAAATAGAGGAAATTTAATTTCATTTATAATAAGTTGGGGTCTTACATTAGACTTTGACTTATCTGTAGAAACTCCGTTGGGAGAAACCTTCATTACATCCACTATTTATAAGTCTTGTTTGGTTTAAATCGGTACTCTCACATTACCTGTCGATCTTATTTTATTAAAAATACTTGCATTTGATGTGATTCTAGGGATTGATTGGTTAACTACTCATCATGCTAAAATTGATTGTTTTCGTAAGGTTGTTAGCTTTCATATTCCTAATCAACCTATTATGTGAATTCAAGCGACCAAACCACTAAAATCAATCACGGTCATCTCAAGCCATAAAGTTATTCGTTTATTGAAAAACGGATGTCAAGCTTGCTTAGCCCACGTCACAGATCTAAACAAAAATACGTCAGTTTTGAATGATATTTCTATTGTTAATGAATTTCCTGACGTATTCCCTGAAGAACTTCCTGGCCTACCCCCAGAGCGTGAAATTGAATTTTGTATCGACCTTGAACCCGGTACAAAACCCATTTCCAAAGCCCCATATCGAATGGCTCCTATTGAACTTCAGGAGTTAAAGACTCAACTGCAGGAATTGTTAGACATTGGCTTTATTCGTCCTAGTACTTCTCCTTGGGGTGCTCCTGTTCTATTCGTGAAGAAGAAAGATGGGAGTATGCGACTTTGTATTGATTATCAAGAGTTGAATCATGTCACCATCAAAAATAGGTACCCATTGCCACGTATTGATGACCTGTTTGACCAGTTGCAAGGAGCCAAATTCTTTTCAAAGATTGATCTTCGTTCCGGATATTACCAATTGAAGATTAGAACCGATGACATTCTAAAGACGGCTTTCAGAACTCGGTACGGGCATTATGAATTCCTAGTCATGTCCTTTGGATTGACTAATGCTCCTGCTGCCTTCATGGATAAGATGAACCGAATATTCAAGGAATATTTTGATCACTTTGTGGTCGTCTTTATTGATGACATCCTCATATATTCCAAAACTAGTGAAGATCATGAGCAACACTTGAGGCTGATACTCCAAAAGCTTCGTGAATATAAGCTTTATGCCAAGTTGAAGAAATGCGAGTTCTGGCTTAAGGAAGTAGCATTCCATTGGCACGTGGTATCAAGTCATGGAATATATGTTGACCCAGCAAAGATTGAAGCTATTCAAAGCTGGGAGCAACCTAAATCAGTGACCGAAGTACGTAGCTTTCTCGGCTTAGCTGGTTATTATCGGAGATTCGTAGAAGGGTTTTCTCGAATCGCTACTCCACTAACTCAGCTGACTCAGAAAGATACAAAGTTCGGTTGGAGCGAGGAATGTGAGGGGAGTTTTCAAGAACTCAAGAAGAGACTCATTTCAGCACCTGTTCTGACAATACCATCTGGTTCGGAGGGATTTGTCATCTACAGTGATGCTTCGGGCAAAGGGTTAGGATGTGTTCTCATGCAACATGGGAAAGTCATAGCCTATGCCTCACGACAACTCAAAGAATATGAGAGGAATTATCCTACTCATAATCTAGAGTTGGCAGCTGTTGTCTTCGCACTAAAGATTTGGAGGCATTACTTGTATGGGGAGAAAGTGGAGATCTTTACGGATCATAAAAGCCTCAAATATTTCTTCACTCAAAAGGAACTCAACATGCGACAACAACGTTGGCTTGAACTGTTGAAAGATTATGATCATACCATTCAATACCATCTTGGAAAAGCGAACGTGGTAGCTGACGCATTGAGTAGAAGATCATATGCGAGTACGAGTGCGATATGGTCAACGCAAAGGCCCATTTTGTATGACTTGCAAAGGATGGAGATAGAGATAAAGACTCCAGGGACCCACATGAATATACGAGTAGAACCGACTTTAATTGATAAAATTAAAGCGTCTCAAGTTACAGATTCGGAGCTGATGCGTATGAGGAAGAAAGTGCAAGAAGGTGCGATGCCAGAAGCAAGAATCGATGATGAAGGAATACTTCGAGCAACTTCAGACTTTGTGTTCCTAACGATCCTGAGTTAAGGTATAAAATCATGATGGAGGCGCACAACACACCGTTTGTAATCCATCCTGGGAGTACCAAAATGTATCGTGATCTTCGTCATACATTTTGGTGGAGCAATATGAAGAGAGAGATAGCGCTGTTTATCTAAGGGTGTCTAACGTGTCAACGAGTCAAGGCAGAGCATCAAGTACCAAAAGGTCCATTGCAACCACTTGAAATTCCAGAATAGAAGTGGGAGCACATTACCATGGATTTCGTTACTGGTCTTCCCAAGGTTTCTCAAGGCATTGATGCAATTTGGATCATTGTTGATAGATTGACCAAATCTGCTCATTTCTTACCAATACGAGAAACGTATACACTTGAACGTCTTGCTCGTATGTATATAAACGAGATTGTAAGATTGTATGGTATGCCAGTATCCATAGTTTCTGATCGAAACCCAAGATTCACTTCACGATTTTGGGTTAGTTTACAAAAAGCTATGGGCACGAATTTACGATTTATTTCGGCATATCATCCTCAGACGGACGGACAATCAGAGAGGACTATTCAAACTCTTGAAGATTTATTAAGACTCTGTGTCCTTGACTTCAAGGAAAGTTGGGACAAGTTCTTACCATTGGTGGAGTTTTCTTACAACAACAGTTATCAAGCAAGTATTGGCATGGCTCCATTCGAGGCATTATATGGAAGAAAGTGTCGTTCTCCAGTATGCTGGGATGAGGTGGGTGAAGCAACGTTGTTGGGACCGGAGTTGGTACGTATGACTACGGAAAAGATTCAAACAATCCGACAACGTATAAAGACCTCGCAAGATTGACAAAAGAGTTATGCTGATCTTCATCGAAAGGACGTGGAATTCGATATAGGAGATCATGTGTTGTTACGTGTTGCTCCATGGAAAGGAGTTACGAGATTTGGAAAGAGAGGAAAGCTCAATTCTCGATTCATCGACCCATTTTTAATCCTTGATCGAGTAGGAATTGTGGCCTATAGACTCGCTTTACCGCCATGTATGTCTCGTGTTCATAACGTTTTTCACATATCCATGTAACGTAAATATGTGGAAGACCCGAACCACATTATTGAGTTAGAACCGGACAAAATAGCGGAAGATTTGACGTATGAAGAGGTTCTTGCTCAAATCTTGGAAAAGAAGAAACATATTCTACGCTCCAAGGTTATACCTCAAGTCAAAGTTTTGTGGAGAAACCACGATATTGAGGAAATGACTTGAAAATTAGAATCTGAAATGAAATCAAGGTAATCTTACCTCTTCAATATAGCAGGTACATACCCTAATTTCGAGGGCGAAATTTCATAAGAAGGGGAGATTGTAAAACCCCAACTTTTTTAATAAAAATGAATTTTCTATAAATATTATTTTTGAATATTATGGAGAGAAATTGATATAATGTTATAGTTGTGGATAATATTTATAAATTTTGTAAAGTACGCAAGTTGTTATATAATATTCGATTGGTCGTGGAATATTCGTTTTAACAGTGAATATTCGTACAACGGCACAATCACTGGTGGACCCCACAACGGAATTATTGTCGGATTGAAAAAATGACAAAAATACTTTATGAAAATAACGGCGAAAGTTTTTACCGTTAACTGTTGAAACACCCGGTGTTAAAAGTACATTAATACGCGTGGTTGTATAGTAGCACACGGTATTAATTATAAGTCACTCAGTTTTGTTGATATTATTAATGTAATAATACAGAAAATCTTTTTATATAAAACAGAATACTTTTATAAAGTTATTCTATAAATAGAATATATTATATACTATTATGCATAGTGTTGCATAGTGTATGCATAGTATTTTGTATAGTAAAATTTTTTTATATAAAACAGAATACTTTTATAAAGTTATTTATTTTATTAGACAATAATTAGAATATATTATATTTTATTATGCATAGTGTTTGCATAGTGCCATCATAGTGTTTGCATAGTAAAATCTTTTATAAAGTTATTCATTTTATTAGATTATAA
Organism: Panax notoginseng; assembly: GCA_016801055.1. NCBI lineage: Eukaryota > Viridiplantae > Streptophyta > Magnoliopsida > Apiales > Araliaceae > Panax > Panax notoginseng. The sequence goes on along the minus strand of CM029023.1, from coordinate 28,941,902 downwards.
ATAAAATATATTATATTTTATTTAAAAGATTTTGCTTTAAATATGGACCGTCAGATTAAAGTAAATTAATCTGGACCGTTCATGAGTTAGTTATTATGCATTCCATTTTTCTATAAATAGAAGTTTATTCCTTCATTATTTTCTTACGAATTCACTAAAACTCTAGAGAGATAAACTATAGAGAGAAAGAAGAAAGTATTCTGCTACTTCACTACTTATATATCCAGTACTCTTCTTCTTAAGGTAGGAAATATTATTTGTTGTACTCGTAAGGGGTGTTATTCATTTGTATTCATGAAGAGAACTTATGTTATTCCATTCTTTATTATTCTGTTGGAATAACCTGTATACGCGGGCTACCCTATACTTGGTGACATTCTTCTATTATTCCGTCTTTATTATTCTGTTGGAATATCCTGTCTGTGCGTTTTACGCCGGACCTGATTCCGTCTTTATTATTCTGTTGGAATATCCCGTCTGTGCGTTTTACGCCGGACCTGGTTCCATCTTTATTATTATTCTGTTAGAATATCATGTCTGTGCGTTTTACGCCGGACCTGATTCCGTCATTATTAGTATTCTGTTGGAATAACCTGTTTATGCGAAGTACCGCATGCATGGTGATTTCTGTTGTTATTCCATTCTATATTATTCTGTTGGAACATCTTGTCGGTGCGAATTTCGCCTGACCTGGTTATGTTATTTAGTATTCTGTTGGAATAATCTGTCTATGTGAAGTACCGTATGCATGGTGATTTCTTTTGTTATTCCGTTCTTTATTATACTCAGATGGTTAAAGTTTTGACTTCTATACTCCATGAAATTATTGGAATATCCTTGATAATTGCGCTTCATCCAGTATCTTTTCATGAAAATATTCTTCTGAGCATTCTTGAATTTTACTCTACAAAGCAGTATCATATTGACAATTTGGACGTTATTGGTTCCTGTATAAATTAATTCTTGAACTTGTTTTATTGAATTTTTATATCATTGTCATCATCCTCATGTTTATATTATGTTGAAAGTCATCTGTGGCCTGTAGTGCATAGATGGACTTGGTATGATTATGACCAGGGATTATTCGGCGTAATCATGACCATAATGTTACGAATGATGTGGTAAAAGTCCTCATTGGCCCGTAGTGCATTGATGGACAGTTGTTGGCATAATCATGACCATTAATAAATACACAAATATTCTTGGCCCGTAGTGCATGGATAATTGTGGTCGTGATACTAAAGAATATCTTTGGCCGTAGTGCAGGGGTGATTCGATGATGTGAATTATTTATTAAGCTGAGTCTCAGCGATAAAAGTCATGAAAAACCTTTTAAATCATAGAAGATAGTAGATTTTATTCTCTACTTGACTCTTCTAATGGATTGCTTGTTCCGCTGCAGTTAAACTTGATGTTTGTTATATTTTATCAGTTTAACACTGTTGAAGGCTAATGATAATTTATTCTGCATTATCTTAGTCATAATATTTCTTACTGGCCTAGTTGAGCTCACCCTTTCTTTCACTGTTCTCTTCAGGAAATGAGAACGTAGCTGGGACGAGTCGGGGAACGGAGTGATGGTCCGGATGATAGTATTAGCTAGTAGTCCTCACTATTCTGTTAAATAGTGTGACAATAAATGTAATGAGGACTTATTCTGAGAGTGGATATTGTCTAGAAGACAGTATTTGTATTAAAACTCACAGCTCTCTTGTTGTATATTAAAGATTGTATTTGTATTCTGTACCATGTATTTGGCGACTCAGAATAGGTGATGTATACCTATTTTGGAGGCGTCACACGCGGGCTACCCTATACATGGTGAAATTCTTCTATTATTTCATTCTTTATCATTCTGTTCGAACATCCTGTCTGTGCATTTACGCCGGACCTGGTTCCAATATTTATCATTCTGTTGGAACATCCTGTCTGTGCGTTCTACGCCGGACCTGGTTTCGTCTTTATTATTCTGTTGGAATATCATGTCTGTGCGTTTTACGCCGGACCTGATTCCGTCTTTATTATTCTGTTGGAATATCCTGTCTGTGCGTTTTACGCCGGACCTGATTCCGTTATTTATTATTCTGTTGGAATAACCTGTATGTGCGGTCTATCGCAAGCCTGGTGATTTCTTTTGTTATTCCATTCCTTGTTATACTCAGTTGGTTAAAGTTTTGACTTCTATGCTCCATGAAATTAGTGGAATATCCTTGATATTTGCGCTTCATCCCGTATCTTTTCATTGAAATATTCTTCTGAGCATTCTTAAATTTTACTCCACAAAGCAGTATCATGTTGACAATTTGGACGTTATTGATTCCTGGATAAAATAATTCTTGAACTTGTTTTATTGAATTCTTATATCATTGTCATCATCCTCATGTTTATATTTTGTTGAAAGTCATCTGTGGCCTGTAGTGCATAGATGGACTTGGTATGATTATGACCAGAGATTATTCGGTATAATCATAACCGTAATGTTACAAATGATGTGGTAAAAGTCCTCATTGGCCCGTAGTGCATTGATGGACAGTTGTTGGCATGATCATGATCATTAATGAATACACAAATATTCTTGGCCCGTAGTGCATGGATAATTATGGTCGTGATACTAAATAATATCCTTGGCCGTAGTATAGGGGTGATTCGGTGATGTGGATTATTTATTAAGCTGAGTCTCAGCGATAAAAGTGATGAAAAACCTTTTAAATCATAAAAGATAGTAGATTTTATTCTCTACTTGACTCTTTTAATGGATTGCTTGTTCCGTTGCAGTTAAACTTGATGGTTGTTATATTATATCAGTTTAACACTGTTGAAAGCTAACGAAAATATATTCTGCATTATCTTAGTCATAATATTTCCTACTGGGCTAGTTGAGCTCACCCTTTTACTTTCATTGTTCTCTTCAAAAAATGAGAACGTAGCAGGGACTAGTCGGGGAACGGAGTGACGAACCAGATGATAGCATTAGTAGTCATCACTATTCAGTGAAATAGTGGGAAAATAAATGTAATAATATTGAATTTGAGTTTGTATATTGTCTAGACGACAATATTTGTATTAGAACTCACAACTTATGTTTTGTCGTACTTTGCATGACAGTGTATAATTAAGTTGTATTTGTATTCTGTATCATGTATTGGCGACTCAGAATAGGTGATGTATACCTGTTTTGGGGGCGTCACAAGAGCTGTGAGTTTTAATATAAATACTGTCTTCTAGACAATATCTACTCTCATAATAAGTCCTCATTACATTTATTGTCACACTATTTAACAGAATAGTGAGGACTACTAATACTATCATCTGGTCCATCACTCCGTTCTCCGACTCGTCCCAGCTATATTCTCATTTCCTGAAGAGAACAATGAGAGAAAGGGTGAGCTCAACTTGCCCAGTAAGAAATATTACAGCTGAGATAATGCAGAATAAATTATCATTAGCCTTCAACAGTGTTAAACTGATAAAATATAACAAACATCAAGTTTAACTGCTACGGAACAAGCAATCCATTAGAAGAGTCAAGTAGAGAATAAAATCTACTATCTTCTATGATTTAAAAAGGTTTTTCATGACTTTTATCGCTGAGACTCAGCTTAATAAATAATCTACATCATCGAATCACCCCTGCACTACGGTCAAGGATATTCTTTAGTATCACGACCACAATTATCCATGCACTATGGGCCAAGAATATTTGTGTATTAATTAATGGTCATGATCATGCCAACAACTGTCCATCAATGCACTACGGGCCAATGAGGACTTTTACCACATCATTTGTAACATTACGGTCATGATTACACCGAATAATTCCTGGTCATAATCATACCAAGTCCATCTATGCACTACATGCCACAGATGACTTTCAAAAAAAAATATAAACATGAGGATGATGACAATGATATAAGAATTCAATAAAACAAATTCAAGAATTAATTTATCTAGGAACTAATAATGTCCAAATTGTCAACATGATACTGCTTTGTAGAGTAAAATTCAAGAATGCTCAGAAGAATATTTCTATGAAAAGATACTGGACGAAGCGTAAATATCAAGGATATTCCACTAATTTCATGGAGTATAGAAGTCAAAGTTTTAATCAACTAAATATAATAAATAATGGAATAACAAAAGAAATCACCATGCATGCGATAGACCGCACATGCAGGTTATTCTAACAAAATAATAAATAACGGAACCAGGTCAGGCGAAATTCGCACCGACAAGATGTTCCAACAGAATAATAAAGAATGGAATAACAACAGAAATCACCATGCATACGGTACTTTGCATAGACAGGTTATTCCAACATAATACTAATAAGGACGGAATCAGGTCCGGCGTAAAACGCACAGACAGGATATTCCAACAAAATAATAATAAAGACGGAACCAGGTCCGGCGTAAAACGCACAGACAGGATATTCCAACAGAATAATAAAGACGGAATCAGGTCCGGCGTAAAACGCACAGACAGAATATTTCAACAGAATAATAAAGACGGAATAATAGAAGAATGTCACCAAGTATAGGGTAGCCCGCGTATACAGGTTATTCCAACAGAATAATAAAGAATGGAATAACATAAGTTCTCTTCATGAATATAAAAGAATAACACCCCTTACGAGTACAACAAATAATATTCCCTACCTTAAGAAGAAGAGTACTGGATATATAAATAGTGAAGTAGCAGAATACTTTCTTCTTTCTCTCTATAGTTTATCTCTCTAGAGTTTCAGTGAATTCGTAAGAAATAATGAAGGAATGAGCTTCTATTTATAGAAAAATGGACTGCATAGTAACTAACTCATGAACGGTTCAGATTGATTTACTTTAATCTGACGGTCCATATTTAAAGCAAAATCTTTTAAATAAAATATAATATATTCTATTTATAATCTAATAAAACGAATAACTTTATAAAAGATTTTATTATGCAAACACTATGCAGGCACTATACAAACACTATGCATAATAAAATATAATATATTCTAATTATTGTCTAATAAAATAGATAACTTTATAAAAGTATTCTGTTTTATATAAAAAGATTTTACTATTAGCCTAATAAAACGAATAACTTTATAAAAGTATTCTATTTTATATAAAAAGCTTTTCTGTTTTATTACATTAATAATACCAATAAAATAAAACTGAGTGACTTATCACATAAGCATCAATATCGTGTGCTACTATGCAACCACGCGTATTACTGTACTTTTACTACCGAGTAGTTCAACAGCATTAATGGTAAAACTTTCGCTGTTATTTTCAATAAAAAAAAATTTGTCGTTTTCTTAATCCGACAATAATTTCGTTGTGGGGTCCACCAATAATTGTGCCGTTGTACAAATATTCCATGTTAAAATGAATATTCCCCGACCAATCGAATATTATAATAACAACTTGCGTACTTTGTAAAATTTATATATATTACCCACAACTATAACATTATATCAAATTTACTCCATAATATTCAAAAATGATATTTATGAAAAATTTATCTTTATTTATAAAAGTTGGAGTCTTACATTATTTCTTATTTTTGACATAAATTATCAAGATTACTAGAAATTTACTCAATAATTTTGTAAAGAAACTTTTGGACTATTTTTTAGATAAGAAAAAGAAATATAGAAAATTCTATGGAAATAATTCTATATTTATTTTTATTTTTTTATTATATTCCTAAATTTATTTGTCATCATCAAAATTACATAAAAAGTGGAGACCTAATTAATAGAAAACATTTACAGTATGCATATTTAGGCTAAATTAAAATTAATAGTACCAAATTTGAAAGACATTTAGGCTAAATTAAAATTAAAAATTAGTTAAATTACTTACCAAAGTCCAAAGCAGACAAGCAATGGAGGCCGAAGGCGTGGAACAGAGGAGAAGACGGCAGCGGCGGCGGGGGGCAGACGTTGACACGCAGTGGAGCTGTGGAGGCAAAGAGGGAAGAGATCAAGAGAGCGAGAGGGAAGTTTCAAGTTTGTAAAGAGAGGCGGAAGACCTAATAAAAAAAATTATTTAATTTTAATTTTTTTAATGAAACGACGTCGTTTCATGTTACTTTAAAAAAAAAATTCAAAACAGATCTCCAGTGTTGGTCTGCAACATGTCTCGCAGTCTCGGAGTCGGAGAAGAAGAAAAGCTCGCTGGCACCTACCGGGCTCAGTTGCTGCCGCCTGCCCCCCTGCTCCCCCTAGCTCCGTCTGGACCGCCACCCTACCAGGGTCAGCTGCCCCCGCCCGCCCCCGCCTTGTTCTGCCTCTAAGAGGAAGTGAAACTTTTCCCACCTAATTCCATTCCAACAGATTTATTGGAGGTGTTTCAATACTATAATGATGCTCTTACACTTTTGTTGACTTTTTTCCTTGTAATGCTACAGTTTGACCAAGGCTTCTTATATTATATAAGAGAAAGAGTAAATTATACTTCTATTCTAAATTATAATATCAAGTTTGGTAAATTGAAAATATTTAAGTTTGACTGAAAAATGTTAACACTGATCTTATATTTTTAAACGGAGGAAGTACAACTCTTTTTGATTTATAAAGTTGTGAATGTATGAAATTAGTTTTAACATAGTGTAAAGTTATTTATTTTATAGTTTATTAAAAGAAATAGTCGATATTGTAAGTTACTTAAAAAGTGTTATTAAAAGTAAATTTACTGCTGTAAAAAATTTAATGTATTTATATTCACCACAATGAATTATAAAAAAAATTATTTAGAACAATACAGTGATCAATTTTATCTCTCGCAAAAAATCTATGAACAATAACATATAGTGAGTAATAATTCTTTCATTAATTATTTTTTTTGTTACAAATTTTCATCATAAATTGGCGCCAAATATCCTTCTACCACCTCAATTTTGTGAGGGAAAAAATATAAATTGTGAAGGATATTCCTTTTGTTAATAACTTGTCACTACATTTTTTTTCTTCACTGTTCCTTCGCTAGAAAACTCCTCATGTGTTAGACCCCAACTTTTTATGAATAAATATTTAATTTTTTCTAATAAGGTGTTGCTTTGATATAATGCTATAGTTATGGGTGATATATGCAAATTTTGCAAAGTAAGCAAGTTGTCATAAAATATTCATTTGGTCGGGGATTATTTTTTTTGTCGGAGAATATTCGTACTACGGCGTAATCATTGGTGGACCACATAACAGAATAACTGTTGGATAAAGGAATTGATAGAAATAACCTTTTTATAAAAAATAACGACAAAACTTTTACCGTTAACAGTTGAAATACCCATTGATAAAAGTACAGTAATACGCGTTGTTGCACAGTAGCACACGGTATTGCAAAGTATCTCTCATTATTAATTCTTACGTAAGAAGTCACTCAGTATTCAATAATTGTCACAGTAGTTGTTGCATAGTTATTGGGTAAAATTTAGTTACGCACAACACGCAAGTATATGTGGTCAACAAGTAATAAAGTGAAAGTAGAGTATCGTTCCCACGAGAAATTTTTTAATAAAAATCACCAAGTATTAACCCGTAACCAACTCAATCTTATTTAAACGAATGAATTTCAATTTATAAATAAACTAATTATAATTACCACTAGTTAAATTAAGATTACAGAAATTTAAAATCACAACTTCACTTATTGTTTTATTTAAGTTAACACACTTCTCATCAATTATTCTCTATCCTGAATTGTTAATCAAGAACACTAAAGCAGATAAAACCACCTCTTAATGCATAATACCCATACTCGCTTAAATCCACATATGATAGAATTAAGCAAGACACCCTAATTAACTAATTAACTATATCTCTATGCGAATTACAATTAAAAAGAATTTAAAATACAAGTTCTTTATAAGATTACATATGGCGTAAAGACATATCTTTATCTTAAACACGAATCATGAATTCCATCTATGCAGAAATCACAAACACAAACTATCATGATCAGATCTAAATCTATACTTCATCTCTCGAGTTCATATAGATTATCACGGTAATTGATGGTCAATCAATTAAACAATTAAGACCAAATCACAATAGACAATCCTCACAATAAAACATAATAATTGATAGTGAAGCATATTAAAATAAACTACACAATAAGATCCATTGTAATCTCAAACAAAGAATTAGTTCATGATTATTGAATTAAAACTAAGAATCCACAATTGAATAATCATTAAAAGACAAAGATAGAAGAGGATAAGAAGATAGAATATGTTGTCTGCAGATTTGAAGTTCCCTCCTTGCTCCTACTTTGAATCTTCAATAGTCTCCAAGTTGATTCAATCTCCAAATCTAATAAGAACTAGGGTTTTGATCTAATCTACTCTAATCTAATCTAATCTAATCTAATCTAATCTAATGGAATCCTCCTTCTAATCTAATCTATATCCCTTTTATGCCTCTCATCATGTATTTATAAGTTACAAGTCTAATTTTTTAGCTTAGGAGCAAACCCAGTCCAATTTGGAGTCAAAAAGGTATCAAAATTCGACCCAAAACATGTCAAAAACTTGTCCTAGCCCGTACCCCCACCCCGACTGGCTATGCTACTGTTTTACAGCTTGTACCCCGCCCTGGCAGGGTCCTTTTTCTGCTGCAGTGTCCTCTGGTAAAACGTCCATAACTTTTGGTCCAGGAGGAGTTACGGGGCCTGTCACCTATCAAATCGAAGATATCGACGAGATCTACAACTTTTATTCTTTGAGAATTGACAGATTCAGATTGGATCAAGGTGAAAATTGGGCTTGAATTAGATGTTATGTAAATGGCAAGCATGACAACTCTTAGCTTTGATCTTTGTTGATAAAAAGGCCATAACTCTCGCATCCGAACTTCGATTGAGACGACTCAAAATGTTACGAAAAGCTAAGAAGTAGATCTACAATAAAATCCAAGTTCCAAGCCAAGAACATGCATCTAACTTGGTGTTAAAAGTCTTTCAATCTTCCCTTCTTGCATTTGTTTGCTTATTTTAGTCCAAAAGATGTCTGAATTTCTTTCCCTTGCTTCTTCATGCCAATAGTCGCCTTTTTCTTGCGTTTTCATACCAATAGTCACTCACACAGCTCCCAAGCATATAATCTACAAAATGAACACAAAATGCATGAAAAATAACTAAGAAATATGAGTTTGAGCAACTAATTCAAGTAACAGATACCGGATAAGTAAGTATAAAACCTACTTATCAATAGTATCTCTCATATCATTGATTCAATAATTGTTACAGTAACATTTGCATAATATTTTATATTATTTGAATGGTATTATTAGTTAACATTATTTGCAATGTCTAGAAAGTTCTGTCGAGGAAATAGATTAGGTTATATAATTATACGCCAATAAGGATAAATCCTTATCGAAAAGCCCCCTCTTTCCTAGGAATGATCTGGTTGTCAATATTGTGAACTTATAATATTAATTGTGAATAATTATTATGTGGTGGATATTAGTTCAATTTTGATATAAATCAAGGAATTTAGCATGAAACATTTGTTGAGAGTTTGGCATATTTTTTTATGAAATCACAATTATCTTTTCCGATAAAATATTCATTCAAATATATTATTATAATAGTATAATGTGATAATATAATAAAATAATTTTTATAATTTAAATAGTAATATTATTATAATAATATATAATTTTCAGCATGTGAATAAAAGTAGAGTGAAGGTTATCATTTTGATTTTGAATTCCTTTTTCAAAAACCTTATGTGCACTTTTCTTGTGCACATTCTTTTTCTTTTTTTCCAAAGTGGTGGCTTGACAGAATGCATGCAAAGTTATGTTTTCTAAAATGTGGACCCTCACCTATAAGAAAATATGAGAAAGTTAGGCAAGTTAGGCAGAGAAAGAAAAAAAAATTAGACAAGTTTGTTTGTTTTTTTCCTCCGTGCTGCACTATAAAAGGGGGTAACCCTCCATCCTAAACACACCAAAAATTACAAGTGTTCCTATTGCAATATTATGAGTATTTCTGTTGAGTATAAGAATACTTTGAGTGTATCTTTTCGTGTAATATTTTATCAGGATAATATCCGTTAAACCAAGTCAGATCTAGTTTCTACCAAGGTAAATGATGCTATTTTCTTTCAATACTCGTAAGGGATATCATTTCTTTCATACTTCATAGTATGTAAGTAATATTATTTCATTTCATATTTCTAAATTTAAACTTACTATGGTAAGTATTGCTTCTATAATTCCTAAAATGATTTGAAATTCCTTAAGGTTTGCGTTTCATCTAATATTATTTCACTGGAATATTGGTCTGAACTTTTGTATTAAATTTTAATCTATTCATGTCGAGGTTATACGATATTATTCATAAGTACTATTCACGGCGAAATTTAGTTTATTTTCTTTGTCCAAATTATCTTCTTAAATATCATTTTTGAATTTTACTCCACAATTGGTGATTATGTTGACAATTTAGACATTCTTGAACTCTGAATAAATTAAATTATAAATCTTTAATATTTATCATTAATTTCACTTGATCGATTATTTATATCATTGTCATCATCCTCATGCTTATATTGTGCTAAAAGTCATCTTTGGCCCGTAGTGCAAAGATAGACTATTGATTGGTATGATTATGACCGAAAATTGTGTATTGGTATAATTATGACATTTAATGTTACAGATAAAAGTTTGTGGTGAAAGTCTTCTTTGTCCCGTAATGCATAGATGAACATGTGTTTGACATGAACATGATCACTGGTAATACAAACGATTATTTTTGGCCTGTAGTGCAAAGATAATTCGTTGATTGAAAATAATTATTGATTGGTGTTACAGGGATAAAATATTGATGATAAACTTTTAAATCATAGAAGAATATAGACATCATGCTCTACTTGACTCTTCTAATGGATTGTTATTTTCGCTGCAGGTGTTGATCTAAAACTTGTTGTCTATTGTATTCTATCAGATTTTTTTTCTTGTTGAGGACTATGGATAATTTGTTCTACATTATCTTAGTCATAATATTCTTTACTTGTTAGTTGAACTCACCCTTTTTCTTTTGGTTCTATTGTTCTTCTCAGGAGGCGAGAATGTAGTTGAGACTACTCGGGGAGTGGACTAATGGTAGTCCCCAGTATTTTGTAAAATAATGTAACAATAATTGTAATAAGTATTTTATTTAAGTTTGGATATTGTCTACGAGACAATATTTGTATTGAAACTCACACTTATATTTTATCATATTTTACACGACAATTAATAATTGTATAAATGAAGTTTATATTTGAATTCTGTACCATGTATTTGACGACTCAGAATGGGTTGTGTGGAACTATTCTGGGGGCGACACATCATGTGTTCACAAAATTTCCTTCGCTATATCCCTAATTTCTTGTAATGCAAGAAAACATGGTTTGAACAACAAGAACTTTGAAGCATGAGATCGAATAGGAACATGAGTCCCATGGCAGAAGCCTTATGGAGGCAACTCATTTTAGAAATTTATTGAGAGATTAGATTGGTGGCTAGAATGACAGGACTATTTGGGCATTACTCTAGTGACTAAGGGTATATCTGAAATTTTTCCGAGTTCATGTGCGTGAGACGTGACCACTTTCCAGGAGACTCTATGTAAGACCCCGAATTTTATGAAATAAAAGTATTCAATTTTCTTATAATTACAATTCAGTAAATGGTTAAATTGATAAAAAGTTAAAGTTAAGGGTGATATATGAAATTTTTTCAAAAATACGCAAGTGGTTATAAAATATTCATTGTTGTTGGGGAATATTCGTTTGGTCGTGGAATATTCTTGTTGTCGGGGAATATTCATACGACGGCGCAGCCATTTGTTGGCCACATAACAGAATAACTATCGGATAAAGAAAAAGACAAATTAAAGTTTTTATAAATAACGGCGTAGTGGTTACCGTTAACACTGTTGGAATACCCGGTGGGTAAAGTAAAGTAATACGCGTTGTTGCACAGTAGCACACGATGCACAGTATTTTTGAATTATTGATTCTTACGTAAGAAGGCACTACTCAATAATTGTTACAGTAATTACTGTTCAATATTTTTGATTCAATAATTGTTGCGTTGATATTTTATATTATTGTTGTTTTAATAATTGTCACTGCACAATATTTTCCATTATCAAATCAATAATTCATATTATTTGAATAATATTATTAGATAGCATTATTGGCAATGTCTAGAAAGTTCTGTCTAATGAAAGGTTTGGTCACCTAATTGCGCGCCAGTAAGGAGAAATCCTTATTGGAAAGCCCCCTCTTTCTTGGGAACTGCTTGATTGTCAATATTGTGATTCTGTAATATTATTTGTGAATAATTAAATTATTAATTTATATGATGAGGAAAATATTCATTTTATGTGGATATAGATGGAGAAAATTTTTAAAGTGACAATTGTTGAAAATTGATATTTTATCTTTTTTGATAAAATAATATTTTATTATATTATTATAATATAATAATGATGATATTTTTACAATGAATGTAGGATATATGAGTATATGAGGAGGAAGAGTATTTTTGTTACAAAAGTTGTTTAAAACATGTTAAACATGTTGGTGGACCCATTTCTTGACTGAAATTTGATTATAGCTTGTAAAATCGCCCGTTTGTGAATTTCGGTCAATTTTTGTTTGAAATTTAGAAAAACTTTCTTCTATAAAGTTGTAGATAATTGAATTTCCCGTAAAAAATCGCGAGATTTGAATTTTCTGATAAAAAAGTTATTTATTATGAATTATTGAAGTTCCGAAATAATTGATTTTTGGAAGTTTTAATTAATTATTTTAAGAAAAACGTTTTTAACAAGTTGGTTGCACATGTTAATTGCTGAAATCTGATGTCTTGGGTGTGCGTAGGAAATTTATTAAATAATAATAATATTTTATTAAATTTTCTGCTTTGGTGTTCTAAGCATTTTTCTATAAATAGGGTGCTTAGGTTAGAATTAAAAATCACACCAGAAACTAAAGATTTCTCTCTCTTTCTCTCTTTATAATATCGAGCGCATTTTGTGAGTATTTTAGTACTTCGAGTATTGCTATACGGTGCAAGTTCTTTTAGCACTATATCTAGTATTCTAGTCAGAAGTACTATTCTTTCTGAGGTAAGGGAGATTGTTTTCTTCATAAATAATATTATTTCTTCAATATCATTATGCCGAAATATTGGTTAGAATTTTTTATCAAATTTGGAACTTTTTCATGTCAGAATTACTATTCACGAGTTACTATTCATGAGTTACTATTCACGAATTACTATTCATGAGTACGATTCACGAAGCATGATGATGTTTTTGTGAAATTTTTATCTTTTAGTGTCGGAGTTACTATTCACGTATACGGCACTATTCACGAATACGACATTATTCACCGAAAAATAAAAATTTTTTCTTTTTGTCCAAAATATCTATTCTGGATACTAGCTTTGATTGTATCCATATTTTGATCATTCTTGAATTTTACTCCACTATGATTATTTATGAGATATTTTTGGACATGGAATAGCTGAAGTACGAATCCTTAATATTTATTATTTTGTTTCACTGGATTCGTTTTCTTTAAAATATTTTTCATCATCCTCAGTCCTAAATGATGATATAATTGAATATCTTTGGCCTGTAGTGCAAAGATAAATGATTTCTGATGAATATCTTTGGCCAGTAGTACGAAGATGAGCAGGTGTTTAGATGAACATGACCAACTGATGAATATCTTTGGCCTGTAGTGCGAAGATGACATGTTGTTGAATATCTTTGGCCAGTAGTGCAAAGATGAACTGTTGATGAATATCTTTGTCCCGTAGTGCAAAGATGAATTTATCGGTATGATTATGAACAGGAACTGTGATTTGGTATAACCATGATCTTTGATGTTTCAGGTGATGAAAATTAACTTTGTCCTGGATGAGGAAAGGAATTTAGAACTACAATTACGATTATGAGTTATACACGTGATTACGGACAGGAATTGTTGATTAATGTTACAGGGATAAAACATTGTCGATGGACTTTTAACATGGAGAAGATAATAGATTTTATGGTCTATTTGACTCTTCTAATGGATTGCTCGTTCTGCTGCAATTATGGTTGAAAAGTGTGACGCCCCCAAAATAGGTCCACACGACCCATTCTGAGTCGCCAGATATCACACTATAAAAATCAAATACCAACTTCATTTATACAACTGTTGAACTGTCGTAAAGAATACGACCACAGTTAACTGTGAGTTTTAATACAATATAGTCTCATAGACAGTATCCAAACTCAAATTATTACAATGCCATATATAATACAGCAGCAAATAACGCTTCCAAAGTCGGGTTCACTTCACCCTATTATAGTTCACCAAAATTAAATATTACATGACGTATAAAATATGACACCCACATCCTAGGTCCTCAATACAATTATCGGTTGCATGTCATGCCGTTTTATAATGTATTGAGAAACTTCGACAGTCTCGGACCATCACACTATTTCCCTGTTATCCCCGCTCGACCCAGCTACGTTCTCATTTCCTGAAGAGAACAGTGAAAGAAAGGGTGAGCACAACTAGCCCAGTAAAGAATATCTTGACTAAAGATAGCTACATTTTCAATAGTTTTCATCAATAATAAATCAGAGATTTAGAACATATGTTAGATAATAAAACTTTTCAACCATAATTGCAGTGAAATTAACAATCCATTACAAGAGTCAAGTAGAACATAATGTCTAGTGTCTCCTCTAAATTAAAAGTCCATCGTTGATATTTTATTCCTGTAATACTCATCAACAGTTCTTTGTTATACTCAAGACAAATAGAACTTTCATCACGTGTCTTCACCTGAACCACCAAAGATGTTAGTTAAATTCACAATTCATATTTATAATAATGTGAATTAACAATTCCTTCTTGTCACAAAGGCTTAATAGAACGTTTACTCAATATCCTTACCCCAAAGGCTAAAGATATTCAGATGTAATAACAATGATCATACCAATTAGTTGTCTACCTTTGCACTACGTGCCAAAGATGTTCAACTATAAAAGCCATCGCTGAGACTCAGCTAAATAAATAATTCCCATCATCGAATCATCCCTGCACTACGGCCAAGGATATTAATTAGTATCACCAGTGGTCATGATCATGTCATACACATGTCCATCTTTGCACTACGGGCCAAAGCTATCAATTAACAATTCATCTTTGCACGTAAGCCAAAGATATTCAACAACATATCATCGTTTCACTATGGGTCAAAGACATACAACTGTAAAACCAATAACCAACAGTATAATAAAGAATATATGAAACTGCAAATGGATTTTCACCGCCATGCGGTAATCCACTTAAACAGATTATTTTCACAATTTAATAAGGAATGAATATAAAGGATCATTCACCATGCATGTGGTATTCACATAGACAGATTATTCCAACAGAATAATAAAGAATGGAATAACAAAAGAAATCACCATGCATGCGATAGACCGCACAGACAGGTTATTCCAACAGAATAATAAATAATGGAACCAGGTCCGGCGTAAACGCACAGACAGAATATTCCGACAGAATAATAAATAATGGAATCAGGTCCGGCGTAAACGCACAGACAGGATGTTCCAACAGAATAATAACAAGACGGGACCAGGTCTGTAAGACCCCAACTTTTATAAATAAAGATGAATTTTCTATAAATATCATTTTTGAATATTATAGAGTTAATTTGATATAATGTTATAGTTGTGGGTAATATTTATAAATTTTGCAAAGTAAGCAAGTTGTTATAAAATATTCGTTTGGTCGGAGAATATTCTTTTTGTCGGGGAATATTCGTACGACGGCACAATCATTGGTGGACCCCACAACGGAATTATTGTCGGATTGAGAAAACGACAGAATTATCTTTCTATAAAAATAACAGCTGAGGTGTTACCGTTAAAATCGTTAAAACTGTTGAACTACTTGATAGTAAAAGTACAGTAATACGCGTGGTTGCATAGTAGCACACGGTATTGATTATTGATGCTTACGTGAGAAGTCACTCAGCTACACTCAATTATTGCTATAGTAATTGCTGCATCATATCTCTTAAATTATTGTCATAGTATCGTCTGTATAATATGTTATATTATTAAATCAATAATTGAGACGTTGTGGTAAGTTTGGTTATTTTATGGGGGGCCATATGTCATCATCTAAGAGTCTCTTCGTCAATAGTAATTACCGTCGTCAATAGTAATTACCGTCGTCAATAGTAATTACCGTCGTCAATAGTATTTACCTTGGTCAATAGTAATTACCTTCGTCAATAGTATTTACCTTGGTCAATAGTAATTACCTTCGTCAATAGTATTTACCTTGGTCAATAGTAATTACTTTCGTCAATAGTAATTGTCCCTTCAATATTACCAAGAGTCATTTGACCCTTCGTTAAGACCAAGAGTCATTTGACCCTTCGTTAAGACCAAGAGCCACCCTCAGTTTTTCTATAAATAGAGGCCTAGGGCTTCATTATTTTTCACGAATTCATTCAAGCTATAGAGAGAGAAAGTATAGAGAGAATAAGAGAGAGAGACTAAAAGTATTCTGCTACATCACTTTTTCAATATCCAGTTCTTTTAAGGTAGGGAATATTATTTCTTTTATATTCATGAAGAGAACTTCTGTTATTCCATTCGTTATTATTCTGTTGGAATAACCAGTATACGCGGTCTACCCTATACTTGGTGACATTCTTCTATTATTCTGTTGGAACATCCTGTCTGTGTGTTTTACACCGGACCTGGTTCCATTTATTATTCTGTTGGAACATCCTGTCTGTGTGTTTTACACCGGACCTGGTTCCATTATTTATTATTCTGTCGGAATATCCTGTCTGTGCGTTTACGCCGGACCTGGTTCCATTATTTATTATTCTGTCGGAATATCCTGTCTGTGCGTTTACGCCAGACCTGGTTCCATTATTTATTATTCTGTTGGAATAACCTGTCTGTGCGGTCTATCGCATGCATGGTGATTTCTTTTGTTATTCCATTCTTTATTGTACTCAGTTGGTTAAGTTTTGACTTCTATACTCCATGAAATTTGTGGAATATCCTTGATAGTTGCGTTTCATCCAGTATCTTTTCAAGAAAATATTCTTCTAAGCGTTCTTGAATTTTACTCCACAATGCAGTATCATGTTGACAATTTGGACGTTGTTAATTCTTGGATAAATTAATTCTTGAACTTGTTTTATTGAATTTTTATATCATTGTCATCATCCTCATGTTTATATTCTGTTGAAAGTCATCTGTGGCCTGTAGTGCATAGATGGACTTGGTATGATTATGACCAGGGATTATTCGGTGTAATCATGACCGTAATGTTACAAATGATGTGGTAAAAGTCATCATTGGCCCGTAGTGCATTGATGGACAGTTGTTGGCATGATCATGACCATTAATGAATATACGAATATACTTGGCCGTAGTGCAGGGGTGATTCGATGATGTGGATTATTTTATTAAGCTGAGTCTCAGCGATCGCAGTGTTGAAAAACCTTTTAAATCATAAAAGATAGTAGAGTTTATTTTCTACTTGACTCTTTTAATGGATTGCTTGTTCCGCTGCAGTTAAACTTGATGTCTATTATATTTTATCAGTTTAACATTGTTGAAGGCTAATGATAATTTATTCTGCATTATCTTAGTCATAATATTTCTTACTGGGCTAGTTGAGCTCACCCTTTCTTTCACTGTTCTCTTCAGGAAATGAGAACGTAGCTGGGACAAGTCGGGGTACGGAGTGATGGTCCGAATGATAGTATTAGTTAGTAGTCCTCACTATTCTATGTAATGGTGTGTTAATAAATGTAATGAGGACTCCTTTTGAGTATGAATACTCTCTAGAAGATAATATTTGTATTCAAACTCACAGTTTATGTTTTGTCGTATTGTACACGACAGTTGTATTAATCAGTTGTATTTGTATTCTGTACTATGTATCTGACGACCCAAGATGGGTGATGTATACCTAATTTTGGGGGCGTCACATTTGGTATCAGAGCTTAGGGATATGATCCCTGGCTAAGATGTGAGAATAGAACTAGGAGGGGAGAGACGGGGAATTCCTTCGCTAGTATGGCATACCTAAGTTTATTTGCATGGTATTTAATTGGTCGGTCATAATATAAGGATAATATATGACATATCAATTAATTTTTATTTTGTGGCAGTATCTGAAAATGGCATCCGAGAATGTTGAGAATAGCAATGGAGCACAGACGACTGTTGATTCACCACACATCAATAATCATGATAATGTGCATCAGGAAGGTGTCAATCCTCATGCAAACAACAACACTGACCAAATGATGAATGATCAAATGTTCAGAGGCTTTATGCAATTCATGCAACAACAGGTGAAAGCGGCTCCTGTCCACAACGTAGGTGGAAGTACTGGAAACTCTCAGGCGGTCACCGCTAAACAGTTTAAGGAGCTGGGACCACCGGAGTTTAAGGGAGAACCCAAACCACTTGTAGCTGAAACATGGATAAAGCAGATCACCAAGATATTTGATGTCTTGGGTTGCTCCGAGGAGCAAAAGGTTCCCTTTGCCGCCTTTATGTTGCGAGGAGAGGCAGATTACTGGTGGGAATCGATAAAGCGTACTCAACCTGCCGCACTGAAGATGTCTTGGGAGAAGTTCCAAGATCTGTTTAACGACAAATACTTTCCCGAGAGTATTCGTCACATGAAGGAGGTGGAGTTCATCAAATTGGAGCAGAATAATATGACCGTGTCGCTGTACGAGGCAAAATTTGCGAAGTTATCCCGGTTTGCGTCCCACCTGGTGGATAATGAAGAAAGAATGACGCGGATGTTTTTAAGAGGTTTGAAGCCGGAGATACGTCAACATCTTGTTTCTCATAAACTGTGTTTGTATTCAGATGTTGTAAATAGGGCTCAGTTGGTGGAGCGCGATAACGAGATAACGCAACCAAAAGAGAGCAGCCGGTAAAATGATAATACCAGTGAGAGCAGTCATCGAAGCGGTGACAACAAGCGTGGAGGGAATCAACAGGCCAGAAATGGTAACCACTTCGGTGGTAATCAGGGCCAAAACAATAAGAATGGACATTTCAAGAAGAGGAGATTCAACAATGATGGAAAGACGTCAGCACCAGCACCTGTCGTTAAGGAAGGAGAACGACCACCTATCATATGTTTCAAATGCGGAGGGGAGGGGCACATCAGTCCAAACTACGCGATGCCGTCCAAAGCATGTTATAATTGTGGAAGAGAAGGTCATTTAGCCCGATTTTGTCGTTTACCGAAGACAAATTCAGTTAGGATGGAGGCACCAAAAGCCGTCCCAGAAAAGTCAAAACCGGTTGTGCAAGGGAGAGCGTTTGTTGTGAACTCCCAGAGAGCAAGGAACCCGAATGAGGTCATCACGGGTAAGCTTATCATAAACTCTAAAGAAGTTTATACTTTATTTGATACCGGTTCAACCCATTCTTTTATTTCTCCTACTTGCGCTCATCGATTAAATTTGATTCCGAAGAAATTAGACTTTGACTTATCTGTGGAAACTCCGTTGGGAGAAACCTTCATTACCTCCACTGTTTATAAGTCTTGTTTGATTCAAGTTGGTACCCACACATTACCTATCGATCTGATTTCATTAAAAATACTTGCATTTGACGTGATTCTAGGGATTGATTGGTTAACTACTCATTATGCAAAAATTGATTGTTTTCGTAAGGTTGTTAGTTTTCATATTCCTAATCGACCTATTATGCGAATTCAAGCAACCAAACCATTAAAATCAATCGCTGTCATCTCAAGTCATAAAGCTATTCGTTTATTGAAAAACGGATGTCAAGCTTTCTTAGCTCATGTCACAGATCTAAACAAAAATACGTCAGTTTTGAATGATATTTCTATTGTTAATAAATTCCCTGACGTATTCCCTGAAGAACTTCCTGGCCTACCCCCAGAGCGTGAAATTGAATTTTGTATCAATCTTGAACCCGGTACAAAACCCATTTCCAAAGCCCCATATCGAATGGCTCCTATTGAACTTCAGGAGTTAAAGATCCAACTGCAGGAATTGTTAGACATTGGTTTTATTCGTCCTAGTACTTCTCCTTGGGGTGCTCCTGTTCTGTTCGTGAAAAAGAAAGATGGGAGTATGCGACTTTGTATTGATTATCGGGAGTTGAATCATGTCACCATCAAAAATAGGTACCCATTGCCACGTATTGATGACCTGTTTGACCAGTTGCAAGGAGCACAATTCTTTTCAAAGATCGATCTTCGTTCTGGATATCATCAGCTGAAGGTTAGAACTGAGGATATTCCAAAGACGGCTTTTAGAACTCGGTACGGGCATTATGAATTCCTAGTCATGTCCTTTGGATTGACTAATGCTCCTGCTGCCTTCATGGATATGATGAACCGGGTATTCAAGGAATATTTGGATCATTTTGTGGTCGTCTTTATTGATGACATCCTTATTTATTCCAAAAGCCGTGAAGATCATGAGCAACACTTGAGGCTGGTACTCCAAAAGCTTCGTGAATACAAGCTTTATGCCAAGTTGAAGAAATGCGAGTTCTGGCTGGAGGAGGTAGCCTTCCTTGGGCACGTAGTATCAAGTCGTGGAATATCGGTTGACCCGGCAAAGATTGAAGCTATTCAAAGCTGGGAGCAACCTAAATCAGTGACCGAGGTACGTAGCTTTCTTGGTTTAGCTGGTTATTATCGGAGATTCGTGGAAGGATTTTCTCGAATCGCTACTCCATTAACTCAGCTGACTCGGAAAGATACAAAGTTTGGTTGGAGCGAAGAATGTGAGCAGAGTTTTCAAGAACTCAAGAGGAGACTCATTTCAGCACCTGTTCTAACAATACCATCTGGCTCGGAGGGATTTGTCATCTACAGTGATGCTTCGAGCAAAGGGTTGGGATGCGTTCTCATGCAACATGGAAAAGTCATAGCCTATGCATCAAGACAACTCAAGGAATATGAGAGGAATTATCCTACTCATGATCTAGAGTTGGCAGCTGTTGTCTTTGCACTTAAAATTTGGAGGCATTACTTGTATGGGGAGAAAGTGGAGATCTTTACGGATCATAAAAGTCTCAAATATTTCTTCACTCAAAAGGAACTCAACATGCGACAACGACGTTGGCTTGAACTGTTGAAAGATTATGATCATACCATTCAATACCATCCTGGAAAAGCGAACGTGGTAGCTGACGCATTGAGTAGAAGATCATATGCGGGTACAAGTGCAATATTAACAACGCAAAGGCCCATTTTGTGTGACTTGCAAAGGATGGAGATAGAGTTGAAGACTCCAGGGACCCATGTGATGATGGCGAATATACGAGTAAAACCGACTTTAATCGATAAAGTTAAAGCTGCTCAAGCTACAGACCTGGAGCTGATGCGTATGAGGAAGAAAGTGCAAGAAGGTTCTATGCCGGAAGCAAGAATCGATGAAGAAGGAATACTTCGAGTCAACTCCAGACTCTGTGTTCCTAACAACCCTGATTTAAAGTATGAAATCATGATGGAGGCGCACAACACACCGTTTGCAATCCATCCTGGAAGTACCAAAATGTATCATGATCTTCGTCATACATTTTGGTGGAGCAATATGAAGAGAGAGATAGCGTTGTTTATCTCAAGGTGTCTAACTTGTCAACGAGTCAAAGCGGAGCATCAAGTACCAAAAGGTCCATTGCAACCACTTGAAATTCCAGAATGGAAGTGGGAGCACATCACCATGGATTTCGTTACCGGTCTTCCTAGGGTTTCTCAAGGTATTGATGCGATTTGGGTCATTGTTGATAGATTGACCAAGTCTGCTCATTTCTTACCGATACGAGAAACTTATACACTTAAACGTCTTGCTCGTATGTACATAAACGAGATTGTAAGACTGCATGGTATGCCAGTATCCATAGTTTCTGATCGAGACCCAAGATTCACTTCACGATTTTGGGTTAGTTTACAAAAAGCTATGGGCACGGAGTTACGATTTAGTTCAGCATATCATCCTCAGACGGACGGACAATCAGAGAGGACTATTCAAACTCTTGAAGATCTATTAAGACTCTGTGTCTTTGACTTCAAGGGAAGTTGGGACAAGTTCTTACCATTGGTGGAGTTTTCCTACAACAACAGTTATCAAGCAAGTATTGGCATGGCTCCATTCGAAGCATTGTATGGAAGAAAATGTCGTTCTCCAGTATGCTGGGATGAGGTGGGCGAAGCAACGTTGTTGGGACCGGAGTTGGTACGTATGACTACAGAAAAGATTCAAACGATCCGGCAACGTATAAAAACCTCACAAGATCGACAAAAGAGTTATGCTGATCTTCATCGAAAGGACGTGGAATTTGATGTAGGAGATCATGTGTTCTTACGTGTTGCTCCATGGAAAGGTGTTACGAGATTTGGAAAGAGAGGAAAGCTAAATTCTCGATTCATCGGTCCATTTTTAATCCTCGATCGAGTAGGAACTGTGGCTTATAGACTCGCTTTACCGCCAAGTATGTCTCGTGTTCATAATGTTTTCCACATATCAATGTTACGCAAGTATGTGGAAGACCCGAACCACATTATTGAGTTAGAACCGGACGAAATAGCGGAGGATTTGACGTATGAAGAAGTTCATGTTCAAATCTTGGATAAGAAGGAACATATTCTACGCTCCAAGGTTATACCTCAAGTCAAAGTTTTGTGGAGAAACCACGATGTTGAGGAAATGACTTGGGAGTTAGAATCAGAAATGAAATCAAGGTATCCTTACCTCTTCGACATACCAGGTACGTACCCTAATTTCGAGGGCGAAATTTCATAAGAAGGGGAGGTTGTAAGACCCCAACTTTTATAAATAAAGATGAATTTTCTATAAATATCATTTTTGAATATTATAGAGTTAATTTGATATAATGTTATAGTTGTGGGTAATATTTATAAATTTTGCAAAGTAAGCAAGTTGTTATAAAATATTCGTTTGGTCGGAGAATATTCTTTTTGTCGGGGAATATTCGTACGACGGCACAATCATTGGTGGACCCCACAACGGAATTATTGTCGGATTGAGAAAACGACAGAATTATCTTTCTATAAAAATAACAGCTGAGGTGTTACCGTTAAAATCGTTAAAACTGTTGAACTACTTGGTAGTAAAAGTACAGTAATACGCGTGGTTGCATAGTAGCACACGGTATTGATTATTGATGCTTACGTGAGAAGTCACTCAGCTACACTCAATTATTGCTATAGTAATTGCTGCATCATATCTCTTAAATTATTGTCATAGTATCGTCTGTATAATATGTTATATTATTAAATCAATAATTGAGACGTTGTGGTAAGTTTGGTTATTTTATGGGGGGCCATATGTCATCATCTAAGAGTCTCTTCGTCAATAGTAATTACCGTCGTCAATAGTAATTACCGTCGTCAATAGTAATTACCGTCGTCAATAGTATTTACCTTGGTCAATAGTTATTACCTTCGTCAATAGTATTTACCTTGGTCAATAGTAATTACCTTCGTCAATAGTATTTACCTTGGTCAATAGTAATTACTTTCGTCAATAGTAGTTGTCCCTTCAATATTACCAAGAGTCATTTGACCCTTCGTTAAGACCAAGAGTCATTTGACCCTTCGTTAAGACCAAGAGCCACCCTCAGTTTTTCTATAAATAGAGGCCTAGGGCTTCATTATTTTTCACGAATTCATTCAAGCTATAGAGAGAGAAAGTATAGAGAGAATAAGAGAGAGAGACTAAAAGTATTCTGCTACATCACTTTTCCAATATCCAGTTCTTTTAAGGTAGGGAATATTATTTCTTTTATATTCATGAAGAGAACTTCTGTTATTCCATTCGTTATTATTCTGTTGGAATAACCAGTATACGCGGTCTACCCTATACTTGGTGACATTCTTCTATTATTCTGTTGGAACATCCTGTCTGTGTGTTTTACACCGGACCTGGTTCCATTTATTATTCTGTTGGAACATCCTGTCTGTGTGTTTTACACCGGACCTGGTTCCATTATTTATTATTCTGTCGGAATATCCTGTCTGTGCGTTTACGCCGGACCTGGTTCTATTATTTATTATTCTGTCGGAATATCCTGTCTGTGCGTTTACGCCGGACCTGGTTCCATTATTTATTATTCTGTTGGAATAACCTGTCTGTGCGGTCTATCGCATGCATGGTGATTTCTTTTGTTATTCCATTCTTTATTGTACTCAGTTGGTTAAGTTTTGACTTCTATACTCCATGAAATTTGTGGAATATCCTTGATAGTTGCGTTTCATCCAGTATCTTTTCAAGAAAATATTCTTCTAAGCGTTCTTGAATTTTACTCCACAATGCAGTATCATGTTGACAATTTGGACGTTGTTAATTCTTGGATAAATTAATTCTTGAACTTGTTTTATTGAATTTTTATATCATTGTCATCATCCTCATGTTTATATTCTGTTGAAAGTCATCTGTGGCCTGTAGTGCATAGATGGACTTGGTATGATTATGACCAGGGATTATTCGGTGTAATCATGACCGTAATGTTACAAATGATGTGGTAAAAGTCATCATTGGCCCGTAGTGCATTGATGGACAGTTGTTGGCATGATCATGACCATTAATGAATATACGAATATACTTGGCCGTAGTGCAGGGGTGATTCGATGATGTGGATTATTTTATTAAGCTGAGTCTCAGCGATCGCAGTGTTGAAAAACCTTTTAAATCATAAAAGATAGTAGAGTTTATTTTCTACTTGACTCTTTTAATGGATTGCTTGTTCCGCTGCAGTTAAACTTGATGTCTATTATATTTTATCAGTTTAACATTGTTGAAGGCTAATGATAATTTATTCTGCATTATCTTAGTCATAATATTTCTTACTGGGCTAGTTGAGCTCACCCTTTCTTTCACTGTTCTCTTCAGGAAATGAGAACGTAGCTGGGACAAGTCGGGGTACGGAGTGATGGTCCGAATGATAGTATTAGTTAGTAGTCCTCACTATTCTATGTAATGGTGTGTTAATAAATGTAATGAGGACTCCTTTTGAGTATGAATACTCTCTAGAAGATAATATTTGTATTCAAACTCACAGTTTATGTTTTGTCGTATTGTACACGACAGTTGTATTAATCAGTTGTATTTGTATTCTGTACTATGTATCTGACGACCCAAGATGGGTGATGTATACCTAATTTTGGGGGCGTCACAAGGTCCGGTGTAAAACACACAGACAGGATGTTCCAACAGAATAATAATAAAAACGGAACCAGGTCCGGTGTAAAACACACAGACAGGATGTTCCAACAGAATAATAGAAGAATGTCACCAAGTATAGGGTAGACCGCGTATACTGGTTATTCCAACAGAATAATAAAGAATGGAATAACAGAAGTTCTCTTCATGAATATAAAAGAAATAATATTCCCTACTATAACAATATCCCTTTACCATAATAATATCCCTTTACCATAATAATATCCCTTTACCTTTCAAAAAAGAGTATTCCAACTAGTAGGGCGAGGATATACTCGAAGGAAACTTATACTACGCTCAAAGCTTTCTTAAACTTTAAAGAAATACTCTCAAGATTATAGAAGAAGAATTCTCTCTATAGTTTCCCTCTCTAGAGTTTCAATGAATTCGTAAGAAATAATGAAGGAATGAGCTTCTATTTATAAGCTTGGTAGAGTAAGGGTAAAATAGTCTTTTCGCCATAATTTATGACATCATCGCTTACATCATCAATCAGATGACATCATTGCATACATCATTGATCAAATGACATTATTGCTTACATCATCCTTCTGATGACATCATCGCTTACATCATCAAAATTCAAATTCAAATTGTTCTCTTTCACCTCATTTTATTTTTATACCATGAATTTACTATAATAATGTTACCATTCAAATTATAAAAAAACATACTATCATATAATCACATTATACTACTATAATATAATATTATAATAATATATTTAAATGAATTATTGATTTACTAATATAATTTCAACCAACGGTCTGAAAAATTAGCACATTTTCTCATGGAATAATATTGTACCCAAAAATGATTTGGACCGAAAATAAATATATTGTTCGGGTGAATAGTAACTCGTGAATAGTAACTCCTGAATATTATCTCGTGAATAATAACTCATGAATAGTAACTCCGACACAAAAAGTGTCCCAAATACTCGAGTGAACAATACTAAAGTGAATAGTAAATTGGGTGAATAGTAACCCGTGAATAGTAACTCGTGAATAGTAACTCCGACACAAAAAGTGTCCCAAATACTCGAGTGATTAATACTAGAGTGAATAGTAACTGGGTATTTTATGACAACTTGTCTACTTTGAAAAATTTTCACATATCACCCTTAACTTTAACCTTTTATCAATTTAACCATTTAATAAAATAGAAAAATTAAATACTTTTATTTCATAAAATTCGGGGTCTCACAAAAAGTTTTATCATCTACCATATGTTCTAAATCTCTGATTTATTACTGTTAAAGGCTATTGATAATTTATTTATCTTTAGTCATGATATTCTTTACTGAGCTAGTTGTGCTCACCCTTTTGCTTCACAATTCCTTTCAGGTAATAAAAGTGTAGCTGGGACGAGCGGGGAATAACAGGGGAATAGAACGGTGGTCTATAGATGTTGAGGGTGAGGTGAATTTAACTTGGAAGGGTGTTTTGTCACTATCATACAAGATGTCTAATGACATACAACCTCGTGTCATCATAAGACAGAGATGTGCTCATCCACTTGCTGAGTATATATACGAGCCCTACCTATATAATCTTAGAGTTTGGTTGAAGTA
The DNA here is from genome assembly GCA_016801055.1 of Panax notoginseng. Classification (NCBI taxonomy): domain Eukaryota; kingdom Viridiplantae; phylum Streptophyta; class Magnoliopsida; order Apiales; family Araliaceae; genus Panax; species Panax notoginseng. The sequence continues at coordinate 28,915,032 of CM029023.1, read as the reverse complement.
TAATTCTCAATTAGAGACGGTGGAGAAAATGATATGTCAAGAGAAGACACACCATTGGGAAGAATATGATAGTAATCTTCTCGTTTTTCTTTGGGGTTTATTAGGTCAACCAAGGATAATTCTATGGCCATATGATATCTACCATAACCTAAAAGCATGGTCTCCTATGTACGAAGGTTTCCTTGAGCACTTCTCAAAGATTCTAATTTCTAAAACAGTTTTCGACTACCTTTATGTAATGTATCAATATGAGGTGATGTCTATAGTTGGGACATGAGTCACAGTTGGTATTAAAACTCACAGTATATGTGTTGTTGACAATTGTAATAATAAAATTGTAGTTATTTTATGTACCATGTTGTTGGCGACTCAGAATAGGTTGGTTGGATTGGACCTATTTTGGGGGCGTTACATTTGGTATCAGAGCTTAGGGATATGGTCTCTGGCGGTGATCGGGGAATATAACTAGGAGGGGAGAGATGGGTAAATCCTTCGCTAGTGTGTTTTACCTAAGCTTAATTGTTTATCGGTCATAATATACGGATATTATGTGATATGTTAATTTGCTTAATTAACCCTTGTTTTATGGCAGTATTTGAGAATGGCAGCTGAGAATGCTAACAATGGAGTGAATGAGACTGTGGGGATACCTCTAATCACTAACCATGATAATGTGATGTCAGACGAAGAAGGAATTAGAGATATCCATGTGGTGAGTGAAGAATTGATAGTTGCACCCGAGATAGTCGCAGAGGTAATAACTGAGAGTGAGGAAGAAGAGGTACCTGAGGAGAGTTTATTAGAGGTATTATATGATCAAAATGTAGAATTTCAAAATCGTATTCATGAGTTAGAAGAGCAGGCTGAAGAACGGCTGGCGGTCGTGGAACAAAAGGATGCAACAATTCAAGCTTGTGTTACCTGATATGTGATGCTTGAACAGAAGCATTATTTGGCAGAGTATAAGATGATAAAGATGGAATCTGAGCTGAAAGAAGAAAAACTGAACGAGTGAGAATAAGTGATGCATGGGCAAAAGCCGCACGACACGTGGATATTGTGGAAAGAGATGTCCAATCTAAGAAGGCTAAAATAGATGATATGAATTTCTATTTTTAGAAAGCAATTGGGAGAACCCAACATCGAGTTTTGAATTACCCTGTACAGAGCGGTCAACCTGAATTAGATATGGGTCAAAAATTGATGATTCAGATCATGAATCAGGAGTACGACGAGACAGTTGAGGGAGGAATATGCCCTATAGAAAAGTATATTCCAACGATAGTGATGACGCCAAATGCTGCCCCAGACAAGTCAAAGCCGAGTAGTTCGAGGGATAGCGGTTGTCATGACTTCCCAACAAGTGAGGAATCCAAATGAAGTTATCACGGGAGATGAGCAATGGAGAAATCATGATGACCCGGGAGATAGAATCTAAAATGAAAGCAAGGTATTCTCAACTCTTTGAAATAATAGGTACGTAAATTTCGGGGACGAAATTTCATAAGGAGGGGAGATTGTAAGACCCTAAATTTTATGAAATAAAAGTATTCAATTTTCTTATAATTACAATTCAGTAAATGGTTAAATTGATAAAAAGTTAAAGTTAAGGGTGATATATGAATTTTTTTCAAAAATACGCAAGTGGTTATAAAATATTTATTGTTGTTGGGGAATATTCGTTTGGTCGTGGAATATTCTTGTTGTCGGGGAATATTCGTACGACGGCGCAGCCATTTATGAGCCCCATAACAGAATAACTATCGGATGAAGAAACAGACAAATTAAAGTTTTTATAAATAACAGCGTAGTGGTTACCGTTAATACTGTTGGAATACCCGGTGGGTAAAGTAAAGTAATACGCGTTGTTGCACAGTAGCACACGGTGCACAGTATTTTTGAATTATTGATTCTTACGTAAGAAGGCACTACTCAATAATTGTTACAGTAATGGAGAAATCATGATGACCCGGGAGATAGAATCTGAAATGAAAGCAATGTATTCTCAACTCTTTGAAATAACAGGTACGTAAATTTCGGGGACGAAATTTCATAAGGAGGGGAGATTGTAAGACCCCAAATTTTATGAAATAAAAGTATTCAATTTTCTTATAATTACAATTCAGTAAATGGTTAAATTGATAAAAAGTTAAAGTTAAGGGTGATATATGAAATTTTTTCAAAAATACGCAAGTGGTTATAAAATATTAATTGTTGTTGGGGAATATTCGTTTGGTCGTAGAATATTCTTGCTGTCGGGAAATATTCGTACGACGGCGCAGCCATTTGTTGGCCACATAACAGAATAACTATCGGATAAAGAAACAGACAAATTAAAGTTTTTATAAATAACGGCGTAGTGGTTACCGTTAATACTGTTGGAATACCCGGTGGGTAAAGTAAAGTAATACGCGTTGTTGCACAGTAGCACACGATGCACAGTATTTTTGAATTATTGATTCTTACGTAAGAAGGCACTACTCAATAATTGTTACAGTAATTACTGTTCAATATTTTTGATTCAATAATTGCTGCGTTGATATTTTATATTATTGTTGTTTTAATAATTGTCATTGCACAGTATTTTCTATTATCAAATCAGTAATTCATATTATTTGAATAATATTATTAGATAGCATTATTGGCAATGTCTAGAAAGTTCTGTCTAAGGAGAGGTTTGGTCACCTAATTACGCGCCAGTAAGGAGAAATCCTTATTGGAAAGCCCCCTCTTTCCTAGGAACTGCCTGGTTATCAATATTGTGATTCTGTAATATTATTTGTGAATAATTAAATTATTGATTTATATGATGAGGAAAATATTCATTTTATGTGGATATAGATGGAGAAAATTTTTAAAGTGACAATTGTTGAAAATTGATATTTTATCTTTTCTGATAAAATAATATTTTATTATAATATAATAATGATGATATTTTTACAAGGAATGTGGGATATATGAGGAGGAAGAGTATTTTTGTTACAAAAGTTGTTTAAAACATGTTAAACATGTTGGTGGACCCATTTCTTGACTGAAATTTGATTATAGCTTGTAAAATCGCCCGTTTGTGGATTTCGGTCAATTTTTGTTTGGAATTTGGAAAAACTTTCTTCTGCAAAGTTGTAGAGAATTGAATTTTCTATAAAAATTCGCAAGATTCGAACTTTCTGATAAAAGGGCTATTTATTATGAATTATTGAAGTTCCGAAGTTCCGAAATAATTGATTTTTGAAAGTTTTAATTAATTATTTTAAGAAAAACGTTTTTAACAAGTTGGTTGCACATGTTAATTGCTGAAATCTGATGTCTTGGGTGTGCGTAGGAAATTTATTAAATAATAATAATATTTTATTAAATTTTCTGCTTTGGTGCTCTAAGCATTTTTTTATAAATAAGGTGCTTATGTTAGAATTGAAAATCACACCAGAAACTAAAGATTTCTCTCTCTTTCTCTATTTATAATATCGAGCGTATTTTGTGAGTATTTTTGTACTTCGAGTATTGCTATACGGTGCAAGTTCTTTTAGCACTATATCCAGTATTCTAGTCAGAAGTACTATTCTTTCTGAGGTAAGGGAGATTATTTTCTTCATAAATGATATTATTTCTTCAATATCATTATGCCGAAATATTGGTTTGAATTTTTATCAAATTTAAAACTTTTTCATGTCAGGGTTACTATTCACGAGTTACTATTCATGAGTTACTATTCATGAGTTACTATTCACGAGTACTATTCACGAAGCATGATGATGTTTTTATAAAATTTTTATCTTTTAGTGTCGGAGTTACTATTCACGTATACGGCACTATTCACGAATACGACACTATTCACCGAAAAATAAAATTTTCTTCTTTTTGTCCAAATATCTATTTTGGATACTAGCTTTGATTGTATCCATATTTTGATCATTCTTGAATTTTACTCCACTATGATTATTTATGAGATATTTTTGGATATGGAATAGCTGAAGTACGAATCTTTAATATTTATTATTTTGTTTCACTGCATTCGTTTTCTTTAAAATATTTTTCATCATCCTCAGTCATAAATGATGATATAACTGAATATCTTTGGCCTGTAGTGCAAAGATGAATGATTTCTGATGAATATCTTTGGCCAGTAGTGCGAAGATGAACAGGTGTTTAGATGAACATGATCAACTGATGAATATCTTTGGCCTGCAGTGCGAAGATGACATGTTGTTGAATATCTTTAGCCAGTAGTGCAAAGATGAATTGTTGATGAATATCTTTAGCCCGTAGTGCAAAGATGAATTTATCGGTATGATTATGAACAGGAACTGTGATTTGGTATAACCATGATCATTGATGTTTCAGGTGATGAAAATTAACTTTGTCCTGGATGAGGAAAGGAATTTAGAACTACAATTACGATTATGAGTTATACACGTGATTGCAGACAGGAATTGTTGATTAATGTTACAGGGATAAAACATTGTCGATGGACTTTTAACATGGAGAAGATAATAGATTTTATGGTCTATTTGACTCTTCTAATGGATTGCTCGTTCCGCTGCAACTATGGTTGAAAAGTTTTATCATCTACCATATGTTCTAAATCTCTGATTTATTACTGTTGAAGGCTATTGATAATTTATTTATCTTTAGTCATGATATTCTTTACTGAGCTAGTTGTGCTCACCCTTTTGCTTCACAATTCCTTTCAGGTAATAAAAGTGTAGCTGGGACGAGCGGGGAATAACAGGGGAATAGAACGGTGGTCTATAGATGTTGAGGGTGAGGTGAATTTAACTTGGAAGGGTGTGTTGCCACTATTATACAAGATGTCTAATGACATACAACCTCGTATCATCATAAGACAGAGATGTGCTCATCCACTTGTTGAGTATATATACGAGCACTACCTATATAATCTTGGAGTTTGGTTGAAGTATAATTCTCAATTAGAGACGATGGAGATAATGATATGTCAAGAGAAGACACACCATTGGGAAGAATATGATAGTAATCTTCTCATTTTTCTTTGGAGTTTATTCGGTTAACCAAGGATAATTCTGTGGCCATATGATAGCTACCATAACCTAGAAGAATGGTCTCCCATGTACGAAGGTTTTCTTGAGCACTTCCCAAATATTTTAATTTCTAAAACAGTTTTCGACTATACCTTTATGTAATGTATCAATGTGAGGTGATGTCTATAGTTGGGACATGAGTCACAGTTGGTATTAAAACTCACATTATATGTGTTGTTGACAATTGTAATAATAAAGTTGTAGTTGTTTTCTGTACCATGTTGTTGGCGACTCAGAATAGGTTGGTTGGATTGGACCTATCTTGGGGGCGTTACACTCTATAAATACTCCTTCTATTCTATGAATAAAGGACTTTTGGACTTTTGGAGGACTAGAAGACTCTCTCTCAACCCTAGACACTCAAGAAGGCTCACTAGTTCTTTGATACCCTAATAAGGTTCTTGGATCCTAAGAGTTCTACCACGAGTCATTAGATTAATTGTTCACCTGTTCTTTCCCCTCTTCAATTCATCAATCAATTTCATACTCTTCATGGATTTCTTCCCTCCTCAACCAACACGAAACCCTAACCCTAGTAAAATACAATTTCCTTGCCCACAATCTTTTTATTAAAATTTGTGTTTTTTTTAATGTATTAAAGTCTAGGCACAACTTAAGGATTGGACATCTAGAAGAAAAAGAGGGGCGATGCAGAAAGAGCTCTTCTATGCAGTAGGAAAATTGAACAGAAAATTAGACTCAATTGTATTTGAATTTCATCTATTTATAGTTTTACCATTATTGAGAGTCAAAATATAAATAGTTGAAATTCAAATATACTCGGATCCAAATTTTTTTATTCAATTTTTATGTCAACATAAAATTTTTGGTGCAGAAATATAGTAAATAATGTTACTTTGATACCATTTTTAAGGCTTTCCACTTCCATTGGGTCTACCACCTACAATACCCCTCTTCTCTCTCTCACCTACAATACTCCTCTTCTCTATCTCTCACCTAATGAGAAAGAAATGGTTTTATTTAGTCAAAAAGGGGTACGTGGCTCTATTTTAGAGAAAAAAAAGGAAAAATTAGGAAAAAAAGAATCATGCTATATATTGATTTATATTTTTGCCAATTATAATTATGAACTTTATTAATAAATAAATATTACTATAAATTTATAAGAGTACTCTATTTATTACACATCTCATATTTATTTTTATTTTTATTATCGATTAGTCATTTTGTTATGAAAACGACACAACACAACGTGCCCATATGTAAAAAGAATTGAATTGTTGCAACCATGAGGGACCACTTCATGACTTTACGTCAGACTTGATGAGGATTGGGAAGTTTCCTCCGACTTTCGTAAGAAATTAGTAAACAACTTCTGAATTAAGAGAAATTTATTCATCCACTCGTTTAGAAAATTAGAAGGTAGACTTTGAACAAGTCGTTGCTCTAAATCTACTGTCATTCATCCACTCGTTTTCTAGTGCTCTCAGCTACTAGTAATTAACCTACTGATTTTATCTCTATTCAAATCTACATTCCTTTCTGATCGATCATTTTCATCATCTTTTGTCAATGGCTTCTTCAAGTAACCAAAATGACTCATCTTATTATTATGATCCTAGTTCTTCGTCCTTTACTCCTCGTTGGAACGTCTTCTTGAGCTTCAGAGGTGAAGATACACGGAGAAACTTCACCGGTCATCTATACAAAGCTCTAGATCGGACTGGAATCCAGACCTTTATGGATGATCCCGAGCTACCAAGAGGAGAAGAAATATCACCTGCGCTGCTGAAGGCTATCCAAGAATCAATGATTTCTATTATTGTGATGTCGAAAAACTATGCTTCTTCAACGTGGTGTCTTGATGAGCTTGTGAAGATCCTTGAATGTAGGAAAACAATGAGACAGTTAGTTCTTCCTGTATTTTATAATGTTAATCCATCGGATGTGCGTTATCAACGCGGGAGTTTTGCAGAAGCTTTCATAAAACATAGGATCCGTTTTGTGGGGGACATGGATAAGGTGAAAAAATGGCAAGCTACGTTGACTGAAGCTGCACAGTTATCAGGATACCATCTTGATGCAAATAAGTGAGCCTAACTCAATCCCTCTTCTGGTTATCATTTTTTTCTATGTATATTGTTGTACTATAAATTTACGTTTTTTCCTTTTCAAGGCTGCAAATAGTAACTATCCTTTTGTGCTGAGTAATCTTAAAAAACACGTGAAAACAATCTTTTTGCTAGTTTAATTTTAAGCTGCACAACCAAAACGATAGCTCTTAAGTCTTAATTAAATAAGTTCTAGGATATGTTCCATACAAATATCTTACTAAGATGTTATAAGAGTCTTACTTAGAGCTTTTTTGTTTGTTAACTGATTAACAAACACCTCGGTACTTAAAATTCAGAAACTTAAAATTTTAAACCTTATGATTTAACTCTTAAAATTATGGATCTTAGTTTCATCTTTATCAAACCAGCCCTTAGAATAAGTTATTCTACTTTCCAAGTTTAACACAAGTAAAAATGTAGGATTACAAATATGGAAATGCCTATAGCCATTCAGCTGTCAACATGCATATTCAAATTTGGCACCATTTAATAGAATTAGAAACCTCAATTATTCCTTCCCTCTTGCAATTTAACTATATATATAGCATATAGCATCTTTTATTTTACCATCTTATAACTTTCTATTTCAACAATGATGGGCAGGGACGAAGCAGATCTTATCGAGAAAATTGTTGACAGGGTTCAATTTGAAGTAAATTCCATATATTTGAATGTTGCCAAGGAACCGGTTGGAATAGCCTCCCATGTTAAAAATATAACGCCATTGTTGAGCATTGGTACCAATGATGTCCGTAAAATAGGAATTTATGGAATGGGTGGAGTGGGCAAAACAACTGTTGCAAAAGCTGTGTATAATGAAAACTGTCATTTTTTCCAGGGCAGCTGCTTTCTTGCAAATGTTAGAGAGGTTTCGGGACAACCAAATGGTCTAGTTCGTTTACAAGAGCAACTAGTCTCTAAAGTTCTGAAGTTAAAGAAATTTACCATTACCAACGTTGACAATGGGATCAGTTTAATAGAAGACAAGATTCGTTTCAGAAAGGTTCTCATTGTTCTTGATGATTTAGACCACCTAAACCAGTTAGACTCGCTAGCAGGACAATGGAACCGGTTTGCTTCTGGGAGTATAATCATGATAACGACAAGGGATGCGCTTCTATTGGATCAAATTCAAGTAGATAGGAGATACATGGTAGAGGAACTAAACAACAATGATTCTTTGGAGCTATTCAGCCGACATGCCTTTGGAAAAACCATCCTTTCGAAGGATTTCATGGAAGTTTCACAAGAGATTATAGGTTATGCAAGTGGGCTTCCATTAGCTCTTGAGGTATTTGGCTCAAATTTGTCTAATCAAACCATGTTAGCATGGAGAAGATTTATCAAGAAATTGCAGCAAGTTCCCAATCACAAGATTCACGAAAAACTTATGATTAGTTTTGATACACTAGCAGATGTTGATCTAAAGGAAATTTTCCTTGATATTGCGTGCTTTTTCATCGGGAAGAAAAAAGAAGAGGCAACTACAATATTAAGTGCTTGTTATGAGTTTGTAGAAAATGATATTAGCATTCTAGAAAAAAGATGTTTTCTAAAAATTAACAAAAAAAATGAGTTGAGGATGCATGATCTTCTTCGGGACATGGGAAGAGAAATTGTTCGTAACAAGTCCCCAAAAGAGGCTGAAAAACGAAGTCGATTGTGGTGTTCTGCAAATATACGTGATGTACTGAACAAAGACAAGGTAGCTTAAAATACTAAACTTTTTGGTAATTCAAGAAGGTTTAAGATGAAAACCTTTATTTCATAAGATTGATAATTAAAAGACATGACATAATCAGTTTCTCTCTTATTCTGATATTATGCTTTACGCTCTCTTTTTTGGGTTAAAAATTGCTCATTATTTTTTGTTGATCTACAGTAGGGAACCGAGTCAATTGAAGGTATTGTTCCATACCATGGGAAATTAGATCTAGTAACATTGAATACCAAAACATTTGAAAGGATGCACCGATTAAGATTGCTTGATATCAGCAATGTACATCTCACTGGCGGCTTTGCACATATATTTGAAGAGTTAAGGTGGCTGTGTTGGTCTAACTGCTCTTTGGAGTGTTTGCCATCTGATTTTCATCTAGAGAAACTAGTTATCCTTGACTTGAGCTATAGCAATATCAATATGTTGTGCAATGGTAACTTGGTAAGACAATACCCATAGCTTCATTCTTTGTCTTGTAGTCTACACATGCCTACATGTTGTGTATATATATGTTTCTTTGTTCAACAGTAATTGGGAAATTTTCTAATACACTTTCTTTAATTTTGTTCATTCAATAGTTTTTAGAACAGTTGAAGATCCTAGATCTTACAGGATGTAAATTCTTGAAGACAACTGCAGATATTTCAGGTTTAGCAAGCTTGGAGAAATTACTTCTTAGTGGTTGTAAACGTTTGGTCGAGGTTCACCCATCAATTGGACGTTTGGGTAAGTTGTTTTTCTTGGATTTAAGCTATTGCACAAACTTAACATTTCTTCCAAGCAGCATATGCAATCTGAGAGCATTGGAAAGTCTAAATATTTGTCATTGCGTAAGTCTGGAAGAATTGCCAGAGGAGTTGGGGGACATCCAAATGTTAAAGAAGCTTTTGGCATCTTACAGTGGAATTAGAAAGATGCCAGATTCCATTGGAAGACTGAGTAGGCTGGTTCAGTTAGAGTTTAAATTCTGCAAAGACCTAGGAATTCTTACAAGCAAAGTATGCAACTTAAGGGAACTGGAATATCTATATGTTAATGGCTGCTCAAACTTGGAAGGATTGCCTGAGGAATTAGGGAACATAGAATCCTTGAAGGAGCTTAGGGCATTCAAAAGCCCGATCAAGAAATTACCAGATTCGATTGGACTCCTGAGGAATTTGCTTAAGTTGGATTTAAGTGAATGTAAGAACCTCATCAGTATTCCTTCTAGCATTGGCCATCTGAGAGGGTTGGAGTGTCTAATTCTTGATGGTTGCTCGAATCTAGAAAGTTTACCAGATTCCATAGGACAGCTTAGCAAATTAGTTGAGTTGAATATATGTGATTGTTGGATGCTCAAAAATCTTCCAAGCAGCATTTGCAACCTAAGAACCCTGAAGCGTCTAAATCTTAATGGTTGCTCAAGCCTAGAAAGGTTGCCTCGGGATTTGGGGAACATCGAATCGTTAGAGTTTCTTTCAGCAAAGCTTACAACGATTATTGAATTACCAGATTCGATCGGACGGTTGACTAAATTGTTGGAGTTGTATTTGTATAATTGTGAGAACCTCAGAAATCTTCCAAGCAGCATTTGCAACCTGAGAGCATTAGAAAAGCTAAGTATAGATGGTTGCTCAAGTCTAGAAGGGTTGCCTGAGGAATTGGGGAAGATGGAAAGCTTAAGGGAGCTTCATGGTGGCAGTATCAATCTAAAAAAAATTCCTGATTCCATTGGAGATATGAAGAACCTCAGAGTCTTAAATATGCGATCATCATGTAGACAACAGATGAACGTAGACCCTGTATTACATCATCCATTCACAAGATTTGTCCCACCTTCTATTACTGGTTTGTGTTCTTTAAACTCTTTGGATCTCAGCAACTGCGATTTGTTTGATGAAGATATCCCAGATAATATCGGGAGTTTATCCTCACTGGAAACCTTGAATTTATCCGGTAACCATTTCAGTTCCCTGCCATCCAGCCTCGTTCAGCTTTCCAATTTAAGACGGTTTTACTTGAAAAGATGCAAGAGACTTCGGTCGCTACCAGGAATTCCTCCTAATCTTTGCGTACAACATACAAGGGGTTGTATATCGTTGGAAAGATTACCAAATCTATCAAACATGGAAGAAGGAAGGAAAAGGAAATCGAGACCGACGGTTGCCACATTCTGAATAGCACTTACCGTTTGGAACTTGAAGGAAAAGGAAATGGAGCGGAGACTGAATTCAGGCAAAGAAAAGCCTTTTTTTCACATTCAACAAGCCTAGGTACGTCTTCATCTTGCGAAATTCCCCTTTTAATTCTTCATTTCCTCTTATTTGGGGATTAAATTCTCAGTTTTTAGATAAAAATAACTTCTAGTGTTTATTAGTTTTTCCAGTTTCCGTTTCCAGTATTTATCCAAGCAATTGGTTAGTTTCTTTAAGAATAAACACACAAATTGATTTGTGGTTTTAATTTCTACCAATAATTTTGCTTTACTAATTGTTGAGTTTGCTAATTTTGGTTTCTATGGAGGTCCTTTTACTCCAAGCTGTATGACAAGTACACTAAATTAAAGGTTCTACCTCTCTCTCTCTCTATATAGAGTTGATTGCTTTTGTAAGCTGAATCGAAGTCAAGAAGCGAAATTCATGGCATATGTATCTGGTATTCATATCAACATCTCAAGCTCACTTTTTCTATGTTTATGCTTTTTAATTGGGTTTACATTAGGAGCAATTTGTTTATGCTCTGCTACTAGATGTTCATTTTTCATACTCACTGGGTTCTAGAATTAAACATATATTTGTAAAACTATGACTTTTAAGGAAAATTTTATTGTTCCAAAACTATCATTTAGTTTTGCTTAAAATGAAGTACTGTTAACATGATAATACTCCATCAACATAGAACAAAAATTATGGGATAATAGGAATTTTATGTTACTTTATAGTCTAAAATTAGTTTTAGAATTTAAGAACGAATAATATTGCAATCACACATATATTATATTATGAATAACGGAAAAGTAAGAACATGCGAATGACCAGACATACATACCTGGCCCAATTGCACATTATATTAGTGGCCATTCGTCGAACCCGCGTAAGTATTAGTCAATCTCAACAATTAAAAATGTATCTCTGATTTTGGAACGGACAAAAAGTAAGAATGCGTCTCTAATTTTGACATGGAGGAAGTTATTTTTAATGATAAGAAAGTGAAATGTTGGAGTATACTTTTATGATTAAGCTTGGGAGCAGTTTGCAACTTTTGTGAAGTGATACACATTTCATATAATACCACTTGTTTTGAAGATATGATTAACTAATAACTGATCAAGCGATTACCTATAGCACAACTTAGGGTTAAATGCAAAGTCGACCACTAAACTTTAGTGATTTTTAAGTATTGAGTCTATTTCTTCCAGTCAATGCAAACTGAGTCGCTTTCTATTCAAAAATTTGGACTTTGAATCCTCAGGCGCCACATGTGCGTTAACCTGATGACGTGGCACACGTGGCAAATCTGACGTGGTATTTTATATTGTAATTTGACATGCGTTAGCTGCTGACGTGGCGTCTGTTAAATTTTTTCAAAAAAATTGCCTTTGCACGGATTTGAACTCGTAACCTCACATTTGGAACTTTGGTCATATGATCGCTGGAGCAACACGGGTCAACTGTTGAACGGTTTTGTTAAACATTCACTTGTCTGCAGTTCAACAATTGTCCCTGATTTCTTCTTCTTCTCCCTATAATCCTCTACCTCCTTCAAATCAAATCAGCAACTCATTAACCCATTACTTCTCTCCGATCAAATCAAGTACCATCACCAATTCAAAAAAAAACAGTCAATTCTCCATCCAATTGCTTTAACATTGATTCATACCACTTTATACCCTCCTCCAGAATTTTACTCTTCATTATATGACCCAAAATGGTGGCTAAATCCTCAACAAAATGTTGATGCAATTTGCAACCCAAATGAGTCGATCAGACTGGAAAATATTTCTAATGATATTGTCACCGATACTCCCGATTCTGGCTCATTTTTCAGATCTAATTGGTATGTCGAGGATCTTCTCGACCAACTCTATTCTCTTCGAAAAGTTCCAACTCAATCTATAAACAACTATCTCTCTGAGGCGAAATCTCTTGCATACGCCCTTAATCTAGTCGGAGAACCCATTCCTGAAACCGAGCTCATTGACTGTCTCGTTGATGGTCTTGATGATTCTTTCAGTGGCTTTATTCAAAACTACTATGAACTGAATCCCTTATTATCATTGGATTTGTTTTCTAGCTTTCTTCATAGCTATGAAAAATTGCAAGAGCCGCTCTCATCAATGTTGCCTAACCATCCTCTCGGTCCATCATTTACACTTCCACAAGAACATCAAAGCATTGACAGTCATACTCCTATTAACTCGCCATCAAGTTCCAGTATTAGTGTTTCTCATTCTGATGTAATTTCTTCATCACACATTATACCTCCATCCACCTCTCTTCCTTTACCCGTTGAAAATTATTATTTGTCAGTTCCCGCAAATTGCCAAATTCCAAAATCCCAGTTATTATTCTCATTTTTCTCCGCAATTAATGATTATTCTCATTCTCACTTGGACATCTTTAAGGATTCATTTTTAGTTTGCTCCTCATCTCCACCTCATCCCTCAAATGAGCGAATGTTTTCTCTTGATACTTGTTTCTCTTGATACAACTCACATCTCTTATCTTGATGGATTAATGGAATTCTCTAAGAGTGTTCATGGAAATCTAATACAAGACGTACAAGAAAATTCCTACTTGTTGCTAGTGTGCAAAAACCCAAGCACGTTCTAGTCTTCTTGGTTATATGCAGTACTTATCATACAAGTTATTCTTCATTTCAACATACATTGACGATTATGGGTATTCTCAGTTGAGCATAAGATTATTGTTTTATTGCTTATACAACTCTTAGGGTGTTTCACCAAGCTCAAGCTCCGGTTAACTACGTTTCGCTTGTTGGGGTGTATTAGAGAAATAACATAATATTGTTATTTAGGATAGTTTTATATTTCTCAAGTAGTTAGGATATTGTTTTTGAATTACCATAATTATCTCTTGAAAATCTTTGATTATGTAATCCCTTGATTTTAGCATAGTTGATTTTGTAAATCACTTGATTCTAGCTTAAGTGGTTATCATATATGTATATATAGGACAACTCTTTTTGTAAATGAAATAAGTTAATATAATACAAAAGATCAGCTTTCTATTAGGTTTAACTATGGACTTGTTATATATATAACATTAACTTCTATTGTTTTTCAATAATTCAATAGCTTGATGTACATATCTCCTATGAATTTCGGTTAAATTTCAATTTAACTATATTCATCATGCCTAGCTTGATTTTTTTTCATCATTTATTCTTTATAGAGCATAATATACAACTTCTTGCATTCGTATTCAAAAATCATAATTAAACTTGCATTTCATACTTAAACAACTCACTATTTAATTTACTACATTTATTAACTTTATATACAACATAATATATTAATTATAATATATTATTTAATTTTATTGATTTATTACAACTTATACAATTTCATGCTCAAAACAGACCTAAAAGGCAGAGCAACTAAACTCAGGCCATAACAGACCAACCAAGGCGATGCAGCGCAACACAACTTTCTTCTATAGATTGTTTCTAAACAATTTATTTAATATATATATATATATATATATATATATATATATATATATATATATATTTACATTCATACCTATTACATCTCACAATAAGAATTTTTTTTATTAAATTCTTATCTTTAATAATTTTTGAAAATTCGGGTCATCACATTTCCTTTGTGCTTTCCCGATCCCTCGGATCTCTCTGACTTAGCTGAAAATATTTTAATATCACAAGAGTAAGCAACTATTTTGCTCAGCAAGTATAAAACATGTAAAAATAAATAAATCATGTATAGAAAGAGAAACTTTCAGGAATCTTTAACAATTTTATCAATAATTGTGAAACAGTATGAATAAACATGAAATAAAATGATTCCTTTAATTTAAAATCTTTAACATCATGCTGAGTGGTCGAAAGGATCGAGAACTCTTTATAAGCTTTAACAATTATTCAACTGGGAACCTTCAGAATGTTTTCCAATCACATAGACAGAAAACACTCTCTGCAAGTACTTTACAGGATGAACATATTGTACTCTATGTTATGCATAACATTTAAGTCTTGCATGTCTAATCGTCTTAAGTCGGTTACCTGACATTAAATATCCTCCTTATTAGGGTTGTTCATCTCAGTCTTGTCATACGAGTTCACACCAAAACAATTTGGATTGTATTAACTTTAAATAGCTTCAAAGAATTTTAACAATTCAAAAATTCATAATCTCAAATTCATCAGCACATTTCTTGTCGATTAAGATTATATTTAAATTGGATCAGTTAGCAAAGTTATATGTTAAAGAAATTGTTTCACGACACGATATACCAGTATCGATCGTGTCAGATCGAGATCCACGTTTTACATCAAATTTTTGGAAGAGTCTGCAAGAGTGTATGGGAACGCAGTTGAGACTGAGCACATCATACCATCATCAAACTGATGGACAAAGCGAAAGAATGATTCAAACGCTAGAGGACATGCTAAGGGCTTGTGTTATGAATTTTAATGGAAATTGGGATGACCACCTACCTCTGGTAGAGTTTGTTTATAATTATAGTTACCACGCGAGTATAGACATACCGCCTTACGAAGCGTTGTACGAAAGGAATTACAGAACTCTATTGTGCTGGGATGAGGTAGGGGAACGTCGACTGCTGGGACCGGAATTAGTGCAATAGACTGCGAAAATTGTCAATGTAATAAGAGCAAGATTGATAGCTACTCATGACAGACAGAAGAAATATGCAGATCAACATTGGCAGAAGTGAGAGTTTGATGTGGGTAGCTACGTGTTTTTGAAAGTATCTCCCTGGGAGGGGAAGATAAGATTTTGCAAAAAGGGAAAGTAGAGTCCGAGATTTGTTGGACCTTTTGAAGTGCTAAGAAGGGTAGGTGAAGTGGCTTATGTGATAATATTACCTTCTGAGTTAGAGCACATTCATAATGTATTTCATGTTTCGGTACTTTGACCCTACAAAACCGATTACAAGCATGTTATAAAATATGAACCCTTACAGGTTGAAAAAGATTTAACATATGAAGAAGTTCTAGTTCAGATAGTGGACAAGAAAGAGCAAGTTTTGAGGAACAAAATTATATCATCTGTAAAGGTAATATGGAGGAACCACAATGTCAAAGAAACTACATAAGAACTCGAAGATAAAATGTGAAAGTGTTATCCTCAACTTTTTGTTTAATCTTGTATAGTAATTCCGGGGACAGAATCCTTATAAGAAGGGAATATTGTAACAATTGTAAATTTTGCAATTCTGGGGACAAAATACTTATAAGAAAAGAAAAATGTAAAGAATATAATTTTGCAGAAAGAATTATAAAAATTTATAAAATAAATATTTTGATGGAAATTAATTTTGGTATACTTTATTTAGTGTATTTATGTTACCTAAGTGTATGTGGGATGTTGGTATATTTTATTGCGTAATTGTAGTACGCTAATGGATTAAGAATATACTTAATTCAATTAAAAGGAAATTAAATTAAATTTAATTAGTAAATGGCTAAATGAAATTCTAATCAAATTTCGAATACGTAGAAATTAAATGTCCAATTTAATTTTATAGTAAATTCAAATTCAATTTAAAATATAAGTAATGGTTTAATGGGTAGATAAATGAGATAATATAATTATTTGTATTTATAATTGGGGAAGTGTATATGGCTAAATATATTACTCATTCTGTCCCAGGATAAAAGTCATGGTGGATTTTTCACGCATATTAAAAAGATGAATGGAATAACAAAATTGTTCATAATAATGTCATTAAATATGGAGAAAGAATTAGAATAAGAAAAATATGAGATATTTAATGTTACGGGTATAATAGAAAAATATGTGTAAAAATTTGGTTATTAAAGAAAAATGGACATTTAATATAGGACTACCCAAAATAGTAATAAAGACTTTTATCATGGGACGGAGGGAGTATAACTAATTAAAATCAAAGAAGGGAGTGTTTATCAGCAATTAGAAAGAACGGGAATGTAAAGTTCATGAAAATAAAAGTGAAGAACGTTTAGCAAATTAAAATTGGGAAGCCAAAGGATTTCTCAGACTCTTTCTCTCCCTGTAACGCTTAATATCAATCTTCAATTTATTTGTATTCACCTCATTCTTCAGTTTACCTGCTAAGTTAGAAAGGTAAAATACGTACAGAGAGTGGAAGGGGTTGCCGTGAAATTGAGAGGAAGTTGCACGAGAGTTCAAGGAAAGAGAAGGGAAGACTCTAGCTAGATCATCTAACTATGCTAAGGAAGATCAACGACGTAAGAAATCAACATTAGAGTCTTAAACTTTCAATTCTTGAGTTTTTTGTTGATGCCATGGGGGTGTGAATTGGTGAAGAAGTCAATTATGTTATTTCAAGTGATAAATAATATGATATTATCATTCACAAGTGAAATTAGAGTGATCAAATTTGAGTTTGTGTGTAAAAGAGAAAGAAATAGACTTTGTTCTGATTTTAGATATTTTGGGTCTGCTTTAGAGGATAAATTGGTTCTAATCTTATGTTTAAAGTGTTGAATTGATGGTTGTATGTTATACGTCTCTGAAATACGAAAACAATTCAGTTTGGATGAATCAAATCGGACTTAAAACGAATTCGTGGTGAAGGAGTTTGTAAAACATATTAAATAAGAAAATATAACATGAATACTGAATTTGGGTTATTTAAATGGTTGGATAGAATTCCTGTAATGTAGAAATTGTTCTGTAAATGTGTAGTTCAGTGTGTAGCGAGTTTATAGAATTGAAAACCATCTGATTTGGATCTTGGATGAAGAAGATAAGAAATTTGGATGAAATCAGAGTACTCAGCGCAAACTTTGAAAACTAATTCTGCAGGTGGGCGCTGACGCGCCCTAGTCCAGGCTTAACTGGGTGTGGCCGCGCTGCAGCATTGGTACCAAGGCCAAAAGTGGCGCGGTCGCGCTGATGGCAAAACAGGCCCAGTAATGAGGTTTTTGTTGGAAATGAGATTTGAATGAGAAAATTGACTCGGGTCGGGTCGTGATCATGACGGGCGGGTTTGTGATACTACGTCGTTTTGACGACGGTTACACGCCAACGGAATCTATAAATAAATGGTGTGGGAAGCTTTTAAAGAATATAATTTTTTTTCCCTCCCCGTTCTGTAAATTTCCGTCCCGTTATACAGAAATTTTTCCCGTTCCTTCCCTCAAAACTCCGTTCTGCAATAATTTTCCCATTCTGCCGTTCCGTTCCCGTTCTGCATAAAATCCCGTTTTCTGCATAAAAATTCCGTCACCGTTCTGCAGAATCCCGTTCTATGCAAAAGAGTTGCACTTCCGTTTCTGCAAATTCCCGTTATTTGTAAAGTGTTGCAGTAAGTTTTATCTTCATGCATGCATCATTAACATCCATATTAAGTTCAGTACATAAACATAGAAATTGGTTCGATGAATTCTTAATTTTGTAATGCTACTAATTAAGAATTGGAATCCGTTTTATCTTGGGAAACAATTATTCATTTAACCCTTAGCATCTGTGGGGGAATAAATTTGCTTTAAGGAGACTTTGTGAATTCAAAGGACTCGGATTTATTTATTATTATTTTTTGTGTTATATTTATATAAAATCATGTTCTGTTTTATCATATTTTATATATATTAAATAATATTATATATTACAGATAACAATCTTAAAGCAAATTTACATTTTCTGTAATTATAATATTATTTTATGTAAACAGAAAATTGTTTTATGTGAATAGAAAATTATTTTATAAAACAAATTTTTTGTGTTGTAGAAACTGAATTTGTTCACTGGAAAAATTTTGTTGAATTTTTGCATGTTAATACATGTCTATGTTGCATGTGCTAAATGTTAAAATGTTTTAGAAGTAAAATAATATATATATATATATATATATATATACATGACTCTGGAAAAAGGTTGCTGCTAAGAATTAATAGTTAAAATAAAATCAATGTGCTGAACTTGCTTTTACAAAAATTCTTTATTAAGCCTGCTAAGAACAGAATATTTATTTTGTTTATATATATATTTTGATTGCATGTTAATTTATATAATATTATATGTTAAATGTTTTTATATATATTTCGTTATTATATATATTACATGTTAATATATTAATTGCATGTTAATATTCTGATTTTAACAAATTTCTGTTGTCTAAATAACCATTTGCTATAAAAGAAAAACTGAAATTTGTAAACAGAAATTCTGTCTAATTATGCATGTTTTATTAATTGCCGTATGTTTCCTTGTAATTTTGTGTTCCTTGTAATTTTGCAGTAAATCTTGTTTACCGTAAACAAAAATTTGTCATCATATGCTCCTTGTAATGTGCATGACTTTAATTTTGGATTTGCATGCATGAAAATTTACTGTAAAATGGTGCATGAAAAATGGTAACATAAACTTTACATTCATGTGAAACACTTATGTATGTTATATTAGAATAATTTTAACAGAATATAAAAATACATTTGTTACAATTAATCATAACATTTGTTTAAATCTTTAAATTGATTATAAGATATTCACGTCACTGATAACATTTGTTTGTAATTCTAATAGATATTGTACTTATTTTTGTTTATATTCTATTATGATATTATTGATTTAATTTATATATTTTGGCTACAATGTTATTCTGTTAAAGAATGCAAATAAGTTAAACAGAATATTGTAGTAATAATAAATTAATAATTGCTAATTGTACTTGGCATGTGAGTATCAATATAATATTTGTATTGGACGTTTCACGCACATCATTTTGTTAAACAGAATTTGTAAACAAATTCTTAAAGAAATTCTGTAAACAAAATTTGTTTGAATTTTGTAAACAAAAATTTGTTTAAATTTTACAAACAAAATTCATTATTTGAATTCTGTTAAATTTTGTGCAACAGAAATTTGTTTCTGTTTATTAATAGTATTATACTTGTATAACAGAAATGGCAACTACAAGCACTATTCATGCCGTGAGTATGTCTCATGGAGAAAAGCCTGAAAGGTTCAATGGAACTGATTTCAAGCGTTGGCAACAGAAGATGCTCTTCTATCTCACAACACTGAACTTGGCACGGTTTCTACAAGAGGACTGTCCTACTCTTATTGAAGGAGAAACTGACAAGGAAAAGGTGGCTGCAGTTGATGCATGGAAACATGCAGACTTCCTTTGTAGAAATTATGTAATGAATGGATTAGACAATACATTGTATAATGTGTATTGTACAATTCAAACTGCAAAAGAACTTTGGGAATCTTTAGACAATAAATATAAAACTGAAGATGCTGGCATGAAGAAATTCATAGTCGGTAGATTTCTTGATTTTAAAATGGTAGATTCTAAAGCAGTTATCACTCAGGTTCAAGAATTACAAGTAATTCTGCATGACATTCATTCTGAAGGAATGTCATTAAGTGATTCATTACAAGTTGCAGCAATGATTGAGAAGCTTCCACCATCGTGGAAAGACTTCAAGAATTATCTGAAGCATAAACGCAAAGAGATGAATCTTGAAGAACTGATCGTGCGACTAAGGATTGAAGAGGACAATCGAGGATCTGAGAAGAAGAGTGGAAAGAACTTCTTTGAAGCCAAGGCAAATGTTGTAGAACAAAGGCCAAACAACAACAAAAGGAAGCGTGATGGCAAAGAGACTTTCAAGGCCAAGAAGAAATTCAAAGGCAAATGCTTTAACTGTGGCATTCCAGGACATAAATCTAATGAATGTCGAAAGCCAAAGAAGTTGAAGAAAGAACAAAAGCCTCAAGCAAATGTGACAGAACTGGAAAAGCTTTCTGAAGATGTTTCAGACATGAATCTTTGTGCAGTTATATCTGAATGTAACTTGGTAGGAAATCCTAAAGAATGGTACGTGGACACTGGGGCTACTCGCCACATCTGTTCCAACAAATAGATGTTTTCTACTTACAAACAAGTAGAAAATGATGATCAACTCTTTATGGGAAACTCCTCAAGTTCAAAGGTTCAAGGACGTGGAAAGATTGTACTGAAAATGACATCTGGCAAAGAACTGGCTTTGAATGAAGTGCTTCATGTGCCAGATATTCGCAAGAATCTAGTTTCTGGGTCACTACTGAGCAAGAATGACTTTAAGTTGGTGTTTGTGTCTGATAAGTTTGTACTTACTAAGAATGATATGTTTGTAGGAAAGGGCTACATGAATGATGGGCTCTTTAAGATGAATGTTATGACTGTTGTACCAAAGTCTATTAATAATAATAAAGTTAATTCTTCTGCTTACTTGTTAGAATCTTCAAACATATGGCATGCTAGATTAGGACATGTCAATTATGATACATTGCGTAGATTAATTAATTTAGAGTTCTTGCCTAGATTTGATATTAATCTGAAACATAAATGTGAAATTTGTATGGAATCAAAAATGACAAGATTACCCTTTCATTCTGTTGAAAGAAAATCTGAACCTCTAGATTTAATTCACACTGATATATGTGACTTAAAGTTTGTGCAAACTAGAGGTGGGAAAAAAATATTTCATAACCTTTATTGATGATTGCACAAGATATTGTTATGTATATTTGCTAAGAAGCAAAGATGAGGTTATAGAAAAGTTTCAACTTTATAAAAATGAAGTTGAAAATCAACTTAGCAAAAAGATTAAAGCAATAAGAAGCGATAGAGGTGGTGAATATGAATCACCATTTGAAGAGATTTGCTCTATTCATGGTATTATTCACCAAACTACTGCTCTTTATTCACCTCAATCTAACGGTATTGCTGAACGCAAGAACCGAACATTGAAAGAAATGTTGAATGCTATGTTTAACAGTTCTGGAGCACCCCAGAATTTTTGGGGGGAAGCTTTGCTTTCTGCCAATTATATTCTTAACAAAGTGCCTCATAAGAAAACTCATAAAACACCTTATGAATTATGGAAAGGTCATAGACCTTGCTATAAATACTTAAGAGTGTGGGGGTGTTTAGCAAAGGTAATGGTTCCTAAACCTAAAAAGGTTAAGATATGACCAAAAACAATTGACTGTGTTTTCATTGGTTATGCAAATAACAGCAGTGCTTATCGCTTTCTTGTTCATAAATCTGAAATTAACGATATTCATGTTAATACATTTATTGAATCAAGAGATGCATCATTTTTTGAGAATATTTTTCCATATAATGGAAATAATGAATCAAATTCAAACAAAAGACCTTTGGATGCTATTAGTGATAATCCTGAAAATATAAACAAAGAGTCTGTAGTGGATGAACCTAGACGTAGCAAAAGGGCAAGGACTTCAACATCTTTTGGTCCGGATTTTCTAACATTTTTGATAGAAAACGATCCTCGAACGTACAAGGAAGCAGTATCCTCTCCAGATGCTTCTCATTGGAAAGAAGCAATAAATAGCGAAATTGAGTCTATTATGCAAAATCATACATGGGAACTGGTGGATCTTCCACCTGGTTCAAAACCCTTAGAGTATAAATGGATTTTCAAAAAGAAGATGAAAGCTGATGGCTCAATTGATAAATATAAAGATAGGCTTGTTGTTAAAGGCTATAGACAAAAAGAAGGATTGGATTATTTCGACACTTATTCACCTGTTACAAGAATTACATCTATTCGAATGCTAATAGCAATAACATCTTTAAATAGACTTAAAATACATCAAATGGATGTAAAGACTGCATTCTTAAATGGTGAATTAGATGAAGAAATATATATGAAACAACCCGAAGATTTCATAGCTCCTGGACAAGAGAGGAAAGTATGCAAACTTGTTAAATCCTTGTATGGATTAAAACAAACACCAAAATAATGGCATGAGAAATTTGATAATGTTATGTTATCAAATGGATTTAAAATAAATGAGTGTGACAAATGTGTTTATGTCAAAAGTATTCAAAAAGAATATGTCATTGTTTGTCTTTATGTGGATGATATGCTAATCATGGGTAGTAACAATGAAGTTATCAACTCTACCAAACATATGTTGTCAAATAGATTTGATATGAAAGACTTGGGGGTTGCTGATATAATTTTAGGAATCAAGATTTCTAGAACCTCTGATGGAATTATATTATCTCAATCTCATTACATTGAGAAAATACTTGGAAATTTTAACAAGTATAATATAATTCTGAATAAAACCCTAGTTGATATAAATCTTCATCTAGCTAAAAATGAAGGTGATAGCATATCTCAATTAGAATATTCTCGTATAATAGGCAGTTTAATGTATGTCATGAACTGTACTAGACCAGATATAGCTTATTCAGTAAGTAAGCTAAGTCGGTATACGAGTAATCAAGGTAAAGATCACTGGAAAGCTATTTTGAGAGTTTTGGGATATTTAAAACATACTCAAAACTATGGACTGCACTATATAAGATATCCAGCAGTATTGGAAGGATATACTGATGCTAATTGGATATCTGATACTAAAGATTCAAAATCCACAAGTGGATATGTATTTACACTTGATAGTGCAGCGGTGTCTTGGAAATCCTCAAAACAAACGTGTATTGCAAGGTCTACAATGGAATCAGAATTCATTGCTTTAGACAAAGCTGGAGAAGAAGCTGAGTGGCTTCGTAATTTTTTAGAGGATATTCCAAATTGGTCAAGACCTGTGCCAGCTATATGTATACACTGTGATAGCCAATCAGCGATTGGAAGAGCACAGAGTCATTTATATAACGGTAAGTCACGCCATATAAGACGAAGACATAATACCGTTAGACAATTGCTCTCAAATGGAATTATCTCAATTGACTATGTAAAGTCAAAAGATAATATTGCGGATCCGCTTACGAAAGGTTTAACAAGAGAGCAAGTGGAAAAATCATCGAGGGGAATGGGTTTAAAGCCTACTGTTTAAATAAGAGTCGTCATAGTGGCAACCCAACCTAGCTGACTGGAGATCCCAAGATCTAGGTTCAATGGGCAAACCGAACTATGTAGTACTCAGTAAAGCACTGAGGAGATATTTACTCCTAACCATTCCTATTATGAGACAGTGCACATCTGCCGCAAGAATCAGGATAAGTTACGCTTTTAATGATTTTTATATCTTGAAGTATGTTCAAGTGGGGTATTGCAGGATACTCTTGATAGAAGTCACCTACGTGAGTAAGAAGGGGGCCACTTCTGTGAGAGTTTTGAAGGCTGAATTCTCTAATATACTTACGGAACCAAGAGGTGTTTCAAGGCCAAAATGAACACAAACGTGAGAACCAACTATGTCTGAAGAGATATTTTGTGAATTCTATTGTCTTGGTTTACACGAAAAGCTGACAGTTCAAAGACATCAAGTCTACTGATTAACCAAGTAAATCCGATAGATTTTACTATGGCAAGTTCAAAGCCACTAGGCTACTTAACCTGATGAAATATCTTTTCTTATGTACTCGAACTAGTATCTGCATATTCATAACATATTTTGCATATTGTAAAGCCAATTTTACATTCATGTGGGGGATTGTTGGAAATGGGATTTGAATGAGAAAATTGACTCGGGTCGGGTCGTGATCGTGACGGGCGGGTTTGTGATACTACGTCGTTTTGACGACGGTTACACGCCAACGGAATCTATAAATAAACGGTGTGGGAAGCTTTTAAAGAATATAATTTTTCCCCTCCCCGTTCTGTAAATTTCAGTCCCGTTATACAGAAATTTTTCCCGTTCCTTCCCTCAAAACTCCGTTCTGCAGTAATTTTCCCGTTCTGCCGTTCCGTTCCCGTTCTGCATAAAATCCCGTTTTCTGCATAAAAATTCCGTTACCGTTCTGCAGAATCCCGTTCTATGCAAAAGAGTTGCACTTCCGTTTCTGCAAATTCCCGTTATTTGTAAAGTGTTGCAGTAAGTTTTATCTTCATGCATGCATCATTAACATCCATATTAAGTTCAGTACATAAACATAGAAATTGGTTCGATGAATTCTTAATTTTGTAATGCTACTAATTAAGAATTGGAATCCGTTTTATCTTAGGAAGCAATTATTCATTTAACCCTTAGCATCTGTGGGGGAATAAATTTGCTTTAAGGAGACTTTGTGAATTCAAAGGACTCGGATTTATTTATTATTATTTTCTGTGTTATATTTATATAAAATCATGTTCTGTTTTATCATATTTTATATATATTAAATAATATTATATATTACAGATAACAGTTTTAATGTACAGTTTGGGAGATGTTTTACTTAACTTATTCTAATAAACATGATGAGGCGTTAAACATGTAAAAAGTTATAATAAGTTGTAATCACATTAAAGAATGATGGGTCATAGAATGGAATTAGTGTAAGCGGTTAGTGAACATTGTTTTATAGCTAATCAATGTATTATCACGTAAATGTGTAGGATATTTAAAGGACGTGTATCATAACTTTTTAGCGAACGCTCAAGGCAAGTTTCCTAACTTTTTCTTATACTTAAATATTGAGCAAAGTTTCCTATTCCGAACTATTCTTTCATACTTGAACTAATTTCCCGAGCACCTGCAAGCTTTCTAATTCTTTTCGAAAGCATTATTTTGATAAATGATACTTGTTCACTTATGAATCGTTGCAACTCTATTTGAATCAGAATTATTGAATTACGACATGTTAATGTGCCACAACTTGAGATGATTATTAAATCCTTGATTGATTATTGAACCCATTGGATTCGACTAGCCCTTAGTCGATGAACGTTCTAAAAAGTCTAGAATTATTTATGAAGTTATACCAAACTGAATTGTTTCGGTGCAGATTCCTGTGTTTAAGCTGAGACAACATTTCAGAAACTACAACAAACCATTTCAAGGATCCAATTTTAGTATTCATGCTAGATTTTCATATTTTGACATGTTTTACGAAATCTTCCGCCACTCGTTTTTTTTAGCTCCGTTTTGGTTTATTCAAATTGGGTTGTTTTTATATTTTAGAGGAGTATAACATACATCCTTCAAATTAATTCACACAAAATAACTATAATAATCCTTAAAACAGACCAAAATAACCAAATTCAGTCCAAAGGTCGATTTTTCTCTTTTACACACAAATTTGAATTTATTTGCTTTGATTTCACTTGCAAATGACACTAACAGATTATTAATCAATTAAAATCACGTAATTGAATTCTTCTCCAACTCATTCAACCAAACAATTTCTAAACAGAAAACTTAAGGAATAGAGATTAGGAGTTTTAGAATTTCTTTCTTGCCTCTTGAATCTTCCTTAGCTTAGTTAGATGATGATGAATGTTTGATCAAACCCTTCCTTCTTCTTCTTCCTTGATTTCTCCTGAAACTTCCTTTAAATTTTCACAGAAACCCACTCCCTCTCTCTCTATATATATGAACATTGCTCAAACTCTTCCTTTCTTAGCCATGAAAAAGAACGGATGAAGAATTAGGCCATATAATATCACATTTAGTTCAGAGCGTTATGGGGAGATACAAGGTCTGAGCAACTGAACAATTCCCTTGATTGATTTGTCTGAAGGATTATTTTTCCCCTCTTCCAATTGGCCTAAAAAAATATCTTCCTTGATTTTAATTAGCTAACACATATTTATTTTGTCAACATAATTATTTAACTAAATACTCTTTTCAAAAAGCTAATAACTAAATCCCCCAATTATCTAATTTTGGTTTTAATAAATTAGACATTTTAATTCCCACATATTCAGAATATTTAATTCCTTACACTAGGACTTTATCATTTTAATTAGGATTTTGATTTAACCATTTATCAATTAAACTAAATTTAATTCTTTTTATTGGATTAATAATTCTCATCAAAATATTTATTTTATTTAATAAATATTTATAATAATTTTTACAAAATTTACAATCGTTCCAAAACTTGTATGAGCACGATGACTCAACAAGTTTAACAGTTAGCACATAACATACAGTTATTGTTTTTCATGCGTACTTTACATTATATTCATGTATTAGTGTTATGCATATTGGATATTTAGAACATGCATCATATATTTCGTATGTAATACATGTTTCACGTACTAGACACGATTCACTTTATCATGCTTTTCATTTCACAATATAAAGTTCAAGAAAAACAATTCAACTGACTGTAACAGTTAACAACAACAATTTATAGCATAACAACATATTAGCACATAACAACATTTCACATATAAGAACAAGTTTTTTATAAAAAAAACTCGTCTGCATCGGGATTTTACCGATACGATAACCTTTCATGTTCCTTGCAAGACCTTTTCGGGATCACCTCCTTTGTCAGGATGGTTCTTAATGGCGGCTTTGCTATAAGTTTTTGTTTTTAAGATCATCATGCGAAGAAGTTTTGGGAACACCCAAGATGTCATAGTACTTACTGTTGTCGTTTTTTTCCGATGCTCTCTCAAACATTTTTCTTCAATTTAATTCAATTACTCCAATTTGATCCGATCACCGAAAACACAATCAAATACAGATCGATATAGATAGATACGGCAAGATTGGATGGAAGATTCCAAACCAAGTGAAACCTAGGAGAGCTTATGAGAGAGGGGATCAGAGAGGATTGAGTATTTTGAGTTCATCGTCTTGGTGAGATAATTAAAGACAGAGAAAGGATGTGCATAGACTTCTTTGCAATCCTCAGGCAAATGGTTAGCGTATTGCTATTTAATCTAGTAAAATGACACCTCCAGCTTGCAATCTAATAACATGTTATAATTCCCTACACATAAATTCATGTACCATAATAACTTTCGTTCCAATTATTATTCAAAATTAGATAATTATACCTTTAACAAAAAAAAATTACTCCACTAATTATGAAATTAAATTCATAAATAACCACTTTTAGTGTAACAAATCGCTAATTTAAATGATTAATATCTCCTTCAATAATTATTTTAAATAACTCATTTAATTTATACAATAAATATTGTACAATTAATTAAATTTCATTGTTCCTTCCATAAATTATTTCAAAACAATTTATTTAACTTATACATTTCATCACAAATTAAATATTAATTTAACTTACTAATTTGACACCAATATTTATATATTATATATTGGTCCTTCAAAACATACTCAATTATATTTCCTTGGCGTAATATCATATATTAAGCCATTAATCATGTTACATTTAATTACTGTAACATAGTACCATTAAAATCGATATATTAATTTCCTTATCTCATATTTTAATTCATCTCTATTTGACATAATATAATATATTAAGCCATCTCGTAAATACGTCACATTTATATGTAATATATTTTAAAAAATGATGAGTTTAATTAACTCCTTTATTTTGTAAAAATACTTACATTAATTAACTAATTTTAAATAAGTGAATTAATTAACTTGTTTTTATGAAATTTAATTCATAATAATTCTACTACCGTTCAAAGCTTAATATAATATTCAAATTATATTATTTCCTAATATAATTATAATTTTAGTCTCAATTAATTAATATTAATTATTTGATTTTCTTCACTTCCATATTTCATTTCGTGGTTAACTCATTCTAACTAATTTAATAGTTTAATTAACTATTAAATATTACTTATCAAATATATGTACATAAATCACATAAATATTACTTATATATACTTGTTAAATCCGTCACATTAATCACATAAATATACATCACATATATATTTAAACATTCAAACCCGACAAGTCTCGTAATAAGAATTTTATTTATTAAATTTTTATTTTAATTTTATTTTTGAAAAATCCGAGTTGTCGCACTTCCCTTTATCCTTTATTTCTGACCCCTCGGGTTCCTCTATCTTAGCTGTAAACATGAATTTTTTGTAAGGGTAAACAACTAATTTTCTTAGCAAGTATAATAGTTTAAACAAAATAGAAATAACTGTGAATAAATCAATACTCAATGATTTTGAAAGGATTAATATTAATTGCAAATTAAGAAAACCAACTAAATATTTTTACAAGTTGTTGGACTTCAAATTTCTTAATAGAATTAAATTTTAGAATCTCAAAGCTCGTTATATCACAAGAGAAATTGAAAGTCAATAAATGGTCACAGGGACCATGAACTATCTTAAATGTTCTAAATCGTATACTGAGAACTCTCCAATAATGTGTAACACTCACAAAGACTGCGAACTCTCCACAAAGTATCTTCAGGTGATCAGCCTAACAATACTCCATGTTACACATAACATCATCTCCACAGTGTATTTATACAACGTATGTTGGTTACCCGACCATAACATAATATTTTTTAGGGTTGTTCTTGATCTTGTCATGAAGGGTTTTAATACGCATGCTATTCATATTTACACATAATTAGGGTTACAATTACACTGATTCACGGTACATAACAATTAGGGTTTGGTCTCGATATTGGGAGCGGCTCTGTATATTTTGTCCAATTGAAATAAAATTGTGCGTCGACTGAGGGATGTGGGTATTTAATACGTGAGTGGTTAACCCAATTCCTATCATTACCTCCACGTTCAGTCAATCCACGTCACTACTAAAAAAATGGTCATTTGTGACGGCCAAAATCCATCACAAAAAGTTGGAATACCATCACGAAAGGTTTACGTGATGGCTTTAAGCATCACAATGGTCGTCTTGTATACGCCCATCATGAAAGGTTTTACGTGATGATTTTGGCAATCACGCAAAAGCTTAGTGCTTTTGTGATGATTAATACAATCACATTAACACATAATCTATTGTGATTGTCAAAGTCATCACAAAAAAAATAAGACTTTAGGGATCAAATGTAAGAACGTGAATCTCTATTTACATATAATTTATTTCACTGTATTAATTGTATCAAATGATACTTGTAGGATTCGAACCCTCTCGCATTTGCAAACTAAATAACGAGTATTACCACTACACCAAAGTCCAGATCATGGTTATAATTTTAAAACAAAATATAAAAGGAAACATATGTGAGTTGACTTACTAAACAAAATTACTTCCACATAAGATTTGGTTATTGCAATGGTAGTTACAAATACTCTATAATGATGGTAAAATTAGTCATCACCAAGAGCCATCATATATTTTATTGTTTTGTGATGGCTTGAAAATTTCATCACAAAATACCTTCTTTTTGTAATTGCAAATAAAAGTCGTCACAAAAATCTATCTTTTTTAATGATTGTCACGGCCGTCATAAAATAATGTTTTGATTATTTTTTACATTAAAATATTAGTGATAGCTTAAATGCAATCACGAAAAGAGTATATTTATAAGTGATGACTTAGTGCGTCACAAAAAGAAAATTTATTTTGCATGAAAAAATTGGTGTGATTGACATGGCCATCACAATTATAATACATTGATGGCAAAATTAGTCATCACTAAGAGCCATCATATATACTATTATTTTGTGATTGCTTAAAAAGTCCATCACAAATTACTATCTTTTGTGATTGTTTTTAAAAAATGTTACAAAATTCCGTCACGTATTCTTGTTTTTCTAGTCACATTAATGAACTGCAATTGACCTTGTCAATTGGGAACTCAGTTAATGTAACTGGGTCGGACCCTCCATGGGTGACCCATTTGTATACCCAAGATCCAACATCTCCAACTTGCCCATGGCGGGGACGATGTAATACTCATATATGCCAAAAATAGCTCAAACCAAAACATGTAAACCTCTAACTGCCGAACCGTGCGACCGCTGAGTTCACCTGCAATGCGGGAGCTCTATATCAAACCTGTTAGGGCCAACATAGAGACATCTACCCTTTCAAAGAAATAATACTGGAGCTCTCACATCGGACTTAATTAGTTCACGTAGAGGATACAACCCACAAACTCAGAGTACCCTAGACACATTTAAATTTTCACTAGGTTAAGTATCTCTAACCCCTCAGAGAGCCTTACTTAACCACCTTTGGGCTCAGTTCTATTTTGTATCTCACTTATTACTATATCGCTATCAAAGCACTTTAGTTGTCGACAATAAGTTCAAAACGAGGTGAAATCAAATTGTCTTCCTTTTGCCCTAATACTTCTCAGAAATGAATCAACTGCTTTCCCAGAATCGGTCCTTATAGTCTCATCAATCCTGACCTTAGGAATCAAAACCAAAGTAGCAACATTAATCCATGTCTTTGTAGTATAGTCGAAGATCACAAAGAGTACTTGTCTTATAGTCATGCCGTATGAATCTTAATTTAGTCGCTTTATAAGCGCCTAACTTGAATTTTTCAGATTGCTCGCTTTCCAAGCGCCAAGCCTAAAATTTTGTATCCGACTATCAGTACAGGTTAATATAGATGGCGGGGCATACTCTATTTGGTTAATCCAAGTTAACCTCAACTTGGCTAATGCTAAGGCGACATCATGTTCATTTTGCTCGCTATTAAGCGCCAATTGATTGCTATCAAAAGTATCAACAACTCACTACTCAAAGTGCCAATAAATGAACTGTCTCAACCTTACTCGTTTTTTAAAGCGCCAAGGGTGATTGCTCGTGTGAGTGAGCCAATCAACCTGTTGACATATATTTAGTGTGTGTATATCCAGTATGCATAATAAACTGTGTGAACATCTAAAATTTATCATCTGCGCTAAAATAACCTAACACAAGTGGAAATAAATAAATCTCGCATAAATGATAAATATCTCGAAATAACAATGAATATCTCTAATACAAGCCAAATAATAAGTGATATACAAGGAAATAATAAAAAGTACATCAAATTCTACGAAGCCCTAATGAATTAACATGCCTACAAAAAGCATCTTTAGGAATTGGCTTCGTCAAAGGATCAGCTACCATAAGACCAGTGAGCATGTACTCCAATATCACCACATTATTTGCTATGATATCTCTGATGAAGTTCATCCTCAAGTCGATGTGCTTCGTCCTGCCATAATACTAGGGGTCCTTAGTGTAATCTTAGGCTGCCGTGCTATCACAGTAAACAGTTACAGGATCTGAAGCATGAGAAATGACACCAAGATCCTCGAAGAATCTCCTCAGCCACATGGCTTCCTGAACAGCTGACGTACATGCCAAAATCTCTGACTCCATCGTAGAAAGAGCAACGCAAGTCTATTTCTTGCTACACCAAGTGATGGCACTACCATGTAACAAGAATGCATATCCTGAGGTCGACTTGCGCATCACCTGGTTACCTCCCCAACTGGCATCGAAGTAACCAATTAATCGCAGGTCTGGTCCTCCAAGCATAACATGTAGTCTAAAGTACCTTTCAAATATCGCAAGATCCTCTTGATTGCCTTCCAATGAGCAATTCTAGGATTTGACTGATACCGACCGAGATAACCGACTGCATATACTATATCAGGTTGAGTACACACAACTGCATTCATTAGCTTTCCTATAGCATTGGCATACGGATAATGGGACATCTTAATTTTCTCGGGAGAAGTAGGGCATTGTTCGGGTCCAATGGCGTCGCCTTTAGCGATAGAAGTGTCTATGAGTTTTCATTTGTTCATCTGAAATTGCTTAAGAACCTTTTTAAGGTAAGTCTCTTGAGACAAACCAAATAGCTTTCTTGAGCAATCTTTTGTAGATCCTGACTTCGAGAACATAAGCTGCTTATCCCATGTCCTTCATCTCAAAGTTAGAGGACAACCACCCTTTGGTGGCGACAATCATCTCCTTATCGTTCCTAGCTAGAAGGATGTCATCGACATACATAGATAAGGAATTTATCTTTGGATCGTTTGATATATACACAATGGTCTTCCTCGATCATCGTAAACCCATCACTAACGAAGGCTCGATGGAATCTTAGATACCATTGTATGGACGCCTGTTTCAAACCATAGATAAAACGTTTGAGCTTGCATACTTTGCGCTCTTGTCCTTTCATAACGAAACCCTCTAGCTGATCCATGTATATCTCCTTAGCTAAATCTCCATTGAGAAAAGCTGTCTGAACATCCATTTGATGTAACTCCAAATCTAAATGCGCAACAATTGCTAGGATGTGGCAAATTGAGGCAAACCTCACAACTGGTGAGAAGGTTTCCTCGTAATTAATTCCCTCTTGGTGGGTGTAGCCCTTGGCTACAAGATGAGCTTTGTACCTTTCAATGGAACCATCTTCCTTGTGTTTGACTTTAAGAACCCACTTGTTCCCAATAACCTTTCACCCAGGTAGAAGGTCAACCAAGTCCCAGACTTGATTAGTCCTCATGGACTCCATCTATTCTTCCATTGCAATCATCCACTTATCTCTCATAGCAAATGATAGAGCATCTCGATAAGATTGAGGTTCCTCATCGTCTTGCGCATCAGCTACAAAGGTATTCCCATCAATCTCAAAAGGACGACATGGAATGTTACCCCTTTGACTTCTATGCATTTGAGGAACATGAGACTCTTCATTTGATGGATGATAACTGCTCGAAGGCTTGTCACTCCTTCTTTCTACAGGAGCTTAAGGAGTAACCTCTTCGACTTCTACTGTATGAGTTGGGGCGCCTAAATCTTCCTCCATCTCATAAAGGTTCATCTCCTTACTCACATCACCTTTGTTAGGGAAATCCATCTTAAGAAAATCCATATCTCGTGACTCTATCTTAGATACAGTCCCATTAGGCTGCTCTCCTACAAACACATAGCCTTTGGAGTGTTCAGAATATCTTACAAAAATACACTTCTTACCCCTCGGGCCCAACTTTCCATGCTGATGAGAAGTGTTGTGCACGTAAGCTGCCGATCTCCAAGGCCGTATTCCGCCCAATTCTGGCTTTCTGCCGGTCCACATTTCATATGGGGTGGATTGAACTGATTTTGAAGGCACACGATTAAGTATGTATGTCGTAGTCAACAATGTATCACCCTAATAGGAGATAGGCAAATTTGTTTGCGCCATCATAGACCTAACCATGTCTAATAATGTTCGATTCCTCCTCTCCGCAACATCGTTTTGTTGCGGAGTTCTAGGGATTGTCAGTTGCCTGATTATCCCTTTTTCCTCATAAAGTTCTTTAAACTGATCGGACAGATACTCGCGGCCTCGATCAGTTCAAAGTGTCTTAACACTTTTATCTAACTGATTCTCGACCTCAATCAAATAACGTCTAAAGAAATCTAATTCCTCAGACTTATGAGAGATCAAAAAATTGTACCCGAAGCGTGTATAGTCATCTATCATTGTGAGAAAATAGGAACGTCCATGCCTTTCTTTCACATTCATTGGGCCACAGATATCTGAGTGAATAAGTTGCAATGGTGTTTCTGCCCTAGTGGCTTTACCAAATGGTTTTCTAGTTGATTTCCCTGCCAAACAATGTTCACATGTGGATAGATTGATCTTAGCGAGTGGGCCTAAAAGACCTACTCAAGTTGACCTGGTCATTCTATCCTGTCCAATATGGCCTAATCTAGCATGCCATTGAATTGAACAATCATGATCATTTTCAACAAGTAAGGAATAATAATCACTACTATTTCTGCTAGAATCAATAGTATCCAAAATCATAAAACCATTCATCATAAAACTATGTCCAAAAACATTCGTCTCATGCAAAATTATTACAGAATTATTCTCAAAACTAACTGAATAGCTTAAACGAAGTATTGATAAAATAGAAAATAAATTTTGTCCGACATCTGGTGCATAAAGTAAATCATAAAGGATCAATGCTGAGCATCCTCGCATTTCCAATTTGTAAGTGCCAATGCCTAGCACGTCCACACTGGAATCGTTCCCCATGAATACTTTTCTGCCAGCCGGAACTAGGCGGTATTCCACGTATCCACTTTGATCTCTAGCTATGTGGTCCATTGCTTCGGAGTCTACAATCCACATATGGAGAGAATGAGCAACAAATACAATGGAAGACACTAAACACATAGCTTGATCAAGACAAGTGAGTACCTGCTTCGGCTCAGTGCACTCACGAGTGAAGTGTCCTGCCGTGCCACAGTTACAACAAATCAACTTGGCCTTGTCCTTCTTGCCAGAACTACGTTTACTTTTATTCTTCTTGGAAGTACCAACCTCTGCTACCTTCTGAGGCGCATTAGCATTTGCAATCTCTATTAGTCGAGCCTTTAGGCGTTCATTCTCTAGTCGTTCAGTCTTTAAACTCTCAACCTCTAGCTGCTCAGCTTCTAAGCGTTCAAGGTGATGAAAAATATCTTCCAAAGATTTAATATTTTCATATTGAGCTATGTTAATCTTGAGATTATTCCAATTGATGGGAAATGAACGAATCACTGCCCGAATTTACTGTTCATATGACAAAGGATTGCCAGCAGCTCCTAACGCTTCAATCATATTCGACATAACCTGAAGATGTTCTCTAAATGTGTGTTCATCTTTCTTTGTATAACTATCGAATTTGGTAGTTAAGATATGCAACCTAGCCATGTCCATTTTCTTTTGAGAAAAGAAAGAGGGAAAATCTTATTAGAGATATTCGAGTAGTTCACCACAGTATATAAATCATCTTTGCCGCATGAACCAAATTAACATAAAAATAATAGGACATAAATATAAAAGGGAGACTTCACCAGGCTTAGGAATCACAATCCGTATAAATGTCTAATTATTTAAATTTAATTTTTCAACGCACAAGACGTATAATTTAGGAAATAATTTAATTAAATTACTACAACCTAAATCATTCCCTCTAGGAACAGGGGTATACATGTAATTATAGCATGGTAATTTAATTCCAAGCACCAACAATTAATATCCCATAAATATTAACAAAAGAATTAAATAATAGGCTATATTACTCAATTAATATACCAAGTATGCTATAAAAATATTAAAATGCATCCCAAATTTTTTTTAACAGTATATTAACATTATAAAACATTATTGTAATTTTCTGGAATTTATTTTGATAATTTTGCTAATTATTACGATTAATTAATCAATGCACAAATAGTTAAAAATTAACTAAAGATATCCAAATCTGTTAATTTCTTCCAAAAATTTTTATAACAGTAACTTATCATCATAAAAGGATCACTGCAATTTTTTGGAATTTTCTGATAATCATGCTAATTATCATAATTAATAAACCATTGCACAATTAATTAGAAATTAACCAAAACTATCCAAAATAGATAATTTCCTTCTAAAAACTTCACAACAATAACTTGGCATCATAATGTAGTCACTGTAATTATCCTAGAATTTTTGCGATATCTTTGCTAATTTTCATAATTAATAAGCCATTAATTAACAGGTAGAAAATTAACCAAAAATATCCAAAACAGTCAATTTTTCCAAATTCTAGTATAATAATTAATTATATGCCAATAATTAATTTCTATTAATTTTTCAAAATTTAATAGTCACTGTTACTATTTTTAAATTAATTTCAATGTTAAAAACATTTAATAAATCATTTTCCGGAAATTAAATATAAAAAATTTGTCAAAAAGGGTCAGAATCGCGGGTGAGGTCTGTGGGTCGGGTCGCGGGTCATCTTCAACCTCCAGCTACCAAAATTTACAGAAATGTCATTTCGCGACTAAAATTTTGAGAAGCCATATCTCACTCTATATAACTCCGATTTAGGCCTATAATAAATCATTGGAAAGCTTACAACGAGTACTACGCATACATACAAAATACAACCAAATCGGACAATCATAGAAAAAGTTATGGATGTTCAAAGAAGGTTGTTTGCAAAATAGGGTTTCAAATTAATTTTAAATTAATTATCCAATTAAACCTAAATTATGCAGATCATATACACTGTGTTTAGGCTACAATATACTGCACTATTAGCCCCTAATATTTAGTGTATCTAAGATTGCCATTAAAGATGTTTTCAAACTTTTTAAACATGTAAACATAACATAAAGTGTAAATATTCCATACATAGCATACATGAGATCGTTAAACCTTGCCCTGATACCAATGAAGGGTTTTAATATGCATGTTATTCATATTTACACATAATTAGGAGAGTCAAAGGAATACCTCTTGAAGTGTGATTAAGCTTTTGATGCGAAAAACCTCCTGTCGTTCCTTTTACCTAACAACGTCTCCAAACTATGATCGAGAACGGAGCACTGATTCACGGTACATAGCAATTAGGGTTTGATCTCGATATTGGGAGCGACCCTGTATATTTTGGTCAACTGAAATAAAATTTTGCGTTTATTAATCGACTGAGGGATGTGGGTATTTAATACTTGAGTGGTTAACCCACTCCCTAACATTACCTCCACGTTCAGTCAATCCACGTTCACATTAATGAACTGCAATTGACCTTGTCAATTGGGAACTCATTTAATGTAACTGGGTCGAACCCTCCATGGGTGACCCATTTGGATACCTAAGATCCATTTAATTAGACAAACCAAGAAGCTTCGTTGAGCGATCTCTGTAGATCTTAACTTCGAGAACATAAGCTGCTTACCCCATGTCCTTCATCTTAAAGTTAGAGGACAACCACCCTTTGGTGGCGACAATCATCTCCTTATCGTTCCTAGCTAGAAGGATGTCATCGACATACATAGAAAAGATAAGGAATTTATCTTTGGACCGTTTGATATATACACAATGGTTTTGCTCAATCATCGTAAACCCATCACTAATAACGACTCGATGGAATCTCAGATAACATTGTCTGGACGCCTGTTTCAAACCATAGATAGAACGTTTGAGCTTGCATACTTTGCGCTCTTGTACTTCCATGACGAAACCCTCTAGCTGATCCATGTATATTTTCTCAGCTAAATCTCCATTGAGAAAAGCTGTCTTAACGTCCATTTGATATAACTCAAAATTTAATTGCGCGACAATCACTAGGATGAGGCGAATTGAGGCAAACCTCACAACTGGTGAGAAGGTTTCCTCGTAATTAATTCCCTCTTGGTGGGTGTAGCCCTTGGCTACAAGATGAGCTTTGTACCTTTCAATGGAACCATCTGCCTTGTGTTTAACTTTAAGAACCCACTTGTTCCCAATAGCCTTTCGCCCAAGTAGAAGGTCAACCAAGTCCCAGACTTGATTAGTCTTCATGGACTCCATCTCTTCTTCCATTGCAATTATCCATTTATCTTTAATAGCAGATGATAGAGCATCTCGATAAGATCGAGGTTCCTCATCGTCTTGCGCATCAGCTACAAAGGCATTCTCCTCAATCTCAAAAAGACGACGTAGAATGTTACCCTTTTGACTTCTACGCATTTGAGGAACATGAGACTCTTCATTTGATGGATGAGAACTGCACGAAGGCATGCCACTCCCACTTTCTACAGGAGCCTGAGGAATAACATTTTCGACTTCTACTGTATGCGTTGGGGCGCCTAAATCTTCCTCCATCTCATAGAGGTTCATCTCCTTACTCACATCACCTCTATTAGGGAAATCCATCTCAAGGAAATCAGCATCTCGTGACTTTATCTCAGATACAATCGCATCAGGTTGCTCTCCTACAAACACATAACCTTTGGAGTGTTCATAATATCTTACAAAAATACATTTCTTACCATTCGGGCCCTAAAAGTAGTATGCACACAAGCCAATCATGTTTGATGATAAAGCATATACTTTGTAACAATCTTATTCATTTATTAATAAAAAGTATTATTTATTAAAGGCTTTTAATTATCTACATGATGCTGTTTTATAATATGTGATAAACCCATAGTTTTAAGCAATGCTTTTAGAATAATGATGATGGTCATTCTAATGAGATCTAAATTCTTAGAAAACTTAAAACTAAAATAGTTCCCAATCGTTGGATTACTAAATAGGGGATTAGTGAATCCGGATAGATTGGTACATACGTTGCTTGCTCATTGGATGAGGATGATTGATCTCATGATCATTTGTGTGGAGACACTAAAGCAAGTATGTAGGTGCTTATTAGAGAATAAGTTCACTGAACGTAGCTCGATAAGGAATACCTAATGGAGTTTTACTTACCTGTTAATAGGAATTCCTGTAGTGATAGTAGTACAAGTGATCCTTGGACTTGAGATCATCATAGTATCTTGTGTATGATGAGTTATACTTTGACTTATTCCTTAAGACCCTTAGGGTATATCAAAGGGTATGCTTGGGTATAATAAGTTATACATGGAGATAATGTATGATCAATAAAGAATCTACCACTTCTAGTAAAAAAAGAGAAATGTCCTATGTGATTCGATAAATGACAACCCAGTAGTCCTTGGCCAAGGCAGAATGAAATTTGAAAGAAGTTTCTAATTTGAATTATTTGGAGTTGTGCATTTAAGAGTCAAAATACATATAATTAAATAAAATAAGACTTGACAGAAATTTCATGTCTTATATTTAATTGGGACATTGTATGGTGGAAGGATTGAATTGTACGGTAACTATTTACTCAAAGGTTCTTTTATGATTAATGTTGAAATCTATATTATCTAGAAAGTCGTTGATCGCTAGGGAGGCTTATCCCTATTGTAGAATAAATATTATTTATTTAAATAAATTATTAGTTTAATTTATTTATTTAAATAAGATTAGAATTATTCTAATTGATTTATTCACAACCGGTTTAATATGGAGAACCTAAAGGGTCACACCATAAAAGGAAGAATAATTATTTAAGAAGTTAATAGCATAATTATAATAATAAGTTAAGTATATTTAATTTAATCTATAGTGATAAAATAAATTAAATAGCTTAATATTTATTATTTAATATTTTAAAAATATTAAATATAAATTAATAAGAGGAGTCTTATTATTATTATTATTACTATTATTATTATTTAATTCCTAAAGGAGTTTGAGAATTAATTAATAAAAGTACTCTCACATATTTCTAATAAGATTAGGAGGTTAAATTAATTAAAAGAGTTTAATTAATTATCCCTAATAAGATTAGGGAGCTTAATTAATTAAAAGAATTTAATTAATTAAATAAAACCCAATTTCTTAATTATTTAGGAGGGTTGCCTACATCTATAAATAAGAGGAGTCTTATTATGGGTGAGGAGGTTGACACTTTCACAACACGTGAATACGTAATTTCAATAGTTGGGAGAGTACGCCTTTTTCTATGAGAGATAGAAAAAACTAGGGTTTGCCAAATACCCATCTTCTTGAATCTTTATTCTTTCTTGGTGGATCACCTCTAGAGGCCAAACACTTGGGTGGCTAACGTTGATCAAAGGAAGGAACCAAACCCGGTGGATTCAAGTTGAACGCGAAAAGGATTGGAGGTGAACTTGTATCTGAGAAAGCTCGGATCTTCAAGGGTATGATTCTTGTTCTTATCTTTTCGTTTAATTAATAATTGTGCATAAAGGGTGATCCGGGTATATGGTTTATAAAATTTTAAAACTCTGATTTTACACGTTTCTGCATATTTATGCAATTTGATTGCGTTCTTGAATATTACAAACCTAACAGTGGCATCTGAGCCAAACCTTTATGCGAATTATTAATTGTTAAGATTTGATATGTATATTGATATGTGTTTAGAACAATTTAATTGGACATAATTTGATTGTATAAAATTTAAAAAAAAAAAGGTACTGTTTTTTTTTTCTCTTGATGTTTCGTGTTTTGGTTAATTGTTAAGGAGGTTGCACGGATTTCCGTGTTTTACCATCTTGAATTCTTGATTCACGGTCTATTTATTAAAAAAGGTTATAGGTCATTTTACAAAAGTTAAAGAATGCCCAGGATGGTTACTAATTAAAGGAATGGGCCACGTGAGTTTTTTTTTTGTTTTTTAAAAGGAAGGTACGGATATATATATATATATATATATATATATATATATATATATATATTTTAATTTTAAAATAAAAAATTTATTTTAATTTTAAAATAAAGGTTTTATTTTAATTTTAAAATTGAATTTCATGCTAACTAATTAGAGTTGGAATTGGATTCCATGATAACTAATTGGAGTTGAAATTGGATTCTATGTTTCCTTAAATAAAAGAGTTTATTTAGATATGGAATAAGATTTCATATTTTTCAAAATAAAAGAGTTTATTTGTGAATAGGAAAAAGAATCAGTCTTTCCTTAAATAAAGGAGTTTATTTAGATATGAAATAAGATTTCATATTATTCAAAATAAAGGAGTTTATTTGTGAATATGAAAGAGAATTCGTGTTTTCTTTTATAAAGGAGTTATTTTTTTTTTACATGGAATTAGATTCCATAATTAATTAAAATAAAGGAGTTTATTTTGATTAAAGATTTTGATTAAAATAAAATAGTTTATTTTATTCAAAATTGGATAAATTAAAATAAAATAGTTTTATTTTGATTTAAATTTGAATTAAAATAAAGGAGTTTATTTTGATTCAAAATTAGATTTTATACTAACTAAATTTGCCCATTAAATGATATCAATATATATATTGAATGTTTATTATTCATGAGATGAATGTTATTTATTGATGCATATGGTGATGTGTATGATAATAAATGAGATTGATTATGGACTATTAACCAATGTGATTGAATTTTATTTTAGTTGGATGCATGAATGTATGTGTTTTATTAAATGGGGTCTGCGTACCTCGTCTTCTCTAATTTTTTTTCTTAATGTAAATTCTAACTCCCTCCTATGTACTTCCCTTTAACTGCTGATCAAGGTTTCTATTTATTTTGAATAATTTTGTAATAGGAATAGTTAGAATTAATTTTGAAGACTTGGAGATCAAAGGAGCAAGGAGCGCGTGAAGATCCGTTT
Source organism: Panax notoginseng (assembly GCA_016801055.1). Taxonomy (NCBI): domain Eukaryota; kingdom Viridiplantae; phylum Streptophyta; class Magnoliopsida; order Apiales; family Araliaceae; genus Panax; species Panax notoginseng. Next base: position 28,873,408 of record CM029023.1, on the reverse strand, counting down.
GTAATGGAGTCTAGGTTTAAATGTAATAGTTATATTTAAATATTAATTCTTGCAACCTTAGGGTTTGACCTTTCGGTTCACTTGGTGACTCTAGTGAACCAAACTAGAATAAAAGTCCATAATCAATCTGGGTAGAATATAGCATTCTATATGTGCATGCTTATACTATATATATATATATATATATATATATATATATATATATATATTATATTATGCTAACATGCTTCGCATGTTAATTAATATGACGCGTATATATATATATATATATATATATATATATATATATATATATATATATATATATGTGTGTGTGTGTGTGTGTGTGTGTGTGTGTGTGTGTGTGTGTGTGTGTGTGTGTGTGTGTGTGTGTGTGTGTGTGCATGCGCGCTAAACAAGATGAGACATTTTAATAACAAACCCCTCAATTTTTTTATATTAAATCCTAAGCGTTCAAAGATATTTGGAATATCGAACGTCGCCTTATAGCATGATAAAATTAATAGAGTATTAAATATTTAATATGAGTTTGATGTGTCACCACAAGGCAAGTATTAAGTATTTAAGATGTTAATTTATCACATTTGATGCTTATAAAGAAAATTGAACAATATTATTTTGTTGTGTCACCACAAGGACAATATTTTTCTTTTTTAAATATATGGGGTGCTAGGTTGGACTTAACTTGGATAATTTTGAATCGGATGTGCCACCACTTGATCAAAATAATCTAAGAGGCAAAATACAAGGAGTTGCATAGTTGATGTAATTGACAAGAGTTGTCTACCTATTTATTTATATAAAGTTTGTTATGTTACCACATGACTATATACATTTGAAATGGAATCCTTATTTTTACTAGCAAATCTTTAATTAGATTTTGCCGAACTATATATATTGAGGGTAATATGGTTTGAAGAAAATAGTGGGAGATATCCATTTAAAACAAGACCTAATTTATTTTGGTAATTAATAAAAGGATGTATGTTAAAATGTTGTTAATTACAAATTCATTTACAAAATTTATAATGTCTAAATTACTATCACTACGTAGCATATTAGACGCTAAATTAATCGGACCGAATTAAACGGATTGGTTAAGGAATTTGAGAATAGTTCTCATGGCTGAAAAGCTATTTTATGTCCTTAATACGCCTATCCCTGCAATGGTTGCAGACAATGACTCTGAGGAAGAGATTGCTACTTTTAGAAAGTGGCAAGATGATGCACAGTTAGCTCAATGCATCATGCTCGCATCCATGAGTAACGAGCTTCAGCGTCAGCATGAAACTATGGATGCTCTTACTATATTCCTACACATCAAGTAGTTGATGGTGAGAAAAGTAGGACTGATAGATATCAAATATCTAAGGAGCTCTTCTGATCTAGAATGACCGATAACACTACAGTACAGATAAAAATCCTTAACATTATCAATTTGATTGATCAATTAGGACAACGGGTTTTGTCATGGATGAAGAGTTGAGTCAAGATTTTATCTTGCACTTACTCCCGGACTCCTTTCACAATTGTTGTGAATTTTTCATATGAACAAGCTAGATATCAGCCTCGCTGATTTGCTTAACATGTTGAAAAATATTGAGAGTCACTTTCCAACCAAGAAAGACCAAGTCTTACTGATAGGGGCCAAATGATCTTTTGAAAAGAAGAACGATTCTAAGAAGGTAAATATAAAAGGCAAAAACAAAAGATAATAAGAACAAAACTGATACGGATGACAAAGAAGTTTGCTTCCACTGCAATAAGCCTGGACACTGGAAAGGAAACTGCGAGAAGCATCTTGTAGAGGCTAACCAAAGAAGCTTAGTGAAGTTTCGGTTACAAATACAAATTTGTTCATGATTTAAAATAAATTTTTCTTTAACTCAAGGTTCTACTTGGGTATTAGATACCGACTTTGGTTATCATAAATATAGATTTATGAAGGGACCAAGCAGAAGTAGAAAGCTAAACAAATATAAGTAATCCTATGTGTGTAAAATGAAGCAAAGGTTGCCACATTAGCCATAGAAACTTATAGTTTAGCAATGCCTACGGGTAAATCTATTAAGTCAATAAGTTGTTATTGTATTCCAGTTCTTGTTAGAAATATTACTTCCATTTTATTGTTGGACAATGAAATCTTTGGTATTATATTTAAGAACAATTGTTGTTCTATTTATGATAATAATGTTTCGTATAGAATTGAAATATTACTTAATGGATTTTGTGTACTTGACTTACGTGAAAAATTATTTTATAAATTGAAAAAACTAGTATAAAAAAAGGAGATGATCATTCAAAGAGTTGATTATGTGTATTTGTTGAAATACAAGTGTGAATTATTTGAAAGGTTCAAAGAATTCAAAAGTGAAATTAACTTGAAAAGTATTAAGATTCTTTGATTGGATCAAGGATGGAATACTTGTGCAATGAGTTTCTAGATCATCTCAAATGGTTTTTTCATAATGGACGCCTCCTGATACGTAATAATTGATTGATGTATCTGAAAGGAAAAATTGTATCTTGTTGGACATGGTACGGTCCATAATGATTTTACCGACATTTCAGTATCCTTCTAGGATCATGTCCTAGAAATGGCTGCATATCTGCGAAAAGGTAACCTCAAAATTCGGCCCCAAGACTCCATAAAAGTTATGGACAGGGAGGATTCCTAGTCTTAAGTATGTTAAGATAAGGGGTTGTCCAACTTATGTGAAAAAGGTTTCAAAGGATAAGCTTGGGACAAAATTTGACAAGTAGAGACTTGTGGGACATCCTAAAGTAAGTTTAGGGCATACGTTCTATAATCCTACTTAGCAAAAGGTGTTTGTTGAGAAACATGCTGCCTTCTAAGATAAAGGTGTTTATCATCAAAGGGGCTAGTGGGAGGATAATAGATCTTGAACAGTTCAAGAACCACAAAACATTATAAGTCAAATAAGAGAAACCTGTAGATAGACCTATTATACCACAACTGAATCGTAAATCTGGAATAGTACCGAAGATACCTAGGAGGTATGGATTCATCATGGATGATGATGATGAGGTACACATCATAAAAGATGATGATCCAGAGTTACATATGATGAGGTAAGAGTTCTAGTGTGTACAAAAGGGTCAGTGGGAGCGTTGTGACATTCCTAGTATTATATGTTGATATACTACGGATAAGGAATGACATACCAATGCTACAATCAGTAAAGATAAAGTTGTCTAAACATTCCTCCATGAATGATTTGGGAAGAGTATCTTAATTGGGGATGCAAATCTATATAGATAGATTTAAAAGAATGTTCGGCTTAACCCAAGGAACGTATATTCATTTGATGCTAAAGTCGTTTAGCATGTCAAACTCCAAGAGATATCTCATGTTGATGAGCCATGGAGTGTATCTCTCTTAATAGTCCCCATAGACTCCTAAAAGAGAGATCGCATGAGTAACTATCATGTATGCAATGAAATATACGAGACCTGATGTTGATCAGTCATATTCTGGAGAAGTTCACTGAGAGACAGTGAAAAATATTTTAAAGTACTTTACCGAGACTAAGGATATAATGATATTCATGGTGGGTCTGAATTAAAACTTGAGGGCTTAACAGACTCAAGTTTTTCAGACAGACCAAGACGACAGAAAATCTACTTTAAGGTAAAGTGTTACCTTAAACAGTGGTACAGTGAATTGGAAATGTTCCAAAATAGCAAAGAGTTGCTGGTTTAGTGATAAAGCCAAAGTATATAGCTATAAATGAAGCTGCAAGTTGATTGTTTGGATGAAAAGTTTATTACAGAACTAGGAATAGTTCCTAAGTCTCATCTTGGATCTAAACATGTGTTGTGGCACTTTCATTTGATTATAAGAATCAATGAAAGATAGGAAATCACTATAGAGATAGTGGACTTTCAAGAATAACATTACATATCCATATACTGAAGCTTATCCAACAGCAGGATAATCGTCACTTAGAGAAGAAGAGTATGAGATACCATGACGATTGGCTTTAGTGCAAGTGGGAGATTGAAAGTAGTATGCACACAAGCCAATCATGTTTGATGATAAAGCATATACTTTGTAAAAATTTTATTCATTTATTAATAAAAAGTATTATTTATTAAAGGCTTTTAATTATCTACATGATGCTGTTTTATAATATGTGATAAACCCATAGTTTTAAGCAATGCTTTTAGAATAATGATTATGATCATTCTAATGAGATCTAAATTCTTAGAAAGCTTAAAACTAAAATAGTTCCCAATCGTTGGATTACTAAATAAGGGATTAGTGAATCCGGATAGATTGGTACATACATTGCTTGCTCATTGGATGAGGATGATTGATCTCATGATCATTTGTGTGGAGACACTAAAGCAAGTATGTAGGTGCTTATTAGAGAATAAGTTCACTGAACGTGGCTCGCTAAGGAATACTTAATGGAGTTTTACTTGCCTGTCAATAGGAATTCCTGTAGTGATAGTAGTACAAGTGATCCTTGGACTTGAGATCATCATAGTATCTTGTGTATGATGAGTTATACTTTGACTTATTCCTTAAGACCCTTAGGGTATATCAAAGGGTATGCTTGGGTATAATAAGTTATACATGGAGATAATGTATGATCAATAAAGAATCTACCACTTCTAGTAAAAAAAAGAGAAATGTCCTATGTGATTCGATAAATGACAACCCAATAGTCCTTGGCCAAGGCAGAATGAAATTTGAAAGAAGTTTCTAATTTGAATTATTTGGAGTTGTGCATTTAAGAGTCAAAATACATATAATTAAATAAAATAAGACTTGACAGAAATTTCATGTCTTATATTTAATTGGGACATTGTATGGTGGAAGGATTGAATTGTACGGTAACTATTTACTCAAAGGTTCTTTTATGATTAATGTTGAAATCTATATTATCTAGAAAGTCGTTGATCGCTAGGGAGGCTTATCCCTATTGTAGAATAAATATTATTTATTTAAATAAATTATTAGTTTAATTTATTTATTTAAATAAGATTAGAATTATTCTAATTGATTTATTCACAACCGGTTTAATATGGAGAACCTAAAGGGTCACATCATAAAAGGAAGAATAATTATTTAAGAAGTTAATGGCATAATTGTAATAATAAGTTAAGTATATTTAATTTAATCTATAGTGATAGAATAAATTAAATAGCTTAATATTTATTATTTAATATTTTAGAAATATTAAATATAAATTAATAAGAGGAGTTTTATTATTATTATTACTATTATTATTATTTATTTCCTAAAGGAGTTTGGGAATTAATTAATAAAAATACTCTCACATATTTCTAATAAGATTAGGAGGTTAAATTAATTAAAAGAGTTTAATTAATTATCCCTAATAAGATTAGGGAGCTTAATTAATTAAAAAAATTTAATTAATTAAATAAAACTCAATTTCTTAATTGTTAAGGAGGGTTGCCTACATCTATAAATAAGAGGAGTCTTATTATGGGTGAAGAGGTTGACACTTTCACAACACGTGAATACGTAATTTTAATAGTTGGGAGAGTACGCATTTTTTTATGAGAGATAGAAAAAATTAGGGTTTTGCCAAACACTCATCTTCTTGAATCTCTATTCTTTCTTGGTGGATCACCTCTAGAGGCCAAACTGTAAGACCCCAAATTTTATGAAATAAAAGTATTCAATTTTTCTTATAATTACAATTCAGTAAATGGTTAAATTGATAAAAAGTTAAAGTTATGGGTGAAATGTGAATTTTTTTTAAAATAAACAAGTGATTATAAAATAATCATTGTTGTCGGAGAATATTCGTTGGTCGTGGAATATTCTTTTTGTCGGAAAATATTCGTACGATGGCGCAACTATTTGTGGGCCCCATAACGGAAAACGGTCGGATGAAGATAATGACAAAAATTGAGTTTTTATAAATAACGACGTAGTTGTTACCGTTAACACTGTTGAAATACCCGGTGGTTAAAATACAGAAATACGCATTATTGCACAGTAGCACACGGTATTGCACAGTATTTTTAAAATTATTGTTTCTTACGTAAGAAGGCACTACTGAATAATTATTACAGTAGTTACTGTTCAATATTTTATTTTATTGATTCAATAATTGCTGCGTTGATATTTTATATTATTGTTGTTTTAATAATTGTTGCTACACAGTATTTTCTATTATCAGATCAATAATTCATATTATTTGAATAATATTATTAGATAACATTATTAGTAATATCTAGAAAGTTCTGTCTAAGGAGATGTTTGGTCATCCAATTGCGCACCAGTAAGGATAATTCTTATTGAAAAGCCCCCTCTTTCCTGGGAACGGCCTGGTTACCAGTACTGTGATTCTGTAATATTATTTATGAATAATTAATTATTGATTTATTTGATGAGAAAAATATTAATTTTATGTGGATATAGATGAAGAAAATTTTTAAAGTGACAATTGTTGAAAAATGATAATTTATCTTTTCTGATACAATAATTTATTATTATATTTAATAATATAATAATGGTGATAGTTTTACAATGAATGTGAAATATATGAGTATATGAGGAGGAAGAGTATTTTTGTTGTATTAAATGATTAACACATGTTTTGTGTGTCGGTGGACCCCATTTTTTGACTGAAATTTGATTATAGCCTGTAAAATCGCCCGTTTATGTATTTCGATCAATTTCTGTTTGGAATTTGGGTAAACTTTCTTCTGTAAAGTTGTAGAGAATTGAATTTCCTATAAAAATTCGCGAGATTCGAATTTTCTGATAAAAGAGCTATTTTATATGAATTGTTGAAGTTTCGGAAAATAAAATAATTTTTTTATTAAATTATGGGTGGGACCCACTTATGTTATAAGCATGTGGGCTGCTGAATTTTCTTCCTTAATGGCTGCTGGTGGCTTGGTTGGTGAAGTGGCATAGAAGGAAGAAAAGAAATAATATTATTATATTATTTTAGTCTCCTTTGGCGTTCTAGCATTTTCCTATAAATAGGTGCTTATGTTAGAATTGAAAATCACACCAGAAACAAATTTTCTTTCTCTCTAGATTATCAAACATTTATTTGTGAGTATTCAGATACTTTGAGAGTTGCTATTCAGTAGAAGTTTCCTTCGGCTTTTCATCTGATATTCCAGTCAAAAGTACTGCTCTTTTGAGGTAAGGGATTTTAATGGTTGTTATGTTTTTCAGTTCGTACTTCTTTCGACCTTCAGAAAATTCTGGAAAAATATAAAATGATATTTTGATGAGTTTTATTGATTGTGTCCAAAAATGGTGATTTTTGGATGTATAGATTAAGAGTTATGAATTTTATGGGAAAAAACTATTTTAAAAGTAACCGCTTATAACTCCTTGTGGTTAACTCTAAAATTGATGAAATTTTTATTGGAAGTATATCTATATAATATCAGTATACTTTGTGAGTTTTGGAATTTTTGGATAAAAGTACTATTTATGATAAATGTCTAAATATTCTGTGGTTTTGGCCATATGACAAATAGTAAATGAATTTTAAAAATTCTGAGAAAAATATATGTTCAATATGAGACTATATTCTGCTAAATTCCAGAAAAGAAAAATATTTTTGAAACTGATTTGGTATTTTTCATGAAAATGGTCTAATTATGAGTAAATAAATTAAATATGTTATGTGAAGTAAGAAAATTGAAAAATATGATTTTATGGCTTGAATATCATATATGAGTTATATGCAGATTTTTGATGAGGGTTTTGATTATTGGTGATGAAATCTTAAGAGTTTGGCATTTTAGGATGATTAAATACATTATTTAGTAAAGTGTAAATAATTAAAATAAATTGTTTATAAGCTTAAAAAATATTATTCTTTCAATATCATTATACCGAAATATTGGTATGTATTTTATTGTGGAATTTTTATCTTTTTGTGTCGGGATTACTATTCACGAGTTACTATTCACGAGTTAGTATTCACGATAAAATTGGTTTCTTTTTTTGACCAAATTATAGTTGATTTATGAATATTACTTTTGAGATTAAATCTATATGTTGATTATATTAATTTTATTATCATATATAACATTTTTATAACCCTAATGATGATATTTCTCTTTGACTTGAGTGTAAAGATGGGTAAATTATTTGTATGATCATGACTATGGGTTCTCTTTGGCCAGTAGTGCAAAGTTGAATTGTTGACTGGTATGATCATGACCATTGAATTTATAATTGAATATCTTTAGCTTAAGTGCAAAGGTGAAATGATCAACATGATTATAATTATTGTTTATATAAATTCTGAAATGAGTATATATTCTTTGAGATATTAATATATTTGGCCTGTAGTGCAAATATGAACTGTTGAGGAATATCTTTGGCCTGTAGTGCAAAGATGAATTATTGATGAATATTTTTGACCTGTAGTGCAAAGATGAATTGTAGATGAATATCTTTAGCCTGTAGTGCAAAGATGGTCTGTTGATGAATATTTTTGGCCCGTAATGCAAAGATGACATGTTGTTGAATATCTTTGGCCAGTAGTGCAAAGATGAACAGGTGTTGAGATTAACATAACCAATTGGTGATACAAATGAATATCTTTGGTCGTAGTGCAAAGATGAAGTTATTAGTATGATTATGAACATGAAATGTGATTTGGTGTAACCATGATCTTTGATGTTTCAGGTAAAGATAGGTGATGAAAATTATCTTCGTCCTGGATGAGAAGAGAAATTTAGAACTACAGTTATGATTATGAGTTATTCATATGATTGTGGACCAGAATTGTTGATTGATGTTACAGGGATAAAACATTGTTGGTGGATTTTTAACATGAAGAAGATAATAGACTTTATAGTCTATTTGACTCTTTTAATGGATTGCTCGTTCCGCTGCAACTATGGTTAAAATTTTTTATCATCTACCATATGTTCTAAATCTCTGATTTATTACTGATAAAGGCTATTGATAATTTAATTATCTTTAGTTATGATATTCTTTACTTAGCTAGTTGTGCTCACCCTTTGCTTCATAATTCCTTTCAGGTAATAAAAGTGTAGCTGGGTCGAGTGGGGGATATCAGGGGAATAGAACGGTGGTCTATAGCTGTTTAGGGTGAGGCGAACCCAACGTTGGAAGGGTGTTTTGTCACTATCATACAAGATGTCTAATGACATACAACCTCGTATCATCATAAGACAGGGATGTGCTCATCCACTTGCTGAGTATATTTACGAGCACTACCTATATAATCTTGGTGTTTGTTTGAAGTATAATTCTCAATTAGAGGCAGTGGAGATAATGATAAGTCAAGAGAAGACTCACCATTGGGAAGAATATGATAGTAATCTTCTTGTTTTTCTTTGGGGTCTATTGGGTCAACCAAGAATAATTCTGTAGCCATATGATATCTATCATAACCTAGACGCATGACCTCCCATGTACGAAGGTTTCCTTGAGCACTTCCCAAAGATTTTAATTTCTAAAATAGTTTTTGACTATACCTTTATGTAAGGTGTCACTGTGAGGTATTGTTCACGGTTGGGACATGTGTCACATTTGATATATACTTGTATCCAAACTCACCGTATATGTGTTGTTGTATTTTGTACGATAATTATTTTAATAAAGTTGTAGTTATTTTCTGTACCATGTATTTGGCGACTTCAAATGGGTTGGATGGTATGGACCTATTTTGGGGTTGTTACATTTGGTATCAGAGCTTAGGGATATAGTCTCTGGCGGAGATCGGAGAATGTAACTAGGAGGGGAGAGATGAGTAAATCCTTTGCTAGTGTGTCCTACCTAAGCTTATTTGTTAGTTAGTCATAATATCGGGATATTATGTGATATGTTAATTTGTTTAATTAACCCTTGTTTTATGGCAGTATTTGATAATGGCAGCTGAGAATGCTAACGATGGAGTGAATGAGACTGTGGGGATACCTCTAATCACTAACCATAATAATGTGATGTCAGACAAAGAAGGAATTAGAGATATCCATGTGGTGAGTGAAGAATTGATAGTTGCACCTGAGATAGTCGCAGAGGTAACAACTGAGAGTGAGGATGAAGAGGAAGAAGAGGTACCTGAGAAAAGTTTATTAGAGGTATTATATGATCAAAATGTAGAATTTCAAAATCGTATTCATGAGTTAGAAGAGCAGGCTGAAGAACGACAGGCGGTCGTGGAACAAAAGGATGCAACAATTCAAGCTTGTGTTACCCGATATGTGATGCTTGAACAGAAGCATTCTTTGGCAGAGTATAAGATGATAAAGATGGAATATGAGCTGAAAGAAGAAAAAACTGAACGAGTGAGAATAAGTGATGCATGGGCAAAAGCCGCACGACACGTGGATATTGTGGAAAGAGATGTCCGATCTAAGAAGGCTAAAATAAATGATATGAATTTCTCTTTTTGGAAAGCAATTGGGAGAACCCAACGTCGAGTTTTGAATTACCCTGTACAGAGCAGTCAACCTGAATCCGATATGGATCGAAGATTGATGATTCAGATCATGAATCAGGAGTACGAAGAGGCAGTTGAGGGAGGAATATGTCCTATAGAAAAGTATATTCCAACGGTAGTGATGAAGCCAAATGCTGCTCCAGACAAGTCAAAGCCGGGTAGTTCGAGGGATGGCGGTTGTCATGACTTCCCAACAAGTGAAGAACCCAAATGAAGTTATCATGGGAGATGAGCAATGGAGAAATCATGATGATCTGAGAGATAGAATCTGAAATGAAAGCAAGGTATTCTCAACTCTTCGAAATACCAGGTACGTAAATTTCGGGGACGAAATTTCATAAGGAGGGGAGATTGTAAGACCCCGAATTTTATGAAATAAAAGTATTCAAATTTTCTTATAATTACAATTCAGTAAATGGTTAAATTGATAAAAAGTTAAAGTTATGGGTGAAATGTAAATTTTTTTCAAAATAAACAAGTGATTATAAAATAATCATTGTTGTCAGGGAATATTCGTTGGTCGTGGAATATTCTTTCTGTCGGGGAATATTTGTACGACGGCGCAGCTATTTATGGGCCCCAAAACGGAAAACGGTCGGATGAAGATAATGACAAAAACTGAGTTTTTATAATTAACGGCGTAGTTGTTACCGTTAGCACTGTTAGAATACCCGGTGGTTAAAATACAGAAATACGCATTGTTGCACAGTAGCACACGGTATTGCACATTATTTTTAAAATTATTGATTCTTACGTAAGAAGGCACTATTGAATAATTGTTACAGTAGTTACTGTTCAATATTTTATTTTATTGATTCAATAATTGCTGCGTTGATATTTTATATTATTGTTGTTTTAATAATTGTTGCTGCACAGTATTTTCTATTATCAAATCAATAATTTATATTATTTGAATAATATTATTAGATAGCATTATTGGCAACATCTAAAAAGTTCTGTCTAAGGAGAGGTTTGGTCATCTAATTGCGCACCAGTAAGGAGAAATTCTTATTAGAAAGCCCCCTCTTTCCTGGGAACGGCCTAGTTACTAGTACTGTGATTCTGTAATATTATTTATAAATAATTAATTATTAATTTATATGATGAGAAAAATATTAATTTTATGTGGATATAGATGGAGAAAATTTTTAAAGTGACAATTGTTGAAAAATGATAATTTATCTTTTCTGATAAAATAATTTATTATTATATTTAATAATATAATAATGGTGATAGTTTTATAATGAATATGGGATATATGAGTATATAAGGAGGAAGAGTATTTTTGTTGTATTAAATGATTAACACATGTTTTGTGTGTCGGTGGACCCTATTTTTTGACTGAAATTTGATTATAGCCTGTAAAATCGCCCGTTTATGTATTTCGATCAATTTCTGTTTAGAATTTGGGAAAACTTTCTTCTGTAAAGTTGTAGAGAATTAAATTTTCTATAAAAATTCGCGAGATTCGAATTTTCTGATAAAAGAGCTATTTTATATGAATTGTTGAAGTTTCGGAAAATAAAATAATTTTTTTATTAAATTATGGGTGGGACCCACTTATGTTATAAGCATGTGGGCTGCTGAATTTTCTTCCTTAATGGCTGCTGGTGGCTTGGTTGGTGAAGTGGCGTAGAAGGAAGAAAAGAAATAATATTATTATATTATTTTAGTCTCCTTTGGCGTTCTAGCATTTTCCTATAAATAGGTGCTTATGTTAGAATTGAAAATCACACCAGAAACAAGTTTTCTTTCTCTCTAGATTATCAAGCATATATTTGTGAGTATTCAGATACTTTGAGAGTTGCTATTCAGTAGAAGTTTCCTTCGGCTTTTCATCCGATATTCCAGTCAGAAGTACTGCTCTTTTGAGGTAAGGGATTTTAAGAGTTGTTCTGTTTTTCAGTTCGTACTTCTTCTGACCTTCAGAAAATTCTAGAAAAATTTAAAATGATATTTTGATGAGTTTTATTGATTGTGTCCAAAAATAGTGATTTTTTGATGTAGAGATTAAGAGTTATGAATTTTATGGGAAAAGACTATTTTAAAAGTAACCGCTTATAACTCCTTATGGTTAACTCCAAAATTGATAAAATTTATATTGGAAGTATATCTATATAATATCAATATACTCTGTGAGTTTTGGAATTTTTGGATAAAAATACTATTTATGATAAATGTCTAAATATTCGGTGATTTTGGCCATATGAAAAATAGTAAATGAATTTTAAAAATTCTGAAAAAAAATATATGTTCAATATGATACTATATTCTGCTAAATTCCAGAAAAGAAATATTTTTAGAACTAATTTGGTATTTTTCATGAAAATGGTTTAATTATGAGTAAATGAATTAAATATGTTATGTGAAGTAAGAAAATTGAAAAATATGATTTTATGGCTTGAATATCATATATGAGTTATATGCAGATTTTTGATGAGGACTTTGATTATTGGTGATGAAATCTTAAGAGTTTGACATTTTAGGATGATTAAATGCATTATTTAGTAAAGTGTAAACAATTAAAATAAATTGTTTATAAGCTTAAAAAATATTATTCTTTCAATATCATTATACCGAAATATTGGTATGTATTTTATTGTGGAATTTCTACCTTTTTGTGTCGGGGTTACTATTCACGAGTTACTATTCACGAGTTACTATTCACGACAAAATTGGTTTCTTTTTTTGACCAAATTATAGTTGATTTATGAATATTACTCTTGAGATTAAATCTATATGTTGATTATATTGATTTTATTATCATATATAATATTTTTATAATCCTAATGATGATATTTCTCTTTGACTTGAGTGTAAAGATGGGTAGATTATTGGCATGATCATGACTATGGGTTCTCTTTGGCCAGTAGTGCAAAGTTGAATTGTTGACTGGTATGATCATGACCATTGAATTTATAATTGAATATCTTTAGCTTAAGTGCAAAGGTGAAATGATCAACATGGTTATAATTATTGTTTATATAAATTCTGAAATGAGTATATATTCTTTAAGATATTAATATATTTGGCTTGTAGTGCAAAGATGAACCGTTGAGGAATATTTTTGGCCTGTAGTGCAAAGATGAATTATTGAGGAATATCTTTGGCCTGTAGTGCAAAGATGAATTGTAGATGAATATCTTTGGCCTGTAGTGCAAAGATGGTCTGTTAATGAATATCTTTGGCCCGTAATGCAAAGATGACATGTTGTTGAATATCTTTGGCCAGTAGTGCAAAGATGAACAGGTGTTGAGATGAACATAACCAATTGGTGATACAAATGAATATCTTTGGCCGTAGTGCAAAGATGAAGTTATTAGTATGATTATGAACATGAAATGTGATTTGGTGTAACCATGATCTTTGATGTTTCAGGTAAAGATAAGTGATGAAAATTATCTTCGTCCTGGATGAGAAGAGAAATTTAGAACTACAGTTATGATTATGAGTTATTCATATGATTGTGGACCAGAATTGTTGATTGATGTTACAAGAATAAAATATTGTTGGTGGATTTTTAACATGAAGAAGATAATAGACTTTATAGTCTATTTGACTCTTCTAATGGATTGCTCGTTCCGCTGTAACTATGGTTGAAAATTTTTATCATCTACCATATGTTCTAAATCTCTGATTTATTACTGATGAAGGCTATTGATAATTTAATTATCTTTAGTCATGATATTCTTTACTGAGCTAGTTGTGCTCACCATTTGCTTCACAATTCCTTTCAAGTAATAAAAGTGTAGCTGGGTCGAGTGCGGGATAACAGGGGAATAGAACGGTGGTCTATAGTTGTTGAGGGTGAGGCGAACCCAACGTTGGAAGGGTGTTTTGTCACTATCATACAAGATGTCTAATGACATACAACCTCGTATCATCATAAGACAGAGATGTGCTCATCCACTTGCTGAGTATATTTACGAGCACTACCTATATAATCTTGGTGTTTGTTGGAAGTATAATTCTCAATTAGAGACACTGGAGATAATGATAAGTCAAGAGAAGACTCACCATTGGGAAGAATATGATAGTAATCTTCTTGTTTTTCTTTGGGGTCTATTGGGTCAACCAAGGATAATTCTGTGGCCATATGATATCTATCATAACCTAGACGCATGGCCTCCCATGTACGAAGGTTTCCTTGAGCACTTCCCAAAGATTTTAATTTCTAAAACAGTTTTTGACTATACCTTTATGTAAGGTGTCACTGTGAGGTGCTGTCCACGGTTGGGACATGTGCCACATTTGGTATATACTTGTATCCAAACTCACCGTATATGTGTTGTTGTATGTTGTACGACAATTATTGTAATAAAGTTGTAGTTGTTTTCTGTACCATGTATTTGGCGACTCCAAATAGGTTGGATGGTATGGACCTATTTTGGGGTTGTTACACAAACACTTGGGTGGCTAACGTTGATCAAAAGAAGAAACTAAACCCGATGGATTCAAGTTGAACGCGAAAGGGATTGGAGGTGAACTTGTACCTGAGGAAGCTCGGATCTTCAAGGGTATGATTCTTGTTCTTATCTTTTCGTTTAATTAATAATTGTGCATAAAGGGTGATCCGGGTATATGGATTATAAAATTTTAAAACTCTGATTTTACACGTTTCCGCTTATTTATGCAATTTGATTGCGTTCTTGAATATTACAAACATAACAGGCCCAACTTCCCGTGTTGATGAGAAGTGTTGTGCACGTAAGCTGCCAATCCCCAAGGCCACATTCCGCCCAATTCGGAATTTCTACTGGTCCACATTTCATATGGGGTGGACTGAACTGATTTTGAAGGCACATGATTTAGTATGTATGTCGCAGTAAATAATGCATCACCCCAATAGGAGATAGGCAAATTTGCTTGCGCCATCATAGACCTAACCATGTCTAATAATGTTCGGTTCTTCCTCTCTGCCACACCGTTTTGTTGAGGAGTTCTAGGGATTATAAGTTGCCTGATTATCCATTTTTCCTCACAAAATTCTTTAAACTGATCGGACAGATACTCGCGGCCTCAGTCAGTTTGAAGTGCCTTAACACTTTTATCTAACTGATTCTCGACCTCAATCAAATAACGTCTAAAACAATCTAATGCCTCTGACTTATGAGAGATCAAGAAAGTGTACCCGAAGTGCGCATAGTAATCTATCATTGTGAGAAAATAGGAACGTCCATACCTTTCTTTCATATTCATAGGGCCACAGATATCTGAGTGAATAAGTTGCAATGGTGTTTCTGCCCTAGTAGCTTTATCGAATGGTTTTCTAGTTGATTTCCCTACTAAACAATGTCACATGTGGGTCGATTGACCTTAGCGAGTGGGCCTAAAAGACCTGCTCGAGCTAACCTGGTCATTCTATCTTGTCCAATATGGCCTAATCTAGCATGTTATTGAATTGAACCATCGTGATCATTTTCAACAAGGAATAATAATCACTACTATTACTGCTAGAATCAATAGTATCCAAAATCATAAAACCATGTCCAAAAACATTCGTCCCATGCGAAATTATTACAGAATTATTCTTAAAACTAACTGAATAGCCTAAACGAAGTACTGATAAAACAGAAAATAAATTCTGCCAGACATCCGGCGCATAAAGAACATCATAAAGGATCAATGCTGAGCATCCTCACATTTCCAGTTTGTAAGTGCCAACGCCTAACACGTCCACACTGGAATCGTTCCCCATGTATACTTTTCTTCCAGCTAGAACTTGGCGGTATTCCACGTATGCACTTCGATCTCTAGATATGTGGTCCGTTGCTCCGGAGTCTACAATCCACATATGGAGAGAATGAGCAACAAAAACAGTACTTTATACTAAACACATAGATAGATTAGGACTAGGAGTTACCTTTTTCAGCTCAATGCACTCATGAGCGAAGTGTCCCAACTTGCCACAGTTGTAGCATGTCATCTTGGTTTTTTTCTTTTTATCAGAACCTCGTTTGCCTCTCTTACGCTTGACAGCACCCCCACTCGTAGTCCTTTTAGGCGCAGCAGGATGAGCAGGTTTCTTCCCCTTCTTAGGCGTGAACCCTCTTCGAGAGTTTGATTTAGCCACATATTCCCTGGAGGTCTTGACAACATCAAGGCGCTCAGCCTCGAGCTCCAAGTGACGACGAATATCATCAAAGGTCTTGATATTCTCGTTATGAGTCATGTTGACCCGCATATGTTCCCAATTATCGGGAAGGGAACAAACCACCGCTGAAATCTGTTGTTCGTCTGACAATTGAGTACCTACGGATTTTAACTCCCAGATTATATTAGCCATGATTCGAAGGTGTTGTTTCATAGTGTGGTTATCTTTCTTTTTGTAACCATCGAACCTTATTGCTAATTCCATCATCCTTGTCAACGATGTGCCACCAAACATAGTTTTGAGAGTCTCCCACATATCATGTACAGTAGAGTATTGTTCATACTCAAATATAAAGTCTTTGTTCATGCAACTCAGCAACGTTATACGGGAGATACGATCCTTTTTGCGCCAACTTTTGAAGGCAGCAACCTTGATCTGATCCTTTGCATTTTCACCCTCTTGTTTAACCATTTTGGACAACAAGGTTTCTTCAACCTCTTGCTCCTCCAAAACCATCCGGACTTTCCGGTGCCACACGTCATAGTTATCTCCGTCTAGTTTATTTCCTTGGTTAAGGTATGTGATAATGTGTTTTGAAGCCATTTTCTGCTTTGATTTAAATATGAGGATTTATTAGAGATATTCAACGTTCACCACAGTCTATAAGATATCTTTGCTGCATGAACCAAATTAACATAAAAATAATGAGACATAAATATAGAAGGGAGACTTGGCTAAGCTTAGGAATCACAATCCATATAAATGTCTAATTATTTAAATTTAATTTTTCAGCGCACAAGACATATAATTTAGGGAATAATTTAATTAAATTACTACAACCTAAATCACTCCCACTAGGAACAGAGGTATATATGTAATTACAACATAGTAATTTAATTTCAAGTACCAACAATTAATATTCCAAAAATATTAATAAATAGAATTAAATAATAAGCATTATTACTCGATTAATATACCAAGTATGCTATAAAAACTTTAAAATGCATCCCAAAAAAATTTTAACTGTATATTAACATTATAAAACATTACAGTAATTTTTTGGAATTTATTTTGATAATTTTTCTAATTATCACAATTAATTAATCAATGCACAAATAGTTGGAAATTAACCAAAGATATTCAAATCTGTTAATTTCTTCCAAAAATTTTTATAACATTAACTTGTCATCATAAAAGGATAACTGTAATTTTTTGGAATTTTCTGATAATCATGTTAATTATCATAATTAATAAACTATTGCACAATTAATTGGAAATTAACCAAAAATATCCAAAATAGATAATTTCCTTCTGAAAAAATTACAACAGAAACTTAATATCACAATATAGTCACTGAAATTTTCCTGAAATTTTTATGATATCTTTGCTCATAATTAATAAGCCATAAATTAATAGGTAGAAAATTAACCAAAAATATCCAAAACAGTCAATATTTCCAAATTTCAGTATAATAAATAATTATATGCCAATAATTAATTTCTATTAATTTTTCATAGTTTAATAGTCACTGTTACTATTTTTAAATTAACGTCCACGCTAAAAATAATTAACAAATCATTTTCTGGAAATAAATAGGAAAAAACTGTCAAAGCGGGTTGGACGCGTGGGTCAGGTCGCGGGTCGTCTTCAACCTTTATTCATCAAAATTTACAAAAATGCCATTACGCGACTAAAATTTTGAGAAGCCATATCTCACAATGAGTACTACGCATACATACCAAAATCAATCGAATCGGACAATCATAGAAAAAGTTATGGCTGTTCAAAGAAGGCTGTTTGCAAACTAGGGTTTCAAATTAATTATCCAATTAAACCTAAATTTTGCAGATCATATACACTGTGTTCAGGCTACAATATACTGCAATATTTAGCCCCTAACATTTAGTGTATCTAAGATTGCCATTAATGATGTTTTTCAAGCTTTTTAAACATGCAATCATGACATAAAGTGTAAACATTTCATACATAGCATACATGAGATCGTTAAACCTTGCTCTAATACCAATGAATGGTTTTTAAAGTCAAACGCAAGGCGGATGGTTCCATTGAAAGGTATAAAGCTCGTCTTGTAGCTAAGGGCTATACCCAATAAGAGATAATTGATTACGAGGAAACCTTCTCACCAGTTGTGAGGTTTGCCTCAATTCGCCTCATCCTAGCGATTGTTGCGCATTTAGATTTGGAGTTACATCAAATGGACGTTAAGACTGCTTTTCTCAATGGAGATTTAGCTGAGGAGATATACATGGATCAGCCAGAAGGTTTCGTCATGGAAAGACAAGAGCGCAAAGTATGCAAGCTCAAACATTCTATCTATGGTTTGAAACAGGCATCCAGACAATGGTATCTGAGATTCCATCGAGCCGTCATTAGTGATGGGTTTACAATGATCGAGGAAGACCATTATGTATATATCAAACGGTCCAAAGATAAATTCCTTATCTATGTATGTCGATGACATCCTTCTAGCTGGGAACGATAAGGAGATGATTGTCGCCACCAAAGGGTGGTTGTCCTCTAACTTTGAGATGAAGGACATGGGAAAAGCAATTTATGTTCTCGGAGTCAAGATCTACAAAGATCGCTCAAGAAAGCTGTTTGGTTTGTCTCAAGTGACTTACCTTAAAAAGGTTCTTAAGCAATTCCAGATGAACAACTGCAAACCCATAGACACTCCTATTGCTAAAGGCGACGCCATTGGACCCTAACAATGCCCTACTTCTCCCGAGAAAATTAAGAAGATGTCCCATTATCCGTATGCCAATGCTATAAGAAAGCTAATGTATGCAGTTGTGTGTACTCGACCTGATATAGTATATGCAGTCGGTTATCTCAGTCGGTATCAGTCAAACCCTAGAATTGCTCATTGGAAGGTAATCAAGAGGATCTTGCGATATTTGAAAGGTACTTTGGACTACATGTTATGCTATGGAGGATCGAACCTACGATTAATTGGTTACTTCGATGCCAGTTGGGGAGGTAACCAGGTGATGCGCAAGTCGACCTCAGGATATGCATTCTTGTTACATGGTAGTGCCATCACTTGGTGTAGCAAGAAATAGACTTGTGTTGCTCTTTCTACGATGGAGTCAGAGATTTTGGCATGTACGTCAGCTGTTCAGGAAGCCATGTGGCTGAGGAGATTCTTCGAGGATCTTGGTGTCATTTCTCATGCTTCAGATCCTGTGACTGTTTACTGTGATAGCACGGCGGCGCTAGATTACACTAAGGATCCTAAGTATCACGACAAGACGAAGCACATCGACTTGAGTATGAACTTCATCAAAGATATCATAGCAAATAATGAGGTGATATTGGAGTACATGCCCACTGGTCTTATGGTAGCTGATCCTTTGACAAAGCCAATTTCTAAAGATGCTTTTTGTAGGCATGTTAGTTCAATAGGGCTTCGTAGGATTTAATGTACTTTCTATTATTTCCTTATATATCACTCATTATTTGGCTTGTATTAGAGATATTCATTGTTATTTCGAGATATTTATCATTTATGTGAGTTTCATTTATTTCCACTTGTGTTAGGTTATTTTAGCGCATATGAAAAATTTTAGATGTTCACACGGTTTATTATGCATATTGGATATGCACACACTAAATATATGTCAACAGGTTGATTGGCTCACTCACACGAGCAATCACCCTTGGCGCTTTGAAAAGTGAACAAGGTTGAGACAGTTCATTTATTAGCACTTTGAGTAGCGAGCTGTTGATGTTTTTGATAGCAATCAATTTGCACTTAGTAGTGAGCAAAATGAACATGATGTCGCCTTGGCATGAGCCAAGATGAGGTTAACTTGGATTAACCAAATATAATATGCCCCACCATCTATATTAACCTGTATTGATAACCGGATACGAAATTTTAGGTTTGGCGCTTGGAAAGCGAGCAATCTAAAAAATTCGAGTTAGGTGCTTATGAAGCGACTGATCGTGGGGAGAAAGTGGGGAAGTGGTTTAACCACTTCGGTATTAAATACCCATTCGTGCTCAGTCGATCAATTAACGCACAATATTATTTCAGTTGGCTAAATATAGCTCCCAATATCGAGACCAAACCCTAATTGCTACGTACCGTGAATCAGTACCACTAGTACAAAGTAGTAAATAGACAACACTTAAACCAAAACATTTTTATAAAAAATGTTGTGATATTTTTTTTTCACAACGTTTTTTAACAAAATGTTATAGATATATATGAAAAAACGTTATCTATTTAAAAGGGTATTTTTGGTTTTAACTAGATAATGTTTTTTTAAAAAAAACGTTATCTATGTAAAAAACACGAAGCAAAAAACGCGCTTAAGTGAAAACTTAAAATTAAAAAAAAAACGTGATTGCAAGTGCATCCTCGTGTTCCAAGTAGGGAAAGTTAGAGAGAGAGGCTCCTCATTCTCTCTAGAATTTTCCCCCCTCACCATCTGCCATCACCTCCTCCTCCACTTACTCATCCGGCCACCCGTTCTCCCTTTCCTCCCTTCCCCTTCATTTCGGCCCACCATTTCTCCCTCCTCTTCTCCACTGTCTTCTTACTTGGTGCTAATTTAGCCTTTTCGGCAGCTGAATTTAGAGCCTTCCCGAAAATCCTTTTCCAATCTAAACTTTGCTGAAGTCTGAGGGGCTGTTTGGTTTGTGGGGGCGCTCTTTTGTGATTAGTAGGGGGTATAGATCATAGTGGGTGCTGGGTTGAGGGTTATGATCTAATATTATGGCGGCTTGGGGCTTCGGATTTGGAGGTCTCGGATCTTGATGATTCTGCTGGTTTTAGGGGTTTTCCTCCCTCTTCTTTGGCTCACATCTCTCCTCCCTCCTACCTATGGCCCTGACCACCCCACCAGAGAGAAAAAATAGTGAAAATTTATGGCGTTGATTTCAAGTGTGATGGGTGCAGTAGGGTTATCATTCGGTGTATCCCCACCGGAGAAACTCAACCCAAGAAGAATTGGGACTAACCAGATGTCAAGGTGGACGGTGACAGTGAGAGCAGAATCTATAAACCCAGAAATCAGAAAGACGTAAGAGAAAGTTGTCGACTCCATCGTCGTTACTGAACTCTCCAAGTCCCTCACCGCTTACTGCAGGTTCCCCAATTTTTGCTCTGCTATTAATTACTCTACATATATATAATATATATGTATATATTTGTCTACTTTACTGTTAAATAAATACCTTTTTGTTGTGTTAATCCAGCTGACATATGTCCACATTAATTAGTTGTTTCGTTTTGAAGTCATATGATAATTTAATGAACGAGGGGCTTTTTGTGGGTGTGTAGGTGTTGGAGGTCTAAGACTTTTCCCCTATGTGATGGGAGCCATGTGAAGCACAATAAGGCTACTGGGGATAATGTTGGACCTCTGCTCTTGAAGAAGCAGTAACGGTAATGGAATGGAATTAACTGGAAATTTTCATTTATTTTACTGTTTGAATACCTTGAGATAGTAAATTGATAATGCAAATGTTTATTATGCTCAAGATTTGTTTTTTTTATCATTTTATTGGGTGCTACTTTTTGATTTATTAGAGCAGCTGGTTTTGCTTATTTTTGCTTGTTTGTTGTATGACTATGTACCATAATGAATTTTATAGTGGTTCCCTGTTGCAGGTAATTGTTAGTTTTATATTAATATTTTTAGTGTATATATAAGATTTCATTTCTCATTATGCTGATGTCACCTTGTGTGACGCCCCCAAAATAGGTATACATCACCCATTCTGAGTCACCAAATACATGGTACAGAAACAAATACAACTTCATTAAAATAATTGTCGTGCAAAATACGACAACACAAATACTGTGAGTTTAAATACAAATATTATCTTCTAAACAATATCCACACTCAAATAAGTCCTCATTACAATTATTGAAATACTATTTTATAAAATAGTGAGGACTGCTAACACAACTGACTGGAAACATCACTCCACACCCCGACTAGTTCCCGCTATATTCTCGCCTCCTGAGAAAAATGGAACAAAAAGGAAAAGGGTGAGCTCAACTAGCCCAGTAAAGAATATTATGACTAAGATAATATACAACAACTTATCATTAGTCTTCAACAGGGAAAAATCTGATAAAATATAATTGACAACAAGTTTTAGATCAACAACTGCAGCGGAAACAACAATCCATTAGAAGAGTCAAGTAGAGAATAAATTCTACTATCTTCTAAGATTTAAAAGTCCATCAACGATATTTTATCCCTGAAATATCAAATAATATACATCTTGAATCAAATATTCATCTTTGCACTACAGGCCAAAGATACTCATTTGTATCACCAGTTGGTCATGTTCATCTAAACACCTGTTCATCTTTGCACTACGGGCAAAAAATATTCATCAGTTAATCATTCATTTTTGCACTACATGCCAAAGATATTCAGTAATATCATCATTTAGGACTGAGAATGATGAAAAATATCTTAAAGAAAACGAATCCAGTGAGACAAAAGAACAAATATTAAGGATTTATACTACAGTTTATCCAAGTTCAATAATACTCCATAATAACCAATTGTAAGCAAAATTTAAAAATAAAGATCAAAACATGGATACAATCAAAGATAGTAACCATAATAGACATCTTGGACAAAAAGGAGAAAATTTCATTTTTCGGTGAATAGTGTCGTATTCGTGAATACTGCCGTATACGTGAATAGTGCCGTATACGTTAATAGTAATCCAGACACAAAAAAGTTCTAAATTTGATAAAAAGTTCAAACCAATATTTCGGCATAATGATATTGATGAAAATAATATCATTTAAGAAGAAAATAACATCCCTTGCCTCCAAATGATAGTACTTTTGTTCGGAATATCGGATATAAAGCCGAATGGAACTTGCACTGAATAGCAACTCTCAAAGTATCTAAATACTCACAAAAATACGCTTGACAATATAGAGAGAAAGAAAACTTGTTTCTGGTGTGATTTTCAATTCTAACCTAAGCACATATTTATAGAAAAATACTAGAACGCCATAGGAGACTAAATTAATAAAATAATAATATTTATATTCTTTTCTTCTATGCATGCAATATCAGACCATCTAGCATGCCATTCTTGAAAAATCTCAGCAGCCCACATGTTTTTAACAAAAGTGGGTCCTACCCAATTTTAATAAAAATCATTTTATTTTCCAAAACTTCAGTAATTCATAGAAAATAGCTCGTTTATCAGAAAAATACGAATTTTATGTCCATTCCACACGAAATCGAATTCTCTACAACTGTGTAGCTTTAAGTTTTTCCAAATTTTAGACACAAAATATCTGAAATCCACAAACGGATGATTTTTAGCACCTCTTAGAATTCATAACAAATCATTCGTTCATTTTTAACGGTTCAAAATTTGTGGATATATACTCAACTTATATATGTATAACATATCCAAAAATTACAACGATCCAAAGGTCGGATTAAAATTATAACTCACGCAATAGAGCTTTAAGAACACCAATTTGATCTTTTAATACTTCCAATCCGACAAAATACTGATAAAACAGCTCAACATTAATTCTTTTATTTATAACCACATAAATAAATCCATCATTTATATCCGCATCAAATAAATATTTCTTTATCATATAAATTAATAATTAATTATTTACAAATAGTATTACAGAATCACAATAATTACAACTAGGCAGTTCCCAAGAAAGAGGGGGCTTTTCGATAAGGATTTCTCCTTACTGACGTACAATTAAATGACCAAACCTCTCCTTAGACAAAACTTTCTAGACATTGCCAATAATGCTATCTAATAATATTATTCAAATAATATGAATTATTGATCTGATAATGGAAAATACTGTGTAGTGACAATTATTGAAATAATAATAATATAAAATATCAACGCAGCAATTATTGAATCAATAAAATAAAATATTAAACAGTAACTACTGTAACAATTATTGAGTAGTGCCTTCTTACATAAGAATCAATAATTGGTGCAATACCGTGTGCTACTGTGTTTTAACCACCGGGTATTCTAACAGTATTAATGGTAATAACTATGCAGTTATTTATAAATAACTTATACTTGTCGTTTTCTTCATCCAATCGCTTTCCGTTATGGGGCCCATACAAGGCTGCACCGTCGTACGAATATTCCCCAACATCAAGAATATTTCACGACCAAACGAATATTCACCGACAAAAATGAATATTTTATAACCACTTGCTTATTTGAAATATTTGCACATTTTACCCATAACTAACCACATTAATCAAATCAACTCTTACTATTTCAAAATAATAAATAGAGGAAATTTAATTTCATTTAATAATAAGTTGGGGTCTTACAACCTCCCCTCCTTATGAAATTTTGTCTTCGAAATTGACGTACGTACCTGGTGTTTCGAAAAGGTGAGGATACCTCGCCTTCATTTTCGTTTCCAACTCTCAGGTCATTTCCTCAATAGCATTGTTCTTCCACAAAACTTTGACTTGTGGTATGACCTTTATGCGTAGGACATGCTCTTTCCTATCCAAGATCTTGACAAGTACCTCCTCGTACGTTAAGTCTTCGGCTATCTCATCTGGTTCTAACTCAATAATGTAGTTTGGGTCCTTCACATATTTACGAAGCATAGATATGTGAAAAATATTATGAACACGAGACATGCTTGGAGGTAATGTGTAAGACCCCGAATTTTATCAAATAAAAGTACTCAATTTTTCTTATAATAACTATTTAGTAAATGATTAAATTAATAAATGTTAAAGTTAAGGGTGATATATGAATTTTTTTTCAAAATACACAAGTGGTTATAAAATATTCATTATTGTCGGGGAATATTCGTTTGGTCGTGAAATATTCTTTCTGTCGGAGAATATTCGTACGACGGCGCAGCCATTTGTGGGCCCCATAACAGAATAACTGTCGGATGAAGATAATGACAAAAATTGAGTTTTTATAATTAACGGCGTAGTTGTTACCGTTAACACTGTTGAAATACCCGGTGGTTAAAATACAGTAATACGCGTTATTGCACAGTAGCACACGGTATTGCACAGTATTTTTGAAATTATTGATTCTTACGTAAGAAGACACTACTCAATAATTGTTACAGTAGTTACTGTTTAATATTTTATTTTATTGATTCAATAATTGTTGCGTTGATATTTTATATTATTGTTGTTTCAATAATTGTTGCTGCACAGTATTTTCCATTATCAGATCAATAATTCATATTATTTAAATAATATTATTAGATAGCATTATTGGCAATGTCTAGAAAGTTCTGTCTAAGGAGAGGTTTGGTCATCTAATTGCGCGCTAGTAAGGAGAAATCCTTATTGGAAAGCCCCCTCTTTCCTGAGAACGGTCTGGTTGTCATAAATGTGATTCTGTAATATTATCTGTGAATAATTAATTATTGATTCATATGATAAGGAAATATTTATTTTATGTGGATATAAATGAGGGATATATTTTTGTGGTTAAAAATGAAGGAGTTAATGTTGAGGTGTTTTATCTGTATTTTTATCGGAATGGAGGTATTGAAAATCAAATTAGGGTTTTTGAGATATTTTGCGAGGGTTATAATTTTTAATCCGACCGTTGGATCGTGGTAATTTTTGGATATGTTATACATATATAAGTTGAGTATATGTTCACAAATTTTGAACCGTTAAAAATGAACGAATAATTTGTTATGAATTTTACGAGATGACTGATTCAGAAATTGTTGAATTTTTGGAGTTTATCATTTTGGTAGAAAATTCTAGAATTAGTGGGCCCCACTCTTGGTTGGTGAAAAAATGTGCTGAAATTTTTATTTAAATGTGGTGGGTGAGAATAGTAACAGGTAAAGCCATCAGGTTGCAGGTTAAGTCTGCTTCGGCGTGCTAACATTTTCCTATAAATAGAGGATTAAGTTAGAATTGAAAATCACACCAGAAACATAAGCTTTCTCTCTTTCTCTCTCTATATTATGAAGCATATTTTGTGAGTATTTAGATACTTTGAGAGTTGCTATTCAGTGCAAGTTTCCTTCGGCTTTGCATTCTAGTCAGAAATACTGCACTTTTGAGGTAAGGGATTGTAAGGGATTTTAAGGGTTATTATGTTTTTTAGTTCGTAATTCGTCTGACCTTCAGAAAATTCTGGAAAAATTTGAAATGATATTTTGATGAGTTTTCTTGATTGTGTCCAAAAATGATGATTTTTAAATGTATAGATTAAGAGTTATGAATTTTATGAGAAAAGACTATTTTAAAAGTAACCGCTTATAACTCCTTGTTGTTAACTCCAAAATTGATGAAATGTTTATTGGAAGTACATGTATATGATAGGAGTATACTCTGTGAATTTCAGAATTTTTAGATAAAAATACAATTTTTGATAAATATCTAAATATTCAGCTGTTTTGGCCATATGAAAAATAGTAAATGACTTTTCAAAATTCTGAAAAAAATATATGTTCACTATGGGACTATATTGTGCTAAATCCCAGAAAAGAAATAATTTTGGAACTGATTTGGTATTTTTCATGAAAATAGTCTAGTTATGAGTAAATGAATTAAATATGTTTTGTGAAGAAAGAAAATTAGAAAATAGGATTTTATGGCTTGAAAATCCTATATGAGGTATATGCAGATTTTTGATGAGGGTTTTGGTTATTGATGATGAAATTATAAGAGTTGGCATTTTATGATGATTAAATGAATTAATTAGTAAAGTGTAAACAATTTAAATAAATTGTTTATAAGCTTAAGAAATATTCTTCTTCCAATATCATTATACCGAAATATTGGTATATATATTATTGTGGAATTTCTACCTTTTTTATGTCGGGATTACTATTCATGAGTTACTATTCACGAGTTACTATTCATGACAAAATTGGTTTCTTTTTCTAACCAAATTATAGTTGATTTATGAATATTTCTCTTGAGATTAAATCTATATGTTGATTATATTGATTTTATATCATATATAATATTTTTATAACCCTAATGATGCTATTCTCTTTCACTTGAGTGTAAAGATGGATAGATTATTGGTATGATCATGACTAGGGTTCTCTTTGGCCAGTAGTGGAAAAGTTGAATTGTGACTGGTATGATCATGACCATTGAATTTATAATTGAATATCTTTAGCTTAAGTGCAAAGGTGAATTGATCAACATGATTATAATTATTGATTATATAAGTTTTAAAATGATTATATATTTCTTTGAGATATGAATATATTTGGCCTGTAGTGCAAATATGAACTGTTGAGAATATCTTTGGCCTGTAGTGCAAATATGAACTGTTGAGAATATCTTTGGCCTGTAGTGCAAAGATGAATTATTGTTGAATATCTTTGGCCTGTAGTGCAAAGATGGTCTGTTGATGAATATCTTTGGCCTGTAGTACAAAGATGAACTGTTGTTGAATATCTTTGGTCGTAGTACAAAGATGGATTTATTAGTATGATTATGAACAGGAACTGTGATTTGGTATAACCATGATCTCTGATATTTTAGGTAAAGACAGGTGATGAAAATATTATTCGTCCTAGGTGCGAAGAAAAATTTAGAATCACAATTATGATTATGAGTTATTCATATGATTGTGGAAAGGAACTGTTGAGTGATGTTACAGGGATAAAACATTGTTGGTGAATTTTCAACATGGAGAAGATAATAGACTTTATGGTCTATTTGACTCTTGTAATGGATTGCTCGTTCCGCTGCAACTATGGTTGAAAATTTTTATCATCTACCATATGTTCTAAATCTCTGATTTATTATTGATGAAGACTATTGATAATTTATTTATCTTTAGTCATGATATTCTTTACTGGGCTAGTTGTGCTCACCCTTCTGTTCACAATTCCTTTCAGGTAATAAGAGTGTAGCTGGGTCGAGCGGGGGTAATAAGGGAATAGAACGGTGGTAGTCATTTAGGAGTTATATCTGGTGAATCATCTAGGGTGAAGCGAACCCAACGTTAGAAGGGTGTTTTGCCACTATCATACAAGATGTCTAATGACATACAACCTCGTATCATCATAAGACAGGATTGTGCTCATCCACTTGCTGAGTATATTTTCGAGCACTACCTATATAATCTTGGTGTTTGTTTGAAGTATAATTCTCAATTAGAGACACTGGAGATAATGATAAGTCAAGAGAAGACTCACCATTGGGAAGAATATGATAGTAATCTTCTCGTTTTTCTTTGGGGTCTATTGGGTCAACCAAGGATAATTCTGTAGCCATATGATATCTATCATAACCTAGAAGCATGGCCTCCCATGTATAAGGGTTTCCTTGAGCACTTCCCAAAGATTCTAATTTTTAAAACAGTTTTTGACTATACCTTTATGTAAGGTGTCATTGTGAGGTGCTGTCCACGGTTGGGATATGAGTCACATTTGGTATATATTTGTATCCAAACTCACAGCATATGTATTGTTGTATTTTGCACGATAATTGTCGTAATAAAGTTGTAGTTATTTTTTGTACCATGTATTTGACGACTCATAATAGGTTCGATGGAATGGACCTATTTTGGGGTCGTCACAGGTGGTATCAGAGCTTAGGGATATGGTCTCTGACGGAGATCGGAGAATATAACTAAGAGGGGAGAGATGAGTAAATCCTTCGCTAGTGTGTCCTACCTAAGCTTATTTTTTGGTCAGTCATAATATCAGGATATTATGTGATATGTTAATTTATTAAATTAACCCTTATTTTGAAGCTGTATTCTAGAATGATATTTAAAATATAGGAGATGAGCAATGGAGAAATTATGATGACAGGGAAGATGAAATTTGAAATGAAAGGAAGGTATTCTCAACTCTTTGAAATACCAGGTACGTAAATTTCGGGGACGAAATTTCATAAGGAGGGGAGATTGTAAGATCCCGAATTTTATCAAATAAAAGTATTCAATTTTTCTTATAATTACTATTCAGTAAATGGTTAAATTAATAAATGTTAAAGTTAAGGGTGATATATGAATTTTTTTCAAAATACACAAGTGGTTATAAAATATTCATTGTTGGCGGGGAATATTCGTTTGGTCGTGGAATATACTTTCTGTCGGGAAATATTCGTACGACGGCGCAACTATTTGTGGGCCCCATAACAGAATAACTGTCAGATGAAGATAACGACAAAAATTGAGTTTTTATAATTAATGGCGTAGTTGTTACCGTTAACACTGTTGAAATACCCGGTGGTTAAAATACAGTAATACGCGTTATTGTACAGTAGCACACGGTATTGCACAATATTTTTGAAATTATTGATTCTTACGTAAGAAGGCACTACTCAATAATTGTTACAGTAGTTACTGTTCAATATTTTATTTTATTGATTCAATAATTGTTGCGTTGATATTTTATATTATTGTTGTTTCAAAAATTATTGCTGCACAGTATTTTCCATTATCAGATCAATAATTCATATTATTTAAATAATATTATTAGATAGCATTATTGGCAATGTCTAGAAAGTTATGTCTAAGGAGAGGTTTGGTCATCTAATTGCGCGCTAGTAAGGAGAAATCCTTATTGGAAAGCCCCCTCTTTCCTGAGAACGGCATGGTTATCATAAATGTGATTCTGTAATATTATCTGTGAATAATTAATTATTGATTCATATGATAAGGAAATATTTATTTTATGTGGATATAAATGAGGGATATATTTTTGTGGTTAAAAATGAAGGAGTTAATGTTGAGGTGTTTTATCTGTATTTTTGTCGGAACGGAGGTATTAAAAATCAAATTAGGATTTTTGAGATATTTTGCGAGGGTTATAATTTTTAATCTGACCGTTGGATCGTGGTAATTTTTGGGTATGTTATACATATACAAGTTGAGTATATGTTCACAAATGTTGAACCGTTAAAAATGAACGAATGATTTGTTATGAATTTTACGAGATGGCTGGTTCAGAAATTGTTGAATTTTCGGAGTTTATCATTTTGGTGAAAAATTCTAGAATTGGTGGGCCCCACTCTTGGTTGGTGAAGAAATGTGCTGAGATTTTTATTCAAATATGGTGGGTGAGAAGAGTAACAGGTAAAGCCATCAGGTTGCAGGTTAAGTCTGCTTCGGCGTGCTAACATTTTCCTATAAATAGAGGGTTAAGTTAGAATTAAAAATCACACCAGAAACATAAGCGTTCTCTCTTTCTCTCTCTATATTATGAAGTATATTTTATGAGTATTTAGATACTTTGAGAGTTGCTATTCAGTGCAAGTTTCCTTCGGCTTTGCATTCCAGTCAGAAATACTGCACTTTTGAGGTAAGGGATTGTAAGGGATTTTAAGGGTTATTATGTTTTTTAGTTCGTAATTCTTCTGACCTTCAAAAAATTCTGGAAAAATTTGAAATGATATTTTGATGAGTTTTCTTGATTGTGTCCAAAAATGATGATTTTTGGATGTATAGATTAAGAGTTATGAATTTTATGAGAAAAGACTATTTTAAAAGTAACCGCTTATAACTCCTTGTGGTTAACTCCAAAATTGATGAAATATTTATTGGAAGTACATGTATATGATAGGAGTATACTCTGTAAATTTCAGAATTTTTAGATAAAAGTACAATTTTTGATAAATGTCTAAATATTCGGCTGTTTTGGCTACATGAAAAATAGTAAATGACTTTTAAAAATTCTGAGAAAAATATATGTTCACTATGGGACTATATTGTGATAAATTCCAGAAAAGAATTATTTTTAGAACTGATTTGGTATTTTTTATGAAAATGGTCTAGTTATGAGTAAATAAATTAAATATGTTTTGTGAAGAAAGAAAATTGAAAAATAGGATTTTATGGCTTGAGAATCCTATATGAGGTATATGCAGATTTTTGATGAGGGTTTTGGTTATTGATGATGAAATTGTAAGAGTTGGCATTTTATGATTATTAAATGCATTAATTAGTAAAGTGTAAACAATTTAAATAAATTGTTTATAAGCTTAAGAAATATTATTCTTTCAATATCATTATACCGAAATATTGGTATGTATATTATTGTGGAATTTCTACCTTTTTCATGTCGGGGTTACTATTCACGAGTTACTATTCACGAGTTACTATTCACGACAAAATTGGTTTCTTTTTCTAACCAAATTATAGTTAATTTATGAATATTTCTCTTGAGATTAAATCTATATGTTGATTATATTGATTTTATATCATATATAATATTTTTATAACCCTAATGATACTATTCTCTTTCACTTGAGTGTAAAGATGGATAGATTATTGGTATGATCATGACTAGGGTTCTCTTTGGCCAGTAGTGGAAAAAGTTGAATTGTGACTAGTATGATCATGACCATTGAATTTATAATTGAATATCTTTAGCTTAAGTGCAAAGGTGAATTGATCAACATGGTTATAATTATTGTTTATATAAGTTCTAAAATGATTATATATTTCTTTGAGATATGAATATATTTGGCCTGTAGTGCAAATATGAACTGTTGAGGAATATCTTTGGCCTGTAGTGCAAAGATGAATTGTTGTTGAATATCTTTGGCCTGTAGTGCAAAGATGGCCTGTTGATGAATATCTTTGGCCTGTAGTGCAAAGATGAACTGTTGTTTAATATCTTTGGTCGTAGTACAAAGATGGATTTATTAGTATGATTATGAACATGAACTGTAATTTGGTATAACCATGGTCTTTGATGTTTTAGGTAAAGACAGGTGATGAAAATATTCTTCGTCCTAGGTGCGAAGAAAAATTTAGAATCACAATTATGATTATGAGTTATTTATATGATTGTGAAAAGGAACTGTTGAGTGATGTTGCAGGGATAAAACATTGTTGGTGATTTTTTAACATGGAGAAGATAATAGACTTTATGGTCTATTTGACTCTTCTAATGGATTGCTCGTTCCGCTGCAACTATGGTTGAAATTTTTTATCATCTACCATATGTTCTAAATTTCTGATTTATTACTGATGAAGACTATTGATAATTTATTTATCTTTAGTCATGATATTCTTTACTGGGCTAGTTGTGCTCACCATTCTGTTCACAATTCCTTTCAGGTAATAAGAGTGTAGCTGGGTCGAGCGGGGGTAACAGGGGAATAGAACGGTGGTCATCATTTAGGAGTTATATCTGGTGAATCATCTAGGGTGAAGCGAACCCAACGTTGGAAAGGTGTTTTGCCACTATCATACAAGATGTCTAATGACATATAACCTCGTGTCATCATAAGACAGGATTGTGCTCATCCACTTGCTGAGTATATTTACGAGCACTACCTATATAATCTTGGTGTTTGTTTGAAGTATAATTCTCAATTAGAGACACTGGAGATAATGATAAGTCAAGAGAAGACTCACCATTGGGAAGAATATGATAGTAATCTTCTCGTTTTTCTTTGGGGTCTATTGGGTCAACCAAGGATAATTTTGTGGCCATATGATATCTATCATAACCTAGAAGCATGGCCTCCCATGTATAAGGGTTTCCTTAAGCACTTCCCAAAGATTCTAATTTCTAAAACAGTTTTTGACTATACCTTTATGTAAGGTGTCATTGTGAGGTGCTGTCCACGGTTGGGATATGAGTCACATTTGGTATATATTTGTATCCAAACTCACAGCATATGTGTTGTTGTATTTTGCACGATAATTGTTGTAATAAAGTTGTAGTTATTTTCTGTACCATGTATTTGACGACTCAGAATAGGTTAGATGGAATAGACCTATTTTGGGGTTATCACATAATGCGAGTCTATAGGCCGCATTTCCTATTCGGTCAAGAATTTTAAATGGACCAACAAATCTTAGATTGAGCTTTCGTCTCTTTCCAAATCTTGTAAATCCCTTCTATGGAGCAATACGTAATAATACATGATCCCCAATATTAAATTTCATGTCCTTTCGATAAAGATCCTCATAACTCTTTTGTCGATCCTGTGCCGTTTGTATACGTTGTCGGATCATTTGGATCTTTTTTGTAGTTATGCGTACCAATTCTGGTCCCAACAATGTTGATTCTCCTACTTCATCCCAGCATACTGGAGAGCGACACTTTCGTCCATACAATGCTTCAAATGGAGCCACACCTATACTTGCCTGATAACTGTTGTTGTAGGAGAATTCCACCAGTGGTAGGTATTTATCCCAACTCCCTTTGAAATCTAGGACACAGAGTCTTAATAGATCTTCAAGAGTTTGAATAGTCCTTTTCTGATTGTCCGTCCGTTTGAGGATGGTATGCTGAACTGAATCGTAAATCCGTGCCCATAGCTTTCTGCAAGCTAACCCAAAATCGTGAAGTAAATCTTGGGTCACGATCCGAAACTATGGATACTGGCATGCCATGCAATCTCACAATCTCATTCACGTATATACGATCAAGACGTTCAAGGGAATAAGTCTCACGTATAGGCAAGAAATGAGCAGACTTGGTTAATCTATCAACAATAACCCAAATCGCATCTATACCTTGAGAAACCTTGGGAAGACCCGTAATGAAATCTATGGTAATGTGTTCCCACTTCCATTTCGGAATCTCAAGTGGTTGCAATGGACCCTTTGGCACTTGATGCTCGGCCTTTACTCGTTGACAAGTTAAACACCTCAAGATAAACTCTGCGATCTCTCTCTTCATATTGTTTCAGCAAAATGAATGTCGAAGATCATGATACATTTTGGTACTCCCAGGATGGATCGCAAATGGTGTGTTGTGTGCCTCCATCATGATCTTATACTTCAAATCATAGTCGTTAGGAACACAAAGTCTGGAGTTGACTCTAAGTATTCTTTTTTCATCGATTCTTGCTTCTGGAATATCACCTTCTTGCACTTTCTTCTTCATACGCATTAGCTCCAGGTCCGTAGATTGAGCAGCTTTAACTTTATCGATTAAAGTCGGTTCTACTCGTATATTTGATATCATCACGTGGGTACTTGGAGCCTTTACCTCTATCTCCATCCTTTGCAAGTCATACAAAATAGGTCTTTGCGTTAATAACATCGCACTTGTACCTGCATTCGATCTTCTACCCAATGCGTCAGCTACCACGTTTGCTTTTCCAAGATGATATTGGATGGTATGATCGTAATCTTTCAACAGCTAAAGCCAACGTCGTTGCCGCATGTTGAGTTCCTTTTGGGTGAAGAAATATTTGAGGCTTTTATGATCCGTATAGATCTCCACTTTCTCCCCATATAGATAGTACCTCTAGATCTTTAGCGCGAGAACGACTGCTGCCAACTCTAGATCATGAGTAGGATAATTCCTCTCATATTCTTTGAGTTGTCGCGAGGCATAGGCTATGACTTTCTCATGTTGCATGAGAACACATCCTAACCCTTTGCCTGAAGCATCGTTGTAGATAACAAATCCATCTGAACCAGATGGTATTGTCAGAACAGGTGCCAAAATGAGTCTCCTCTTGAGCTTTTGGAAACTCTTCTCGCATTCCTCGCTCCATACGAATTTTATATCTTTCCGAGTCAGCTGAGTTAATGGAGTAGCGATTCGAGAAAATCCTTCCACGAATCTCCGATAATAACCAGCTAAGCCCAGAAAGCTACGCACTTCAGTCACCGACTTCGGTTGCTCCCAACTTTGTATGGCTTCAATCTTCGCCGGGTCAACAGATACTCCATGTTTTGACACCACGTGCCCAAGGAATACTACTTTCTCAAGCCAGAACTCGCATTTCTTCAGCTTGGCATATAGCTTGTTATCGCGAAGCCTTTGGAGTACCAACTTCAAATGCTGCTCATGATCTTCACGACTTTTGGAATAGATGAGGATGTCATCAATAAAGACAACAATGAACTGATCCAAATATTCCTTGAATACTCGGTTCATTATATCCATGAAAGTCGCAGGAGCATTAGTCAATCCAAAAGACATGACTAGAAATTCATAATGCCCGTACCGAGTTCTAAAGGCAGTCTTCGGAATATCCTCAGTTTTAATCTTCAGATGATGATATCCAGAACGAAGATCGATCTTTGAAAAGAATTGTGCTCCTTGCAACTGGTCGAACAGGTCATCAATGCGAGGTAGCGGATACCTATTATTGAGTTCAATTCTCTATAGTCAATACAAAGTTGCATACTCCCGTCTTTCTTCTTTACGAATAAAACAGGAGCACACGCCAAGGAGATGTACTAGGACGAATGAAACCGATGTCCAACAACTCCTATAGTTGGACCTTTAACTCCTGAAGTTCAATAGGAGCCATTCGATATGAGGTTTTAGAAATGGGCTTTGTACCAGGTATTCAATTTCACATTCTGGGGGTAGACCGGGAAGTTTTTCAGGAAATACATCAGGAAATTCACTAACAACAGAAATATTATTCAAGTCTGACGTGTTTTTGTTCAAGTCCATGACATGGGCTAAGAAAACTTGACATCCATTTTTCAATAAACGAATGACTTTATGGCTTGATATGACAGTGATTGATTTTTAGTGATTTATTTGCTTGAATTCGCATAACAAGTTGGTTAGGAATATGAAAACTAACAACCTTACGAAAATAATCAATTTTGGCATGATGAGTAGTTAACCAATCAATTCCTAAAATCACATCAAATGCAAGTATCTTTAAAGAGATAAGGTCAACAGGTAATGTGATGGTGCTAACTTGGATTAAACAAGATTTATAAACAGTGGATGTAATGAAGGTTTCTCCTAACGGAGTCTCCACAGATAAGTCAAAGTCTAATTCTTCCGGAGTCAAGTTTAAACGTTGAGTACAAGCAGGAGAAATAAATGGATGGGTAGAACCGGTATCAAGTAAAGTATAAACTTCGCAAGAATTTATGATTAGCTTACCCGTGATCACCTCGTTTGGGTTCCTCGCATTTTGACCAGTCACGACAAACGCTCTACCAGGAACCGCTGAATTTGACTTTTCTGGAACAGCCTTCGGAGTCACCATTCCTGCTAGATTTGGTTTCGCTACAAGATAATTTCTAGCTATATGACCTTCTTTTCCACAGTTATAACACACCTTGGATTGTTGTGGGCAGTTTGGGCTGATATATCCCTCTTTTCTGCATTTGTAACAAACGACCGGTGCTCGTTCTCCTCCCCTTGTTGATATTTGTGCTGACGTCTTCACGTTATCATTGTTGTACCTTCTCTTTTTAGAATCTCCTCCCGACTCGCTCCTTCTATTGTCACGGCCACGATTACCACCAGAGTGGTTACCGCTTTTGTCCGAATGTTTTCCTCCCTACTGGTTGTCATTGCTCCGATGACTGCTGCCACCGGTATGACTTTGGTTGTGGTCCCTTGGTTGAACATACTCATTATATCGCTCTAATAATTGAGCCATGTTTACAACATCTGAATATAAAGAAAATTTATGAGAGATAATATATAGTCGAATCTCGGGTTTTAGACCTCTCAGAAACATCCTTGTCATACGTTCCTCGTTTTCCACCAAATGAGGTACAAATCTGGATAACTCCGCGAACTTTGCCTCGTACTGAGACACATTCATGTTGTTTTGTTCTAGTCTGATAAACTCTACCTCCTTCATATGACGAATACTTTCAGGAAAGTACTTATCATTGAACAACTTCTAAAACGTTTTCCAAGACATGCTGAGTGCGGCAGGCTGGGTACGCTTCACAGATTCCCACCAGTAATCTGCCTCACCACGGAACATAAAAGTGACGAATGGAACCTTCTGTTCTTCCGTGCATCCCAAGACATCGAATATCTTGGTAATTTGCTTGACCCACGTTTTCGCCTTAATCGGATCCGGCTTTCCCCAGAATTCTGATGGTACCAACTCTTTAAACTGCTTGGTTGTGACAAACCACGCGTTGCTATCATTTTCACCTGTATTTTGTACACGAGTCTCTCTCGTCTGATTTTGCATGAACTGCAAAAAGCTCCTAAACATCCCATCATTCATCATTTGTTCGGTAGTGTTGTTTACAGGAGGAATATTGCCTTCCTGTTGCACGTTTCCCTGGGTAGTGATCAAATGTGTCTCCACGGTCTCATTTACTGCATTGTTAACAATCTCAGCTGCCATTCTTAAATACTGCCATAAAATAAGGGTTAATTAAACAAATTAACATATCACATAATATCCCTATATTATGACCGACCAACAAATAAGCTTAGGTATGACATACTAGCGAAGGATTTACTCGTCTCTCCCCTCCTAGTTCTATTCCCCGATCTCTGCCAGAGACCATATCCCTAAGCTCTGATACCAACTGTGATGCCCCCAAAATAGGTATACATCACCCATTCTGAGTCACCAAATACATGACACAGAAACAAATACAACTTCATTAAAATAATTGTCGTGCAAAATACGACAACATAAATACTGTGAGTTTAAATACAAATATTATCTTCTAGACAATATCCACACTCAAATAAGTTCTCATTACAATTATTGAAACACTATTTTATAAAATAGTAAGGACTGCTAACACAATTGACTGAAAAACATCACTCCACACCCCGACTAGTTCCCGCTATATTCTCGCCTCCTGAGAAAAATGGAACAAAAAGAAAAAGGGTGAGCTCAACTAGCCCAGTAAAGAATATTATGACTAAGATAATATACAATAACTTATCATTAGTCTTCAACAGGGAAAAATCTGATAAAATATAATAGACAACAAGTTTTAGATCAACAACTGCAGCGAAAACAGCAATCCATTAGAAGAGTCAAGTAGAGAATAAATTCTACTATCTTCTAAGATTTAAAAGTCCATCAACGATATTTTATCCCTGTAACATCAATTAATATACATCTTGAATCAAATATTCATCTTTGCACTACAGGTCAAAGATATTCATTTGTATCACCAGTTGGTCATGTTCATCTAAACACCTATTCATCTTTGCACTACGGGCCAAAGATATTCATCAGTTAATCATTCATCTTTGCACTATAGGCCAAAGATAATCAGTAATATCATCATTTAGGACTGAGGATGATGAAAAATATCTTAAAGAAAACGAATTTAGTGAGACAAAAGAACAAATATTAAGGATTCGTACTACAGTTTATCCAAGTTCAATAATACTCCATAATAACCAATTGTGAAGCAGAATTTAAAAATAAAGATCAAAACATGGATATAATTAAAGATAGTAACCATAATAGACATCTTGGACAAAAAGGAGAAAGTTTTATTTTTCGGTGAATAGTGCCGTATTCGTGAATAGTGCCGTATACGTGAATAGTTCCATATACGTGAATAGTAATCCCGACACAAAAAATTCCAAATTTGATAAAAAGTTCAAACCAATATTTCGGCATAATGATATTGAAGAAAATAATATTATTTAAGAAAAAAATAACATCCCTTACCTCCAAATGATAGTACTTTTATTGGGAATATCGGATATAAAGTCGAAGGGAACTTGCACTGAATAGCAACTCTTAAAGTATCTAAATACTCACAAAAATACGCTCTACAATATAGAGAGAAAGAAAACTTATTTCTGGTGTGATTTTTAATTCTAACATAAGCGCCTATTTATAGGAAAATTTTAAAATGCCATAGGAGACTAAATTAATAAATTAATAATATTTATATTCTTTTCTTCTACGCATGCAATATCAGACCATCTAGCATGCCATTCTTAAAAAATCCCAGCAGCCCACATGTTTTTAACAAAAGTGAGTCCCACCCAATTTTAATAAAAATTATTTTATTTTCCAAAACTTCAGTAATTCATAAAAAATAGCCCGTTTATCAGAAAAATATGAATTTTATGTCCATTCCACACGAAATCGAATTCTCTACAACTGTGTAGCTTTAAGTTTTTCAAAATTTTAGACAGAAAATATCTGAAATCCACAAACGGATGATTTTGAACACCTCTTAAAATTCATAACAAATCATTCGTTCATTTTTAACGGTTCAAAATTTATGGATATATACTCAATTTATATATGTATAACATATCCAAAAATCACAATGATCCAACGGTCAGATCAAAATTATAACTCACACAATAGAGCTTTAAGAATACTGATGTGATCTTTTAATACATCCAATCCGACAAAATACTGATAAAACACCTCAACATTAATTCATTCATTTATAACCACATAAATAAATCCATCATTTATATCCGCATCAAGTAAATATTTCCTTATCATATAAATTAATAATTAATTATTCACAAATAATATTACAGAATTACAATAATGACAACCAGACAGTTCCCAGAAAAGAGGGGATTTTCCGATAAGGATTTTTCCTTACTGGCGCGCAATTAGATGACCAAACCTCTCCTTAGATAGAACTTTCTAGATATTGCCAATAATGTTATCTAATAATATTATTCAAATAATATGAATTATTGATCTGATAATGAAAAATACTGTGTAGTGACAATTATTGAAACAACAATAATATAAAATATCAACGAAGCAATTATTGAATCAATAAAATAAAATATTGAACAGTAACTACTGTAACAATTATTGAGTAGTACCTTCTTATGTAAGAATCAATAATTGGTGCAATACCGTGTGCTACTGTGTTTTAACCACCGGGTATTCTAACAATATTAACGATAACAACTACGCCGTTATTTATAAACAACTTATACTTGTCGTTTTCTTCATCCAATCGCTTTCCATTATGGGACTCACACAAGGCTGCGCCGTCGTACGAATATTTCCCGACAGCAAGAATATTCCACGACCAAACGAATATTCACCGACAAAAATGAATATTTTATAACCACTTACTTATTTGAAATATTTACGCATTTTACCCATAACTAACCACATTAATCAAATCAACTCTTACTATTTCAAAATAATAAATAGAGAAAATTTAATTTCATTTAATAATAAGTTGGGGTCTTACACCTTGCATCTATACTTTTATTTGAATGGATAAACCATTATATGTCAAACTAAGTAAGTATTGTTACACCATTCTGCTAGGCTTGCGAATTTAAACTGGAGATCCCACTAGGATTCCACTGGGAAACTATCACGAGGTTAGAATTACTGCAGCTCTCTTGCAAACAGGCTAAAATGTATTTAACCCGTCCACTAAATTGTGTTAAAATTTTGTAAATCATGTGACAAATGTCTCTTTAAGCCTTGCTTTGTTGTGATTGTTTGCTAAGTTGAATTTTTGTAAATCTTTTTTTTCCATTTATGGCAGGTGACAGGAGTGCTTGCAAAGAGGCATTGCTGTCTGTAAAGATGGTGCTCTTTTTCGGAAAATTGGGAAGATGATTAGGTATTTTATCTTTGCCAATGATGTCATTGATGTGCTGGATCAGAATGGGAGTTGTATTTTATGTAGGTGGACTATATGGCTACTCTTTTCTTTAATCTAACATGCTTGATGACATATTTTCTTGACAATCTTCTGGATCTATGTATCAGTGAACATGCTGACAAGTTTGGTTACGATGTGGTTGATCGTTTTGCTGGGCATGGTGTGGGGACAGTATTTCATTCTGAGCCGCTGATATTTCATCATTGTAAGTAACTTCTTTGGTTAATTATTTTGAAATCTGAATTTGGCATGTGCTATCATTTTGTAGCATTACTGCATTAGGAAGAGTGAATCTATTATCTTTTTTGAAAGAATTGCTGAATATCTGGCTGCACTGAACGAAACTAAACTGTTATTACATTAAATGGTCAATGACTCGTTATACAGGTTGTACCAATGTTTTCTTATAGGTAATATTGGCCTTATGTATGGGGATTGTTTACCAATGTTATTACAAGTAACAAATGTGATTTGCTATTAATCTAGATGTTAGTGCTTAACTGGTTCATGAATGGGTTGATACTGAATATTCATATATTGTATAAGTATACTGTAATACAGTTCTAGCCTTTGCCCTTGATTACATTCATGAATCATAAAATATCAAGAGTCTATCAGAATTATATTAATCATTAAATTGAATATATTGGTAGATTATATGTAATAAAATTTGTAAAATTTTTCCTCTTTTTTCTAAAGACCTATTCATGTATATGTTCCAGATATTTTCTAAACTTTTTGTACGTGTTATTTAATTTTATTCGTTTGACATAAAGGTTATTTATAAATTATCACATCAATTAGAGTAAAACTGTAGATTTTTCTTGGTTGTATATATGCTTATATAAGTTAAGTATTTTGTGGGGTTTTTTTTAAAACACGGTTGGGTTGGCTAAACAGGAGAACTATAACTTTTGGGTTGACTTCCTCTTTTTATGTCAATAACATTTAGTCGTACTAAAATTGATTAAAATGGTTGATTTGCTAAAAAAGAAATTAAAATTGGAGATTCTTGCAGAATCTGTAACGCAGTTTTAGAAGAATCTTTATGTTGGAATTTTCGTTCCTTTGTATATTTATTGTATTATCTCTATTATCATATCAGTTCCCAAAATTTGTGTGGCAGAAGATATGGGTAAGAGTAATTCTTGTCTATTGAGTTAGGATGACAGTGTCTGGCAACTGACATCCGCACCTACCAGAATAAAAATTGAGATAGGCAGGCAGGCAGGCCGACCCATATATCAAGAGATAAGCAGACACTGACACTGAGAAAAGAAAGCTAGGGAACCGAATGAGATTTGATACCCCCAGTAGTCGACTCGTGCAAGCTATAGCGTTAAGTTATCATGGGACAAAAAGGTAGAGTTAAGAGCAATGTAGAATCTTTTAATTATTCTTCGTACCACTCCCACCTTTTAATTTGAATCCTTCCTTCATTGTCTGAAGAGTTCAATGGGCTTAATTAAAATAGATGATTTTAGAGTCTTTGAGGATCATACATACTTGACACCCTTGCTTATTGCAAATTTTCTTTTTATGCAGCAGCGACAGCTGGTGATTTAAGCGAAACTATAAGCTAAAGCTATCCGGATGAAGAAGCACTACTAACCCAACTGTTTAACCCTGTCAAATGGTGGCAAGGCCTCAGAAAGTATCTGGTTCCGCCGGTATTCAAACTACTGATCAAACAGAATGTAAGTACATAAAATGAATATTTAGTTTATGCATGTTATGTATGTGCCCCTTCATCAATTTAGCAGCAACGTTGATGCAGTTTTCTACTTTTCATTCATTTTCCAATCCAAATAAAGATTAAACTTGTGTTGTTGAATGAAATTTTGTGGATAGCTTGAACACCAAAATTCTTTTTGATAAATTCTCTTGATACATGTAATATAACAGACTACGGAGAAGGCAAAAACACTTAGATGAGGAAATAGCAGAAGACGAAGAAGTCATTTACAAAATTGAAGTTCCAGCTAACCGGTACTGCTATTAATTCAATATACATCTCTTGTTCCTTTCTTTGTGTGCGCGCTTGTTTTTTCCCCTTTCTTTTGTTTGTCTAGTTGATTTATTAATGAAATGGTCAAAAAAATGGGTTATAAGAATCTTTGGAGCTCACTTAATTATTGTTTTTTCTGTTTTGATGAAATTTGGATAAAGAAACTTTAATTGCTGAAACCTGTACTTATGCGGTGTACCATTAGATGTTGGAGTACATTGAAAACTGAACTCATTGACAACTTTAACGTTGTAATTGACCTGCAGATATGACTTGCTCTGTCTTGAAGGCCTCGCTCTATCCCTCCGCGTATTTCTTGGCCTTAATCCAATACCTCACTTTAAATTCTATAGTTCTTACAATTCTTATTCACTAGTCTCAATAAAGCTCTAAATTGCTTACTCAAGTGAATTTGGGGAAACTAATTTGCAACTGTTATGTAGGTCAAAAGCTTCAGAGCAGATGAGCTGATGGAATTTTACAAAGTGAGTTCTAACATTGTCTTAGACTTCATTGGCTCGGATCCATTAGTCTGTTTTTGCATTTGGAATGTGTGGTTTTAAATTCAATTCATTGTCATATTCAGTTCCATACTTATTCCTTGTGCAGGAAATTTGTCATATTTTGTTGGAAATTTAAGGTAATTTAGCATGTACTTGATATTATTTTGTGGATGTAATCAATTTCACAATTCAATATAGTAGTAATTTATATTGAAAAGTGAATTTGAGATGTATATATGGATAGTTTGGTATATATTTTGTGGATGTAGTAATTTAAAATTATAAACGAATAGTATTATTGAGATGTATTTTGAATGGTTGATACATTCTGGCTTTAAATTTAAATGAGAATTAGACCTTTTTTAGTTATATATCATGGCATTAGCAGATTGCAGGTGCACTGGTAATATAGGTGAACCACAACTTTTTTTTTTCAAGTCAATCTACAATATTTTAAAAACGTTGTATATTTGTATAAATAAATGACACATTCTAAACGTTTTATAAAGCTAGTTTAAACATTGTCTGTTGTTGCTTTCTATGGTCTATATTTAAAAACAGTTGTTTTATGCATGTATTACAACATTTTTAAGTGACACTACAACGTTTTAAAAATATTATATAAATTTGTCTAAATAGATGACACATTCTAAACGTTGTGTAAATGTGTCTAAACGTTGTCTGAAATAGTAAACTACAATATTTTTAGCCGGAAAACGTTGTGGAATCATACCATCTACAACGTTTTCAAGCATCTAGTAATTTTTGGAAAACAAATCTACAACGTTTTTTAGAAAAAAATGTTGTATAATGTGTCAAACTATAACGTTTTAAAAACGTTGTATAAAGGGTGTCAAATAGATGACACCCTTAACCACGACGTGTCTAGATTAGCAACCACAACGTTTTTTACGCGTTATCTATTTGCTGTTTTGTAGTAGTGCTAGTGCTCCGTTCTCGATCGCAGTTCGAAGACGCTGTTGGGTTAAAGGAACGGCATGAGGTTTTCCGTATCAAAGGCTTAATCATGCTTCAAGAGGTATGCCTTTGATTCTCCTAATTATGTGTAAATATGAATAACATGCGTATTAAAATCCCTTCAAGCCGAACAAACGACATAAACTTCTTCAGGGGCGAAACCAACTCATGGCTGCAGGGGGCCATGCCCCCCCCCCCCCCAAGATGTGAATAACTAGTAGTAGCATGGTAGCGATACAGAACTGGCCTTTACAGAGCAGAGCAGTAGCATGGTAGCAATACAGAACTAGTAGTAGGATGGTACCGTGAATAACTAGTAGTAGCATGGTAGCAATACATAGCAGAGCCCAAGCATTTTTTTTTGTTGCCAAGTGATGTGAATAATTTTTTAAGCCCACTTGTTCAATACACGCTATATTATTTTAGTTATTGGCCTGACCCAATAACTACTATATTATTTTTAATATACACGTTCGTCCCTCAGTATCTCTATTTCTCCCTCGGTCTCTCTATTATTTCACGAAGATATGTTCTAAAAGACTTTTTTTGCTATGTTTTGTTGTCTTCGGTAAAACAAACTTATTACTACATTATCTTTATTTTAGT
Source organism: Panax notoginseng (assembly GCA_016801055.1). Taxonomy (NCBI): domain Eukaryota; kingdom Viridiplantae; phylum Streptophyta; class Magnoliopsida; order Apiales; family Araliaceae; genus Panax; species Panax notoginseng. The sequence goes on along the minus strand of CM029023.1, from coordinate 28,828,492 downwards.
AAAACTATGTTTTGTAATGCTGAAACTTTACTTTTTAATGATGAATATATATTATGTTGTTAAAATTTTTTTTGGCCCCCTCCAAGATCAAATCCCGATTTCGTCCCTAAACTTCTTTAATAGACGGTTCAAGAAGCATTACATAATAAATTATAGTTCAATGAATAACGAATTGTAAATGCACAGAAGCACGAGGATTTACCTGTTTCGGGTGTACTTTTCTTGTTTAAGTTATTTTCCGCCTCCAAACAGTAACCTACACTATCCACAAGGATTTATTTAATTAATTAATCTAATATTATAAATTGTTTTTGTTGATAAATAAATATTTGTAACTCTGATTTGATATTTTCGCATACCGCAAATTTATCCTCGAGCATTTTCTTATACCATTTATAATCTCATTACGATATTCATTTATCACTTACATAACCTTATACGTTCCATTTTGATAGAATTTAGCCGGTAAAATATATTACATATTTCCCAGTTTTTCTTTAATTATTTTGTCATAAGTTTTTATAGTTATTTTGTCTATTAAACTATTTTAATCATTTTATTATTTTTCCTCCTTCCGACCCTACCTAGGTAATTATATTTTGGACAATTTGTAATTTTTCCAGATTTTTTCCAGCATTATTAATATTTATTTCAAATCCGTTTTTGTCCAAATTTGTAAAATTCTCTAAAATTCGTAATTAAGTCTAAAAATTATGAATTTTGGATGGTATCTTCCATACATCAAAATACACTTTTATCTAAAATTTCATCTTAAACTGATTCATAGAACTTAAGTTATAACTATTTTAATTTAAAAACCTTGATTTTATTTTGGTTTTAACTCATTCATTACAAGTCCGTTCATATTAATTCTCGGGCCGAAATATACCTTATAATATCAGGTTTCATACCCCCAAAGTATTGATTTTATCTCATCCATTAACTATCCAGAACCTTCTTTTAAAAAATGAAGTTAGAAAGTTACCTAGTCTGCCATGGTTTGCTAGAAATTTCACCAAAAATAATTTACAAGGAATTTAAGTCTCAAACCTGTGCAGAATTTTAGCTAACTTATAGAGTTATCCATCCCAACAAACGTTACTCAAAAATTTGAAATACATTATGTTAAGAATATAACGAATACAGACAACTAGGAACAAGGATTGACACGGGTAGTCCATGTCCTTAAGGTGTTTATTGCCCCTTACCACTAAGGTTTGCTAAAGGCTACTAGCAATATACCTCCAGGATGTATGTCAAGCCTATATTTGTTCTAACTGATAGCAACTCACTATATGAGCCTCAATTTATGCTGCTCTGTAAAGATGATAAGATGGGAGGAAGATGGAGACTATCCAGTTTCATAACTGATATGTGAATTAAGCATTATTTACAAAGTAACTGATGTAATAATCACATATCAGTTTTAAACTCATTTATATCCCATAATGATTAAACACAAAACTGTTTAAACATTAATGAAGTTTATTAATCTGGTTCAATGTCAAAAAGTAGGCTCTTGGCTCGGGCGAATTGCAAAGTGCGCCTAAAGCGCCAATGTGACTTTGCGACCCGAACCTGCACCTCGGCCCCCGGGTCGAGGGACGTGGGCGGGTGGTGCTTTGTACCACGCCATTGTGACCAACTCCAAGCCTTTCCTTTAGTACCACTATAGAATTAAACTATTTCACATATACTTATAAAATATTAAATAGTTTTATTCTTACTCAATGAGGGACTTAAAGAAAATAGTTTTCTTAAACAACAATGAACCTTTTCATGTACTCCACTTTGGAAACAATTAAAACATAATATATAATTCCTACTTGAATCATATATTACTCTCTATTAATCTCCTTGTAATAGACTATCAAATGCACTTTTAATTTTATATAAATTCAATCAATTAATGGGTGTAAATTAATCCCCAAATTGATCAAAACACATGTAAGAAAAGGTGCAATTAACACATTAAAATTTCTAATCGTTACAAAATCAGGCTCTGTTTAGGATTTTTGCCTTACTTTGCCGAAAATTTCTACAAAGTTTGTTTTAGTTTTTCCTTTCTTATTTCTTGTAAGGTCTTTGATTTCTTTTGTCATAGTTCATGTTATCACACCCTAACATGTTATTATTTACTCGATATAAATATTTTCTAGGAACTAGTTTACGATTTTCTAACTTGTTCATGCTTCTTTCTTACTTTTTCTTTGTATTTTCAACTTTTCCTCTATGATCCATGGGATCACAACATGTAGATCTTAAAACTAAGCATAAGCATACATAGGGCCTAATTATTTTCATAAAATAAAGATTTTTAAATTTCTAAATGGATTAGAGTTTATACCTAGTTGTTATGGTTGCTCCTCTTGGTTTTGATCTTCTATTCTTCCTTCTTGGTTGGTTGAGCTCACTTCTCTTCTTCTCTCTTGACCGCTGAACTCCCTCTCTTTCTCTTTTCTTACTTTTTGATCTTTATTGGTAAAGTGAAGTAAAATGAAGGGGTTTGCTATATATATAGACATAGGTTTTACAAGTTTGTAAATATGCCCCTCAAGACTTTTTGATCTTAGTCAAGCCATTCAACTTACTTTTATTGTAATCGTACCCCATCATTAGTAAGGTTAATCATGTTTTACTTTAGTTTATTATCCTTTTTGGTTAATTAAACACTTATTAGGATAATTAGTCAAACTTGGTCAAGTATTGGATAAGAGTCCCCCAGCCTAAAATATTTTTTTCTTGCTTGCTTGCTTGGTAGCTTGTACAATTCTCTAGGACCTTGACCAATTTTGACTTTGTTTGCCTTTATATATATATATATATATATATATATATATATATATATATATATATATATATATATATCAGTAAGGATCAGGGGCTTACCCCTTATTGAGCTTACCCAGCTTACTTATAAAAGCCGCGTCTCTTACTAATTTCTCTTTCCTCGCTCAAACATAACACGGCTTATTTTCTCCCTTCTTATTCCTCTCATCTGAAAGGAATGCGAACTAGGATTCCATCTTCATCTGAAAAATCGAGCGAGAATCCCCTTCCCTCATTCGAAGCGATCATTGCAAAACAAGAGAAGCGTTCCAAATCGATAGTCACTACGATCGTAACAGATTCGGTCGACCCCTTCCAAAACAAGCCCTAATCTTGGTATGTCTCCAATTTTTAAACTTTTGTGTAGACCCAATTCTTGATAATGAAGTTCAAGGAGGTCTCTGCACTTGATAGAATGACCCAATTCTTGATAATGAAGTTCAAGGAATTTGTGTATAGTACGTAGATGGAACTATTCATCTTTAGCTTTGCATTATTCATTTTGAATTAATATGCTCCATCACTACGGTAGTTTCTTAAACACCCCCCATCCTTCTAATATGATCAATATCTTGTACAGGGTGTAAGTTATGTTTAGATAGTTTTGTAAAAACATAGAACTTTCACTTTCTATAGGTGAGGCATATTAAATTAGTATATTGGCTTTTCTGTCTTTTTTTTATCTTCTCTTATCGCCATTCACTTCTTGATCTAACTTTGTTCTACAAAATAGAGGATCATAGTTTATACCTTACTATAAGCTAGTTACAGGATCATAGTTTATACCTTACTATAAGCTGGTATTTTCTTTAAATCAAATTCTGATACTGATAATATGGTGGATGTTATAACAGTGGATTTTTTTTCTATATCAGGTACTTGATTGTTGTTTATTATGGATGCTATGAACCATGAAATTGATATTTGTGGGGATAATGTAGAAATGAATTTAAATTGCATTTACAATTTTGAAATGGAGATGGAGAGGGATGACTTGATTAAAGAGGGGTTGGATGTGAACAATGATAAATCTGTTGTCTACAATCCTCAAGTAGCCGATGAATTTACGCCTAAGCTAGGTCAAGAATTTCAAACATTAGAGGACGTTCACACTATTTACAATGCGTATGCAGTACATGCTGATTTTAGTGTGCGAAAGCATATTGAGAAAAAAAGGGGGCGAAGCGGTGAGATTGTGAGGAAGGAGTATGTTTGTTATAAGCAAGGAAAGGGCAAACTATTAGCCAATGTGGATGCAAAAAGAAAACGTGGATCTACCAAAGAAGGTTGTAGTGCAAGAATTGTGGTGGTTAAAAGAAATGACTTGTACGTAGTTACCATAATTGAAGAGGGCCATTGTCACCCATTGTCAACCCCATATAAGAGACATCTGTTACGATCGCACCGTAATGTGTTAGCTGCCCAAAAATGTTTGAGTCAACAACTTGGCATGGTGAATATACCACAATGCCAACAATACAACTTTCTTGCAATGCAGGCGGGAGGGATTGAAAATATTGGTTGCACGCAACAAGATTTGTATAACTTTGAAAGAAACAATCGTAATGAGCTGAAGGGACAAGATGGTGATATGTTGAATGAGTGCTTGAAGTTAGAATAACAGAAGAATCCTGCATTCACCTTTACAATTGATACAGACGATGAAAAAAGGATTACTCGTTGTTTTTGGGCTGATGCAACTTCTAGACGGGCTTATAGATTTTATGGCGATGTTGTCATTTTTGATACCACGTACAACACTAATCGTTACGGAATGATATTTGCACCACTAATGGGGGTTAATAACCATGGTCAAACTATTGTATTTAGCTGTGCTTTCTTAAGTGATGAGACCATAGATACTTTTGTTTGGCTTTTCAAGTGTTTTTTGGATGCAATGCCAGGTGATGTACCTAAGATGATTATCACTGATCAGGATCCGGCTATGACAAATGCCATATCATATATCCTTCCTAAGACATTTCATAGGTATTGTAGTTGGCACATTTTAACCAAATTTTCAGAGAAGATTGACTCAGCAAAATTCAGTGCTTATTATAAAGAGTTTTCTAATTGCATTTGGAATTCAGAGACTGTGAAAAAGTTTGACTCTACTTGGGTGGAGTTGTTGGAGAAAAGTGGGTTGACTACTAATAAATGACTACAATCAATGTATGACATCCGTTGTAGATGGGTACCCGCACATGTGAATCGTGTTTTCTCAGCTGGCATGTCAAGTAGCCAACGAGCGGAGAGTTCTCATGCGTTTTTTAAAAGATTTGTTTCTAAAGGAAATTCATTAGTGGATTTTATGATTCAATTTGGTCGGGGTCTTCAACATCAACGACATGTAGAGTTGGAATCGGAAAACAAAGATTTGATTAAGACACCGAGAATGAAAATTGCCAATCACTTCTTAAGTCAAATGGTTGACATTTATACATATTCTATGTATTATAAATTTGAAGACGAGTTGTGTGAGCCTTTGAATTATAAGTTTGAACTTATGAAAGAGAATGTCAACTACCATGTATTTAAGATTTGTCGAAGGAATGTCAACAAGTGTAATGTAAGAGAAATCCATTTTGACAAATCTTGGGATTATGCTACATGCACTTGCAAAAAATTTGAGAGTTTAGGAATCCTATGTCGGCATATACTAGCTTACTTGAATAAGTATCATGATCTTGACAAGTTACCTACAAAATACATTTTATCAAGGTGGACAAAGACAGCAAAATCAATAAGTGTAATTGATGATAATGGCGTGGCGATAAAAGATGACAAGTCATACTTACTCTTGCGGAGTCAATTGATTCAACGTTATGTAAATTTAATTGATAGTGCTCTCACAAATGAAGAAGCCACAAATTTTGTAAAAGAATGTCTAGATAATGGATATGAGAAGGTGAAGCAAATTATTGGAAAGACTGATTCCGAAAGAAACAAGGAAATGGAGTGTGGTGGAATTAGTGTCTCCAAGTCAGTTAACATGACTTCTACACGCGAACATAGTTATATTGAGCCAACCCACGTGTGAGCAAAAGGGTGTGGCAAAGAAAGGGCTTTGGGGAAAGCAAAAAGTGCCAAGAGTAGACGTTGTCATGCATGTGGGGAAGTTGGTGTGACACACGATAAAAGAAACTGTTCGAAGCTTAATAATCTGTAAGTAAGTTTGTGTATTTTGACTTTGCTATTATTTTAAAAGTGACTTTGGTATTTGTTTAAATTTGACTTTAATATTTGTTTACATGTAGAATTGGAGTATCAAATGATGATGCTACTCAGGCTCCAAGTGTAGATAATGATGATGCTACTGAGATTGAAATGTGAATCATTAAATCTAAATTCTGAGGTAATTCTACATACTCATTCTGAACTAGTGCATTGTGATTTTTATTCTACTAGCATTTGAGCAGCTATATTTAGTTTTGTCAAGTAATGATTTGTTTACATGTAGATTAGTTTCTGTGTGCTTATTTTGTTGGGATGTCATGTGTGGGTAGAGGCCATTTTATTAAATTGCTGCTTATATATTAGTGTAAGTAACCTTTCAAGTAGAGATGGTGCATCAACTGCTTCATCTAATTTTTATTTTCGTCTAATAGTACTCTGTTTCAGCACAACTGCTATCACTTTGTCACTGCACAACTGCTATCACTTTCTCACTGCACAACTGCTATCACTTAGTGTTATGTCCTTCTCTTTATGGCTAATAGATCATATTTTGTGGTGACTTTTGGATTCGTTTTGGTAATCAAGACTGTTGTTATGAGCCAGTATGACATATTGGGTGGTGAATTTGCTATGCTAAAGTTGTGCTCAATGTTATCAGTTTGTTGCAGTTATGGGATGTTTTGAGCCAGTATGACATTTAAGGCAGTTGTGCTCAATGTTTCTTTCTGATGCTTACAGGGTGTGCCCGCTCTACCGAGGAGATGTTCGTGAGGGTTTCATAGATGCATGTGTGTCAAACCCAGAAATCACTTCTCTTTGAGAGAATTGTATATACACACATGTAAATAAGGTGGCTCTTGCTGTATTTACATCATCAGTATATACCTTATGTATTCTATCAAGTGAGGCTGTTGCTTAGTGCAATGGTAATGTTGACAAATTTATTACAGAAATCACTTCTCTTGGTATTACATAATGAACTACTACTAATCAATCATGGGATAAAATAATAAAATAGTCCTAAAGTAATAATAAATTAGTACGAATAGTATGAATCTACCCATAATTTTGCCAAACAAATGTAGGATGAGAAAATATTTAGCCGTAAAAAAAGGAAGAGATAGAAATTACAAAATGTCCCTCCACTGTAAATCAATCACCATAAAACAGAAACATCTAAAATGCATGAAGAACAATATTGTTCAACATTCATTCATGCTGCAGTTGTGTTACTTATTAGTATGCTTCTTCTTTTTTCCAACTATTCAACAAAATACAAGACAATATTCAACATATTTTCCAACTATTCAACAAAATACAACATAATATTCAACATATTTTACAATAAACAATATAATCAGATTCTTATAGATCCTTGATGAACATGACAATATTCAACACAAGATTACAATATTTAGTACATCTACAATAACATGATTAAAATCAATAACCAAGAAATAACAAGTGCAGTAATAAATTTGTTTCTTCGTATTTTGCCTAGTGCACGCATTTTCTCCATTTCTTGCTCCATTCCGTTAATCTTTCGAAGTAATCCGGAGATTATTTGTCTTGATCTATCACACATTGGAAGATCATACCATGCAAAAAATTGACAAGCATTCCTCTGTAAACAAAGAAGGTTTGAATTTTATGTGCAAGTAAATAGAATGGAAGAGATATAAAAAAAAAATTAAAACCCTAACACACTTACTTTTCTATAATTCGGACATGATAAAAACCTTCTTCCTAGGTTTGAATCGGTCCATGCTATTTTTAAGTTGAGGTCGCCTGTCACAATCACAATGTGCGTTCATAGTTGCTCAAGTGAGAAAGTCTTTCTCAAACGCGAATAGAGTTACTGATATATGGAATGCTTAGTATGCTTCTTCTTTTTTCCAACTATTCAACAAAATACAACACAATATTCAACACATTTTCCAACTATTCAACAAAATACAACACAATATTCAACACATTTTACAGTAAACAATGTAATCAGATTCTTATAGATCCTTAATGAACATGACAATATTCAACACAATATTACAATATTTAGTACATCTACAATAACATGATTAAAATCAATAACCAAGAAATAACAAGTGCAGTAATAAATTTGTTTCTTTGCATTTTGCCTAGTGCACGCATTTTCTCCATCTCTTGCTCCATTCCATTAATCTTTTGAAGTAATCCGGGATTATTTATCTTGATCTATCACACATTGGAGGATCATACCATGCAAAAAATTGACAAGCATTCCTCTGTAAACAAAGAAGGTTTGAATTTTATGTGCAAGTAAATAGAATGGAAGAGATATAAAAAAAAATTAAAACCCTAACACACTTACTTTTCCATAATTCGGACATGATAAAAACCTTCTTCCTGGGTTTGAATCGGCCCTGCTGTTTTAAGTTGAGGTCGCCTCTCACAATCACAATGTGCGTTTATAGTTGCTCAAGTGAGAAAGTCTTTCTCAAACACGAATAGAGTTACTATATATGGAATGCTATACATTTGAGGCACTATGTTGCAACAAGTTACAAGTCGAATTAGGTTACAGAATAGGAAATCACAGTAATCATAATTAAAAAACATAATTCATAATCACAAACAAAAAAGATATGCAACTCAAATGGAACCGAGCATAACAAAACTGCAACTCAAATGGAACCGAGCAACTCACATAAAAAACATAATACATGTCATGACTATGCCTGCATAACAAAACTGCATTTTTTTTGCAATATTTGACATTTAACTAAAAATCCTGTCCACACATGATAAAAGCTCCACATTCCCCAATCCTGTTTATGCATCCTAACTAAAATGGAACTGTCAATTACTCTTGTGGTATTTGGCATCTAACTGTCACAATGTTCCTTGATAACGACAAAAGAGTGAATATGGAGAATGAATGTCAAAAGAAAAAAATTATAACAATTGCTTAATGGACGAATACAAGAATAGCCAGAAGCAAAGAAAGAAATTAAAAGGAACTGAGTCATTGATTACATACTACAACAAGCAATGAAGCAAACCCCCAGGAACTTAGTCATTGTTTAAAACACTGATAATATGGAAAATAGTGTCACAGTAATCACAGTAATTTAGTAGAAACCCAAATATTTCCCAAAAAAGGGAAGCCCAAATATTTCTTAAACATGTTAATATGTTTACAGGAATTAAATGCACCAAAACAACTGAAACCCATAGCTTCAAATACCCTCATTTGAAGAACCCACCAGCTAAAAAACTTAGTCCAAAACTCTAATCAACAAATAAATTTCTTTATGTAAATATACAACAAATTGTGACTAAAACTCGAATTACGTAGAAATTAAAATGAAAACCCACAAGAAATCGCACCTTAAAAGCTTATATAGGGTTGCTTGAACTGATTCGGGTCAGTGGCAGGGGAAGAAATCGAACACAGCTTCGTTCCTTTCGACTGAATCGGATGAGGGAAAGGGGTTTGCTTTGTCTAAAAATGAGATAGAACACGCAGGATTAGGGCTTGTTTTGGAATACCCATAAAAAACTGATTCTACACAAAAGTTTAAAAATTGGAGACATACCAGGATTAGGGCTTCTCTTTGCTATTACTCGCTTCGTGTCAAGGGGCTTCAGATTTGGAACACTAAGTGATAGCAGTTGTGCAGTGACTATCGATTTGGAACGCTTCTCTTGTTTTGCAGTGATCGCTTCGGATGAGGGAAGGGGATTCTTGCTCGATTTTCCGAATGAAGATGGAATCCTAGTTCGCGTTCCTTTCAGATGAGAGAAATAAGAGGCAAGAAAATAAGCCGCTTTATGTTTGAGCGAGGAGAGAGAAATTAGTAAGAGACACGACTTTTATAGGTAAGCTGGGTAAGCTCAATAAGGGGTAAGCCCCTGATCCTTACTGATATATATATATATATATATATATATATATATATATATATATATATATATATATATATATATATGGTAATGATCTATAACATATTTTTGCTATGGATCTTTATATGGCATACATAATCTATACCATTGAAATCAAGAAGAAATATTTAGGATTAGAAATTGAAAATTGACGTCCGCTACTAATAGTAGCGTATGTTAATTAGAATAAGGGTTTGACTTTAACAATAAATGTTTAGGGTTTATTTAACAGGGTGTAGAGTTTATTGGTTAGAGTTTTATTAACTAGAGTTTAGGCTCTATTAACTAAAGTTTAGAGTTTATTAATTAGGGTTTAGGGTTTAGTAATAAGTGTTTAGTGTTTATTAACCGGAGGTTAATAAGGTTAATAAATCTTAAATCCAAGTTAGTATACCTTAAACCCTAGTTAATAAATCCTAAATTTTGATTTATAAACCCTAAATCCTGCTAAGTAAACCCTAAACACTACTAAGTAAATCCTAAACATTTATTGCTGAAGCTAAACCCTTAGCGTCCACTACTATTAGCAGCGTATGATATGAGTTTTTTTTACGGTAGTAGCGGATGCCGATTTTCAGTTTTTAATCCTGACCATTCCTTTTTATTTTCAATGGTATAGATGGTGTATACCCTATAATGATCCATAACAAATAAATGTTATGGATCATTCTCTCTCTCTCTCTCTCTCTATATATATATATATATATATATATATATATATATATATATATACATACACACACACACACACACACATATAATCTACTTATTATAATTTTAAATTTGAAATGTTACATTTTTTGCTACCTTTCTCTTTATTAAGTTTACTTAAGGAATATATATATATATATATATATATATATATATATATATATATATATATATATATATATATATATATATATATATATACACACACACACACACACACACACACACACACACACACTACAATATTCAAAAATTATAATTTTAACTTTAATAATATTTGCATTTATAATTATAAAATTAATTACAAGGGTTTAGAATATTACAAATATAGTTACGAAGGTAATTAAATATGTCATTGTATTAAATTTATAAATTGAAGTTATGAATTAAAAGTAACTAGAAAAGAAAAGAAAAGGAAAGAAAGAAAAGTAATAATAACCTAAAACTCAAAATTGAGTTGGGGATAAATTTTTTTAACACAAACTTCACAGTTGAGTTTGAAACGTCGAATTTAATATGAAACAACTATAAACAAACCACAACAGTTGGCGCAGTGGTTCAAATAAATCTTTAGGACGAGCCGTAGACTCGGACGTCCTGGGATTGAATACCACCAGTTTAACGACCACAATATCTGGACCATTTCCATTCCCTATCTTCTGCGTTAAAATACAATCTCGTTCCCATTTTACGTAATTATCAATATTATAATTGATAAAATACGTATATCTTTAAAACTTTTTCAATCATTCAATACTAGTTAAGATATTACAATTCAGTTATTTAAAACTTTACAATTAATCGGTTCCAAAATCACAATCTTTACAATTCGAAATGATTCATTTCAACACCCCATTTAAATATAAAGATTCAACCTTTAGTATCATATTCATTTTTATAAGTTTTCTTTTAAATCTAGCAAGCTAAATGAATCACAGAGTTAACTAAATTTCCAAAACGACGACTAAATTCTCAACACAACAACCCATATATTTATTGTATACTATTTCTTATATAAAATTAAAAAAAATTCAAAACGAATAAATTTTATTCGATATCACACAAGTTTGATACAATTTGATTCAATGCTCTATACTAGTCCTCTTGACTTGATATAAATTCAACCATCTAAACTATATTTATTGTCTTTTCAAACATATTTAAAATCTCTATCTCCAATATCCTCTGATTGTTCAACTTCTATCTACAAATAAAATATTTGCAAGGATGAGCGCGACAGCTCAGCAAGATTAACAGTTAACACATTTTATGTCTCACATAACAAACATGCTTTATAGTGTATTCATGCTATATACATTTCATGATATGCATTATATCCGTGCATCAAATGGTTCATGCTTGACATTTATCTAAATATACATTCCATTTCTCACATATCACATTGAGTTCCATAACTCAATTATCTTTAGTCATAATTTGACTTCAACAAATCGTATAGCATTGACATTCAAAAACATGAATTTTAACATATTAACAAATATTCCATCATAATGTGATAATAATTGTACATAACCAATATAGAGTTCACATAATACAAGTAAACTAAAAAACTTGCTTTCGCGTTGAAATGAAATCGATTCAACTTGCTGATGTGCTCTCAATGCGGTATTGCTTGTGCACTATATAACTTATATTTCACAAACTTTGATTTAAACTTAAGCTTCAAACTTAACATCCCAATCTCAATTCTTTTTATGTTAACAAACTTATCATAATATATACCTCTATTGTTTTTCAATCATTTAATAGCTTAAGGTACATATTTTCCTTTAATCACATTTGACGTAAATCATTTAGTACGCAATTATCTTTATATTATTTATTTTTATTCAATTTAACTGAATTTACTTTTGATTTTATATATTAATTATAGATAATATATAATTTCTATGTATTTATTATCTTACCATCCTTTTGCATAAATTTAATATCAATACAATCAAATAGACAAAACAGTTCGGCCTTAATACGCAAAACAGCCCATCCGCTGCAGCACACGCGTGACTGCAGCTGCTGTTGCCTGCAGTTAACCTATGCCAACATGCCTTCTTCTCCATTTTCTAAATTACAAACCACACGTCCAATAAAAATCAAACTTTAACAGGCTATAAAGTATATATCATCTTATATTTTAAAAATATAGCTGGGTAGGTTTTGACGTTTGAGATAGGCAAAACAAGAAGCCAAAATTGCTCAGCCCAAACATTTGAAGCAGCGCTACACAACACAACTTACGGCTGCTGCTGCTGCTGCTGCTGCCGCCCATCTGCAGCACATGACCAAACTGCCCACTTTGCAATTTAACAACTTTCAAACTGTAAGTCCAAACAAAACCAACTGTTATAGTTGACATGGCATATTATTTTAAAAAAATGTTAGCCATCAAAAACAGACCTCACAAACGCATTCTACACAGCCTGAAAAATGGCCTGTCAATCAGATATTGCAACCAAGCCAAATTTCACTTTTGTTTCAAAACAAGTTTTAAACTTCATTTAGCTTGTCTAAATTATTCACTTTACATCATATCACATATATAAAGGTGTTCCTAACCTTAAAACTTTACCAAATTCTTTGATTCGTCTTAACAGTCCTGCTGGGCCATGATATTTTATGCACATTGGGCTATCTTTGTTGGGTCTTGAAAGTATTGGGCCAGACCATTAGGTGAATAATGGCTTGAGTTGAGCTTTGACCGGTGATCATTACTAAGATAGAGTTTGACTGATATCCTGCATTGCATTAATGAGGATTAGACAGAATCGGATGGCGGTGGAAAATGGTGATGGGATCAGAAGGTAAGCTACCTACAGTGGGATAGTGTCAGGGGGGTCGGTGGCACACAAAACCAAAGATAGAGTATATGAGGACCGGATACAGGACAAAGAGAGGTAACTGATATTTCTTGTATAAAAACACTAGAGTTAATATCCTCCATTGTTATTCTTGTATCTGCATGTACTGACTCTCATGTCCGAGCTATCCGCCGACGGTCCAAGCCGTCAAGCTTCTGGTATTGACCTGTTGAACTGTGCAGGATTGGAAGAGTTTTTACGTGGTTGAGGCGCGTGGAAAGATTTTGGCGTTAACATTGGTGCTAGAAGAAGGGGTGATTTTCTAGTGTTCTTGAATTTCAATCACAAAGATAAACTGTTTTACGTTGGAAGTTATGGTGAAGAGTAAGATAGCTACTGCCGAAGGACAACCAATGGTTGCAACTTCGTCTGTGCAACGAATCTATGTCAAGGATCGGTTTGGTCTTTCAAAAAGTGCTCATGATAGTATCGCATCCAAAGATGTTTCAGAAAGCTCTCACGTAAAGGATCATAGAGATACGAAAAGAATGTTATTTTACACTGCTGATAAAGGACCTGACCACGGTCGGAGAAGGGTAGAAGGCACACCGCCTAGAATCCAACCTCGAGGTGGTCAGACCGATAGAGCATCCAAGCTGGCCATGATGGCCGAAGAAGCTGATAAAGCCTTAGAGGTTCTTCTAAAACAAAGGGAAGAGATTGCTGAACAGATGGTTCAGATGGAAAAAATGAAAGATGAAGCGTCGAGTTATGCTCAGTCTGAAGAGCATAACAGATCCATGAAAAGGCAACCAAGAAGAGGAAAAGAGTATGTGCAATCTGGTGATATATCTCTAGGCCGCCCTCAGAACCGAAGAAGATCAAGAAGCTATACTCATGAGGGACCGAAGAGGGTACACTACCCTATTGGTTCTCGGGAACATGGCAGAAGCAGACGAAGGAGCTGGTCCAGAGAACACACACTTGAGAATATAAAGAAGGCACTCCGCCTTGAGTATTCTCGCCATAGTGACAGAGCTCCATACCGAAACAGATCCAAAAGTCGTACTCCTGAGAATTCGACAAGGGCACACCGCCCTGTGGATACTTGTCATCAGAGAAGTCTGTCCAGAGCTGCAGGTTCAGGTGATAAAGGCCAGTATACTCAGAAGAAGGAGGGCACTCCAAAGAAAGATGTCTCTTCACAACTGGAAGGAGTAGAATTCTTGGTCAAAGAATGGAAAGAACTTTGGAGACAGCTAGCTGAAGTTCAGCAAGTGAAAGACACTTCGTGGAAAAAGACTTCTCCCTTTTCCTCGGAGATTCTTAAAGAGAAGGCTGACTCTACCAAAAAGCTTCCATATATGGAAAGTTACGATGGTTCAGGTGATCCATATGACCACAGCCAGACGTTTGATAGGTTGATGGATTACTATGATTTCTCAGATGCAGCCAAGTGTCAAACGTTTGTGACGACATTGAGGAAGGATGTGAGGCAGTGGATGGGGACTTTTCCTTCAGATTCAATCTCGTCTTGGGCAGATCTATGTAGTAAATTCCATGCTCGTTTTGGAAGCAACAAGAGGAAAAGAAAGCCTACGGGTTCATTGGCTCAAGTTCGACAATATTCGAATGAGTCTTTGGGCCAGTATGTGAAGAGATTCAGAGAAGCGGTCGACCAAGTAACTGATCTCAATGATCTTCAAGCTGTCGGGCTGTTTCAGAATGGTTTAGATTTAGTGAAGTCAGAGAAGCTGGTGAAAAAGCTGATGTTTCACCACTCGAAGAGCTTAGCCGAAGATTTCGATAAAGTAGAGGGTTATATTGTAGTGGAAGAAGCTATAAATAGCTTAAAGCGTCCATTTTCAGACAAGTTGAAAGAGAAAGACAAAGATAAAGTTGAAGGCGATCAGAAGAAGAACGGTGGGAATAATGATCGTTCTGAAGGAGGCTCTAAAAAATATAACAATAGCTGGCGGTCGGAGAAGCTCGTCCGCCTGTTCCAACCCAGAAGGTGAACAAGGTATACACTCAATTGAATACGGATAGGGCTGCTATTCTGGATCGGATCAAAAACCAACCCTACTTTGAGCCACCTCATGACAATCTTAAACCTGGATCGGGTAATTCTCGCAAGTATTGTGATTACTATCAGGCGTCTAGTCATGATACGAATAATTGTTTCAGTTTAAAGGAGTTCATTGAAAAGAATGTCCAAAGTGGTAAGTTGGTTCAGTATGTGGCAGGGAGAGAGCACCAAGGAGAACAACATAGTAATGCAAGGCCTGTTTAGGCTGCTTAACTAGTTCAACCTGCACAACCGCTCTAAGTAAGCTAGCTAGGCACGTAGTTGATGTGATTGCGGGGGGAACTGTTGGTAAGATAATCGAGAAGAAAAGACGTGAATACTTGGATTCGGTTATGTCAGTGGCGGGTACACTCCCGAAGACTGACAGACCGTATCCCGGAACGATAATTTCCTTTACTGATGAGGATTACCCTTCTGAGCCCATTGAACCCCATGAAGGAGCCCTGGTAATTACCGCACAAGTGGGTTCAGTGGATATGAAACATATGATGATCGATAATGGGTCTTCTGTCGATATTCTATATGCACATGCTTATCAGAGGATGCATCTAGATGGACGGAAGATGGAAATCGGGTAGGAGGCTTCGTTATATGGCTTCAACAATGATCTAGTCAAGGTGGCAGGGACTATTGAGCTGCTCGTTGTCTTTGGTACAGCTCCACAACAGGTAGAAATAATGTGCAGATTTTATGTTATGCATGTAGACTCGGCTTACAACGCCATTTTGGGAAGGCCTACCTTTACTGCTCTTCAGGTAGCAACGTCGATTCCTCACTTCAAAATCAAGTTCCCAACAACATATGGAGTTGGTGAAGTGGCTGGGGATCTGGATCTGGATAGACAATGCTATCAGAACGTTGTGATTGCTTCGGGGGTAGGAGTCAGTAAACAAAAGTAGGCTATGGCTATTGAGATTGAGCCCTTTACCGAAAGTAGTTCGGAGCCATTAGCCATGCCGGCTGGAGAAATTGAAGAGTTCGAGCTGATTATTGGTAAGAAGGACAAGACGGTGAAGATAGGTTCAGGTCTGCCGGATCCTCTCCGGACGAACTTAATAGAGCTATTGCGATGTTATGCTGACATCTTCGCCTGGGTTCCTAGTGATATGCCGAGGGTGAGTAGAAAGGTTACAGAACATTGGCTACAAGTAGACCCAGCAAAGAAGCCAGTTCGGTAAAAAAGACAGATATTTGCACCAGAGCGACAGAGGATTATTGATGAAAAAATAGCCAAGCTTCTGGCTGCTAATTTCATATTTGGGATAGACTATTCGGAGTGGATGGCGAATGTAGTGCTGGTGCAGAAGCAAAATGGAAAGTGGCAAGTTTGCATAGATTACACGGACTTGAATAAAGCTTGCTCAAAAGATTTTTATCCCTTGCCTCACATTGATCAGCTTATTGATGCAACTTCAGGGTATACCTTACTCAGTTTTATGGATGCTTTTTCTGGTTATCACTAAATTTCTATGTGTAAAGAGGATATACCAAAGACGGCGTTCATTACACATCGGTCGGTATATGCTTATCAGAAGATAACGTTTGGTTTGATAAATGCGGGGGCTACATACCAACGAATGATGAACTTTATCTTCACGAGGTAGTTGGGTAGGAATATGGAGGTCTATGTTGATGGCATGATCGTTAAAAGCATGACCGTGCAGGGACATTTGGAAGATTTAGAGGAATGTTTTCAGACGGTGCGTCATTACAATCTGAAGCTGAATCCAACCAAATGTACGTTTGGACTGGGTGCAGGAAAATTCCTAGGTTATCTGGTTAGCAAACGGGGTAATGAAGCCAACCCAGAGAAGATCCAGGCCATTATAGACATGAAGTCTCCTCAATCCTACAAAGATGTTCAACGCCTGAGAGGTCGAATTGCAGCTTTGAGGAGGTTCATGTCCAAATAGGCAGAAAGGTGTTTGCCGTTCTTTGATACGCTAAAAGGGCCGAAGGATGCTAAGACATTCCAGTGGACTTGGAAATATGAAGACGCTTTCCAAGGAATAAAGAAGTATCTATCTTCAGCACCTTTGTTAGTGAAGCCCGCTCCTGCTGAACCATTGTACTTATATTTGGCAGCTAGTTTGTTGGCTATTGGAGCAGTTTTGGTGCATGAAGTTGGGGATAAGCAGCATCCGGTTTATTATGTAAGCCATGTCCTAAGGGACGCTGAGACAAGGTATCCGAACCTTGAGAAATTTGCTTTTGCTTTGATCATAGCTAGTCGAAAGCTTCGATAATATTTCCAAGGACGGTTGATAGTACTATACATAGATTAGCAGTCGAAGAAGGTGCTGGGAAAGCCTGAGGTTTCGGGGAGACTACCTACATGGACAATAGAGTTATCTCAATTTTTCATTGAGTATCGTCCTCGGACAGCCATTAAAGGGAAAGCTCTGGCTGATTTTGTGGTTGAATGTTCATTTTCTGAAGCTGATGACAGTTTGAGAGAAGTTGAAGCGTCTGATAGAGCAGTTGCAGTACTACAACAGAATCAGAGTTTGTGGATGCTGTATGTAGATGGATCTTCTACTTCGGATATCAGTGGAGCAGAGATTATTTTGACGAGTTCGGAGGGATTCAAGGTGCAGCAGGCTATCAGGTTCGGGTTCAGAGCAACGAACAACGAGGTAGAGTATGAAGTGGTGTTAGCAGGATTACAATTGGCTAAGAGTCTTGAAGTTCAAAGATTAGTAATCTACAGTGACTCTCAATTGGTCGTCGAGCAGATTTCAGGGGAATATGAAGCTCAAGGTTTAAGAATGATTAAGTATCTCGTAGAGTTAAAGGATCGACTTCAGTATTTCTTTTCCTATGAATTTTAGGGTGTTGATCGCAATGACAATTCCATAGCCGATGCGTTATCAAAGTTGGCTACTACTGAAGTAAGCACTTTTGATGGTTCGATGTATCTGGAAATTTTGCAACAACCAAGTATCCAGCATGAAGTGGTAATGTGTGTAGAGCGCTCTAATTGCTGGATGACTCCGTACTTAACTTATCTGGCAGATGGCGTACTTCCTTCGGATCAGATGTTAGCAAAGAAAGTGAAGTACAAGAGCGCCAATTTTGTGCTTATTGATGGAGATCTTTATCGAAGAGCCTTTTCTTCACCATTATTAAAATGTTTGATTCCTTCTGAAGCTGATTATGTTCTTCAAGAAGTTCATGAAGGTATTTGTGGCGATCATATGGCTGCAAAGTCATTAGCCTATAAAGTACTTCAACAGGGGTATTATTGGCCCACAATCTTTAAGGAGGCTACCGAGTATGTGAAGAAGTGTCAGAAGTGCCAGCTGAATAGTCCTATCCCACATCAGCCACCAAAAGAGCTATACTCGATTTTATCTCCTATACCTTTTGCTGTCTGGGGGGTAGATATACTGGGTCCATTACCAAAAGCTAAAGGTCAGGTCAATTTCGTTTTAGTAGCAATTGATTATATGACCAAATGGGTTGAAGCAAAGCCACTCAGGTTGATAACAGAGCAAGAGTGCTTAGAGTTTTTAAAGGAATATATAGTATTTCGTTTCGACATTTCGAAGGTGGTAATATTGGACAACGGACGCCAGTTTGTGGGATCAAAGTTTGAAGCATTCTTGAAGGAACTGGGGGTTCAGTACAGAAGGACTTCGGCAGCTCATCCATAGTCTAATGGGCAGGTTGAAGTAACCAACAGAACGCTTATAAATGGGATCAAGCGTAGATTGGATGAGGCTAAAAGAAGATGGCCAGAGGAGTTGCTTAGTGTATTATGGGCTTATCAAACGACTACGAGGACTACAACGGGAGATTCACCTTTCAGGTTGGCTTATGGTACTGATGCCTTAGTCCCTGTGGAGATTGGGTCTACAAGTCTTCGGGTTAGTCAGTTTAAAGAGATATACAATGATGAAGGGCTGAAAGTCAACATGGACTTATGGAAGAAGTCAGAGAAATAACTTTGATCAAGTTGGCAGCTTATCAGCACCGTGTAGCTAAGCACTATAACAAAGGGGTAAAGCTTCGAAGGTTTGAGGTGAGAGATTTTGTTCTCATAGAAGTCGAAGCTTTTATGCCTCATAATTTGGGAAAGCTAATGCCGAACTGGGAATGTCCTTACGAAGTTACTGAAGTACTGAAGCTAGGGACCTATCGGTTTAGATCATTAAATGGATTAAAAATAAAGAATACTTGGCATGCTGGAAGGCTTCAGAAGTATTTTCAGTAGAGACAGTATCAATGTACAGAAGCTTGTAATTATGTTAATCTTCATCAATAAAAGACGCTTTTTCTCCAATTGGTGTTCTGCTCAATGATATTCTGTTCAAAGGCGTAAGGAGGTTCGGTTGGACTTGCCTCGCCATGAAAATGGTGAACAGGCGTATTCGACCATTCGATGGTGAATTAAATGTTATGGAGTTTATTTGGTGTAAGGAGGTTCGGTTGGACTTGCCTCACTATGAAAATGGTGAACAGGCGTATTCGAACATTCGATGGTGAATTAAGTATTATGGAGTTTTTATGGCGGTTCGATTGGAACAATTCATCTTAAAGGTGGTGAATTGGTTTGTTGAGGAAAATTGGCGTTCGAAGGTTCGGTCGGAACCATTCATCTTAAAGGTGGTGAATCGGTTTGTTGAGGAAAACTGGAGTTCGGAGGTTCGGTTGGAACCATTCATCTTAAAGGTGGTGAATCGGTTTGTTGAGGAAAATTGGTGTTCGGAGGTTAGGTTAGAACCATTCGTTTTAAAGATAGCGAATTGGATTGCTGCAGATCTGTCTCACACTTCGGTAACGAATAAGTATTGCATTACTTTATTACCTGTTTTTGCTTAAGTGTTGAGTTCAGATTATATTATCACTTGATGTTCTCTGTCGTTCAATTTGCTTGATTATTGACTAACAGTTCAAGTTAAGTTTAGAAGGAGCTTGTACATTTTTCAAATTGATTGATGGTGAATTATTGACAAGAAATAATCATAAAGGAGTAATAAGGAACAAAGTTGATATTTCATTAATATAAACTGTTTACTATTTACAAAAAGATATAAATTTGTACAGAAAGTTCTAAAGCTACAAGAAAGGAAAGACATGTTTAGGTTTTGATATCTTCTTCGCTGTCTGAGGAGTCTAGGAGAGCGGGATCTACCTTGGTCGCTACAAGTTTGGCTTTGCCTTTGCTTCGACAGACCTTATATCCTTCGGAGCACATGTGAATGATCGCCTCGTTTAACTCAGCAGACTTCCGGTAGTTTACCTGAATCTCCTTGCGAAGATTCTCAGTCAAGGGCGAACCCAAATCCCTGAGGGCCCGAAGCTCTCGAAGCTCCTCTTCAAGCTTACCATGCTTTTTTCAGATGTCGTTCCTCCTTGGCTTGGACTTCATTGACTTGCATCTCTAAGCTCTGGTTGGATTTTGCCAGATTTTCATTCTTCTTTTTTAAGACTTCATTCCTCTGAATCAAGTCCACATTCATATTGACGGTAATACGATAAGTGGCCTCGGCTGTCTCTAATTTTTCTTTAATATTACTGAGATCTTTGCGGAGGCACTCGTTATTAAAGAGAGCAGTACCATGTTCACTTCTCTCCTTATTTAAGGCAGACTTTAATATGGCATTCTCTCTTCGGGCGGCATCCTCTTCGGCTTCAGCTTCTTGGTATTTGGGACAGAGGCGCTCGAAGATCGCATTTACCTACAGATGTTCAGAGTTAAACGGTTAATCTCATATAGATGTGCATAATTTCAAATAAACAGGTTATCAACAACTCACCTTTACCTGGTACTTCATTCCTTCGTCAATCAGATCCATGATTAAACTGTTGCCAAACCGATGATCATCTGTGTCACGAACAAACAATTCATAGAGTTGGAAGGGCAAATGTTCGTTGAGTTCAGGCCATACAGAAGGGGATGCCATATCTTCAGGCCTGATTTCTGAAGAGGATGGTCGTGGGGGAGAAGGCATAAGTTATTCAGGAGGAGGTGGAGGTTGAGTAGTCATCTGTTTGGGAGGAGGTAGAGCATTGGCTGTTGTGGATTCTAAAGGAGGTGTTGGTTGGCTTTCAGAAGGATGTTTCCTTTTGCTAGTGAGAGATGGACTGGAATCCACCTGCTCTTCGGGTTCATCATTAGAAACTTGGATTTCTACCGGAATTACGGGAGGAAGATTGGCTTCAGTAGATGGTACTCTCAATTCTTCGGCAGAAAGGGGGGTTATTTTAATTTTCCTCTTTTTGGTATGAAGGACTCGAGTCCGTTCGTCTAGAGGCATATCGAATAGACTCTCGTTGAAAGTTGGTGGGGGAGAAGGCTTGGCTTTTCAGGCAGCTTGCTTCTTTCGACGGCGTTGTTTAGATTCTTCAGTCGGAGGGGGTTTGGTGGTTTGAGTTTCTGCTGCCTGGGGTTCAGAAGTTGAAGGGTTGACAGTTGGGGGTTCGGTAGAAGGTTCAGAATCTTTAACAGTGAGGAAAGCTTCAAAATCTCTTCGATCTGAAGAGGTTGGCTTAATCAGAGATATTGCAAAGGATTAGAAACCATTATTCAGAACATTTTATTGAAGAAAATCTAACGGATTATGCAATAAGTGAGTTCGGGACTTACATTTGTGGTCATATAGCCACGCCTGCTTGGTCAAGAGTCCATAATTCCATTCTTTCTTCGGGAAGTTCTCCGTAAGTTCTATCATCTCGTTCACACGCTCTTCAGGAATGTCACCAAAGTCTACAAAGACTTTTTCCAGAGTAGTCTAGTCCGGCAAAGAGGCGATTTCTGGTCCTTTGACAAAGAATCACTCCTTATGCCATCCTTTATTGCTGGAGGGGGTGGACACCAAGGAACGCCTTTCAAATTTCACGCCCGGCTTCGACGATTGCTTGCTTAGAACTTTGAATCCCTTTTCACGAGATTTGTTGATGTTATAAATGGAGAAGAAGAAGTCAAGGGTAGGGGCAACACCTACCTCATGACAGAAGGCGATGAAGGCAAGGATGCGGATGTAGGAGTTCGGGACAAGTTGGGCGAATCCGATGCCAACAAACCCTAGTAGAGTAACCAGAAAGACATGGAGTGGAAATTGAACTCCTTTCTCCAGGAGAGTGAGAGGCATGGATGTCCAACCATCTGGACACTGATACATTCTTTCAGACGATAAAGGACGTCTCAGATGGTGGGTATCCAGAATCTAATATCGCTCTCGAGTAATGCAGATATCATTCTGAGATAATGAAGAAGGGGTATTTGCATGTGGGAAATGCTCTTCATTCTTGAAGAACTCAGAAGGGTTTGGAAGAGGTTTTGGTGTTGGATTTTTGCTTGGGGTAGCTGTTGATTTGGGGTTTGAACCCGAAGTTGCCTTAGTTGGTGTTGAACTGGGAGGCAGAGAAGCGATGGGAGTTACAGAAAGGGGAACCTCTTTGCCAAATTCTTGAGATGGCATTGCTGAATATTTGCAGAGAGAAAGAGAGTTCGATAGGAAGAAGAAAGCCAAAGGAGTCTGAGAATTTGGATAGCTGGTAAAAATTTCAAAATTGGGGGAAAAGGGTTTTTTATAGTAGCTGTCTCTTCAGCTGTTCACGGAACACGAAGGCGGCGCATTTAATAACAGTAATGATGGTGAATTTGAAAAGATATTGGCTTCCAGTTTTTGACTTATCTTGTTATTTGGATTTCACTAGATGGGCCTCGGTAACTTTTATTTTGGGCCTCATTTGGTCCTATCATATTTCCTATCATCTTGGGCCATTTATACTCTTTTATTAAACAATTTGTTTAGTAAAAGACATTGGGGGGCAATGTTGGGCAATTTCCATTCCCTATCTTCTGCGTTAAAATACAATCTCGTTCCCATTTTACGTAATTATCAATATTGTAATTGATAAAATACGTATATCTTTAAAACTTTTTCAATCATTCAATACTAGTTAAGATATTACAATTCAGTTATTTAAAACTTTACAATTAATCGGTTCCAAAATCACAATCTTTACAATTTGAAATGATTCATTTCAACACCCCATTTAAATATAAAGATTCAACCTTTAATATCATATTCATTTTTATAAGTTTTCTTTTAAATCTAGCAAGCTAAATGAATCACAGAGTTAACTAAATTTCCAAAACGACAACTAAATTCTCAACACAACAACCCATATATTTATTGTATACTATTTCTTATATAGAATTAAAAAAAATTCAAAACGAATAAATTTTATTCGATATCACACAAGTTTGATACAATTTGATTCAATGCTCTATACTAGTCCTCTTGACTTGATACAAATTCAACTATCTAAACTATATTTATTATCTTTTCAAACATATTAAAAATCTCTATCTCCAATATCCTCTGATTGTTCAACTTCTATCTACAAATAAAATATTTGCAAGGATGAGCCCGACAACTCAGCAAGATTAACAGTTAACACATTTTATGTCTCACATAACAAACATGCTTTATAGTGTATTCATGCTATATACATTTCATGATATGCATTATATCCGTGCATCAAATGGTTCATGCTTGACATTTATCTAAATATACATTCCATTTCTCACATATCACATTGAGTTCCATAACTCAATTATCTTTAGTCATAATTTGACTTCAACAAATCGTATAACATTGACATTCAAAAACATGAATTTTAACATATTAACAAATATTCCATCATAATGTGATAATAATTGTACATAACCAATATAGAGTTCACATAATACAAGTAAACTAAAAAACTTGCTTTCGCATTGAAATGAAATCGATTCAACTTGCTGATGTGCTCTCAATGCGGTATTACTTGTGCACTATATAACTTATACTTCACAAACTTTGATTTAAACTTAAGCTTCAAACTTAACATCCCAATCTCAATTCTTTTTATGTTAACAAACTTATCATAATATATACCTCTATTGTTTTTCAATCATTTAATAGCTTAAGGTACATATTTTCCTTTAATCACATTTGACGTAAATCATTTAGTACGCAATTATCTTTATATTATTTATTTTTATTCAATTTTACTGAATTTACTTTTGATTTTATATATTAATTATAGATAATATATAATTTCTATGTATTTATTATCTTACCATCCTTTTGCATAAATTTAATATCAATACAATCAAATAGACAAAACAGTTCGGCCTTAATACGCAAAACAGCCCATCCGCTGCAGCACACGCGTGACTGCAGCTGCTGTTGCCTGCAGTTAACCTATGCCAACATGCCTTCTTCTCCATTTTCTAAATTACAAACCACACGTCCAATAAAAATCAAACTTTAACAGGCTATAAAGTATATATCATCTTATATTTTAAAAATATAGCTGGGTAGGTTTTGACGTTTGAGATAGGCAAAACAAGAAGCCAAAATTGCTCAGCCCAAACATTTGAAGTAGCTCAGCACAACACAACTTACGGCTGCTGCTGCTGCTGCCGCCCATCTGCAGCACATGACCAAACTGCCCACTTTGTAATTTAACAACTTTCAAACTGTAAGTCCAAACAAAACCAACTTTTAATGTGTTATAGTTGACATGACATATTATTTTTAAAAAATGTTAGCCATCAAAAACAGACCTCACAAACCCATTCTACACAGCCTGAAAAATGGCCTGTGAGTCAGATATTGCAACCAAGCCAAATTTCACTTTTGTTTCAAAACAAGTTTTAAACTTCATTTAGCTTGTCTAAATTATTCACTTTACATCATATCACATATATAAAGGTGTTCCTAACCTTAAAACTTTACCTAATTCTTTGATTCGGCTTAACAGTCTTGTTGGGCCATGATATTTTATGCACATTGGGCTATCTTTGTTGGGTCTTGAAAGTATTGGGCCGGATCATTGGGCCAGACCATTAGGTGAATAATGGTTTAAGTTGGGCTTTGACCGGTGATCATTACTAAGATAGAGTTTGACTGTTATCCTGCATTGCATTAATGAGGATTAGACATAATCGGACGGCGGTGGAAAATGGTGATGGGATCGGCAGGTAAGCTACCTACAGTGGGATAGTGTCAGGGGGGTCGGTGGCACGTAAAACCGGAGATGGAGTATATGAGGACCGAAAACAGGACAAAGAGAGGTAACCGATATTTCTTGTATAAAAACACTAGAGTTAATATCCTCCATTGTTATCCTTGTATCTACCTGTACTAACTTTCACACCGAAGCTATCCTCCGACGGTCCAAGCCGTATTGACCTGTTAAATTGTGCAGGATTGGACGCGCTTTTATGTGGTTTAGACGCGTGGAAAGATCTTGGCGTTAACAAGTCCCTAAGAGGACATTTGTCGAACATAACACATGCATGCTTTAAATTTCAGAATTCCTAACCAATTAGTTATGATTTAACCCATACTTTTCCATCCTTATAACTCTGAACAACAACAACTAATCTCCTTACTAAAACCCATCAACTTCAATTCAATCAATAATTCAATTCACAGTTTACAATTCATGATAATTAATATACAACATATACACTAGCTAATGTTTATAAACTCTATGTTAACGCCAAGATCTTCTCCCGCATCCCAATCACGTAAAACGCTCTGATCCTGCATAGTTCAACAGGTCAACACCAAAAGCTTGACGGCCTGACCATCGGGGGATAGCTCCGACGTGAGAGTCAGTACAGGCGATCACAAGGTTAACAATGGAGGAATATCTTATCTAGTGCTTGAGAGAGAATAATAATATTATTGTGTGTGGTGTAATGTTTTGTTACCTTCTTATTTTCTTGTGTGATCCTTGCCCCATACGTAATCTAGACCCGGTTTACCGTGCCACCCACTGTCTCCTAACACCTCCCTCCACTCCCGGTCATCTCAGCCGAAAGTATGTAGCTCACTTCCCTACCTGCTACCACTGTTTTCCATCGCCGGTAATCTGAGTCCCATCTTTATTAATGCCATGCAGAAAGGTGGCAGACATAACAGTCAACTACTATCTTTTGTGATGATTGCCGGTCAAAGATATGATAAGAGACAATCTGCATAATGGACCAATCTAATGACTAAGCCCAATAACATAGTCAAATAGCGGGGCCCAAATCATTTGACCCAATATGACAAAAGTAACATAGTCCAAAGGACGAGCCCATCCGGCCTGGCCCAATATGAAAAGTATTATGGCCCAACACTCTATAAAACCTCTACTTACCTCTTGTTTGCTGCAGATTCTCAATTTAATAATGCTTAACTATAGCTTCAATGTCAATTTAGACTTTACTTTTAGCTAGAATTTCAGTTCCTTGAAGTCTCCAATTCTTTCTTAGCCGAACCAAAGTGCATTAAGGAATTATGAAATTGTTTGGGTCGGATGGAAGCTAGCTTGAGAAGGAATGAGATGGAATGATACGGAAGTGGCTTGAAACAAATAGGAGTCTTATAAGTTTTTTGATTTTGCAGGGAGAAGAAAATAATATGAAATGGAGTAGAGTATATCATTCTTAAGCTGCTTGGGGTACTATCATTTCCATATTTTTGCTACAGCTCAAGCTAAGTTAGGCTTAGTCATTTATATGCTTCCCTATGCCAGCCACCTCATGCTTACCCAGCCAATTCCATGACCTACTTTAATCTAAATGAGTATTCTAAATTTCCAGCACAATACATACATTATATATATCTATCTAACAAAATACAACTGATTTTAAATTTTTCGCTCACTCTAATAAATCATTTGGACCGTTCAAAGTTTAGAATAAATTCTACCGTCCATATTGAGCCGGAGGCATGGGACACAACTAGTGTATATATATTACACTTACTAATGCAATACACTATTTTCATTTATATATTATATCTTTATCATATAACATATACATTTTATATAATAAAAATTATACAACAATTACATTATTCACTATTTACTTTACCAATCAATTGAATTATTATTATTATAAATATATGTAATAATAATATTCCCTTATTTTTCTTTCTTAAATTGTTCTTTAATATATTGCTCACTTAAATCAAACACATAATTTAATTTACATTTTTTGATTTATTTACACATGTTATATCATTAAAAATATATAACACCATTTCCTTTCCCAAATAGTTAAATATTTGTTCAACTAAATTATTTAGCTATTAAATTATAAAATGATTAACTAATATAAGTTAATTTTTTTTCCCATCTTATTTTCATTTCTAAATCTCAAATAATTCATAGCACCAATATTGCCACCTATCACATTTGTAATTATATATATATATATATATATATATATATATATATATATATATATATATATATATATATATATATATATATATATATATATATATATATACGGTCCGGATCTTAAGCTCACCCCTTATTTAGCTCACTTTGCTCACCCACCTTTAACGACGGATCGGGCGACGATTCGGCTCGTCGCTATATATAGAATCGTCGTCTTAGCTTTTAGCGACATACAATATATAGCGACGGACCGAACATATAGCGATGGACCGAATCGTCGTCTGATCCGTCATTAAAGGGGGGTGAGCTAGATAAGGGGTGCGTTTAAGATTCGGACCGTATATATATTTACAAAAATGCCATCGCGTCTTATCAAAACGACGTCGTTTTGATAAAATTATGCTATTTAAGGCGTTATGCTATTTAAGAATTATGCTCTTGATCCTTCCCGTATATATATATATATATATATATATATATATATATATATATATATATATATATATATATATATATATATAGTTTAATCATAATGCCTATATTTGTAATAAAGTTTTATTTTATTCAAAAATATGCATTGCACAATATTCTAGAATATGGATTCACCATATAAACCACGTAAATATATATAGCACACATACATTCAACTTATTGCGTCTCACAATAAGTATTTTATTTATTAAATTCTTATTTTAATATTTTCCAAAAATTCGGGTTGTCACATTCTTCCCTTCTTATAAGAATTCTGTCCTCAGAACCACCGAAACATCCTTACTCAGTCTACATATATCCTCCTTCGCAACATTATCGTTTATTTCATTCATTTCCTTAATTACTTATAGGTTTTATTTCATAATCTTTACTTGAACTCGATTATACTTCAAGTATTACTTATCCTTTAACTTATCAATTTCTTTTTCTAAGGATTATTGAAGCCACAGTTGATATAATAGTTTAATATCATCGTTTACTAAACTCATAATTATTTAGAATTCACATTCACCTCTTCTTGTAAGAATTTCGTCCTCGAAATTTCAACTCACTAATCTTTATTCGTTCGATTCATCAAAATAAACTTTTATATCAATCTTCATTTACTCATTGGGTTCTACGAACATTTTATCACTTTTCTCTAAGAAAATGACCCCTTCCTAACATCCACTTTCAAAAGAATAGAATAACTTTCTAGAGTCTTCAATAATTGTTCGATAATTCTGAAGAAATGTGAACAATTAGGAATAAAAAAAATCTTTAAGAGAACATTTTCGAATAAAACTTAGGGGTCACGAGACGTTGAACTCATCATCAGGTTTAACAGAAAGTTTAGCGCTCACACACACCGTATACATTCTATATCAGTGTTGTAGGTGATCAGTCTATCGCACCACTACGTCGTGTGTACTACATCATAACGACTATATTTGTTATTTTTGGAACCAAAATTTTCGATAACATGTTCCCCATTACAGGGGTGGTTCACCTCAGACTGAGTACAAAATTTTGCACCAAAATAATTTGGTTTGGCATAAATTCTCAAATAATGCTTGAATTTCATAAACATATTTCAACATTCGTCTAGCAGAATCAAATAACTTAGACTTATATAATAGTTCGAACATCAATCAAAATATAATAGCCAATTCAACTAGTATACTTTTTAAAGAAAACCAAAAATCATTTTTTGATGGCATTGTCGACGTCGGGGAAAATTTCCTCTTTTCTTGGAATTCCTCTTTTTTATGCTTTATGTTTTCTATGTGTTGAGGTTTATTTGTAAGGGCGAGTTTGAAAAGAGCCTAACACAAAATGTCGACGATTTGAAAATTTAAAGTTGCTAGTTGATAGTTCTGAAATGGTTGTACCAACTCAACCGAATTTGAAAAGGTTTACACAAAGGCCCAATTATTGGACTCTATTTAACAGGCCTTCGAAACCGAGATTCATAGAGTTCGGGGGCTTGATTAAGCGGGGGGAAGGTGTTAGGCACCCCCCGACTTCTGTGAAAATACGGTTACCGCGTCTTTTCAATTACCTAATTTATTTGAAGTGTGTGAGTGTGTGTGTGTGTGATTAATTGGGCCTAAGTGCATTATTTAGAAGTAGTGCTATGCCTCGTTTGCACCTATATACAAAGGGTTTAATTTGCATAAAACTTCAATTTTAAGCAATATATATATATATATATATATATATATATATATATATATATATATATATATATATATATATATACACACACACACACACACACACACACACACACACAACGATGATGTTTTGAAAATAGGTTTTCAAACCCTTATGCTCACATAGTAATTGAGGCCTTTGATACTTCCATTTTATTTTGTATTCACTACAAGAAATCACACAAAAAATGACGCTAAAATTTATCACATAAAATTCAATTTTCGTCACTAAAACATTTGGTGAGGAGCATTAATCGTCACAGAGACCGTCACCGTATGAACGTGGTATTAGGTTTATTTGACAATATTTGATGTCGCCACTAAATGTTTTAACTTATGGTGACGATCTACATCATTGTCACTATAATTAATTACTTTTAGTGACGTTAATAGCGTCACTATTTGAATGAAAGCACATTGTCACTAAATTTTATAAATAATTAATGACAAACTATTATGTTATCATCGAAAGAAATATTGTGTGACAATAAATACTATCATTAATTATTAAAAAATATCACTAAAAGGTTTCCCTCCAAAATTTTGGTACGAAATTCTATCTCCAAAATAACTTGTGACGAAATTTTTTTAATCGTCATCAAATGTGTAAATTAGTGACGATATAAATGATTAATAGTAACAAAATTAAAGGTCGTCACAAAAGTAAAAGTTTTAGTGACGATTATGAATTTCGTAATTATTAATTAACAAATTGTGACAAAATTTTGTGCGTGACAAAAAAATCGTCATAAAATGTGTGATTTCTTGTAGTGATTCGACTTGATTTTATTTTATTCTCAAGATGCGAAGCGTGTTCGACAAAATAATATACATAGCAGTGTCAAGCTCCTTATGGGCATGAAAGCCATCGAAGGATGCCCAAACATCATAAATAATTTACAAGCTGGCTGCACAGCTGAAAAGGGTCCATCATGGGAACCAGATCTAGATCCGTAAGCTGGATCTTAAATCCTGTGGCTCCTAGGCTCACATGGTTGCTTAATATTTACAAAAAAACTAGAAAGAAAACTAGATTTAAATAAATCTTAGCCATTCTAGCTCAACGGTTCCAGTTTTACAACTTTTAAAACGGTTAAAAATTATATATGGCTAGATTTAGATAAATTTAGTCCACATATTTACATATTATGGATTTACATTAAATGAGTAGTTAAAGCAGTAAAAAGGCCACGAATTTAGAATCCAGGTGAAACTGGTATATACACACACAGACACACACACACACACACACTCACATAGGATCAAGTCCGAACGCCCGAATTTTGTTAAAATCCGATTTTTTTTTGCTTTTTTTAAAACAACTAAAAAAAAGAATCTAGGAGTCCAGACTGGAACCGAACTCTCTCTCTCTCTCTCTCTCTCTCTATATATATATATATATATATATATATATATATATATATATATATATATATATGAAAATAGTAAAAAGGCCACAAATTTAGAATCCAGGCCAGACACACACACACACATACACACACACACACACACACACACATATATATATATATATATATATATATATATATATATATATATATATATATATTAAAGAGACAAAAAGTCATGGATCGATGATCCAGGCATAACTAATCGGCGAGAGTCTATATATATATATGTATATATATTAAAGTAGTAGAAAACATCAAATCTGAAAAAAAATTACTGTGTGTTGCAAAGAAGGCTATAGACTACTTTTGGAGCTTGAAAACTCAGTTTTCACTGGTTAAAATTTGATATGTTGTAGAATATATGTATACAAGTGTTTAGAAAGAAGAATATTAAAGTTTGGAACACTATAGGAGGGGTTAAGAGCTGAAATGGACAAAGTTTTCTCTTTTTTTTCTTTTTTTATTTTTAGTTGATGGGGGTCTATTTATAGACCAAAGTGGTCGCGAGTCTACTTACTACTGTTCGGGTGGGCCCAGGTCCCATGGGTCCCATTGTCTCCAAGTACGTGCACTAAAGCCAACACGCTGTCCGCTCGAACCTTCAAAACTTTCAATCCAGAAATTCGATGGAGGCGTGCTATACGTTTTCGAAAAGTCCTTGACGAGAGCTACACAATGACATGGGATTTGACATTTTCCAAATTCGAGAAGATGGGTCCATGACCAGATCTTCGAGTCTTCGCAGTCCAGCCGTTGAACTGTCTTGTATTGTTTTCATTCGGGATTGATGTTATAGTTCGACATAACTTCTTTTGCAGTGATTTGGGCTGAATTGATGTTGAGTTAACAAAATTACTATTTTTCCCCTTCTGGGTTGGTTCCAGGCTTGATGCTGTTGTAGCTGTCTTTTCTCAAGGTTGTTTGTGAGATTGGATTACTGTTGACTTTTAACAGTCCTCAAGGTTGTCTCTAAGGATGGTTTGATCTCCCAAGATTGTCACCGGACTTTGGCTTGATCTCCAGGAGTTGTCTCTAGGGTTGGACTTGATTTACCGGGGTTGTCTCCGGGGTTTGATTTGATCTCCTGGGATTGTCACCAGGGTTGGATTTGAGGATTTTAACTTCCAGGGTTGTTTCTGAAAGAATAAAAGTCGATTCTTCCCTCCTGCATGGTTAATGACATGAATACAAAATTTTGAGTGTCTACAGATGCCCATCTTTATCATGTTTATGCAATGTAATGGAATGAACAAGATAAAGATTACTAGACACTTGAAATACGACAAGATTAAATGATGTTATGCAATGCAGCATGATATGATGTTATGGATGCTGGATGTTTTTGGTTGGAATTATTTCCAACGGGATTCTATCACTAACTGCTTGATCCCACCATTTTTGCTAGGGATGAAATTGTCAATGATGGTCTCCACTAAACCATCTTGATGTCTACTCAAACGGTAGTTTACAAAGCTTTCATCACCAGATCTTTCCCGATGCTATGCTGGGGTTGTTTCCAACAGCTTGAAATGTCTATCGGTGCTATTGAGACTGATTCGACAACAAGTTATAGAGATGTTTTCAAGATCCCTACTGTGAAGGTTTTCCTATGGCTAAGACCATTGGATTTTGACGTTGAGGTTGTCACCAACGTTTTTGTGCTTTCTGACTTTATTTCCGCCGAAGATGTTCTTCTCTCCTGCGAGAAACTCTCTAGGGATTATTGATGCTTATCCTGATGATAGCTTGGCTTGGTTGTCGTCATTGGATTCTTCCTGTCGTAACGCTGGGATTGTCACCACCGCCCAAGCTTTCTATCAGGTTGATGCCGATAGCTCCACCGGAGATATAATTTTTACTACTTGCTTTCCCATCATCATCACAATACTTACTCGAATGGTAGTTTTGTAAGGTTGACCATCACCGACTTTCCTCGGTGCCTACTTGAACAGTAGTTTGCAACGGTCTGAAAATCATCAAACCTTTACGGTGCCTCAGCTGGGGATTTGTATAACAGATTCCATCATCGGCCCTCCCCGATGCTACGCTGGAGTTGTCACCAACGGTTTTCATCATCAGATCTCTGCTCTTCGTTGAAATAGTTTTCAACAGCTTACATCACCGGGTCTTTCCCGATGCTACGCTGGAGTTGTCGCTAATGGTTTGCACTGTCAATCATTCCTGATATATCTGCTGGGGATATCTTTTTGACGAATCATACCCTGAAATGAATTTAGACGTTTTGATGCATTCAAGACCTATGGTTCATAACATCAGACTTTCTCGATGTTTTAACAAGGGTTGTTTTCAATAACCTCGATCATCGGTTTTCTGAACACCACATCTGGGTTAATACCAATGACTTATATGTAGATCAGAAGTTTGGTATCTGAATTTAGGGTTTCAGGCCCTTTTCGATCAATCACGTAACACCTTTTTTCTTGATTTGACTTTTCAGCTTCCGGGAACTCTATTGCAACTCAATTTTGATCAAACCAGAGGGGTGGGGACCACCCTGGTGAGTTGACCCGTGACTACCATCGGGTATATTTGCTCCCTCCCTTCTCTTTTATAAGTCATTTTCAAGTTTGAACACAATAGAAAATCCAAAATTTTCTTTTTAGATCTATTGAGTTCGGGCTGCTTTTTGCAAAATCTGTTACCGTATAAATGTTCTGCACTATCCTGGTAACGTTTACTTGTTTTCTTTTCAAGTTTTGACCATTAGAATGTTAGATTTTATATAGAATACTTCTAAACACAATGTAGTGAATATGTATGCTCATATGACTTAATAAAAATTATTCAACTTAGTAAATGTTCATATTTTACCATGCTGAAAGTATTGATGTGAAAAAAACTAACTTTTGAGACAATCATTTGGCACCCTTTTTTGCTAGTTTATTCATCCTATTTGAGGATAAACGAGCACAGTTTTTCAAATAAAGCACACATGGTGATTTTGCTGCCATGGTGGATTTAATTTTGATATTTTTTCATACATATCATAAGATGTTCGTGACTTTGGGTTGGTGTGCTATTGAATGGCCACCTAGTCATGCCTATGTGCTTGTGGACAATCCATTTTACAAAGGAGACTCTGGCAAAAAATTTTCACGAGTCTGGGCATTTAATGAACATGTAATTTTAACTCTACTATAGATGTATGTTAAATCAGTGCATGTATCAGGACTTAGATTATGTATGAAGCAACGATTTGAATTTAATGAGCTTAAAGTTCAGAACTTACTCCACCCTTTCTGAGGTGATTTGGTGACTTTGTCTAGATTATGGATCCAGACCAGCCGAGTAGCTCTCGTAGAGCCTCTGCAGGTGTGTGAGGAGGAGAACTTCTGATGTTCCTTAGCCTCATCCAGCTCGACAGCCTCGCTAGTTGACTGAGTCAGTTATTCACCCTATCCGGGTTGAGAGGCCAGATGTCGTGGACGAGGAGGAGGATGTTACTATTGCGGATCCTGCTCTTTCTTTTTCCATTCCCCATCGAGAGCTTCCAGCTATTAATGTGATGATTCCAGATCTTCTGGATGATTTGAGTTGTCATCCCTCGATCAATCTTCATGCGAACGAGGTAATAGCCGTTTCCATCTTTCTTTTCCCACTTTTAGGGCTAGGGTTTTGATCTTGATTTGCAATTTGATGCAGGTTCTCAGCTTTACTTAGCCCAGGGGGAACTAGTTTAGCATTCACTCCTTGTACCAGACCCTCCATCCATAATATCGGTAGATCGTCCATTCATGGCGCGTTCAGGCTTTCTTTTCCATTCCCCCCATCGCTACTCCTGAGGTTATCCGAGGGCTTTGTCTGAGCGCTAGTTCTACCAGACCTAGTCTCTCCATTTGTTGGATTGCGAGGTGATGATGACACCGATGGACTGGCGGTTCATTACTGGGCTGGAGTTTACAGGGGCGCTAGTGCCTTTGGTGGCTAACATTTCCCCGACCGCCATTCAATCCTTTTTGGGAGTTTCGGCCATGGCCCTCAAGGGTCGGACTATTCGTTTTGGGCCCTAGAGTGTGGATGAGATGAGTGGGGCTTTGACTGAGCCTTTGCCTGATGATCCGAGGGTTAGAGATCACATTCTTCGGTGATTATTCCGGATTGTCATCAGGGATTATTTCCTAGCGGACAACTCCTCTATGGTCTCTTTCGCTTTAGTCAGCGCCACTCGTGATGTGGACCGTATCAGAGACTTTAACTGGGGCTCATGCACTTTTGCTTAATTCCTTAGAGGGATGCGCCTATGCTCAGATGGCGTGACAGAGGCTTGGCTAGGCTTTTAACCATTTTTGTTGGTGAGTATTTTCTCTTTATCTTTTGATTTTCCCCCGCTCGAGTTGTCAGCTTTCATGACTGAAGATATTTGATCTTCACATTTTTAGTTTTGGGCCTATGAGAGGCTTCCCCGTCTTCGTCTCGTTACTACATTAGGTCTGGAGACCTATCAATAGGGACGACGATGACATTACTCCACTCTTGTAGAGGTTCCTGTAGCTGAGGGGTTTACCCATTCTCGTTTACAGTTGGAGTTGTTGACAGTCGATGTCTCACATGGGTTCCCTACTCCGAGGAATATTTGACAATAGGCTTTGAGGGTGGCTTTTCGATTGGGGTCTAGTATATATTATCCATCCGTCTGATTCCTCTCCTGATTGATGGAGGCTGGGAGCTATATTTAGGAGAGCATGCTATCAGGAGCACTACAGGGGAGATTTGTATTCCATTCTTTCCTCCTGCTAGGCAACATTAGCCTTTATCTCAGCCGATCACTGAGATTCCCCTGATGGGTTTAGATGGCTTCACTTTATTAGATGGTCCTTTTACTCATGAGGCTTTCTACCGCTGGTGGTTCCCTCACACCATTAGAGCTCAGACCCGCGCCACACAGTTTATGGGGGATATGGTTTCTAGGTCTATTATGATGACATACTGGATTGCCTACGTTCGAGAGCCCACTCATTTGGCGCAGATTGACAGTTTGACCCAGATGTTGGACTGGGAACATTTTTTCATCCGACATTTGGGTAGAGATTCGTTAGAGGCAGATTCTTTAGATCCATCCAGTTTTGGTGCTGGCCCTTCAAGTGGCCCGTATTCTGATAGCTTTACTGATGCAGACCCCCCTCTCTATCGACCAGACATCCCTTTTGGCAGAGATTTAGTGACTCAGGAGGAGTTACATTAGATGAATCGATTGGATGATATGGACATCATTAATTTTTTCTGATAGATTTCTCGTTATCTCTTTTGATAGGCCTCTGTTAGATATTGGGCAGCTGTGACCTATTTCCCGTTATATCTTTTGATAGGCCTCTGTTAAATATTGGGTTGCTGTGCCCCATTTCCCTATACTGTTTATTTTCAGTTGTATATAGAGATGGTGTATTAGATGATGATGTATTTAGGAATTTATGTACAATGCTTTCTATTCCTTATATCATATTGTCATTTATCATTGTTATTTATCATGATGCATACATTATGTCATGGATATGCATTCCCAGAGGTGAGTTTAGCATTGACCCATGAATGCTCTTATGATACGGTTCTACAGATGTCTTCATCCACTGTTAGCCGGATTGAGCATACCCAACCCATATTAGTAGCCTCTTCTTTGAGATCCTAGTATGGCAGTTTATCTCCCCAGGCCTGGTGACAGTTGATCAGTTATTGAGGTACTCTATGACCCTTCTAACGTTCTAGGTATCGTTGGGCTTTGTAGATGGCATAATATCTTGTTGGATACAAGAGAGACAGGTTTTTAGATTTGATATCCATGAGCTGACTCCTACATTGGAGGAGTATGAGCATTTCATTGATTTGCCCTTGACCAACGTTGCGTTAGGATGGTTGTCAGTGATATGAGCTGGCAGTTTATAACCATGACAGGCTTACGACGTAAAGTTATTATGGACGAGATTATCTCAGGGCATGTAGTGTCCCTTGATTTTTCGATTGACCAATTTGGGTCACTGGACGGCTATCTACGACATTCAGGGGATTTCACCATTACTGAGGGTGAGTGGCAGGCTGCCCATGTAGATATTCTATTGATGTGTATCGTAGCCTATTTGTACATGCCATTATATATGGATCATCTAGATATTGGCCTCATTACGGTAGTCCGTGCTCTCAGAGAGGGTTACACTATCTTGCTCATGATATTGGCGGAGACCTTGAGGTAGGCCACATTTTTCCATACCCATCTTGTGGGGTTTTTTAGAGGCAATGCCGTCTTGTTGTATGTGTGGTTTATGACACACTTGAAACAGATTGCCACCTTTAGACGTCATGGGTACTACTTTACTCATGAGATAGCCACGTCTTATTCCTTTTAGCTGGCTGAGTGTACAGATGCAGCGTCCTGGTTAGCTTTTTTGACAGGGATTGAGGATCCATTTGCTATGTTGTCTTGTTCAAGACTCAGCTCTCCTTTTAGCTTTATCACTCATGCAGTTGGCATGAACTATCTACCCCTGGCTGGTTTGAGAGGGGTGACCACGTATCATCTACTGACTGTCATGGGACAATTTAATCAGTTTCAGGATATTCACCCGTTTGACGGGGCACTAGGTCAGCGACAGTTAGCTTAACTTTTATCAGCAGAGGACTTGACTAGGATTTATGACTAGTCATCCGGGTTGCTCTTCAGAGTATTCTGCATGGCTGGAGGCAGATATTGCATCGGCTATATTTGTTCACTCAGAGCTGAGTATTGATTCTGATGATGAGGAGCATATGGAGGACCTTAATTCTCCTACCGAGGATGAGCTCTTTGCTGGTTTGATAGCAGCTCTGGTCAACGATTCCCCCAGTATTCCCATTGCTATGGCTCTACCTTCTGTAGAGTATTTGGAGTAGAGGTTACATCTGATGACATTTGAGAAGGACCAGGCCAGGGCTCTGATGTTAACATCTCTTTCTGGTAGAGATGCTGCTTTTACTGAGAGGGATGACGCTCGAGCTAGCCGGGATGCTGCTTTTGTTAAGCGAGATTAGGATTGAACGTATCGAGATGCTGCATTTGTTGAGCGGGATGAGGCTCGAGCTACCTGAGACGCTTCCACTTCTGATAGTACTGCAATTAGATTCCACATGGCTAGCATTATTGCAGATATGAGTGCATTCATAGATGATCATGGTAGCATTATACAGATGGTCGTGGATCTTCTGGCTCGTATGGATACCTTAGGGCAGGAGCTTATAGATTCATCTCCATCCATCTTTAGAGAGGGATGCCATGTTGGACTTACTGGCCCATTTATCTACGGGTTTATAGACTAGCTTTCATTTTCCTGCATAGACTAGGTTAGCCATTTTTATCATGCACATGATACATTATATATATTAACCAGTATTATATGGCAAGGAAATATATTTTGATTCACTTCCCTTTTAGATATGTCTTTTCACTTGCTTGATAGTTTCCATTTTCTTTATGACTTGCTATCTTGATGTGTTCTGAACTTCTCCTTGATGGATTGGCATTGAGATGTCCTAGGATCTTTTAGAATGGGTCGTTGATCTTTGGGCTTTTTGGTTTTTTGGTGTCTTGGGACTGGTCTTTGATGTGGTTAAGGTTTAAAAAAAGGGTTTGACTTTCCTCTTCGAGGGTTCGACCGCACTATAAATGGTTGCCTACGTACTCCCCTGGGCGAGAGATCAGGTCTTACGTAGTTCAGGGCTTTGGCTTGAAAGGTTAAAAATTATTTATTGTAGTTTGAGCTTGGTTGAAGGGGTTTTTAGATTTTTATAGGGGTTAGACCACACCATAGATGGCTGCCTACGTACTCCTATTGATGAGGGGAGATCAGGTCTACGTGGTTCCTGGCTTAATGAGTTGAATGGTTTGAGAAGTGTTTGTTTGGATTTTTGGGTTTCTTGCTTGGTTTGACCGCACCATAGATGGCTGCCTATGTACTCCCATTGATGAGGGGAGATCAAGTCTACGTAGTTCCTTGCTTTTGTAGTGAAAACCTGAATTGACTTGTTTGATTTGACTTTTTTTCTTTTTTTAGAACCAGGATGTTGGCTTACAGGTGATTTCAGACATAATACCTTTTCACGGTGTCTGAATTGATAAGTTGGGGAAATTCTTCGCCGTCCATTTCTTGCAGTATGAGGGCTCCTCCCGTCACACTTCCTTGACAATGAAAGGGCCTTCCCAGTTCGGGGTGAACTTTCCTTTAGATTGATCATGATTAGGAAGGACTCTCTTCAATACCAAGTCATTTTCTTTGAACTGCCAAAGCCGGACTTTCTTGTTATATGATTGAACAATCCTCTGCTGATATAATTGACCATGAAAGATAGATGTGGCCCTCCTTTCATCTATTAGAGATAATTGGTGGTACCGGTTTTGCAACCATTGATCTTTCTCTATTTGAGCATCTATCAACACTCTTAATGACTCCATTTCTACCTCTATGGGGAGCACTGTTTCCATTCCATAGACTAATGAGTAGGGGGTAGCCCCAGTAGAGGTGTGCATTAACGTTCTGTAGGCTAGCAAAGTTAGAGGCAATAGGTTAGGCCATCCCTTGTGATTGGCGGACATCTTTTGCATGATTTTCTTGATGTTCTTATTGGTTGCATCAACAACACCATTTATCTAGGGATGATAAATGATGGAGTTAAGATGTTTGATGTAGAATTTACTGCATAACTCCTCAATCATTTGGTTGTTTAGATTCTTGTCATTGTCTGATACGATCACCTCTGATTTTCTATATCAACAGATGATATTGTTTCTGATGAAACCAATGACTACCTCTTTGATGACTTTGGAAAAAGAGGCCGCTTCTACCCATTTGGTGAAGTAATCGATCATGGTGAAGATAAACCGATAACTATTGCTGGCTTTAGGCTCGATGGCCCAATCACATTCATTCCCCACATTTAAAAGGGCCATGGTGAACTCATATTGTGTAGTTCATTTGGAGGAGCATGGATGGCATTTCTATGAATTTGGCATTGATAGCATCTCCTGACATGATCGTCACAGTCGACTTTGAGAGAAATTTAATAATGTCCCACTCTTAATATCTTCTTAGCAAGTAAAGGGCCGCTCATGTGTGGACCACATACTCCACTATGGACTTCATCCATAAATCTTTGGGCTTGGTCTTTGTCTATGCATCTTAGAAGGCCTATTCCCACATCCTTTTTGTAAAGTGCGTCTCCGCTCATGTAGAATTTTATGGCCATTTTATGGATCCGCTTTCTTTTAGCTTGACTTGCCCCAACGGGCGTAGATCCATCTCGAAGATATTATTTGATGTCATGATACTAGGGCTGTTTGATGGGAGGCAGTTCATTTGATACTTCTCCAATGTAATTTCTATATCTTAGTGCCTTTTGGCTTGCAAATTTGATATATGGGATTCCTCCCTTTTTAGATATGTTGATTAAGGAAGTCAGGGTTGCTAGTGCATCTGTGAAATCATTCCTGTTCCAAGGGTTGTGGATGAAGGATATTTCTTTGAATTCCATAGCCATCTTGATAGCTTGCTGATGGTAAGGTAGAAAATGCAATTCTTTGGTGTGATATGCCCTAGTGGTTTGCTTGATGACCAGCTCGGAATCCTCAAAGACAGCTAACCATTTGACATCCATGGATTGGTCCAGTTTCAATCCCATTATAAAACCTCCATACTCAGCTGTGCTGTTGGTGTTAACAAACTGCAACTTGATAGCCACGGGATACTATTCTCCCAAAATAGATACCAGAACTGCCCCTGCTCCAACACCTTCTATGTTTACGGCTACATCAA
Source organism: Panax notoginseng (assembly GCA_016801055.1). Classification (NCBI taxonomy): domain Eukaryota; kingdom Viridiplantae; phylum Streptophyta; class Magnoliopsida; order Apiales; family Araliaceae; genus Panax; species Panax notoginseng. The sequence continues at coordinate 28,787,374 of CM029023.1, read as the reverse complement.
AATACAATTTCCAAGATCAGACTATATTTTCCTAATGAATTTGTTAAATTATCATTGCTCCTTCATCTAGGAAATACTTTTATAAGGGTTTGAAATTCTCTGATGGTGCTTTGGCCAATTGATCCGCAATTCCTTGACCTTTGATGGACTTTTGCATTACGTAGATGATGTCGAATTGTTGGAGGATCAACTACCATTTGGACAGCCGACAATTCAATATGGGCTTGTTGAATACATACTTCAGAGGATCCATGCGGGATATGAGATAGGTTGTGTACCCATAAAGATAATGTTGTAACCTCATGACAGCCCATGCTAATGCACAATAGGTCTTTTCAATCAAAGTGTACTTTTGCTCGCTGCTGCTGAATCTTTTATTGAGGTAATAGATAGCTCTTTCCTTGCCTCTATCGTCTTTTTGTCCCAACATATAGCCCATAGCATTGTCATTGACTGACAGGTACATAAATATGGGAACATTGTCCCTTGGAGGTACTAAGATGGGAGCTTTGACCAATTGCTTTTTGATGGAAATGAAGGCTTTTTGACACTCTTCATTCCACTTCATGGAGGAATTTTTCCTTAACAACTTGAAGATAGGATAACACATTGCTGTGAGTTGAGAGATGAATCTGCTGATGAAATTAATTTTCCCTATAAATCCCCGTATCTTTTTTTCTGTTCGGGGCACGGGCATCTTGGTGATTTCCTCAATTTTGGTGGGATCCAGTTCAATGCCTCTGTGGATTACAAGAAATCCCAACAACTTGCTTTACTTGACACCGAAGGCACACTTGGCTGGATTCAGCTTCAAGTTGTATTTGCGCAATCGGTTGAAAAGCTTTTTGAGATGGTCGATATGGTCATCTTCCTTCTGGGATTTGATGATGATGTCATCCACATAGACCTCTATTTCTTTATGCATCAAATCATGGAAAAGGGCCATCATGGCTCGCTGATAGGTGGCACCGGCATTGATAAGGTCGAAAGATAAACGCCTATAACAAAAGGTTCCCTAGGGAGTGATGAAGGCTTTTTTCTACCGGTTCTCTTCAACCACCATGATCTGATGGTACCCAGGGAAGAAGTCAACAAAAGAATACATGTCATACTTAGCCGTGTTGTCTATTACTATGTTTATAAAAGGAACTAGGAAATTGCCCTTGAGACAAGCTTTGTTCAAATCCCTGGAATCCACGCATACTCGTACATTCCATCCGGGCTTAGGCACAAGAACTATATTGGATAACCACTCAGGGTAGGTGGATACCATGATGATGCCGGATTTGAATTATTTAACAATTTCTTCTTTGACTTTCAAACTCCACTCAAGTTTTAGTCGCCTAAGCTTCTATTTGACTGGCTTGAATCCTTCGAATGATAATATAAGTAAACAAACTGATCATGTCCTCATGTGACCATGCAAACACATCCTGGAACTGGGTTAGTAGAGCAATTAGGTCTTTCCTTTGGCTTGGGGTAAGGTCCATGCCTATCTAGATTTCTTTAGGGTTTTCTAAGGTTCCAATATTGACAGAGGTGGTTTGATCAAGGTTTGGTTTGGCTTTTTCTTCGACCCATTCTTTGATCTCCTCAGCCACCTCATAGTCCTCTATCTCTTCTTACTCAATCCCCATCAAGTCAAAGTCCAACTCTACATCAAAGCTGTAGTCATTGTGGAGATTTGGCATTCCATTAGCAAGTCTAGACAAACCCAACTCTGGAGTCCTGAAAACAAAATACTTTTACTTAATATATGAGATTGATTGATCATAAAAAGTGTTAGCAAAAGGTTGACAAAAATAATTGCTAGTATTGTGTAACAAAAGTAAGCAGTTCATTATATCTACACTTTAGGGCAGATGGACTTTCTACCTTTTTTACCTTTTTTGATAGATGCAAGGAGTGCTGCTCCAGTTGTCTAGGATTAAGTCTTTATGGACAGCTATGATGAAGGGATAGTTGATGTCCTCCTCCTCTTTGATGATGGCCATGACTGAATTCATATCAATCAATATTTTCCTTTGATCGATTCTCTTTAGCCCTATTTATGCGAGGGGTCAGGGTTTGATCTTCTGAACAGTAATCATCTAGGATATCCTCGTTCATACCCTCAGTATGCACCAGAAAGTACATCTTTGATAACTGATTTTGCACTTCTTATTTGAGTCTCTGATTCCTTTCCTTATTTTCTTGATCCAGAATTATGACTTCTTTTCTAATAGCCGGCTTGGGCCTAGGAATCAGCATACCTACCATGAAATAGGAATTTTCTTTAGAGGCTTTACAAATTCTACATCTGTAAGATTAGATAGAAAAATTGTAGAGGAAGGAATCAGTGGATGTTTGTGTGGGTTCCGATGATCTAATCTAGAGGAATAGCCCAATCCAGCCTTCCTTGTCTGGCTAGGAATTTGAACTGGACTTCTAATTCCTTGCTGACTCTTCCTTAACCCTTGTCCAGGCTGGAAACCCAAGGATATCATTTCCTGACTTGCAGACATTACTTCGATGCTGGGGCCCCGATAGGTTAATATTGAGTGTAGCTCACCTCAAGGGTTTGAAAACTAACATGCTCAATTCCCTCATTGAGACTTATTAAAGGCATATCGCTTTGCACATGGACAGGATATTCTGGTTTGGCATTGACAGTTACCAAATTGCCGTTAATGATGTATTTAACCTATTGATAAAGGGTAGAAGGCACTGCTTCTGCCATATAGATCCATGGCCTTCCCAACAACAAATTATATCATGTGGTGATGTTTAACACTTGAAAGAATATGTAAAAGGTATGTGGACCGATCTCCACTGGCTGTTCAATTTCTCCTACATCATTTCATCGAGATCCATCAAAGGCTTTTATGACTATGTGGCTGCTTCAGATTTGATTGGGATTGATCTTTATTCTTTCCAACGTGGCATAGGGATAGATGTTCAAGGAAGATCCTCCATCTATTATCACACCTCTAACCATATATCCTAAAGACATCACTGCTATGTGAAAGGACTTGTAATGACCCATCCCTTCGGGTGGTATATCGTCATCAGTGAAAGATATCACATTGCTGTTGAAAATGTGATCTACCAAATTATAAAACTTTTCAATGTCTATCGTTTTTGGCTGGTGAGCCTCTCTCAGTACTTTCATTAAGACCTCATAATGATCTTCAGAGGATAATACCAAGTCCAGAATGAATATCTGTCGGGGTGATTCTTTCAATCTTTGCACCACTTTGGCTTCATTATGCCCCATCTTGCAGAGGAATTCTTTAACTTTCTCCTCGGGCACTCTCCCCTTAGATTTGATGACTGGCTTTATTACTTGCTGAGGTAGATACATCGGGTTTTCCTTTAATATAGCAGCAGTTTGATTTGAAGTTAATCCCTCATCCTCCCCATAGTTCCATGGGACTCTTTTCAGGCTGATAATGGGATACTGCGACCTGAATGGCAACACCAATGATTCTGGTGCAGCCACCTTCAAAGGGTTCTTTACTCCTTTGAACTTTATTCCTTAGATTGCAAGAGGTGTTGCAGATAGTCTCCTTCAGAGGATATGACTTCTATAACTTCCCTCCATCTCTGTGTTCCTACAGGAAATATCTTCTCTTCTTCAGGCAATCCAGTATCATTATTTGCCATTTACAGGTCACCATTGTCAATCATATTTTGGATTAGATGACAAAGTGCCCAACAGCTTTCAGTGCTATGACCCCGAGTATTGGAGTGGTATTGACAGACCTCGATAGCAATAAATCTCTTAGAACGTGGATTGATTGATCAACATCTGCAAAATCTCCTTCATTGGTTGACCTAAAGGAGTGAACTTTCTTTGGTCTGCATAATCCCGACGAGCCTGGGACGTGCTTTCCTTGCAAGTTTTTCTTCCAAAGTTTCATTCTCTTGGACTTATTGTTGATTCCTTGTGATAAGGGAGAGGAGACTTGTATGCCCCTAACTAATCAGCTGCCGAGTTACTTGGTGCTGATGTACCACAAGTTCGGCCAGTTGATCGACTAGTTCTTTGATAGAATTCATTTCTCACTCAACCAAAAACTAGAATTTTGAATAATCCCATTTATCAGAATTATCTTTGCTGGTTTGGGGAGAATCACCTACATATTTGAGGTAATTGAAACTTTCTCCACTCCCTCTACTGATCATATTGACATTCTATTCCTAGTGTTGAGGGAGAAGGTTATCTTGTATATGTGGTTATTTTGGTTTTGTTACCACGATCTTACCACTTTCTATCAGATCCTAGATTTTGTGTCTGAGAGACCAACAATCTTGGGTGTCATGCCCTAGAGCTCCAGAATGATAAGAACATTTCTTGCTTGCATCAAAATTCTTTCCACTTGGATTGGCTAGAGGAAGGAGCTGGATAATTTTCTTCTGTGCTGTCAGAAGCTTGAATATATTTTCCAATGAGTCCCTTAAGGGTGTGAAAAATATTTGATGCCTTACCTCTCTAACTTTTTGTAATGGAGGATTTGAGGATTGTGTAGATGATTGAAAAGGGGAATAATTTTTCATTTGGATGGGCAAGTTTTGATTGCCTTTCTGAGTTTGTCCTTGCAGCACCAAGGATACATCATCTTCTTTTCTTTATGAACCCTCCGAGGGTTATTCCCATAATTTTCAACTTGAATGTGCTCAGCCACGACTTCTAAAGTAGTGAGGTCTTTAATCTTATCAATCTTTAATCTTATCTTGCCCATTTCTCCGTGTTTAATCATTTCTGACAACGATTTTCCTATGTCTGCTTGGACCCTCTCGTAAAATGGAGCTTCTTGTATGTCAATGAAGGTCATTACCATCTTAATTTCTATCATTAATGGGATTACTTGAGCAGCCAGACGTCTCTATCTTTGGGCATATTCTCTGAATGACTCAATATTCTGTTTTCTAACTTTGGTAATTTGATATCTATTTTGAGGCATTTATGATTGGGAACTGTATTGGTTTAGAAAAGCATGGGCTAGTTCTTCCCATCTATGGATTTTGGAATTGTCCAATCTGGCATACCATGCTCTGGCCTCTCTAGTTAGATTTTTCTGAAATAACTGCATTCTCAGTTTTTCATCCTCGGCATAGGATCCGAGTTCTCTAATGAACACTTTTAAATGAGTGTAAGGATCTCCCAATCCGTTATATTTTTCAAAATCAGGAGTTTTGAACTTATCTGGATAATGAACCCCATGAAAGATGCAAAGGTCTAAATAAGTCACGCTTCCATATGTTCCAGTCCCTTTGATTGACTGGATGGTTTCTTCCATTTGCTGAACTTTCTTTCAAATATCACAAGTTTCTTGATCTTCTTTAAGATTGGTGATTTCAGGGGTTTTGTTAGATTTTTCATGGATTGGAGATTCAGGTATCTGTACTTCCTTTTCTTTCTTGTCAGTACCCTGGCCTCCTCCCTATACAAAGGATTCTATTTGAGTGGGTATTTGTTGACCCTGAGTCTTTTTGTTTTGTTCTTTCAAAAACCCAGCTAATTCTGCTATATGGTTTTTTAGTCCCTCAAATTCCTCTCAAGAAACAGGAGTAGATTCAGGTTGGGCACTTGCAGCCATGTCTGAAGGCGGGCTTAGTTATTCTTTGGATTTTGAACGAGCAACGTAACAAATTGTTTCCGTACAAAAAATTACGTAGTTTAGTCTCGGTAAACATTAAGAGGCTGAATGCTATGCAATGTGTCTATTTTAGGAATTTTTTGATGTTTTTCTGCAAAAAAGATGTCAGTTATTTTGATGACAGGTTTTGATAAGGAATGGAATGTATATTTACATCTTTCTTTTATATTTACATAGAATCGTAATTTACATTGAGTCAAAATTTACATGGAATTGAAAGGGAAAGGCATGAAGAGACTCCCCTTCACATTTGGTTTATCAGAGGCTGACCTATCTTAGTCTACTCTCACGGTTTTTCGACATGAAGTTCCCCAGATCATCACAATTTACTAGATGGGAAGTTAATCCGATCTTTCAATTGGAGCGGATCTGAGTGTGCCTTTCTTGAGCCTCACGCGATTATTCTCTGTTGAGTCCAGTAATCAAACATCGACGGGTTTGCCTCCTGGTGGAGGAATCATACAACATACATTCACATACATCGTGTCTCACCGTATGAAATGATGAATTTTTGCAAGGCACTAATACAAAATTCTGAGATGTACGAGGCACTAAAGTGCGTTAAATAAAGCATCCATTCAACGTAAAGACAATATTCACACACAAGTAGATAAGAAGGGATTTTTGAAAAGTTTGAAATGCGGCTTAAGCCCTCTACTATCCCCAGCGGAGTCGCCACCTGTCGACGTCGGGAAAAATTTCCTCTTTTCTTGGAATTCCTCTTTTTTACCCTTTATGTTTTCTATGTGTTGAATTTTATTTGAAAGGGCAAGTTTAAAAGAGTCCAACACAAAATTTCGACGATTTGAAAATTTAGAGTCGCTAGTTGGTAGTTTTGAAATGGTTGTACCAACTCAACCGAATTTGAAAAGGTTTATAAAAAGGCCCAATTATTGGACTCTATTTAATAGGCCTTGGAAATTGAGATTCATAGATTTCGAGGGCTTGATTAAGCGGGTGGAAGGTGTTAGGCACCCCCCAACTTTCGTGAAAACACGGTTACCGCGTCTTTTCAATTTCCTAATTTATTTGAAGTGTGTATGTGTGATTAATTGGGTCTAAGGGCATTATTTGGAAGTAATGTTATGTCTCGTTTGCACCTATATACAAAGAGTTTAATTTGTATAAAAGTTCAATTTTAAGCAATATATATACAACAATGATGTTTTGAAAACAGGTTTTCAAACACTTATGCTCACAAAGTAATTGAGGCCTTTGATACTTCCATTTTATTCTGTATTCAGATTGATTTGATTTTTTTCTCGAGATGCGAAGCATTTTCAACAAAATAATATACATAGCAGTGTCAAGCTTCTTATGGGCATGAAAGCCATCGAAGGATGCCCAAACACCATAAATAATTTATAAGCTGGTTGCACAACTGAAAAGGGTCCATCATGGGAACCATATCTAGATCCGTTAGCTGGATCTTAGATCCCGTGGCTCCTAGGCTCACATGGTTTCTTAGTACTTACAAAAAAACTAGAAAAAAAACTAGATTTAAATAAATCTTAGCCATTTTAGCTCAACGGTTCCAGTTTTGTAACTTTTGAACCGGTTAAAAGTTAGATATGGTTAGATTTAGATAAATCTAGTCCACAGATTTATATATTATGGATTTACATTGAATGAGCAGTTAAAACAAATATTTAAACGCAGTAAACAGTTAAAACTCTTTCTTAGTTTTTATTTATAATACCTTTTTATAGCACTCAACTATACTTTCAATTGTTCGATTGATTATTTGCCCTTTTTAAGACTTAATAAGATCACGTAGTGATCTTTCCCTCTAAATTAGGTCATGTGTTCCCTGATAGTTTTGCTTTTCTAGATTCTTCTTTGAATTTGTGAGTATTATCTTATCGCATTCTTTTGTGAATTTTAATATCATTCAAGATCATTCAAACCTCAAATACTTAGCATTCCTTTTCTTTCCCATCTATCTTGGTTACAATTATAACCTAGGGTACACTTACCTAAGGTTTATAACCCATAGCTTTGATACCAATTGTGACAACCCCAAAATGGGGACCAACTTAACCCAATATTAGGACTAATATTAGTCTCGACCTTGTGTGTTCAATACTATTTAAGTTCAGCCTTACATCAAAATTAGATGCAATATCGGCTGAAACATGTATTTCCTTGCATATCTTCTTATCCTTATTGTCCAGATAACAAATAATATTGCTTTGAATCCTTAACCTACAAAAAGTTTATTTTTGTAAGTTTGAGCTCGACAGCTCAACAAATCTAATAGCTTTCATGTCGCATATAGCACATAAGTTTCATGCTCAACATATATTTCAATTTATAACAGTTACACGATTTTATACTCAGCATAAATATCAATTATGAAAATTATAAGTTCCACATGCTTGATATATCACATATCAGAAATTAAGTTCCATAACTCAATCAAATATAGTCATAATTTGACTTTCCAATTTATAGTAAGTAACATGCAATTCAACATTCCATATTGTTGCAAGGAGTATATGTAATTAAAATCAAGAGCAAGTAGCAAATAAAAACTGGAAGACTTGCTTTGCGAGTTGATTACAACTACAGCTACCTGTGCTTCGTATATCCTACATTATTATATAATCAAACATATACACATCAGTTATACAACCCATGCAAATTAGTTAGAATACTAGCTTAGCTTGTCTTGCTTCTATATGGCTTATTAGTTTTATTTTTTTACTTGTTTGCTCAGTCCTTACCCGATATATTCATTCCATGATTGAACATGCTACATACAATTACTATTTAACTTGGTGATTTATTTCCAATTCAACCTTCAAAGCGATGTGGTCAATCGTTAAGTATGTTATTTGTAACATCTTTAAACACTTCAAGTTGTATTATACAATCTAAGTATTACATCTTTTACAACTTTACTTGGTATGGTATCTAATTCTCATTCTTTTAAATATTTTATTTGATTTGGTATTTAGAATTTTATAATTGAATGTCATCAATTTATACAAGCTCTGATTAGCTTCCTTATAATCTCTTCATCAAGTCTTGAAAGGTATTATACATATACATCTAAGTCCCTTAACTAAACAATCTGTTTTTGGAACTCAGTAGCATCAGCACAACTGCGCTATAACTGGCCTACGAAGCGATGCAGTTGCGTCGTGCCTGCTTCTTTGTTTTTCATGAAATAGTGGGGCATAAGCGCCCATTTTAGACTTGATAATGGCGCAGCTGCCCCATACCTGCAAAGTTCGTGCGCTAATTCTGTTTCTGTAGAACTAGGAATTCAATGCCCAAATTATTCTTAGCTATTCTATCTTGCACAACAACATGCTCATATATGTTCCTAGTTAAACATGGCTATGTTTCTAGTTTAGAAACATAGAATTACATATCATTATTTCCTAAATTTTGATTACTTTTAGAATAGTTTCTTCTCTTAAGCAAATTAACAAACAATATAAGAGCATTACTTAGAACTAAGTGTCGACGTCGGGATTTTTATTTGTCCCTTTCTGTTCTTGTCTTTTAGTGTTCTCATGTTAGGTGAGACTTGTTTGAAAAAATAAGTTTTGAAAAGGTCCGACATGTATATGTCGACGATTTGATTGTAAGAGTCGCTAGTTGGTATTTTTAAATGGTTGCACCAACTCAACCGAGAAAAGGTTCGCACAAAGACCTAGTGATGTGACACTGTTTAACTGGTCTGCTAAACCGAAATTCGTTAGGATTCGGGGGCTTGATTAAGCGGAGGGAAGGTCTTAGGCACCCTCCGACTTCCGTGATAACACGGTTACCGCCACTTTTTAATTTAAACTTTTATCTGAATGTGTGTATGTGTTAGGTCTATGTGCAGTTGTTTGGAAGTAGTGCTATGCCTCGTTTGCACCTATATACAAAGGGTTTGAATTTTGTATAAAAGTTCTATTTTTACGAGATATGGCAGTGATGTTTTGTAAAATAGGTTTTTTAAACCCTTATGCTCGGCTTGATTGCTTTTATTATTTTCTAATTCAAGAAAATAAGATACATAGCAGTGCCGAACTCCTTGTGGGCATGAGAGCCATCTAAGGAAATTCAAACACCGTGAATAATTTACAAACTGGTGGCAGCTGAAAATGTCCATCACGGGAACCGAATCTAAATTCAGAAACTGAATATGTGATCACATGATTCCTTGACTCACATGATAAAGCAATATGTAAAAAAGCTAAAACAAGAACTAGATTTAAATAAATCTAAACTATTTCAGCTTCATCGGTTCCAGTTTAGTCACCATAAACCGGTTAAAGTGAGAAATAGCCAGATTTAGGCAAATCTAACATGCAGGCTGAGAAACAGTTATATATATAAAAGCTGATATATATATATATATATATATATATATATATATATATATATATATATATATATATATATCCTAATGTCTAGCACCAATATATATATATATTGGTGGTATTCCTCCGACATTGGATTTAATTCCATCTGGTATTCTAAGGGATTTGCTAGAAAGAGATAAGATAGTCAATAGATGGAAGCGATTCATTCAAAATGAACAGATTAACATTACGTTTTACGACTGGTATGAACAGTACCAAAGTAAGTGTAATGTTATTAGTAAGACACAATGGATTAAAGAAGACAAAACAAAAATTTCGTCTAGTCACCCACCCTTAGAGACAGTTTTAATCCCAGTCAAGAACACCTCAGTTATCGCTAGTCCCTTTAAAATTCCCGATGGAATTAAAGATGATAAAAAGATAATTGAACAGTTAAACTTTAGCAATCAGTATCTAGCAACTGTTGGAAAACATCTAGACAGAATAGAAGAAAAATTCGAAGAAAATATTATTAAAAAACCTGATTCAAAGATTGAACAGCCCTTAATAAAATTACCAGAAAATAGAAACAATTTAGGTTTACCTAATAAGGATGAAGAATTAGTTCAGTCCATAGATAAGTTATTTAAAAAAATTAAATCTGAAGCTGGTACGAGTGGAACTATTGCAGTCATTGATCAAGTAGAATCTGATAATAACGACGACAGTTCTTCTATTCACTCATCAACTTCTAACCTTAATGAACAGCTAAATAAATTAACTGTTAATAACACCAGCATTACCAGAAATTGGTACTCTAGACCTACTCCTCCGGATCTACAATTTGAAGAGAGAAATCTAGATAAGCAATTCTCTGTTTCATCAAATAAGGTATATGAATGGAATATTGATGGATTTGGTGAACAAGAAATCCTTAATAAATTAAATCATATGTCAATGGTAGCAAATAGCTATATCACCAAATTCAACAATTTATCCCAACCAGATATAGTTGAATTAATAGCTAGTGGATTTACTGGTATTCTTAGATCTTGGTGGGAGAAACATCTCACAGAAGACATTAGGATATCAATAATTCATGCTATCCAAAGAGATGATGACGGCAATCCCATCTTTAATGAAGAAGTTGGTATGGGTCTGCCAGATGGAGTTAATACTTTAATCTTCACCATAATTAAACATTTTATTGGAACTCCTAGTAACATCACAGAGCGAATTCATGACCAATTAAGTAATCTTACTTGTCCCACTCTAAGTGATTTTAGATGGTACAAGGATGTGTTCACCTCTAGAGTTATGATGCGAAATGACAGTAATAAGCCATTCTGGAAAGAAAAGTTTGTTAATGGTTTACCGTCGTTATTTGCACATAAAGTTAGAGAAGAATTAAGTAAAAATTTAGGATATATTGATTACGATAATTTAACTTATGGAGACATTATAAGTTACATTCAGAAAATTAGATTAAAAATGTGTATTGACTTTAAATTAGCTAAACAAGCCAATAAAGATAAAAAGAAAGCTAAATATGAGTTAGGCACCTTCTGTGAACAATATGGTTTACCGCCTGTTGCTCCCTCTAGAAGAAAGCACCGGCATCCCCATAAGCATATTGAGTCACAAAAGAGTCACAAACATCGTAAAAGACGGTATAGTCAAGATAAGAAAATAATTAATAAAGACTCTTACTATAAAAAACCTCAGTCAGCACACAAGAAATCAACTAAAAAATCAAAACAATTTGATAAAAGTAAAATTGTCTGTCACAATTGTGGGCAGAAAGGACACTTTAAAAGTGAGTGTAGAGTTAAGCAAAAATTAAGTCAGTTAAACATCTCAGCCGAAGACACTGAGCATATACTTGAGTTAATGAGAATTGAAAATAACGATAGTAGTAATGAAGTTTCAGATGCCCCTGAATCTTCTAGCACTAGCAGTACTTGTAACGATGAATCAAATACAGAAAACGAAGTTACTGTCTGCACTGAAAATTGCAGTAACAATTGTTGCAAAAGAATTAATGTAATTACTAAAGAAGACGAAGAGTGTTCGTTATTAGTTGATCTAATTAGTAAAATCATAGACCCAGGATTAAAGACCCAGTATCTAAATCAATTAAAAGATTTATTAAATAAGGATAAGAAAGTTACTGATAAGGTTCTTAAAGCCAAAGAAAAGCCAGTTTTTAGTCTTAATAAAATACTTGAGAGATTTAAATCACCAGCTAGAGAGATTACGCTCCCTGAATTAAATCATGAAGTTAATAAACTAAAAAAGGAAATTTCCAACCTAAAATTAGATATTTCTAATCTAAGGAAAGAAATTGATGATAAAAGGTCAGATCTTCAAATACACGATTCTTCTTCCAGTGACGAAAGTCATGAAGAACCAGAATCATCAGGGGTTAAAGATGAACCCGATCTTTTTATTCAAGGTCTTTCACTTAAAAGAATTAAAGACATTACCATTCAAAAATGGTATATCTCTATTAAATTAGTTATTGATAAAACCTTCTCTATTCAGCTCCCTGCCCTAGTCGATACTGGAGCAGATTTGAACTGTATTCAAGAGGGTCTTATTCCCACTAGATACTACCGAAAAACTACTGAAAAACTTAATTCAGCTAATGGTAGTAATATGGAAATAAAATATAAATTACCTAAAGTCCATATCTGTCAAGATAATATGTGTTTTAAAACTTCTTTTATCTTAATCCGCAATCTTACAGATAAAATTATTTTAGGTTTACCATTTATATATTTATTGTATCCATTCACTACCAGTAATAAAGGATTAAGCTGTGAACATTTAGGAAAGAAGATTACATTTAAAGAAACATCTCACAGAAGACATTAGGATATCAATAATTCATGCTATCCAAAGAGATGATGACGGCAATCCCATCTTTAATGAAGAAGTTGGTATGGGTCTGCCAGATGGAGTTAATACTTTAATCTTCACCATAATCTCATCGGCAAGTAAGGCCTTTTAAGTGGACCTTCAAGAGAAAGAATTTTTGTTTAAACGGTTAGGGTTTTGTCAAACTGTTTGGACCGATTTCACTGATAGATCAGGACCAATCGAGTGTCCTTTGTTTCAGATTTCATCTGATTTGTTTTTAAACAAAAAATCTTTTACAAAATCAAGAAATTTTGCCTAAATCTGGCTATTTCTCACTTTAACCGGTTTATGGTGACTAAACTGGAACCGATGAAGCTGAAATAGTTTAGATTTATTTAAATCTAGTTCTTGTTTTAGCTTTTTTACATATTGCTTTATCATGTGAGTCAAGGAATCATGTGATCACATATTCAGTTTCTGAATTTAGATTCGGTTCCCGTGATGGACATTTTCAGCTGCCACCAGTTTGTAAATTATTCACGGTGTTTGAATTTCCTTAGATGGCTCTCATGCCCACAAGGAGTTCGGCACTGCTATGTATCTTATTTTCTTGAATTAGAAAATAATAAAAGCAATCAAGCCGAGCATAAGGGTTTAAAAAACCTATTTTACAAAACATCACTGCCATATCTCGTAAAAATAGAACTTTTATACAAAATTCAAACCCTTTGTATATAGGTGCAAACGAGGCATAGCACTACTTCCAAACAACTGCACATAGACCTAACACATACACACATTCAGATAAAAGTTTAAATTAAAAAGTGGCGGTAACCGTGTTATCACGGAAGTCGGAGGGTGCCTAAGACCTTCCCTCCGCTTAATCAAGCCCCCGAATCCTAACGAATTTCGGTTTAGCAGACCAGTTAAACAGTGTCACATCACTAGATCTTTGTGCAAACCTTTTCTCGGTTTAGTTGGTGCAACCATTTAAAAATACCAACTAGCGACTCTTACAATCAAATCGTCGACATATACATGTCGGACCTTTTCAAAACTTATTTTTTCAAACAAGTCTCACCTAACATGAGAACACTAAAAGACAAGAACAGAAAGGGACAAATAAAAATCCCGACGTCGACACTTAGTTCTAAGTAATGCTCTTATATTGTTTGTTAATTTGCTTAAGAGAAGAAACTATTCTAAAAGTAATCAAAATTTAGGAAATAATGATATGTAATTCTATGTTTCTAAACTAGAAACATAGCCATGTTTAACTAGGAACATATATGAGCATGTTGTTGTGCAAGATAGAATAGCTAAGAATAATTTGGGCATTGAATTCCTAGTTCTACAGAAACAGAATTAGCGCACGAACTTTGCAGGTATGGGGCAGCTGCGCCATTATCAAGTCTAAAATGGGCGCTTATGCCCCACTATTTCATGAAAAACAAAGAAGCAGGCACGACGCAACTGCATCGCTTCGTAGGCCAGTTATAGCGCAGTTGTGCTGATGCTACTGAGTTCCAAAAACAGATTGTTTAGTTAAGGGACTTAGATGTATATGTATAATACCTTTCAAGACTTGATGAAGAGATTATAAGGAAGCTAATCAGAGCTTGTATAAATTGATGACATTCAATTATAAAATTCTAAATACCAAATCAAATAAAATATTTAAAAGAATGAGAATTAGATACCATACCAAGTAAAGTTGTAAAAGATGTAATACTTAGATTGTATAATACAACTTGAAGTGTTTAAAGATGTTACAAATAACATACTTAACGATTGACCACATCGCTTTGAAGGTTGAATTGGAAATAAATCACCAAGTTAAATAGTAATTGTATGTAGCATGTTCAATCATGGAATGAATATATCGGGTAAGGACTGAGCAAACAAGTAAAAAAATAAAACTAATAAGCCATATAGAAGCAAGACAAGCTAAGCTAGTATTCTAACTAATTTGCATGGGTTGTATAACTGATGTGTATATGTTTGATTATATAATAATGTAGGATATACGAAGCACAGGTAGCTGTAGTTGTAATCAACTCGCAAGGCAAGTCTTCCAGTTTTTATTTGCTACTTGCTCTTGATTTTAATTACATATACTCCTTGCAACAATATGGAATGTTGAATTGCATGTTACTTACTATAAATTGGAAAGTCAAATTATGACTATATTTGATTGAGTTATGGAACTTAATTTCTGATATGTGATATATCAAGCATGTGGAACTTATAATTTTCATAATTGATATTTATGCTGAGTATAAAATCGTGTAACTGTTTTAAATTGAAATATATGTTGAGCATGAAACTTATGTGCTATATGCGACATGAAAGCTATTAGATTTGTTGAGCTGTCGAGCTCAAACTTACAAAAATAAACTTTTTGTAGGTTAAGGATTCAAAGCAATATTATTTGTTATATGGACATATCCATGTATTTATAAAAGTAATAAAAGCCACGTATTGACGATCCGGGCATATCCACACGGAGCGACACTCAACGTTAGTAGATATGTATGTGTGGAAGTAAGAAAAAGCTTAAATATCTGAAATATCTTACAGGTGACACCCCCAAATCCGAGTTACTTGACTCTCGAGTTTGGTGTTCACGATCCACAATATAATAACATCTAACTACCCATTCATATAGAAATAGTAATACATAACTCATTAACAGATATTGTTAATACATAAGTCTCAGGTCTTCTAACCTTAACATTACAAACTTACCCTTTAGATATACAAAAAAGGGTTCACAACACAACATAATAATAATAATGTTCATTATACTAATTTATCACTATGCCTTTTCCTTTGTTCTTCTTCACAGCACCTTCTGCAACTTCGTCCCTAGCTGAAAAGTTTTATATATAGCAAGGGTGAGCAACAAGTTTGCCCCACAAGTTAAGACATACGATAAATGTATAGGAATAAATAACAAGTCTTTTCGCATTCTACACAACAATAATCTGATAAAGAAAGGGTACAACGCTTTCAAGGTTTTCTACGATATTCAAATGAATAATAAAAAATTAATCCTACGAAATAGCAAAGTGGAATGTTTTCCAGATTTATGTTGAGCGATCCATTGGATCTTGAACTTCTCTTCTCGAGTAACTATCAAAGTTATACTTTGATATACCCAGGTGTATCAGATAACCATAAAGATTAAATCATACCCCTCTGCAAGTATATAAAGTGATCAGCTTTATTATACCCTATACTATGCATTATACTTAATCATGCGCAAAGGCCGAATATACGACCAATAAAATGTTCCCTTTATATAAAAGGTTGTTCTTCTCAGTCTCAGAATCAAGATTTTGATTTAACAGCGAAATACTGTGATTTCAATTTCTAATTACTTCTCAATCTAGCCAAAATAATTGGCATCGATCTGTCAATAATAATTGAATTCTCTTCTCGAACCTATCAAGTTTCTAACAAATGTACGTCTAGCCAGAATAATTGGCTAAGACATTTGTCAACATAATTCGACAATAAACAGAAATTATCTGTACTGCCAATACTAGGTTCTACGTATATAAATATCCAATAACAGTTATTCTACGAATGTATATTTTTTCGAATTAGTAATTCAGTTTGAATTATTAAACATACACTAATTGTGAATAAGCAACAATAAATTCTTGGACGTGGTATAATTAACAATAATTAACCACTATAATATTTAAACAATATTAACTTAAGGTTGAGTTCGGAAACTTGCCCCTTCCGCTGATTACTGCTACACAATAAACTTATCTGCTTTCGAAAGCCCTATAACCAATAATATCGGCCTCACAATTAGCACAATAATTCACAACACACAACATTGTAATTTACAGTCAGTCTTCTACTAAACACATTACCACATAGTTATATCAGTGTTTATAACCTATACAAATACTTATAAAGTCTAACTAGTTCGGTCTGGTTGGACTTCGGTCCATTCTCAGTGTTCTGGTCACCCTATGCGACAATTAACACATTTATTGTCAAATAAATTCAGTTTCTAAGTTTCAATATTAATTTAGATAAGTCAATTATCATTTATAATATATTTCGAAAACTTTTAATAATTTATAAGCAATTATTATAATTTATAATAATTTTTCAAACATCAGAATCATTTTTAAATGATTTAAATACTAATTAATTCCATTATCATTAATATTTAATAATATAAAAATATTAATGAAATACTTGTCAAAATATTAAAGTTCTTATTAATAACTTAAAATATTTTTAAATTATCAATATTCAACTTAAATGATTTTTAAAATACTTAAAATTATTTTTAAACCATCACCATTAATATTTAAAAATTAATGAAATTATTTTCAAAATATTAAAAGTCATTAATTATAACTTAAAATATTTTTAAATCATTTTTCTCATTTTTAAATCAATAAAATTATTTTTAATTTATTCATTTAATATAATACTTAAATAAATCTAACATCATTAATCTTAATTTATTAATGATAATTCTCTAAAAATATTGAAAATAATATTTTATAATTCAAAATTTTTTCTAACACTTTATTCTCATTTAAAATGATTTTTAAATCAATAATATCATTTTTAACTTATTTAATTTAATAATTAAATAAATCTATTATCATTAATATTAATTTATTAATAAAAATTCTCTAAAAATATTAAAAGTTATATTTTATAACTCAAAATATTTTTAAACACTTTATTCTTATTTAAAATAATTTTTCATAATATTAAATCATTTTTCTCTAATTTATTTAATGTATTAATTAAATAAATTAAATACCTTTGATATTTAAATAATTATAAGTATTAAAGAAAAATATTCCAATTGGTCAAAAATTATTTTTCATAATTTAAAATAATTTTTAAAATAATTTTTAATAATTTTTATAATTTATTTTTATTTTTAAACAATTTTCAGAAAATCATAAAATACAAACTACTTAAACTGTCGCTATAGGCCTTTAGCGACACAAAGCGTCGATGTTGGTGCTCTTGAGCTCAAGAACACTGACAGCTTCGTTATCAACCTGCCTTGTTTGTCCACTTGCAATTCGTAGAATAAACATGTTCTGGGCTATCTCAAGCATTGATCTTGTAGTCAGTATATAGTACTACAGTTATAAATTCTTATCTCGATCAAATAACAACACAACAAAGCGATCTGGACTCTTAAACATATTGTCAGACCATACCTGAGTTTCCCCAGAAACCCAGAACTTCAACTGGTCACTTTCATGCTCAATTAAGTTTATGTTCCAGTCATTGTATGGGTGTTATGAAGGTTCAGAACTATAGTACGCATGTCAGGGAATAGTTATATACCAAGATCCTAATTCATCTACAACATAATCACAATATATCTCTTGGTCAAACTCTGACAGAAAGGGTGTTCATGGAGTTTCTGGGAATTCCCAGAAATGCTAAGTCAGGCTCGGATGGCTACTTTAACCTTATATTACATTCAATATGTTGATTATTAACACGATATAAAGCCATAAACATACAGTACATATTCCAGGCTATAGATAGATTACAACAACAACAACAACAACAAAACGCGTAAAACCTGACAGATATTGGAGCTTGAAATCGTTGTCAGACGCTGGTAAACCATTTCTGGGTTACCCAGATTTGGCCCGGTCATGCCCGGTCAACGGGATTTGACCGTTAATAAACACAAATCTAAACATCAAATGACACTGATTCCACTTGCAGATTAAAGACCACATTACAAGCTACACATAATAACTTTAAACCATCAAAAACCATAAACGAACAAGAATCTGTGGCTCCTTGTCAGACCATAAATTTTGTTATTGGGCAGTTTTTCAAAATCATCATTTTAAAGCATTTTGATGCTATGGATATATGTTTGATCATCATAGGTCAACATAAAATATCCTCTAGCATGAATCTAAACACATAAACACAATTTTTTTCTTAACATATAAGATCAAAAATCAAATTAGGAATTTATACCTTGTAGCTTAATCTTTGATTCTTGCTCTCCTTAACTGATCTTAGTGATCTAATGGCTGTGTTAGGGACTGAGTAACTTGTGAATTTCGGATATGTAGAGAGAGAGAGAGAGTTGTGGGATAGTTAGAGAGCAAATGTGCAATTTTGGTGAACTTTCTCTCTCCAAAATCACCTATATTTAGATGCAATGAATCCAAGTGTGCAAGGTGGCATTCTAGACTAGATTAGGTATAGAATTTCAGCACATGGTCTTATCCAAAGTGATGACTCACTAGATTTACAAATCTTTTTACTAAAAATCTAAGTAAAGGGTATTTTGGACTTTGAATATGAAATTTTAATGGCCTCTTGGTAATTGTCCAAACCCTTAGGGTTTAACCCTAAGGTTCTAACCCTTAGGATTTACACCCTTAACTTTTAGGATTTTTTAAATTGTGGTTTTAAAATAGAAAATCAAGATTTCTAAAATATAATTAGTGTTTCCTAATTATATCACATGCTACTAAACACATTTAAAGTTTACTAATCTGTAAGACCCCAAATTATTATTAAATAAAATTTAAATTCCCTCTATTTATTATTTTGAAATAGTAAGGGTTAAATTGATTAACGAGGTTAGTTATGGGTAAAATGCGCAAATATTTCAAATAAGCAGGTGGTTATAAAATATTCGTTTGGTCGTGGAATATTCTTTCTGTCGGGGAATATTCGTACGACGGCGCAGTCTTTTGTGGGCCCCATAACGAAAAGCGATTGGATGAAGAAAACGACAAGTATAAGTTGTTTATAAATAACAGCGTAGTTGTTACCGTTAATACTGTTGGAATACCCGGTGGTTAAAACACAGTAATACGCGTTGTTGCACAGTAGCACACTGTATTGCACCAATTATTAATTCTTACGTAAGAAGGCACTACTCAATAATGGTTACAGTAATTACTGTTCAGTATTTTATTTTATTGATTCAATAATTGCTGCGTTGATATTTTATATTACTGTTGTTTCAATAATTGTCACTACACAGTATTTTCCATTATCAGATCAATAATTCATATTATTTGAATAATATTATTAGATAACATTATTGGCAATGTCTAGAAAGTTCTGTCTAAGGAGAGGTTTGATCATCTAATTGCGCGCTAGTAAGGAGAAATCCTTATTGGAAAGCCCCCTCTTTCCTAGGAATTGCCTGGTTGCCAGTACTGTGATTCTGTAATATTATTTGTGAATAATTAATTATTGATTTATATGATGAGGAAAATATTAATTTTATGTGGATATAGATGGAGAAAATTTTTAAGTGACAATTATTAAAAAAATGATATTTTATCTTTTCTGATAAAATAATTTATTTAATAATATAATAATAGTGATAGTTTTACAATGAATGTGGGATATATGAGTATATGAGGAGGAAGAGTATTTTTTTTGTATTAAATGATTAACACATGTTTCGTGTGTCGGTGGACCCCATTTCTTGACTGAAATTTGATTATAGCCTGTAAAATCTCCCGTTTATAGATTTCGGTCAATTTCTGTTTGGAATTTGAAAAAACTTTCTTCTGCAAAGTTGTAGAGAATTGAATTTCCTATAAAAAGTCGTGAGATTTGAATTTTCTGATAAAAGGGTTATTTTCTATGAATTATTAAAGTTTTGAAAAATAAAATGATTTTTATTAATTATGGGCGGGACCCACTTTTATTCTAACTCATGTGGGCTGCTAATTTGGGTCAAGGATGGCTGGTGGCTGAATTGGCATGCGTAGAAATGAGTTTTGTAATTATAATATTTTATTATTTAGTCTCCTTTGGCGTTCTAGCATTTTCCTATAAATAGGTGCTTAAGTTAGAATTGAAAATCACACCAGAAACAAGTTTTCTCTCTCTAGATTATTGAGTGTATTTTGTGAGTATTTAGATACTTTGAGAGTTTCTATTCATCAGAGCAAGTTTCTTTCAGCCTTATACCGGTATTCCGACCAGAAGTACTGTCTTTACGAGGTAAGGGATGTTATTTTATTCGAAAATGATATTATTTCTTCAATATCATTATGCCGAAATATTGGTTAGAAATTTTTATCAAATTTGGAACTTTTCACGTCGGGGTTACTATTCACGAGTTACTATTCACGAGTTACTATTCACCGAAAATAAAATTTTCTTCTTTTCGTCCAAAATATCTATTCTGGGTACTAACTTTGATTGTATCCATGTTTTGATCATTCTTGAATTTTACTTCACTATGAATAATTATAAGGTATTTTTGGACATGGATAAATCGAAATACGAATCCTTAATATTTGTTATTTTGTTTCACTGGATTTGTTTTCTTTAAGATATTTTTTCATCATCCTCAGTCCTAAATGATGATACTACTGAATATCTTTGGCCTGTAGAGCAAAGATGAATGATTAACTAATGAATATCTTTGGCCCGTAGTGCAAAGATGAACAGGTGTTGAGATGAACATGACCGACTGGTGATACAAATGAATATCTTTGGCCTGTAGTGCAAAGATGAATATTTGATTAAAGATGGTTATTGATTGTTGTTACAGGGATAAAATATTGATGATGGACTTTTAAATCTTAGAAGATAGTAGAACTCATTCTCTACTTGACTCTTCTAATGGTTTGCTGTTCCCGCTGCAGTTATTGATTTAAAACTTGTTGTCTATTGTATTCTATTAGATTTTTCCCTGTTAAAGACTAACGATAATTTGTTCTGTATTATCTTAGTCATAATGTTCTTTACTGGGCTAGTTGAGCTCACCCTTTTCCTTTTTGTTCCATTTTTCTCAGGAGGCGAGAATGTAGCGAGTACTAGTCGGGGTATGGAATGATGGTTCTAGAAGTTATTTTAGTAGTCCTCACCATTTTTGTGAAATAATGTATCAATAATTGTGATGAGGACTTATTTGAGTGTGGATATTGTCTAGATGACAATATTTATATTTAAACTCACAGTTCTTATGTTGTAATAGTAAATATGTAGTTGTTTCTGTACCATGTATTTTGGCGACTCAGAATGGGTGTTGTATACCTATTTTGGGGGCGTCACAGTTGGTATCAGAGCTTAGGGATATGATCTCTGGCGGAGATCGGAGAATGGAACTAGGAGGGGAGAGACGAATAAATCCTTCGCTAGTGTGTCCTACCTAAGTTTATTTATTGGTCAGTCATAATATAAGGGTATTATGTGATTTGTTAATTTATTTAATTAACCCTTGTTTTATGGCAGTATTTGAGAATGTCGACTGAGAATGTTAACAGTGGAGTAAATGAGACCGTGGAGACACCGGTGCTTACCAACGAGGAGAACGTGCAACAGGCTGGCAATGTTCCTCCTGTGAACAACACCAATGAGCAGATGATGAACGATGGAATGTTTAGAAGTTTTTTGCAATTCATGCAAAACCAGACGAGGGAGACTCGTGTTCAAAATACAGGAGGAAATGATAGCAATTCACGGTTTGTCACAGCCAAACAGTTCAAAGAATTGGGACCACCAAAATTTAAGGGAAAGCCAGATCCGATCATGGCGGAAACGTGGGTCAAGCAAATTACCAAGATATTCGATGTCTTGGGATGCACGGAAGAACAGAAGGTTCCATTCGCCACCTTTATGTTTCGTGGTGAGGCAGACTACTGGTGGGAGTCTGTGAAGCGTACCCATCCAGCCGCACTCAGCATGTCTTGGGAGACATTTCAGAAACTGTTCAATGATAAGTACTTTCCTGAAAGTATTCGTCATATGAAGGAGGTAGAGTTTATTAGATTAGAGCAGAATAATATGACGGTATCTCAGTACGAGGCAAAGTTTGCAGAGTTGTCCAGGTTTGCACCTCATTTGGTGGAGAATGAGGAACGTATGACGAGGATGTTTCTGAGAGGTTTGAAACCCGGCATACGTCAATATCTCATTTCTCATAAATTTTCTCTCTATTCAGATGTTGTCAACAGGGCTCAATTATTAGAGCGAGATAACGAGTACGGTCAACTGAGGGACCACAACCAGGATCATATCGGTGACAACAGTCATCAGAACAATGATAACCAGCGGAGAAAGAAAAATACAGACAAGAACGGCAACCACTCTGGTGGTAATCGTGGCTATGAAAATAGAAGAAGCGAGTCGGGAGGAGATTTTAAAAAGAGGATATTCAACAATGACAATACGAAGACGTCAGTACCAACAACAACTGATTCCAAGGGAGGAGAACGACCACCGGTTATATGCTATAAGTGCGGAAAAGAAGGACATATCAGCCCAAACTGCCCACAACAGTTTAAGGTATGTTATAATTATGGAAAGGAAGGACATATCGCTCGAGATTGCACTGTAGCAAAACCAAGTCCAGCGGGGATGGTGACTCAAAAAGCTGCCCCAGAAAAGATAAAGTCAACGGTTCCTGGAAGAGCGTTTGTCATGACTGGTCAACATGCGAGGAACCCAAACGAGGTGATCACGGGTAAGCTAATCATAAATTCATGTGAAGTTTATACCTTAATAGATACCGGTTCTACCCATTCTTTTATCTCTCCTGCTTGTGCTCAACGTTTAAACTTGACTCCGGAGAAATTAGACTTTGATTTATCTGTGGAAACTTCGTTAGGAGAAACTTTCATCACATCCACTGTTTATAAATCTTGTTTGATCCAAGTTGGCACCATCACATTACCTGTTGACCTTATCTCTTTAAAGATACTTTCTTTTGATGTGATTTTAGGGATTGATTGGTTAACTACTCATCATGCAAAAATTATTTGTTTTCGTAAGGTTGTTAGTTTTTATATTCTTAACCAACCTGTTGTACGAATTCAAGCAACTAAGCCATTAAAATCAATCACTGTTATATCAAGCCATAAAGCCATTCGTTTATTAAAAAACGGATGTCATGCTTTCTTAGCCCATGTTATGGATTTGAATAAAGACACGTCAAATTTGAATAATATTCCTGCTGTTATTGACTTTCCTGACGTATTTCCTGAAGAACTTCCCGGTCTACCCCCAGAACGTGAAATTGAATTCTTTATTGATCTTGAACCTGGTACAAAGCTCATTTCTAAAACCCCATATCGAATGGCTCCTATTGAACTTCAGGAGTTAAAGGTCCAACTACAAGAATTGTTGGACATCGGTTTCATTCGTCCTAGTACATCTCCTTGGGGTGCTCCTGTTTTATTTGTAAAGAAGAAAGATGGGAGTATGCGACTTTGTATTGATTACCGGGAATTAAACCATGTCACTATTAAGAATAGGTATCCACTACCTCGTATTGATGACCTGTTTGACCAGTTACAAGGAGCACAATTCTTTTCAAAGATCGATCTTCGTTCTGGATATCATCAGCTGAAGGTTAAAACTGAGAATATTCCAAAGACTGCCTTCAGAACTCGGTACGGGCATTATGAATTCCTAGTCATGTCTTTTGGATTGACTAATGCTCCTGCGGCTTTCATGGATATGATGAACCGAGTATTCAAGGATTATTTGGATCAGTTCGTTGTTGTCTTTATTGATGACATCCTCATATATTCCAAAAGCCGTGAAGATCATGAGCATCATTTGAAGCTGGTACTCCAAAGGCTGCGTGAAAACAAGTTATATGCTAAGTTGAAGAAATGCGAGTTTTGGCTTGAGGAAGTGGCATTCCTAGGGCACGTGGTGTCAAAACATGGAGTATCTGTTGACCCGGCGAAGATTGAAGTAATACAAAGTTGGGAGCAACCAAAGACGGTGACTGAAGTACGTAGCTTTCTGGGCTTAGCTGGTTATTATCGGAGATTCGTGGAAGGGTTTTCTCGAATCGCTACCCCGTTAACTCAGCTAACTCGGAAAGATATCAATTTCGTATGGAGCGAGGAATGCGAGAAGAGTTTTCAAGAGCTTAAGAGAAGACTCATTTCGGCACCTGTTTTGACCATACCATCTGGTTCGGATGGATTTGTTATCTACAGCGATGCTTCAGGCAAAGGGCTAGGATGTGTTCTCATGCAACGTGGAAAAGTTATAGCCTATGCCTCGCGACAACTTAAAGAATATGAGAGAAATTATCCTACTCATGATCTAGAGTTGGCAGCAGTCGTTTTCGCGCTAAAGATCTGGAGGCACTATCTATATGGGGAGAAAGTGGAGATTTATTCAGACCATAAAAGCCTCAAATATTTCTTCACTCAAAAAGAACTCAACATGCGGCAACAACGTTGGCTCGAGCTGTTGAAAGATTACGACCACACTATTCAATACCATCCTGGAAAAACAAACGTGGTAGCTGACGCGTTGAGCAAAAGATCTTATGCAGGAACGAGTGCGATGATGTCAAGTATACGCATAGAACCAACTTTAATTGATAAAGTTAAAGTTGCTCAAACCACAGACCCGGAGCTGATGCGTATGAAGAAGAAAGTGCAAGAAGGTGCTATTCCAGAAGTAAGAATCGATGAAGAAGGAATACTTCGAGTCCACTCTAGACTTTGTGTTCCTAACGATTCTGATTTGAAGTACAAGATCATGATGGAAGCACACAATACACCATTTGCAATCCATCCTGGAAGTACCAAAATGTATCGTGATCTTCGACATATATTTTGGTGGAATAATATGAAGAGAGAGATTGCAAAGTTTATCTCGAGGTGTTTAACTTGTCAACGTGTAAAGGCGGAACATCAAGTGCCAAAGGGTCCATTGCAACCACTTGAGATTCCGAAATGGAAGTGGGAACACATTACCATGGATTTCGTTACGGGTCTTCCCACGGTTTCTCAAGGCATAAATGCTATTTGGGTTATTGTTGATAGATTAACTAAGTCTGCTCATTTCTTGCCGATACGGGAGACTTATTCCCTTGAACGTCTTGCTCGTATATACGTAGATGAGATTGTGAAACTGCATGGCATGCCAGTATCCATAATTTCGGATCGTGACCCAAGATTTACTTCAAGATTTTGGGTTAGCTTGCAAAAAGCTATGGGCACAGATTTATGATTTAGTTCGGCATACCATCCTCAAACGGACGGACAATCAGAGAGGACTATTCAAACCCTTGAAGATCTATTAAGACTTTGTGTCCTAGATTTCAAAGGGAGTTGGGATAAGTACCTACCATTGGTGGAATTCTCCTACAATAACAGTTATCAGGCAAGTATAGGTGTGGCCCCATTTGAAGCATTATATGGACGAAAGTGTCGCTCTCCAGTATGTTGGGATGAGGTGGGAGAAGCAACGTTGCTAGGACCAGAGTTGGTACGAATGACTACAGAGAAGATCCAAACGATTCGACAACGTATACAAACGACACAGGATCGACAAAAGAGTTATGCGGATCTTCATCGAAAGGACGTGGAATTTGACATTGGGGATCATGTATTGTTGCGTGTGGCTCCATGGAAAGGAGTTACAAGATTTGGGAAGAGAGGAAAGCTCAATCCACGATTTATTGGTCCATTTCAGATTCTTGACCGAGTAGAAAATGTGGCCTATAGACTCGCGTTACCTCCAAGTATGTCTCGTGTTCATAATGTTTTTCATATATCTGTGTTACGTAAATATGTGAAAGACCCAGACCACGTTATTGAGTTAGAACCAGACGAGATAGCTGAAGACTTAACGTACGAGGAGGTACCTGTCAAGATTTTAGATAGAAAGGAGCATGTCCTACGCACGAAGGTCATACCACAAGTAAAAGTTTTATGGAGAAACTATGCTATTGAGGAAATGACCTGGGAGTTAGAAACGAAAATGAAAGCGAGGTATCCTCATCTTTTCGAAACACCAGGTACGTACGTCAATTTCGAGGAAGAAATTTCATAAGGAGGGGAGGTTGTAAGACCCCAAATTATTATTAAATGAAATTTAAGTTCCCTCTATTTATTATTTTGAAATAGTAAGGGTTAAATTGATTAACGAGGTTAGTTATGGGTAAAATGCGCAAATATTTCAAATAAGCAGGTGGTTATAAAATATTCGTTTGGTCGTGGAATATTCTTTCTATCGGGAAATATTCGTACGACGGCGCAGTCTTTTGTGGGCCCCATAACGGAAAGCGATTGGATGAAGAAAACGACAAGTATAAGTTGTTTATAAATAACAGCGTAGTTGTTACCGTTAATACTGTTGGAATACCATGTGGTTAAAACACAGTAATATGCGTTGTTGCACAGTAGCACACTGTATTGCACAAATTATTGATTCTTACGTAAGAAGGCACTACTCAATAATGGTTACAGTAATTACTGTTCAGTATTTTATTTTATTGATTCAATAATTGCTGCGTTGATATTTTATATTACTGTTGTTTCAATAATTGTCACTACACAGTATTTCCCATTATCAGATCAATAATTCATATTATTTGAATAATATTATTAGATAACATTATTGGCAATGTCTAGAAAGTTCTGTCTAAGGAGATGTTTGGTCATCTAATTGCGTGCCAGTAAGGAGAAATCCTTATTGGAAAGCCCCCTCTTTCCTGAGAATTACCTGGTTGCCAGTACTGTGATTCTGTAATATTATTTGTGAATAATTAATTATTGATTTATATGATGAGGAAAATATTAATTTTATGTGGATATAGATGGAGAAAATTTTTAAGTGACAATTATTAAAAAAATGATATTTTATCTTTTCTGATAAAATAATTTATTTAATAATATAATAATGGTGATAGTTTTACAATGAATATGGAATATATGAGTATATGAGGAGGAAGAGTATTTTTTTTGTATTAAATGATTAACACATGTTTTGTGTGTCGGTGGACCCCATTTCTTGACTGAAATTTGATTATAGCCTGTAAAATCGCCCGTTTATGGATTTCGGTCAATTTCTATTCGGAATTTGGAAAAACTTTCTTCTGCAAAGTTGTAGAGAATTGAATTTCCTATAAAAAGTCGTGAAATTTGAATTTTCTGATAAAAGGGTTATTTTCTATGAATTATTAAAGTTTTGGAAAATAAAATGATTTTTATTAATTATGGGTGGGACCCACTTTTATTCTAACTCATGTGGGCTGCTAATTTGGGTCAAGGATGGCTGGTGGCTGAATTGGCATGCGTAGAAATGAGTTTTGTAATTATAATATTTTATTATTTAGTCTCCTTTGGCGTTCTAGCATTTTCCTATAAATAGGTGTTTAAGTTAGAATTGAAAATCACACCAGAAACAAGTTTTCTCTCTTTCTCTCTCTAGATTATTGAGTGTATTTTGTGAGTATTTAGATACTTTGAGAGTTTCTATTCATCAGAGCAAGTTTCTTTCAGCCTTATACCGGTATTCCGACCAGAAGTACTGTCTTTACGAGGTAAGGGATGTTATTTTATTCGAAAATGATATTATTTCTTCAATATCATTATGCCGAAATATTAGTTAGAAATTTTTATCAAATTTGGAACTTTTTACGTCGGGGTTACTATTCACGAGTTACTATTCACCGAAAATGAAATTTTCTTCTTTTCGTCCAAAATATCTATTCTGGGTACTAGCTTTGATTGTATCCATGTTTTGACCATTCTTGAATTTTACTTCACTATGAATAATTATAAGATATTTTTGGACATGGATAAATCGAAATACGAATCCTTAATATTTGTTATTTTATTTCACTAGATTCGTTTTCTTTAAGATATTTTTTCATCATCCTCAGTCCTAAATGATGATATTACTGAATATCTTTGGCCTGTAGAGCAAAGATGAATGATTAACTAATGAATATCTTTGGCCCGTAGTGCAAAGATGAACAGGTGTTGAGATGAACATGACCGACCGGTGATACAAATGAATATCTTTGGCCTATAGTGCAAAGATGAATATTTTATTAAAGATGGTTATTGATTGTTGTTACAGGGATAAAATATTGATGATGGACTTTTAAATCTTAGAAGATAGTAGAACTCATTCTCTACTTGACTCTTCTAATGGTTTGCTGTTTCCGCTGCAGTTATTGATTTAAAACTTGTTGTCTATTGTATTCTATTAGATTTTTCCCGGTTGAAGACTAACGATAATTTGTTCTGTATTATCTTAGTCATAATGTTCTTTACTAGGCTAGTTGAACTCACCCTTTTCCTTTTTGTTCCATTTTTCTCAGGAGGCGAGAATGTAGCGAGTACTAGTCGGGGTATGGAATGATGGTTCTAGAAGTTATTTTAGTAGTCCTCACCATTTTTGTGAAATAATGTATCAATAATTGTAATGAGGACTTATTTGAGTGTGGATATTGTCTAGATGACAATATTTGTATTTAAACTCACAGTTCTTATGTTGTAACAGTAAAGATGTAGTTGTTTCTGTACCATGTATTTTGGCGACTCAGAATGGGTGTTGTATACCTAATTAGGGTTTGTCACAAAATTAGGGTTTAGGATTCTCGAATTAAAAATTAGGGTTTCTCGACTTTCGATTAGGGTTCCTAACTAAGCGTTAGGGTTTCTAATCTTGAGATTAGGGTTTCTAATCCCTTATTAGGGTTTACTAATATTGTACCCTATCCGATCAATCATTGATCAATAATACCATACAATACAAACACGCACTCATCAATATAATTATTTTAAATATATTTTCTATTGAATCCCTATCCGAACTTAGGGTTAGGGTTTCTATTCTCCGTTAGGCACAATTCTACTCTTATTTCTCAGTCAATACACAAATTGACTAATTCTCAAAACTCGTATCAAAGATACACAAGACAATATTGATAATTAATATTAATATTAATTAAAAAAAATTATTCGTAAAATTCGGATTATTTAAAATCCCGGGTTATCACACAGTGGGCTGCCAAGAAAACTCCAAATATCTTTTGACAAATGAAAACTCAGTTTACACAGGTTAAATTTCAGTATGTTGTAAGACATGAGCTCATAAGTATTTAGAAAAAGGAAGCACTCAATTTGGAGCACTATAGAGTGTGTATAGAGTGAAATGGGCAGAGTTTTCTCTCTTTTTATCTTCTTAAAATGGCCAGTCCAGGGCCTCTAGTCGTGGGTTTACCCGCAACAGCCGCGAGTATACGTGCGGCTGCCTGGGTTGCCCCGGGCCATGTGGATGCCACTGTCTCGATGTACATGCACCCGTGTAACGCGCTGTCCGCTCAAACCTTCATAACTTTCAATTCGGGCATCCAATTAAGGCGTGCTATACCTTTACAGAATGTTGTTGTCGAGAGATACACAATGACATGGGATAAGAGGTTGTATGAAGTCGGGAAGATGGGTTCATGACCAGATCTTCAAGTCTTTAAATTATATCCGGTGTGCTGTCTTGTGTAGTAGTCACTCGGGATTTGAGCTATGGTTCTTGTGGGACACTTTTGTATGAAATATGGGTTGAAATGATGTTGAGACGACGTGAATATAGTATCGTGGTGGCAAAATGACAATTTTGCACCTCACTATGGTTATCTCTAGCTTTGCACAGATGTAGCAGTCGTTGCTCAGGGTTATCTCTGAGATTGGGCTGATGTGGATGCTGAATGTCCTCGGGGTTATCTCTGAGGTGTGCCTGATCTCCTGAGGTTATCTCTAGGGTTGAAACTGAGTGCCTAGAGGTTGTCTCCGAGGTTAAAATTGACTTCTCCGGGGTTATCTCCAGAACTGGAACTGTATACCTCGGGGTTATCTCTGAGGTTGGAACTGAATCTCCCGAGGTTGTCTCCGAGATTGCAAATGAGTATTTCGGGGTTGTCTCCGGGCTTGAGCTGATTTGACTTCCAGGGTTATCTCTGGAAGATGATTTTCTTTC
The DNA here is from genome assembly GCA_016801055.1 of Panax notoginseng. Classification (NCBI taxonomy): domain Eukaryota; kingdom Viridiplantae; phylum Streptophyta; class Magnoliopsida; order Apiales; family Araliaceae; genus Panax; species Panax notoginseng. Next base: position 28,756,815 of record CM029023.1, on the reverse strand, counting down.
CTGTATGGTTAGTAAAAGAAATGCAAAATTTCCAGTGTCTACAGATATCCCTCTTTATCATATTTATGCAACGCAATGGCATGGGTAGGATAAAGATCGCTAGACACTTGAAAGGTGACAATGTAAGGCCCCAACTTTTATAAATAAAGATGAATTTTCTATAAATATCATTTTTGAATATTATGGAGTTAATTTGATATAATGTTATAGTTGTGGGTAATATTTATAAATTTTATAAAGTACGCAAGTTGTTATATAATATTCAATTGGTCAGGAAATATTCATTTTAAAAGGGAATATTCGTACAACGACACAATCATTGGTGGACCCCACAACAGAATTATTGTCAGATTGAGAAAATGAGAAAAATATTTTATTAAAAATAACGGCGAAAGTTTTACCATTGTTACTGTTGAACTACTCGGTAGTAAAAGTACAATAATACGTGTGGTTACATAGTAGCACACGGTATTGATTATTAATGCTTATGTAAGAAGTCACTCAGTTTGATTCAATTATTGTCAGTTAATAATATGAATTATTTAGCGATAATGACGTTTTGTTTTATTCGTATTATTAACGTAATAAAACAGAAACATTTTTTTATATAAAACAGAATACTTTATTAAAGTTATTCTATAAATAGAATATATTATATTTTATTTAAAAGATTTTTCTTTAAATATGGACCGTCAGATTAAAGTAATCAATCTGGACCGTTCATGGATTAGTTACTATGCATTCTATTTTTTCTATAAATAGCATCTCATTCCTTCATTATTTCTTACGAATTCACTGAACTCTAGAGAGAGAAACTATAGAAAGAGAGAAGAAGAGTATTCTGCTACTTAACTACTTCTTTATTTCAGCTCTTCTTTAAAATGGTAAGGGGTGTTATTCTTTCTTATTCATGAAGAGATGTTGTTATTCCATTTCTTATTATTCTGTTGGAATAACCTGTATACGCGGTCTACCCTATACTTGGTGACATACTTTTATTACTCTGTTGGAACATCCTGTCTGTGTGTTTTACACCGGACCTGGTTCCGTCTTTATTATTCTGTTGGAACATCCTGTCTGTGTGTTTTACACCGGACCTGGTTCCGTCTTTATTATTATTCTGTTGGAATATCCTGTCTGTGCGTTTTACGCCGGACCTGGTTCTGTCTTGTTATTATTCTGTTGGAACATCCTGTCTGTGTGTTTTACGCCGGACCTGGTTCTATTATTTATTATTCTGTCGGAATATCCTGTCTGTGCGTTTAGCCGGACCTGGTTCCATTATTTATTATTCTGTTGGAATAACCTGTCCGTGCGGTCTATCGCATGCATGGTGATTTCTTTTGTTATTCCATTCTTTATTATACTCAGTTGGTTAAGTTTTGACTTCTATACTCCATAAAATTTGTGGAATATCCTTGATAATTACATTTCATCCAGTATCTTTTCATGAAAATATTCTTCTAAGCATTCTTGAATTTTACTCCACAAAGTAGTATCATGTTGACAATTTGGACGTTGTTAATTCTTGGATAAATTAATTCTTGAACTTGTTTTATTGAATTCTTATATCATTGTCATCATCCTCATGTTTATAAAATGTTGAAAGTCATCTGTGGCCTGTAGTGCATAGATGGACTTGGTATGATTATGACCAGGGATTATTCGGTATAATCATGACCGTAATGTTACAAATGATGTGGTAAAAGTCCTCATTGGCCCATAGTGCGTTGATGGACAGTTGTTGGCATGATCATGACCATTAATGAATACACGAATATCCTTGGCCGTAGTGCAGGGGTGATTCGATGATGTGGATTATTTTATTAAGCTGAGTCCCAGCGATAACAGTGTTGAAAAACCTTTTAAATCATAAAAGATAGTAGAGTTTATTTTCTACTTGACTCTTTTAATGGATTGCTTGTTCCGCTGCAGTTAAACTTGATGTCTATTATATTTTATCAGTTTAACATTGTTGAAGGCTAATGATAATTTATTATGCATTATCTTAGTCATAATATTTCTTACTGGGCTAGTTGAGCTCACCCTTTCTTTCACTGTTCTCTTCAGGAAATGAGAACGTAGCTGAGGCAAGTCGGGGAACGGAGTGATGGTTCGAATGATAGTATTAGTTAGTATTCCTCACTATTCTATGTAATAGTGTGTTAATAAATGTAATGAGGACTCCTTTTGAGTATGAATACTCTCTAGAAGATAATATTTGTATTCAAACTCGCAGTTTATGTTTTGTCGTATTGTACACGACAGTTTTATTAGTAAGTTGTATTTGTATTCTGTACTTTGTATCTGACGACCCAAGATGGGTGATGTATACCTAATTTTGGGGGCGTCACAGTTGGTATCAGAGCTTAGGGATATGATCCCTGGCTAAGATGTAAGAATAGAACTAGGAGGGGAGAGACGGGGAATTCCTTCGCTAGTATGACCTACCTAAGTTTATTTGCATGGTATTTAATTGGTCGGTCATAATATAAGGATAATATATGACATATCAATTAACTTTTATTTTGTGGCAGTATCTGAAAATGGCATCTGAGAATGTTGAGAATAGCAATGGAGCACAGGCGACTGTTGATTCACCACATATCAATAATCAGGATAATGTGCATCAGGAAGGTGACAATCCTCATACAAACAACAACATTGACCAGATGATGAATGATGGAATGTTCAGAAACTTTATGCAGTTCATGCAACAGCAGGCGAGAGCGGCTCCTGTCCAAAATATAGGTGGAAACACTGAAAACTCTCGGACGGTCACCGCTAAACAGTTCAAGGAGCTAGGACCACCAGAGTTTAAGGGAGAGCCAAAACCACTTATAGCGGAAACATGGATAAAGCAGATTACCAAGATATTTGATGTCTTGGGATGCTCCGAGGAGCAAAAGGTTCCCTTTGCCGCCTTTATGTTGCGAGGAGAGGCAGATTACTGGTGGGAATCGATTAAGCGTACTCAACCTGCCGCACAAAAAATGTCTTGGGAGAAGTTCCAAGAGCTGTTCAATGACAAATACTTTCCCGAAAGTGTTCGTCACATGAAGGAGGTGGAGTTCATCAAATTGGAGTAGAATAATATGATCGTGTCGCAGTATGAGGCTAAATTTGCTGAGTTGTCCCGGTTTGCGTCCCACTTGGTGGATAATAAAGAGCGAATGACGCGAATGTTTTTGCGAGGTTTGAAACCTGAGATACGCCAACATCTTATTTCTCATAAACTGTGTTTGTATTAAGATGTTGTGAATAGGGCTCAGTTAGTGGAGCGCGATAACGAGTCAACACAACCAAAAGAGAGCAGTCGACAAAATGATAATACCAGTGAGAGCAGTCATCGAAGCGGTGACAACAAGCGTGGAGGGAATCAACAGGCCAGAAATGGTAACCACTTCGGTGGTAATCAGGGCCAAAATAATAAGAATGGTCATTTCAAGAAGAGGAGATTCAACAATGATGGAAAGACGTCAGCACCAGCACCCGTTGTTAAGGAAGGAGAACGACCACCTATCATATGTTTCAAATGCGGAGGGGAGGGGCACATCAGTCCAAACTGCGCGATGTCATCTAAAGCATGTTATAATTATGGAAGAGAAGGTCATTTAGCTCGATTTTGTCGTTTACCAAAAACAAGTTCAGCCAAGATGGAGACACTAAAGGCCGTCCCAGAAAAGTCAAAACCGGTAGTGCAAGGGAGAGCGTTTGTTGTGACCTCTCAGAAAGCAAGGAACCCGAACGAGGTCATCACGGGTAAGCTTATCATAAACTCTAACGAAGTCTATACTTTATTTGATACCGGTTCTACCCATTCTTTTATTTCTCCTACTTGCGCTCATCGATTAAATTTGATTTCGGAGAAATTAGACTTTGACTTATCTGTTGAAACTCTATTGGGAGAAACCTTCATTACATCTACGGTTTATAAGTCTTGTTTGGTTCAAGTTGGTACCCACACATTACCTGTCGATCTTATTTCATTAAAAATACTTGCATTTGACGTGATTCTAGGGATTGATTGGTTAACTACTCATCATGCAAAAATTGATTATTTTCGTAAGGTTGTTAGCTTTCATATTCCTAATCGACCTATTATGCGAATTCAAGTAACCAAACCATTAAAATCAATCACTGTCATCTCAAGCCATAAAGCTATTCGTTTATTGAAAAACGGATGTCAAGCTTTCTTAGCTCATGTCACGGATCTAAACAAAAATACGTCAGTTTTGAATGATATTTCTATTGTTAATAAATTCCCTGACGTATTCCCTGAAGAACTTCCTGGCCTACCCCCAGAGCGTGAAATTGAATTTTGTATCGACCTTGAACCCGGTACAAAACCCATTTCCAAAGTCCCATATCGAATGGCTCCTATTGAACTTCAGGAGTTAAAGATCCAACTGCAGGAATTGTTAGACATTGGCTTTATTCGTCCTAGTACTTCTCCTTGGGGTGCTCCTGTTCTATTCGTGAAGAAGAAAGATGGAAGTATGCGACTTTGTATTGATTATCGGGAGTTGAATCATGTCACCATAAAAAATAGGTACCCATTGCCACGTATTGATGACCTGTTTGACCAGTTGCAAGGAGTACAATTCTTTTCAAAGATCGATCTTCGTTCTGGATATCATCAGCTGAAGGTTAGAACTGAGGATATTCCAAAGACGACTTTTAGAACTCGGTACGGGCATTATGAATTCCTAGTCATGTCCTTTGGATTGACTAATGCTCCTACTGCCTTTATGGATATGATGAACCGGGTATTCAAGAAATATTTGGATCACTTTGTGGTCGTCTTTATTGATGACATCCTTATTTATTCCAAAAGTCGTGAAGATCATGAGCAACACTTGAGGCTGGTACTCCAAAAGCTTCGTGAATACAAGCTTTATGCCAAGTTAAAGAAATGCGAGTTCTGGCTGGAGGAGGTAGCATTCCTTGGGCACGTAGTATCAAGTCGTGGAATATCGGTTGACCCGACAAAGATTGAAGCTATTCAAAGCTGGGAGCAACCTAAATCAGTGACCGAAGTACGTAGCTTTCTTGGTTTGGCTGGTTATTATCAGAGATTCGTGGAAGGATTTTCTCGAATCGCTACTCCATTAACTCAGCTGACTCGGAAAGATACAAAGTTCGGTTGGAGCAAAGAATGTGAGAAGAGTTTTCAAGAACTCAAGAGGAGACTCATTTCAGCACCTGTTCTAACAATACCATCTGGCTCGGAGGGATTTGTCATCTACAGCGATGCTTCGAGCAAAGGGTTGGGATGCGTTCTCATGCAACATGGAAAAGTCATAGCCTATGCATCAAGACAACTCAAGGAATATGAGAGAAATTATCCTACTCATGATCTAGAGTTGGCAGCTGTTGTCTTTGCACTAAAAATTTGGAGGCATTACTTGTATGGGGAGAAGGTGGAGATCTTTACGGATCATAAAAGCCTTAAATATTTCTTCACTCAAAAGGAACTCAACATGCGACAACGACGTTGGCTTGAACTGTTGAAAGATTATGATCATACCATTCAATATCATCCTGGAAAAGCGAACGTGGTAGCTGACGCATTGAGTAGAAGATCATATGCAAGTACGAGTGCGATATTGTCAACACAAAGGCACATTTTGTGTAATTTGCAAAGGATGGAGATAGAGTTAAAGACTCCAGGGACCTATGTGATGATGGCGAATATACGAGTAGAACCGACTTTAATCGATAAAGTTAAAGCTGCTCAAGCTACAGACCTGGAGCTGATGCGTATGAGGAAGAAAGTGCAAGAAGGTGCTATGCCGGAAGCAAGAATCGATGAAGAAGGAATACTTCGAGTCAACTTCAGACTTTGTGTTCCTAACAACCTTGACTTAAAGTATGAAATCATGATGGAGGCGCACAACACACCGTTTGCAATCCATCCTGGAAGTACCAAAATGTATCATGATCTTCGTCATACATTTTGGTGGAGCAATATGAAGAGAGAGATAGCGTTGTTTATCTCAAGGTGTCTAACTTGTCAACGAGTCAAAGCGGAGCATCAAGTACTAAAAGGTCCATTGCAACCACTTGAAATTCCAGAATAGAAGTGGGAGCACATTACCATGGATTTCGTTACCGGTCTTCCTAGGGTTTCTCAAGGTATTGATGCGATTTGGGTCATTGTTGATAGATTGACCAAGTCTGCTCATTTCATACCGATACAAAAAACTTATACACTTGAACGTCTTGCTCGTATGTATATAAACGAGATTATAAGACTGCATGGTATGCCAGTATCCATAGTTTCTGACCGAGACCCAAGATTCATTTCACGATTTTGGGTTAGTTTACAAAAAGCTATGGGCACAGATTTACGATTTAGTTCAGCATATCATCCTCAGACGGACGGACAATCAGAGAGGACTATTCAAACTCTTGAAGATCTATTAAGACTCTGTGTCTTTGACTTCAAGGGAAGTTGGGACAAGTTCTTACCATTGGTGGAGTTTTCCTACAACAATAGTTATCAAGCAAGTATTGGCATGGCTCCATTCGAAGCATTGTATGGAAGAAAATGTCGTTCTCCAGTATGCTGGGATGAGGTGGGTGAAGCAACGTTGTTGGGACCGGAGTTGGTACGTATGACTACAAAAAAGATTCAAACGATCCGACAACGTATAAAAACCTCACAAGATCGACAAAAGAGTTATGCCGATCTTCATCGAAAGGACGTAGAATTTGATGTAGGAGATCATGTGTTCTGACGTGTTGCTCCATGGAAAGGAGTTACGAGATTTGAAAAGAGAGGAAAGCTCAATCCTCGATTCATCGGTCCATTTTTAATCCTCGATCGAGTAGGAACTGTGGCTTATAGACTCGCTTTACCGCCAAGTATGTCTCGTGTTCATAACATTTTTCACATATCCATGTTACGCAAATATATGGACGACCCGAACCACATTATTGAGTTAGAACCGGACGAAACAGCAGAGGATTTGACGTATGAAGAAGTTCCTGTTCAAATCTTGGATAAGAAGGAACATATTCTACGCTCCAAGTTTATACCTCAAGTCAAAGTTTTGTGGAGAAACCACGATGTTGAGGAAATGACTTGGGAGTTAGAATTTGAAATGAAATCAAGGTATCCTTACCTCTTCGACATACCAGGTACGTACCCTAATTTCGAGGGCAAAATTTCATAAGAAGGGGAGGTTGTAAGACCCCAACTTTTATAAATAAAGATGAATTTTCTATAAATATCATTTTTGAATATTATGGAGTTAATTTGATATAATGTTATAGTTGTGGGTAATATTTATAAATTTTGCAAATTACGCAAGTTGTTATATAATATTCGATTGGTCGGGAAATATTCGTTTTAACAGGGAATATTCGTACAACGACACAATCATTGGTGGACCCCACAACAGAATTATTGTCGGATTGAGAAAACGATAAAAATATTTTATTAAAAATAACAGCGAAAGTTTTACCATTGTTACTGTTGAACTACTCGGTAGTAAAAGTACAGTAATACGTGTGGTTGCATAGTAGCACACGGTATTGATTATTAATGCTTATGTAAGAAGTCACTCAGTTTGATTCAATTATTGTCAGTTAATAATATGAATTATTTAGCGATAATGACGTTTTGTTTTATTCGTATTATTAACGTAATAAAACAGAAACATCTTTTTATATAAAACAGAATACTTTATTAAAGTTATTCTATAAATAGAATATATTGTATTTTATTTAAAAGATTTTTCTTTAAATATGGACCGTCAGATTAAAGTAATCAATCTGGACCGTTCATTGATTAGTTACTATGCATTCTATTTTTTCTATAAATAGCAGCTCATTCCTTCATTATTTCTTACGAATTCACTAAACTCTAGAGAGAGAAACTATAGAGAGAGAGAGAGAGAGAAGAAGAGTATTCTGCTACTTAACTACTTCCTTATTTCAGCTCTTCTTTAAAACGGTAAGGGGTGTTATTCTTTCTTATTCATGAAGAGAACTATTGTTATTCCATTTCATATTATTCTGTTGGAATAACCTGTATACGCGGTCTACCCTATACTTGGTGACATTCTTTTAAAATTCTGTTGGAACATCCTGTCTGTGTGTTTTACACCGGACCTGGTTCCGTCTTTATTATTCTGTTGGAACATCCTGTCTATGTGTTTTACACCGGACCTGGTTCCGTCTTTATTATTATTCTGTTGGAATATCCTGTCTGTGCGTTTTACGCCGGACCTGGTTCCTTCTTGTTATTATTCTGTTGGAATATCCTGTCTGTGTGTTTTACACTGGACCTGGTTCCATTATTTATTATTCTGTCGGAATATCCTGTCTGTGCGTTTACGCCGGACCTGGTTCCATTATTTATTATTCTGTTAGAATAACCTGTCTGTGCGGTCTATCGCATGCATGGTGATTTCTTTTGTTATTCCATTCTTTATTATACTCAGTTGGTTAAGTTTTGACCTCTATACTCCATGAAATTTGTAGAATATCCTTGATAATTGCGTTTCATCCAGTATCTTTTCATGAAAATATTCGTCTAAGCATTCTTGAATTTTACTCCACAAAGCAGTATCATGTTGACAATTTGGACGTTGTTAATTCTTGGATAAATTAATTCTTGAACTTGTTTTATTGAATTCTTATATCATTGTCATCATCCTCATGTTTATAAAATGTTGAAAGTCATCTATGACCTGTAGTGCATAGATGGACTTGGTATGATTATGACCAGGGATTATTCGGTATAATCATGACCGTAATGTTACAAATGATGTGGTAAAAGTCCTCATTGGCCCATAGTGCGTTGATGGACAGTTGTTGGCATGATCATGACCATTAATGAATACACGAATATCCTTGGCCGTAGTGCAGGGGTGATTCGATGATGTGGATTATTTTATTAAGCTGAGTCCCAGCGATAACAGTGTTGAAAAACCTTTTAAATCATAAAAGATAGTAGAGTTTATTTTCTACTTGACTCTTTTAATGGATTGCTTGTTCCGCTGTAGTTAAACTTGATGTCTATTATATTTTATCAGTTTAACATTGTTGAAGGCTAATGATAATTTATTCTGCATTATCTTAGTCATAATATTTCTTACTGGACTAGTTGAGCTCACCCGTTCTTTCACTGTTCTCTTCAGGAAATGAGAACGTAGCTGGGACAAGTCGGGGAACGGAGTGATGGTTCGAATGATAGTATTAGTTAGTAGTCCTCACTATTCTATGTAATAGTGTGTTAATAAATATAATGAGGACTCCTTTTGAGTATGAATATCTCTAGAAGATAATATTTGTATTCAAACTCGCAGTTTATGTTTTGTCGTATTGTACATGACAGTTGTATTAGTAAGTTGTATTTGTATTCTGTACTTTGTATCTGACGACCCAAGATGGGTGATGTATACCTAATTTTGGGGGCGTCACAGACAAGATAAACATGATGTAATGTAATACAACATGATGCAAATGTTATATTGAGTGCATGATGGGATGGAGGCTGCTCCATGAATGAGACCAAAGGATGTTGACATTGGGGTTATCACCAAAATCCTTAACCATCATTGCAGTCTTTCTGCCGCAGATGTTCTCCTCATGTGCAAAAAACTCTTGGAGAATTGTGCTTTCATTGCTGAGGATCTGTATAACATATTCCATCATCGGTCCTCCCCGATAAGGATAGTTTTCCCTAGTTTGTATCGCCAGGCCCTTCCGACGCTTTGTTGGAGTTACTGCCAATGGCTTGTGATGTCAGGGTTGCCTGATCTTCATTGGAGTTACTGCCAATGGCTGGTGATGTCAGGGTTGTCTGACCCTTGTTGAAATGTTCTTCAACGGTTAACATCATTGGACCACCTTCGATGCTTCACTGGGTTTAATTGCGAACGGCTAATAACGTCAAGGATGCTTGACCTTCATTGAAATGTTCTTCAACAGTGAGCATCATCGGACCACTCCCGATACTTCACTAGGTTTAATTGCCAACGGCTGATAAAGTCAAGGCTGCTTGACCTTCGCTGAAATATACTTTAACGACTGACATCATCGGACCACCTCCGATGCTTCACTAGATTTACTTACCAACGGCTAATAATGTCAAGGCTGCTTAACTTTCGTTGAGATGTGCTTCAACGGATAACCCCATCGGACCACCTCCGATGCTTCGCTGGATTTATTTTCCAACGACTGATAACGTTAAGGCTGATTGACTATCGTTGAAATGTGCTTCAACGGATAACATCATCAGACTACCTCCGATTCTTCACTGGATTTACTTGCCAATGGTTGACGACGTTAAGGCTAAAGATGTATGAAATCCCCATTGGGGAGAGATTTTTGATGAAACATATGGTTGCGAATGGAATCACAACCCCAAGTTGATGGCATTGGACCTTTGTGAGGTATTGCCAAAGGTAGCCTGTAACAGCTGTGATCATCGACTTTGTGAACCCTATGTTTAGGTGAATACCAATGATTGATGTGTAGACCCGCATTTTGATCTCTGAAAATCAGGATTTCAGGCTTTTCCGCTTAATTGCGTAGCATCTTTTTTCCTGATTTGACTTTTCAACTTCTGGGACCTCCTTTGCAACTCAAATTGGATCGAGTCGGAGGGGGTGGGGACCACCCTGGATAGCCGTAGGTGGACCTGCAATAGCTGCAGGTAGACCCGCGGCCATCCGTGGGTCTATTTGAGGCACCTTTCCCTTTCACAAGTCATTTTCAAGTGAAGCCATATAGAGAATCTGAGAGTTCTTCTTCAGATCTACTGAGTTCGAGCCATTTTCTGCAAAATTTGTCACCGTTCAAGTGTTATGCATTATCCTGGTAACGTATGTATGTCTTCTTTTCCAGTTTTGTCCGTTGGAAAATAAGTTATCACATGAAATGCTTCTAAACACATATTAGTGATTATGCATGCTCATATGACTTAAATAAAAATTATTCAACATAGTAAATATTAGTATTTAACCATGTTGAACGTATTCATGTGAAAAAATTTGACTTTTGAAGTAGTCAAATTGACACCGTTTTTCTACTATTTCTTATCCTATTTGAGGACAAATGAGCAAAGGTCGTAAAATAAAATAATCCTGGTAATTAGACTACCCTTATAGATTATGACTTTGAAACTTTTCAAACATATAGGATGTTTATGACTGTGAGTTGGTGTGCTACTGAATGGCCACCTAGTCATCCCTACGCGCATGTGGATAGTCCTTTTTACAAAGGAGACTCTGGCAAAATTTTTCCATGAGTCTAAGCATTGAATAGACATACATTTTAAACTCTACTGTAGGTGTATGTTAAAGTAATACATGCATGCATATAAACATAAAATGCATTTAAAAAGCTCCAGGTGAGAATTTACCACACCCTTTCTGAGGTGATTTGGAGACTTGTGTCCAGATATATGGGTCCAGACCAGTCGAGCAGCTCCCATGGGACCTCTTCAGGTGTGAAGAGGAGAGCTTCTGATGTGCCTCGGCCTCGCCCAGCCCGACAGCCTCGTCGGTTGATGGAGTCCGTGATTCGTCCTATCTGGATTGAGGTACCGGATGTTGAAGACGAGGAGGAGGATGTACCGGTTACGGCTCCCGCTCCTGCTACTTCTATTCCTCGCAGGGAGTTACCAGCCATAAATGTGACGAATCAAGAGCTTCTAGATGACTTGAGTCGTCACCCCTCGATCTATTTGCATGCGAACGAGGTAAAGGCTGCGTTTGATCTTCTTTTTTCCTATTAACGAGGAGTAAGGGCTCTGATGTTGATTTGTATTTGTGATATAGGTTCCTGGCTTTACGCAGCCTCGAGGGAACTAGTTCAGTATACACTCTCTGTACCAGACTCTTCACCTAGAATACCGAGAGATTGTGCATGCTTAGGGTTTCGAGGTGTTCTTTTCCATCCTCCCCCGCCATTGTCCCTAGGGTTACCTCAGGTCATTATCTGAGCGCTGGTTACACCAGACTCAGTCTCTCTATTTACTGGATTGCGAGGTGATGATGACGCTGATGGATTGGCGATTTATCACCGGTATGGAGTTTTCTGAGGCGCCAGTGCCTTGTGTGGCTGACATTTCCCCTACTACCGTCAGATCCTTGCTAGGAGTCCAGGCTGAGGCGCTCAAAGGCAGGACAGTCCGCACTGGTCCTTTGAGTATAGATGCCACGTGTGGGGCGTTGAGTGAGCCATTACCCGATGATAGGAGAGTCAAGGATCGCATTCTTCGGTGATTGTTCTGGTCATCCTTCGGGGTTATTTCCTGGCGGATAACTCTTCCACGGTGTCGTTCGCTGTAGTCAGCGCTACACATGAGGTGGACCGCATTAGAGAGTATGATTGGGGCTCATATACCTTTGCTTATTTCCTCAAGGGAATGCGCATGCGCTCGTAGGGCTTGATAGAGGCATGGCTAGGATTTTACCCATTCCTGCTGGTGAGTATTTCTCTTTTTTTCCCTTGTACGGGTTAAGAGTGTTGACTGACCACAGATGTTTGATCTTGTGTTGGCAGTTTTTGGGCCTATAAGAGGCTTCCATGTCTGTGTCCCATTAGCCTGTTAGGTTTGGACATCTATCCATGGGGACGGCGATGGCATCACTCCACGCTAGTGGAGGTTCCTGTAGCTGAGGGTTTCACCTATTCTCACCTACAGTTGGAGTTGTTGACAGCCGATGTCATTACATGGGTTCCCTATTCTGAGGACCATTTGATAGTTGGCTTTGAGGGTGGTTTCCCGACTGGTGTCGAGCATGTGATGTCCACTCGTCAGTTTCCTCTCTTCACAGATGGAGGATGGGAGCTTTATTTAGGAGAGCATGCTATCAGGAGCACCACAGGAGAGATTCGTATACCAATCTGTCTTCCTGTCATTCATTATTGGCATGTGTCGCAGCCGCCAATTAGTGATATCCCGTTGGTGGGAGTTGATGGCTTTGATTTGTCTGAGGGACCGTTCACTCAAGAGGCATTCAACCGCTGATGGTCTCCTCGTACCATCAGAGCTCAGACCCGCGCCACACAGTTTATGGGGGATATGGTTCCTGGTTTCATCATGATGGCGGATTGGATTGCCTGCATCCGAGAGCCTACTCATTTGACGCAGATTAATAGCTTGACCCAGCAGTTGGACCGGGCGCATTTTTTCATTCGGTATTTGGGCATTGATCCTTCAGAGGTGGATTCTTTTGATCCTTCCAACTTAGAGGCTGGCCCTTCAAGTGGCCCATATTCAAATGGTTTTGTCGGGGCAGATCCTCCGTTGTATCGGCCTGATATCCCTCTTAGCAGAGATTCAGTGACTCAGGAGGAGTTGCATCAGATGGATAGGTTGGATGATGTAGACATCAACACTATTGACTTCTTCTGATGTATTTTCTAGATATATCTTTTGATAGGCCTCTGTTAGATATTGGGTGGCTGTGCCCCATTCTCGTTATATCTTTTGATAGGCCTCTATTAGTTGTTGGGTGCCTGTGCCCCATTTCCATGTATTTTCCAGCTATATACAGAGATGATTTATTATATGATGATGTACTTAGGAGTGTATGTATACTGTTTCCCATTCCCTACATTATATTGCCATCTATTGTTTATCATGCATGTATTATGTTATGCATATGTATGTCCAGAGATGTTCAGCATTGACCCTTGGATGGTCTTATGACACGACCCTACAGATGTCTTCTTCGACAGTTAGCCGCATTGATCATACCCCACTAGTATTAGTGGCCTCCTGTTTGAGATCGTGGTATGATTGATGTATTGTCATAGTAGATGTACTCTTGATGTGTGTAGTTACTTATCTATACATGCCACTGTACATGGATTACTTTGACATCGGTGTGGTTATTGCAGTACGGGCTCTCCGGGAGGGACATACCATTTTACCGATGATTGTGGCAAAGACCTTGAAGTCAACCACGTATTACTACACCCATCCTGCAAGGGTATTTTTAGGTACTTCGATTTTACTGTACGTGTGGTTTATGACACACTTGAGACCGATTGGCACATTTTGACGCCATGGGTATTGCTTTTCCCACGAGATAGCCACGTCTTACTCCTTTCAGCCGGTGGAGTGTACAGATGCAGCTTTTTGGTTAGTTTTCTTATCAGGGATCGAGGATCCATTTGATATTCTGCCATGTTCAGCGCTTAGTTCTCCCTACAGCTTCATCACTCATGCATCTAGCATGGATTATCTTCCTCTAGCTAGTTTGAGGGGTGTGACCACTTATCATCCACTGGCGGTGATGGCACAGTTTGACCAATTTTAGAATGTTCATTCCTTTGATGGGCCATTGGGTTTATCAGCAGAGGATTTGTCAAGGGTTTATGCATGTTGGGCCCAGCATGAGAGGGCTAATTTTACTACTAGCCATCCATGCCGTTATACATAGTATTCTGTGTGGATGGAGGCAGATGTTACATTGGCTGAGGTTGTATCCACAGAGCCGGGTGTTGATTCTGACAATGGGGAGCCCATTGAGGACTCTGATTCTCCCACTAAGGATGAGCTATTTGCTGATTTGACAACATCTCTGGTTGATTCTCCCAGTATTTCTGCTACTGTGACTCCACATTTTTTAGAGTATTTAGAGCAGAGTCTGCATCTGATGACATTTGAGAGGGATCAGGCTAGGGCCTTGATGTTGACACCTTTTTCTGGTAGAGATGCCGCTCTAGTAGAGAGAGATGATGCTTTAGCTCATAGAGACACCGTTGTTGCTGAGCGGGACGAGGCTAGATCAACTAGAGATGCAGTTATTATTGAGCGGGATGGTGCTATATCTGCCCGAGATGCCACTATTACAGATAGTACTGCATTGAGGTCCCATACAATTGATATCATTACAGAGATGAGCACATTCATTGATGAGCATAGTGTCACCATGCAGATGGCTGTGGATCTCTTGGCTCGTGTAGATACCCTTTGGCAGGAGCTCACAGAGTTACCCTCTTCTTCTGAGAGGGATGCCATGTTGGATTTGATATCATGCTTATCCACGGGTTTATAGATCAGCTTGGATTTTCCTGCACAAACTAGCTTAGCCATTTTTGTCATGTACAATACACATTATATATATCAAACAGTATTATATGGCAAGGAAATATATTTTAATTCACTTCCCTTTTAGTTATGCCTTGTTACTTGCTTGGTAGTTGCCTGTTTCTTCAGGGCTTGTGATCTTGATGTATTCTGAACTCCCCATTGATGGATGGACGTTGAGATGTCTCAGGATCTTTCAGAATGGATCATTGATCTGTGTGTTCCCCTACCTTTTGGTGTCTTGGGACTGGCTTCTATATGTAGTTATGGAGAGGATTGTGGCTTTCGTCTTTGAGGTTGACTGCCCCACAGATGGTCATCGGTACTCCTTTATATTGGGGAGTCCAGGTAGTTCCATCTCTTACGGATTGGTGTTTCTCTTTGAGGACTCCCATTTGTGTGGGGAGACTATGTAATTCCATCTCTTTGGTCTAAGCCGATGATATGTGGTTTAAAAGATGATCCCAGTACAATTTGATAAGTTTTTGTGTTTTGGTAGGGGTTGAGACCGAACCATGAATGGCTGCCTACGTACTCCCATTGAGAAGGGGAGATCAGGTCTGCGTAGTTTGAACCTAGCGTGAAAAGATTCAAAGTTGAAGGTGGTGAAAAAGGTGTAGAGATTATTTTTTTTATATTTTTTTTGTAGTTAGACCGGACCATAAAAATGGCTGCCTACGTACTCCCATGTATTGGAGAGATCAGGTCTGCGTAGTTCACCCCTGGTGGGACAGACTGCAGATGAAAAGTTTTATCCCTAGTGGGACAAACTGAAGGTGTGAAATGTTTGATCCCGAGTGGGACAAACTGAAGGTGTGAAATGTTTGATCCCTGGTGGGATAAACTGAAGGTGTGAAGTGTTTGATCCTTGGTGGGACAAACTGAAGGTATTAAATGTTTGATCCCTGGTGGGACAAACTAAAGGTGTGAAAGGTTTTGAAAACCTAAATTGACTGATGGATCTGATGATCCAGAACTAGGATGCTGGTTTGTAGGTAACTTCAGACATAGTACCGTTTCACAGTGTCTAAGTTAATGAGTTGTGGAAATTCCTCGCCATCCATCTCTTGTAATCCGAGGGCTCCTACTATCATTACCTCCTTGACAACAAATGGGCCTTCCCAGTTTGGGGCAAATTTTTCTTTAGATTGATCTTGGTTGTCAAGAACCTTCTTTAAGACCAAGTCATGTTCTTTGAACTACCGTAGACGGACTTTTCTGTTGTAGTATCTAGTGATCCTTTGTTGGTATAACTGACAATGGAAGATGGTTGAGGCCCGCCTTTCATCTATTAGAGACAATTGGTGGTACCAATATTGTAACCATTGGTCTTCATCCAGCTGAGCATCTATCAACACTCTAAGAGATCCCATTTCCACCTTTATGGGGAGCACTGCTTCCATGCCATAGGTTAATGAGTAGGGGGTCGCCCCAGTGGAAATGCACATTGGCGTTTTGTAGACTAATAGAGTCAGAGGCAACAAGTCAGGCCATCCTTTGTGATTGGTGGACATCTTTTGCATGATCTTCTTGATATTCTTATTAGTCACTTCAACATCACCATTCATATTTGGACGATAGATGACGGAGTTGAGATGTTTGATGTGGAATTTACTGCATAACTTCTCCATTATTTGGTTGTTGAGATTTTTACCATTGTCTGACACAATCACCTCTGGTTGTCCATTTGACAAATGACATTATTTCTGATGAAACTAATGATAACCTCTTTGGTAATCCTGGGGGAAGAGGTTGCTTCTACCCACTTAGTGAAGTAGTCGATCATGGTGAAGATAAACCGATGACCATTACTGGCTTTGGGCTCGATGGGCCCGATCACGTCCATTACCCACATTGAGAAGGGTCAGGGCGAACTCATGTTGTGGAGCTCCCTTGGAGGGGCGTGGATAGTATTCTCATGAATTTGGCATTGGTAACATCTATTGACGTGATCATCACCGTCAGCTTTAAGAGAGAGCCAATAATGCCCTATTCTTAGGATTTTTTTGACAAGCAGAGGGCCGCTCATGTGTGGGCCGCATACTCTACCATGGATTTCATCCATGAGCCTCTGAGCTTGGTCTTTATCTAGACAATTGAGAAGTCCTAATCCTGGATCTCTTTTGTAGAGTGCGTCTCTGCTTAGGTAGAATTTTATAACCATTCGATGGATCTGCTTTCTTTCAGTTTAACTCGCCTTGGCGGGTGTAGATCCATCTCGCAGATACTCCTTAATATCCTGATACCAAGGGTCTTAGATGGGAGGCAGCTTATTCGATACTTCTCCAATGTAGTTCCCATAGGCTGGAGCCTTTTCAAGGCAAATGTGATATTTGGCATGTCTTCGTTATCAAGTATGTTAATCAAGGAGGCCAAAGTTGCTAGTGCATCCGCAAAGTTATTCCTATTCCGAGGAATGTGGAGGAAGGATATTTCTTTAAACTCCAAAAACTTGCCAATGGTAAGGCATCAAATGTAGCTCTTTGGTGTGACAGATCCCAGTGGTTTGTCTGATTACCAATTCGAAATCTCCAAAGATAGTTAACTGTTTGATGCTCATGAATTGGGCTAGTTTTAACCCCATGATATAGCCTTCACACTCAGTTGTGTTGTTGGTGCTGGCAAACTACAATTTGACGGCACGGGATACTGTTCCCCCGAAATGGATACTAGAACTGCTCCAGCTCCAAAACCTTCCATGTTTATAGCTCCATCAAAATACATCTTCCATAGTTTGTGTGTATCGTCTTGATGACGTTGTTGAATTGTCATTACTCCTTCATTGGGGAAATAGGTTTCCAAGGGTTTAAAATCCCCTGTAGGTGCGGAGGTCAGTTGATCCGCAATTCCTTGACCATTGGTAGACTTTTGAGTCACGTAAATGATGTAAAATTGCTGTAGGATCAATTGCTATTTGGACAGTCAACAATTCAACATGGGTTTGTTGAACACGTAATTGAGAGGATCCACGCGGGATATGAGATGGGTTGTGTAACCATGGAGGTAATGCTGTAACTTCATGGAAGCCCACGCTAATGCATATTAAGTTTTCTAAATCAGAGTGTACTTATGTTCACTGCTACTGAATCTTTTGCTGAGGTAATAGATAGCTCTTTCTTGGCCTCTATCATCTTTCTGTCCCAGCATGCAGCCCATGACATTGTCATTGATAGACATATACATAAATAGGGGAACACCATCCCTGAGTGGTACCAAAACAGGAGCTTTGATTAGCTGTTCTTTGATGAGAAGGAAGGCTTTCTGACACTCATCATTCCATTTCATGGAGGAGTTCTTCCTTAGTAACTTGAAGATGGGTTCATAGGTTGCTGTGAGTTGGGAGATGAATCGGTTGATGAAGTTGATTCTTCCCAAAAATCCCTGTATTTCCCGCTCTGTGTGGGGTATGTGCATTTCTGTGATGGCCTGGATTTTTGCAGGATCCAGCTCAATGCCTTTGTGGCTTACTAGAAATCTTAGCAATTTGCCTAATTTGACGCCAAAGGCGCACTTGGCCAGATTTAGCTTCAAGTTTTACTTATACAACTGGTTGAAAAGCTTTTTGAGATGGTCTAAGTGGTATTTTTCCCATCGGGACTTGACAATGATGTCATCCACATAGATTTCTATCTCTTTGTGTATTAGATCATGGAAAAGAGCCATCATGGCTCGCTGATAGGTAGCTCCTGCATTGATGAGGCCGAACGACAACCGTCTGTAGCAAAAGGTTCCCCAAGGAGTGATGAATGCAGTTTTCTCATGTTCCTCTTCAGCAACCATGATTTGATGGCACCCTGTAAAGCAGTCAACAAAGGAGTATATGTCATATTGAGCTGTATTATCAATGAGTATGCGGATGAATGGTACATGAAAGCTATCTTTGAGACAAGCTTTGTTCAGATCCCTGTAATCCACCTAAACTCGCACTTTCCCTCCGGGTTTAGGCACGGGGGCTATGTTGGATAGCCACTAAGGGTATGTTTATACTATGATGATGCCGGCTTAAAATTGTTTCACAATTTCTTCTTTAACTTTCAAACTCCACTCTGGTTTTAATCGCCTGAGTTTCTGTCTAACTACCTTAAATCCCTCTTTGATTAGGAGGCGATGAATGATGATATCATTTGACAAACCAACCATGTCTTCATGAGACCATGCAAACACATCCTGGAATTGGGTCAATAGAGTAACCATGTCATTCATTTGGTTTGGATTAAGGTTCGTACCAATCTAGATTTGTTTGGGGTTTTCTGAGGTTCCAAGGTTAAAAGAGGTGGTTTGATCAAGATTTGGCTTGGGTTTATTAAGTTAGAGTCCAACTTTACATCAAAGTTGCAGTCCTTGTGAAGAATAGGCACCTCATCAGCAAGTTTGGACACATCTAACTTTAGAGTCCTGAAACAAAATGCTTTCACTTTATATATGAAACTGTTTAATCATACAAAGTGTTAGCATGAAATGACAAAAACAACTGCTAATAATGTACAGTAAAAGTAAGCAGTTATTGCTATTTACAGGGCAGAGGGAGTTTATGCCCTTTTTACCCTTGTCGGCAAATGCAAGGAGTGTTGCTCCAATTGCCAAGGGTCAAGTCCTGGTGGACAACTGTGATGAAGGGGTTATTATCATCCTACTTCTCTTGAATGATGACCATGATGTTTGGACAATCATCATCTGAGATGTCTCCGTTCATACCCTCCGTATGGACCAGGACGCGCATGTTTGCCAAATGTCTCTTTATCTCTTGTTTGCACTTTTAATTCCTTTCCTCTGCCTCTTGATCTGGAATCAAGACTTCCTTTCCTTTAACCAGTATCAGCTTAGGAAACAGCATAGCTACCACAAGGGCATAAAATTTCCATAGAGGCTGTATAAGATTAGCACCTGTAGGTTTAGGCAACCACCTTGTGGGTGAAGGAACCGGTTTATGCTTGTGAGGGTTCCTGTGATTGGACCCAAAAGAGTAGACTAATCCGGCTGTCCCTGTCTGGCTAGGAACTTGAATTGGGCATTTGATTCCCTGGTGATCCTTTCCTAACCCTTGTCTAGGTTAAAAACCCAAGGATATCATCTCTTGACTTGCCGACATTACCTTGGCATAAACTCTGGGTTTCAGAGGTGGCGCCCCAATGGGTTGATAGTGAGTGTTGCTCACCTCAAGGGCTTGGAAATTGACAGGCTCAACTTCTTCATTGAAACTGATGAGTGGTATATCACCTTGAACATGACATTCTGGCTCATCACAGACAGTGATTAGACTACTGTTGATGATATACTTGAGTTACTGATGAAGAGTGGATGGGACGGCTCCCGCTATATGAATCCAAGGTCTTCCCAATAGTGAGTTGTATACTGTAGTGATCTTAAGCACTTGGAAGGATATGTAGAATGTATGTGGATCGATTTCCATGGGCAACTCAATCTCTCCGACATCATTTCGCTGAGATCCATCAAAAGCTTTGATGATTATATGGCTGCTTCGAATCCTGTTGAGATTGATGTTCATTTTTTCCAATATGGCATCGGGGAAGATGTTTAGGGATGATCTTCCATTTATTAGCATTCCTCTGACCACATATCCGAAAGACATAGCCGCTATGTGCAACGGTTTGCAATGACTCATCCCTTCGAGAGGTATGTCATCATCGGTGAATGATATCATATTACTGTTGAAGATGTGATCTACCAGATGATAGAATTTTTTAACATCCACTGTCTTTGGCAAGTGAGCTTCTTCTAATACTTTCAGTAAGACCTTCCGGTGATCTTCTGAAGAGAAAACCAAGTCTAGAATAGAGATTTGTTGTGGAGCTTCTTTCAAGCTTTGAACCACCTTGGCTTCATTCTGTCCCATCTTGCAAAGAAATTCTTCAATCTTCTCCCTGGGCACTTTCCCCTTTGACTTGATGATAGACTTCATCACCCGTTGAGGAAGATACAATGGATTTTCTTTAGACACTGCAGTAGTTATGTTTGATGTTGATCCTTTAGCCTCTTCATAATTCCATGGGACCTTCTTAAGGCTGATTACAAGATACTGTAGCCTGAATGGTAATATGATTGGTTTTGGTGCAACCACTTTCAAAGGGTTTTCAACACCTTTGAGCTGAATTAGTTGAATTTTAAGTGGTGTGGCAACCAAATCTCCCTTAGAGGATATAACCAAATCTCGGCTGTCATTTGTTCATTCTCTTCTTCAGTGTGAACCAGCTTCTCTTTGACATTATTCAGACGTTCCTCTCGATCTTGGATCTCGTCGTCCTTCTATGCCATTGAGGTTTGTTGTTAAGCTACTATCTCTTCCAACTCCTCGACGGTATCCTGCAGTTCCACATTGCGGTCGTAAACTTCATCGTACATACGAGCAGCGATTGAGTTCAGTGGAATTTCTTCCTCCTCGTCCTCGTCATCCTCATTCATCTATGGCAGCTCAACGGGATCCTCCTCATCCGTTTCTACATCATCATCCTCATCTTCAACCACTGTGACCAATGGGGTTGACTCCCGTGGAAGTAGTTGTTCCCAAACCACCTGAATGTCACGAGACTCCTCCTCTCCAGGCATCTGGGATCCTTCCTCCCTAGCCCGACTGGATTCTCCGACATTAGTCATCCTGAAAACAAAATTTTAAGTTTTAATTACTAATCATTACTACTCGACACTCACGAGCACATAAGTTGTAATCACATAAGCACATAAGAGTTTTATTACTGGTTCCCTTAAAACTCGATAAGAGTTTATCACTACTATCTTTTCAAAGGTTACTTCCTAAGGTTTTTCCCCCACCTAAGGTTCATAACCTAAAGCTTTGATACCAAGTCGTGACACCCCCAAATCCAGGTACTTCATTCCCATAAGATTTGGTGTTCACTTTCCATACATTCATACTATCTACCCAAAAAAATAACATTAAAACCATAAATCCTCCCTATAAAAGGGTTACATTGTTAAATCAAAAAATATCCCAGGTTGTCTAATCTTAAATATCAATCAAATCCGGAAATAAAATAATTACATCACATCATTAACTAAAAAGTCTGTCATCATGACAATAAATGAAATTACAAGTCTTCATCACTTGTACATTTTTCCCTTACTTTGCTAGTTGTAGGTTCGTCGACCTTCTCAACTTTAGCTGCAATGAGTGTATATATATGCAAGAGTGATCAAAACAAATGCTCAGTAGATATAATAATGAACAACAATGGAGTAATAACTGCCAATAAATAGGCTCATCAAAACTGAAAAGTACTTTATCAAGGATAACCAAAAACTGGAATAAAAAAAATACAAAATTTATCTGAGGGTCATAAGACCACGAACTATGTCCACGGTTACGAGTAATCTTTCAACTTTAACCTAAACAGTTATACTGTAGGGACTTCACGTACTTAGAGGGATCAGCCCTTCGTACCATGTATTGTGCACAAACATCTAAACACATTGCGTATCCCCTATAATAGGGTTGTTCTTCTCAGTTTTAGAGTACAAGTCCGCACTAAAGAAAGTTTGGTTTGGATAAGCTTCAAGGGTAATTTAGAGTTTAACGATCATTAACTAAAGGATTAGTTGAATCAACAAGATTTGATAACATTACAGTTGATCACCAACAACATAGTATGAAACAATGAATAATCATAGATGAATTAACTACTTATTAAACTTATGCTTGGAAACAACTAAAACATAAGTATTGAATGAAATAGTAAACCTTGCTTGGACAATAATTAGCTAAGGTTATGATCTTATAAAATTAGAAACGAAATTACTGAACATACATTAACTGATAGCAAGCTGAAAATAAAACTTGCTCAACATGTTAATAAATGATACAAAGTAATTGAAATACAACAGTTTAATATTAGAGAAGAGAGTTCAAGAGTTTGCACTTATCATAAAAGAATAGAACTTAAGAAAACTTGCTTAACTATAAACAAGTTAGAACAACTCAACCATGACTATAATTCAAAGCTTGCTTGAATAACATTAGAATTAGAGCTTGCTTGAATAAAGATTAAGAATAAAAGAATTTGCTTAATCAATGTTTAGAATTAAAAACTTGCTCATTGTAAAGAGATACGAATTAGAAACTTGTTCAATGTAAAGAGTTAAGAATTAGAAGCTTGCCTCGTACGTAAGCTATAAATTACAACTCACGTTCACCTACACATAGTATTAGAATTACAATATCTATTAGATATACTAACATCCACATTCCAAAATAATACTCACCTCTAGCTAAACTTGTTATTTTAGAACAAGTCTTACCTAACCATACATATTTCAGAATCACAAGTGTACATTTCATAACACTTATTCATTGCTCATTAAGTTTCTTAAATCATACATATCATTTTCACAACTTACTAACTTTACATTTTAGAGTTACTAACCACATGATACGTTTTTGTTTTAACCTTGTTATTACACATCTGACACATGAACATAACATTAAGCTAAGTTACAATGAATGTCCAAAGTCTACAGAAGTAGCAAACTTTACTGTCTGTGACTGGCTACTGGCGCGGCCGCGCCAGTATTATACTGGATTACAGCGCGCCCGCGCTATGCCCAGTTTTAGTTTTTACAGAACATGACTCGACACTGTTTTTTAGGCCAACTAACATGAATTTCCCATAAAATAGTAATATTAACACATACAATTGGTATAAAACTATTACAAACATGTTTGCTAACATATTCAGTCAATTAGAACAATTTAACAACAACTTAAACTAGTTTAATTTCTCAAATTCCATATTTTCATATGAAAACTCTATTTGTGACATCTTTTACAAAAATCATCACTGTTATTACAATTCTACACCGAATCACTTCGTTCAAACTACGTTCTCTTCGTTTCTTAATGAACTAGCATAATCAAAAATTTACAGTTTACCATACAATTTGACCACTAAAATTGGTACTTAGACAAGCCACATGAGAAAATATATACTGTCATTACTTTTCTTCCTTTTTAACTGTAATTAGCATACGAATTCTTGTTTACATACAAACTCAAACATAACCAACATATATAATCATCACAATTCAGTTGTATAGCAACAATTCAACAAAAATCGAATTCATAGATCATATAAGTTATGCTGTAAACTCATATACGTATATATATATATATATATATATATATATATATATATATATATATATATATATATATAATACTAAGGTTTAGATAAAATACCTTCACTTAGCTTGTAATCCTTGCTAATATCGCTGAAAATTGCTTAAGTTCTCTCTCAATTCTCCCAACTCTCTATGTGATCCTACGCTTAGAAAATGACAAACTGATAATAACCAAGTATGAGTAAACCAACATAAACCGATATAGCCATAACACCTATACTAAATATGTCAGTTACAGACTAATAAACGTATAGTTTTAAATATATTATATTTATTATTTATTTTATTTTATTTATTTTATTTACTTTATTTAAAATTCAAAAATCAAAAATCCCAAAAGCTATAAGGCTCCGTTTGGCAAAACCCTTTAAAATTTAAAGACTTAATATATTTAAGCCTTATTTGACAAAACTAATTTAAACTCCTTTAATTTTAATAAACAATTTAGTTTATAATTTATAATCACATATTATTTATTTGGACTTCCATATCCAATATTAATCAAATAAATTAATTACTCATACTATATTTTAAATAATTTTACAGTTATACAATTATCATCAAAATTATAATCTCATTATAATTTTATTTAATAATTTAACATACCACTTTAACTTTAAATTATTAAATTAAAACAACAATATAACATTTCATGATATTTACAACTCTCTAAATTATAAATTAAATTAATTTAGAATATTATTAATTCATAAATATTTAATAACAATAATCACATCAATAAAACACATCAAATAAATATTTATATCACTCAATAAATATTTAAGTTACAATTTGAAATTCCAGATTGTTACATGGTTGGTTGGGCTTGGTCATCACGATCTCACCATTGTCAATTAAATCCTGGATCTTATGCTTAAGGGCCCAATAATCTTGAGTGTCATGGCCTGGAGCTCCAGCATGGTAAGCACACTTCTTGCTTGCATTGAAACCCTTTCCACTAGGGTTGGTTGGTGGAAGAAGATGAGTAATTTTCTTCTGAGCTGTCAGAAGTTTGAGAATGTTTTCGAGTGAATCCCCTAAGGGTGTGAACACTCTTGTACGTCTGACTTCTCCACTCTTTGGCAATGGAGGGTTTGAAGACTGTGCTTGAAAAGGGGAATAATTTCTCCTCTGAATAGGCAAGTTTTGATTGCCTTTTTGTCCTTGCAGTATCAAGGAAGCATCCTCTTCTTTCTTTTTATGGACCCTCCAGGGGTTGTTCCCATAACTTCCAGATTGGATATGCTCAGTTACAGCTTTTAATGCGGCGAGGTCTTGAATCTTCCCTGATTTCAATCCCATTTCTGCCATTTCACATTACTTAATCATTTTTGAGAATGGCTTGCCTATTCCAGCTAGGACCCTCTCACAAAAATGGAGCTTCTTGAATTTCTTTGAAGGTCATCACCATTTCAGACTCGGTCATAAACGAGATAACTTGAGCAACCAGACGCCTCCATCTTTGGGCATACTCTCTAAATGACTCATTGACTTGTTTCTTGACCTTGGTAATTTGATACCGGCCTGGAGCCATCTGAGTGTGGAAACTGTATTGACTGAGGAAAGCATGGGCTAACTCCTCCCAGCTGTGAATTTTAGAGTTATGCAATTTGGTTTACCATGCTCTGACTTCTCCAGTCAGACTTTTCTGAAATAGCTGCATTCCGAGCTTTTCATTCTCGGCATAAGATCCGAGCTCTTCGATGAAAACTTTTAAGTTGGTGTAAGGATCTCCCAACCCATCATATTTCTCAAAATCGGGAGTCTTGAATTTTTCTGGATAATGAACCCCGGGGAAGATACAAAGGTCTGAATATGAAACACTTCCGTGTATCCTAATCCCTTTGATGGACCGAATGGTTTCTTCTATTTGTAGAACCTTCTTTCGAATATCATCGGTGTCTTGATCTTCTTTAAGATGGGTGATTTCAGGAGTTCTGTTAGTTTTATCAGTCTGAGACTCAGGTGCTGGAACTTCTTTGTCCGGACCCTGGATTCCTCCATTTACAGAGGGTTCTGTGTGGATGGGAATTTGTGGACCCTAAGTTGATTTGTGTAGTTCTTTGAGCAGAACAACCAACTCTGTAATTTGATTGCTTAATCGTTCGAACTCCTCGCAAGAGACAGGAGTAAGATTAGGCTTGCCAGATATAGCCATGTTTGGCTGTAGGCCTAATGCCTTCTTAGACTTTGAACGCGTAACAGGACCAATCGTTTCCCTACAAAAAAGACTTATGTAGTTTAGTCTAGGGAAACGTGGAAATGTTACATGCTATGTAATGTGTTCATTTTTTAGGAGTATTATCCTACAAAACGGATGTCAATTATTTTAATGACAAGATAGCATGATAGGTTTTGATATGAAAAGGGAATGCATGTTCACATATTCCTTTATATTTTCCATTACATTGAGATTGATATGGAAATGAAATTATAAGTAATTGAAATGGTCAGAGGTTGAACTATCTTAGGCTACTCTCGCGGGTTTTTGGCATGAAGGTTCCCAAATCATTGCAATCTACTTGATGGGAAGTTAATCCGATCTTTCAACTGGAGTGAATCTGGGTGGTTCCTTTCCTGACCCTCTTGGAATTAGTCTCCCAGCGAGTCCAGTAATCAAACACCGACGGGATAGCCTCCTGGTGGAGGGACCACACAACATACATTCACATACATCGCGTCTCACTGTATGGAAATGATGACATGTGTGAAGCACTAATATCACAGGCAGATATGGTGCGAAGCACTAAGTGCAGTAAATAAAGCATTAGTATACATTCATTCAAATGTAAATACAACATCCACACACAAGCAGATAAAAGTTTTGAAAAGTTTTTTTAAATAGCGGTTTAAGCCCTCTTACTGAAGATCCCCAATAGAGTCGCCACCTGTCGACGTCGGGATTTTTATTTATCCCTTTATGTTCTTGTCTTTTGGTGTTCTTATGTTAGGTGAGATTTGTTTGAAAAAATAAGTTTGAAAAGGTCCGACATATATATGTCGATGATTTGACTGTAAGAGTCGCCACTTGGTATTTTTAAATGGTTGCACCAACTCAACCGAGAAAAGATTTGCACAAAGACCTGGTGATTTTGTGACAACCCAAATTTTTAGAATTTATTAAAATAAGAATTTAATAATTAAAATTCTTATTACGAGATGTTTTGAGTTTGAGTATGAATTTTGGGGTCGTTACAGTTGGTATCAAAGCTGATTGGTTAGAAACCTTAGGTAAGAGTACCTTAGTCTATAACCTTAGAGAAGAGAGGTGAAGATAATGAACGAATAAGCTCAAATAGAGTTTGAACAATAAGAAGCAATTTAAGAAATTTATGAAGAAGGGATTAGAACATGCGTGAGAGGATTCAAAGAAGAATCTCGTAGAGTTATAAGGAATATGAATGTGGGATTACCCAACTCCAATAATAAGAATGTAAGGTGATGATAAATAGACAATGTCTATAAAAAGAGAATGGTAAAAAAGTTAAGAATAAAAGTTATAGTTAAGTGTGGTACAGTTGTACTCTTTAATGGTTGATGTATGGTATCTGGGCTAAACGATTCCTTCATAGAGCAGAGGTATATGCGAACTAGCAACTCGGAACCTAGTTTGTTGGTCGTTTATGGGAAACCACTCAGCGTACCATATTGAAACTATTAGAGACTCAATGTGTACCAAGTATAGAAAATGGATACGTATGATGAAAAAGTGAAACTCGAATGAAATGCTGAGCAATATAAATGAAGTTGGAAATTCTTGAAGCAGGAATTGTTATATAAACAAGAAAATTCAAAGAAGAATCTTGAAGAGATATAAAGATAAGGAATGAGAGTTACACTAACTCCAATAGCCAAGATAACGAATAATGTTGTAAATGATGAAAAAGAAAAGAAAGGGGATAGTAAAATAAAACGATCAAGAGTTAAGAAAAAAATTTTAAGGGAGATGATTATAAAATAAGATCACGACGTGATCTGTTTAAGTTATAAAAGGAAGATGGTCTGTAATGTTTGAATAATTATAGCTTGATGCTCTGAAGATGGTGTACTGTGAAATAGTATGAGATAAACTCATGAGGAGTTATAGATAATGTGATACGAAGAATTCGTATCGAGCAAAGAGCAAGTTATAGGTAAGATAGAGTTAGGTGGGATTTCAATTGAGGATTCATGCGATGGCTGAGTTGTACAAATCTTTGTATGGGTGAGGGTTTTGTGCTTGCACTCAGTTTATCACATTGATAATCATTGGAATGTTGGTGTCGCGCTATCAATGTATATGTGGCGAAAAGGTGATTCTTTTCTCATGTGTATATTTGATAGTTAGAAACTATTAAGATTAGTCAAATATTATTATGGTTAGGTGTGGTTCTTAAAACTAATGCATATGGTAAGTTCGTGACTCATAATAATATGGTATGTTTTGAACCCCTCAGCGAATGGACGCCTATGGTCTAATTAGGATAAGTTCTTAAACTCATATTATTGTGGAAAGTTCCTAGATTTCCAATGTGTAGTAAGTTTGATGAACTAGGGTATAGATAAGTGTGAATGGAGTATTGAGGATGATAGGAATAGATAGACTGATTAAGCAATGGATCATTATAGAAAGTGGAGTTGATGGTGGAGACATAGGTTTTTTAAATCTACTAGCTATGCTAGACTTTCAAAATTTATTGACTTCATGCTGATGTTTGCACTTCTATTTTCTTGAAAAACATTGGATCAAATGATAGAACCAATGAGTTTTAAAAATAATACCGTTATTCGTATGTCTATGCTAATTGGTTCGGCTAGACAAAAATGATTTGAAATATATAAAAATATATTTTTTATATATTATCAATGTATCATGGAACCTGGTGCAGAGATGATAAAAACGATAGAGTCATCAATGCAGTATTACTTAGTGTTGGATGTAATATAAGGATCGTCAACCCACTATGGTATGATGTAGTATGATAAAATCACCAAATGACGGAATCCTCAAACGAACTGTAAATACGGTGCGGTATCATGACGTCATAAAAAGATTTTTTTTTTGATTTCTTTAAGATATGAGAATATATATATATATATATATATATATATATATATATATATGGATATGTATATTTTGATTGATGTTCGAATTATTGTAGAAGTCTATGCTATTTGATTCAGCTAGACGATTATTGAAAAATGTTCATGAAATTCAAGCGTTTATTGAAAAGTTATGCCAAACTAAATTGTTTTGGTGCCGATTCAGATATTAAAAAGCTGAGGTGAACAACCTTATAAGGGGACATGTTTTCGGGGACAATGGTTCCGAGCATAACGCATATAGTCGTTACAAAATACTACATTGCGACCCAACGTAGTGGTACAATAGGTTGGCCACCTATTGTATGAGTGGAGGGTGTTTTTAGTCTTTGTGATTGATAAACACTCTGGTTTGCAGTGTGAAGGATTGTGTTGAAGCACTCGTAAACCTAGAGAAGAGTTCAAGGTCTTATGACCCCTCAGCATGACTTGGAATCTTTTAAATTTCTGAGTTATTCCTACTGCTTCCCAATTATTGAGTAATTGTGGAAGATTCTTGCAATTCTAAAAGGTGAATGTGGTAAGGATGATATTCCTTAGAAGGAAGTAAGGCGTAAAATGCGACACTGAATGATGAATATATTGAATAAGTGAGAAAAGAAATTTTGAAATGAGAAGGAGATGAGTTATCAAAGAATAATGCAAAACTTTTAATAGAAAAGTTAATAATTGTAGAAAGATCTTTGTGAAAAGAAAGTGGTTATAGAACCCAATGAAAGAATAAAGTATTAACGTAAAATCTATTTTGATAGATTGAATGAATGAAGATTAATAAATAAAATTTCGAGGACGAAATTCTTAGAAGAAGGGGTGAATATAATATCCCGAGTATTTATGATAACGATCCTTGGAGGAGGGAATGAATGGGTTAAAGAATATATGATACTCAAAATATAATTGAGTTCAAGTGAAAGTTATGAAATAAAACTTACAAAAATTTATTATCAGGAATGGTGGGGGTAGGAAATATAAAACCTATATTAAGGTAAAGTGTTGAAGTTATTCAATGAAGAGATTTGATGAAAACCTAAGTAAGGTATGGTTTCGGTGATTCCGAGGACGGAATCCTTATAAGGAGGGAAGGATATGACAACCCAAATCTTTGGAAGTTATTAAAATAGGAATTTAATAATTAAAATTCTTATTACGAGATGTTTTGAATTTGAGTATGTATATGTATGTGCTGTATATTTTGAAATATATGATCTGGTGTGAAGAGAAATATATATTCATATATTGGGCAAGTGAGGTTTAATAGTACCCTGAGTTATTTGTTTAGTCTGTGTTTTCGATTCTAGGGACAGAATCTTATAAGGAGGGAAGGATGTGACAACCCAAATTTTTAGAAGTTATTAAAATAGAAATTTAATAATTAAAATTCTTATTATGAGATATTTTGAGTTTAAGTATGAATTTTGGGGTCGTTACAGATGTGACACTGTTTAACTGGTCAGCAAAACCGAAATTCATTAGGGTCCGGGGGCATAATTAAGCGGAGGGAAGGTGTTAGGCACCTCCTGACTTCTGTGACAACACGGTTACCACCACTTTTCAATTTAAACTTTTATCTGAATGTGTGTGTGTTAGGTCTATGTGCAGTTGTTTGGAAGTAGTGTTATGCCTCGTTTGCACCTATATACAAAGGGTTTAACTTTTGTATAAAAGTTTAATTTTAACGAGATATGACAATGATGTTTTGTAAAACAGGTTCTTCAAACCCTTATGCTAGGCTTGATTGCTTTTATTATTTTCGAGATGCGAAGCATTTTTGAGAAAATAAGATACATAGCAGTGCCAAACTCCTTGTGGGCATGAGATCCATCAAAGGAAATTCAAACACCGTGAATAATTTACAAACTGGTGGCAGCTGAAAATGTCCATCACGGGAACCGAATCTAGATTCAGAAACTGAATCTGTGATCACATGATTCCTAGGCTCACATGATAAAGCAATATGTAAAAAAGCTAAAACAAGAACTAGATTTGAATAAATCTAAACTATTTCAGCTTCATCGGTCCGGATGTAATATATATATATATATATATATATATATATATATATATATATATATATATATATATATATATATATATATATATACGGTCCGGATCCTAAGCTCACCCCTTATTCAACTCACCCGATTTCACCCCCCCTTTAGTAACGGACCCGGCGACAGTTCGATCATACAACCGTCATCTATACTTTTAGTGACGATATATGTTGTCCGTCGCTAAAAGTATAGACGACGGTTGTATGACCGAACTGTCGCCGGGTCCGTCGCTAAAGGGGGATGAGCTCGGGTGAGTTGGATATGGGGTGAGCTTAAGATCCGGACTATATATATATATATATATATATATATATATATATATATATATATATATATATATATATATATATAAAAGCGGTAAACGCACCTGATGTATATCCAGGATCAATCAAACAGAGTTTGATGGAAATAAGTATATATATAAGTATTTATATATATTTACAAAAGCAGTAAATGCTCCGGATGTATATCCAAGCTCAATCAACCATAGTTTGATTGAAAGATATATATATATATATATATATATATATATATATATATATATATATATATATATATATATATACAGAGTTGATCCTGTCCGGGAGCCCGGACAGGCTTAAAATACGGTCCAATTTTTTATTTTTTATTTTTAAAAACAACTAAAAATAAATAAAAAATTATGGAACTTGAATTTTTACATAATACAGTAAACAGACTATACAGTCTGTACAGACATGTTTTGATATATGTATCCAAATCACACCCAAAATATTGTATTATGTAAAAATTCAAGTTCTATAATTTTTTATTTTTTTTAGTTGTCTTAAAAAAAAGTAAAAAAAAAAGTCCAGATTTTTTATGGTCCGGGAGTCCGGACCTGATCCGGACTCTCTCTCTCTCTCTCTCTATATATATATATATATATATATATATATATATATATATATATATATATATATATATATATATATATATATATAACCAATAAAAGCCGCGGATCGACGATCCGGGCTTATCCACATGGAGCGACTCTCAACGTTAGTAGATATATGTATATGGAAGTAAGAAAAAGCTTAAAAATCTGAAATATTTTACAGTGGGCTGCTAAGAAGACTTCAAATAGCTTTTGACAAATGAAAACTCAGTTTCTACTGATTAAATTTTAGTATGTTGTAAGACACGAGATCACAAGTGTTTAGAAAAAGGAAGCACTATAGAAGTGTGTACAGAGTGAAATGGGCACAGTTTTCTTGCTTTTTCTCTCCTTAAAATGGCCAGCCCAAGGCCTCTATTTATAGAACTAGCTGCGGGTCTACCTGCGGCTGCCCGGGTTGCCCTAGGCCATGTGAGTCCCGCCGTCTCGAAGTACGTGCACTTGTGCAAAACATTATCCGCTTGAACCTTCATAATTTTCAATCCGGGCATTCTATTGAGGCGTGCTATACCTTTCAAGAATGATGTTGTTGAGAGCTACACAATAACATGGGATAAGAGGTTGTACGAAGCCGGGAAGATGGATACATGACTAGATCTTTAAGTCTTCAAATTCTATTCGATGTGTTATCTTGTGTAGTAGTCTCTCGAGATTTGAGCTATGGTTCTTATAGGACACTTCTATATGAAATGTGGGTTGAAATGATGTTGAGACGACGTGAATGTAGTATCGACGTGGCAAAATGATGTTTTTGCCCCTCACCAGGGTTATCTCTGGCTTTGCACAGATATAACAGTAATTGCTCAGGGTTATCTCTGAGATTGGGCTAGTGTGAATGCTGAATGTCCTCGGGGTTATCTCCGAGGTGTGTCTGATCTCCCGGGGTTATCTCCAGGGTTGGAACTGAGTGCGTCGGGGTTGTCTCCGAGGTTGAAACTGACTTCTCTGGGGTTATCTCCAGAACTAGAACTGTATCCCTCGGGGTTATCTCTAAGGTTTGAACTGAATATCCCAGGGTTGTCTCTGAGATTGCAAATAAGTATCTCGGGGTTGTCTCCGAGATTGAAAACTGAGTATCTTGGGGTTGTCTCTGGGCTTGAGCTGGTTTAACTTCCAAGGTTATCTCTGGAAGACGATTTTGCCCTCCTGCAAGGTTAGTACCAGGAATGCGAAATTTCGAGTGTCTACAATGGAAAGTCTTCAAATTGAGCTGGATATTAAAAGACTCGGTCCAGGGCCCTATTAATCACAGAATGAAAAGCATAACCCATTTCGTTCATCTTATCCTTCTTCATCTGAACCTTGGCTTCAGCACGATCTGTACACTGAGTAGCCTTCATCCAAGTGTCCTCTACTCTCGCTCGCTTAGCTGACTCCTCCTTCAAGTCATCTTTTAGCTTTTCCACTTCAGTCTTCATCTTCTCATTCTCAGCCAATAGCTTTTCTTGATGTCCCTCTGTGTGAATTAGGTTTCATTCAGTGTTCCCAAGTCGTGAGTCGAGTTTCTTAATCTCCACATCCTTCTACTCTATAGTAGCCTGATGCATGTCAGCCAGCACCTTTAGCTTCTCAATCTTGTCCTGTAATTCTATATTTCGATCATAAAACTCATCATACATCTCAGCTGATATGGAGTTTGGTGGAAACTTGATCCACAGGATCCTCTTCCTCATCCTCCACCTCTATCTCCTCAAAGTCCTCCCCCTCAGGATCAGACACAGGCTCGTTCTTCTGTCCTTCCTCAGCGACCAACAGAGAAGGCTCCCTCTAGATCAACTGCTCCCGAACCACATTGACGTCTCGGGGCTCCTCATCTCGAGGTACCTGAGGTATCTCTTCCCTAGTTTGACCGGATTCTTCAACGTTAGATATCCTGACAACAAAATACTTTTAAGTTTTATTTATTACTTGACACTCTTCGATACTCGCGAGCACATAAGTTATTAACACATAGCACATAAAGTCTTTTATTGTTTTATTTTATCTTCAATGAATTCCTTAATTCATTCCTTAGAATTCGATAAGAGTTTGACACCACTATATTTTCTGTCTTCTTAAAGGTTACTTCCTAAGGTTTTCCCCACCTAAGGTTCATAACCTAAGGCTTTGATACCAATCTGTGACACCCCCAAATTTGGGTACTTCATTTCCATAGAATTTGGTGTTCACTATCCAAAACAATTACATATATCTACCCATATTCAAGGATAAAGACATAACTTAAATAACTCAAACAATAATCTTCCCCATTAAAGGGTTACATCAACTTAAAACAATCCCAGGTAATCTAACCTTAAATTATTACATAAGTCTGCGGAATACATCACATAATTAAATAAGTCTCATAACATAAACTCAGTAAATAAAATTAAACAAGTCTTCATCATTTGGACATCTTGCCCTTGCTAGTAGACGACTCTTCAACTTTAGTTGCAGTGTTAATTGCAAGAGTGAGCAAACAATTGCTCACTAATATAAAGAATGATAATAGCAACAACATAAGGGTAAGCAATGAATACTGAATAATAGAGAACTTGTTCTACGAATCAAAAACAGAAAACAAGTTCAAGATTTATATATGAGGGTCTTAAGACCATGAACTATGTCCCAAGGTTATTAAGTATTTCTACTTCAACCTTTAACAGTCATTAGACTATACAGACCTTTACTTTTGTACTTAGAGGGATCAGTCATTCGTACCATGTATTGTGCACAAACATCTAAACGCTAACGCGTACATAATTCCCTATATTAGGGTTGTTCATCTCAGTTTGACTTTAGGATTTTTGCACTAAAGAAAGTTTAGTTTGGAATAACTTAACAGTGATTCTAGAATTTTAGAACATTCATCAATTATGGATTAGTCCAATCAATAAAGATTTATTAGCTATTCGAAGGTTCAACACGATAATATAATATTGAACAATGATATTAAAGACAAAAATTGAATATCAACAATGTAAAATTGAATAGACATTGTATGTACAAAGTATTACATCCAAAAGAGTTAGAAAACACATTTGGGACAATAAAATTGAACAATTTATACTTTGAGTAGAAAGAAACGAAAGTTAGGAACTTGCTCAATAAAAGAGTCAAGTTTTAGGAACTTGCATAACAATATCAAGTTTGGAATATGAAACTTGCTCAAGGTAAAAGAATTAGAATACAAGAGATTGCATAATGAAAAATTGAGGTTAGAGAACTTGCCTCGTGTGTAAGCTATACAATTATAACAAACGTTCGCCAAATACCCTACACATACCATTCGAACCACAATACCAATTAGTTATATTAACGCTAACTTCATTGGTTTACTTTTCGTTTTAGTCAACTCTATAATCTTTAACTTAAGATCTAATTATCCTAATCATTCACGTACCATGAACCTGAACTCCCAATCATATTATAGTACACAACTTGATGATTGAAAAACAACTCAAATTCTCATGACATCGCATTACGAACTTTCATAACTTATTAATTCATAACCTATAGTTTCAACTTTGTGATTACAATATGTTATTATATTTTATAACATGTTTTAGGTTTCTCTACAATCATTAAAATAAGTTAGGTTAACACTCCCCAAGTTATATTGTTAACAGTTCTTTACTTTGTCTACTTGACCACTGGCGCAGCCGCGCCCTAGGTACTCTTGGATCTAGCGCGCTTGCGCCCAAAAGCAGCGCGCTCGCGCTCGACGCCAGACTCAGTTTTCCAGAAACACGAACTCAGACTCTGCTCTATATAAAAATTCCAATTTCATAGTAACATGGACAAACCCACACACACAAAATCTTACCAAAGCCACATATCATATTCACTTAACCAGTTAACACATAAAACACACAAACAACCACATTCTAAAGGATTAAAAATCATGTTTTTGCTATTTTCTTCAATTTCAACACATTTAGCGAATTCAATCAAAAAAACTTCGTTTCTTAACCGAATTAAACCATTTCAATTGCATTGTTTTCGTTTCTTGACATACTGACACAATTCACAACCACTTTACAGATTATAACAAGGATTGAACATAAATTTTTGGTCTCAATAAGCCACTTTCATATATATACAACACTGTTAATTTAATTTTATTCTACAAACCAATTCCATGAATTTGATCACTAAAGATTACTTATATATGATAATTATCAGATTATATACACTTATAATCAATAATTTAGACAACTATTCAACAGAACTCATATCATAGAGAATAAATATTGAAGGAAAACAAAAGTAGGAAATTAGGAATAGATTATACCTTAATCCCTTGTTGTAGAATAACGAATATGACAATTACAGGGTTATGACAAAATCTTCTTCTTCCTCTTGACTCCCAATTCACAACAAAACTCTTAATTTTCTCTCTGTGTTTCTAACTTAGCCTCTTGGAATAATACGCAGAAAAGCTGAAGTATATAGCCTCTCCCACGTTCATCAGTTAAAAGAAAAATAGGGTACATCAGTTATATTATGTCAAAGGCCACAAGGCCATGTTTAGCTACACCCTAAAATCCCCCTAATTTATTTTTATAATACTTATATTATATAGTTCTTATGTCACACCCATTCTACAACTAATTTAATTAAATTTATTATTTAAATTAACATTTGCCTTATAATTATAATATCCATTATAAATTATAATTTTATTCCACAACTAATAAATCTCTAATTTAATTATTAAATTAAATTAGAACAACATTATAATTATTTAATAATTCATTTAATTTAATTATCTCATTAAATTAAATCTTCAAATCATAAAATTACCATTCATTAATTTAATTATTATAAAACATTTTAACTAAATTATTACACCACAATTTCAGAAAATTTATTAATCTCATTAAATAAATCAATTTAAATATTTATTTAATCCAATAAATATTTTTAAATTACATAAAAAGATTTCTCGTTCGTTACACGTTCCATGATGAGTTTTACCGATTTTTTGGTGTCATTATAGGGATATGCCTTAGAAGCGGCCACATATCTACTAAATAAGGTTCCCATGAAATTCGTCCTAAAAACTCCATATGAGATGTGGACAGGGAGGAAACCTAGTCTTAAGCATGTTAAGATTTGGGGATATCCAGCGTATGTGAAAAAGTTTTAGAATGATAAGCTTGGAACAAGATCTGATAAGTGCATGTTTGTGGGATATATATCCTAAAGAAAGTTTAGGATACTATTTCTACAATCCAACTGAACAAAAGGTGTTTATCGCCAAACATGCTGCCTTCTTAGAAAATGAGTTTATCCTTGAAGGTGTGACAACCCGGAAAATCGGATTGTCCAGAGTTTAAGACTTAAAGAATTAGTTATTAATAAAATGAATTTTTATTAATACTATTATGTGTTATGTGTTTATTAATCGTTCTAGAACCTAGGATGATTATTAATCGGGAGGATTCTGGCTACGAGTTAGACTAAACGATTAAGAATTTTCAAGAGGAAGATAAAAATTTCCCGGGAACAAAATATTTCTGAGGACAAAGACGAAATAGGCACTATTTACCCGACGAAAGCCTAAGGGTTAGGGTTTGAATAACATAAGCCTTTCTGAGAGTTCGATATGTCGAAATGACATTCCGTCAAAAGATTTGACGATAATATATCGTGAAAAGTTAAGTAAGCCGATAAAAGTTTTTCTCAAAAAACGTGCAAAAATCGGACGAAATAAAAATGACGAAAAGTACTGTTATGTACTTTTCATTCGTTTAACTACGTTAGGGGAAAACGTGAAGGAAAACGCTTATCGTGGAAAAGTGTTTTTCAATTTTTTGAATATCCAAGGAATGCGTAAAAGTTAATCGGTAAAGGAAAGACGAAATATCCAAAAATATTTGGATTCCGAGAATCGTAGTTTTTAAAACTGTCGGATGAAACCCGAAAGAAGGAAGCACGAAGCTTCCAAGGGAAGCTACGTGAATAGTAAGGAGGTGGGAATAGTAAAGAGGTATGAATAGTAAGGCTGTTTGGCCAAATGACCAAAATGCCCCTAGCCTTGAAAATCTATAAAAGGAAGCCTTAAGTTCATTTGTTTGGATTTTTAAAAATCCTCCAACTTGAAAGAAAAAGAGAGAGAGAGAGTTTGGATGGGAGAAAGAAGAAGAAAAGAAAGAGGAAAAGCTAGCCCGAGCGCACGCTTTGTCCAATGGAGAAAGATTAAAGAAGAGAGGTAATCCGAAAACCTAACTTCTAATAAATTTTCTTTAAGTTTCTATGTTTAAAACATAGCTTAATGAGAATATGAAGTAAATGATGTAAGAATGGTTTCATATGGTTGAAATCATGAGAAAATGAAGAAATAAGAATTAGAAGTTTAGTTTATAAATTTTTTAAGGAAGTATAAGATTCTTAATGAATTTGAGCGATCCGAATGAATCATATGAACGATTCAATGAAATAAGTAAGGAATGATGTTCTATAACATCAAATTCTAAGAAAAAGTGAAATCGTAATCAAAATATCGATTAAAAATGAAGAACGAACGAAGAACGCGAAGAACATGCGAAGAACGCGAAGAACGTTGTTGATGGACAAATTTAAAACCATCGTAGGATAATTGTTGTTGATGTAATAACCCAATATTTTTAATATAATTAAATAATAAATTTTGCATTTAATTTTTTTTATATATAAAGGTGGGATTATGTGCAAAGAAAAGTATATGTATTTATGTGATAAATAAAACTTATTTATTACATGAATAATTGTAAATAAATTCTTTTTAAGAATTATTGATC
The DNA here is from genome assembly GCA_016801055.1 of Panax notoginseng. Classification (NCBI taxonomy): domain Eukaryota; kingdom Viridiplantae; phylum Streptophyta; class Magnoliopsida; order Apiales; family Araliaceae; genus Panax; species Panax notoginseng. Next base: position 28,717,791 of record CM029023.1, on the reverse strand, counting down.
ATTATAGATTATATTCTTATTATAAATTAATTTTGTAATAAAAATATTTATTATTTATTTTCCATGAAAATATGATTATTATATATATGATATGATTATAAGGATTATTATGATATGTATTTTATTATATTAGTTAAGTTAATTATTTTAACTTAATTAATAATGGTATATATGAAGGTTATTTCGGATATGGATTCAAAACCCTAATTCTGAATTTTGAATAAGGAATGAGAATATTAATATAATATTATTTATATTTCAGTGATATAAACATGCCTGATATGTGTGTAATGTTAATGTGTGGAACAATTATAGTAAAACAGTGCAAAACCCTAACTTTACTGACAAACTATAGTGCATAAGTCAATTGCGACTGTAAGATTTGTTAAGTTGTTATGTTATATAATTAATGGCAATTATTATAGATTTAATGTTAATTAGGTAAATCCTAATTAATATTTAAAAACCCTAATTACTAAATTAGAACCCTAATTGCTAAGTTGTAAACCCTAATTATTAATTTAGCAAGGTTAATGATAATTAGTAGAGTATGAAGCCTAATTTACAAATCCTAGGTGATTAGTAAACCTAATTTAATTAGGGAACCCTAATTCACATTTTTAGAAACTAAGATTTCCATTTTAGCCCTAATTGCAAAATCCTAGAAATTGGACTTATGGAACCTTAGGGTTTACCCTAAGGATTAAACCCTAAGGGTTAGAATAAATTGCCAACTTTGCCACTAAAAGTAAAAACCCAATGACATAATTGCCCTTTGCATTATTTTAATTGGTAACTTGTATAGGTTGACATAACTTTAGTTGGTGACCAACTCTAGCTAGCCATGTGCCTATAAGCCAAATATCTCAGCCACTTTAACAATCCAAATGCATTGCATCTATGTTTTATATAAGATCAAGAGAGGGAAAAATCATTATTTGCCTCATTTATACACCAACACTCAACCAAGACTCTCTCAACTCAAAACCTCCGAAATTACCTTGCTAGACCAGTCCCTAATTAAGCCCCATTATCACTTCTAGCAGATCAGAGGTCAGAATCAAGAATTGGTTCATAGAAAGGTTAAACCCTAAACTAAAATTTTGATCTTGTATGCTATGTTGGATTTGATGTATGAATGTTTAAATAAGTTATATAAGGTGTGAATCATTGATCTGGGTTGCTAAATAGTGGATCTATAACATTTATATGCTCGAATTTAAAGATTTACAAAATCTGAAAATATTTCTTATGTGGTCTGACAACTGAATGTCAGACCTTCTAGATCTCAGTGTGTTTATTGTTTTGGTGTTTTAAGTGTTTGATATTGTAGTGCGCTATGAGATCTTTACTCTGGAACTTGAATCAAGGTCATATCATGAACAGGTTGTGAGATATTGATGGTCAAAAGCCGTTGACCGGCCATGACTGGGTGTTTCTGGGTAACCTAGAAACTGCCCAGAAAGGGCCTGACAATTTATTCAAGCGCCCGAATCTTTCTTGTGTTTATTGTTTTGTTCTTGTTCTTGTATGCAGGTTGTTGTATGTTATATTAACTGTTAATTCAAGCTTTTAGATCGCCTAAATATTTGTCAGGTAGATCACAGTGAGCGGTACTCAAACCAAGCCAGAATACCATGAAATACGTTTTCTGGGTAACCCAGAAAACGCATGACCAGGTCTTTTGACATAGTTTGACCGGCAAGTATCTTAAGATGGTATTGTTGTTATGCTGATGTTATGTACTAGATCTGTACACCTCCATGTTGTCTACACACTGAAACATTAAGATCACTAAAACGTCACTTAGATTGCAAGTTGTAGAAGCCCAAAGTATGCATCACGAACTGTTCTTCATTTCTGGGTAACCCAGAAATGAAGAACAGATCTGATAGCTTGTTCAAGGCCCCAGATCTCACTCGTCTTATATTGTTTGGCCATGTTTGTTGTTGGGTCATGTAGTCTTATGTAACGACCCCAAAATAGGTTCATTTCATCCAACCTATTCTGAGTCGCCAAATACATGGTACAGAAAACAACTACAACTTTATTGCAACAATTGTCGTGCAAAATACAACAACACATATGCTGTGAGTTTGGATACAAATATATACCAAATGTGACTCAGGTCCCAACCATGGACAGCACCTCACAATGACACCTTGCATAAATGTATAGTCAAAAACTGTTTTAGAAATTAGAATCTTTGGGAAGTGCTCAAGGAAACTTTTGTACATGGGAGGCCATGCTTCTAGGTTGTGATAGATATCATATGACCACAGAATTATCCTTGGTTGACCCAATATATCCCAAAGAAAAACGAGAAGACTACTATCATATTCTTCCCAATGGTGAGTCTTCTCTTGACTTATAATTATCTCCACTGTCTCTAATTGAGAATTATACTTCAAACAAACATCAAGATTATATAGGCAGTGCTCGTAAATATACTCAGCAAGTGGATGAGCACAATCCTGTCTTATGATGACACGAGGTTGTATGTCATTAGACATCTTGTATGATAGTGGTAAAACACCCTTCCAACGTTGGGTTCGCTTCACCCTAGATGATTCACCAAATATAACTACTAAATGATTACTACCGTTCTATTCCCCTGTTACCCCCGCTCGACCCAGCTACACTCTTATTACTTGAAAGGAATTACGAAACAGAAGGGTGAGCACAACTAGCCCAGTAAAGAATATCATGACTAAAGATAAATATGTTATCAATAGCCTTCAACAGAATTAAATCAGAGATTTAGAACATATGGTAGATGATAAAAATTTCAACCATAGTTGCAGCGGAACGTGCAATCCATTAGAAGAGTCAAATAGACCATAAAGTCTATTATCTTCTCCATGTTAAAAATCCACCAACAATATTTTATCCCTGTAACATCACTCAACAGTTCATTTCCACAATCATATGAATAACTCATAATCATAATTGTAATTCTAAATTTTTCTTCGCACCTAGGACGAAGAATATTTTCATCACATGTCTTTACCTGAAACATCAAAGATCATGGTTATACCAAATCACAGTTCCTGTTCATAATCATACTAATAAATCCATCTTTGCACTACGGCCAAAGATATTCAACAACAGTTCATCTTTGCACTACAAGCCAAAGATATTCATCAACAGACCATCTTTGCACTATAGGCCAAAGATATTCAACAACAGTTCATCTTTGCACTATAGGCCAAAGATATTCATCAATAATTCATCTTTGCACTACGGTCAAAGATATTCATCAACAATTCATCTTTGTACTACAGGCCAAAGATATTTCTCAACAGTTCATATTTGCACTACAGGCCAAATATATTCATCAACAGTTCATATTTGCACTACAGGCCAAATATATTAATATCTCAAAGAAATATATAATCATTTCAGAATTTATATAAACAATAATTATAACCATGTTGATCATTTCACCTTTGCACTTAAGCTAAAGATATTCAACTATAAATTCAATGGTCATGATCATACCAGTCAACAATTCAACTTTACACTACTGGCCAAAGAAAACTCATAGTCACGATCATACCAATAATTTACCCATCTTTACACTCAAGCGAAAGAGAATTTCAACATCAAGGTTATAAAAATGTTATATATAATAATAAAAACAATATGATCAAAACATGGATTTAATTTCAAGAGCAATATTCATAAATCAACTATAATTTGGTTAGAAAAAGAAACCAATTTTGTCGTAAATAGTAACTCGTGAATAGTAACTCGTGAATAGTAACTCGTGAATAGTAACCCCGACATGAAAAAGGTAGAAATTCTATAATAATATACATACCAATATTTCGGTATAATGATATTGAAAGAATAATATTTCTTAAGCTCATAAACAATTTATTTAAATTGTTTACACTTTACTAATTAATGCATTTAATCATCATAAAATGCCAACTCTTAAAATTTCATCATCAATAACCAAAATCCTCATAAAAAATATGCATAAACCTCATATAGGATTCTCAAGCCATAAAATCATATTTTCCAATTTTCTTACTTCACATAACATATTTAATTCATTTTCTCATAACTAGTCTATTTTTATGAAAAATACCAAATCAGTTCCTAAAATATTTCTTTTATGGGATTTAGCAGAATATAGTCCCATACTGAACATATATTTTCCTCAGAATTTTTAAAACTCATTTACTATTTTTCATATGGCCAAAACCGCCGAATATTTAGACATTTATCATAAATTGTACTTTTATCCAAAAATTTTGAAATTAATAGAGTACACTGATATTATATAGATATACTTCCAATAAAAATTTCATCAAATTTGGAGTTAACCACAAGGAGTTATAAGCGGTTACTTTTAAAATAGTCTTTCCCCGTAAAATTCATAACTCTTAATCTATACATCAAAAAATTACCATTTTTAGACACAATCAATAAAACTCATCAAAATATCATTTTAAAGTTTTCAGAATTTTCTGAAGGTCAGAAGAAGTACGAACTGAAAAATATAATAACCCTTAAAATCCCTTACTATCCCTTACCTCAAAAGAGTAGTACTTCTGACTGGATATCGGATATAACGCTGAAGGAAACTTGCACTGATGAATATCAACTCATCAAGTAACTAAATACTCACAAAATACACTCAATAATATAGAGAGAAAAAGAGAGAAAGCTTATGTTTCTGGTGTGATTTGTAATTCTAATTTAGCCCTCTATTTATAGGAAAATGTTAGCACGCCGAAGCAGACTTAACCTGCAACCTGATGGCTTTACCTGCTACTATTCCCACCCACCACATTTGAATAAAAATCTCAGCACATTTCTTCACCAACCAAGAGTGGGGCCCACCAATTCTAGAATTTTTCACCAAAATGATTAACTCCGAAAATTCAACAATTTCTGAACCAGTCATCTCGTAAAATTCATAACAAATCATACGTTCATTTTTAACGGTTCAAACTTTGTGGACATATACTCAACTTATATATGTATAACATATCCAAATATTACCACGATCCAACGGTCGGATTAAAAATTATAACCCTCGTAAAATATCTCAAAAACCCTAATTTATTTTCAATACCTCCGTTCCGACAAAAATATAGATAAAACACCTCAACATTAACTCTTTTATTTTTAACCACAAAAATATATCCCTCATTTATATCCACATAAAATAAATATTTTCTTATCATATGAATCAATAATTAATTATTCACAAATAATATTACAGAATCACATTTATGACAACCAGGCCGTTCCCAAGAAAGATGGGGCTTTCCAATAAGAATTTCTCCTTACTGACGCGCAATTAGGTGACCAAACCTCTCCTTAGACAGAACTTTCTAAGCATTGCCAATAATGTTATCTAATAATATTATTCAAATAATATGAATTATTGATCTGATAATAAAAAATACTGTGTAGTGACAATTATTGAACAACAATAATATAAAATTTCAACGTAGCAATTATTGAATCAATAAAATAAAATATTGAACAGTAATTACTGTAACAATTATTGAGTAGTGCCTCTTACGTAAGAATTAGTAATTGAAAAAAAAATACTATGCAATACCGTGTGCTACTGTGCAACTACGCGTATTACTGTATTTTAACCACCAGGTATTCCAACAGTGTTAACGGTAACAACTACGCCGTTATTTATAAAAACTCAATTTTGTCGTTTTCTTCATCTAATCGCTTTTCGTTATGGGGCCCACAAATAGCTGCGTAATCGTACGAATATTCCCCTACAGAAAGAATATTCCACGACCAAACGAATATTCCCCGATAAAATGAATATTTTGTAACCACTTGCTTATTTTGAAAAATATTCATATATCACCCTTAACTTTAACTTTTTAACAATTTAACCATTTACTAAATAGAAAAATTGAATACTTTTATTTCATAAAATTTGGGGTCTTACATCTTACACTAGTACTACAAGATCTAATCAATGGCTAGCCCAAAAACACTATACACACTGAATTGAACTTGGTCAAACGTGCCCCCTCGTTAACTGCTTATGAATATCTGGGTTGCTCAAGAACACCTAAAGCGACGGTTTCTGTTGCCAAAGGCTATAGCGACAGTTTTATTAATTTTAATTAATTAAATTTTTAAAAATCATTTAAAAATAGTAAATAAATTCTGAAAATTATAAAATCAGTTTTAAAAATTATTTTAAGTCATAAAAATTATCTTTTAATAATTTGGCATATTTTTCATAAATATTAGTATTTATTTGAATATTATTAATATTTAGGTTATTTAATAAATGCATTAAATAAATAAATTAAAAATAATTTTATTATATTAAAAATCATTTTAAATGATAAAAAGGTATTTAATATATTTTAAGTTATAAAATGTAACTTTTAATATTTTAAAGTAAATTTCATTAATTATTTAACATTAATGATATTAGATTTATTTAATAATTATATTAAATAAATAGATTAAAAAGGATTTTATTGATTTAAAAATCATTTAAAAAGGATATAAATTGTTTAAAAATATTTTATGTAATTATAAATGACTTTTAATATTTTAGTGAATAATACCTTAATATTTTAATATTAATGGTAATTGTTTAAAAATAATTTAAAATATTTTAAAAATTATTTAAGGGTAATATTAATACTTTAAAAATATTTTGAGTTATTATAAATAACTTTGATATTTTGGCAATGGTTGCATTAATATTTTAATATTATTTAAATATTAATGATAATAGAATTATCTAATATTTAAATCTTTTAATAATGATTCTAGAGTTTGAAAAATTTAGATAAATTATAATAATTATTTAAAAAAATAAATTATTATAAGTCATTTAAAAATAATATGACTGATATTTAAAATATTTAGGATAATATTGAACTACATGATAGAGTTTTAAACTCGATAATTAACCAATGAAGCCGTCGGTACACCGAAATACTACCAAAATTGATCCGAACCTATATAGTTTGACTGTATAAGTATCTGTTTGTATCTTAATGACTAATATAACTATGTGACAATGCAATTAGGTTACGTGTTGACTGTAAATAACAGTACTATGTGTTATGATATGTTATTCTAATCAATAGAACAATCTTATAAATGATAGGTCGTTGAATTAAAGATATGACTAAGTTGTGTAACCAGCAGACCAGGCAAGTATCCTAAAGTCTTGTTTTACTTTATTCAACGGATATCGTAAACAAGTTCTCTAACCTTACTCAAATCTATATTGAGCAAGTATCCGAATCCTACTTTACATTGTACAAGTATTTCTTTACTTTTGCATTACTTTATTCAACGAATATCGTAAGCAAGTTTCCTAACCGTACTCAAATTACATCGTGCAAGTATCTGAACTATCTTTTACATTGTGCAAGTATCCTTCCCTTTGTATTTACTTTATGCAATGGACATGTGTAAGCCAGTTTTAGAACTATATTATTATTGTTATTGTTCATGTATCTATACCTTTGTTGATATGCCAGTTCTTGAATTATATCCAATCATTATTTATCATTGCCGTATTATTGTATAATCCATATATATATATATATATATATATATATATATATATATATATATTCTGTTCGTAAATTTCTAATATTGGTTATACAAGTGTCCTCACTTGGATAATTATTGAACATGTTGATACATACTTATTGATTTCCAATATGTATATTTTAATTGAAAGTTGTCTAAGCTATTTTTCTAGGCTAGACACTGATTTAAAATATCTTTTGAATATGATAAAACCTTTTTGATATCCAACCGAATTGTTTGGTTTGGATTCCCGACTAAGTTTGAACATCCGGAACATGGGAAAATTTTGTGCGCCTAAGGCGGATATGATGAACGAGAATATCAATCTGGTATGTAGTATTGATCAATACATGGCATAACGGGCTGATCACCCCCCGTTCCTATAAGTTATAACGGTTTGCAGATGAAGTTCTGTTAAACCTTCTCAAAAATTGAAAACAAAGTTCATAGTCTGTCGACTGCTCACCAATTATAGTCAGTACGTAGTTTCAAATTTTGAAATAGAAATGTTATATTGGTTAGTATTGCTTCAGTTTACTTCACAGCTATTGCTTCGTTGTTGAAGTGTCGTTCAAAGAAAACATTTAATCCTTTGAGCTATTATTTATTGATTGCTATTACTTGCTGGGCACTCAAATGCTTATTCTTGCTTAATTTAAATGTTTTCAGCTATGTATGATCGACCTGAAGGTTCAGACAAGAATAATGGGAAAGGAAAGCTAGCAGAATAAGTTTGTGTTATCTTCTGTAATTGCTAGACTTAAATAAGTTGATAATATTTATTATCTATCATGTAATGAAATGTTTTAAAGGTCGCGTACCTGGGATTTAGACAACTCTGATATGTAAATTAAGTTTGATATTTATGACATTATTATTATTATTCCGCTCAAAGAAATGGTATCGTGAAGCACTGAATTTGGGTTTTAAGTACCTGAATTTAGGGGCGTCACAGGTTGGTATCAGAGCTTTAAGGTTAGAAATCATAGGTGGGATAGACCTTAGGCTATAACCTTAGAGCAGAGGGAAACGTTGAAAATACAAATAACTCGTGTAGAGTTTTAAGGGAGATGAATTGAATAAATTCATCATAAAATAAAATAAAAATAACCTATATAAAACTATTACTTGCTGTGTGTATATATTATATACTAATCTAGATAATTTATGTGTGTAGATGTCAGGTGAAAAAGGAGTAGGATACCCTCAAATCGTAAAGAAGGAGTTAATCTCCATAACTGAACCAATGTCAAAGCCAATAGTTGAAATAGAGGCTCACGTTTAAGGTAACCTCGATGAAGTGATCATTTTGGAAAATATAGTACCGGACCCAGAAATGGTGGAACTAACAGATAGTGATTCGAACACTGAAGTTGGAGCTGATCAAGCATCAACCGAAGTGCAGAATCTGAAGAACAATGTTTCTTCTCTGGAAAGGTTGTGGGAAGTAGAAAAGCTACTAAATAGTCAATTACGAAAGGCATTAATCGAAACGATGGAAGAACAAGATAAGCTTAAATTTTAAATTGATCAGATGGGAGCCAAAAGCAACATATCGTGTGCAACTCCGAGCAAGAAGGGGAAAAGGAAGGCAAAAGACCGCGAAATAGGAAATTTCGATAATAACCAAGAGGACGCTAACAAAATAGGAAAGTGTACAAACTGTGACAAGAAACATGAAGGCGTATGCGGGAAAGGGAGAAAGAAATGTTACAATTGCGGACATAAGGGACATATCTCTCCTTATTGTCCCAATCCAAAGCAAGGTGCATGTTTTATTTGTGGATTGGAAGGTCATCGAGCGAAAGGTTGTCCAGGATCAGGAAAAGGCGTAGTGAATAAGTAGTATAAGTACTATTTGAATATATGTGTTCTATGACAAGTATGTCTATGTAATAGTATATTTTCAACTTTTGTATAAGTTGTAGTAGCGATTCCCGACTGTTGTGGTCACAAAGAGATATCAGATGTTTAAAGCAGTATGTGCTATCTTATGTACTATGAAATAATTAAATGAATATGAATTTATGCTTGATTAATAAAATAAGTTTAAAATATTAAACTTATACGATAAGGTTTAGAATGTAAGTTAATAAAATATAGATTTTATTTAACCAGATAATGCTACTAAGACGTCAAACTCGGAACCAAAGGGCAGAAGAATCTGTTAATAATGCTGGAGGACAACAACCAGACCTGATGCAGAATTTCTCAAACATGATAGCTCAAGCCATGCAAAATGGAACGTCGGCCGCGGGAAATCAACCACACAATCGATTTGCAAACTTTAAAGATTTTAAGGCTGTAGGACAGCCAGAATTTAGAGGTACCACTGACCCGATAGAAGCCCAAACTTGGGTTAAGAAAATAGAAAAAGCGTTTGTAGTCGCTAGGGTAGCTGAGGGGCAAAAGATAACTTTTGCCACCTATATGATGAAAGGAGAGGCGAATTTCTGGTGGGAGGCCAATCAAGTTAGGGCAGAAGAAGGAGTGATAGCATGGACTAGGTTTAAGACGCTGATCTTTGAGAACTATTTCTCGTCCAGTGTACAAGCTAGGATGGAGGTGAAGTTTTTAGAGTTGAAGCAGGAGAACATGACCATTGCGGAGTATGCAGCAAAGTTCAATGAATTAGCTAGGTTTTCTTCGCATCAAGTTGATACGGAGGCAAGGAAGGCAAGAAGGTTTGAGCTGGGCTTAAAACCCTGGCTCTACAATAAGGTGGCGGTATTGCAAATAAATACTTTTGCAGCACTTTTGGAGAAGGATATCATAGCCGAAGGGGGAAGTGAGGCCATGAGCCTCTACAATAAGGAGAAAAAGAGCAAGGGTAAGGTTGAGAGAGCTGGGAAAGTAGAAGCAGGTAGTGGTAGTGGGAATGGAAAAAGAAAGTGGAACAATTTTGGGAATGTCCAAGTCAAACAGGAGGGTGTGAGGAAGCAGGTTGTGCAACGTAAGAATTATGAGAAGAATCATTCAGGTGAGTGTCTTAGTGGTAAGTTCGTGTGCTATAAGTGTGAGCAGGAGGGACATATCTCTCCTAACTACCCCGGTCCTAGGACAAACAATGGATGTTTTCTGTGTGGATTAACAGAACATAAGGTAAAGGACTGTCCAAAAAGGAGAATGGATGCAGGAAGTGTGAATGCGGGGAGAGGCAATGGAACACTGGCGATAACGGGACCAACTTCAACAAAATCAACCCCAAGAATCTTCAACATGACGGTTCAAGATACCATAGCAGCCGAAAATGGAACTTCAGGTATTATTCGAATAAATTTTATTTTCTTATATATGATTTTATTTTTGGTATAAAGAAATTTTGAAGGAGAAATTTGAGTTCTGTTAGAAATCAAATTTTCGTATGATCAGATAGACAAGTTTTATGTTAAATGGTTAAAGATCAGTTCGATAGAAGCTGATCGAGATCAACTTGAAATGACTGTGTATGCTATTTTCCTAGTATCTATAAGTTTTGAAGCGGTGATTTCAGGGACGAAATCCTTGTAAGGGAGGGTGGATGTAATAACCCAACATTTTTAATATAATTAAATAATAAATTTTGCATTTAATTTTTTTTTATATATATAAAGGTGGGATTATGTGCAAAGAAAATTATATGTATTTATGTGATAAATAAAACTTATTTATTACATGAATAATTGTAAATAAATTTTTTTTAAGAATTATTGATCATTATAGATTATATTATTATTATAAATTAATTTTATAATAAAAATATTTATTATTTATTTTTCATGAAAATACGATTATTATATATATATATATATGATATGATTATAAGGATTATTATGATATGTGTAACGATCCCAAAACAGGTCCATTACATCCAACCTATTTTGAGTCGCCAAATACATGGTACAGAAAACAACTACAACTTTATTACAACAATTGTCGTTCAAAATACAACAACACATATGCTGTGAGTTTGGATACAAATATATACCAAATGTGACTCATGTCCCAACCGTGGACAGCACCTCACAATGACACCTTACATAAAGGTATAGTCAAAAACTGTTTTAGAAATTAGAATCTTTGGGAAGTGCTCAAGGAAACCTTTGTACATGGGAAGCCATGCTTCTAGGTTGTGATAGATATCATATGGCCATAGAATTATCCTTGGTTGACCCAATATACCCCAAAGAAAAACGAGAAGATTACTATCATATTCTTCCCAATGGTGAGTCTTCTCTTGACTTATCATTATCTTCACTGTCTCTAATTGAGAATTATACTTCAAACAAACACCAAGATTATATAGGTAGTGCTCCTAAATATACTCAGCAAGTGGATGAGCACAATCCTGTCTTATGATGACACGAGGTTGTACGTCATTAGACATCTTGTATAATAGTGGCAAAACACCTTTCCAACGTTGGGTTCGCTTCACCCTAGATGATTTACCAAATATAACTCCTAAATGATGACCACTGTTCTATTCTCCTGTTACCCCCGCTCGACCCAGCTACACTCTTATTACCTGAAAAGAATTATGAACAGAAGGGTGAGCATAACTAGTCCAGTAAAGAATATTATGACTAAAGATAAATAAATCATCAATAGTCTTCATCAGTAATAAATCAGAGATTTAGAACATATGGTAGATGATAAAAATTTTCAACCATAGTTGCAGCGGAACGTGCAATCCATTAGAAGAGTCAAATAGACCATAAAGTCTATTATCTTCTCCATGTTAAAAATCCACCAATAATATTTTATCCCTGTAACATCACTCAACAGTTCCTTTCCACAATCATATGAATAACTCATAATCATAATTGTGATTCTAAATTTTTCTTCGCACCCAGGACGAAGAATATTTTCATCACCTGTCTTTACCTGAAACATCAAAGATCATGGTTATACTAAATCATAGTTTCTGTTCATAATCATACTAACAAATCCATCTTTGCACTACGGCCAAAGATATTCAACAACAGTTCATCTTTGCACTATAGGCCAAAGATATTCATCAATAATTCATCTTTGCACTACGGTCAAAGATATTCATCAACAATTCATCTTTGTACTACAGGCCAAAGATATTTCTCAACAGTTCATATTTGCACTACAGGCCAAATATATTCATCAACAGTTCATATTTGCACTACAGGCCAAATATATTAATATCTCAAAGAAATATATAATCATTTCAGAATTTATATAAACAATAATTATAACCATGTTGATCATTTCACCTTTGCACTTAAGCTAAAGATATTCAACTATAAATTCAATGGTCATGATCATACCAGTCAACAATTCAACTTTACACTACTGGCCAAAGAAAACTCATAGTCACGATCATACCAATAATTTACCCATCTTTACACTCAAGCGAAAGAGAATTTCAACATCAAGGTTATAAAAATGTTATATATAATAATAAAAACAATATGATCAAAACATGGATTTAATTTCAAGAGCAATATTCATAAATCAACTATAATTTGGTTAGAAAAAGAAACCAATTTTATCGTGAATAGTAACTCGTGAATAGTAACTCATGAATAGTAACTCGTGAATAGTAACTCATGAATAGTAACTCATGAATAGTAACTCATGAATAGTAACCCCGACATGAAAAAGGTAGAAATTCCACAATAATATAAATACCAATATTTTGGTATAATAATATTGAAATAATAATATTTCTTAAGCTTATAAACAATTTATTTAAATTGTTTACACTTTACTAATTAATGCATTTAATCATCATAAAATGCCAACTCTTAAGATTTCATCATCAATAACCAAAACCCTCATCAAAAATCTGCATATACCTTATATAGGATTCTCAAGCCATAAAATCTTATTTTTCAATTTTCTTACTTCACATAACATATTTAAGTCATTTTCTCATAACTAGTCCATTTTCATGAAAAATACCTAATCAGTTCCAAAAATATTTCTTTTTTGGAATTTACAGAATATAGTCCCATATTGAACATATATTTTTCTCACAATTTTTAAAACTCATTTACTATTTTTCATATGGCCAAAACCGCCGAATATTTAGACATTTAACATAAATTGTACTTTTATCCAAAAATTCTGAAATTCACAGAGTACAGTGATATTATATAGATATACTTCCAATAAAATTTTTGTCAATTTTGGAGTTAACCACAAGGAGTTATAAGCGGTTACTTTTAAAATAGTCTTTTCTCATACAATTCATAACTCTTAATCTATACATCCAAAAATCACCATTTTTGGACACAATCAATAAAACTCATCAAAATATCATTTCAAATATTTTCATAATTTTATGAATGACAGAAGAAGTACGAACTGAAAAACATAATAACCCTTAAAATCCCTTACTATCCCTTACCTCAAAAGTACAGTATTTCTAATTGGAATGCAAAGTCGAAGGAAACTTGCACTGAATAGCAACTCTCAAAGTATCTAAATACTCACAAAATATGCTTCATAATATAGAGAGAGAAAGAGAGAAAGCTTATGTTTTTGGTGTGATTTTCAATTCTAACTTAGCCTTCTATTTATAGGAAAATGTTAGCACGCCGAAGCAGACTTAACCTGCAACCTGATGGCTTTACCTGATACTATTCCCACCCACCACATTTGAATAAAAATCTCAGCACATTTCTTCACCAACCAAGAGTGGGGCCCGCCAATTCTATAATTTTTTACCAAAATGATTAACTCCGAAAATTCAACAATTTCTGAACCAGTCATCTCGTAAAATTCATAACAAATCATACGTTCATTTTTAACGGTTCAAAATTTGTGGACATATATTCAACTTATATATCTATAACATATCCAAATATTATCACGATCCAACGGTCGAATTTAAAAATTATAACCCTCGCAAAATATCTCAAGAACCCTAATTTGATTTTCAATACCTCCGTTCTGACAAAAATACAGATAAAATACCTCAACATTAACTCATTTATTTTTAACCACAAAAATATATCCCTCATTTATATCCGCATAAAATAAATATTTCCTTATCATATGAATCAATAATTAATTATTCACAAATAATATTACAGAATTATATTTATGACAACCAGACCGTTCCCAGAAAAGATGGGGCTTTCCAATAAGGGTTTCTCCTTACTGGCGCGTAATTAGATGACCAAACCTCTCCTTAGATAGAACTTTCTAGACATTGCCAATAATGCTATCTAATAATATTATTCAAATAATATGAATTATTGATCTGATAATGGAAAATACTGTGCATCAACAATTATTGAAACAACAATAATATAAAATATCAACGCAGCAATTATTGAATCAATAAAATAAAATATTGAACAGTAACTACTGTAACAATTATTGAGTAGTGCCTTCTTACGTAATAATTAATAATTGAAAAAAATATTGTGCAAACCGTGTGCTACTGTGCAACTACGCGTATTACTGTATTTTAACCACCAGGTATTCCAACAATGTTAACGGTAACAACTACGCCGTTATTTATAAAAACTCAATTTTATCGTTTTCTTCATCCAATCGCTTTCCGTTATGGGGCCCACAAATAGCTGCGCCGTCGTACGAATATTCCCCGACAGAAAGAATATTCCACGACCAAACGAATATTTCCCGACAAAATAAATATTTTATAACCACTTGCTTATTTTGAAAAATATTCATATATCACCCTTAACTTTATCTTTTAATCAATTTAACCATTTACTAAATAGAAAAATTGAATACTTTTATTTCATAAAATTTGGGGTCTTACAATCTCCCCTCTTTATGAAATTTCGTCCTCAAAATTTACGTACCTGGTAATTCAAAGAGTTGAGAATATCTTGCTTTCATTTGAGATTTCATCTTCCCTGTCATCATGATTTCTCCATTGTTCATCTCCTGTATTTCAAATATCATTCTAGAATACAGCTTCAAAACAAGGGTTAATTTAACAAATTAACATATCACATAATATCCCGATATTATGACTGACCAACAAATAAGCTTAGGTAGGACACACTAGCGAAGGATTTACTCATCTCTCCCCTCCTAGTTCTATTCCCCGATCTCTGCCAGAGATCATATCCCTAAGCTCTGATACCAAAATGTAACGACCCCAAAACAGGTCCATTCCATCCAACCTATTCTGAGTCGCCAAATACACAGTACAGAAAATAACTACAACTTTATTACAATAATTGTCATGCAAAATACAACAACACATATGCTGTGAGTTTGGATACAAATATATACCAAATGTGACTCATGTCCCAATCGTGGACAGCACCTCACAATGACACCTTACATAAAGGTATAGTCAAAAACTGTTTTAGAAATTAGAATCTTTGGGAAGTGCTCAAGAAAACCTTTATACATGGGAGGCCATGCTTCTAGGTTGTGATAGATATCATATGACCATATAATTATCCTTGGTTGACCCAATATACCCCAAAGAAAAACGAGAAGATTACTATCATATTCTTCCCAATGGTGAGTCTTCGCTTGACTTATCATTATCTCCACTGTCTCTAATTGAGAATTATACTTCAAACAAACACCAAGATTATATAGGTAGTGCCCGTAAATATACTCACCAAGTGGATGAGCACAATCCTGTCTTATGATGACACGAAGTTGTATGTCATTAGACATCTTGTATGATAGTGGCAAAACACCTTTCTAACGTTGGGTTCGCTTCACCCTAGATGATTTACCAAATATAACTCCTAAATGATGACCACCGTTCTATTCCCCTGTTACCCTCGCTCCACTTAGCTACACTCTTATTACCTGAAAGGAATTGTGAACAGAAGGGTGAGCACAACTAGCCCAGTAAAGAATATTATGACTAAAGATAAATAAATCATCAATAGTCTTCATCAGTAATAAATCAAAGATTTAGAACATATGGTAGATGATAAAAATTTTCAACCATAGTTGCAGCGGAACGTGCAATCCATTAGAAGAGTCAAATAGACCATAAAGTCTATTATCTTCTCCATGTTAAAAATCTACCAACAAAATTTTATCCCTGTAACATCACTCAACAATTCCTTTCCACAATCATATGAATAACTCATAATCATAATTGTGATTCTAAATTTTTCTTCGTACCCAGGACGAAAAATATTTTCATCACCTGTCTTTACCTGAAACATCAAAGATCATGGTTATACCAAATCACAGTTCCTGTTCATAATCATACTAACAAATCCATCTTTGCACTACGACCAAAGATATTCAACAACAGTTCGTCTTTGCACTACAGGCCAAAGATATTCATCAATAATTCATCTTTGCACTACGGCCAAAGATATTCATCAACAATTCATCTTTACACTACGGGCCAAAGATATTCCTCAACAGTTCATATTTGCACTACAGGCTAAATATATTTATCAACAACTCATATTTGCACTACAGGCCAAAGAAATATATAATCATTTCAGAATTTATATAAACAATAATTATAACCATGTTGATCATTTCACCTTTGCACTTAAGCTAAAGATATTCAATTATAAATTCAATGGTCATGATCATACCAGTCAACAATTCAACTTTACACTACTGGCCAAAGAGAACCCATAGTCATGATCATACCAATAATTTACCCATTTTTACACTCAAGCGAAAGAGAATTTCAACATTAAGGTTATAAAAATGTTATATATGATAATAAAAATAATATGATCAAAACATGGATTTAATTTCAAGAGCAATATTCATAAATAAACTATAATTTGGTTAGAAAAAGAAACTAATTTTGTCGTGAATAGTAACTCATGAATAGTAACTCGTGAATAGTAACTCATGAATAGTAATCCTGACATAAAAAAGGTAGAAATTCCACAATAATATACATACCAATATTTTGGTATAGTGATATTGAAAGAATAATATTTCTTAAGCTTATATGTGAGACCCCAGATTTTATGAATAAATATTTAATTTTCTCGAAATAATTATGGTGTGAATTTGATATAATATTATAGTTGTGGGTAATATTTATAAATTTTGCAAAGTACGCAAGTTGTTATATAATATTCGATTGGTCGGAGAATATTCGTTTTAACAGGGAATATTCGTACAACGACACAATCATTGGTGGACCCCACAACGGAATTATTGTCGTATTGAGAAAACGACAAAAATATTTTATTAAAAATAACGGCGGAAGTTTTACCATTGTTACTGTTGAACTACTCGGTAGTAAAAGTACAGTAATACGTGTGGTTGCATAGTAGCACACGGTATTGATTATTAATGCTTATGTGAGAAGTCACTCAGTTTGATTCAATTATTGTCAGTTAATAATATGAATTATTTAGCGATAATGACGTTTTGTTTTATTCGTATTATTAACGTAATAAAACAGAAACATCTTTTTATATAAAACAGAATACTTTATTAAAGTTATTCTATAAATAGAATATATTATATTTTATTTAAAAGATTTTTCTTTAAATATGGACCGTCAGATTAAAGTAATCATTCTGGACCGTTCATGAATTAGTTACTATGCATTCTATTTTTTTATAAATAGCAGCTCATTCCTTCATTATTTCTTACGAATTCACTGAACTCTAGAGAGAGAAACTATAGAGAGAAACTATAGAGAGAGAAGAAGAGTATTCTGCTACTTAACTACTTCTTTATTTCAGCTCTTCTTTAAAACGGTAAGGGGTGTTATTCTTTCTTATTCTTGAAGAGAACTGTTGTTATTCCATTTCTTATTATTCTGTTGGAATAACCTGTATACGCGGTCTACCCTATACTTGGTGACATTCTTCTATTATTCTGTTGGAACATCCTGTCTGTGTGTTTTACACCGGACCTGGTTCCGTTTTTATTATTATTCTGTTGGAACATCCTGTCTGTGTGTTTTACACCGGACCTGGTTCCGTCTTGTTATTATTCTGTTGGAACATCCTGTCTGTGTGTTTTACACCGGACCTGGTTCTATTATTTATTATTCTGTCGGAATATCCTGTCTGTGCGTTTACGCCGGACCTGGTTCCATTATTTATTATTCTGTTGGAATAACCTGTCTGTGCGGTCTATCGCATGCATGGTGATTTTTTTGTTATTCCATTCTTTATTGTACTCAGTTGGTTAAGTTTTGACTTCTATACTCTATGAAATTTGTGGAATATCCTTGATAATTGCGTTTCATCCTGTATTTTTTCATGAAAATATTCTTCTAAGTATTCTTGAATTTTACTCCACAAAGCAGTATCATGTTGACAATTTGGACGTTGTTAATTCTTGGATAAATTAATTCTTGAACTTATTTTATTGAATTCTTATATCATTGTCATCATCCTCACGTTTATAAAATGTTGAAAGTCATCTGTGGCATGTAGTGCATAGATGGACTTGGTATGATTATGACCAGGGATTATTCGGTATAATCATGACCGTAATGTTACAAATGATGTGGTAAAAGTCCGCATTGGCCCGTAGTGCATTGATGGACAGTTGTTGGCATGATCATGACCATTAATGAATATACGAATATCCTTGGCCGTAGTGCAGGGGTGATTCGATGATGTGGATTATTTTATTAAGCTGAGTCTCAGCGATCACAGTGTTGAAAAATTTTTTAAATCATAAAAGATAGTAGAGTTTATTTTCTACTTGACACTTTTAATGGATTGCTTTTTCCGCTGCAGTTAAACTTGATGTCTATTATATTTTATCAGTTTAACATTGTTGAAGGCTAATGATAATTTATTCTGCATTATCTTAGTCATAATATTTCTTACTGGGTTAGTTGAGGTCACCCTTTCTTTCACTGTTCTCTTCAGGAAATGAGAACATAGCTGGGGCAAGTCGGGGAACGGAGTGATGGTTCGAATGATAGTATTAGTTAGTAGTCCTCACTATTCTATGTAATAGCGTGTTAATAAATGTAATGAAGACTCCTTTTGAGTATGAATACTCTCTAGAAGATAATATTTGTATTCAAACTCACAGTTTATATTTTGTCGTATTGTACACGACAATTGTATTAGTAAGTTGTATTTATATTCTGTACCATGTAAGTGGCGACCCAAGATGGGTGACGTATACTTAATTTTGGGGGCGTCACATTATAAATAATTTATTTAAATTATTTACACTTTACTAATTAATGCATTTAATCATCATAAAATGACAACTCTTAAGATTTCATCATCAATAACCAAAACCCTCATCAAAAATCTGCATATACCTCATATAGGATTCTCAAGCCATAAAGTCCTATTTTTCAATTTTCTTACTTCACATAACATATTTAATTCATTTTCTCATAACTAGTCTATTTTCATGAAAAATA
Organism: Panax notoginseng; assembly: GCA_016801055.1. Taxonomy (NCBI): domain Eukaryota; kingdom Viridiplantae; phylum Streptophyta; class Magnoliopsida; order Apiales; family Araliaceae; genus Panax; species Panax notoginseng. The sequence goes on along the minus strand of CM029023.1, from coordinate 28,697,933 downwards.
CCAAATCAGTTCCAAAAATATTTTTTTTTTGGAATTTAGCAGAATATAGTCCCATATTGAATATATATTTTTCTTACAATTTTTAAAACTCATTTACTATTTTTTATATGGCCAAAACCGCCGAATATTTAGACATTTATCATAAATTGTACTTTTATCTAAAAATTCTGAAATTCACATAGTACACTGATATTATATAGATATACTTCCAATAAAAATTTTATCAATTTTGGAGTTAACCACAAGGAGTTATAAGCGGTTACTATTAAAATAGTCTTTTCTCATAAAATTCATAACTCTTAATCTATACATCCAAAAATCACCATTTTTGGTCACAATCAATAAAACTCATCAAAATATCATTTCAAATTTTTTCAGAATTTTCTGAAGGACGGAAGAAATGCGAATTGAAAAACATAATAACCCTTAAAATCCCTTACTATCCCTTACCTCAAAAGTGCAGTATTTCTGACTAGAATGCAAAGCCGAAGGAAACTTGAACTGAATAGCAACTCTCAAAGTATCTAAATACTCACAAAATATACTTCATAATATAGAGAGAGAAAGAGAGAAAGCTTATGTTTCTAGTGTGATTTTTAATTCTAACTTAGCCCTCTATTTATAGGAAAATGTTAGCACGCCGAAGCAGACTTAACCTGCAACCTGATGGCTTTACCTGCTATTATTCCCACCCGCCACATTTGAATAAAAATCTCAACACATTTCTTCACCAACCAAGAGTGGGGCCCGCCAATTCTAGAATTTTCCACCAAAATGATTAACTCCGAAAATTCAACAATTTCTGAACCAGTCATCTCGTAAAATTCATAACAACTCATACGTTTATTTTTAACGGTTCAAAATTTGTGGACATATACTCAACTTATATATGTATAACATATCTAAATATTACCACGATCCAACGGTCGGATTTAAAAATTATAACCCTCGCAAAATATCTCAAAAACCCTAATTTGATTTTTAATACCTCCGTTCCGACAAAAATACAGATAAAACACCTCAACATTAGCTCCTTCATTTTTAACCACAAAAATATATCCCTCATTTATATTCACATAAAATAAATATTTTCTTATCATATGAATTAATAATTAATTATTCACAAATAATATTACAGAATCACATTTATGACAACCAGGCCGTTCCCAGGAAAGAGGGGGCTTTCAATAAGGATTTCTCCTTACTGGCGCGCAATTAGATGACTAAACCTCTCCTTAGACAGAACTTTTTAGACATTGCCAATAATGCTATCTAATAATATTATTCAAATAATATGAATTATTGATCTGATAATAGAAAATACTGTGCAACAGCAATTATTGAAACAACAATAATATAAAATATCAACGCAACAATTATTGAATCAATAAGATAAAATATTGAACAGTAACTACTGTAACAATTATTGAGTAGTGCCTTCTTACTAAGAATTAATAATTAAAAAAAATACTGTACAATACCGTGTGCTACTGTGCAACTACGCGTATTACTGTATTTTAACCACCAGGTATTCCAACAATGTTAACGGTAACAACTACGCCGTTATTTATAAAAACTCAATTTTATCGTTTTCTTCATCCAATCGCTTTCCGTTATGGGGCCCACAAATAGCTGCGCCGTCGTACGAATATTCCCCGACAGAAAGAATATTCCACGACCAAACGAATATTTCCCGACAAAATAAATATTTTATAACCACTTGCTTATTTTGAAAAATATTCATATATCACCCTTAACTTTATCTTTTAATCAATTTAACCATTTACTAAATAGAAAAATTGAATACTTTTATTTCATAAAATTTGGGGTCTTACAATCTCCCCTCTTTATGAAATTTCGTCCTCAAAATTTACGTACCTGGTAATTCAAAGAGTTGAGAATATCTTGCTTTCATTTGAGATTTCATCTTCCCTGTCATCATGATTTCTCCATTGTTCATCTCCTGTATTTCAAATATCATTCTAGAATACAGCTTCAAAACAAGGGTTAATTTAACAAATTAACATATCACATAATATCCCGATATTATGACTGACCAACAAATAAGCTTAGGTAGGACACACTAGCGAAGGATTTACTCATCTCTCCCCTCCTAGTTCTATTCCCCGATCTCTGCCAGAGATCATATCCCTAAGCTCTGATACCAAAATGTAACGACCCCAAAACAGGTCCATTCCATCCAACCTATTCTGAGTCGCCAAATACACAGTACAGAAAATAACTACAACTTTATTACAATAATTGTCATGCAAAATACAACAACACATATGCTGTGAGTTTGGATACAAATATATACCAAATGTGACTCATGTCCCAATCGTGGACAGCACCTCACAATGACACCTTACATAAAGGTATAGTCAAAAACTGTTTTAGAAATTAGAATCTTTGGGAAGTGCTCAAGAAAACCTTTATACATGGGAGGCCATGCTTCTAGGTTGTGATAGATATCATATGACCATATAATTATCCTTGGTTGACCCAATATACCCCAAAGAAAAACGAGAAGATTACTATCATATTCTTCCCAATGGTGAGTCTTCGCTTGACTTATCATTATCTCCACTGTCTCTAATTGAGAATTATACTTCAAACAAACACCAAGATTATATAGGTAGTGCCCGTAAATATACTCACCAAGTGGATGAGCACAATCCTGTCTTATGATGACACGAAGTTGTATGTCATTAGACATCTTGTATGATAGTGGCAAAACACCTTTCTAACGTTGGGTTCGCTTCACCCTAGATGATTTACCAAATATAACTCCTAAATGATGACCACCGTTCTATTCCCCTGTTACCCTCGCTCCACTTAGCTACACTCTTATTACCTGAAAGGAATTGTGAACAGAAGGGTGAGCACAACTAGCCCAGTAAAGAATATTATGACTAAAGATAAATAAATCATCAATAGTCTTCATCAGTAATAAATCAAAGATTTAGAACATATGGTAGATGATAAAAATTTTCAACCATAGTTGCAGCGGAACGTGCAATCCATTAGAAGAGTCAAATAGACCATAAAGTCTATTATCTTCTCCATGTTAAAAATCTACCAACAAAATTTTATCCCTGTAACATCACTCAACAATTCCTTTCCACAATCATATGAATAACTCATAATCATAATTGTGATTCTAAATTTTTCTTCGTACCCAGGACGAAAAATATTTTCATCACCTGTCTTTACCTGAAACATCAAAGATCATGGTTATACCAAATCACAGTTCCTGTTCATAATCATACTAACAAATCCATCTTTGCACTACGACCAAAGATATTCAACAACAGGTATTTATAAAACTACGCCGTTATTTATAAAAACTCAATTTTATCGTTTTCTTCATCCAATCGCTTTCCGTTATGGGGCCCACAAATAGCTGCGCCGTCGTACGAATATTCCCCGACAGAAAGAATATTCCACGACCAAACGAATATTTCCCAACAAAATGAATATTTTATAACCACTTGCTTATTTTGAAAAATATTCATATATCACCCATAACTTTAACTTTTTATCAATTTAACCATTTACTAAATAAAAAAATTGAATACTTTTATTTCATAAAATTTGGGGTCTTACAATATGTATTTTATTATATTAGTCAAGTTAATTATTTTAACTTAATTAATAATGGTATATATGAAGGTTATGTCAGATATGGATTCAAAACCCTAATTATGGATTTTGAATAAGGAATGAGAATATTAATTTAATATTATTTATATTTCAGTGATATAAACATGCCTGATATGTGTGTAATGTTAATGTGTGGAACAGTTATAGTAAAACAGTGCAAAATCCTAGCATTACTGACAAACTATAGTGCATAAGTCAATTGCGACTGTAAGATTTGTTAAGTTGTTATGTTATATAATTAATGACAATTATTATAGATTTAATGTTAATTAGGTAAACCCTAATTAATATTTAGAAAACCTAATTACTAAATTAGAACCCTAATTGCTAAGTTGTAAACCCTAATTATTAATTTAACAAGGTTAATGATAATTAGTAGAGTATGAAGTCTAATTTACAAATCCTAGGTGATTAGTAAACCTAATTTAATTAGGGAACCCTAATTCACATTTTTAGAAACTAAGATTTCTATTTTAGCCCTAATTGCAAAATCCTAGAAATTGGACTTATAGAACCTTAGGGTTAAACCCTAAGGGTCAAACCCTAAGAGCTAGAATAAATTGCCAGCTTTGCCGCTAAAAGTAAAAACCAAATGACATAATTGCCTTTGCATTATTTTAATTGGTAACTTGTATAGGTTGCCATAACTTTAGTTGGTGACCAACTCTAGCTAACCATGTGCCTATAAGCCAAATATCTCAGCCACTTTAACAATCCAAATGCATTGCATATATGTTTTATACAAGATCAAGAGAGGGAAAAATCATTATTTGCCTCATTTATACACCAACACTCAACCAAGACTATCTCAACTCAAAAACTTTGAAATTACCTTGCTAGACCAGTCCCTAATCAAGCCCCACTATCACTTCTAGCAGATCAGAGGTCAGAATAAAGAATTGGTTCATAGAAAGGTAGAACTCTAAACCAAAATTTTGATCTTGTATGCTATGTTGGATTTGATGTATGAATGTTTAAATATGTTGTATAAGGTGTGAATCAGTGATCTAGGTTGCTAAATAGTGGATCCATAACATTTATATGCTAGAATTTAAAGATTTACAAAATCTAGAAATTTTTCTTATGTGGTCTGACAACCGAATGTCAGACCTTCTAGATCTCAATGTGTTTATTGTTTTGGTGTTTGAAGTGTTTGATATTGTAGTGCGCTATGAGATCTTTACTCTAAAACTTGAATCAAGGTCATAGAATGAAAAAATTGTGAGATATTGATGGTCAAAAGCCGTTGACCGGCCATGACTGGGCATTTCTGGGTAACCCAGAAACTGCCCAGAAAGGGCCTGACAACTTATTCAAGCGCCCGGATCTTTCTTGTGTTTATTGTTTTGTTCTTGTTCTTGTATCCAGGTTGCTGTATATTATATTAACTGTTAATTCAAGCTTCGCCTAAATATTTGTCAGGTAGATCACAGTGAGCGGTCAAACTAAGCCAGAAGACCATGAAATACGTTTTCTGGGTAACCTAGAAAACGCATGACCAGGTCTTCTGACATAGTTTGACCGGTAGGTATCTTAAGATGGTATTGTTGTTATGATGATGTTATGTACTAGATCTGTACACCTACATGTTGTCTACACACTGAAACCTTAAGATGACTAAAACGTCACTTAGATTGCAAGTTGTAGAAGCCCAAAGTAGGCATCACGAACAGTTCTTCATTTCTGGGTAACCCAGAAATGTAGAACAGCTCTGACAGCTTGTTCAAGGCCCCAGATCTCACTCGTCTTATGTTGTTTGGCCATGTTTGTTGTTGGGTCATGTAGTCTTACACTAGTACTACAAGATCTAATCAATGGCTAGCCTATAAACACTATACACAATGAATTGAACTTGGTCAAACGTGCCCCCACGTTAACTGCTTATGAATGTCTGGGTTGCTCAAGAACACCTAAGGCGACGGTTTCTGTCGCTAAAGGCTATAGCGACAGTTTTATTAATTTTAATTAATTAAATTTCTAAAAATCATTTAAAAATAGTAAATAAATTCTGAAAATTATAAAATCAGTTTTAAAAATTATTTTAAGTCATAAAAATTAACTTTTAATAATTTGGCATATTTTCCATAAATATTAGTATTTATTTGAATATTATTGATATTTAAGTTATTTAATAAATGTATTAAATAAATTAATTAGAAATAATTTTATTATATTAAATATCATTTTAAATGATAATAAGGTATTTAATAATATTTTAAGTTATAAAATGTAACTTTCAATATTTTAAAGTAAATTTCATTAATTATTTAATATTAATGATATTAGATTTATTTAATAATTATATTAAATAAATAGATTAAAAAGAATTTTATTGATTTAAAAATCATTTAAAAAATATATAAATGGTTTAAAAATATTTTAAGTAATTATAAATGACTTTTAATATTTTAGTGAATAATACCTTAATATTTTAATATTAATAGTAATTGTTTAAAAATAATTTTAAATATTTTAAAAATTATTTAAGGGTAATATTAATACTTTAAAAATATTTTGAGTTATTATAAATAACTTTGATATTTTGGCAATGGTTGCATTAATATTTTAATATTATTTAAATATTAATGATAATAGAATTATCTAATATTTAAATTATTTAATAATGATTCTAGAGTTTGAAAAATCCAGATAATTTATAATAATTATTTTAAATTTTTTTTTATTATAAGTCATTTAAAAATAATATGACTGATATTTAAAATATCCAAGATAATATTAAACTACATGATAGAGTTTTAAACTCGATAATTACCCGATGAAGCCGTCGGTACATCAAAATCTTACCAAAATTGATCTGAACCTATATAGTTTGACTGTATAAGTATTTGTTTGGGTCTTAATGACTAATATAACTATGTGACAATGCGATTAGGTTACGTGTTGACTGTAGATAATAGTACTATGTGTTATGATATGTTATTCTAATCAATAGAATAATCTTATAAATGATAGGTCGTTGAATTAAAGATAAGACTAAGTTGTGTAAGCAGCAGACCAAGCAAGTATCCTAAACTCTTGTTTTACTTTATTCAACGGATATCATAAGCAAGTCTCTAACCTTACTCAAATCTATATTGAGCAAGTATCCGAACCCTACTTTACGTTGTACAAGTATTTCTTTACTCTTGCGTTACTTTATTCAACGGATATCGTAAACAAGTTTCCTAACCGTACTCAAATTACATTGTGTAAGTATCTGAACTATCTTTTACATTGTGCAAGTATCCTTCCCTTTGCATTTACTTTATGCAATGGACATATGTAAGCTAGTTTTAGAACTATATTATTATTGTTATTGTTCATGTATCTAGACCTTTGTAGATATGCCAGTTCTTGAATTATATCCAATCATTGTTTATTAATGTATATATATATATATATATATATATATATATATATATATATATATATATATACGGAGAAGCTCTAAAGCGAACCAAAGACGAACCGTCGTCTTTGGTGTATATGGTGACGGTTCGATTCATCGCCATAGCCATGTAGTCTTTGGGGACGGGTTGAACCGTCGCCATAGACACCAAAGACGACGGTTCGTCTTTGGTTTGCTTTTTAAGGTTCACTTTAGAGACGGACCGTATATATATATATATATATATATATATATATATATATATATATATATATATATATATATATATATATATATATATATATATTCTGTTCGTAAATTTCTACGATTGGTTATACAAGTGTCCTCACTTGGATAATTATTGAAAATGTTGATACATACTTATTGATTTCCAATATGTATATTTTAATTAAAAGTCGTCTAAGCTATTTGTCTTGGCTAGACACTGATTTAAAATATCTTTTGAATATGATAGAACCTTATTGATATCCAATCGAATTGTTTAGTTTGGATTTCCAACTAAGTATGAACATCCCGAACATGAGAAAACTTTTGTGCGCCTAACACGGATATGATGAACGAGAATATCGTTTTGGTATGTAGTATTGATCAATACAGGGCATAACGGGCTGATCACCCCCCATGCCTGTAAGTTATGACGGTTTACAGATGAAGTTCTGTTAAACCTTATCGAAAATTGAAAATAAAGTTCATAGTCTGTCGACTGCTCACCAATTATAGTCAGTACGTAGTTTCAAAATTTGAAATAGAAATGTTATGTTGGTTAGTATTGCTTCAGTTTACTTCACAACTATTGCTTCGTTGTTGAAGTGTCATTCAAAAAAAATATTTAATCCTTTGAGCTATTATTTATTGATTGCTATTACTTGCTGGGCACTCAAATGCTCATTCTTGCTTAATTTAAATGTTTTCAGCTATGTATGATCGACCTGAAGGTTCAGACAAGAATAAAGGGTAAGGAAAGCTAGCAGAATAAGTTTGTGTTATCTTCTGTAACAGCTAGACTTAAATAAGTTGATGATATTTATTATCTATCATGTAATGAAATGTTTTAAAGGTTGCATACCTGGGATTTAAACAACTCTGATATGTAAATTAAGTTTGATATTTATGACATTATTATTATTATTCCGCTCAAAGAAATGGTATCGTGAAGCACTGAATTCGGGTTTCAAGTACCTGAATTTGGGGGCGTCACAATTGATGGACAAGTTTAAAACCATCACGTATAAGTTAGATGTTTATTTCTTGGTTAGGAACGATAGAAACGTTCATGAAGAACGGATTAAGAACGAAGTTATGATGAAAATTTTGTAAAAGACGAACGAGAATTAGAAAGTTAGTAAATGAACCTGATCATGTAGGGTTTCATAAGAATGTAAGAGAATGTAGAAAATGTGAGTCGTGGACTCAAGAACGAACGAATTCTGAGTTCGATTAACCGAATTACGGACGAACGGATGAAGAATGTTAAAAAACGTAAAACGAACGAAGGGCGAAGATTAAGCCAATTGAATGGAATGTTAATGGATTCAGAACGAAGTTCTGTCTGAGGGTTATCGAAGTATATAAGATAAGGAAGAGAATGGCTTTGGAATGACCTCGTTCTGAGTTATAATGAAGAAGTTATGAGATAGGGAAGTAAGCGTCTCAAAATGGATTCAAGACTTAGGAAATTTTTCAAGAACTAAGGCTCGGCGCCGCGGCGCGAGCTGTACATTGGGAGGCGGCACTGCAGCGCCAGCCCCGGCAGTTGGACATTGCAGAGTGGCGCTGCAGCGCGAGTGATAAAGAAGGAACTGGCACCGCAGTGCCGGTATAGGGAAAAAGCCAGTAACGAGCTTTTAACTGCTCAAACCCTGGGGGAAGTGTACCGAGAGCTAATGAACATGTAGTTCATCAAATGTAACACTTAATCAAGTGTTTTAAACATGTAATGAAGGTTGAACGGAAAGATTAAACGAGATTAAAAGATAAAGAATGTGAACACGGGTTACGAAACCGATATCCATGGACCGTAGTCGCGATAAACTGATATCGTGAACGCGGATTAAAAGACAAAGAATGTGAAGAGTACTGAAGATACCTGATAGGTATGGATTTCTTATAGAGGATGACGATGAGGTACGCATCATAGATGATGATGATCCATTGAATTGTGAACCGGCTATGAGTAGTAAAGACTCAGAGAAGTGGCAAGAAGTCATAAAATTCGAGATGGACTCCATGTATGAAAACCAAGTATGGACTTTGGTTTCTCCACCTGAAGGTATTAAGCCTATTGGGTGTAAATGGGTCTTTAAGAGAAAGAATGGAGCAGACGGCAAGGTAGAAACCTATAAGGCCCGACTGGTTGCAAAAGGTTTTAAATAAAGGTAAGGAGTTGACTATGATGAAACTTTCTCACCAGTAGCGATGCTCAAGTCGATTCGGATTTTGCTTACGATTGCAGCTTACCGCGACTATGAAATCTGGCAGATAGATATGAAAATGGCCTTCCTCAATGGGTAACTTGAGGAGGATATGTATATGACACAGCGAGAGGGATTTGTTTCAACGGCTAGAACAAATCAAGTCTGTAAGCAACAACGATCCATTTATGGATTGAAGCAAGCTTCTCGTAGGTGGAACATCTATTTTGATGAGACAATCAAAGAGTTTGATTTTATCAAAAATGAGGATGAACCATGCGTGTATAAAAAGGTTAGTGGGAATGCTGTTTCATTCCTTATATTATATGTTGATGATATATTACTGATAGGGAATGACATACCTATGCTTCAATCAATTAAAATCTGGTTATCTAAACACTTCTCCACGAAGGACTTGGGAGAAGCATCCTATATTTTGGAGATAAAGATCTATAGGGATAGATTTAAAAGGATGCTTGGCTTGTCCCAAGGAATGTACATTGACTCGATGCTAAAGAGGTTTAGCATGGAAGATTCCAAAAGAGGTCTCATGCCGATGAGCCATGGAATACATATCTGTAAGAAACAGGCCCCAAAGTCACTTGAGGAGAGATACCGTATGGGTAAAATTCCTTATGCTTCTACAATAGGGTCTATCATGTACGGTGTGATATGTACTAGACCGGATGTCGCTCATGCACTTATTGTAATAAGTAGATATTAGTCAAATCTAAGAGAAGAACACTGAAAGGCAGTGAAAAATATCCTAAAGTACTTAAGAAGAACTAAGGATATATTTCTTGTCTATGGTGGGTCTGAATTGAAACTAGAGGGCTTCACAGACTGAAGTTTTCAAACAAACCAAGACGACAATAAATCTGTTTTGGGGTATGTGTTTACCTTGAATGGTGGCGCAGTGAGTTGAAAGAGTTCCAAACAACAAACAGTTGTTGATTCAGTGACAGAGGCAGAGTACATAGCTGCAAGTGAAGTTGCAAAGGAGGCTGTTTGGATGAAGAAGTTCATAACCGAACTTGGTGTGGTTCCTAGTGTAAGAGGACCAATACCTTTATTCTGTGACAACACCGGAGATGTTGCATAAGCTAAGGAACCAAGGTCTCATCATAAATCCAAACACGTATTGCGGCGGTTTCATTTGATCAGAGAGATCATTGAAAGAGGAGATATCACCCTGGAGCATGTAGAATCTCAAGATAATATTGTAGATCCATTTACTAAAGTGCTAACACAACAACAGTTCGATTGTAACTTAGAGAAGATGAGTATGAGATACCATGGCGATTAACTTTAGTGCAAGTGGGAGATTGAAAGTAGCATGCATACAAGCCAATCATGTATGATGATAAAACATATACTTTGTAATCAATCTTATTTATTTGTTAATAAAAGAATTATTTATTAAAGGAATTTATTATCTACATGGTGATGTTTTAATAATATGTGATAAATCTATAGTTTTAAGCAATGCTTTTAGAATCATGATGAGATCATGCTAATGAGATCTAAATTCTTAGATAGCTTAAAACTAAAATGTTTCCAATCAATGGATTACTAAAAAGGGGATTAGTGAATCCAGATATATTGGTAGATACGTTGCTTGCTCATTGGATAAGTATGATTGATCTCATGATCATTTGTGTGAAGACACTAAATCAAGTATGTAAGTGCTTATTGAAGAATAAGTTCACTGAACGTGACTCGCTAAGGAATACCTAATGGAGTTTTACTTTTCTGTCAATAGGAATTCCTATAGTGATAGTTGTATAAGTGATCCTTGGACTTGAGATCATCATAGTATCTTATATATAATGAATCACATTTTGACTTATTCCTTAAGTCCCTTAGGGTATATCAAAGGATATGCTTGGGTGTAATTAGTTATATTTAGAGATAATGAATGATCAATAAAGAATCTACCACTTCTAGTAAAAGTAGAGAAATGTCCTATCATGTGATTCTAATTTGCATTTAATTCGGAGTTGTGCATTTGAGAATCAAAATACATATAATTAAATAAAATAAGACTTAACAGAAATTTCATGTCTTAGATTTAATTGGGACATTGTATGGTGGATGGATTGAATTGTACGATAACTATTTACTCAAAAGTTCTTTTATGATTAATGTTGAATTCAATATTATCTAAAAAGTCGTTAATCGCTAAGGAGGCTTATCCTTATTGTAGAATAAATATTATTTATTTATATAAATGAATAGTTTAATTTTTTTATTTAAATGAGATTAGAATTGTTCTACTTGATTTATTCACAACCGATTCAATATGGAGAACCTAAAGGGTCACACCATAAAAGGAAGAATAATTATTTAAGAAGTTAATGACATAATCGTAATAATATGTTAAGTGTTTAATTTAATCTATGGTGATAGAGTAAATTAAATAACTTTATTTATTATTTAATATTTTGGAAATATTAAATATAAATTAATAAGAGGAGTCTTATTAATATTATTACAATTATTATTATTTTAATTTCTAAAGGAGTTTAAGAATTAATTTTAATATAAGTACTCTCATTTAATCCTAATAGGATTAGGAGGCAAATTAATTAAAAGAGTTTAATTAATTATCCCTAATAAGATTAGGGAGCTTAATTAATTAAAGGAGTTTAATTAATTAAATAATATCCTAAAAAGGGTTAACAGATATCTTTATAAGAGGAGTCTTATACTAGATATCAGGAGACATGATTCCAATTGTTGGAGAGTACGCCGCTTTTTCTACATAGAAAGAAAACTAGGATTTTAATACACCCTTCTTCTTGAATATTCTTCTTCCTTGGTGGATCATCTATAGAGGCCATACACTTGGATGGATAACATTGATCAAAGAAAAGGGATCTAACTTGGAGATTCAAGGAGGTCGCGGAGAAGTAGAGTTGAACTCGTACCTGTGAAAGCTCGTATCTACAAGGGCATGATTCTATAACTTCTTATTCTTCGTTTTAATTAATAATATGCATAAAGGATGATCCGGGTAATTGGTTTGTGAAAAAGTTTAAAATCTAAATTTACTTTGCTTCCGCTATTTTTGCAATTTGATTGCGTCTTTGATTTTCACAAAACCTAACAGTTATTTCTTTGAAATTCTCCGAACAGTCTTTAAAATCCTAAATGGCCAAATTTTCACAACGTAGATCAAATATAAAATATATAACTAAACTCAAAGTTATATCTGTTTAAACTATAGAAACACACTGTAAAGAAAAATCTTTTCTAAACTGTTTAAACCATAGAAAAAACATTCTTTATTAAAGAAAAGGAAAATCTTTATAAAAGTGCATAAATCTACATATCTACTTACACAGAAGCATTTCACATAAAAGTCTTGAACTTTTATTTAATATTCAATCTTGATCTGTATATCTGCTTATTTGAGAAGTATCAACTATAAAAGTTATTTAAACTTCTGTACTAAACTTTATCTACTTACTTAGAAGCAAAGTCAAAACTAATACTTTGTAAAAAGGAAAAAGGTAGATATAGTTTATTTTATGTATTTGTGAGAAAGACAAAAATTATTTGACCAAGGCTAGAATCTTAGAGAGTTCAGCTGGGAGTTGGGTCTTTAATACACTTGTGAGGTAAGGAAGAGATTGTTGTTTTAAGATCAGACCATAAAATAGTTCTAAGCTCAAAAGGAAGGTACAACTAAGATTGAGGAAGGAGTTGGGAGTTCGCTGTCTGAGATAGTTAGTTGTGAACTGTTGTAAGTTAATCTTTAAAACTTTGTAAAGGTTTCTCTGCCTATTGAAGGAGTTTTTATTACTGTGAGTAATAGGATCTCAAGTCCTGAAAGAGGTGCTTGAGCTTGGACGTAGAAATATACCCAAGCTGTATATTGGGAACCAGATAAATCTCTGTGCATTGTGTGATTGAATTTTTCTAATCTTACATATTAATTTCTGACACTATAAATTAATTTGCTGAAAATTCAAAAAGGCCTACGATAATTTTTTTAAACGGTAATAATCTATTCAACCCCCCTTCTAGAATATTATTGGAGTTTCAATTGGTATCAGAGCGGTGCTCTTTAACTTGTTTGTTAAGTGAATACATACATATTTAAGAGTAGATCCATCTATGGCCTACAGTACTACTGGTTGTGGAGAAGGACTGTCCATGTCCAGAACTCCACTATTTTATGGCACAAACTTTGCTACCTGGAAGAATAGATTCAAAATGTATGCCAATTCACAAGGAATCAAAATTTGGCTAGTAATAGAACGAGATATAAAAATTCCCACAAAAATTAAAGGTGAAAAGATCATTGAGAAAGATGTTGCTGAATTCACCACCGAAGATGAGGAAACTATGAATATAGCCTCTGGAGTTAAACAAGTGTTGACTAGTGCTCTCATTAAAAAAGAATACAAAAGAGTTAGCAACTACAAGAATGCTAAAGAAATATGGGAAAATCGATTGTAACCTGTGAAGTAACCAATCAAATCAAAGAAACCAGAAAAGATGATCTAATCCAAGAGTATGAGGGCTTCAAGTTAAAATAAAGTGAAAATATCATTGATATGAAAACACGTTTTTCTAGAATCATTGATGAGCTAGAACAACTGGAAAAAACTTACAAACCAATGAGAAAAACAGAAGAATTCTCAAAGCTTTTCCATCTATGATCAAGAAAGCGATGATAAGGAGTTAAATAAAGAACTTCCGAGTTAGATAATAACGAAGTTGCTTTATTATCAAGGCAACTTAAGAGAGTAATCCAAAGTAAAGCAAGAAGATATGGAAAAAGCTTTATGAAAGCAAACAATAACTTCAACAACTTTAGAAACAAGCAAGCCTTCAAACCAAAAGCATAAGGAGCAAACTTCAAAGCAAAGAACAACAATTTCAGAAATACTAGCTCTAATGAAAATTCTAATACATGCTTTGAATGCAATCAACCTAGACACTTCAAAAAGGATTGTCCAAAATTAGCAAACAACAAAGTACTAGTAGCTGAAGAAGGCTGGGATCTAAGTGATGAAGAAGGAACTGCCAAACAAACCTAGGAAATCGTAAATCTATGCCTAATGGTAGATAATGAGTCATCACCAAAATCTGAGGTAAATTCAGAACATCAATTACCTAGTGCTTCATTTGTCACAAATAGTTTAGATATTATAAATGAAGAACATCATGAACTACAAGAAGCATATAATTGTCTTTATGAAGATAATGAAAATATTAAAGAAGATTTTATTAAACTAAAAATTTCATTAGAAAAATTAATTAAGACTAATTGAAATCTTGAAATAGAAAATTCAAATTTAATAATAATTGATGAAACCTTAAAAGAAGAAAATGAGAAACTAGAAAATGATTCTTCAGAAAATATTATATTAAAGGAAGAACTAGAGAAATTAAGAAATATAATTAAAAATCTTAAAAAAGAAAATTCAACACTTATTATTTCTATTGAAAATCTTGAAGTTGAAAATTCAACTCTTGTTGTGCTTATCGAAGATTCTCAGAAACTAAATCAATAGTTCAGTGAAGAAATTAAAACACTCAAGGAAGAAAATTCATCTCAAAAAATAGAAGTAGAAAAGAAAAAAGAATAATCCACTTTAATAAATCAAATTAGAATGTTGACTATAGAACATGATGACTTAAACTCAACAGTCATTAAATTTACAAAAGGAAAAGAAAATCTTGATGTTATGCCTAGTCAACAAAGATGTGGTTTTAATAAAGAAGGATTATGATATATCAGAGAATCTAGCAAGACAAAAGATAAAGGACTCTACCATGTTAAAAGTAAAGAAACAGAAGGTCATACATCTCCCTTTACTAAATGTTCTTATTGTAATAGGAATGATCATTTTGTTTACTCATGTAATTCCAAAAACGAAAACTATAAAGGGAAAATGATTTGGGTACCAAAAGGAACTTACATTGCACCTATTGTCACAGGAAAAGAATTTCATTTTCTAAAAAATGAAAGATTATCTAGAAACTTTCATCAAAACCTTTTAAGATACAATAATAGAGTAAATCATGCATCTTATAGTCATGTTACCCATTGAACATTTATGTCTACCAATGTAACGACTGAGAAATTTGAATTTATTATAAAATAATTTTATTTAATTAAATAATGAATAAAATTATATTATATGTTATTATTATGTGTTAGCAAGATGAATGTCATTCTATAACCTAGATATGTCGGAATGTCATAGTATTTTGGCTACATGGTAGAATTAAAGTGTTTGAATTTCTAAGACAAAAATAAAAGTTTTTCGAGAAATTTTTTGAAAAATACTATTCACTTATTTCTGCTCGGGAATTATTTTTGAACTTCCGAGAAATACGTAACGATAGAATATCAAGGGAAGATGGACTATGTAATAATAATTCATGTATGGCAAATGCAATTTTTTGCATGCGGACTAAATTTGAGAACGTTAGGGAAAGTGAAACATTAATGAGTAAACGATGATCGTATGATACGTAAGTATTGTACGAGGTAATGAATACGAGTATTGTAGACACTCGAAATTTTTTGCACACATGTCACTGACATTGCAGGAGGACAGATTTATCTTTTAGATATAACCTTGGAAGACAGCTCATATCAAGTCTGGATACTATCGGATGTTCAGTCTCAACCTTGGAACACATACTGGGAGTATCAGTTCCAACCTCAGAGATAACCCCGAGGCATGCAGTTTAAATACCAAAAATTCCATCGAAGAAGGCCGATTCATCTCAGAGATAACCCCGAGATATTCAGTCTCAGTCCCAATATCGGGAATAGCAGTGCTAACCTCATAGATAACCTCGAGGATTGTAATTGAAGATCCGAAGATAACCCCAAAAATGCTTGTTTCAAATGCATGCAAGCAGATTTAACCTAGGCACTCACCCCGAGGCACTTAGTACAAGACCCGAAGATAGCACCGGGAAGACCGGCACATCTCAGAGATGACACTGAGGATCTTCAACACTTGTAGCAGTCCAACCTCAGAGACAACCCTGAGCAACGTCTGCTTTATCGGTCCAAATTGGAGATAACCCCGGTGAGGGGCAGAATCATCATCTTGCCACCTTAACGCCGCATCACACCGTCTCAACATTTTATACATACATTTCTACACATTAATATCCCACAAGAACCAAGGAAGTCCAATCCCGAGTGACTATTGAGCATGACAACAGATATAATTTAAAGCTTGAAACCGGAGGGCATGGTCCCATCTTCCTGACTTCGTACAACCTCTAATCCCATGTCATTGCGTAACTCTCAAAAATGGCGGTCCGAAGTAGGTCTTATACACCTCAATCGGATGTCCAGATTGAAGTTCTAAAAGTTCGAGCACACATCACATTGCATGCGCGCACGTACTTTGAGATGGCGGGACCTGCGAAGCCCAGGGCAACCCCGACAGCCGTAGGTACATCTACGGTTAGCCGTAGGTACACTTACGGCTCCCCCCTCTATAAATAGAGGGCTTGGGGTGGCCATTTTGTAAGAGAAAAAGGAGATGAAGCCCTATCAAATTTGCTCTGTATACACCCTAAACTGAGTGCTTTCTCATTTTAAACACTTGTTAGCTCACATATAGCTACTATTGTACCGGCGGGAGCCGAGTGTTCATCCACTTACAACTATAGAAGTCTTCTTTGGCAGTCCACTGTAAGCCTTCTTACACACTTTAAAGCCTTTCTCTTCATCTTAGCATACAACATTCTTCACGTTGAGAGTCGTGTTGCATGTGTATGCCCGGACTTCGGTTCGTGGTTTCATTTCAGTTTGTATATATATATATATATATATATACTTATATATATTTTTATATATGGACTAACATTATCGAGTTATGCCTCGATTGAGCCTAGAGTTATGTCTGGAGCGTTTAATTGCTTTAATATATATATACTTATATATATGAACTGTGTGTCGAACTCTGTTCGATGAGCCTAGACTTATGTCTGGAGCGTTTAATTGATTTCGTATATATATACTTATATATATGAACTGTGTGTCGAACTATGTTCGATGAGCCTGGATTTTACATTCAGTGCGTTTACTGCTAAAATATATATATATATATATATATATATATATATATATATATATATATTTACGTTTTGTCCCGCCTGGAGTTTACTTCGTGGCGGTTGATTACTTTTATAGCTTTATTGACATTTTCGTCCCGCCTGGAGTTTACTTCGTGGCGTTTGATTGCTTTCACAGCTTAATTTATATTTTGTGATCACCCATGGAGGTGCTTCGTGGTTGGTGATCATGTTTATATATGTATATTTACAGCTTTTATATATAACTGCTTACTGTTTTTCGTAGAAATTATGGCATCATGTGAGCCTAGGAATTATGTGATCACAGATTTAGTCTACTGAATCTAGATTCGGTTCTCGTGATGGACATTTTCAGCTATAAGCAGCCTGTAAATTTATTCACGGTGTTTGGGTTTCCTCATATGGTTTTCATGCCCACAAGGAGTTCGGCACTACTTTGTACATTATTTTCTCGAAGATGCTTCGCATCTCGAAAATAAAAGCAATCAAGCCGAACATAATAAAATGAAAGTATCAAAGGCCTCAATTACTATTGAGCACAAGGGTTTGAAAAATCTCTTTTATAAAACATCACTGCTATATCTTGTTTAAAATTGAATTTTTACACAAATTCAAACCCTTTGTATATAGGTGCAAACGAGGCATAGCACTACTTTTAAATAACTGCACATTGGCACACACACACATTCATATAATAGTTTCTAGAAAAGTGGCGGTCACCGTGGTAACACGGATGTCGGAGAGAGCCTAACACCTTCCCTCCGCATAAGCAAGTCCCCAGACCCTAATGAATCTCGGTTTCACAGACCCGTTTAACAGTGTCACATCACTAGGTCAATGTGCAAACCTTTTCTCGGTTGTGTTGGTATAACCAGTTAAAAAACCAACTGGCAATTCTTACAGTCAAATCGTCGACATATAAAAGTCGGACTTTTTCACAACTTATTTTTTCAAACAAATCTCACCTAACAGGAGAACACCAAAAAACAAGAACATAAATGGACAAATAAATATCCCGACGTCGACAAGTATGATACAAGTTATTATACGAGTATGTATGAATGATGGTATGTCGTATATGATATATGAGTATACGAGTTAGTATATGAGAATAATACGTAGATTATACGTTATAAGGTATTTAGCAAGTGTATTGGACTTGTAAGATTGTGTAGAAGTTGTACAAGCCAAAGGGAATTAAAGGTTAAGCCCAATGTTTGTTAAGGCAAGCCCAAAAAATAAGTTAAGGTTAATTAAACCTAAAGCCCAAAACTAAGAACTGGATCCGTGGATCGATCCAATGGGTAAGATTAACCCATGGGGCAACCCATATGGGCCCCATGATCACATGGCATGATCTTAGTGAGCAAGCAAAGGATAAGTTATGTGATTAGCAAGGAATGAATAGTAAAGAGGTGGCTGTGGAGGTGGATTAAGGAGGTGGGGTGGTTTTATGTCCAAAATACCCTAACTTTGGAAAGTTTATAAATAGAAGCTTTGGATTTTCATTTGTTACTTGTTATTTCACCAACAAACATTTATGTGCTTATTTGTTAGAGAGAAAAAGCAAGAAAAGCTAGACTTGCTATTTCAAGTATAAAAGAAGAAGAACCAAGTGATCTTCAAGGGTAAGAATCCTAGACCATTACTCTTCCATCTCTTCAATTGTAGTTTGTTAGAGAAGTGAGGATTGATGGAGTATGTATGATAAGAAGGAATAAGGATGGTTGTTAGAAGACTTAAACTTTAAATAAACCATGTGAAGTGAAATCCAAAGTATAAAAGATTTAGACCATTAAAATTCATTGAAGAATTGGATTATGTTGTTGTTGATGGACAAGTTTAAAACCATCATTTGTAGGCTTAGATTATACATGTTAGTATGATGGAATGAATCCATTTGAAACGATGTAAAAATCTTAAGTAACGAAGTTATGGTGGAATTTACAAGATTAGACGATAATCGTCGAAATCGTGAAATTCTCAGAATGGAAGTTAAATTTTGACATTGAACTCGGAAACGTTGGTTTTCAATGGGGATGAGTCTCAATTGGCATTCTAAAGTTGCGGACTCAAAAATGACCGAATTCTTACTTAGAACGAAGAAACGAACGTTGAACGTTCACGAACGTTTATCGTTTTCGTTAAAATAAACAAAAAGGTGAATTCTGTGTTAACGGATTCGAAAATGTAAAATTCTTGCATGAACACTTAGAGCATGTAATTTGTAAGCTAATTAGCTTCTGAACGAGCCAATTCGGACTTAAAATGAACAAATTATGAGTCTGGGAAATTCATTATGTACGAAAACTGTCATGGTTTTCTGGTGCGAAGGGTCGGTGCCGCGGCGCCAGCCAAGGCATAACAAGTGGCGCTGCAGTGCCAAACATGGCCAAAACCTACTGGAGATTGGTGCCGCAGCGCGGTAGTTAACAAAGGGACTCACGCCGCAGCACCGAGTCCGGACCTTAGGTACTGGAGAGTGGCGCCGCAGCGCAGCACAAAGAAGAAAAGCTGCGGCTACAGCGCCGCAGCGCCAGCAATAAGCAATGCATAGAGAAGAAAGTTTATAAAGATAGAAAGGAATTGGTTAATTAGTAATGAACTAAAATCTAAAGTAACATCATTAAAAGATGTTTATAACCTTAAGTTAATAACTAAAGGTTGAAGATAAGTTACTTGAACGTGAACGTAGGAACAATGTAATGCGTTAAACCGTAACTAATGACAAACAATATAAGATATGATTAGATTGAAAAGAATGGTAAGATATAGTAGTAAACATACCTGATTATATATGACCTAATGTGGTGTATTATGTGGTCATGTATTGTAGAATCCTTAAAGACTCAAAGAAAAAGTATAATAACAGTAGCAGATGCTAAATGCAAGTATTCTAACCCTTGTCTATGTTTATTCTGGACAAGCTTTGTGATTCATGTATCTTATGCATGAATTGATGTATGAGGAAGTTGAAGCCAATTCCTTCGGCTAGACTTAAGATGTTTTTGGATTTCTTATAATCTATCGAACTATTGTCATGTTTTGCCAAACTATGTTAGTATAGTTTTCAAAAGAAGACTGAGTATACTAAACAAATGTTTTGTTGCCAAACAACAGGCACGTGAGGTTGCCAAAACTTAAACGTACATACGTTTAAAGAAAGTAGTGTTGTACAACATAAAGTACTATAGGCTGATCACCTAGACATGCTCGTAAGTAATATCGGACTTACAAACTTGGTGTCGGGTTGTCCTTTTCAAAGAAAGTATGAAATTCTTAAGGTCTTGGACCGAAAATTGATGTTTTACTGAATGTTATTCATTGTTAAACGTTTTAAGAAAAGAGAAGTGCTATTTTGAATTATCGATAGTACTTCATGAAAGTAGTATGCACACAAGCTAATCATGTTTGTTGATAAAGCATATACTTTGTAACAATCTTATTCATTTATTAATAAAAATTATTAATTTATTAAAGGCTTTTAATTATCTACATGATGTTGTTTTATAATATGTGATAAATCCATAGCTTTAAGCAATGCTTTTAGAATAATGATGATGCATTCTAATGAGATCTAAATTCTTAGAAAGCTTAAAACTAAAATAGTTCTCAATCGTTGGATTACTAAATTGGGGATTAGTGAATCTGGATAGATTGGTACATATGTTGCTTGCTCATTGGATGAGGATGATTGATCTCATGATCATTTGTGTGGAGACACTAAAGCAATTATGTAGGTGCTTATTAGAGAATAAGTTCACTGAACGTGGCTGGCTAAGGAATACCTAATGGAGTTTTACTTGCTTGTCAATAGAAATTCCTGTAGTGATAGTAGTACAAGTGATCCTTGGACTTGAAATCATCATAGTATCTTGTGTATGATGAGTTATACTTTGACTTATTTCTTAAGTCCCTTAGGGTATATCAAAGGGTATGCTTGTGTATAATAAGTTGTACATGAAGATAATGTATGATCAATAAAGAATCTACCACTTCTAGTAAAAGAAGAGAAATATCCTATGTGATTCGATAAATGACAACCCAGTAGTCCTTGGCCAAGGCAGAATGAAATTAAAAATGAGTTTCTAATTTGTATTATTTAGAGTTGTGCATTTAAGGATCGAAATACATATAATTAAATAAAATAAGACTTAATAGTAATTTCATGTCTTATATTTAATTGGGACATTGTATGGTGGAAGGATTGAATTGTACGGTAACTTTTTACTCAAAAGTTCTTTTATGATTAATGTTGAAATCTATATTATCTGGAAAGTCGTTAATCGCTAGGGAGGCTTATCCATATTGTAGAATAAATATTATTTATTTAAATAAATTAATAGTTTAATTTATTTATTTAAATAAGATTAGAATTGTTCTAATTGATTTATTCACAACCGGTTTAATATGGAGAACCTAAATGGTCACACCATAAAAGAAATAATAATTATTTAAGAAGTTAATGGCATAATCGTAATAATATGTTAAGTATATTTAATTTAATCTACGGTGATAGAATAAATTAAAAAACTTAATATTTATTATTTAATATTTTGAAAATATTAAATATATAAATTAATAAAAGGAGTCTTATTAATATTATTACAATTATTATTATTTTAATTTCTAAAGAGTTAGAAATTAATTTAATATAAGTACTCTCATTTATTCCTAATATGATTGGGAGGCTAATTAATTAAACGATTTTAATTAATTATTCCTAATAAGATTGGGAGTATAATTAATTAAAGGAGTTTAATTAATTAAAATAAAACACAATTCCTTAATTGTTAAGGAGGGTTGTCCACATCTATGAATAAGAGGAGTCTTATTATGTGTGAGGGTGGTTGACTTTTCACAATAGACGTGATTCTAATTGTTAGAGAGTACGCTCTTTTTCTATCAAAGATAGAAAAAAAACTAGGATTTTGCCAAACACACATCTTCTTGAATCTTTCTTCTTCCTTGGTGGATTACCTCTAGAGGCCAAATACTTGGGTGGCTAACGTTGATCAAAGGAAGGAATAAAACCCGGTGGATTCAAGTTGAACGTGAAAGGATTTGGAGGTGAACTTGTAACTGAAGAAGCTCGAATCTTCAAGGGTATGATTATTGTTCTTTATCTTTTCGTTTAATTAATAATTATGCATAAAGGATGATCCGTGTATATGGTTTGTTAAATTTTTAAAACTCTGATTTTCCATGCTTCCGCTTAATTTGTGCAATTTGATTGCGTTCATGAATATTACAAACCTAACAGTGGTATCAGAGCCAAACCTTTATGGGAATTATTAATTATTTTAATTTGATATGTGTTTAGAACAATTTATTTAGGTATAATTTTGTTATATAAAAATAAAAAAAAAGAAAAAAAATGGTCAAAATCTTTTTCCCGAAAGCCTATATTTTTTTTTTGAAAAACGTTATCCTGCATCATCTAAGTGATTCACGTGGTTTCATGAATTCCGTTTATATATGAATGCTTCAGGTATAAGGTAATCATGAATTTGTAAGTGGGTGTGGGATCTCATGTTAACTTATATATATATATATATATATATATATATATATATATATATATATATATATATATATATATATACACACACACACACACACACACACACACAATGGATTCTGTCCGGACTCCCGGACAGGTCCTAAAATACGGACCCAAATTTTTATTTTTATTTTTGCTTTTTTTTAAAACAACTAAAAAAAAATATTTAATATTTTATGGAACTGAAATTTTTTCATAATACAATGTTTTGGACGTGTTTCGAATACCTATACCAAAAAGTGGTGATACAGTCCGCACAGACAGTACCACAATGTTTTGTTATATGTACCCAAATCACACCCAAAATACTGTATTATGAAAAAATTCCAATTC
Organism: Panax notoginseng; assembly: GCA_016801055.1. NCBI lineage: Eukaryota > Viridiplantae > Streptophyta > Magnoliopsida > Apiales > Araliaceae > Panax > Panax notoginseng. The sequence continues at coordinate 28,674,469 of CM029023.1, read as the reverse complement.
CATAATTTATTTATTTTTTTTTAGTTGTTTCAAAAAAAAAAGCAAAAAAAAAATAAAAATAAAGGTCCGGATTTTATAGAGTCCGGGATCCCGGACCGGATCCGGACTATATATATATATATATATATATATATATATATATATATATATATATATATATATATATATTTGATTAGTTTTAATATTTTACATTGGTATCAGAGCCAAGCTGTATTTGTTGTTTCTAACTACATTGTCAGATCTTTTTGATCAACTTATCTTTACTTTTTCAAAATCATCTTCTTCCTCAGAGTTCTGAAATCACCTTACTTACCTGTAGTCCACCTAGTTCGTGTCTAACCTTTGTAAGTCTCCAGAGTGTGAGCAGTGTCGGGTTATAGAACTTAGGTATGAGTCTACTTAGGGTAAACAGGGTATGCATTAATGAACCTTGAGTTAGATTTTCTTTTGAAAACAGTTAAGATGAGTAGATTATTCAGATCCAGCTCTTCAGTTAGTAACCAATCGACTTTACCTCCTGTTCCAGACATAGTCAACCAAGAAGAATAAAGTTATGAAAACATTAGTCAAGTATTCAACAATTGGAACATCCCTAGAGTATCTCCCAAAGATAATTACCAGTCAACCTTTTCAGATAAATTCAAAACTGACTATAATGCCAAAACAGTTGAAAGAGTTTATGCAATTAATAAAGAGTATGAAAATTGTAGCCTTTTATCTCCAGATGTTATTAAAAAAATAGAAAAAAGGGTTATAATTTTATTCATATAGGTCTTATTCAAGTTGCAGTTAAGCCACTTAAAATTAAGGGAATTAATTCATCTATCTACCTTTGTCTTAGAGACGCTAGATTTTTAAATTACTACCCTAGTATCATTGGAGCTATGGAATCAAGTCTGCATAATGGTCCTATCCATTTTAATTGCTTTCCTGATTTCACACTTAGCCTTAGTGATCAAAATTTATTAAAAGCTTTAACTTTAAATATTAAAACTACTGGTGAGATTACTCAAATGATTGAGGGGTCTCAGCCTATTGCTTTGATTTACAGGATTTATTATAAGACTATGAAATCAAACTTGAAAGTTCATGCTCTCAACAAAAGTCCCAAAGATCAAACAGGTTTAATCCAAAGTTCAACTAGTGATGCTAATATCCAGATTCCGAGAACAATTCTCTGGAAAGATATTACTCTACCTAGTCAATGGACTTTACCAAATGAGTTACCACAACAGCCCATAGTTAACAACCTACTGAATATTGAAAATATCAAAAAGTTTTCTGATGGAACTGTCAAAATTAGCTTTGAACGCACTAGAACGCCAGTTATCATTGAAGATATTTCTAGTTCTTTAGCACCTTCTGTGATCCACACCAGAAGAGATACTGAAGTACTTAGTAACCCTTCTGTTAGGGATATCAAACTAAAAGGTATCCTTAATCAAGGACAAGTTAGTCATCCTTGTTATACTTAGAATGATCCTAATGAAGAAGAAGGTTATTCTTCTCCAGCATCTTCTGTGTATCCCATACAGTCTGATTTTAATGCCCTAATTCATAATCAATTAAGAGTCATTAAAAAGGATTTTGTTTTAGAAAGGGATAATTTGGTAAAAAAAATTATTTCAAAACCTAATAAAGAAAAGCGACATCTATTTAGATCAACTACAGAAAAGGAAAGAGATAAAATAGTCAATAGATGGAAAAGATTCATTAAAAATGAAGAAATTAACGTTACTTTTTACGATTGGTATGAACAATATCAAAGTAAATGTAATGTTATTAACATTACATTTACTTTGATATTGTTCATACCAATCGTAAAAAGTAACGTTAATAACATTACATTTACTTTGATATTGTTCATACCAATCGTAAAAAGTAACGTTAATTTCTTCATTTTTAATGAATCTTTTCCATCTATTGACTATTTTATCTCTTTCCTTTTCTGTAGGGTGATTAGATCTAAATAGATGTCGCTTTTCTTTATTTGGTTTTGAATTAAAATCTTTTACTAAATTATCCCATTCTAAAACAAAATCCTTTTTAATGACTCTTAATTGATTATGAATTGGGGCATTAAAATCAGACTGTGTGGGATACACAGAAGATGCTGGAGAAGAAGAACCTTCTTCTTCATTAGGATCATTCTGAGTATAACAAGGATGACTAACTTGTCCTTGATTAAGGATACCTTTTAGTTTGATATCCCTAACAGAAGGGTTACTAAGTACTTCAGTATCTCTTCTGGTGTAGATCACAGAAGGTGCTGAAGAACTAGAAATATCTTCAATGATAACTGGCGTTCTAGTGCGTTCAAAGCTAATTTTGACATTTCCATCAGAAAACTGTTTGATATTTTCAATATTCGGTAGGTTGTTAACTATGGGCTGTTGTGGTAACTCATTTGGTAAAGTCCATTGACTAGGTAGAGTAATATCTTTCCAGAGAATTGTTCTCGGAATCTGGATATTAGCGTCACTAGTTGAACTTTGGATTAAAACTTTTTGATCTTTGGGACTTTTGTTGAGAGCATGCACATTCAAGTTTGATTTCATAGTCTTATAATAAATCCTGGAAATCAAAGCAATAGGCTGAGACCCCTCAATCATTTGAGTAATCTCACCAGCAGTTTTAATATTTAAAGTTAAAGCTTTTAATAAATTTTGATCACTAAGGCTAAGTGTGAAATCAGGAAAGCAATTAAAATGGATAGGACCATTATGCATACTTGATTCCATAGCTCCAATGATACTAAAGTAGTAATTTAAAAAACTAGCGTCTCTAAGACAAAGGTAGATAGATGAATTAATTCCCTTAATTTTAAGTGGCTTAACTGCAACTTGAATAAGACCTATATGAATAAAATTATAACCCTTTTTTCTATTTTTTTAATAACATCTGGAGATAAAAGGCTACAATTTTCATACTCTTTATTAATTGCATAAACTCTTTCAACTGTTTTGGCATTATAGTCAGTTTTGAATTTATCTGAAAAGGTTGACTGGAAATTATCTTTGGGAGATACTCTAGGGATGTTCCAATTGTGTAATACTTGACTAATGTTTTCATAACTTTGTTCTTCTTGGTTGACTATGTCTGGAACAGGAGGTAAAGTCGACCGGTTACTAACTGAAGAGCTGGATCTGAATAATCTACTCATCTTAACTGTTTTCAAAAGAAAATCTAACTCAAGGTTCATTAATGCATACCCTGTTTACCCTAAGTAGACTTATACCTAAGTTCTATAACCCGACACTGCTCACACCCTAAAGACTTACAAAGGTTAGACACGAACTAGGTGGACTACAGGTAAGTAAGGTGACTTCAAAACTCTGAGGAAGAAGATGATTTTGAAAAAGTAAAGATAAGTTGATTAAAAAGATCTGACAATGCAGTTAGAAACAACAAATACAACTTGGCTCTGAGATGATGTTTTATGTAAGTTTACTTTAAGTGAAAGTAAGGCTTTACTGAATTAATCTTTTCTTTTTTATGTTTAAGTTTTCTTTAAAAACTTATCGCCGCTGTTAAATGGTATTAGAGCCACACGGTTGGTTCTTGATGTTGTCGGTGGTTTCGATTAAAAACAGTTTGGTTTGTTTTTAAATGTTTTACCAAACTTTTAATTTATTTTGCTCCTTACATGAACTTGCCTAGCTTGCTGTAAAACACCCAAGATCGCCTTAAGTCCCTATATGTCGTTTGTAAGTCTTCAGGTTGGGAGCAATGTAAGGCTTTTGGGAATCGTTAGATCTACGAGTATGAGTTTACTTAAGGCAAGATTGGTTTGAGTTTAAGAGGAATGACAAAAGAAAGAATTTTTGTTTAAATAGTTAACACGAAAGTCTTCTGTATAGATCGATTTGGCCGACAGATCAGGACCAATCGAGTGATCCTTTATTTTTGATTTCATCTTATTTGTTTTTAAACAAAAATCTTTTACAAAATCTAAGAAATCTTGAAGATTTTGACCAAATTTTTCGGTGAAATTTTTTTCCTCTCCTTCTTTTAAACAAAATTTTTGGGGTTGAAAGGGTTATTTCTTAGATAAAAATTTTGGGGTAGAAATGTATGGGGATGGGGACTCATCTGAGAACATGATCAACAGCGCCTTTCGGCATCCACAGGAGACGGACCAGTCAATGAAGAAGACGCCAGAGGCATATTCAGTCACCGACAGGTGATGGCCCAGCCATCATCTCAGCTTTTGCTTTTACTTAAATCAAAAGTCTTTTACTTTTAGTAAATTGTAAAAGTGAAAGTAAAAGAATAGCTTTTGCTTTTATTTAAGTTAAATGTTTTGAATTTTACCAATGTAAAAGTAAATGTAAAATGTTTCTTACGTTTTACTTTTACTTTAAGTAAATTACTTTTACTTCAGTTAATGTAATAGTGAATCCTGCGTGATTTAATAGTAATTTACTTTTCAATTTTCTATTTATGTAACTCAAAGTCTTTAGAGTTACTTAGGCTTAGTTCAGTAAAGCCTCAGAGCTTCTCTCTCTAGAAAGCTCTTCCGAGGTACTCTCTCCCCCTTCTCTCTAGAGTTAGCCGGAGACGAAGCTTCCAGCTTCGATCTTCTTTGTCAGATGAAGAAGAAGAAGTTTTTCATACTTCCTTCTTCCTCACAGAGTTAAGTATAGGAATTTATGTAACCCTTCCTCAACTGTTTATAAATAAAAGAAAGAGATTACTTTACCGATTCACCGGTCATCTTCTTAATCTTTTCTTTTTTATGTTTAAGTTTTCTTTAAAAACTTATCGCCGCTGTTAAATTGTATCAGAGCCACACGGTTGGTTCTTGATGCTGTTAGTGGTTTCGATTAAAAAATAGTTTGGTTTGTTTTTAAAAGTTTTAGCAAACTTTTAATTTCTTTTGCTCCTTACATGAACTTGCCTAGATTGCTATAAAACACCCAAGATCGCCATAAGTCCCTATATGCCGTTGTAAGTCTCTAGGTTGGGAGCAGTGTAAGGCTTTTGGGAATCGTTAGATCTACGGGTATGAGTTTACTTAAGGCAAGATTGGTTTGAGTTTAAGAGGAATGACAAAAGAAAGAATTTTTGTTTAAACAGTTAACACCAAAGTCTTTTGTTTAGATCGATTTGGCCGACAGATCAGGACCAATCGAGTGATCCTTTGTTTCAGACGTAGTCTGATTTGTTTTTAAACAAAAACTTTCTAAAAAAATTATTAAATTTTGAAGATGGTGACCACTTTTCGGTGAATTTTTTTTTTCCTCTTTCTTTATAATTCAAATTTTTTGGGCTGAAAGGGTTATTTCCTGGATAAAAATTTTGAGGTGGACATGTATGGGGATGGTGAATCATTTGCTCATCGAAGAAGATGATCAACAGCACCTTCTCTCTCTAGAAAGCTCTTCCGAGGTCCTCCCCCCCTTCTCTCTAGAGTTAGCCGGAGACGAAGCTTCCAACTTCGATCTCCTCAGTCAGATGAAGAAGAAGTTCTTCCAACTTCCTTCTTCCTCACACAGTTAGATCTAAGAATTAAGGTAATCCTTCCCCAACTGTGTATAAATAAAAGAAAGAGATTACTTTTAAGAAAAAGAAAAAAAGAAGTTTTTAGAGTTACTCAGGCTTAATTCAGTAAAGCCTCAGAGCTTCTCTCCCTAGAAAGCTCTTCCGAGGTCCTCTCTCCCCCTTCTCTCTAGAGTTAGCCGGAGACGAAGCTTCCAACTTCGATCTCCTCGGTCAGATGAAGAAGAAGAAGTTCTTCCTACTTCCTTCTTCCTTATACAGTTAGATCTAGGAATTTATGTAATCCCTTCCTCAACTGTTGATAAATAAAAGAAAGAGATTGCTTTACCGATTCACCGGTCATCTTCTTAATCTTATCTTTTTTATGTTTAAGATTTCTTTAAAAACTTATCACCGCTGTTAAATGCTTATCAGAGCCACACGGTTGGTTCTTGATGCTGTCAGTGGTTTCGATTAAAAAAAGTTTGGTTTGTTTTTAAATGTTTTAGCACACTTTTAATTTCTTTTGCTCCTTACATGAACTTGCCTAGCTTGCTTTAAAACACCCAAGATCACCATAAGTCCCTATATGCCGTTATAAGTCTCCAGGTTCGGAGCAGTGTAAGGTTTTTGGGAATCGTTAGATCTACGGGTATGAGTTTACTTAAGGCAAGATTGGTTTGAGTTTAAGAGGAATGACAAAAGAAAAATTTTTTGTTTAAACAGTTAACACCAAAGTCTTCTGTTTAGATCGGTTTGGCCGACAGATCAGGACCAATCGAGTGATCCTTTGTTTCAGATGCAGTCTGATTTGTTTTTAAACAAAAACTTTCTAGTAAATATTATGAAATTTTGAAGATGGTGACCACTTTTCGGTGAAATTTTTTTTTCCTCTTTCTTTATAATTCAAATTTTTGGGGCTGAAAGTTTTATTTCCTGGATAAAAATTTTGAGGTGGAAATGTATGGGGATGATGACTCATCTGTTCATTAGAGAAGATGATCAACAACACCTTTTGGCATCCACAAGAGACGAATCAGTCAACGAAGAAGACGCCAGAGGCATCTTCAGTCACCGACAGGTGATGGCCCCAGCCATCATCTCAGCTTTTGCTTTTACTTAAATCAAAAGTCTTTTAGTTTTAGTAAATTCTAAAAGTGAAAGTAAAAGAATAACTTTTGCTTTTACTTAAGTTAAATGTTTTTAACATTTACCAATGTAAAAGTAAATGTAAAATGTTTATTACGTTTTACTTTTACTTAAGTAAATTACTTTTGCTTCAGTCATTGTAATAGTGATTCATGCGTGAATCAAATAGTAATATACTTTTCAATTTTCTATTTAAGTAACTCGAAGTGTTTAGAGTTACTCAGGCTTAATTCAGTAAAGCCTCAAAGCTTCTCTCTCTAGAAAGCTCTTCCGAGGTTCTCTCTCCCCCTTCTCTCTAGAGTTAGCCGGAGACGAAGCTTCCAGCTTTGATCTCCTCTGTCAGATAAAGAAAAAGAAGTTCTTCCTACTTCCTTCTTCCTCAAACAGTTAGATCTAGGAATTTATGTAATCCCTTCCTCAACTGTTTATAAATAAAAGAAAGAGATTGCTTTACTGATTCATCGGTCATCTTCTTAATCTTTTCTTTTTTATGTATAAGTTTTCTTTAAAAACTTATCGTCGCTGTTAAATGGTTATCAGAGCCACACGGTTCGTTCTTGATGCTATCGGTGGTTTCGATTAAAAACAGTTTGGTTTGTTTTTAAATGTTTTAGCAAACTTTTAATTTCTTTTGCTCCTTACATGAACTTGCCTAGCTTGCTGTAAAACACCCACGATCGCCATAATTCCCTATATGCCGTTGTAAGTCTCCAGGTTGGGAGCAGTATAAGGCTTTTGGGAATCGTTAGATCTATGTGTATGAGTTTACTTAAGGCAAGATTGGTTTGAGTTTAAGAGGAATGACAAAAGAAAGATTTTTTTTTTTAAACAGTTAACACCAAAGTCTTCTGTTTAGATCGATTTGGCCGACAGATCAGGACCAATCGAGTGATCCTTTATTTCAGATGCAGTCTGATTTATTTTTAAACAAAAACTTTCTACCAAAATTTATGAAATTTTGAAGATGGTGACCACTTTTCGGAGATTTTTTTTTTCCTCTTTCTTTATAATTTAAATTTTTGGGGCTGAAAGGGTTATTTCCTGGATAAAAATTTTGAGGTGGAAATGTATGGGGATGGTGACTCATCTATTCATCGGAGAAGATGATCAACAGAACCTTTCGGCGTCCACAGGAGACGGATCAGTCAACAAAGAAGACGCCAGAGGCATCTTCAGTCACCGACAGATGATGGCCCCAGCCATCATCTCAGCTTTTGCTGTAAAAGTCTTTTACTTAAAGCAAAAGTCTTTTACTTTTAGTAAATTGTAAAAGTGAAAGTAAAAGAATAACTTTTGTTTTTACTTAAGTTATATGTTTTTAACATTTACCAATGTAAAAGTAAATGTAAAATGTTTATTACATTTTACTTTTACTTAAGTAAATTACTTTTACTTCAGTCATTGTAATAGTGATTCCTGCGTGAATCAAATAGTAATATACTTTTCAATTTTCTATTTAACTAACTCGAAGTGTTTATAGTTACTCAGGCTTAATTCAGTAAAGCCTCAAAACTTCTATCTCTAGAAAGCTCTTCCGAGGTCCTCTCTCCCCCTTCTCTTTAGAGTTAGCCGGAGATGAAGCTTCCAGCTTCGATCTCCTCAGTCAGATGAAGAAAAAGAAGTTCTTCCTACTTCCTTCTTCCTCAAACAGTTAGATCAAGGAATTTATGTAATCCCTTCCTCAACTATTTATAAATAAAGGAAAGAGATTGCTTTACCGATTCACCGGTCATCTTCTTAATCTTTTCTTTTTATGTATAAGCTTTCTTTAAAAACTTATCGCAGCTGTTAAATGGTTATCAGATCCACACGGTAGGTTCTTGATGCTGTCGGTGGTTTCGATTAAAAACAGTTTGGTTTGTTTTTAAATGTTTTAGCGAACTTTTAATTTCTTTTGCTCCTTACATGAACTTGCCTAGCTTGCTGTAAAACACCCAAGATCGCCATAAGTCCCTATATGCCATTGTAAGTCTCCAGGTTGGGAGCAGTGTAAGGCTTTTGGGAATCGTTAGATCTATGGGTATGAGTTTACTTAAGGCAAAATTGGTTTGAGTTTAAGAGGAATAACAAAAGAAAGAATTTTTGTTTAAACAGTTAACACCAAAGTCTTCTGTTTAGATCGATTTGGCCGACAGATAAGGACCAATCGAGTGATCCTTTGTTTCAGACGCAGTCTGATTTGTTTTTAAACAAAAACTTTCTAAAAAAATTTATGAAATTTTGAAGATGGTGACCACTTTTCGGTGAAATATTTTTTTTCCTCTTTCTTTATAATTCAAATTTTTGGGGCTGAAAGGTTTATTTCCTGGACAAAAATTTTGAGGTGGAAATGTATGGGGATGGTGACTCATCTGCTCATCGGAGAAGACGATCAATAGCACCTTCCGACATCCACGGGAGACGGACCAGTCAACGAAGAAGACGCTAGAGGCATCTTCAGTCACCGACAGGTGATGGCCCCAGCCATCATCTCAGCTTTTGTTTTTACTTAAAGCAAAAGTCTTTTACTTTTAGTAAATTGTAAAAGTGAAAGTAAAAGAATAACTTTTGCTTTTACTTAAGTTAAATATTTTTAACATTTACCAATGTAAAAGTAAATGTAAAATGTTTATTACGTTTAACTTTTACTTAAATAAATTACTTTTACTTCATCCATTGTAATAGTGATTCTTGCGTGAATCAAATAGTAATTTACTTTTCAGTTTTCTATTTAAGTAACTCGAAGTGTTTAGAGTTACTCAGGCTTAATTCAGTAAAGCCTCAGAGCTTCTCTCTCTAGAAAGCTCTTCCGAGGTCCCTCTCCCCCTTCTCTCTAGAGTTAGCCGGAGACGAAGCTTCTAGCTTCGATCTCCTCAGTCAGATGAAGAAGAAGAAGTTCTTCCTACTTCCTTCTTCCTCAAACAGTTAGATCTACGAATTTATGTAATCCCTTCCTCAACTGTTTATAAATAAAAGAAAGAGATTGCTTTACCGATTCACCGGTCATCTTCTTAATTTTTTCTTTTTTATGTTTAAGTTTTCTTTAAAAACTTAAAGAAAACTTACAAACATTTTATGTTTTGATGGTGACTCATCTGCTCATCGGAGAAGATGATCAACAGCACCTTCCGGCATCCACAAGAGACGGACCAGTCAACAAAGAAGATGCCAGAGGCATCTTTAGTCACCGACAAGTGATGGCCCTAGCCATCATCTCAGCTTTTGCTTTTACTTAAAGCAAAAGTCTTTTACTTTTAGTAAATTGTAAAAGTGAAAGTAAAAGAATAGCTTTGGTTTTTACTTAAGTTAAATGTTTTTAACTTTTACCAATGTTAAAGTAAATGTAAAATGTTTCTTAAAGCAAAAGTTGAGATGATGGTTGGGCCATCACCTGTCGGTGACTGAAGATGCCTATGGCGTCTTCTACGTTGACTGGTTCGTCTCCTGTGGATGCCGGAAGGTGCTGTTGATCATCTTCTCAGATGAGTCACCATCCCCATACAATCTTGTAAGTTATTTTGATTTATGCGCTTGTAAATAGTTCATTTATCAATAAAATTAATATTTTAGTAAATTAATTGTGATTGTATGCGCATCTGTTCTTCTTCCTCTCTCTTCCGCCCCAAATGGTATCAGAGCCAAGTTGTATTTGTGGTTTCTAACTGCATTATCAGATCTTTTTAATCAACTTATCTTTACTTTTTCAAAATCATCTTCTTCCTCAGAGTTCTGAAATCACCTTACTTACCTGTAGTCCACCTAGTTCGTGTCTAACCTTTGTAAGTCTCCAGGGTGTGAGCAGTGTCGGGTTATAGAACTTAGGTATGAGTCTACTTAGGGTAAACAGGGTATGCATGAATGAACCTTGAGTTAGATTTTCTTTTGAAAACAGTTAAGATGAGTAGATTATTCAGATCCAGCTCTTCAGTTAGTAACCGGTCGACTTTACCTCCTATTCTAGACATAGTCAACCAAGAAGAACAAAGTTATGAAAACATTAGTCAAGTATTACACAATTGAAACATCCCTAGAGTATCTCCCAAAGATATTTATCAATCAACTTTTTCAGATAAATTCAAAACTGACTATAATGTCAAAACAGTTGAAAGAGTTTATGCAATTAATAAAGAGTATGAAAATTGTAGCCTTTTATCTCCAGATGTTATTAAAAAACACAGAAAAAAGGGTTATAATTTTATTCATATAGGTCTTATTCAAGTTGCAGTTAAGCCACTTAACATTAAGGGAATTAATTCATCTATCTACCTTTGTCTTAGAGACGCTAGATTTTTAAATTACTAACCTAGTATCATTGGAGCTATGGAATCAAGTCTGCATAATGTTCCTATCCATTTCAATTGCTTTCATGATTTCACACTTAGCCTCAGTGATCAAAATTTATTAAAAGCTTTAACTTTAAATATTAAAACTGCTGGTGAGATTACTCAAATGATTGAGGGGTCTCAGCCTATTGCTTTGATTTACAGGATTTATTATAAGACTATGAAATCAAACTTAAATGTTCATTCTCTCAACAAAAGTCCCAAAGATCAAATAGTTTTAATCCAAAGTTCAACTAGTGACGCTAATATCCAAATTCCGAGAACAATTCTCTGGAAAGATATTACTCTACCTAGTCAATGGACTTTACCAAATGAGTTACCACAACAACCTATAGTTAACAACCTACTGAATATTGAAAATATCAAACAATTTTCTGATGGAACTGTCAAAATTAGCTTTCAACGCACTAGAACGCCAGTTATCATTGAAGATATTTCTAGTTCTTCAGCACCTTCTGTGACCCACACTAGAAGAGATACTGAAGTACTTAGTAACCCTTCTGTTAGGGATATCAAACTAAAAGGTATCCTTAATCAAGGACAAGTTAGTCATCCCTGTTATACTCAGAATGATCCTAATGAAGAAGAAGGATCTTCTTCTCTAGCATCTTCTGTGTATCCCACACAGTCTGATTTTAATGCCCCAATTCATAATCAATTAAGAGTCATTAAAAAGGATTTTGTTTTAGAAGGGGATAATTTAGTAAAAGATTTTAATTCAAAACCAAATAAAGAAAAGCGACATCTATTTAGATCTAATCACCCTACAGAAAAGGAAAGAGATAAAATAGTCAATAGATGGAAAAGATTCATTAAAAATGAAGAAATTAACGTTACTTTTTACGATTGGTATGAACAATATCAAAGTAAATGTAATGTTATTAATAAAACTCAATGGATTAAAGAAGACAAATCCAAAGTCTCGTCTAGTCATCCCCCTTTAGAAACAGTTCTACTTCCAGTTAAAAATACTTCAGTTATTGCTAGTCCCTTTAAAATCCCTGATGGTATTAAAGACGATAAAAAGATTATTGAGCAATTAAACTTTAGTAACCAATATCTAGCAACTGTAGAAAAACAGCTTGATAGAATTGAAGAAAAATTTGAAGAAAATATTATTAAAAAACCTGATTCAAAAATTGAACAACCTTTAATAAAATTACCAGAAAATTGATATAAATTAGGTTTACCTATTAAAGATGATGAATTAGTTTAGTCAATAGATAAGTTATTTAAAAAACTTAAAACTGAAGCCGGTCCTGGTGGAACTATTGCTATTATCGATCAAGTAGATTCTGATGATGATAACAGCAATTCTTCTGATCACTCTAATCACTCATCTATTTCAAACCTTAATGAACAGCTAAATAAATTAATTGTTAATAATACAAGCATAACTAAAAATTGGTATTCTAGACCTACTCCTCCGGATTTGCAATTCGAAGAGAGAAATCTAGACAAACAATTTTCTGTTTCATCTAATAAAATATATGAATGGAATATCGATGGATTTAGTGAGCAAGAAATTCTTAATAAATTAAATCATATGTCAATGGTAGCTAATAGCTATATCACCAAGTTCAACAATCTGTCTCAGCCAGACATAGTTGAATTACTAGCTAGTAGATTTACTGATATTCTCAGATCTTGGTGGGAGAAGCATCTCACAGAAGATATTAGAATATCAATTATTCATGCTATCCAAAGAGATGACGACGGCAATCCCATCTTTGATGAAGATGTGGGTATTGGTCCGCCTGATGGAGTTAATACTTTAATTTTCACAATAATTAAACACTTTGTTGGTACTCCTAGTAACATCTCGGAAAGAATCCATGATCAACTTAGTAACCTTACTTGTCCCACTCTAAGTGATTTTAGATGGTACAAAGATGTTTTTACTTCTAGAGTTATGATGAAAAATGATAGTAATAAACTATTTTGGAAGAAAAAATTCGTTAATGGTTTACCTTATTTATTTGCATATAAAGTTAGAGAAGAATTGAGTAAAAATTTGGGATATATTGATTATGATAATTTAACTTATGGTGATATTATAAGCTATATTCAAAAAATTGGATTAAAAATGTGTATTGACTTTAAATTAGCTAAGCAAGCTAGTAAAGATAAAAATAAAGTTAAATACGAGTTAGGCACGTTTTTTGAATAATATGGTTTGCCGACGGTTGCTCCCTCTAGAAGAAAGCATAGGCATAAGCATATTGAGTCACATAAAAGTCATAGACATCGTAAGAAAAAATATAAGCGTGATAAGAAAAATAATAATCAATATTCTTATTATAAGAAACCCAAGTCAACATACAAAAAATCAAATAAAAGATCAAAGAAATTTGATAAAAGTAAAATTATCTGTCACAATTACGGGCAGAAAGGGCACTATAAAAGTGAATGCAGAGTTAAGCAGAAATTAGCCCAGTTGAATATTTCAGCTGAAGATGCTGAGCAGTTATTAGAATTAATGAGAATTAAAAATAACAGCAGTAATGAAGAAGCCTCTGATATCCCATAATCTTCTAGTAATAACACTAATAATGATGAATCAGATAGTAATAACAAAGTTACCATATGTACTGAAGATTGTAGTGATAATTGTTGTAAAAAATTAAATGTAATTACAAAAGAAGATGAAGAAAGTTCTTTATTAATTGATTTAATAAGCAAAATTACTGATCCAAGTTTAAAAAGTCAGTACACTATGCAATTAAAAGATTTATTAACTAAAGACATGAAGGTCACAGATAGGGTTCTTAGAGCCAAAGACAAACCTATTTTCAGTCTTAAAAAAACACTGGAAATAAAGAAATAACCCTCCCCGAGTTAAATCAAGAAGTTAATAAACTTAAGAAGGAAATTTCTAACTTAAAATTAGATATTTCTAATCTAAGAAAAGAGATTGATGATAAAAAATCAGATCTTCAAGTACATGATTCTTCCTCTAGTGATAAAAGTGATGAGGAACCAGAATCATCAGGAACTAAAGAAGAACATGATCTTTTTATTCAAGGTCTCTCACTTAAAAGAATTAAGGACATTACCATTCAAAAATGGTATATCTCCGTTAATTTAGTTATTGATAAAACCTTCTCCATACAGCTCCCTGCCTTAGTTGATACTGGTGCAGACCTGAACTGTATTCAAGAGGGTCTTATCCCCACTCGATATTATAAAAAGACTAGTGAAAAGCTTAATTCAGCTAATGGTAGTCAGATGGAAATAAAATATAAATTACCTAATGTGCATATCTGTCAAGATAGCATGTGTTTCAAAACCTCATTTGTTTTAATTCGTAATCTTACAGACAAAATCATTTTAGGATTACCCTTTATATATTTATTGTATCCATTTACTACTAGTAATAAAGGTTTAAGTTGTGAACATTTAGGAAAGAAAATTACATTTAAATTCCTAATTAAACCTAAAGAAAGAGATTTAAAATTTATTCAAGAAGAATCAATTTCTAAATCTTTGAACCTATTAAATTGTAAAGTTACTCACTTAAGTTTTCTCAAAGAAGAAGTTAGGTATCAACAAGTTGAAGAGCAACTTAAGAGTAACAGAGTTCAAGAAAAGATTAGTGAGTTAAAAGATTATTTGGCAAAAAATTTATGTTCTGACTCTCCCAATGCTTTTTGGCATAGGAAGAAGCACACCGTTAGATTACCCTACGCTAAGGAATTCAAAGAAAATTTAATTCCCACTAAAGCTAGGCCTATTCAAATGAGTCATGAACAAATGGAGTTATGCAAAAGTAAAATTAATGATCTTCTTAGTAAAGGATTAATTAGACATAGTAAGTCACCATGGTCTTGCCCAACCTTCTATGTTAACAATGAAGCTGAGAAAGAGAGAGGTGTTCCACGTCTAGTTATCAATTATAAACCATTAAACAAAGTCCTTGAGTGGATTAGATACCCTTTGCCCAATAAGGAAGATCTCCTTAGCAGGTTAAGTGTCTCCACCATTTTTAGTAAGTTTGACCTTAAGTCAGGATTCTGGCAAGTTGCTATTCATCCCGATGATAGGTACAAAATTGCATTCACCACTCCGTTCGGACATTACGAATGGAATGTTCAGTCATTTAGACTAAAAAATGCACCCAGTGAATTTCAGAATATTCTTAATAATATTTTGAATCCTTTCAGTCATTTTATTATTGTATACATTGATGATATCCTTGTATTCTCCAAGACTATTAAAGAGCATATTAAACATTTGAATTTGTTCTTCAGAATAGTTAAAACCAATGGTCTTGTCCTTTCACCTTCCAAGTGTAGTCTATTTCTGACTAAAGTCAGGTTTCGCGGATTAATCCTCTATTATGGACTCATGCGGCCTATTGACCGAGCTATTCAATTTGCCGACCGGTTCCCAGATAAGATTACCGATAAAACTCAGCTACAGAGATTTCTTGGCTCGCTTAATTATATCGACAAGTTTTACAAGAATCTCAGGAAGATTTGTAAGCCCCTTTTTCAGCGCTTACAAAGTAATCCCCCTCCTTGGACTGACGTTCACACTTCTGTCGTCCAACAAGTTAAAAAATATGTCAAGGTTTTGCCTTGCCTTGGCATCTCTAATGATTTAGCATTCAAAATAGTTGAAACTGATGCCTCGGACATTGGATTCGGTGGCATACTCAAACAAAAGTTAACTCCCACTTCTGATGAACAAATTGTTCATTTCCATTCAGGCGCATGGAATCCTACACAGTTAAAATACAGTACTATTAAAAAAGAGATTTTATCACTTGTTTTATGTATCAAAAAAATTTAGAGAGATTTATTGAATCAAAAGTTTCTAGTTAGAATAGATTGCAAGTCAGCAAAGTTCATTCTTGAAAAAGACATTGAAAAAGTTGCCTCTAAGCATTCATTCGCTAGATGGCAAGCTATTTTAAGCATTTTTGATTTTGATATTGAATATATTAAAGGTAGTAACAACTCAGTTCCAGATTTTCTCACACGTGAGTTTATCAACACAGGTACTATTGCAACAACATGAGTGTGCGAGGAGGATCATCTTCTCGTGGTCATGGCCGCTCTTCTGGCCCAGTCAATCAGTTAAAAGGAACTGTTGTTCCCCATCCAGTTACTCAAACCACCCATAATAAATTTCAGGTGCTTGGTACAGTCCCCAAGCCCTATTCATCTATTCTTGCTAGTCAACCTAAATCTTTTGATATTTTTGCTAGTCAGTCGAGGGTAACCTCATCTAAACCCAATCACCCAGCTGCTGATTATCGTGCTAAATATGATCAGCATCTGTTTCACATTAAGTTACCAATGAAACCTAAAGATGACCCAGTTAAATTGGCTGCCCAGTATTTTCCTACTGGATGGCATTTCCTCCCTTTAGCTCCTTATAAATCCCTTGTGTATTATAAGGACATCCTTCTTGAAATTGAGTCAGTCTTTATTAAACCCATCTATGCCAACGATGATAAATCTAAACTCCTTTATCACTCGTTGTACATTAAACAATTTCTCAACCTTTCAGATTGGGATAGTCATCCTTTCAATCTTCGGTCACTTTCTAATCACACTAGCTCTTATTGCTATTATGATTATATTGAGGCCTGGTATAAGATTTTTCTTCACCAAAATGAAGATCATAGTCATTCGTGGTTTGTACAGTTCGACCACAAGTTCAAAAGTCAATTCCCTAAATGGTTCATCCGCTGGTGGACAAGGCATGGATTGTGCTTTGAGATCCTTCTTGTTCCCCTCTTAGCACAACTTGAGCATTTCAGTATTCATAGCAATTATCATCCAAAATATGAGAAAATTCCAGTCTTCCTTATATGCTGTAGTAAATATAAAATCCCTTGGATTCTTAAGTGGCAATACGTCATTTTAGCTCCACAAGAAGTCACTGTATTTCAGTCTCCGTCGTCCATAGGTATTAGGACTGCTCAGACAGTTACTTCACCTATTTCTCATGTGTCTCACCGTTTTTACATTAAATGGTTGGATAAATTCGGTGTCGATAGAATTGTTAGCCAAGTTCAAAAAGAATTTTCGGCTACTCCTTTATTGACTCCTCCAGTTACTACGGCCTCTGCCGGTGAATCGTCCGGTAAATCAATCATTAGGACATCTGCGAAATCAAAAGAAAAATCAGTTGTTCCTCTAGATCCTATTGATATTACTAATGTTTTCGGTTATTCCAACTCTCAGTTAAGGCTTCTTGCAGACGCCATTCATATGAGATTGGATTGGTTACATGAAGAATCAGAAGCAGCTTCTTCCCAATCCAAAGAAGAAAATGCTAGTCAAGATGATCTCGAAGAAGAAGAAGAAGAAGACGGTGACCCCTATAGCACTGTCAACCTTCAGGATGCTCAGGACCCTTTTCCCTGTTCATCATAGTAATCAATCAAAGTAGATATAATAACAGCAATTCACATCATTCAGCACCTGCTCCGGCAGCCTAGTCACCATCATCACCTGACCAGACAGTCTTAGTCAACAGATACCTGCTCAGGCAGCATAGTCAGCAGCATCTCCTGCTTTTCCACCGAAAGCAGCCATCAGTCAGACAACTGGCCCCACGGCCTCTTCAGTCAAAAGAGACGTCTGCTTTTCCACCGATAGCAGATACTTTTACTTTTACTTTACTTTAGTAAATGTATTATGTTTCTTACTTGTACTTTTACCTCTGTTATTGTAATAGTAAGCTTGTAACAGTTCGTTTCCTTATTCTATAAAAGGAAATCGAATTCATTTGGTAAGGCAGACTTAGAAAGACTCAGAGTTCCTTCTCTGACTAATCTTTAGCCTCTACCGCTGTTTAACCCTTCTTAACCCCTCTTCTTCTAATGTTCTTAGTTCAGTAATCTTGTAAGTTATTTTAATTTCTGCACTTGTAAATAGTTCATTTATCAATAAAATTTTACATTGGTAAAAGTTAAAAACATTTAACTTAAGTAAAAGCAAAAGCTATTCTTTTACTTTTACTTTTACAATTTACTAAAAGTAAAAGACTTTTTCTTTAAGTAAAAGCAAAAACTGAGATGATGGCTGGGGCCATCACCTATCGGTGACCGAAGATGCCTCTGGCGTCTTCTTCGTTGAGTGGTCCGTCTCCTGTGGATGCCGGAAGGTGTTGTTGATCATCTTCTCCGATGAGCAGATGAGTCACCATCCCCATACACCATTTAACAGCGGCGATAAGTTTTTAAAGAAAACTTAAACATAAAAATGAAAAGATTAAGAAGATAACCGGTGAATCGGTAAAGCAATCTCTTTCTTTTATTTATAAACAGTTGAGGAAGGGAAAACATAAATTCCTAGATCTAACTGTTTGAGGAAGAAGGAAGTAGGAAGAACTTCTTCTTCTTCATCTGACTGAGGAGATCAAAGCTGGAAGCTTCGTCTCCGGCTAACTCTAGAGAGAAGGGGGAGAGAGGACCTCAGAAGAGCTTTCTAGAGAGAGAAGCTCCGAGGCTTTACTGAATTAAGCCTGAGCAACTCTAAACACTTCGAGTAACTTAAATAGAAAACTGAAAAGTAAATTACTATTTGATTCACGCAGGAATCACTATTACAATGACTGAAGTAAAAGTAAAACGTAATAAACATTTTATATTTACTTTTACATTGGTAAATGTTAAAAACATTAAACTTAAGTAAAAGCAAAAGTTATTCTTTTACTTTCACTTTTACAATTTACTAAAAGTAAAAGACTTTTGCTTTAAGTAAAAGCAAAAGCTGAGATGATGGCTGGGGCCATAACCTGTCGGTGACTGAAGATGCCTCTGGCGTCTTCTTCGTTGACTGGTCTGTCTCTTGTGGATGTCAGAAGGTGCTGTTGATCATCTTCTCCGATGAGCAGATGAGTCACCATCCCCATACATTTCCACCTCAAAATTTTTATCCAGGAAATACCCTTTCAGCCCCAAAAATTTGAATTATAAAGAAAGAGGAAAAATAAATCCACCGAAAAGTGGTCACCATCTTCAAAATTTCATAAATTTTTTTAAAAAGTTTTTGTTTAAAAACAAATCAGACTGCGTCTGAAACAAAGGATCACTCGATTGGTCCTGATCTGTCGGCCAAATCGATCTAAACAGAAGACTTTGGTGTTAACTGTTTAAATAAAAATTCTTTCTTTTGTCATTCCTCTTAAACTCAAACCAATCTTATCTTAAGTAAACTCATACCCGTAGATCTAACGATTCCCAAAAGCCTTACACTGCTCCCAAACTGGAGACTTACAACGGCATATAGGGACTTATGGAGATCTTGGGTGTTTTACAGCAAGCTAGGCAAGTTCATGTAAGGAGCAAAAAAAATTAAAAGTTTGCTAAAACATTTAAAAACAAACCAAACTATTTTTAATCGAAACCACCGATAGAATCAAGAACCAAACGTGTGCCTCTGATACCATTTAACAACGGCGATAAGTTTTTAAAGAAAACTTAAACATAAAAAAGAAAAGATTAAGAAGATGACCGGTGAATCGGTAAAGCAATCTCTTTCTTTTATTTATAAACAGTTGAGGAAGGGATTACATAAATTCCTAGATCTAACTGTTTGAGGAAGAAGGAAGTAGGAAGAACTTCTTCTTCTTCATCTTACTGAGGAGATCGAAGCTGGAAGCTTCGTCTCCGGCTAACTCTAGAGAGAAGGGGGAGAGAGGACCTCGGAAGAGCTTTCTAGAGAGAGAAGCTCCGAGGCTTTACTGAATTAAGCCTGAGTAACTCTAAACACTTTGAGTTACTTAAATAGAAAACTGAAAAGTAAATTACTATTTGATTCAAGCAGGAATCACTATTACAATGACTGAAGTAAAAGTAATTTACTTAAGTAAAAGTAAAACGTAATAAATATTTTATATTTACTTTTACATTGGTAAATGTTAAAAATATTTAACTTAAGTAAAAGCAAAAGTTATTCTTTCACTTTCACTTTTATAATTTACTAAAAGTAAAAGACTTTTGCATTAAGTAAAAGCAAAAGCTGAGATGATAGCTGGGGCCATCACCTGTCGGTGACTGAAGATGCCTCTGGCGTCTTCTTCGTTGACTGGTCCGTCTCCTATGGATGCCAGAAGGTGATGTTGATCATCTTCTCCAATGAGCAGATGAGTCACCATCCCCATATATTTTCATCTCAAAATTTTTATCCAGGAAATAACCCTTTCAGCCCCAAAAATTTGAATTATAAAGAAAGAGGGAAAAAAATTCACTGAAAAGTGGTCACCATCTTCAAAATTTCATAATTTTTTTTAGAAAGTTTTTGTTTTAAAACAAATCAGACTGCGTCTGAAACAAAGGATCACTCGATTGGTTCTGATCTGTCGGCCAAATCGATATAAACAGAAGACATTGGTGTTAACTGTTTAAACAAAAATTCTTTCTTTTGTCATTCCTATTAAACTCAAACCAATCTTGCCTTAAGTAAACTCATACCCGTAGATCTAACGATTCCCAAAAGCCTTACACTGCTCCCAACCTGGAGACTCACAACGGCATATAGGGACTTATGGCGATCTTGGGTGTTTTACAGCAAGCTAGGCAAGTTCATGTAAGGAGCAAAAGAAATTAAAAGTTTGCTAAAACATTTAAAAACAAACCAAACTGTTTTTAATCGAAACCACCGACAGAATCAAGAACCAAGCGTGTGCCTCTGATACCATTTAACAGCGACGATAAGTTTTTAAAGAAAACTTAAACATAAAAAAGAAAAGATTAAGAAGATGACCGGTGAATCGGTAAAGCAATCTCTTTCTTTTATTTATAAACAGTTGAGGAAGGGATTACATAAATTCCTAGATCTAACTGTTTGAGGAAGAAGGAAGTAGGAAGAACTTCTTCTTCTTCATCTGACTGAGGAGATCGAAGCTGGAAGCTTCGTCTCCAGCTAACTCTAGAGAGAAGGGGGAGAGAGGACCTCGGAAGAGCTTTCTAGAGAGAGAAGCTCCGAGGCTTTACTGAATTAAGCCTAAGTAACTCTAAACACTTCGAGTTACTTAAATAGAAAACTGAAAAGTAAATTACTCTTTGATTCATGCAGGAATCACTATTACAATGACTGAAGTAAAAGTAATTTACTTAAGTAAAAGTAAAACGTAATAAATATTTTATATTTACTTTTACATTGGTAAATGTTAAAAACATTTAACTCATGTAAAAATAAAAGTTATTCTTTTACTTTCACTTTTATAATTTACTAAAAGTAAAAGACTTTTGCTTTAAGTAAAAGCAAAAGCTGAGATGATGGCTGGGGCCATCAGCTCCCGATGATTAAAGATGCCTCTGGCGTCTTCTTCGTTGACTGGTCCGTCTCCTGTGGATTCCGGAAGGTGTTGTTGATCATCTTTTCCGATGATCAGATGAGTCACCATCCCCATACATTTCCACCTCAAAATTTTTATCCAGGAAATAACCCTTTCAGCCCCAAAAATTTGAATTATAAAGTAAGAGAGGAAAAAATTTTCACCGAAAAATTTGGTCAAAATATTCAAGATTTCTTAGATTTTGTAAAAGATTTTTGTTTAAAAACAAATCAGATGAAATTTGAAACAAAGGATCACTCAATTGGTCCTGATCTGTCGGCCAAATCGATCTAAACAGAAGACTTTGGTGTTAACTGTTTGAACAAAAATTCTTTCTTTTGTCATTCCTCTTAAACTCAAACCAATCTTTCCTTAAGTAAACTCATACCTGTAGATCTAACGATTCCCAAAAGCCTTACACTGCTCCCAACTTGGAGACTTATAAACGGCATATAGGGACTTAAAGCGATCTTGCACTAGTACAAAGCAGTAAATAGACAACGCAGAAAAAATGTTATGGTTTCAGTCAGAAAAACGTCGTGGTTAAGGGTGTCATCTATTTGACACCCTTACACAACGTTTTTAAAACGTCGTGGTTAAGCACATTCCACAACGTTTTTTAAGAAAAAAATGTTGTAGATTTATTTTTCATAAATTAGCAGATGCTTAAAAACGTTGTAGAATGTATGATTCCACAACGTTTTCTGGATAAAAACGTTGTAGTTTAATATATTAGACAACGTTTAAGCACTTTCACACAACGTTTTTAAAATGTTGTAGATTTAAAAAAAAAGAAAAAAAAAGTTGTGGTTCACCTATATTACGAATGCACCTGCAATATGCTAATGCCATGATATATAGCTAAAATTACAAAGAATATTAATACCATACAATACATTTCCATCCTAATAATTCTTTGTAATGCCAATTACAAAGAATATTAATATCATACAATACGTTTACATCTCAATAATGCCAAACAATCCATACATCTCAAATTAACTTTTCAATATAATTACTACTATATTGAATTGTGAATTTGACTACATCCACAAAATTTACCAAACTATCCATAAAATTAAACTACTACCCAATTAAACTATCCATATAAACCTGTAACAGAAAATAACAGAAAAAGATCCACAACTTCAACTTCAATTTTGCAGTAAGAAGTGCCTCCATTTGTAGCCTCGTCATCTGCCCAAATTAAATAAATTCCACAACTTCAAAATTTAAACTTATTGAAACTTCAAATTAAATAAATTCCACAACTTCAAAATCTGTACCAGTGTTGGCTATTGATTTATTGAAACTCAACCTTATTCTCTTTTCTGTTAGGCATTGGACTTGATCAGGGGAAAAAATATTTTGTTGCTGATGGATTCATCATTAGAAGGACAATATGCAAATGAAGACGCAACTGCATTGGTTGAACTTGCTTCAAAGTGTCTCCAGTATGAGGCTAGAGATAATATATGAAGAATAATATTGTATCTATGAAGTCTTAAAAGAAAAAACTATTCTACGTTCTAATAAATGACTCAAAGTATATGTCATAATCATCATATCTATTCACACCCCAATTAAAATGAAGCTCTGGCAAGCATGTTTAAAGGAAATTTAAAAGTACTTATATTTGGAGAAAATTATCATTACCAAAACGCCAGCAGCCATATCCCATGGTTTTAAACGATACTCCCAATAAGCTTCTACAATTCCCAGAGCTACGTGGCACATGTCTATAGCAGCAGCTCCAAGCCTTCTCACACCCAATATATATTAATTCCAGAAAGAGAGTGTACAAATATGTTAAGCATGAGATATTCTACAAAAATTGTTCCTATTAATGATATTACAACAACAGCAAAATGAGAGTTAAAAGAAGGCAAAAGCAAAAGGTTCTTAGTTCTTACCCTACTAACGTCAATAAAATCTTTGAATAAATCGATATTGGTAGCCCATGCATCGTCATGTTCACACCCAAAATCGGTCACTAGAAGAGATTGTTCCACCTATAATGCAGTGAATAAACTTTAAAATGTTAAAGGAAATGGTCAAAGAAGTTGAGATGTTATAAGGAAATTAAGGATTACAAAGATAAAGCCTATAAACTCAAAGCCAGCCACTAAACTTAAACAATGAAATCTTGACATAGCAGACAAACTCACCTTATCAGTTTTACTGAATTTTCTACCATAAAGTTTTCAAACATTATTAGTAAAGAAAACTTTTATAGACATTCTCTAGATTCATGTATAGAACCAAGTAAACAAGCATTTAATATCTTAAAACCAACCATGTTCACTCTCACCAATTTTTTCATGAGCTCAACCATTTCCTCATACCTTTCAGCCTTTCGGCGAGCTTGGCCATGTAAACATTGTCCTCACGAGATGACTCAGGTGGAAACATCTTTAATACAGTTTAGCAGTACATTAGTTCTGCAGGAATCCAAATTAAGACATACATAAGTTCACTACAAGTCTAGCATGACTGTGAGGCTAAGAGTAAGATGAAAATTGAATGCTGAAAAAACTGAATCAAATCCTGCCTTTTCTCATTATCATGTTGGAACTTCCGGAAAAGAAGAGGTTCATTCTTGTCCGGCTCTCAAAATACCTCAAACTAACAGATTAAGTATCCCAGTAAGACTTCCAGCGCAAACCAGACAGGATGAGTGTGGCGACAAAAAAAACTAAATAAATGAAATCACAAATAACACTTGACAAATAAACCAATAGATTCAACACTATACTAAATAACTTGCATATAATTACACTTGAGAATGATGAAACAACCAAATAAAACCGAAGGATATTTACATCTTGCTTGACGCCTAATTACTTCAGCTGTCTATTAAAAGAATAATTAGAAATAAGAGAGAAACAAATCAATAAACTTAACGCACAGTACTACAAAACTTAACTTCATAAACTTCAATAAGAAGGAGAACTTCAATTGAATGCTTTTACCAAGTATCTTTTCAAATCCCAATGGAAAATTTTGTAAATACCCCTTAACATTAAAACTTCATAAAGATATCCGTAAAGGAGCCAAATCATAAATCAGAGGACAAGAGTCATCAAAGCGGTCTATTAAACACTAAATGCAGATTCTTTATCAATAGTAGTCTTTCATAGTTCTTAATTAAGCTATGGAAAATTTTGACCATAAGGACCTTTAACAATACTAAAATGCCAGCAAATGTAAGTGTGTTTCATTAATTGTAATACTGAGACATCTAATTCGGTCATACTAGTTAGTGCAATAATATATCTGGGGAAAAAAAGTACTAATAGCGATGCATAAAGGCCAACTTCTGCAAGACTGCCAAAGAATGCAACAATCTCATTAAATACAATCTCATGCTGGACGAGCGCGAAAGTGACAGTGGTGTTGAAGAACCCTCATTTCCTCCTCCTCATATCATACCACCCCTCTCCACATTTTTGCTCAATCTTGAATCCCGACAACCTTCAGTAAGTAGTTCACTAACTAATTTATACATTACAACCGATTAGAAACTCATAGCCTAATAATAAAGTAAAAATAGGGGGTAACAATGACAAATAGAAAACAAAGGAATTATAGTATGTACAGGTTTTTCCTTGTATTAAGCATGGCTAAATAATTAAACAATTTTTGCCATGGTTCTTCATCAAAAGCTTATCACGAAGGTTAAAATGGATAAAAGTTCTAATTATATGCAGGAAAAGTAGTCGCCTTTCAATTAAAATTACCAAGCGTGCTGCAAATAATGACTAAAGCAAGGAAGCACATAGTTCATCCCTTACCTTCTTAGGGTTGAGCAAGTAATTATACAGAGTCGCCGTCGGAATCGGTTGTCTGTCCACTCAATAAATCTAGGGTTCCTTTAGAAATCAAATTCGCCGGCAGAAACGCATGCTTATCCGGCACATCACCCGTCACCGACGCCCCATTGAGCAAAATCGTCTCCTTTCGGGGGATGATTGGACCAGTTAGGGTTCGAATCGTTAAGCTGGAGGTACTGTTCGGGCCTCGTGTAGGAGGCGGTGAGAGGTGAAGAACAAATCAGCCTAAGAGAACGGAGAAATAGCAAGAGCTGTCAAGAGAACAAATCCAAAGAGATACTTAAGATGAAGAACAAATCCAAAGAGATAGAACTTACAATGAAAACGTAGCCTAAGAGAACGGAGAAATAGTCACTCGAGCGCCTTTTTTTGCTCCGTGTTTTTGTAAATAGATAACGTTTTAAAAAAAACGTTATCTAGTTTAAAACCAAAATATGTCATTTTAAATAGATAACGTTTTTTTATATATATCTACAAAGTTTTATTAAAAAACGTTGTAAAAAAAAATACAACAACATTTTTTATAAAAACGTTGTGGTTTAAGTGTTGTCTATTTGGTATTTTGTAGTAGTGTTGGGTGTTTTACAGCAAGCTAGGCAAGTTCATGTAAGGAGCAAAAAAAATTAAAAGTTTGCTAAAACATTTAAAAACAAACCAAACTGTTTTTAATCGAAACCACCGACAGCATCAAGAACCAACCGTGTGGCTCTGATACCATTTAACAGCGGTGATAAGTTTTTAAAGAAAACTTAAACATAAAAAAGAAAAGATTAAGAAGATGACCGGTGAATCAGTAAAGTAATCTCTTTCTTTTATTTATAAACAGCTGAGGAATGGATTACATAAATTCTTAGATCTAACTGTTTGAGGAAGAAGGAAGTAGGAAGAACTTCTTCTTCTTCATCTGACTAAGGAGATCGAAGTTGGAAGCTTCGTCTCCGGCTATCTCTAGAGAGAAGGGGGAGAGAGGACCTCGGAAGAGCTTTCTAGAGAGAGAAGCTCTGAGGTTTTACTGAATTAAGCCTGAGTAACTCTAAACACTTCGAGTTACTTAAATAGAAAACTGAAAAGTAAATTACTATTGAATCACGCATGATTCACTATTACATTAACCGAAGTAAAAGTAATTTACTTAAAATAAAAGTAAAACGTAAGAAACATTTTACATTTACTTTTACATTGGTAAAAGTTAAAAACATTTAACTTAAGTAAAAGCAAAAGCTATTCTTTTACTTTCACTTTTACAATTTACTAAAAGTAAAAGACTTTTGCTTTAAGTAAAAGCTAAAGCTGAGATGATGGCCGGGGCCATCACCTGTCATTGACTGAAGATGCCTCTGGCGTCTTCTTCGTTGACTGGTCCGTCTCCTGTGGATACCGGAAGGTGCTGTTGATCATCTTCTCCGATGAGCATATGAGTCACCATCCCCATACATGTCGGTGACTGAAGATGCCTCTGGCGTCTTCTTCGTTGACTGGTCCATCTCCTGTGGATGCCAGAAAGTGCTGTTGATCATCTTCTCAGATGAGTCACCATCCCCATACATGGTTATTTCCTGGATAAAAATTTTGAGCTGTTGATCAACTTCTCCGATGAGCAGATGAGTCACCATATATATATATATATATATATATATATATATATATATATATATATATATATATATATATATATATATTAGTTAACAGATAACGGTTAATATATATATTATATGTATATATATCTGTTAAGTATTATATTATATATATAATATATACGGATATACGGATAATATATATATATATATATATATATATATATATATATATATATATATATATATAATATTCTTAATTACTTTATTATTAAAATAAAATATTTATTTTAATTTTAAAATAAAAAGTTTGTTTTTATCTTAAAATAAAAAGTTTATTTTAATCATAAAATTGAATTTCATGCTAAGTAATTAGAGTTTGAATAGGATTCCATAATAATTAATTGGAGTTAAAATTGGATTCCATGTTTCTTTAAATAAAGCAGTTTATTTAGATATGAAATAAGATTTCATATTATTCAAAATAAATGAGTTTATTTGTGAATATAAAAGAGAATCCGTATTTCCTTAAATAAAGGAGTTTATTTAGATATGGAATAAGATTTCATATTATTAAAAATAAAGGAGTTTATTTGTGAATAGGAAAGAGAATCTGTATTTCCTTTAATAAATGAGTTTTTTTACTTGGAATTGGATTCCATAATTAATTAAAATAAATGAATTTATTTTAATTAAAGATTTTGATTAAAATAAAATTATTTATTTTATTCAAAATTGGATAAATTAAAATAAAAGAAGTTTATTTTGATTTAAATTTGGATTAAAATAAAGGAGTTTATTTTGATTCAAAATTAGATTTTATGCTAACTAAATTTATCCATTAAATGATATCAATATATATATTGAATGTTTATTATTCATGAGATGAATATTATTTATTGATGCATATGGTAATATGTATTATAATAAATGGGATTGATTATGGACTATTGACCAATGTGATTGAATTTTTTTTTAGTTGGATGCTTGAATGTATGAGTTTTATTAAATGGGGTCTGCGTACCTCGTCTTCTCTAATTTTTTCTGAATGTAAATTCTAACTCCCTCCTATGTACTTCCCTTTGACTGCTGATCAAGATTTTTATTTATTTTAAATAGTTTTGTAATAGGAATAGTTATAATTAATTTTAAAAAATTGGAGATCAGGGAACAAGGAGCGCTTAAAGACCCGTTTATAATGGAGCCCGGGTTTAAATGTAATAGTTATATTTAAATATTAATTCTTGCACCCTAGGTTTGACCTCTTGGTTCACTTGGTGGCTCTAGTGAACCAAACTAGAATAAAGCCCATAATCAATCCGGGTAGAATATAATATTCTATATGTGCATGCTTATACTATATATTATATATTATGCAAACATGCTTCGCATGTTAATTAATATGACGCATATTTTATATATATATATATATATATATATATATATGTGTGTGTGTGTGTGTGTGTGTGTGTGTGTGTGCATGCGCGCTAAACAAGATGAGACAAATTAATAACAAATCTCTCAATTTTTTTATAATAATTCCTAAGCGTTCAAAGATATTTGGAATATCGAACGCCGCCTTCTAGCATGATAAAAATAATAGAGTATCAATTAATTATTATAAGTTTGTTGTGTCACCACAAGGCTTATCTTAATTCTTTGATATGTTAATTTTATCACATTTGATGCTTATAAAGAAAATAAACAATGTTGTTTTGTTATGTCACCACAAGGATAATATTTTTCTTTTTGAATATATGGAGTGCTAGGTTGGACTTAACTTGGATAATTTTGATTCGGATGTGGCACCACTTGATCAAAATAATCTAAGAGACAAAATACAAGGAATTACATAGTTGATGTAATTGACAAGAGTTGTCTACCTATTTATTTATATATAGTTTATTATGTCCCCACAAGACTATATACATTTGAAATAGGATTCTTATTCTCACTAGCGAATCTTTAATTAGATTTTGCCGAACTATATAAGTGAGGATAATATAAATTGAAGAAAATAGTGGGAGATACCAATTTAAAACAAGACCTAAATTATTTTGGTAATTAATAAAAGAATGTATGCAAAAATATTGTTAATTACAAATTCATTTACAGAATTTACAATGTCCAAATTACTATCACTGCGAAACATATTAGATGTTAATTAATTGGACCAAATTAAACGGATTGGTTAAGGAAATTAAGAATGGTTCTCATGGCTGAAAAGCTCTTATGTCCTTAATACGCCTCTCCCTGCAATGGTTGCAGACAATTCCTCTGAAGAAGATATTGCTACTTTAGAAAGTGGCAAGATGATGCACAGTTGGCTCAATGTATCATGCTCACATCCATAAGTAACGAGCTTCAGCGTCAGCATGAAACTATGGATGCTCCTACTATATTTCTACACATCAAGTAGTTGATGGTGAGGAAAGTAGGACTGATAGATATCAGATATCTAAGGAGTTCTTCTGATCTAGAATGACCGATGACAATACAGTACAAATAAAAGTTCTTAACATAATCAATTTAATTAATCAATTAGGACAACGAGTTTTGTTATGGATGCAGAGTTGAACCAAGATTTGATCTTGCACTCACTCTCGGACTCCTTTCACAATTGTTGTGAATTTTTCATATGAAAAAGCTCGATATCAGCTTCGCTGATTTGCTTAACATGTTAAAAAATGTTAAGAGTCACTTTCCAACCAAGAAAGACCAAGTCTTACTGGTAGAGGCCAAAGGATCTTCTGAAAGAAGAACAATTCAAAGAAGGTAAATAGAAAGGTAAAAACAAAGGATAATAAGAACAAAACTAATACGGATAGCAAAGGAGTTTGTTTCTACTGCAATAAGCTTGGACACTTGAAAAGAAATTACGAGAAGGATCTTGTAGATGCTAACCGAAAGAAGCTTAGTGAAGTTTCGGTTATAAATATAATTTTGTTCATAATTTAAAATAAATTTTTCTTTAAGTCAAGGTTCTACTTGGGTATTAGATACCGGCTTTGGTTATCATAAATATAGATTTATGAAGGGACCAAGCAGAAGTAGAAAACTAAATAAGAGACAAGTAATCCTACGTGTGGAAATGAAGCAAAGATTGCTGCATCAGCCATAGGAACTTATAGTTTAGCACAGCCTACGGGCAAGTCTATTAAGTCAATAAGTTGTTAATGTATTCCAGTTCTTGTTAGAAACATTATTTCCATTTTATTATTGGACAATGAAATCTTTGGTATTATATTTAAGAACAATTGTTGTTCTATTTATAATAATAATATTTTGTATAAAATTGGAATATTACTTAATGGATTTTGTATACTTGACTTGCGTGAAAATAATTTTGCAAATAGAACAAACTAGTACAAGAAAATGAGATGATCATTCAAAGGGTTGAATGTGTGTATTTGCTGAAATACAAATGTGAATTATTTAAAAGGTTCAAAAAATTCAGAAATGAAACAAATTGGAAAAGTATTAGGATTCTTTGATCTGATCAAGCAATAAATACTTGTGCAATAAGTTTCTAGATCATCTCAAATGGTTTTCTCATAATGGACGCCTCCTGATAGACAATAATTGATTGATGTATCTGAAAGGAAAAATTGTACCTTGTTGGACATGGTACGGTCCATAATGATTTTACCGATGTTCCAGTATCCTTCTAGGGTCATGCCCTAGAAATGACTACATATCTACGAAAAAGGTAACCTCAAAATCCGGCCACAAGACTCCATAAAAGTTATGGACATGAAGGATTCCTAATTTTAAGTAAGTTAAGATAAGGGGTTGTCTAACTTATGTGAAAAGGTTTCAAAGGATAAGCTTGGGACAAGATTTGACAAGTACAGATTTGTGGGACATCCTAAAGTAAGTTTAGGGTATATGTTCTATAATCCTACTTAGCAAAAGGTGTTTGTTGCGAAACATGCTACCTTCTAAGATAAAGGTGTTTATCATTGAAGGGGCTAGTGGGAGGATAATAGATCTTGAAGAGTTCAAGAACCACAAAACACTATAAGTCAAATAAGAGGAACCTGTAGATAGACCTATTGTACCACAACCGAATCGTAAATCTAGAATAGTACCGAAGATACCTAGGAGGTAGGGATTCATCATGGATGATGATAATGAGGTACGTATCACAGTAGATGATGATCCAGTTACATACGATGAGGTAAGAGTTGTAGACACTCAGAGAAATAGATTGAAGAAAATTTCTCAACTATGGAACATTCTTTTTGATGAGACAATCAAAAGAGTTTGATTTTATCAAAAATAAGAATGAACCTAGTGTGTACAAAAGGGTCAGTAGGAGCGTCGTGACATTCCTAATATTATATATTCATATACTACGGATAAGGAATGACATGTCAATGATAGAATCAGTAAAGATAAAGTTGTCTAAACATTCCTCCATGAATGATTTGGGAAGTGTATCTTAATTGGGGATAAAAATCTATATAGATAGATTTAAAAGGATACTCGACTTAACCCAAGGAACGTATATTCATTTGATGCTAAAGTCGTTTAGCATGACAAACTCCAAGAGATGTCCCATGTTGATGAGACATGAAGTGTATCTTTCTTAATAGTCCCCATAGACTCATAAAAGAGAGATCGCATGAACAACTATCATGTATGCAATGAAATATATGGGACCTGATGTTGATCAGTCATATTCTGGAGAAGTTCACTATGAGTCAGTGAAAAACATCTTAAAGTACTTAACCATCACTAAGGATGTGATCATATTCATGGTGGGTCTATATTAAAACTAGAGGGCTTAACAGACTCAAGTTTTTCAGACAAACCAAGACGATAGAAAATCTACTTTAAGGTAAAGTGTTACCTTGAAAGGTGGTGTAGTAAATTGAAAAGGTTTTAAACTGCAAAGAGTTGTTGATTTAGTGATAAAGACAAAGTATATAGCTATAAATGACACTGCAAGTTGATTATTTGGATGAAAAGTTCATTACAGAACTAGGAATAGTTCCTAAGTCTCATCTTGGATCTGAACATGTGTTGTGGCACTTTCATTTGATTATAGGAATCATTGATAGATCGAAAATTACTATAGAGATAGTGGACTCTCAAGAACAACATTGCATATCCATTAACTAAAGCTTATCAAACAGTAGGATAATCGTCACTTAGAGAATAAGGGTATGAGATACTTGTCGATTGGTTTTAGTGTAAGTGAGAGATTGAAAGTAGTATGAACACAAGCCAATCATGTTTGATGATAAAGCATATACTTTGTAACAATCTTATTTATTTATTAATAAAAAGTATTAATTTATTAAAGGCTTTTAATTATCTACATGATATTATTTTATAATATGTGATAAACCCATAGTTTTAAGCAATGCTTTTAGAATAATGATGATTATCATTCTAATGAGATCTACATTCTTAGAAAGCTTAAAACTAAAATAGTTCTCAATCGTTGGATTACTAAATTGGGGATTAGTGAATCCGGATAGATTGGTACATATGTTTCATGCTCATTGCATGAGGATGATTGATCTCATGATCATTTGTGTGGAGACACTAAAGCAAGTATGTAGGTGCTTATTAGAGAATAAGTTCACTGAACGTGGCTCGCTAAGAAATATCTAATGGAGTTTTACTTGCCTGTCAATAGGAATTCCTGTAGTGATAGTAGCACAAGTGATCCTTGGACTTAAGATCATCATAGTATTTTGTGTATGATGAGTTACACTTTGACTTATTCCTTAAGACCCTTAGGGTATATCAAAGGGTATGCTTGGGTATAATAAGTTATAGATGGAAATAATGTATGATCAATAAAGAATCTACCACTTCTAGTAAAAGAAGAGAAATGTCCTATATGATTTGATAAATGACAACCCAGTAGTCCTTAGCCAAGGCAAAATAAAATTAGAAAGGAGTTTCTAATTTACATTATTTGGAGTTGTACATTTAAGGATCGAAATACTTATAATTAAATAAAATAAGACTTGACAGTAATTCTATGTCTTATATTTAATTGGGACATTGTATGGTGGAAGGATTGAATTATACGATAACTATTTACTCAAAGGTTCTTTTATAATTAATGTTGAAATCTATATTATCTGAAAAGTCGTTAATCGCTAGGAAGGCTTATCCATATTGTAGAATAAATATTATTTATTTAAATAAATTAATAGTTTAATTTATTTATTTAAATAAGATTAGAATTGTTCTAATTGATTTATTCATAACTGGTTTAATATGGAGAACCTAAAGGGTCACACCATAAAAGGAAGAATAATTATTTAAGAAGTTAATGGCATAATTATAATAATATGTTAAGTGTATTTAATTTAATCTATGGTGATAGAATAAATTAAATAGCTTAATATTTATTATTTAATATTTTAGAAATATTAAATATATAAATTAATAATAGGAGTCTTATTAATATTATTACAATTATTATTATTATTTTAATTTCTAAAGAGTTGAAAATTAATTTAATAGAAGTACTCTCATTTATTCCTAATAAGATTAGGAGGCTAATTAATTAAATGATTTTAATTAATTATTCCTAATAAGATTGGGAGCATAATTAATTAAAGGGGTTTAATTAATTAAAATAAAACTCAATTCCTTAATTGTTAAGGAGGGTTACCCACATCTATAAATAAGAGGAGTCTTATTATGGGTGAGGGTGGTTGACTTTTCATAACAGACGTGATTCCAATTGTTGGAGAGTACGCTCTTTTTCTATGAGCGATAGAAAAATTAGGGTTTTTCCAAACACCCATCGTCTTGAATCTTTCTTCTTCCTTGGTGGATCACCTCTAGAGGCCAAACACTTGGGTGGCTAACATTGATCAAAGGAAGGAACCAAACACGGTGGATTCAAGTTGAACGCGAAAGGATTTGGAGGTGAACGTGTACCTGAGGAAGCTCGAATCTTCAAGGGTATGATTATTGTTCTTAATCTTTTCGTTTAATTAATAATTATGCATAAAGGATGATTAGGGTATATGGTTTGTAAAATTTTTAAAACTCTGATTTTCCATACTTTCGCTTAATTTGTGCAATTTGATTGCGTTTATGAATATTACAAACCTAACATTACATAACTATTGTTCAGTTATTGAAGATATACGATTTGTATATTTCAAGCATATTGTTTAAATGGAATTTTCATACTTGTTGAGCTAGTTATGCTCACTCTTGCTTGAACCATATGAATGCAGCTAAGACCGAACGGACCGAAGGATCCGATAAAGATAAAGAGAAGGCTAAGGCGAACCTATAGATTACCTTTGTAATAGTATAGGTGAATGTTATTATTATTTGATATTATGACAAGAACATATGTAATAGTTATAAAGAACCTGAGGAATGATAATATTGTTTGGAATATATATAAGACATTCATTTTTTTGAGGCATTTCAATTGAATGTATGTGTGAACTGTAGCACCGTGTAACACCATATGTCGGATTGGAAGATACCCGGATTTGGGGGCGTCACAAGTTGGTATCAAAGCATTAGGTTATAAAACTTAAGGGGAGAAATAGAACCTTAAGTCATAACCTTAAGAAGATTAGTTAACGAAGTAAAAGATGAAATTAACCCTAAAATGCATTAAATGTGATATGTATTTTTATTATGCTAATGATGTTTACTAATCAAACTAATTTATTTTATTGTAGATGTCAGGAGATAGCGTTATGTATAGGGATATACATGTCGTTAGTGAAGAGTAGATGAATCTAGTAGAGATTATACCGAACCCTATAGCAGAAGAGCCTGAAGTGGTGATAGTTGAGTCTGGAGACTCGAAAAACCTATACCTTATGTATGTGTTTGATGGCTTGTCTGAGGAAGAGGTGGAGGTGGTGTCATTTAACACCATAGCACCTGAAGAAGAGATGACTCCAGGGGAGTCAATGAAATCATTGTTTATGGCCTTATTGGATAGAAACATCCAGTATGGAGAGGAGGTAAAGGAGCTGAAGGAGGAGCTCCATGCTGTTTTAGAGGATAAGAAGAGTATGGAGTCTATGTGGGAAGAAGAGCGCGACGATAGAGTTTTAGCGAAGGACATGGTCCATGAGCTGAAACGCAAGGTCTTTGAGCTCAGGCAGGAGCTAAAGACCAAGAAGCAGAAGATTAGGAGGATGTCCTATATACATAGGAGTTCTCATGCGGATTTTTAGCAACAAGTAGCTGGGTATCCGATAGAAGTAGGGCAGACTCGGCATACTATCAGCCGAGATATTATTGTCAGTCTTGACAATGCCAACTATGAGAATGCCTTAAGGCAGATGTAATCTAGCTAGTAGTTATATTAGAATAGATATGTAAATATGATGTATCTCAGTAGTGACGTAAAACCCTTTTTTGTATAGCAAAGGGTAGTCTTTTGTAAATCTTAATTTTTGGAAAGCAATTACGGGATAGTAATGTAATCAGCTAAGGCTGTGTAATGTGAATGATGTAGTATTACACTATAAGAAGCAAATCAATATAAGCCTTTTTATGGAACATATTGTGTAATAAGTTGACGTTATCATTTAATCATGAATAATAACTAACTAACAAGAAGAAAGTAATAAATGAAGTGTTGTTTATCTTAATAGAAAAATGCCGCCAAGAAGGAGACGACGAAATCAAGATGCTAAAGTTAATCAACCGGAAGGAGGTCCAGTTAACCCGATGCAAGTGTTCGTTAACTTGTTAATGACTGCTTTTAATAGAAATGGGGATAATATACCCGTAAATCCTGCAGTAGTACGAGCTACTACTTTTAAGGATTTTAAGAGTGTTGGTCCACCGGAGTTCAAAGGAACTACGGACCCAATAGAAGCCCAAATTTGGGTAAAAGAAATAGAAAATGCATTTTTTATTGCAAATGTCGACGAGGGACAAAAGGTTGCTTTTGCTACCTACATGATGAAGGGAGAGGCTAACTTTTGGTGGGAGGCAAACCAGGCTAAGGCTGGTATAGAGAACCTTACGTGGGTGCGGTTTCAGGAAATTTTCTTCGAGAACTACTTTCCCACGAGTATGCAAGGAAGGATGGAGATGCGATTTTTAGAGTTGAAATAAGGGGAGATGACTGTTTCCCAATATGCTGCCAAGTTCAATGAACTGGAGAGGTTTTCTCCACACCAAGTGGACACGGAGGTTAGAAAGGCTAGGAGGTTTGAGCAGGGCTTGAAACCCTGGCTCTATAGCCGAATATCTGTGTTCTAAAGTACTTCTTTTGGGACCATATTAGAAAAGGCAATAATTTTCGAAGGTGAGAATGAGGCTCTAAGCCAGTACCACAAGGATAAGAAGAATAAGAATAAAGTGGATGGGGGAGTAAAGATCGAGGGAGCCAGCGGGAATGGCAAAGGTCAGAAAAGGAAGGGGTTTAACTCTGAGAATACTGGAGTGAAGTAAGCAGATCCTAAGAAGAGGATGGAGGCGTGACAGAACTGTGGAAAGACTCACTTAGGAGTCTATCTCAAGGGGAAGGTTGTATGTTACAACTATAGACAGGAGGGGCATATTTCACCTAATTGTCCAAGTCCGAAGAAGAACCATAGATGTTTTGTATGTGGATCAACTGACCACATAGCGAAGAACTGACCAAAGAAGGGGACGGACAGGAATAAGGGCGTTAATAGTGGTAAGCTAGCTATTAGTGGTCCAGCGCAGCTGGGTAGGCCAATGGCCCGCACTTTTAATATGACAGTCCAAGATGCAGTTGCATCTGGGGATGTAGTTGCAGGTATTATCCCGATCAACGATATAAATGCTTACGTGCTGTTTTATTCGGGTGCTACTTGTTCGTTTATAGCATGTGATTTTGCTAGATGATTAGGATTACTTCCCAAAATATTGTCTGCACCTTTGAATATCAAGATAGCAAACGAAGAAATAATTCATGTTGAAGATATTTATAGGAGTTGTTGTGTAGATATACGAGGTTATAAATTATCGGTAGATTTGATACCGATAAAGTTGTGAGAATTCGATATAATTCTCGGGATGAATTGGTTGATTAACCATGGTGCAATTATAGATTGTCAAAAGAAATGTGTAAATATTAGAACGTCGAGACAACCTCATTTAGTATTTTACGGTAATAAATCATCGGGAAGTTCGTGTTATCTTACTATAACACAAACTAGGAAACTGTTGTGGAAGGGGTGTATAGGTTATTTGTGTCATATCGTTGATACCCAGCGAGTGGGAGCAACTATGGACCAAATACCTATAGTTAAAGAATTTATGGATGTATTTCCAAGTGAATTGTCGGGTCTTCCACCGGATAGGGAGACCGAATTTGTAATAGACATTGTGCCAAGAGCGGCACCAGTTTTTAGGGCACCGTACTGTATGGCGCCAGTGGAGATGAATGAGTTAATGGTTCGGTTACAAGAGTTGTTGGATAAAAAGTACATTCAACCGAGTGTTTCATCGTGAGGAGCACCGGTACTATTTGTGAAAAAGAAGGACAGATCGTTGAGACTTTGTATCGACTATCTAGAGTTGAACAAGTTAACGTTAAAGAATAAATACCCATTGCCCAGGATCGATGATCTCTTTGATCAGTTGAAAGGGGCAAAGTATTTTTCTAAGATAGATTTGCAGACGGGGTATCATTAGTTGAAGGCTAGGAAGGAGGATGTACCAAAGATGACATTCAGGACTCGTTACGGCCATTACGAGTTTCTGGTGGTGTCATTTGGGTTGACTAATGCACCGGCTGCATTTATAGATATGATGAACAGAGTGTTCAAATCATATTTGGACAAGTTCATCACAGTGTTTATCGATGATATTCCAGTCTATTCTAAGACGTCAGAAGATCATGCTGAACACCTAAGAATAGTGTTGGAGACACTAAGGAAGGAGAAGTTATATGTGAAGTTCACTAAGTATAAAATTTGGCTAGAAAGGGTACAATTTCTAGGACACGTTATCGACCAGGAGGGGATTTCAGTAGATTCAGTGAAGGTGGAAACAGTGATTAATTGGGAACAACCGAAAATGCCAACTGAGGTGCAGAGTTTCCTCAGGTTAGTGGGATACTATCGAAGATTCATCCAGGATTTTTCTAAGATAGCTACTCCGTTGACTAACTTGACAAGGAAGACAGTGAAGTACGTGTGGATTGAGAAGTGTGAGGACAGTTTTCAAGAACTAAAGAAAAGATTGAGTGAAGCACCTGTTTTGTCATTACCCGATGACACAGGAAATTTTGTAATTTATAGCGATGCTTTGCATAGAGGACTAGGTTGCGTGCTTATGCAGCATGGCAAGGTCATTGCATATGCATCACGGTAGTTGAAGGATTATGAGAAAGTTTATCCTACTCATGATCTGGAACTGGCCGCGATAGTGTTTGCCTTAATGATATGGAAACATTATCTTTACGGAGAGAAATGTGAGATATACACGGACCACAAGAGTTTAAAATATATCTTCACACAAAAGGAGTTGAATATGAGACAAAGGAGATGACTGGAGTTGATAAAGGATTACGACTGTGAAATTCTGTATCACCCCAAAAAAGCCAATGTAGTGGCCGATGCCTTAAGTAGAAAGGGTCGAGAAAAGTTATCTATGTTAACGGCTCAAACTGAGTTAATAACAGAGATGGCTAGGATGGAGATAGTGGTGAAGTTTTTGAGTGAGTCGGGATAGAGACTGTTTATAACAGAGATTCAATCTACCATTGTAGAGAGAGTCAAGGAGGTACAACTCAGAAATGATGAGTGTGACCAGATGAAGAAGCGGTTAGCAAATGAAAAAGATTTAAAGTACAATGTTGATAATGAGGGATTATTAAGATTTGAAGGAAGAATTTGGGTTCTGAATGAGACGGAATTAAAGGAGCAAGTGTTACAAGAGGCTCATTGTTTGAGGTGCTTGATTCATCCTGGTAGTACTAAGATGTATCAAGACCTTCGATAGAGTTTTTGATGGCCGAACATGAGGAGAGAGATAGCCGAGTATGTGAGTAGGTGCTTAACTTGTCAAGGCCGAACATCAAGGACCTAGTGGCTTGTTGCAGTCATTGGAGATTTCAGAATGGAAGTGGGAGTATGTAAGAACCCGAATTTTCAGAAAATATTAAAATAAGAATTTAGTGAATAAAATTCTTAAAGCATGAGCTGGGTTCGAATAAGAATATATAAATGTGTTACGGGGTATGTGGTATTGTGTTACATAGGATAATATGAGCTATGTAATAAGTGATGTTGTGTTTAATAAATATATATATCATTATTATATATATTGGTTATAAATTGTAGAGATGAATCAGTAAGAAGATGGATAGAAATTTATCTATCGATATTAAATAATTTATGTGAAGTTATTTTATGATAGTAAGTTGGTGACATTAAAATATCTTTGATGATCACCAATTTCTTGAGTATTTGTACGAGTAAGTATCAAGTCTAAGGTAGTGCAATCTTACACTTTAATGGTGGACGTATAGGAGCTGGGCTAAACAATTCCTTCAGAGAGCAGAGGTATATACGAATTAGTAACCAATCTAACTCACTGTGGAAACAGTGTAGACGATACGAAAACTAATTTGTTGGTTGTTTATGAAAAACCACTCAGTGTATTGTATTGAATACTATTAAAGACTCGATGTGTGATAGGTTTAGACTTGTATGCGTGTACGTTGATGACGATAGAAGAAAACCAATATATATATATATATATATATATATATATATATATATATATATATATATATATATATATATATATATACACACATATATATATAAGTAAATATTGGTTAGAGATTTATATATTAGATTAATATTTGAGATGTGACTAAATGTAATGGTTGAAGAAGTTGTCTTGGGACAATCAAATAATTATACGTGTAGTGTATAATTTAAATAATAGAGTAAATATTAATTATTCTAAGTGTAAAGTATGTAATTATTTAAGTAAGCTAAATAAATTAGCATTCTGATAAAGTGTGACCTAAACTTTATATTAATGTGAAATTGGGGAAAAGCCAAACGTGACCTAGTCCCTAATATTTTATTAAGGAAATAATGAGCTTGAGTTATATGACTCCAGTAAATGAGATAAATGAGCCTTGTGTGTGGCCTAAGTATTAAAGTTAAATCAGACTAAAAGGTTTAACTGAAATTATTAAAAGAGAATTAATGATTGATAATAATCATTATGATATTTATGTGTGATATGAAATAATAGGTTGAAAGTACCCAACTGAATGATATTTAGCCCAATTAAAATATTAATGTGGACATTATCATTAAATAGTAGTACTATGTGTAATATGAAAAATATGAGCAGTAGTAATATATATACCTACGGCTTAAAAATACGTGAAGTGTGACATTTAATTAGGACTAATGATATAAGGTACCAAGTGGTACAGTGAAATCATATGTAGTGGTAATACAGAAATAATTAAATATATATGTATTCTAGAAACTTGGTAGAGATTAAATGTTTGAATAAACATTAATATTAAATAAGGTTATAATGTGGTTATGTGAGTGATAGAAATAATTATGGAACTACTCGGACAATAATGCCTAACTGTGTTGGGTTAATGCGTGTATTTAATGTACATGGAGGATATGATGTAAGTACATAAATAATCCCTAATTTTACTTGGTGTAGTAGCATTAACACATTAAAATTTCATTTTGGGAATTAAAGGAACTAAACTAAGCTTCAGTTACTGAGTTATAAGCTTGTCCCAATTTTATTGTCACTTTTATATAACAAGCCGTAATAGGCCATTGGCCTAACACTTATATTGCTGAGAAGCCAAAAAGGCTACAAAGCTTGTAATCATGGCTACGAGAATGGAGGAAGAAAGAGTTGGTAACCAACTCCTTATTACTCTTTGATTTCTTCTTCTTCCCCTTGGTTTAATTCAGTGTGCAAAGCCCAAATTTGGGTAAAGAATCCTCTATAAATGGCAGCCTCATCTTCTCAAATTCAAGTTGCTCATTTTTCTAATAAGTTGCATATAGAGAGAGAGAGAGTAATGTTACAATTGAGTTAGGTTGCTGAAATTGAGCTATAATCAGAAGTCTAAGGGTCAATGTTGAGTTATTTAAGCTTCGTAGAGGTATAATTCTTAAACCATGTTCTAAAGTTTAAGTTTGATAAATTCTTGAGAATTAGAATGAATTCTTGATATTTGGTTTATGAATTGCTATCATGATGTTGTATGAGTTAGTATGTAAGTTATAGAACCTATGTGGTTGGTCTAAGCATGCTAGATTGAGGAATATATGTTTTTGTGTTCTGGAATCTACAGAAGCAAAGGCCAAGTCTGGGTTGGTGCCGAAGTTACGCAGCCGCGCCACTTCCCAGTACAAACCCAGCGCGGCCGCGCCGTGTGTCTGTCTTGAACTCCAACTTCTGCTGTAATATGATTTCTGAGCATGTTAGGTTGGTTTGGAAATGCATATAAATAACCCCAATACATGGATTGAAGTTACTTTAGTTATAGTAGGTCACTATAACTTGGATTAGTTTGAGTTTTAAAGGAAACTTATAAGTTTGGAAAGACAAACCTTGTTGGAAATAGACTTACTTGTATTCTGATCTCGTGAGCATGCTAGTTTGGCCTAACTAAATATGTAAAAGGATCTAACATATGATTTTAAGTTACCTTGCACATAATGAGTTGTGTTAGCTTGGTATTAATGATTTTCTAAAAAGACTTGAAGAAATTGGAAAACAAACCTTGATGAATTTGGGTCATTTAAGTTCCGACTTTGATAGCATGTATACGAGGTTTCATTATGCATGATATAAGATTCAAAGTTATTTCACATGTGTTGGATTGCCTTGAATTGGTTTAAAACAATTTCAAATACAAACTCGGATATTTTGCAAAATAAGTTTTATAAACATGTTAGAACCATTATGAAGCATGTTTAGATTCGAATTGCTGTGAAAATTCTGAGATGGGTTGTTAAAACTGCCGAAGCAGTCAAGCTCTCTGGTCTAGAAAGGGAGTCGCGCGGCTTAAGAATACGTGAAGTGTGACATTTAATTAGGACTAATGATATAAGGTACCAAGTGGTACAGTGAAATCATATGTAGTGGTAATACAGAAATAATTAAATATATATGTATTCTAGAAACTTGGTAGAGATTAAATGTTTGAATAAACATTAATATTAAATAAGGTTATAATGTGGTTATGTGAGTGATAGAAATAATTATGGAACTACTCGGACAATAATGCCTAACTGTGTTGGGTTAATGCGTGTATTTAATGTACATGGAGTATATGATGTAAGTACATAAATAATCCCTAATTTTACTTGGTGTAGTAGCATTAACACATTAAAATTTCATTTTGGGAATTAAAGGAACTAAACTAAGCTTCAGTTACTGAGTTATAAGCTTGTCCCAATTTTATTGTCACTTTTATATAACAAGCCGTAATAGGCCATTGGCCTAACACTTATATTGCTGAGAAGCCAAAAAGGCTACAAAGCTTGTAATCATGGCTACGAGAATGGAGGAAGAAAGAGTTGGTAACCAACTCCTTATTACTCTTTGATTTCTTCTTCTTCCCCTTGGTTTAATTCAGTGTGCAAAGCCCAAATTTGGGTAAAGAATCCTCTATAAATGGCAGCCTCATCTTCTCAAATTCAAGTTGCTCATTTTTCTAATAAGTTGCATATAGAGAGAGAGAGTAATGTTACAATTGAGTTAGGTTGCTGAAATTGAGCTATAATCAGAAGTCTAAGGGTCAATGTTGAGTTATTTAAGCTTCGTAGAGGTATAATTCTTAAACCATGTTCTAAAGTTTAAGTTTGATAAATTCTTGAGAATTAGAATGAATTCTTGATATTTGGTTTATGAATTGCTATCATGATGTTGTATGAGTTAGTATGTAAGTTATAGAACCTATGTGGTTGGTCTAAGCATGCTAGATTGAGGAATATATGTTTTTGTGTTCTGGAATCTACAGAAGCAAAGGCCAAGTCTGGGTTGGTGCCGAAGTGACGCAGCCGCGCCACTTCCCAGTACAAACCCAGCGCAGCCGCGCCGTGTGTCTGTCTTGAACTCCAACTTCTGCTGTAATATGATTTCTGAGCATGTTAGGTTGGTTTGGAAATGCATATAAATAACCCCAATACATGGATTGAAGTTACTTTAGTTATAGTAGGTCACTATAACTTGGATTAGTTTGAGTTTTAAAGGAAACTTATAAGTTTGGAAAGACAAACCTTGTTGGAAATAGACTTACTTGTATTCTGATCTCGTGAGCATGCTAGTTTGGCCTAACTAAATATGTAAAAGGATCTAACATATGATTTTAAGTTACCTTGCACATAATGAGTTGTGTTAGCTTGGTATTAATGATTTTCTAAAAAGACTTGAAGAAATTGGAAAACAAACCTTGATGAATTTGGGTCATTTAAGTTCCGACTTTGATAGCATGTATACGAGGTTTCATTATGCATGATATAAGATTCAAAGTTATTTCACATGTGTTGGATTGCCTTGAATTGGTTTAAAACAATTTCAAATACAAACTCGGATATTTTGCAAAATAAGTTTTATAAACATGTTAGAACCATTATGAAGCATGTTTAGATTCGAATTGCTGTGAAAATTCTGAGATGGGTTGTTAAAACTGCCGAAGCAGTCAAGCTCTCTGGTCTAGAAAGGGAGTCGCGCGGCTTAAGAATACGTGAAGTGTGACATTTAATTAGGACTAATGATATAAGGTACCAAGTGGTACAGTGAAATCATATGTAGTGGTAATACAGAAATAATTAAATATATATGTATTCTAGAAACTTGGTAGAGATTAAATGTTTGAATAAACATTAATATTAAATAAGGTTATAATGTGGTTATGTGAGTGATAGAAATAATTATGGAACTACTCGGACAATAATGCCTAACTGTGTTGGGTTAATGCGTGTATTTAATGTACATGGAGGATATGATGTAAGTACATAAATAATCCCTAATTTTACTTGGTGTAGTAGCATTAACACATTAAAATTTCATTTTGGGAATTAAAGGAACTAAACTAAGCTTCAGTTACTGAGTTATAAGCTTGTCCCAATTTTATTGTCACTTTTATATAACAAGCCGTAATAGGCCATTGGCCTAACACTTATATTGCTGAGAAGCCAAAAAGGCTACAAAGCTTGTAATCATGGCTACGAGAATGGAGGAAGAAAGAGTTGGTAACCAACTCCTTATTACTCTTTGATTTCTTCTTCTTCCCCTTGGTTTAATTCAGTGTGCAAAGCCCAAATTTGGGTAAAGAATCCTCTATAAATGGCAGCCTCATCTTCTCAAATTCAAGTTGCTCATTTTTCTAATAAGTTGCATATAGAGAGAGAGAGAGTAATGTTACAATTGAGTTAGGTTGCTGAAATTGAGCTATAATCAGAAGTCTAAGGGTCAATGTTGAGTTATTTAAGCTT
This sequence comes from Panax notoginseng, assembly GCA_016801055.1. Lineage (NCBI taxonomy): Eukaryota > Viridiplantae > Streptophyta > Magnoliopsida > Apiales > Araliaceae > Panax > Panax notoginseng. Next base: position 28,630,361 of record CM029023.1, on the reverse strand, counting down.
CGTAGAGGTATAATTCTTAAACCATGTTCTAAAGTTTAAGTTTGATAAATTCTTGAGAATTAGAATGAATTCTTGATATTTGGTTTATGAATTGCTATCATGATGTTGTATGAGTTAGTATGTAAGTTATAGAACCTATGTGGTTGGTCTAAGCATGCTAGATTGAGGAATATATGTTTTTGTGTTCTGGAATCTACAGAAGCAAAGGCCAAGTCTGGGTTGGTGCCGAAGTGACGCAGCCGCGCCACTTCCCAGTACAAACCCAGCGCGGCCGCGCCGTGTGTCTGTCTTGAACTCCAACTTCTGCTGTAATATGATTTCTGAGCATGTTAAGTTGGTTTGGAAATGCATATAAATAACCCCAATACATGGATTGAAGTTACTTTAGTTATAGTAGGTCACTATAACTTGGATTAGTTTGAGTTTTAAAGGAAACTTATAAGTTTGGAAAGACAAACCTTGTTGGAAATAGACTTACTTGTATTCTGATCTCGTGAGCATGCTAGTTTGGCCTAACTAAATATGTAAAAGGATCTAACATATGATTTTAAGTTACCTTGCACATAATGAGTTGTGTTAGCTTGGTATTAATGATTTTCTAAAAAGACTTGAAGAAATTGGGAAACAAACCTTGATGAATTTGGGTCATTTAAGTTCCGACTTTGATAGCATGTATACGAGGTTTCATTATTCATGATATAAGATTCAAAGTTATTTCACATGTGTTGGATTGCCTTGAATTGGTTTAAAACAATTTCAAATACAAACTCGGATATTTTGCAAAATAAGTTTTATAAACATGTTAGAACCATTATGAAGCATGTTTAGATTCGAATTGCTGTGAAAATTCTGAGATGGGTTGTTAAAATTGCCAAAGCAGTCAAGCTCTCTGGTCTAGAAAGGGAGTCGCGCGGTCGAGCATCTCCCTAGTACAAATGGGGCACGGCTGCGCCCCTCTGCAAAATCAGTTTCTGGTTTCTGTTAGGTACTGTTATATGCTAACATGTGGTATATCATTAGAACAAGCATGTACATATAAATAACATGTATATATAAGTATCATGACATGACATGAGCATGATAGTATACATTATTGATGAAGAACTTATAGTTTTAAAATAAAACTTATAGGTTTTAATATGAACTTTGATAAATTTGTAACATGTGTTCTGACCTTGTAAGCGCATTTGTATGACTTAGACATGCATAAGAATTGATATTAACTTATAGTATATGTTCATGAACTTTCATGGCCATGTTAGTCCATACTATGGAAGGAAAACGTATGATTTTAAAATAAAACTTATGGTCTTGGATTTGAACCTTGACACCTACATAGCATGTATATATTCTGATTTTGTGAACATAGTCATGTGGCCTATATTGACATGAAAGGCATGCTTAAAGTGTTGAGCACACACTAGCATACATGATTAAAGACTACATTGTTTTCAAAAGATAAACTTAGAGTTTTTGGACATATATATAGGATGTCCACATTCCGATCATTTGAGCACATATAAATGACTTGTATAGGTGCTCTAATACGTAAGAGTCGTGGTTACGAGGCACTTGACATGTACTAAGTTACCTTACTGACTTAGTGCGATTTTTATGAAAAATTTAGAATGTGTAAGATGATAGCATCAAACACTGTGTGAGTTACATTATGATCATGCAAGTAGATATATTAAGATTCATTATGCCTATAGACATGTTGACATAAGCATCATGTGATGAAATTTGGATTTCACCTACGCACGCATATTCAAGGAAATGAATTTCTAAAGCATAGACTATGTGATTAAGTATACATGAGCATGCCTACTTAGTATTGTTTAAGCTTGTTATGTGATAACATGACCTTAGTAGTTAACCTTGAAGCATGGACTTGAATTACTTAAGGTATATGAAAGTTCGACATGAAAACCATGTAACTTTGAATTGGATTTGAATGAGCATGCTAGGTTTTAAAACTTGAGTTAATGCCCTTATAAACGTGTATACATGAGGAACATAAATAGCCTTGCAGGACTAGTTTAAGTATGACAAGGATTTTGAAAAAAATGAAACTTAGAAAGTTGAATGTAAGGGTTTCGATAAGGTTTGAGAAATGTAAGAATAATATAGATTACATATTTATGAGTTTTTGTGTCAAACACTTAGAAAGTTAAGTGTATTAATATTGATATTAAGTGTGGTTAGGGTATAACTATACGTACCTAACGACACTAAGTGTATGATAGGAAAGTGAAACAAGGTTCTAAGAATCAAGATAGAAAATAATGTAATACTTATTATTATATTAAAAATGTATGGAAATGTATAACTGATGAGTGTGATCTCTATGATTAATATAACTATGTAGGATTACACGAAGTGCAAATATCTATAAGCAGTTAAGTCGTAGTTGTTAAACTACGCATCAGGCAAGTCTTTCAGTTCCTATTTGATATATGAATTCGATAACTGTTAGTTGAGCTATATTATGCTATGCAAATGTGATGTATATATATGAAATGAATATGAGATATGTATGAAAGTTGAAACTTGATCTTTGATGATATGCTTGTGAAGTAAATCTCTATGCTTGTTATGTGAAAAGTAGCATGCGTAGTAAATATTAATTGATTATGAATGCATGAACTGAGTATGTTATTATATGCTATGTGCTGCATGAAAACTGTTAGAATTGCTGGGCTGTCAAGCTCACCCTTGCAAATAACTACTTTTGCAGGTTAAGGACTCACGGTAAAAATTTTGTGCTACTTGATTGATAGAGTTCAATAGTATCAAAGGAGATTGATTCATTTATTTAAATATATACTCTTGAACCATGTTTAGGTTCTAGGAGATGTACTTGATAGTAGTTTACAATGTGTAATACATGTTGAGTTGCTAAGTTGTACTATGTGATACATAGAGGAATTCAAATCGATATGTAAAGATTTATACAGTAATTTGAATAGATTGAATCATAAAATAATTTGATTCAGGAATTTGTAATTGATTCAAGTTAAGAAATCAATAAAAGATTTATTTTTCAAAGGAGATTGAAAAAGTTTAAATTATTCCGTATAATTATATAACATCGAATGTGATGTAAAATAGGAATAGTAAATGACCAAGTTGTGAACCTTATAAAAGTTTGGGGTCATTGTGCAGATCCTGGAAATGGAAAGAATTTATATTCTAAATTGTAATAAGTAAAGATATATTCATTAAGTTATGAATAAATTATATAAATAGTTTGACGATAGTAGTATCGTGGCGGACCGGATCCGGGGTTCGAAGGGACCCGGATTTGGGGGCGTCACAGAGCATATCACGATGGACTTTGTGGTGGGACTTCCAATTACTCAGAAGGGGTATGACGCGATTTGGGTAATAGTGGACCGGTTGACGAAGTTGGCTCACTTTTAGCCAATACGGGTTAAGTATAACTTAGACTAGTTAGCTAAACTTTATGTTAAGGAAGTTATTTCCAGATATGGAGTACCAATTTTAATAGTGTCAGATCGTGATTCATGATTCTCATCGAACTTTTGGAGGAGTCTACAAGAGCAGTTGGGAACGCAGCTGAAGCTAAGTACAACGTATCATCCATAAACCTATGGACAGAGCGAGAGGACAATTCAGACGTTAGAAGATATGCTGAGATCTTGCGTCATGGATTTTAAGGGTAGTTGGGATGATCATCTACCATTAGTAGAGTTTGCGTATAACAACAGTTATCATTCAAGCATAGGCATGCCTTCTTACGAAGCTTTATACAGAAGGAAGTGCAGAAAAATATTGTGTTGGGATGAAGTGGGAGAACGCCGAATGCTAGGGCCAGAGTTGGTACAGCAAACAGCAGATGTAGTGAAGTTGATACGGATGCGTCTCGTAGCAGCTCAAGACAGACAGAAAAAGTACGGACTCACATCGAGTAAATAGAGAGTTTGAAGTAGGCTCATATATATTTCTAAAGGTATCTCCCTGGAAAAGAAAGATATGCTTTGGAAAGAAGGAAAAGTTAAGCCCAAGGTTTATAGGACCTTTTGAGGTGTTAAAAAGGGTAGGAGAGGTAGCTGACGTGGTAACATTACCTCTAGACTTAGAACGAATACATAACGTATTTCATGTATCGATATTACGTCCTTATAAGCCGGATTATAAGCACGTAATAGAGTACGAACCTATTCATATTGAGAAGGACTTAACGTACGAAGAGTTGCCAATTCAAATCATCGATACTAAAGAGCAAGTTCTGCGGAACAAAGTTATACCTTCAGTAAAGGTGTTATGGAAGAACCACGATGCCAAAAAAGTAACGTGGGAACTTGAAGAAAAGATGAAGAAGAATTTTCCTTAGTTATTTGTTTAATGTAAGACGAGATTCTGGGGACAGAATCCTTATAAGGGGGAAGGATGTAACGACCGAGAAATTCAGATTTATTGTAAAATAATTTTATTTAATTAAATAATGAATAAAATTATATTATATGTTATTATTATGTGTTTGCAAGATGAATGTCATTCTATAACCTAGATATGTCAGAATGTCGTAGTATTTTGGCTACGTGGTAGAATTAAAGTGTTTGAATTTCTAAGACGAAAATAAAAGTTTTCTGAGAATTTTTTTGAAAAACACTATTCACTGATTTCTGCTCGGGAATTATTTTTGAACTTCCGAGAAATACGTAACGATAGAATATCAAGGGAAGATGGACTATGTAATAATAATTCATGTATGGCAAACGCAGTTTTTTGCCTGTGGACTAAATTTGAGAACGTTAGGGAAAGTGAAACGTTAATGAGTAAACGATGATCGTATGATACGTAAGTATTGTACAAGGTAATGAATACGAGTTATTATACGAGTATGTATGAATGATGGTATATCGTATATGATGTATGAGTATACGAGTTAGTATACGAGAATAATACATAGATTATACGTTATAAGGTATTAAGCAAGTGTATTGGACATATAGGATTGTGTAGAAGTTATACAAGCCCAAGGGAATTAAAGGTTAAGCCTAATGTTTGTTACGGCAAGCCCAAAGAATAAGTTAAAGTTAATTAAACCTAAAGCCCAAAACTAAGAACCGGATCCGTGGATCGATCCAATGGGTAAGATTAACCCATGGGGCAACCCATGTGGGCCCCATGATCACATGGCATGATCTTGGTGAGCAAGCAAAGGATAAGTTGTATGATTAGCAAGGAATGAATAGTAAGGAGGTGGCTAAGGAGGTGGGGTGGTTTTATGTCCAAAATACCCTAACTTTCGAAAGTCTATAAATAGAAGCTTTGGATTTTCATTTGTTACTTGTTATTTCACCAACAAACATTTAAGTGCTTATTTGTTAGAGAGAAAAAGCAAGAAAAGCTAGACTTGCTATTTCAAGTAGAAAATAAGAAGAAACAAGTGATCTTCAAGGGTAAGAATCCTAGACCATTACTCTTCCATCTCTTCAATTATTGTTTGTTAGAGAAGTGAGGATTGATGGAGTATGTATGATAAGAAGGAATAAGGATGGTTGTTAGAAGACTTAAACTTTAATAAACCATGTGAAGTGAAATCCAAAGTATAAAAGCTTTAGACCATTGAAATTCATTGAAGAATTGGATTATGTTGTTGTTGATGGACAAGTTTAAAATCATCATTTGTAGGCTTAGATTATACATGTTAGTATGATGGAATGAATCCATTTGACACGATGTAAAAATCTTAAGTAACGAAGTTATGATGGAATTTACGAGATTAGACGATAATCGTCGAAATCGTGAAATTCTTGGAATGGAAGTCAAATTTTGACATTGAACTCGAAAATGTTGGTTTTCGATGGGGATGAGTCTCAAATGGCATTCTAGAGTTGCGGACTCAAAAATGACCGAATTTCGACTTAGAACGAAGAAACGAGCGTTGAACATTCACGAACGTTTATCGTTTTTGTTAAAATGAACTAAAAGGTGAATTCCGTGTTAACAAATTCGAAAATGTAAAATTCTTGCATGAACACTTAGAGAATATAATTTGTAAGCTAATGGCTTTTAAACGAGCCAATTCGGACTTAAAATGAACAAATTATGAGTCCGAGAAATTCGTCATGTAAGAAAATTGTCATGGTTTTCTGGTGCAAAGGGTCGGCGCCGCTGTGCCAGCCAAGGCATAACAAGTGGTGCTGTAGCACCAAACATGGTTAAAACCTACTGGAGATTAGCACCGCAGCGCGACACAGAGAAGAAAAGTTAGCGCCGCAACGCCAGCAGTAAGCAATGCATAGAGAAGAAAGTTTATAAAGATAGAAAGGAATTGGTTAATTAGTAATGAAATAAAACCTAAAGTAACATCATTAAAAGATGTTTATAACCTTAAGTTAATAACTAAAGGTTGAAGATAAGTTACTTGAACGTGAACGTAGGAACAATAAAATGCATTACACCGTAACCAATGATAAACAATCTAAGATATGATTAGATTGAGAAGAAGGGTAAGATATAGTAGTAAACATACCTGATTATACATGACCTAATGTGGTGTATTATGTGCTCATGTATTGTAGAATCCTTAAAGACTTAAAGAAAAAGTATAATAATAGTAGCAGACGCTAAATGCAAGTATTCTAGCCCTTGTCTATGTTTATTCTGGACAAGCTTTGTGATTCATGTATCTTACGCATGAATTGATGTATGAGGAAGTCGAAGCCAATTCCTTCGGCTAGACTTTAGATGTTTTTGGATTTCTTATAATCTATCGAACTATTGTCATGTTTTGCCAAACTATGTTAGTATGGTTTTCAAAAGAAGTCTGAGTATGATAAACAAATGTTTGTCGTCAAACGACAGGCACGTGAGGTTGCCAAAACTTAAACGTACATACGTTTAAAGAAAGTAGTGTTGTACAACATAGAGTACTATAGGCTGATCACCTAGACGTGCTCGTAAGTAATGCCGGACTTACGGACTTGGTGTCGATTTGTCCTTTTAAAAGAAAGTATAAAATGCTCAAGGTCTTGGACCGGAAATTGATGTTTTACTAAATGTTATTTATTGTGAAACGTTTTAAGAAAAGAGAAGTGCTATTTTGAATTATCGATAGTACTTCATAACTATTGTTCAGTTATTGAAGATATACGATTTGTATGTTTCAAGCATATTGTTTAAATGGAATTGTCATACTTGCTGAGCTAGTTATGCTCACTCTTGCTTGAACTATATGAATGCAGCTAAGACCGAACGGACCGAACGGGCCGAAGGATCCGGTAAAGATAAAGGGAAGGCTATAAGGAGAACCTATAGATTACCTTTGTAATAGTATAGGTGAATTTTGTTATTATTTGATATTATGACAAGAACACATGTAATGGTTATAAAGAACCTAGGGAATGGTAATATTATTTAGAATATATATAAGACATATTCGTTCTTTTGAGGCATTTCAATTGAATGTATGTGTGAACTGTAGCACCATATGTTGGGTTGGAAGATACTCGGATTTAGGGGCGTCACAACCAAAACTTATTATCTTGTACCAAATTTTGTAAAGGAAAATACAAATGATCCTTATACAAAATGAAAAACTTACCCAAATGACCCTTCTTATTAAAGGGTACCAATTTGTGAACTTAATATATGTTGCAGGTATGTCTCACAGCTGACTCTAGTAAAAATAAATGGTACCTTGATAGCGGTTGCTCAAGACAAATGAAAGGCGACAAAATAAAATTGAGCAATTTATAAGATACAGACTATGGTGAGATAACCTTTGGAGATAGCAACAAAGGTAAAGTTATTGGAACAGGAAGTATTGATAATAAACACATAACAATCTCTAACGTTCAATTAGTCACAAGACTCAGGTATAATCTTCTATCTATTAGTCAATTATGTGATAGTGGTTTCAAAATAACTTTCAGTCCTCATAACTGTTCAATATATGATCAATTTGGTAAATTGATTTTACTATGTCCTAAAAGTCAAAATATGTACACGTGTGACTTAGATACATACTCACACCTGGATAATGTGTGTCTTGTATCTGCCAATGATGATCCATGGTGTTGGCGTCGTAGGTTAGGACACATTAACATGAAACTGATAAATAATATATCCTCTAAGGAGCATGTCCGTGGTCTTCCAAAACTAAAATTTCTTAAAGACCATATATGTGAAGCCTGTGAATTAGGTAAACAAATACATGCATCTCATAAACCTAAACTCACAGTATCAACCTCTCGACCATTAGAACTCTTGCCTATGGATTTGGTAGGTCTTATCCTTAAACATAGCATGGGTGGTGTAGTTTATATTCTAGTCGTAGTTGATGACTATTCACAATTCACATGGGTTGATTTTCTAAAATTCAAAAATGAAGCGATAAACTCATTCTCCGCATTATGCAAGAAAATTCAAAATCAGCAGGAAAGCTCTATTGTTTATATTCGGTCTGATCATGGAAAAGAATTTGACAATTATGGTTTCATACTGTTCTGTGATGAGCACGGTATAAGCCATAACTTTTCTACTCCTTACACACCACAATCAAATGGCGTGGTAAAAAGGAAAAATCGTACTTTACAAGAAATGACTAATACTAGCTAAATAAATATCGTCTTCCTAAATATTTTTGGGTTGAAGTAATTGCAACATCCTGTTATATCTTAAATTGAGTTTTACTAAGACGAAGGTTGCTCAAAACTCCTTATGAGCTTTATTATAAAAGAACTCCAAAAAATTTATTTTTTGTATTTTTGGGAGTAAATGTTTTATTTTAAATACTAAACAATATTTGGTGAAATTCGATCCCAAATCTGATGAAAGAATATTTCTGAGATATTCACTTAATAGTAAAGCATATAGATTATTTAATAAAAGAACTCTAGTTGTTGAAGAGTCAATGAATGTAACTTTTGATGAATCTAAACCCCCTCCAAAATATAAAGAGCTAGTAGATAATGATGTCGTCGTTGAAGATATTCTCAAAAATATGGAAGAACTAAAAATAGATAATACATCTCCACTTGTCAATATTAATCCTCTTGAAATTCCCAATCCTCAGTTAAATGACTTACCCAAAGAATCGCATGTCATTAAGAATCATCCAACGATCAAAATGAGCTCCATCTGTGACTATCCATTTGAATCAAATAGAAGCCGCCTTCACAAATCACATAGATCAAGCATGAAGACCATTAAATCAATCTAAGAAAAAGCACAAATCAATCTTAGCCTTTGGATCAAATCTAACCGGTCAACCTAAACGTTTTAAAATCAGATTACATCTCAGTCGTTTATTAAATTTCAGGTCTCCTCTTAGCCATCGAATCAGTCTCATAACCTTAAATATAAATATCAACAATTCATTTTTTATTTCATTTTCTTTCTTCTCTCTCTCTCCTCTGCAGACTTCTCCGTCTTTCTCCCTAAAATTCTCTCAAACCCGATAACCATCTCTACAAATATCTTTGATTTCCCTTTCAATTTTGCAAAACCTATACCGATCAATCGATCCTACACCCTCAAATTTATATTTCTACCGATTCGATTTTCCTTTCAGTTTGGTTGTTCGTTCTGAGAATTTTTTTTTGATTTAGCTCTTAAAGTTCTGTGTTCTAGACATTTCTTCTTAGTTTATTGTTGATTTGTTCCAATTTCAAAAAAAAAGGAAAAACTTAATGTTCAGATTTGTCAAAACCATAATTTTTTTGAATCGTCTTCCTTAACATAAATCTCAGATCTTAGATTTCAAAACCAAATCTGAAAAGTTGTTTTAATTTTTTTTGGTGTACTACGAAACTTTCGATCTTTGATACTTCTTAATCTATGAAAACCATAATTCTTTTTATGTGTAAGTTAGACCTAATGTATTTTTAATTGCATGCATCATCCAGTTTACTCATTTTTTGAAATATGAAGGTATAACTTGTGACACCCCCAAATCCGGGTACTTCATTCCCACAGGATTTGGTATCTGTCCAACCATTTATATCTAACTGCCCAAGTGAAAGAAAACTTAAGCAATAAACCTTCTCATTAAACGGTTACATAACTTAATCAACTAAATCCCAAGTCGTCTAACCTTAAATACATCATCAAGTGCGGAAAAATATTTACATCACATCATTAATAAAGTCTAGTTACATAAACCATTTAAATAAAATGGAACAAGTCTTCAAGACTTGTTCATCTTGCCTTTTCCTTTACTGGTAGATGGCTCGTCAACTTTTTCAACTTTAGCTGCAATGGTTATATATGCAAGAGTGAGCAAGACAAATGCTCACTTGAAATAACAGTAAATAATGACAACATAAGAACTATCAAGGAGTAAGCTCAATTAAGTTGAATAACATTTCCTATAAATGATAATCAAGAATTAAAAATCAAGATTTAGAATTCAATTGAGGGTCACAAGACCATGAATTATGTCCTAGGTTATAAGTATTTCTACTTAAACCTTAAACAATCATTAGACTATATGGACCTTCCTTCTCGTACTTAGAGGGATCATCCATTCGTACCATGTATTATGCACAAACATCTTAACGCTTTCGCGTAAATAAACCCCTATAATAGGGTTGTTCATATCAGCTTTAACTTACTAGTCCGCACTAAAGTAAGTTTGGTTTGGATTAGTTTCAAGAGTAATTTGGAGTTCAATGTTCATCAACTAAGGATTAGTTGAATCAAAAACTTAATAACGTTTCAAGGGTTCGATAACAATATAGTATGAAATAGCTATGAGTCATAAGTGAATAAACATTATGTACCAAAGTCATGCTTCAGGGATAAACTAGAAAGCATTGAAAAAAATAATAAACCTTGCTTGAGCAATAATAATAATAAGCTAAGGTTACATTCTTTTTCAATAAGGAAACAGGAATTTGGTAAATGTAAGAATAGGTTTAGGGATAGGAATTTGCGTAATCAAGATAAGATAGGATACTTGCTTAGTAAATATATAACTTAAATAATCGTAACTGAGATATGTTACAGAACTAGATCAATATAAGGTTTAGAAACTTGCGTAATACAAAAGAAACAGGGTTCAAGAACTTGAATAATCGTAAACAAGGTAGGGTAAGGACCGTGCTTAAAGAAAGTTTAGGGTTAGAGAACTTATCTTGTGTGTAAGCTATATAATAACTTGATTCCCAAATATCCTATTGATGTGATAAAAATATGTAACTGCAAGTGCACAGTGTCAAATTGAAGAACTGGCAAGTACAGGTCGAATCCACAGAGACTAGATTAATTCTTTAATATATCCTTAATTAATATTTTAGGCGAATTAGAAATAAATATGGTGGAGAAAATTTATTAACTAAATTATTCAAACTACTAATTAATAACGGAAACTATTAATGAGAAAAGATACCTAGGAATCAGAATCCACCAAATATTAACATAATAAATAATTTCTTATTTCCTAAATCAACTCCCAAATTATTCTCCTTTCCCTTTAAAAATAATGATTCATATAATTAATATGGGCAAGCATAAGTTATGAAAAATTCACAGATTAACTATAACTTATCAAAACCTCGCAATCAATATAAAAATATAAAGGCGAAAATAATTAGGCATTAATTTTGGAACGGAAAGAAAATATTATTATGAAATACTTAGTTTCATCATAATCCTAGGTATTAGAAATTTAGCTAGCCATGGAATTAAAAACAAAAACAAATAATATTAGTACTATAATTCACATGAAATAAGAACAATAATTAAAAAGAGAATTTCTATTATATAAATAAAAGAAAGATACAAATACTCCCTGACAGTAGTTTCACACGTGATTGGAATAAGAGAAAAAAAATAAACTCTAAATATGTTACTCCCTTCTACACTAGTGAAGAACTAAGAAAAAGAAAATAATAAGTGGTGTCCTTCTCTCTAAAACAAGAGGCCTATTTATAGGGAAAATAACTTGGAACCCTAATTGAACTTGGACAGTTTTGTCCCCAATTAATTTCTCAAAAAGATCTTCTAGATATACTTGTCTTCTCTTGTTGGGTTTGACTTGCACACCAAGTTTTTTCAACCTCTTTCCTACTCCTTGTAGGATTCTTCTTGGATATTCCTTATATGAATAAAAGCATTAAATATCCCTTGATCACCAAGATTTTGACTTTATTGCAACAAATATTAAATCCTACAAAATAAAATAAAACATATTAATTTAATAAACTAATATAATTAAAAGGACAAAATTAGGGATAATTAAATGTATGAATTACGAGTTTATCAAATACCCCCATACCTAGCTTTTGCTCGTCCTCGAGTAAAATAAAAATAAAATAAAATAAAAATTACACTACCCCATTTCCGTAGGAAACACGATTGCACTTAGCATGTGCAACAAGCCTTTAAACCCCAAGGTTACCCAAGTGGACGAGTTGTGTCTCGTGAGGGTTTGCAGTGAATATACCCACAAAATTTAAAAATATATTTTTTGGGTTCAACAAATTATGAAATTGAAAGAAAACTTCTAAATATTTATGGGCATTATACATAAGCAAGATTAAATTCAAAATCATACTTTCACCTTATCAAAAATACTCAATCTTTTTATTTTAGACACCATCCTTCATTAAATCAATTCCATGTGATGCATGCATGTGTATATGATGTAACTCTTAGTAGGAATTTTTAACATGAAAATCAAGCAAGCTCATTTTTTTTTCTTTTTTTTCCATTTTTTTTCAATTTTGATTCTTGACTTGTGCAATGTCTCATTTTCTTAGGCTTTTCAGAGTTACCCATGTAGAGCGAGCGTTGGACCAATGACTCCCAAACCAGATGGCTTTAGGGCACTAGGTGTAGAGACACCCCTAAGGGCTTACTTACTCGAGTAACAAAGGCCACAAAATTAGACTAGTCAAGCTGCTTTTATCCATCACACTTTTCAGCGTGAATATCGATGCTTCCCGAGGCTTGGATACCCAGTTATTTCGTTTAATGGACATTGAAGCAGTTATTTATTTCTTTTTCTTTTTTTTCAACTTTTTTCAACTTCATTTTTTTCATTCTTTCTTCTTTTCTTTTCTTCTTTTTTTTTTCTCTTTTTTTTTCTTTGAAATTACTCGAATCATGGTTTATACCCCACAACTAAGAATTAGTGTAAACGTGAAGTGCAAAAATACTTGTGAAATCAATTTTAATCTGGATGGTGTTTCGAACTAAGATTTTGTACCTTATCAAAGATTCAAGAGTTCTAAATCTTTCAATCTTACTCATGAGTTTTGCTCCACAAACACTTATTAGAATTAATTCAATCCATAAAAAGTCAAATAAATTTTTTTTTATTTTTTTGTGTTTTTTTTTTACTATTTTTTCCTAAAAAGAGAAATAAAAAAAAATCTAATACAATAATACAAACAAACTCCCCCCATACCTAAATCATGCATTGTCCTCAATGTATGTAAATGAAGAAAAGAGAACAAAGATGTGAAAAAAAAAATTTATACCTTGTATGCGGGGCATTTGTTCTGCAAGAAAATGTGGTGAGAAAGAAAACAAATGTACATATCTACAAATTTTATGCATCCTAAAAACTATGCGACTGTAAATGATCAGGGATATAAACAGACAACCTAAAGTGGATTGCGTATGATTTTCAGGAGGTCTGGGTAATTGAAAATAGTTAGAATTTGCAACAGAAGAACAATTGTGAGCATACCTGACTGATTTTTTTAAAATTAAGTCAGATAATGATAACGAAAAATGATGGTTCCTTTTGAAAAATTCTAACTTCATAAAATCTATCCAAACTTGCCATCCATATTTGTTACCATGGGGCACTAAAATATTTTCATCATTTTGAATAACTGTTAGACCAAGATGTTTAGACACCACTTGATTAACACATGCATTATCTGAAATGGGAGATATGATCTCATTATCTAAACATGGAATATTATCATTGTCCACAACCTTTGGTTCATTTGTTAAATCACATTTAGTGTTTCTGGAAAGCGCTTCGAATGAACCCAAGGTAGACTCAAAATGATCATAAGAGGATTGAAGGTCAATTTGATTCTCGTGAAAATGCTCAAAATGTGTCAAACTTGATTCAACTATAGGTTCCAATCTAGAGTAAGATTTTTGGACTGTGGAGTCCAACATCTCATTGACCTCATTCAAGTATTCAGTTTCATCCCAATTTTGACCAAAATGATTTAGACAAAAGTTAATAATTTCATCTTCCCCCATAAGCTCATTTCCCGACAGTTGTTGAATCATGTTCACTTCAACGGACTGGTCAAACAAATCACTAGGTTGCTCTCCCACATTAAACACATTTAAGTCAATTGTCATGTTCCCAAATGTCAATTTTATTAGTCCATTTCTACAATTAATTAACGCATTAGAAGTTGCTAGAAATGGTCTACCTAAAATGACAGGAATTTGACTCTTGGGATTGGCAACAGGCTGGGTTTCAAGGACAATAAAGTCAACAGGGAAGACAAAATCACCAACCTTAATGAGTACATCTTCAACTATTCCTTTTGGTACTTTAACAGAACGGTCAGCTAGTTGGAGTGTGACACTTGTCTTTTTCAACTCCCCTAAGCCTAAGGTTTGATACACAGAAAATGGTAACAGGTTCACACTAGCTCCTAAATCAAGCAAAGCTTTTTCAATTAATGTGTCACCTATGATGCATGAGATTGTAGGACAACCGGGGTCCTTATACTTCACAGGGACTTGACATGACAAGATAGAACTAACATGGGCTGTTAGAAAAACTTTTTTAGGAACATGAGTAGTTCTTTTATGTGTGCACAAATCTTTTAGACATTTAGCATATGAGGGAACTTGTTGAATGGCATCTAGAAGAGGAATATTAATTTTAACTTGTTTGAACACTTCTAGAATTTTGTCCAACTGGGCTGGCTGCTTGTTTGAAATAAGTCTTTGAGGGAATGGGGCTTTTGGTTTAAAGACTTTTTCAATTGACTCATAAGGTGTGGTTTGATCATCTTTTGACACAAGCTTAGTAGGTGGGCCTACTGACTCAGAGTTTGTGGGCTTTTCAGGCTGGGCTAACTTTGAAGATGGATTATTAGATTCAACATTTAAATTTTTCTCTTCTTCATTATCAATGCCAGCATGATTATTAAAATAATTTCCAGACCTTAAAGAAATTATAGAATTCACATGATTGACTTGGTTGTTTTCATGTGAATTAGCATGATAAGGTTTATGATTAGGGACTGGAAATTTTGGATTGGTCTCGGGTTGACTAGGAAGTTTACCCTTATCTCTTTCACTAACAATAGTGGCCAATTGACTCATTTGGATCTCTGGGCGAGAAATGGATTTTATTACAGTTTCCACACTCTTCTCTACGGTGCTCACACTTTTCTCTAAGGTGATAAGTCTCCTCTCACTTTCATTAGAAAAACCTTGTGGATATTGAGGTGCTGGATTTGAATTTTGGTACGGACCAGGATTTGGCTTTTGATAAGGTTGAAAAGATTGATTTAGAGACTGATTGACCTGATTTGAAGAGTTATTCGGGTGGGGTCCTTGGTTCCATGTAAAATTAGGATGATTTCTCCGACCTGGATTATAAGTGGGTGCAAATGGGTCATTCGCAGGTCTTTGAAACATTGAATTGACTTGTTCATATTCTTCGAGTTGGGACATGACTCTAGGACATTCCTCAATCACATGGCTTGATGAATTACTTAGATACAAAGGTGTTGGTGTTGAGACTTGGTTCACGTGTGATTGTCCCCTAGTTTCTAAAGCTTCAAGTCTTTTAAGTACACCAGCCAACTTAACTTCGGTAGCAATTGAATTGTCAATTGTATGAACACCCCTAGATGAAATAGGTTTATCTGTCTCTCGGGTGCTTTCCCATTGCATGGTTTTTTCTGCTAAGTCTTCTAAAAACTCCCAAGCCTTTTCCTCATCATTATTCAAAAAATTCCCTTTACACATTGACTCTAACATTGTTTTAGTGGGATAGTCTAAACCTTCGTAAGCAATTTGACACAATCTCCATTTCTCAATTCCGTGGTGTGGGCATTGGGATAACATATTTTTAAATCTATCAAAATATTTCCAAAATGACTCTTTTTCATGTTGGCAAAATTGATGAATTGCAGTCCGAATTTTAGCAGTTTTATGATTTGGAAAATATTTTTTTAGAAATGTAACAACAAATCCCTCCCAGGTTGATATGGAATTATTTGGTACGCTAAATAACCATTTTTTAGCATTATCTTTTAAAGCAAATGTTATAAATCTTAGCCTAATTGAGTCATCAGACAATTGTTGAATTTTTATTAGGGCACAAACTTCCTCAAATTCCTGAATAAATAAATATGCATCTTCTATCCCTGTGAACCTAGGTAACATATTTATAAAATGTGGCTTAAGTTCAAAATTGTTACCAATTACCGTTGGTAGACTGATACATGAAGGTTGGGCAGAGCGGGAAGGATAACATCGATCCCTTAAAGACACAGTTTGTGCGCCCTCCATTTTTCTTAAAGTGAGATCTTTTAAAGTGAAATCCGAAAAATCAAGTGTTCTCACTAATCGGGATGTTTCGTCCCTAATCCACACTTTTTGCATGCACTACTTAACAAATAAGCAGATAAGCACAAAAAGAAAAACAAAAAAAAATAAAAATAATAACAATAAATTTACTTCTTAAGTCAACCTAATTAAAATCTAGACAGCTCCTAACTGTTCCAAGTTACACCGCAAGGTCCACCAAATTCGAAATTAATCACACCACCAGCCAGGTAAGTGTAAGAAAGGTGGGAGTCTCTCCGTAGAAACGGTGACTAATTGATTAACCACACAATCTTTAGGCGTATACCTTTTGAACCACTTGCCTAGACACCAGTAGTTTGATTAATTTAAAATTCAGACTCCTCTTGGAGTTTCTTGTCCTAATTGAGCTCGAGAGTCCTAGGGGCCAACGTCTACTTGATTTTATTAGGTCATGGTCATGCAAAATGCAAATTGGGTTGTTTGTGGGCCAAGGAAGGGTGATGAAATCCCCACCTTATCTTGTTAAGGGTTGTGCCCTTATTGTTAGATTAAAGATGAAAATGCACAAAAAAAAACTGTAAACAAATAAAGTGTCCTAAAACTATGTGAATTACAAAAGAATGAGAAATTTTGACGTACCTCAATCCTCCAGCAATCACCACAGTTTATATTTGACAAAAAAAAATAATAAATAAAAATAAAAACCTAACAGGATGTGCTCTACGTGAGTGAATGCATGAATGCGGCAAATAAAAAAAATATTAATAATAATAAAAACTAAACTATTTTTTTTTAAAAAATATGGAGATACGAAGTACCGAAGAAAGTGCAGCAACAAAATTTTTATCTTTTCGCTCCTTCGACCAACTTCAATAATCCTGGAAAAAAAAATATAGAGTTAAAGCTAATTCGAATAAATAAAAATTAAGTAATAAATAAAAATTAATTCTAGTCCCCGGCAGCGGCGCCAAAAACTTGATGTGATAAAAATATGTAACTGCAAGTGCACAGTGTCAAATTGAAGAACTGGCAAGTACAGGTCGAATCCACAGAGACTAGATTAATTCTTTAATATATCCTTAATTAATATTTTAGGCGAATTAGAAATAAATATGGTGGAGAAAATTTATTAACTAAATTATTCAAACTACTAATTAATAACGGAAACTATTAATGAGAAAAGATACCTAGGAATCAGAATCCACCAAATATTAACATAATAAATAATTTCTTATTTCCTAAATCAACTCCCAAATTATTCTCCCTTCCCTTTAAAAATAATGATTCATATAATTAATATGGGCAAGCATAAGTTATGAAAAATTCACAGATTAACTATAACTTATCAAAACCTCACAATCAATATAAAAATCATATGCAATTTATGCGGAGGAAAATATGAAGGCGAAAATAATTAGGCATTAATTTTGGAACGGAAAGAAAATATTATTATGAAATACTTAGTTTCATCATAATCCTAGGTATTAGAAATTTAGCTAGCCATGGAATTAAAAACAAAAACAAATAATATTAGTACTATAATTCGCATGAAATAAGAACAATAATTAAAAAGAGAATTTCTATTATATAAATAAAAGAAAGATACAAATACTCCCTGACAGTAGTTTCACACGTGATTGGAATAAGAGAAAAAAAATAAACTCTAAATATGTTACTTCCTTCTACACTAGTGAAGAACTAAGAAAAAGAAAATAATAAGTGGTGTCCTTCTCTCTAAAACAAGAGGCCTATTTATAGGGAAAATAACTTGGAACCCTAATTGAACTTGGACAGTTTTGTCCCCAATCAATTTCTCAAAAAGATCTTCTAGATATACTTGTCTTCTCTTGTTGGGTTTGACTTGCACACCAAGTTTTTTCAACCTCTTTCCTACTCCTTGTAGGATTCTTCTTGGATATTCCTTATATGAATAAAAGCATTAAATATTCCTTGATCACCAAGATTTTGACTTTATTGCAACAAATATTAAATCCTACAAAATAAAATAAAACATATTAATTTAATAAACTAATATAATTAAAAGGACAAAATTAGGGATAATTAAATGTATGAATTACGTGTTTATCACCTATGCACATGTTATCATAACACAAATTAGTTATAACTAATTATTTACTTACAACATTAACTTTGAGCGTGATCACACCATTCACATAGCACAAACTGACTTCTTCCAATTCTTATCATCGAATACCAATGGTTAACAACTAGATCAATTACAATTTTAAAATCATCAAACTTAACATTATAAGGTGATTACAATTTGTTTTAACAACATATAATATAATTAATCATCTTTAATATCCATAAGATCAAGTTACATTAGCATTTACTGGATTATATATTAAATATCACATTTCTGGCCAAACTGCCAAGTGGCGCTGCAGCGCCCCAGTTTAAACTAGGGACCGGCGCTGCGGCTCCCATATTAGCCTCTGGACAGGCACTGCAGTGCTGAAACTGTGCTCTGGATAGGCGCTGCAGCGCCTCGGCTCAGTTTCAGACCGTTCTAGTTCGCGAAGAACACAGAACAAAGCCAAATAGGCCTAAAAACTTCGCTCAAACAACAAATTTAACCTACACAGGTTATATAAACTTTACAGAAACATAAACTAACATTTCTAGCATAATTTTGACCACATAAATAATTAAATTAATATCCTTAAATTCTTTGTTCTTGCTTAAAACTTCATTTTTAGACATCCTTAGCGAATTCAATCATTGTATATTCGCTTCTTAACCAAATTAATCCGTTCAAATTACATTTTTTTCGTTTCTTCATGTATTTCCACAATCAACAATAAATTTACACATTATAATATGAATTAAACACTAATTTTAGTATCAAACAAGCCATATATAAATATACTTCACTATAACCTCACTGTAAACATGATTTCTTCATAATTATCATGTTTTTATGGATTAATCAACCTTAATTCACATACAAATCACATAAAAACAGTTTATATACACAATTTAACATATATAACCATATCTTCAACAAATTTCATCAAAATCAATTTACAGAGAACTTTTAAACAAAACTAAAACTAAAACTTTTAAAAACTAAAATTATACCTTTGATTGCTTGTGTTTTGATTAGCTAGAAGATAATGGAGGCTTGTTAATCTTTCTTCTTCTTCTAAATTCTCAAACTCACAAAGAACTCTTCTCTTCTTCCTTCTCTCTTTCCTCTCTGTTTTTCTCTTCTTCTAAACGTAAGAAATATAATTGATGATATATGATATAAACAAATATATACATATAATACATATTAATATGTAAAATAAAAAATGACAAAACATATAATATCCCTTCTTAATTCTTTGTCAGTTATTTTTTAAAAAAAAAATTCAAAAGCCACTAAGGCTTATTTGGCAAAGACAGATTAAAATAAGAATTCAAAAGCTACCAGGTTTTGTTCGGTAAAACTAAATTAAACATCTTTTAATTTATTTTAATAACTCACTTGCTATATAGTTTAATTGTCACACTTTATTAAATTCTAATATTCAAATTCAATTAAATTAAAGTTAACATCAACTTATTTAATCAAATTGCCACATAAACCAAATTGCTACATAATTATAATTTTCATTATAAATTATAATTTTATTGAATAAATTAGTAAATTTCTAATTTAATTATTAAATCAAATTAAAATATTAAAATTATATAATATAATGATTAGTTAACAATTCATTTAATTTTATTAACTCATTAAATTAAAACTTCAAACCACAAAATTACAAGATATCAATTTAATTAATATATTACACTTAATTAAATTAGTCCACAACAAGTCATGAATTATTAATTTAATTAATTAACTAATTAATTAATTAATCAAATATTTATTTAACCAATAAGCACATCAATTAAAATATTTATTTAATTCAATAAATATTTTAAATTACATATAAAAATTCTCGATCATTACATAACCAAACTATATATATGTATTTGACTACTGAGTTTGCGGAGAAAAAATGACAAATTTGTGGCTATACATTTTATTATGAAACAAGCTTTCAGGTATATCTCTTCTATCTCATCTCTTCTATACATAAGTGGTATAATTTATTTACTATGTTAATATTATAAATATCTCTCTCTCATCTGTTCTACATTTGGCTGCCATAATTGAGAATAAGCACTTACTGCATCTGGGTTAAAGTTTTTTTTTAATAGCTCAGCATACATTAACTCAGACATTTATCTCTACTCGCCCCATCTGCATTCATCATGTCAATACTGTCATGAGTTACTATTTTTGGAAAAAACTTCCTGTTCAAACCTCAGTGTTGGGATATATTTATGATTACTGTGATGAGTTAAAATTTCTAGGTTTTAACTTCTGTGTTAAGCTAAAAAATTTCCCCTCTGAAATATTGTGCGGGTTGATTCGTTTTTCTGTCTGCATTGGATTTTGTTATGAGTATCTGAACATCTCACATGAATACGTATCTGATAAAATCTTGTAGTATTTATGAGTTAGTTTTTCCACTAATCTGATAAGACATGCTCAACCCCTCTCTGTTTTGTGAAATCTGTTTTTCTAAAAACTTAGGTCATAGTAACAAATTTTGAGTTGGTTGGTATCTCCCTTCTTTGACTTTTTAAACAAAAAGACTTTTCATTGTACATTTAATAAATTAGACAGTATCTTTGCCAACACACTTCGTATATTTCTCTATCTTCACTATAGTCACATATATACTTTATCTGTCCTATATGCCTACGTCTGATAAATGAATGCCTACTTCTATATGCATTAACTCTTAAACTATCACTTATCTACTACTTCTAGAAATGGTAAGTACATTTTTTTTACTTTATATGTCCTTTATCTCTTTGTGTCTATTCTTTATTTGTCTATAATCACATCTGTCTTTTTACTCTGTCTGTGTTTTTTAAAATGGACGAAGTTTATTCTTCCAAAAGAAAGAAATGACCACTTCTTTGTGAGTTTCACCCTGATACATTTGCACCACAATTGCTCACTCTTTCTGCACAAGTCAAATATAAGCATTTAAGACACAATCACACTCCTAAAATGGGTACTTCTTTTAACAGTTTTTCTGTCTTAATTGAGAAAATCAAAAATGTTGGTTGGGATTGTTTAATCACTTTCACAAATAGGCAAATTAATCCTGCTCTAGTAGCAAAAAATTTCTCTTATATGACTTTTGTTAGAAACTCAAATGGTATCTTAACTGCTCTATCTTCACTTGCATACTAGGTCAGGAGTATGTCATTGATGAACAACTTATCTTAAATGCACTACATCTAGGCAATAGTGTGTTAAAACTTCCAAGAGTCAATGACTATATTCATCTGATGAGTGGGTTTTATACCCATGAATCGGGTATGTTTGAGCTTAAATTATTGTTAGTTTTCAAGTATTTGTGATCATTTCATGCTTGTTTATACTTTTTTTTGTAGGAGTCATAGTATGGGAGAGCATTGGGGATATAAGGGCCAGGAAAGCATAGCAAAGATGGGAATCAACTCTGGTGGATTGGCGTGGCAACGCCTGTGTAAGCATAGCACAAGGCGTGAAAGCGCCATAACTCTAGGGTTGCATGAAACTTGTGGGGTGTGGTAGTGCCTGAGGATACACAGCACAATGATGAGTGGGTTTATACCTACGAATTGGAAATCTTTAGGGCTTAATTCTTTGTTAACTTAAAGTATTTTTAGTGTCATTTTACTTGTTTTTGTGTTTGTGTTGTAGGAAATAGCTTCGAAAGGTTAAAACATGAAAAAGGGAGCTTAGTGGCATTTTTGTAATTTCTGGAAAAGTACACCCACTGGAGCGGACAATTCCTAGTACAAAAAGCCCGCCGGGGCAGGCCTGTCGGGAAGGAAAAAAGAGTTTTCAGAAGTTGAGTTCAAGGAGGATTCGTTTGAGTTGTTTGTTTAAGGACTTTAAGGAGGATTAAAAGAAACATAAAGATGCATATAAAATGAGGAGAATCACAAGGATTAGGGGAGGGTTTTATTAGATTAGATTTTCATTAGATTAAGACAAAACCTTAGTTTTTATTAGATTTGGAGATTGAAGCAACTTGGAGACCATTGAAGATCAATAGTAGGAGCAAGGGGGAGCATGAAATTTACTGATCACAGATTATATCTTCTTCTCTACTTCTATTTGTGTCTTTTAATATTTATTTAATTGTGGATTCTTGGTTTTAATTCAATAATCATGAACTAAATTCTTGTTTAAGATTACAATGGAGCT
The DNA here is from genome assembly GCA_016801055.1 of Panax notoginseng. Lineage (NCBI taxonomy): Eukaryota > Viridiplantae > Streptophyta > Magnoliopsida > Apiales > Araliaceae > Panax > Panax notoginseng. Next base: position 28,607,584 of record CM029023.1, on the reverse strand, counting down.
TATTGCGTAGTTTATTTTAGTATACTTCTCTATTAATTATTGTTGATTATTCTTAGATTGTCTATTATGGTTTGGGCTTAATGTTTAATTGTCTGACTAATAATTACCGTGATAATCTATATGAACTCGAGAGATGGATTAATATAGATTTAGATCTGATCATAATAGCATGTGATTGTATTTTCTACATGGCGTTAGAATTCATAATTTATGTCTAGGAAAGAGATATACCTATACATCGTATGTAATCTGATAGAGAATTTATGCTTTAAATCCTCTTTAATTGTAATTCACATAAAGATATAGTAAATTAGTTAATTAGGGTGTTCTTCTTAATTCTATCATTTGTGGATATAAGTTAATTTGAGTATAATGCATTGAGAGATGGTCATATTTATTTATGTGTTCTAAATTAACAGTTTAGAATAGTGAGCATAATTGATAAGAAATGTATTAATTTAAGTGAAGCAATAAGTGAAGTTATGATCTTAAATCTCCATAATCTGATTTTTAACTAGTGGTAATTAAAATTAGTTTACTTAAATAATTTAATTCATAACCTTAAATTGATTGTTTAAATAAAATTAGTATGGTTAAGAGTTAGTATTTTGTCATTTATATTAATAATTCTTCGTGGAAACAATACTCAACTCATCACTTTATTACTTGTTGACCACATATAATTATGTGTTGTGCATAATTAGATTTTACACCAACACACAGGGTGTGGCAGCTCATTTGCTCTAGAGTTGTTTAGAGAGTACATCGCGCATAGCGTGGCGCTCCTTACAAGGCAAATCCTGGCACGACCGAGCTAGGTCAGGGTCAATAGAGGCAAAAGTCAACAAATCAGCTCTTTTGGAAGGAAATCAAAAGTAGATTTGCTATGTAATTCTTTTGAGAGTAGGATTGGGAATGAAACAACATTAATAGGGAGGCTATTATTCATTCAAAGGGGATCGTTATCAAAACCTAGTGTTTGGAGAAGAGCATTGAAGCTTGAAGCAAGATTTTATCAAGAAGGAAGAGCAACATTGGAAAGCAAGGCAGAGACAAGGATTCCTTCACAAGAGTTTTTCCTTATCTTTTCTTCTTCTTTAATTTGTAATTTCTAAATGATGATTAATTTGTGGATGATGAGTTTTATTTCAATTATGAACTAAACTTTTATTTAGGATTGCAACGAAACTTGATATTGGATTGTCTATTATATTGGTTGATATTGGATTGTCTATTATATCTTGTGCTTTATTATTTAATTGATTGACCAGTAATTAGTGGGATAATTCATAGGAAATTGATAAATGGAGTATGAATTTGGATATGGATATAATAACATAAGATTATAATTTCTGCATGTGTTGGACTTTTAATTTGTGTATAGGATAGAAATATACATATATGCCTTGTGTGATCTGAAAGAGAACATGTGCTTGAAACTCTTGTTAATTCCAATTCACATATAGATATATTGATTTGATTAATTATGGTGTTCTTTCTAATTCTGGACTTTATTAGATTTAGGAAGATTGTTCTATATGATCATTGAAAAATGCTTATAGATACTTATGAGTTCTTGATCAACAGTCCATGTCTACTGATTTAATTCGACAGAGGATATTGACATTCATGTGAATCATCAAGGGAAGTTGTGATCCTAAGCCTATTTAATTTGAATCAAATTCTTGGTAGTTAAGGTTAATTAGTTTCTTGTAAATTTTCGACAATTATCGATTTGTTTAATAAAATTGGTTTAATATAAAGTTAGTAGGTAATAGTTATTACATACAATTCTCTGTGGGAAACGATACTCTATTTGCTAGTTCTGCTATTCGATCACGTATTTATACTTGAGTCTCCCAAACCCCATCTGAATCTACTATCCCAAATAATTGCCCTAAATAGTTTGACTCAACTTTCCCCTCAAAATCAAAACAATTCTCTGTCGGGATTTTTATTTGTCCCTTTCTGTTCTTGTCTTTTGGTGTTCTCATGTTAGGTGAGATTTGTTTAAAAAAACAAGTTTGAAAAGGTCCGACATGTATATGTCGACGATTTGACTGTAAGAGTCGTCAGTTAGTTATTTTTAAATGGTTGCACCAACTCAACCGAGAAAAGGTTTGCACAAAGACCTAGTGATATGACACTGTTTAACTGGTCTGCTAAACCGAAATTCGTTAAGGTCCGGGGACTTGATTAAGCAGAGGAAAGGTGTTAGGCACCCCCCGACTTTCGTGATAACACGATTACCACCACCTTTCATTAACTTTTACCTATAAATGTGTGTGTGTGTGTGTGTGTGTGTGTATTAGGTCTATGTGTAGTTGTTTAGAAGTAGTGTTATGCCTCGTTTGCACCTATATACAAAGGGTTTGACTTTTGTATAAAAGTTTAATTTTAACAAGATATAGCAGTAATGTTTTGTAAAACATGTTTTTCAAACCCTTGAACTCAATAGTAATTGAGGCCTTTGATACTTTCATTTTATTAAGTGTTCGACTTGATTGCTTTTATTTTCGAGATGCGAGGCATCTTCGAGAAAATAAGATACATAGCAGTTCCGAACTCTTTGTGGGCATGAGTGTAACGAACGAGAATTTTGTAATTAATTTTAAATATTTATTGAATTAAATAAATATTTTTATTGATTTATTTATTGAGATAAATAAATAATTGATGAAATTGTAGTGTAACAATTTAGTTATGATGTGTTATAATAATTAAATTAATAAATGATAATTTTATGATTGAAAGATTTAATTTAATGAGATAATTAAATTAAATGAATTATTAAGTGATTATAATGTTGTTCTAATTTAATTTATTAAATTATAATTTATAATGGAAATTATAATTATATGTCAAATGTTAATTTGAATTATTAATTTAATTGAATTAGTTGTATAATGGGTGTGACATAAGAACTATATAATACAAGTGTTATAAAAATAAATTAAGGCGGGGAATTTTAGTGTGTAGCCAAGCATGGCCTTGTGGCCTTTGACATAATATAATTGATAAGCTGTTTGGTTTTTTTAACTGAAGTACGTGGGTTATATGTATATCAGTTGCGTATTATTTTCCTAACGCTAAAGAACAGAGGATATAGAGAGAAAGAAACACATAGAGTTAGAGAAGAAATTGAGAGAGAATTGATAAGTTGGAGAAAATGAGTTTTTGGAAAATATTGCTATCATCTTTGCTAGTGTAAACAAGGGATTAAAGGTATAATCTATTCCTAATTTCCAAGTTTTTGTTTTCTAATTTTTATTCTCTGTAATTGATTTTTGTTTGATTAGGACTTGAAGTGTTGATTATATACATGTGTAATCTGATAATTATTATATATAAGCAGTATTTAGTAATCAAATTCAGGGAAATTGGTTTGAAGAAGAAATTATAAGTTAACAGTGTTTTATGTGTATGAAAGTGGCTTATTTGAGACTAAAATTGATGTGCAATTCTTGTTATAATCTGTAAATTGATTATGGATTATGTTAAGATGTTAAGAAACGAAAAGAATGCAATTGAAATGGTTTAATTTGGTTAAAAAACAAAGATTTAGTGATTGAATTCACTAAATGTATTGAAATATGAAGAAAACTAGTAAAAACATGATTTTGATCCTTAAAAGTTGATTTTATATAATGTTTATATTAGTAGAATCATAAAATGCATGCTTGGTGTTGTTGTTAACAAAATTCTAGCTTTTGGGTATGTGAATTTCTATAGAAATTGGGAAATTGGAGTTTTGGTTTGTAACAGTGCTGAAGCTGCTGCAGTTTCTATCTGCGTACTGGCGCAGCGACGCCGGTACCAAAGGCAGAAACGGCGCAGCTGCGCCTATTGGGTTTCTGGGATCGAGCACCAGCGCAGCTGCGCCGGTGCCAAGGCTTGGGGAAGCACAGCTGTGTCGTCCCATGAGCAGAGGCAGTTTGTTTTTTTAAGTTCAGTTCATGATGTGTTGGCTTAACTTAGTCTAAGATGCATAACAAGGTATTAAGCGTGTAATGAAGTTCCATAATAGATTGTGATCATGTGTTTGGTAATTTTTAGATTGAAAAGATAAAGACTTAGAAAACTTTAACTTGTTAATTGATTAAGACTTGAAATGTATTTAAGGCGTGTCGATGCCTTATTAAGTTGGTGATTTCAGACCATTATATGGTGTCAAAGACTAGAATGTGAGATAGGTGAATGAGATGAATTTGAATGAGAGTTAAACCTATAGGGTTAAATGTTAGTTTAACTAATCGGTATTGCAATTTCAATGGTATATATAGGGTATTTGGCGAATGTTTATTATACTTGTGTAGCTTACGCATGAGGCAAGTTCTCTAACCCTAATTTTTCATTATGCAAGTTCATAAACCTTATATTTATGTTGAGCAAGTTTATGGATTCCATCTTGTTCACGATTATGCATGCTCTTGTGTTCTAATTCTTTACATTGTGCGAGTTTCACATTCCTAACTTTTGTTTCTTGCTATTCAAAGAATAAATTGTTCAAGCTCAACGGCCCAAGTGAGATTTCTAACTCTTTTGGATGTAATACTTTGTATATACCATATTTATTCAATTGTATATTGTTTATATTCAATCTTTGACTTAAGTATCGTTGTTCAATCTTATATTATCGTGTTGAACCTTCAAATAACAAATAAACCTTTATTGATTGGACTAATCTATAATTGATGAGTGTTCTAAAATTCTAGAATCACTGTTAAGCTACTTCCAAACTAAACTTTCTTTAGTGCGAAAATCCTAAAGTCAAACTGATATGAACAACCTTAATATAGGGGATTATGTACGCGTTAGCGTTTAGATGTTTGTGCGTAATACATGGTATAAAGGGTTGATCCCCCTAAGTACATAAGAAGGGTTTATATAGTCTAAACGACTGTTATGGTTGAGGTAGAAATACTTAATAACATAGGACATAGTTCATGGTCTTAAGATCATCAAATATAAATCTTGAACTCGTTTTCTATTCTTGATTCGTGGAGCAAGTTCTCTATTATTTCAATATTCATTTCTTACCATTATTTTACTGCTATTATCATTCTTTATATTAGTGAGCAATTATTTGTTCACTCTTGCAATTAACACTGCAGCTAAAGTTGAGAAAGTTTAAGAGCCGTCTAATAGCAAGGGCAAAGGCAAGGGCAAGATGCCCAAATGATGAAGACATGTTTAATTTTATTTACTGAATTTGTGTTATAAGACTTATTTAATTATGTGATGTATTCCGCAGACTTATGTAATAATTTAAGGTTAGATTACCTGGGATTGTTTTAAGTTGATGTAACCCTTTAATGAGGATGATTATTGTTTGAGTTATTTAAGTTATTCTTTATCCTTGAATATGGATAGATAGATGTAAATATTTTGGATAGTGAACACCAGATTCTGAGGGAATGAAGTACCCGGATTTGGGGGTGTCACAATGAGAGTCATCTAAGGAAATTCAGACACCGTGAATAATTTACAAGCTGGCTGTTGCTGAAAATGTCCATCACAGGAACCGAATCTAGATTCAGAGACTGAATCTGTGATCACATGATTCCTAGGCTCACATGTGAAAGCAGTATGTACAAAAAGCTAGAAAAAGAACTAGATTTGAATAAATCTAAACTATTCCAGCTTCAACGGTTCTATTTTAGTCACCATGAACCAGTCAAAGTGAGAAATAGTCAGATTTAGGCAAATCTAGTCAGCAGGCTGAATAACAGTTATATATATATATATATATATATATATATATATATATATATATATATATATATATATATATATATATATATATAAGCGGTAAATGGCCACGAAGTGATCTCCAGGCCTAACAGAAAAGTAAATATATATATATATATATATACCGCGGCCACGAAGTGATCTCCAGGCCTAACAGAAAAGTAAATATATATATATATATATATATATATATATATATAAATGATAAAAAGCTTAAAAATCTGAAATATCTTATAGTGGGCTGCCAAGAAGACTTCAGATAGCTTTAAACGCCTGAAAACTCGGATTTCACCGGTTAAACTTTAGTATGTTACAAAACACGAGCTTACAAGTGTTTAGAAAAAAGAATCACATAGTTTGGAGCACTCTAAAAGAGGTTACAGGTTGAAATGGGCAGAGTTTTCTCTCTTTTTTTCCTTTTTTCTTACATTTTATAGCTGATGGGGGGTCAATTTATAGACCAAAAGTGCCGCGGGTCAACTCACGGTAGCAGTGGGTCTACCCGCGGCTGCCCAAGCTGCCCCGGGCATGGCGGGTCCCATCGTCTCGAAGTACGTGCACTGGGACAATATGATATTCGCTCGAACCTTCATAACTTTCAATCCGGGAGTCCGATGGAAGTGTGTCATACCATTCCAGAAAGCTCTTTCCGAGAGCTACGCAATAACATAGGGCTTGCCCTTTTTTAAATCTAAGAAGATGGGTCCATGACCAAAATAGCATTTTCGGGTCTCCGTCAGGCAATCCGTTAAGTTGTTTTGCGTAGTTTGCGCTCGGAAGTTAAGATATGGTTCTTGTGGGACTTCTTTTGAATCATTTTGAGTTGAAATGAGTTAAGGTTGAGTTGGCAAAATAACCATTTTGCCCCTCCCGGGGTTGTCTCTGGCTTTGGCATAGTTGTAGGAGTCTTTTCCAGGGGTTATTTCTGAGATTGGCTTGTTGTTAACTCTGATTATCCTCAGGGTTATCTCTGAGGTTGGCTTGACCTCCCGATGTTGACTCCGGGTATTGAACTTGATCTCCTGGGGTTATCTCTAGGGTTGGAACTGACTTTCCCGGGGTTATCTCCGTCGTTAGAAACTGATTTCCCGGGGTTATCTCCGGGGTTGGAAACTGGATCACCCGGGGCTATCTCCGGGATTGGAACTGATGTTGTGGTCCTCCAGTGTTATCTCTGGATTGTGAAAAAGACGCTTTTGTCCTCCTACATAGTTAGTAACAGGAAGATAAAATTTTGAGTGTGTACAGATGCCCCTCTTTATCATGTTCATGCAATGCAATGGAATGAACATGATAAAGATTTTAGACACTTGAAATATGACAAGGTATTTTTAATGATGCGAATCGCAATGTAATGAATGTTATGATGAATGTTAAAATGTTTTCGCAAATCGCACATCGCACATCGCAAATCTCATTTTGCACTTCGCACTTTGCTTTTAGCCAATTGTATTTTGCAACTCGCACATCGCATTTCACATATCGCAAATTGCACTTCGCACATCGCAAATCGCTTTACCTTTACCGATTATTACTGATGCCTATGCTGGTGCTGACTCCAATGTTTTGGCTTTTTGTCGATGTTGCCGATGCCTGTTTGATGAAGAGAAATTGAGATGTTTTCTACATCTCTACTGGGGATGACGTTCTAAAATCACCGGACCTTCCCGATGTATACGTTGGTAGTTTACAATGGTGCCTACCCTGATGGCAGTTTGACAACGGATCCTACCCTACTGGTAGTTGACCACGCCGATATCACCAAACTTTTTCGATTCCCACTCGAACGGTGGTGTACAAAGCTTTCATCGCTGAACTATATTGATGTTACGCTGAATTAATGCCAATGGTTAAGAATACCAGATCTTTCGATACCTTCATTGAAGTAATATTCAACGGCTTGCTTCACTAGACTTCGCCTGATGTTACGCTCACCCTTTCTAAGGCGATTTGGAGTTTCTTTTCGCTGTTAGGTGCTTATGCCCCATTTCCTTGTGTTTTTAATTTGCAACCCGATTGGACTGATAACCTGAGTACCGCTGACATCCCTAGAGGGTGCGGCTCATTCTTTCATTGCCCAACTTTAAACTTTAGTGTAGAGGCCTCAACTTGTGAGGAGTTGACGTAGGTTAACATGTTTGATGGTGTAGATTTCATTCGCTAGATCTTTTATCGTTGGACTTCTGCTCTTGAGTTAAGGACTTTTTTGAGAATTTTCCCCTTCTTCTGTAGGGGCATGCTTATGTCGCCATGATTTCTTTCAGGAGTTCTCCCTTTTTTTTGATGAGAGGTTTGATTCCACCTTAAACTCCTTCCATTTCTTGGAATCGGAAAATGCCCCAGTCCTTTTGCATGTTGATGTCGGGGATTCATAGGAGAAACCCTCTTTGTTGACCAAGTCACGAGTGAGCAATATCTTGCATATCAAAAGAACAAAATGCACCAAAAGCTTTAGGGCACCAAGTGTAAAGACACCCCTCGGGCTTAATTACTTGAATAACCTATGCCACGATTCGGATCTGCTCAAGTTTTGCCTGTTCTTTTATAATGCTCATTTTCTTAGGCGCTAAGTTGCCCATGTAAGGAGCGTTGGGCCGATGAACTCCTAAACCAGATGGCTTTAGGGCACCAGGTGTAAAGACACCCCTCAAGCTTAATAACTCGAGCAACCTAGGCAACGATTTTAGACATTAGGCTAGTGACTTATCTTTTCATTAATTGCCATTATTTTTGCCATAGCTTCATACCCCACAACTAATAGTCAGGGCAATCGCAAAGTGCAGACATGCATATGAGGTTAATTCTGTTCCAAAAAGCGCTTTGAACTAGGATGTCGTGCCTAATCAAAAGGGTTGAATAGTCTTAATTCTCTAATCGTTTTGTGATTCTTGCCCCATAGATGCTTATCAGAATTAATCCTATTCATAACAAGTTAAGCAAAACCCTCTTTTTAAGAATACTTAACATGATATTATCGTTAATGCGTGTAAATAGAGACTGAAAGCTCATAAAGAGATGAAAGAGTCATACCTCAGATGTGGATTATTTATTACGAGAATAGTATGATAGGAAAAGACCAAATGATCATACCGAATCGCTAGTGAGATGATATGAGGGAAGCTTTGATGATGATGGACCATGTTGATGGTGCTGACTGGTGCATTTTCCTCTTTAGAATGATTGATAAATGCCCTAGTGTTGAGTTGTCGGTGTTTCCAAGATTGCCCCAGTCTTGTTGTAAGGGTCCCAATATCGGGTTGTCACTGATTTTGAAATTGCCCCAGCCTTGCTTGTTGTCTGGGATAGTTATTTTGACAGATGGGCTGATAAGATGTTGGGATCGCAAAAGGCTTTTATCTCTGCACCATATGGTGAACATGTATTGGATTTGGGCTTTGATGCCCTCAATCATTGTTCCTAACTTGTTCGCGTAATTGGCCTTGATGATTTTTTTTTGATTTGATGAAGACCTGTGATTGATGGTGTCGGCTCTTTGAAGGTCCTCGCTGTTGGTTATCTTGGTGTATCGTTGTTTCTTCCTTTCAGGGACTTGTGCCAGATTTGATGGAATGACATTAAAGTGTTGTTAGGTATTCTCAACATAGGTCGCTGACTTTGAGAGCTTTTTTGGTGTCTTGGGATTGATGTTTGGGTTTGGATGTTTCTTTTAAGGGTCAGACCGCACCACTGATGGTTGCCTACGTACTCCCATTGATGAGGTGAGATCAGGTCTACGTAGTTCCTACTTGATGAACTGAACGGTTTGAGAAGTGTTTGTTTAGGTTTTTTGGGTTTTTGTTTATTTTGACCGCACCATAATGGCTGCCTACGTACTCCCATTGATGAGGGGAGATCAGGTCTTTCGTAGTTCAGGCTTTGGCTGAGACCTGACTGGCTTGATTTTTTGATTTTTTGATTTTTTTGTTTTTTTCAATATTTACATGCATGGAAAATAAAAGGCATACTGTGAAGAAAGTGATACCGTCCCAACATCTCCAGGAACTCCCTACTTTATCCTCTAGATCTACATCTTCTTGGCTACTTGAGGCCTGATAGTCCAGTTGTCAGTGGTTATGTTGCCTTCAAGGCTCGCAACAGAGGTTACCTCTTGGTTCTGAATATCTTCACTCATGGCCATAACTTGATCGCCTCCTGATTCAGTACATTCCTTAGGGACGCTTAAACTGGACCAATCACAAAAAGATATGAACTCCTGGTTCTTCGATGGGTTGGTTTCCCCGACAACCTCACCACCTTTTTCTTCATCTATTCCTTCACCTTTTTCCTGGGCTTGAGAGGATTTGACTATGAAATCTCCCTCGAACTGTTGTTGTATTTCTTGCAAGGAACTTTCCTTTTTGTCTTTTTCTTCCTTGGAAAGGATTAGTATTTCCTCCTCATCATCCAAGATGATAAAATCAGGGACGTGGTTGCTATCTTTGGACCACAGGATGTTTGATGTTGGCGGAAGAATCTCCTTTGGGGATTCCCTTGTCTCCTCTGGCACTCCCTGTGTTAGAATCAGTCCACCTTGTGTTCTTCCAGGAGTGGTGCTCATAGCCTTCACCTCCTTTGAACTGCCTGTCTCGAGTGAACATCTTATACTTTTTATTTCCTTTACGCCTTTTTTAGTAATGGGGAAATCTATCTTCAGCTCTCAATTTTCAATGAGATCCTAGATTTTATGTCGCAAAGACCAACATTCCTCAGTCGCATGTCCATGTGAGTTAGAATGGAAGAGGCATATCTTGGTGGGATCGTAACTCTTTATCTTGGGATTTATAGGAGGCATCAACTCAGTAATTGTGACACCCACTAAATCTAGATACTTCATTCCCACAAGATTTGGTGTTCACTATTCAAACATTCACATCTATCTACCCAAATATAATAAAAATTAAATCATAAATCCTCCCTTTAAATAGGGTTACATCATTAAATAAAAATCTTCCCAAGTTGTCTAACCTTTAAACATCATATAAGTGCGAAACTCAACTTATTACATCAAATCATTATTTAAAAGTCTATGATCATAACAATAAATAAAATTACAAGTCTTCATCACTTGTACATTTTTCCCGTTCCTTTGGTAGATGAAGGCTCATCTACCTTCTCAACTTTAGCTGCAATGAGTGTATAAATACGCAAGAGTGAGCAAAGCAATTGCTCACTAGATGTAGCAATGAATCAACAAGAATGAAATAACTGCCAATGAATAGGCTCATCAAGAACTAAATAGTACTCTATCAATAATAACTATCGACGGGAATCAAAATATGGAATACATAAAACTAAGGGTCATAAGACCATGAACAATGTCCACAGTTGCAAGTAATCTTTCAACTTCAACTTTAACAGTCTTAAGACTATAAGGACTCCTCGTACTTAGGGGGATCAGCCTTTCGTACAATGTATTGTGCACAAACAGTTCAACGCTAAGCGTAAATTATCCCCTAATATTAATAGGGTTGTCTATCTCAGTATTTAGAGCATAAGTCTGCACCAAAGGAAGTTTGATTTGGATAAGCTTTCAAGGGTAATTTGGAGTTTTAACGATCATCAACTAGAGAACTAGTTGAATTAATAGTGTGAACCAACACAACAGTTGATCAATTATAACATAATATGGAACAATGAATAAGTGTAAGCGAACAAACTATATTTTGAACTCATGCTTAGAAACAACTACATGGCATAAGTATTGAATGACAACAAATCTTGTTTGAATAATATTAAGCTAGAACTATGAATTACTGATTATACTTTAAATAATAGCAAGCTGAAAATAAAACTTGCTCATTATGAGAATAGTTTGTGCCAAGTAAATGAGATAAGATAGTTCAACATTAGAAATTAGAGTTCAAGAAAACTGCATTCCTAATATCTGAATGACAATAAAGAAACTTGTCTAATAATAAACAAGTTAGAATGCATCAATAAATATTGGAACACAAACATGTTCGAATAAAGTTAAAGTCATAGCTAGCTTGCTCAAATAATGATTACGAATACAAAAGTTTGCTTAATGAATGGTTAAAGTAAGAAACTTGCTTAACGTAAATATAGAGTTAGAAAACTTGCTTAATGAAAAAAAAAAGAGTTTAGAAACTTGCTCAATCAAAAGAATGAAGTTACACAACGCAATAATAGAACTAACTCAACGAAAGTGTAGAGTTAGAAAACTTGCCTCGACCGTAAGTTAAAATATTAAAATTCACGTTCACCTATACACGGTATTAAAACCACAACATCTATTAGACATACTAATATTCACTTTTCAATATAAAACACATTACTAGCTAAACTTGTTATTTTAGCACAAGTCTTATGCTACCATATATATTTCAGAATTCCCAAGTGTTAACATCACAACACTTATCTAACATTCATTGTATAAACTAAGTTACGCATAACACATTCGTAACTTACTAATCACGTTTACTACTTTGAATTTATAATCCACCTAACATGACTCTGTTTAACCTTGTTGTTACATGATTCTCACATTAACCTATCATTAAGTTAAGTTACATTGAACGTCCAAAGTCTGCATAATTAGCAAACTTCACTGTCTGTGACAGGGTACTGGCACGGCCGCACCAGTTTAACACTGGGTTGAGGCGCGCCCGCGTTATGCACCAGTTCCAATTTTGCAGAACATGGTTACGGCAGTTTTCTTAAGCCAACTAACACGAATTTCACCCACCAAACAGTAATAATAACATGTAAAAATGGTATAGAACTATTACAAACATATTTGCGAACATATTCTACCAATTAAAACAATTTAACAACAATTTAAGCTAGGTTAATTTCTCAAATTCCATGTTTTTCATATAAAACTCAATTTTTGATATTCATCCCAAAAATCATCACTATAAATTCAATACTTGGCCAAATCACTCCATTCAAATTACGTTATGCTCGTTTCTAAATGAACTAACATAATCAAGCTTCAATTTACAATTTCACATACTAATTGGCCACTACAATTAATACTTTTCATGAACCATATGAAAATACATATACTGACATTATTTTCTTCCTACTGTCAATGAATTTAGCATACAAATTTCTTGTTTAAACATAAACTCTAGCATTATATCACAGATAACCACCATAACTTAGTTATATAACAACATTCGGAAGAAATAGAATTCACAGGGCTTAACAAAACTTTGTTGTGATACTCATAAACACATATAATATCAAAGTTGTGAACATAGACAATTTTCTCAGGTTTCACTCTCAAACTCTCTCAATTCTCTCTGTAATTCTCTTAGTCTTTGCAACTAGAATGAATCACTGATAGCTATAATGCGTAAACTCAACTGATAGACAAGCGTAGGAAATAAAACTGATAATCTTAATACACCTACTTAATAAAATAACAGTTACAAAAGTAACGTATATATTATAATTATATTATATCTATTATTTTATTTATTTTATTTAAATTCAAAAATTAGAAATTCAAAAGCCATAAGGCTTTGTTTGGCAAAACCCTTTAATTTTTAAAGAATTAATATATTAAGCCTTGTTTGACAAAAAACTAAATTAAACCCTTTTTAATTTATTTTAATAAACACTTTAGTTTATAATTTATAACCACATATTATTTATTTAGATTTTCATATCCAACATTAACTCATTAAATTAATCACATACTATATTTTAATTAAATATAGCATTTTAGCAAATATCATAAAATTATAATTTTCATTATAACTTTATTTAATCATCTAATTTACCATCTAAATTATTAAATCAAAACAACAATATAACATCTCATGTTATACTACAATTCTCTAAATTATAAATTAATTTAATTTAGAATATTATCTAATAAATTTAGATTCATAAATATTTACTAACAACCATCACATCAATAAAATATTTATTTCATCAATTCAACAATAGACACATCAAATAAATATTTATATTATTCAATAAATATTTAATATTACAATTTGAAATTTTGGATCGTTACATCCTTCCCTCCTTACAAAGATTCTGTCCCCAGAATCACAATCCAAACAATCAAATCGTCACATTCTCCCCTACTTACAAAGATTCTGTCTCCAGAATCGAAGACACGGACTAAACAAATAACTTAGGATAATTCTTCATCATATCAGCTTTGAGTTCCCACGTAGCCTCTTCGACGTTGTGGTTCCTCCATATCACCTTCACAGAAGGTATCACTTTATTCCAGAGCACTTGTTCTTTCCTGTCGACTATCTGGATAGGAATCTCCTCATAAGATAAATCTTTACTGAACTGCAACGGTTCATACTCGATCACATGCTTGTAATCGGGTTTATACGGTCGCAACACCGACACATGAAAAACGTTGTGCACATGCTCTAATTCTGGAGGTAAAGCTACTTCGTAAGCCACCTCTCCCACTCTTTGCAATATTTCGAAAGGTCCAATAAACTTTCCTTTCTTGCCAAAATGAATTTTTCCCTTCCAAGGAGAAACTATCAGGAACACAAAACTTCCTACTTCAAATTCACGACTTTGTTTGTGTTGATCAGCATACTTTTTCTGTCGATCTTGAGCAGCTATCAGTCTTGCTCTGATGAGTTTGACAACTTCAGCAGTCTGCTTTACCAGTTCTGGGCCTAACAATTGACGTTCACCAACTTCATCCTAGCATAGTGGAGTTCTGCACTTCCTGCCGTATAACGCCTCTTATGGCGGCATACTAATACTTGCGTGGTAACTGTTGTTGTATGCAAATTCCACCAACGGTAGATGATCATCTCAGTTTCCTTTGAAAACCATGATGCACGCTCTAAACATATCTTCTAGCGTCTGGATTGTTCGTTCGCTTTGCCCATCAGTTTGTGGATGATATGCTGTGCTTATCTTCAGTTGCGTTCACATGCATTCTTGTAGTCTCTTCCAGAAATTTGATATGAACCTTGGATCTCTGTCTGATACAATTGACACTGGAACTCCATATCTTGAGACGATCTCTTTAACGTATAGCTTCGCTAGCTGATCAAGATTAAATCTAATCTTTATTGAAAAAAAGTGTGCAGATTTTGTCAATCTATCCATTATCACCCATATAGTATCGTATCCTTTCTGAGTCGTTGGAAGACCTACCACAAAATCCATTGTGATATGCTCCCATTTCCATTCCGGTATCTCTAATGGTTGAAGTAATCCGCTTGGTCTTTGATGCTCTGCCTTCACTCTCTGACATGTCAAGCATTTTGCAGCGCATTCTGCAACATCTCTTTTCATGTTCGGCCACCAGAAATGACGCCACAAATCTTGATACATTTTCGTACTTCCCGGATGAATCGAATATCTTGAGTTATGCGCTTCTGTCAAGATTTCTTCTTTAATTTCCTGAACTGCTGGAACCCAAATTCGTCCCTCAAATCTTAGCATTCCCGCAGTATCGACTTAGTACTTTACTTCTTTACCCTCGACCACGCTTTCCTTTATTTTTCTGCATTCTTCATCCTGTAATTGTGTGTTCTTCACCTTGTCCACCAAAGTTGGACCAGCTTCTATCTGGTATAATTTTTCATTGCTCTCTTTGGGAAATTTATTTCCAACTCTAGCCTTTTCATTGCTGAAATGAGCTCCTCCTTACCGGTTAACAACATGAACTTCTCTCGGCCTTTCCTACTCAAGGCATCCGCAATCACATTATCTTTTCCCGGATGATAAAAGATCTCACAATCGTAATCCTTTATCAATTCCATCCATCTCCTTTGCCGCATGTTCAAGTCCTTCTGTGTGAAGATATATTTCAGACTTTTATGGTATGTGTAGATCTCATATTTTTCTTCATAGAGATAATGTCTCCATATCTTCAATGCAAACACAACCGTCGCCAACTCTAAATCATGAGTCGGATACCCTTTCTCGTAGTCTTTCAGTTGCCTTGATGCATACGCAATGACTTTGCCGTTCTGCATAAGGACACAACCTAATCCTTTGTGTGAAGCATCACTATACACTACAAAGTTTCCTGTATTATCTGGTAATGACAACACAGGTGCCATACTTAACTTCTTTTTCAGTTCTTGAAAACTTTCCTCACACTTTTCCGTCCAAACAAATTTTACAGATTTTCTCGTCAAATTTGTCAACGGAGTGGCAATCATAGAAAAATCTTGAATAAATCGTCTATAATATCCTGCCAATCCTAAGAAACTTCTTACTTCTGATGGAGTTCTTGGTTGTTCCCAATTTATCACTGCTTTGACTTTTGATGGATCTACGGAAATCCCATCCTTATTAATTACATGTCCAAGAAATTATACACGTTCCAGCCAAAACTCACATTTAGAGAATTTCGCGTTTAACTTTTCTTTCCTTAATGTCTCTAGCGTCAGACGTAAGTGTTCTGTAGCGCCCTCGGACCGCCGCGGATCCGGTTCGATCATTCTATATAACTGTAACTGTTTGCGGAAGATATAAACATAGATTGTTTATACAGTACACTTTACACACTATTCCCAAAAATCGAATAACCTTAACTTATACACAATTCATAAACTATCTGACATATAACACATTATCAAACTATACCATTACAATCTAGCTGCACATTCTATCCCAAGCTGAACTTGGCATTATTCTTTTTCCTGTATCTGAAGCATTCGCCTTATCTGCAATATTTATCATGATATAGCAAGGGTGAGCATGAAAGTTGCCCAGCAAGTTTTAAAACAATTTAAAGATATATCATGATTGAAAGAGTCTGAATAATAAGCTGGCTATCCTTCACAATGTATTTGTGAATTAGCATGAACAAAATTTTGACTGAACAAGTATTGAACAGGAACAATAATATATCTGGACAAACTGGTAATGAAGGTGATTAGCCTTTCATACCTGACTTATACATGCAAGATGTACAGAGTACAATTCAACATGTCAATCAGAGATGATTAACCATAAGTATAACCGAATGAACAACTCTTAGTAGAGTTAAGTAAAAGGAAACTTGCCTGAACCATTGATTACCGTAACGCAATATAATAAGCTTCGTCTAGGACCTAATATTAATAATATAGATCTCCAATATTAGAATAATATTATCACAGCATAAAATAACCTAAACACATTACCACATAATCCAATCAGTCTATTATACACATAAGACATAGCATCAAGTCAAACTATTGCAGTCCGAGTTGAAACCGGCACAATTCTATCATCCCGACAGTCTAGTCGGATGATTGACGAGTTTAAGTTTAATTAAACTTTACTTAAACACATATACATATATTTCATACACAAAAAATATTTTTCCATAATTTTCCAACTTCTTTTAATATTTTTCAAAAATCGTTTTTAGTTAATTCCTTAAGAAATTAGCTACCTCGTGCCTAACTCCAAAAATTCTCATATCTTGGCATAATCTTATACATGTTAACGTGACACTCCAGTTTAAATTTTGTGGCCATCGGAGTTCTAGAACTCCGGTTATAGCCATTTTCGTCGGAAAATCACAAAAATTGAAATGGTAATAACTTGGTCATTTTAAGTCGGAATGAGCTCATTTTTAGACACGAGGTACTTAATACCATATATTTTCATGTCCCAAAAGGCCGGAATTTATCTGGCAAATTAAGTGGCCGAAACAGCCCTTACAATTTCTTTCGCAGCTTGTTTTCGTCATTTTGCAGCTTTGGAGTCCTTTGCTAAAACTAGTCCATACGGAAATCTACGAGTCTAATTTGGGCCCACTTGATATCGTTAGAACCGTGACTTCCCGAGCTACATTTTAGGCTCAAGAAACAGTCCATTTGGTCCAGTATAGCACCCTGAAAATAGGCCACTACCGATTGACCATTACATGCCTTGTAAACATTTTCAGTTTTGGAACCTTTTATAGAAACACTTGTATTACGAGATCCACAACTCCGATTTAGGCCCGATCAGACTCGTTGGATCCATATCTTCTTGAACTACAATTTTCATTTATCAAACACCAAATTCCAATCTGTCTAGGTGGCGGAAATCAGGCCCAAAGTGACTAGTCAGCAAGGTTTTCGTTAACAGTTTTCATCTTTTTCCCAGATTTACCTTCTTTCGCTAAAACAGTCATAACGTTTTCGTTTTAAAACATTTTTAGGCGATTCTTGAGCCCACGCGAAGCTAACTTCCGGGACTACAACTCTTCCCTACTGATATTTTTCCATATTCCGAACATATCAACCCAGAAATTCCGTTCAAGTGGACTGCACCGCACTTGTTGGACAGTTTTGACACTACTACTTTGAAATGTCATAACTCTCTCCTCCGATGTCGGATTTAGTCCGTTTCGGAGTCTATGGAAAGCTTATTCAGTGTACTACAACATATAAAAAACCCAGAATTTTCTAAATAATCTAGCTAACCCTGAATTTTCATTTTTGGATCAGCAGTCCACTAGTTTTTCGAACTTCTCGTTTTGGCATCCAAAACTCGCCTCGACTCGTTCCAACACAACTTTCTTTACAAATAAGTCTTATTTAACATAATTAGACTCATCTAAGATCTCAGCTCCATATCTCTAATTACAATCATTAGAACTCATTTACATAATCAATTCCAAGCCAAAATTAACATAGTAAACTAACTAGTTTATTAACAAAACTAACTAAACATCAAAAATTCAAACTTTAACTAACAACTAAATACAATATTTAAAATAATAACTTTACCAAAAATTAAATATGAAACATACCTGAAAATACGAATTCGACAAACTGAATACGTACTCGACCAAGATTTAACTAAGGAGATCTTTATAAAAAGTCCTCCCACAACAAAGTATTTCTCAAAATTGGATACCTTATTGTTGGTGAATGAAACAAAGGCCAAGCCCTTCTATTTATAGGTTTAGAAAAGGGTGAAGTTCTCAATTTAGTCGATATGGGACTTGGTTTATACTATTTTTTCATATTTTTAACATGCTAAGTGTATTAATTCATTACGAATTCGTTTCTTAACCAATTTGATCCGTTCAAGTTGCGTTGTTTTCATTTTATAGCGGAGAACAACAATCATCCATCAATTTAAAGTTTCAATCACGAATTCATCATCAATTTTAGTCTCAAAGTACACCAAAATACACATTACCATCAAAACCCAAATTCCTCATCTTTAGCATAAATACATGAATTTGAATTCTTAAAAAAAATCGTTTTTAGATGATTATTATGAAATTATAAAATCTAATAACATATATAGCATCATAACCCACAAATTCATTAACCAAAACTCCAATTTTTAAAAAAAAAACTCAAGAACACATAACACACACGAATTTAGGAGGTCTGACATATGGCTGTCAGACCACATTTTTCTACTTTTTCAGATTTTTGAAAACATTAAATTCGTGCATCTAGATGTTATAGATCATTGATCTAACAACCTAGATCACTTATAGACACCCTATTACACAACTTTAACCAATCAATTGCAACATCTAACATCAAATCGTAGGATTTTAAAATTTTAGGGTTCTTACCTTTTTGAACTTGATTTTTAATTTCTGACTTCTTGATCTGTTCTAGGCTTGCTATGAACTGATCTTAGCTTCTCTCCTCACCCTCTCACACTTCCATTTCCCGAATACTAGAGAGAGGATGGCTTGGGAGAAAATGAAATGGTAAGTAATTTTTTTTTTCTCTCTTTAATCTTATAAAATGTAACAATGAAATGATTTGGATGATACTAGTGGGGCTGATATGTTGGAGATATGTCACATGGACTAGAATTATTGCCCAACTCAATTATTTTGCTAGATTCCTCAACAATGCTCAAATAATATAAAAGGGTAAAATGGTAATTTCCCTTTATTTCTAGAATTTCCATTTAATTTAATGGCAATTTGGACAATTAGCCAAACCCTTAAAGTTTAGGATTTGGTTTAGGGTTTAGGGTTTAAGTCAATTTAGTACTTAGGGTTTGAAACCCTTAGGGTTTACACAATTAATTTTCTAAAATTTCCAATTTAAAATTTAAAAATATGAAATTAATATTTCTAAATTATAATTAGAATTTTCTAATTATATTAAAATTTCTTAATTATACTTTAATTAGGATTAAAAATTCCCAATTAAATATCACTAATTTAGCAATTAAGCCAAAATCGTGGATTAAGATTTCTTGTCAAACGCTAGGGTTTTCTAACCGAACGTTGACGTTCTTAATATACGATTAGGGTTTGACTTTGATAAAATATATCTGGTCAACCCTTGACCCTTAACCACATTTTGTACACATAATCACTGACTATACTCACGTATAGACTTAATCCTGAATAATTCTCCAAAAAAAATTTTAAATTCTCAAAATTTCATCCTGAAAATATCAAACACATACACTTATTTTCTGTCTAGGTTGTAATTTTGAACCTTAAATCAAATAATAAAAATTTTAAAATTATTCCAAATTTTCGGGTTGTCACATGTTCCACGTGTTCCTCTTGAGTTTTAGAGTACACCAGAATATCATCGATGAACACCACCACAAACTTGTCTAAAAATGGTTTAAACATCGTGTTCATCAAATCCATGAATGCTGTAGGGGCATTTGTCAAACCAAAAGACATCACCAAAAATTCGTAATGTCCATGGCGAGTTCAGAATGCCGTCTTCGGTACATCCTCCTTCCTTACTTTCAGTTTGTGATACCCAGTCTCAAATCTATTTTCGAGAAATATCTGGCACCCTTCAATTGATCAAAAAAGTCATCTATTCTTGGCAACAGATATTTGTTTTTAATAGTGACTTTGTTTAATTCCCTATAATCAATGTAAAGACGCATTGACCCATCTTTCTTCTTCACGAATAACACCGGTGCTCCCCACGGTGATACGCTCGGTTGAATGTATTTCTTATCCAACAACTCTTGCAGTTGTACCATCAATTCCTTCATTTCCACCGGAGCCATTCTGTACAGGGCCTTCGATATCGGAGCGGTTCCTGGCGCTAAGTCGATCACGAACTCGATCTCTCTATCAGGCGGAAGTCCTGGCAAATCTTCCGAAAATAAATCTACAAATTCCCTAACCACTGGTATCTCTTCCAGTTTTACACCTTTCTCCTTTTGAGTATCACTGATGTAGGCTAAATATCCTACACAACCTTGGCTCAACAACTTTTTGGCCTGCATCATCGTCAGACATCTCATTTGTCTAGGCGACTTGCTACCACGAAAAACTACCTTTGACGGGGCCATAAGGTTTACACACTTCTTTTGGCAATCAACTATCGCTCTATAATTGAATAACTAATCCATTCCCAAAATAACATCGAACTCTCCGAGTGTTATCGGGATTAAATCTACTGTCATAACATTCCCCTTAATATTCATCCTACAGTTCTTGTATATGAACCTAACCGGAATCACTTCCCTATTCGTAATTTCTATGTTTAAAGGGAAATTTAACTATTCACTAGGTATTTCTGACCTCTTAGCAAATTCATCAGATATAAACGAGCAAGTAGCACCTGAATCAAATAATACGTATGCATTTATATCATTGATTGGGATAATACCTGACACGACATCTTTTGATTGTACCGCGTCCTGCACCATCATATTAAAGGTTCTGGCTGTGGACTTATTTATTGACGTTGGTCCAGCAATAGTCAGTATACCTCCACCGCCATTTCCCTTGCTTCCAGCTGTCTCACCAGATTTCTTCTTTGGACACTAGCAAGCAAAGTGATCCTTCGACCCGTAGGTGTAGCAAATATTTCTCTTGGGTTGAGTGCAATTTGGGGCAATATGACCCTCCTGGCCACAGTTGAAGCATACTCTTTTCCCCATCAAGCACACACCTTTGTGAAACTTCCCGCACATAACACATGCTTTGAACTTCTTCTTCTGCTGATTACCTTGCTAATTCCCGGCTCCCACATTTGCATTCCACTTCCTCTTCAAATTGTTGTTGTTGTTTCCACCGTTACTACCTCCACTATTTTTAACTTCACCTTCACTCTTCTTCTTCCTCTGCTCTTGGTTGTGTTTTGTTATAGCCTCGCCTCCACTCTCAGCGAGAATTGCTTTCTCCATTACCGCTGTAAATGTCTTCAACTGGAACAAGGACACCCTACTGTACAACCAGGGCTTCAGTCCTTGTTCAAACCTCTTCGCCTTGCGTTCGTCTGTGCTAACTTGATATGGCGCAAACCTCACCAACTCGTTGAATCTTGCGGCATACTCAGACACCGACATCGTTCCCTGCTTTAGTTCTAAAAACTGCACCTCTAGTTGACTCTTCGAACTTTCTGGAAAATAGGTCTCAAAGAACATTTCTTTGAATTTTTCCCAAGTCATAATCCCTTGACCTCCTCGGGTTTTATTGGCTTGCCACCAATAACTCGCCTCTGCTTTCAACATGAATGTTGCAAAAGCAGTCTTCTGGTTATCCTCTACCTTAGCAACATCAAAAACCTTCTCTATTTCCATGATCCAAGTCTGTGCTTCAACCGGATTCATGGATCCATGGAATTCTGGTGGTCCAACCGCCTTGAAATCCTTAAACGTTGTACCTTGGTTCTGAGGTTGATTCTGCAACCTTCAGTAACGTCACCAGATGTTGAACTGGGTTACCTTCCACATCGTTATTGTTGGTTTCCTCGGTGTTTCTCTGTCGTGGTGGTTGACGTCTTGGAGGCATCTTCTGTTAAAAATACACTCATTAGATTATTACTCAACTCTATTAAGAAATTTCTACTTAACTTGTACCCACAAAAGAAATAATCACATATCACATAACACTCTGGAATAAAATAAAATAATAACTTTTATTCATTCATAATCTCAGCTATTTACATTACTTTCCTGAACTATAACAGTTTCAGGAAAACATTATCATCATCTATCCCATTGGTTATATCATACCCGGGATTTACAATTTATTTACTTACTAACCACATATCAGGTACATTCCCTACGATGTCCTACTAAGATACTCCGTAGCCTTTTGACGTTCTTCTTCCATAATCCGAAACATTGTTCGACGATCTAACACGTACGATGGCAGAGTCTCGAACTGAATAGGATAACCCATGACCCGATCTTGAGCTCGATTGATCACGGTGTTGAATACGTTATTCATCTCCTCCATCTTCATCCTCTTTGCTTGTGTGTCTCTTCCTGCTATCCCGGCTCGTTGATAAGCTTCCTCGTACGTGTATTCGGCTCTTGCCCTCATAGTCGATTCCTCCCTTAACTTGTTCTTTAGTTCTGTGATCTCCGCTGTCATTTGTTCCTTCTCTTCTTCAGTGTGAACCAGCTTCTCTTCGACATTATTCAGACGTTCCTCTTGATCTAGGATCTCATCGTCCTTCTGTGCCATCGAGGTTTGTTGTTCAACTACTATTTCTTGCAACTCCTCGACAGTATCCTAAAGTTCCACATTGCGGTCATAGACTTCATCGTACATACGAGCAGCTATCGAGTTCAGTGGAATCTCTTCCTCCTCGTCTTCGTCATCCTCATTCTCCTGTAGCAGCTCAACGAGATCCTCCTCATCCGTTTCCACATCATCATCCTACTCTTCAACCACTGTGACCAACGGGGCTGACTCCCGTGGCAGTAGTTGTTCCCAAACCACCTGAATATCTCGAGACTCCTCCTCTCTAGGCATCTGAGGCCCTTCCTCTCTAACCTGACTGGATTCTCCAACATTAGTCATCCTCATAACAAAATTTTTAAGTTTTAATTACTAATCATTATTACTCAACACTCACGAGCATATAAATTACAATCACATAAGCACATAAGTGTTTTATTACTCCTTCCTTAAAACTCGATAAGAGTTTATCACCACTATCTTTTCAAAGGTTACTTCCTAAGGCTTTTCCCCCACGTAAGGTTCATAACCTAAAGCTTTGATACCAACCTGTGACACCCCCAAAATTTAGGTACTTCATTCCCACAAGATTTGGTGTTCACTATTCAAACATTCACATCTATCTACCCAAATATAATAAAAATTAAATCATAAATCCTCCCTTTAAATAGGGTTACATCATTAAATAAAAATCTTCCCAAGTTGTCTAACCTTTAAACATCATATAAGTGCGGAACTCAACTTATTACATCAAATTATTATTTAAAAATCTATGATCATAATAATAAATAAAATTATAAGTATTCATCACTTGTACATTTTTTCCTTTCCTTTGCTAGATGAAGGCTCATCTACCTTCTCAACATTAGTTGTAATGAGTGTATAAATACGCAAGAGTGAGCAAAACAATTGCTCACTAGATATAGCAATGAATCAACAAGAATGAAATAACTGCCAATGAATAGGCTCATCAAGAACTAAATAGTACTCTATCAATAATAACCAACGACGGGAATCAAAATATGGAATACATAAAACTGAGGGTCATAAGACCACGAACTATGTCTACAGTTGCAAGTAATCTTTCAACTTCAACTTTAATAATCATAAGACTATATTGACTCCTCGTACTTAGGGGGATCAGCCATTCGTACCATGTATTGTGCACAAACATTTCAACGCTAAGCGTAAATTATCCCCTAATAATAGTAGGGCTGTCCATCTTAGTATTTAGAGTATAAGTCTGTACCAAAGGAAGTTTGGTTTGGATAAGCTTTCAAGGGTAATTTGGAGTTTTAACGATCATCAACTAGAGAACTAGTTGAATCAATAGTGTGAACCAACACAACAGTTGATCAATTATAACATAATATAGAACAATGAATAAGTGTAAGCGAACTAACTATATTTTGAACACATGCTTAGAAACAACTACAAGGCATAAGTATTGAATGACAACAAATCTTGCTTGAATAATATTAAGTTAGAACTATGAATTACTGATTATACTTTAAATAATAGCAAGCTGAAAATAAAGCTTGCTCATTATGAGAATAGTTTGTGCCAAGTAATGAGATAAGATAGTTCAACATTAGAAATTAGAGTTCAAGAAAACTGCATTCCTAATATCCGAATGACAATAAAGAAACTTGTCTAACAATAAACAAGTTACAATGCATCAATAAATATTGGAACTCAAACTTGTTCGAATAAAGTTAAAGTCATAGCTAGCTTGCTCAAATAATGATTATGAATACAAAAGTTCGCTTAATGAATGGTTAAAGTAAGAAACTTGCTTAACATAAATGTAGAGTTAGAAAACTTGCTTAATGAAAAAAAAAAGAGTTTAGAAACTTGCTCAATCAAAAGAATGAAGTTACAAAATGTAATAATAGAACTAACTCAACGAAAGTGCAGAGTTAGAAAACTTACCTCGAGCGTAAGCTAAAATATTAAAACTCACGTTCACCTATACACAGTATTAAAACCACAACATCTATTAGACATACTAATATTCACTTTTCAATATAAAACACATTACTAGCTAAACTTGTTATTTTAGCACAAGTTATATGCTACCATATATATTTCAGAATTCCCAAGTGTTAACATCACAACACTTATCTAGCATTCATTGTATAAACTAAGTTACGCATAACACATTCGTAACTTACAAATCACTTTTACAACTTTGAATTTACAATCCACCTAACATTACTCTGTTTAACCTTGTTGTTACATGATTCTCACATTAACCTATCATTAAGTTAAGTTACATTGAACGTCCAAAGTCTGCATAATTAGCAGACTTCACTTTCTGTGACAGGGTACTGGTGCGGCCGCGCCAGTTTTACATTGGGTTGATGCGCGCCCGCGCTACGCACCAGTTCCAGTTTTGCAGAACATGGTTGCGGCAGTTTTCTTAAGCCAACTAACACGAATTTCACCCACCAAACAGTAATAATAACATGTAAAAATGGTATAGAACTATCACAAATATATTTGTGAACATATTCCACCAATTAAAATAATTTAACAACAATTTAAGCTAAGTTAATTTCTCAAATTCCATGTTTTTCATATAAAACTCAATTTTTGATATTCATCCCAAAAATCATAACTGTGAATTCAATACTTGGCCAAATCACTCCATTCAAATTACGCTATGCTCGTTTCTAAATGAACTAACATAATCAAGCTTCAATTTATAATTTCACATACTAATTGGCCACTACAATTGATACTTTTCATGAACCATATAAAAATACATATACTGACATTATTTTCTTCTTACTGTCAACGAATTTAGCATACAAATTTCTTGTTTAAACATAAACTCTAGCATTATATCACATATAACCACCATAACTTAGTTACATAACGACAATTTGGAAGAAATAGAATTCACAGGGCTTAACAAAACTTTGCCGTGATACTCATAAACACGTATAATACCAAAGTTGTGAACATACC
The DNA here is from genome assembly GCA_016801055.1 of Panax notoginseng. Lineage (NCBI taxonomy): Eukaryota > Viridiplantae > Streptophyta > Magnoliopsida > Apiales > Araliaceae > Panax > Panax notoginseng. Next base: position 28,581,528 of record CM029023.1, on the reverse strand, counting down.
TTCAAGTTAGCTTGCACAACCTTGTAATTGCAGACAATTTTCTCAGGTTTCACTCTCAAACTCTCCCAATTCTCCCTGTAATTCTTTTAGTCTTAGCAACTAGAATGAAACACTGATAGCTATAATGCGTAAACTCAACTGATAGACAAGCGTAGTAAATAAAACTGATAATCTTAATACGCCTACTTAATAAAATAACAGTTACAAAAGTAACGTATATATTATAATTATATTATATCTATTTTTTTATTTATTTTATTTAAATTCAAAAATTAAAAATTCAAAAGCCATAAGGCTTTTTTTGGCAAAACCCTTTAATTTTTAAAGAATTAATATAGTAAGCCTTGTTTGGCAAAAACTAAATTAAACCCTTTTTAATTTATTTTAATAAACATTTTAGTTTATAATTTATAACCACATATTATTTTTTTTGGATTTCCATATCCAACATTAACTCATTAAATTAATCATATACTATATTTTAATTAAATATAGCATTTTAGCAAATATCACAAAATTATAATTTTTATTATAACTTTATTTAATCATCTAATATACCATCTAAATTATTAAATCAAAACAACAATATAACATCGCATGTTATACTACAATTCTCTAAATTATAAATTAATTTAATTTAGAATATTATCTAATAAATTTAGATTCATAAATATTTACTAACAACCATCACATCAATAAAATATTTATTTCATCAATTCAACAATAGACACATCAAATAAATATTTATATTATTTAATAAATATTTAATATTACAATTTAAAATTTTGGATCGTTACATTCTTCCCTCCTTACATGGATTCTGTCCCCAGAATCATAATTCAAACAATCAAATCGTCACAGTAATCCTTCCTTCGCTTATCAAAAAGTGTAGCATTTTTTCATTTCATTTACTCAGAGGGGTGAATTTTTGCCCCTTGTGGAGGTTGTTTGATCTTTTTTCTTTGAGAATTCGCATTCCCCCGAGTGATTTTTTCGTTGACGAGATCTTTTAGCAATTTTATCATCCCCCTTTTCTTGTCCTTTTAGCCTACTTTGATCTTCATCACTTAGCTGGCTCATCATGGAGAGATATGGATTTGCATTATGGTTAAACTCTTTTTTCTCTTGGCTTTCTAATAGTTGATTGAAAAACTGTCTCATATCCTAATGTTGGCGCACTATTAGCTCAGCTAGCAGATTTACTTGATTCTGGATAGTCTCTAATTTTTGCATTACTGTCATACCCTCCTCCAAGTTTTCCCACTCTAGGACATTTGTTCTAAGCCTTTGAGGGTATTCCTCCATCCTTCATATGTACTTACAATTTGGATACATTTCAGCGCTTCCTGACCCGATCATGTTTATTCCCTCCGTATCATGCTGCAACGGAAGGGTGGTGTTGACATTTTGTTGGTCAGGTTGTTGGACCACAATACTACCACTTTCGATCAGATTTTGAATTCTATGCTTTAAGGACCAATAATCATGTGTATCGTGTCCCGGAGACCCTGAGTGGTAAGCGCATCGTTGGCTTGGATTGTATCTTTTGCTCCTTGGTTCCAGAGATGGAGCTAGTTCGGTAATTTTCTTGTGATCCATTAACATTGCCAATATATTTTTAAGGGAATCGCCTAGTGGAGTGAACACCCGATTTTTCGTTCTTTCAAATTTTCTTTTTTTGTCCTGGCATTGGTTGAATGCAACCTGTTGTTGAAATGGCAGATTGTCTTACTTTTTCCAAATGGGGGGATTGTAGGTTGGTCTCCTAGCTTGCCCTTGTAAAACAAGGGATACATCTTCATTGCCTTTATCGGGTACCCTCCTGGGATCGCTCGTATACTTGCCAGTCTGTATATGCTTGGCGACTGCTTCCAAGGCAGTAAAGTCTTTAATCTTGCCTGCCATCAGACCCATCTCTGCCATTTCGTCGTGTTTGATCATTTTTGAGAATGGCTTTCCAATGCCAGCTAGGATCCTATCATAGTAAGGTGCCTCTTGGATGTCTATGAAAGTCATCACCATTTCAATTTCTATCATTGATGGAATGACTTGCGCTGCCAGACGTCTCCACCTTTGGGCATATTCTCGAAAAGTCTCAGTACTCTACTTTTTGACTTTAGTCACTTGGTATCGATTTGGTGTCATTTGTGACTGAAAACTGTACTGATTTAGAAAGGTGTGGGCCAATTCCTCCTAGTTGTGGATTTTGGCATTGTCAAGTCGGGCATACTAGGCTTTAGCCTCTCCAGTGAGACTCTTTAGGGAAAGCTGCATTCTGAGGCTTTCATCTTCAGTATAAGACCCTAGCTCGCCAATCTATACTTTTAGGTGCGTATAGGGATCTCCTGCCCCATTATACTTTTCAAACCCTGGGACTTAGAATTTGTCAGGATATCGAGCCCTTGGGAATATACAGAGATCTGAATAGGTGACACTTCCATAGTTTCTAGTCCCTTTGATTGAACGGATGGTTTCCTCCATTTGTTGGACTTTCTTTCTTATATCCCCAGTTTCTTGATCATCCTTGAGTTTTGTGATTTCAGGGATTTTGTTGGTTCCTTTTTTGAATAAGGTTTAGGTATCTGGGTTTCCATCTTTCTGTTAATACCCTGACTGCCCCCTCGAGTGAGTGACTATGGTTGAGCAGGTATTGTCTGGCCCCGAGTGTTTTTACTTTGTTCTTTTAGAAAGACAGCCAATTTTGCTATTTGATTCCTTAATCTTTCGAACTCCTCTCGAGAGACAGGAGTAGGATCAGGTAGGGCACTTGTAGCCATGTCTGACTGTGGGCTTAGTTCCTTTTTGGACTTTGAACGGGTAACGGGACCAATCGTTTCCCTTAAAAAAGACTATATAGTTTAGTCTGGGAAAATGGAGAAATGTTACATGCTCTGTAATGTATCCGTTTAGGAGTGTTTTAATGTTCTCCTGCAAAACAAATGTCAGTCGTTTTGATAACAAGATAGCATGACAGGTCATGATATGAAACATGAATGCATGTTCACATACTCCATTATATTTTCCATTACATTGAGATTGACATGGAAATGAAATTACAAGTTATTAAAATTACAGGTAATTGAAATGGAAAGGTATGAAGAGACTTCCCTCCGCATTTGGTTTATCAGAGGCTGACCTATCTTAGGCTACTCTCGCGACTTTTTGGCATTAAGGTTCCCATATCATCGTAATTTACTCAATGGGAAGTTAATTCGATCTTTCAACTGGAGCGAATATGGGTGGTGCCTTTCATGAGCCTCGTGGAATTAGTCTCCTGATGAGTCCAGTAATCAAACACTGACAGGATAGTCTCCTGGTGGAGGGACCACACAACATACATTCACATACATCGTGTCTCACTGTATGAAAATGATTACATGTGCGAAGCACTAATATCACAGGCAAATATGGTGCGAAGCACTAAGTGTAGTAAATAAAGCATTAGTACACATTCATATAAATGTAAATGCAACATCCACACACAAGCAAGTAAAAGTTTTTGAAAAGTTTGAATAGCGGCTTAAGCCCTCTTACTGGTATCCCTAGCAGAGTTGCTACCTGTCGACGTCGGAATTTTTATTTGTCCCTTTCTGTTCTTGTCTTTTGGTGTTCTCATGTTAGGTGAGATTTGTTTGAAAAAACAAGTTTGAAAAGGTTCGACATGTATATGTCGACGATTTGACTGTAAGAGTCGCCAGTTGGTTATTTTTAAGTGGTTGCACCGACTCAACCGAGAAAAGGTTTGCACAAAGACCTAGTGATATAACACTGTTTAACTGGTTTGCAAAACCAAAATTCGTTAGGGTCCGGGGACTTGATTAAGTGGAGGGAAGGTGTTAGGCACCCCCGACTTCCGTGATAACACGGTTACCGCCACCTTTCATTAACTTTTACCTATGAATGTTTGTGTATGTGTGTGTATTAGGTCTATGTGCAGTTGTTTGGAAATAGTGTTATGCCTCATTTGCACCTATATACAAAGGGTTTGACTTTTGTATAAAAGTTCACTTTTAACAAGATATAGCAGTGATGTTTTGTAAAACAGGTTTTTTAAACCCTTGTGCTCAATAGTAATTGAGGCCTTTGATACTTCCATTTTATTAAGTGTTCGGCTTGATTGCTCTTATTTTCGAGATGTGAGGCATCTTCGAGAAAATAAGATACATAGTAGTGCCGAACTCCTTGTGGGCATGAGAACCATCTAAGAAAATTTAGACACCGTGAATAATTTACAAGCTAGCTGCAGCTGAAAATGTTCATCACGGGAATCGAATCTAGATTTACAGGCTGAATCTGTGATCACATGATTCCTAGGCTTACATGTGAAAGCAGTATGTACAAAAAGCTAGAAAAAGAACTAGATTTGAATAAATCAAAACTATTCCAGCTTCAACGGTTTCAGTTTAGTCACCATGAACCGGTCAAAGTGAGAAATTGCCAAATTTAGGCAAATCTAGCCCGCGGGCTGAATAACAGTTATATATATATATATATATATATATATATATATATATATATATATATATATATATATATATATATATATATATATGATAAAAAGCTTAAAAATCTGAAATATCTTACAGTGGACTGCCAAGAAGACTTCAGATAGCTTTAAATGCCTGAAAACTTGGTTTCCACAGGTTAAAGTTCAGTATGTTACAAAAAACGAGCTTACAAGTGTTTAGAAAAAAGAATAACACAGTTTGGAGCACTCTAGAAGAGGTTACAGGCTGAAATGGGCATAGTTTTCTCTCTTTTCTTCCTTTTTTCTTACATTTTATGGTTGATGGGCGGTCAATTAATAGACCAAAAGTGCCGCGGGTCAACTAGCGACAATAACGGGTCTACCCGCGGCTATCCGAGCTTCCCCGGGCATGGCAGGTCCTGTCGTCTCGAAGTACGTGCACTTAGAAGATACGCTGTCCTTTCGAACCTTTATAACTTTCAATCCGGGAGTTTGATGAAAGCATGCCATACAATTTCGGAAAGGTCTTTTCGAGAGCTACGCAATGACATAGGGCTTGCCCTTTTTTGAATTCGGGAAGATGGGTCCATGACCGAAATAGCATTTTCGGGTCTCTGTCATGCAATCCGTTAAGCTGTTTTGCGTAGTTTACGCTCGAAAGTTAAGATATGGTTCTTGTGGGACTTCTTTTGAAGAATTTTGAGTTGAAATGATTTTATTTGATTTGAGTTAAGGTTGAGTTGGCAAAATGACCATTTTGCCCCTCCCAGGGTTGTCTCCGTCTTTAGCGCAATTGTAGCAGTCTTTTTCCAGGGTTATTTCTGAGATTAGCCTGCTGTTGACTCTGACTGTCCTTAGGGTTATCTCTGAGGTTGGCTTGAACTCCCGAGGTTGACTCCGGACATTGAACTTGATCTTCCGGGGTTACCTCCGGGGTTGGAACTGACTTTCCCGGGGTTATCTCCAGGGTTAGAAACTGATTTCCTAGGGTTATCTCCGGGGTTAGAAACTAGATCTCCCGAGGCTATATCCGGGATTAGAACTGATGTTGTGGTCCTCCAGGGTTATCTCTGGAGTGTGAAAAAGTCATTTTTGTCCTCCTGCATAGTTAGTAACAGGACGACAAAATTTTGAGTGTCTACATGCTATATATGTTGATGGAACTCTAAAAGATCTTTGTACCACCATACCATTTTTCTGCCACCACAAGCTCTGCTAGAGAAGACCAGTCTGCTCTGCTCAAACCCCTGCGAACGATACTCTCCCTCCTCTTGATCTACATTTCTCCTTGCTCACTTGCCAAATTTCTAACTATTCGGGAGGATTGTATAACTATATATATATACTATCACTAACTATTCGGGATGAATGTACCTAACACTAACTACTACTGCATGTTATATCCTTCTTGTATTTATCTTTTCTGACATGTTCTCCAACAGGTTTCGAAAAGCATGTTTAATAACGGTTTATGCAAGTTATGAACAATTTTTTATTCTCCCAATTTTTGTAATGACTAAGGGGGAGAAGAAAAATATAATATATATCACATTAACTACTTTACACTGCTACTATATGTCATATTAACTACTCTACACTACCTCTCTATTATTGCTATAAACTGCAGCAAACTGTTGAGGTAAATTTTTAGGAAAGTTTATAAATTTTTAAGTATGCATAAATTAAGGGGGGCAGTTATAATGAAAAATATTTTTAGATCATTGTCATCATAAAAAATGGGGAGATTTATAGGTTTCCAAATTTATTACTTTTATTTTGATGATAACAAATTTATTAAATATGATTAAGTTAAAATAGGGAGAATCCCTCCATAGGATTTTATATAACTGTTTTTAAATATCCTATTTTAGTTTTAGCAAAAATATTTTTCATACTAAAAATTGAATTTATTTTTGGTTGACTTGATAAATTAAATAATAAGTGTTAATTAAATAAATTCAAATATTAACATTTCCTGAGGCAAGGAGATTCCTATTCTTTTCAAATGATTTTCTAAAAACCTTTTTGGGCAAATGTGTTAATGCAAATGTGTGTGTGCTGAATGAATAGAACATATGGAATAGAACATATGTATATGTATTATGCCAAGAGTAAATTGTTGGCAATAAAGGCTTAGCCTTTGACCGAATAGAAATGGTGTGTATGCTTGTTTGTTATCAACATTTTTTTTTGGGCTGAACTTGGTTAAAGTCTTTGAAAAAATTACATGGGCTAACAGTTTGAAAATTTTAGCATTCAAAATCCTTGCCAATCCGTGTGCTCCAAATTAAATCCAGACCCTTTAATTTTCATCAAATGCAATCCGGATCATTGGTTCAAAAATCAGATTTCCAAAAATTACAGTTTTTCCCTAAACTCCAAAACCCTATAAATAGGAAGTTTTTTCTTCATTCTAAACTTACCAATTTACAAAGCAAAAAAAAAAAAAAATACATCTCCTTGCCTACATTTTCTCTCTGCAGAAGCTTTCTCTCCATCTTCTAATTCAAAGTTCTATTTATTGAAAGAAGATAAAATTGGTCAAAGTAGTCGAGATAAGTTATTAATTTGTTGAATATTTATCGTCTCATATCTGCTTATATATATAGATATATAAAGATAAATTGTTATACACGTTTATATATATATATATATATATATATATATATATATATATATATATATATATATATATATATAATCTATTAAATATAATATAAAAAGTCAGTACTTAGATACCGATATAATTCGGAAGTAATTTCTCTGAAATTCTCCAGACGGTCTTTAAAATCTTAAGTGGCTTTTTATTGGTATAGATACATTATGTAAATATTGAAAAATATTTATATAATTATCAGTTTGTGAAACAAACAATTTGGTCAGTACTTAGATGCGGATATAATTCGGATGTTATTTCTTCGAAATTCTCTGAACGGTCTTTAAAATCCTTGGTGACCAAATTTTCACAACGTAGATCAAATATAAAATATATATACGTGGGTGAAACAAATTTCTTCAAGAATTATTTAAATTGATTAATCTGCCAAACTTGATAACTGTCATTACAAGTATCTTGCTCACAAACTTATTCATAAATTACTTGTTGCATTATACATTATTTGATATGGTTATCTAAACTCAAAGTTATATCTGTGTAAACCATAGAAACACACTAAAGAAAAAACCTTTCTAAACTGTTTAAACCATAGAAAAAACAATATTTATTAAAGAAAAGGAAGATCTTTATAAAAGTGCATAAATCTACATAAATGCTTACACAGAAGCATTTCACATAAAACTCTTGAACTTTTATTTAATATTTAATATTTGATCTTGATCTGTATATCTGCTTATTTGAGAAGTATCAGCTACAAAAGTTATTTAAACTTTTTATAAATCTGTACTAAAATTTATCTGTTTACTTAGAAGCAAAGTCAAACCCAATATTTTGTAAAAAAGAAAAGGGTAGAGAGAGTTTATTTTATGTATCTGTGAGAAAAACAAAAATTCTTTGACCAAGACAAGAGTCTTAGAGAGGTTAGTTGGAAGTTAGGTCTCTAGTGTACTTGTGAGGTAAGGAATAGATTGTTGTTTCAAGATCAGACCATAGAATAGTTCTAAGCTCAAAAGGAAGGTACAACTAAGCTTGAGGAAGGAGATGGGAGTTCGCTGTCCAAAATAGTTAGTTATGAACTGTTGTAAGTTAATCTTTAAAACTCTGTAAAGGCTTCTTCACTTATTGAAGGAGTTTTTATTATTGGGAGTAATAAGATCTCAAGTCCTAAAGAGGAGCTTGAGACTAAACGTAACAATATACCCAAACTTTATATTGTGAACCATATAAATCTATGTGCATTGTGTGATTGAGTTTTTTTAATCTTGCATATTAATTTCTAACACTATAAATTGATTTGCTAAAAATTCAAAAATGCCTAAGATAATTTTTTTAAAACAGTAATAATATATTCAACCCCCTTTCTAGATTATTGTTAGACTTTCACTTACCAAAGAAAAAATCTGCTGGGAAAAATTTGGCCAAGGAGAGGAGTACAATATTCTGTAGATGAGTTGTACAAACTTTTGTATGGGTAGGAGTTTTGTTCTTGGTTTAACGACCACTTAGTTTATTACACAGATAATCGTTGAAATGTTGGTGTCGCGCTATCAATATACATATGACGAGAAGGTGATTCTTTTCTCATATTTATATTTGATAGTTGGAGAATGTTAAGAGTAGGTGTGAGTTCTTAAAACTCATGCTTATGATAAGTTTGTGACTCATAATCATATGATAGATTTTTGAGCCCCTAAGCATATGGACAGTCCCTGATTAATTCTTGGACTACGTATTGCTAGGATAAGTTCCTAAACTCATATTTTTATGGCAAGTTCCTAAACACATAATGTGTGGTAAGTTTGATGAAGTGTTCCAGGGTATGTGTTTAGAACTGATTGTTTTTGATGTAGTGGAAGTTAATGGTGTTAGAGATGAACAAAATTGTGTGGTGAAGATTTGGAAATAGTTAAAGTGGATGAAGAAGAAATGGATATTCCCAAATCATCTAGCTATGCTAGATTTCGAAATTTATTGGAATCGAGCTGTCAATCGCATTATTGTGTTTTGAAAATATATTGGGTCAAATTTTTGAACCAATAAGTTTTAAAAAGTTCGGTTGTTTTGTTTTATGTCTATGCTAATTGTTTCGGCTAGACAAAGTTGAAAATATCAAAATGTATTCTATAGAGTCATCAATCTATCATTAATATGACGTAGATATGACAAATGATGGAGTAATCAATGCAGTTTAACCAAGTGTTGGAGGTGATCTAAGGATCGACAACCCACTAAGGAATGATATAGTATGACAAAGTCATAAAATGATTTTCAGTATTTTAATAAATAATGAAGTGTCAAATTAAAGCCATTTGCGTCGGCTAGACACAGATTCAAATATCGCTTATGTTAAGCTTTTGAACTGTCCAACTAAATTGAGTTGGTAAGGATTTCAGAATGGGTAAAAATTTCCCTATAATGAAATTATTTTATATTATGTCCTGGGGACGGCAAAGAGGAACTGAAAGAAATTGTTCCGTCAAGAAATAGGAAGTTTTGTTTGCGATAAATAGCGGTTACGTTGAACGCAAATGTCGTTCAAATGTGTATTGCGTCCTGGGGACGGTGACGATATTATTGATCAACACAGGGCATAAACAGGCTGATCACCTATATGTCCGTAAGATAAGTCGGTTTGCAGATAAATTTTTGTTGAAACCTTTTCAGAAACAAAGTTTATGAACTTTATGATTTTTTATCATGCTACAGAAAACTCTTTTTAAGCGAATCTTTTGAATTCTTGAATTATTCATATTGCTTCACAATTATTAATCAATTGTGGGGAATTTCTATTCTGGAGATTGGATATATAAAGAATGAACTTCCTTAAGAGGAAGTAGATTGTAGAATACCACAATTGTACATGATTCTTCGAAGAAGGAAAAAGGTAGAGATATGTGGATAATGAAATTGATAGAGAATAGTCACGTGAAAGAATGAAAAAGTAAGTCCAAGGATTATCAGACTTCTAGATGTATATGCAGAATGTGATGGTTCAAAAATATCCTTAGAAAAAGGACATTGAGAAGTAAATAATACTCGTAACATAATCGAGTTTAAACAACAATTACGAATTGGAACCTATAAGAATTGATTAAGGAAAGGAAGAAGATAGGTGATATAAAACCTAAGGAAATGATACGTTGACATGATTCAACGGTAAGGTTACGAGACATAATAAGATTTAAACCGATTAAGGATGATTAGGTGTTGTGATTCCGGGGACGGAATCCTAATAAGGGGAGAAGAATGTGATAACCCAGATTTTTGGTAAATATTAAAATAAGAATTAAATAAAGAAAATTCTTATTAGATGATATGTTGTGCGATATAATATTGCAAAAATAAGTAAGAACTATGCAATATGTGATGTTTATGCTTAATAAATATATTGGTATTATATATTTATTGTATATAAATAAATTATGGAGGAACAATTTATTAAAAAGGGAAAAATGTAGCTAAATTGAAGGATACAAAATTATTGTATGCATTAAATTTGGTAAATAAATGGGCATAGAGCAATTTATGGAAAGAAGGAATAAATTATATTCATTTAAATTGTTGGAAAACAATTTATGGAATGAAGAATGTAATTAAATTTAGTTGTATAAAATAAATGAACAAATTAGATGATGGAATTAAAATAATTAATGAACAAAATATTTGATGTAATGGTTCGTTGTGTTAACTTAATTATGGATTAATTCCATAATTAGTGAGATAATTTTATGCAAGAGTATAAATATATAATATCCAATTTTGGTTGTTATTGGAATTATATGTAAGTGAAATTCATAAATTAATATACATGGATATTGGGAATATAATATATGCAATATTATAAATATATATTATGAGATAATCATAATGGACATTCTTACTATATATTAGTGTATGCTGAGATAAGAATTTTGGCCAAGTTAATAAAGATAGCAGGAGGTGGCCTGATTTTAGTATGACTAAGCTACCTTCAGCATGAGTTGGCATAGCATTAACTAAATAGAAGGCCACTAAGTGTATGTGCTAACGGGAAAAAAGAAAAGAAAAAGGCAGAGCATGAATCAATCTTGATTCTCTTTACTAGTTCAGCTCATTCATTCCCTTCCATTTCGTTCCTTTCTCTTACTCCTTCAGCACCTCAAAAGTATATTCAATTTTTCTCCCTTTCGACTAAAATTACAGAAATAAGTGCGAAATTGATGGGGTCGCCGTTTCGAATGAGCTGAGCATAAAGGGGGCTGATCAAGGTGATTTTAAGAGGATATATTTCTAGCTAATTCAAAGTAAACAAAAGGTTAGTACTTTGCTTATAAATATTTCATATGAAGTTACAAAGTTAGTTTTAGAAAGTTTATACTCCTTCCGTCTCAGGATAAAAGTCCTGGTGGACTTTTCACGCATATTAAGAAGAGGAATAAAATGAAAAAATTGTCCATAATAATGTCATTAAATATGGAGAGAGAATTAAAATAAGAAAAGTATGAGATATTTAATGCTACGGGCAAAATAGGAAAATTTGTGTAAAAATTTGGTTATTAAAGGAAAGTAGACATTTAATATGGGACAACCCAAAATAGTAATAAAGACTTTTATCCTGGGACGGAGGGAGTAATAATTAGTTGATGTGATATGAGATGTGGCTTAAATGATTGTGAATTAGAAGCAAAGAAGTTTAGGTTGGGTTGTTAGGAGTAATAAGGTGGAAAAAATGAGGCTAAAACTCATACCAAACCTCAAGAAATCTGAACTTTGAAAGAAGTCACACAGTGTTTTACAAAAGTCCTATATGGATTGTTTTACTTAAAAATCAAGAATTTGGGAAAGCCAAAGTTAAGATTGCATGTATGAACATCTTATACAGTTAGTTAAAAGGTTTGAAGGGATCAAACTAGAACGAAAAACGATTTAAAGCCAAAACGAGAAATCAAAAGTTAGTGTGTCGGGCTACTTTTGGGCTATATGGTTTGACTAGTTAGACTTGCTGGAAAATTATAATTTTTTTTGGGGTCTTGTATTATGAAATCACAGCTATCCATAGCCTTTGGAACGGACTAATTTCGACTTCGGAGGAGGGAGTTATGGCATTCCAAAGTGGGTGTGTCGAATCTGTCCAAAATTTGGAAATCAGATTTGAACCTGTCCCTTGCGCGAATTTTCTGAAATTATGGGTGCAGAATTTGGAAAAGGTTATTGAACAGGAGTTGTAGCCCCGGAAGTTACCTTCGCGTGGGCTCAAGAATTGCTTAAAAATGTTTTGAAACGAAGAAGTTATGACTGTTTTAGAGAGAGAGGGTAAAGCTGGGAAAAAGTTAAAAAAACTGTTATGATTGGGCATTTTTAAGGCCTGTTTTGGACTGCCTAAGATGTCCAAAATGGGTGGCTTATATTTTCTAAATATATTATCTTATGGTATCTACAATATATCCAAAATTGAGGGCAAACTAACTTACGAATTAAAAACTACAAAATCGCAAAGTAGCCTTGTCGCGAAGAGGGCTGCTGCCCATAGCAGCAGCGTACAACAACGCACTGCAGTGGCAGTGGTTGGAGGCTCTCTTTTGAGCTCTCAGTCGACGTGGTGAAGTTGCTTATATAACTTGGTTAGTATTTTGTTTAAATAGGGGAGTATGTTAACTACCTTGTCTCCAAAATGTAGCATATTAGAATACATGGATAGAAGTTTAGAAACTAAAGAAGGACGGAGCATGGCTGTTGTCGAGGCAGCAGCAGTGGGTGTGAGTGGCATTGGCTGAGAGCACTTCATGGGCTTTCAGTCAGTGTACTTGTGTTGCTATAGATGTCCAGCTGTTGGTGTTCAATTATAAATGAATGTAGCCTCTTTAAATTTGTAAAAGGCCATTATAGGGTATGTAATGACATGAAGTAATGGGCAAGGGAAAAGGGGATGCTGCCTATGGGCAGCAACAGTATCTATATTTGGCATTAGTTGGGGGGCTTCCTTTGAGCTCAAGGTTAGTACCTCTAAATTTCTAGGATTGCCTAGCTAATGTGCTTTGGTAATAGATGAATGTACCACTTGTATGATATCCAAAACTTAAGATAAATGAATCAAAGATGTAGGGAATCAAAGTTACGCGAAGTGAGGGACAAGGGAAGCAGCTGCTGCCTATTGGTAGCAGCAAATAGCTGCCATAGCAGTTTTAGGTGGGCTATTTTAACTCTAGGATGTATTTTGAAGATCTAACCATAGAAAACTTCCTAAATAAACAAATGTATATAATTCACATCAGATTCACAATTCAAAATAAGTGAATCTACAATGGAATGGCTAGCAAGGTAAAAGTTTTAAAGTTGAGGCTATAAAATCAAGCAAGCCCATGATAGAGGGTTGTTTTGGTATTATGAAGAAAAACAAGAATAGTTAATGCCATTAGTGTGTCAAAATGAAACTTTAAATCATTGGGAAGTCTAAAAGTTAATCATGCAAGTTGAAAATACCTTCAAAACATGAAATGAGCTAAGAGATCACTTTGTATGCTAAAAATTATGTAAAAGGATCATGGAATGCTCATGTATTAAGTTCTTGGTAGGGTATGTATTATAATTGTAATGTGTTTGCATACTACAAGCACATCAAAGCTTATTGAAGAGAAAAATAGTTAATGTAAGAAAATGAATGAGGTATTTGAAAAATGTATAAAAGCTTCTAAAAAGCTAAAACCTAAACTAATAAACATGGCCAATGCAAATGTTTATTAGCTATACAGGTTATATATTATGGACATGTGGCTAATACATTCATATGTGTGAATATGATTGTATAGGATTTTTGAATGGAAGTGAAGTTGTAATTGTGCAAAGAAAGGCACAGAGGTACTATACGACAGTAAATTTACAAATATTTACATATTAAGCCTGTAAATACATTGTAAAAGGGTTATAAACTGTAAATGTAATGTATTGACACTTTAAAAGCCGTGTTGGAACTTTTTGAGAATGTATGGCTATATTAAGCCGAAACTTAAAATATTCAAGAGGAATATGGAGGTTTCTCGGAAATAAGAATATCAGATATTGATATAGTTTATGTGAATATTTATTACCTATACAGGTTATGTAATATGAATGTGTGACTAATGTATGCATACATGTGAACATAACTGTGTAGGATTCGTGAAGTGAAGTTAAACTAATGTTTGTATCAATGACCATTGAACGAGGCAAGTTTTTCAGTTCTGTTATGTTTGTGGATTGAATGTGGTTATGTGCTAAATTACATATCATGCTCTATGAATTGTTAAAGTCAAAATATGACCAAGTTAATTGGGTATGGAACTCAATTTATAGGTGATATGTGATAACACATGTTGTATGATGTAACACGATAATTGGAAATGTATAATGCAAGAATATATGCATTGCACAGAATTATTGATGTTTGTAGGATATGCATAGCAAAGAAAGTATGTTGCATGTGGTGAATATAGAGTTGTGTGCTATATGAAGCATGATAGACTGTTAAATTTGTTGGGCTGTCGAGCTCAATCTTGCAAACACAAAATTTTTGCAGGTTAATAATGTTAAGCAATATTACTTGCTATACGGATGATGAAGATTGAACGATGTGCAAAATGAATACATTTCCTTGAATTAGAAATGGTATAAATCTATGATTGATAGTTTTGTTAAATGTAATTGGCAGTTATGTATAGTTTGAAATGTTGAATGGATAAAGAATGTTTATTCTGAAATAAGAATAAATATGATTCTGAAATAAGTGAATCATTGATAGAAAAGATATTAAGTATTGAGACTTAAGTTTTTAATATGTTTACTCAGATTATACAAATCATATAATAAATATGATTTTTGTATAAAGTAGAATCGTAAAGGTTGCAATTCAGGGAACGATGAATGACAGGGAAAAAAAATTATTCCGTATTTTTAGCTATTTTAACATTGAATAATGTTTTAAAGCTATAACAAGGTAGTATTAACGCACAAGATCGGGAAGGAAAATTGTCTCGATTTTGGGGGCGTTAATTTGTATATATATGTATATTAATTAAGTAAGACTTAATTAAGATATAATATATATAAATTCGAATTTTATTTTTTTTATTTGGATTAGGTTTTGATTAATTCTTTTTGACTGCTATATATATGATATATCAGCCATTTTAGGAAAATCATCAAAAACCTAAAAACCCTAGTCGCTCTTAGAGAGAGACTAGAGAAAAAAAAATCAGATATCTAGATCCTTGGTGGCTAGTACCGCGGTTCTCTTTACTGCAGATTGTGTGACAATTCGCGGGACGTTCGTGTGGATACCGTAGAGACGCAATTCCGTTGGATTGCGTTGAAGATTCGAAGCCGTTCTAGAATTTTCTATCGTATCCATTCTAGCTTGGATAATCGGTAAAATATCTAAACCTTTGAATTAATATGTTTTCATATGAATCCTATTTTAGGGTTTCGGAAATTATTTTGAAAATTTTATATTCCACTGTCTTTTTCGTGCCGAAATACCTATAAAGAGATATGTTGCGACTTTCTTCAAACCTCTTCATTCAGAACACTGCTTTTAGCCAAATCCATAGTAATTTTTCCCTTTGAAGCAGAGTTAGACAACAACATTTAAAACGTCTCCCACGAATCCAGCAATGTAACAAACAACCATAATCCATGTATCTCATCATCAAACTTGATACCCATTGAAACTAACTGAATAATAATTCCCTGAAAGGAATTTAGATGATCAGTCAAAGGTTTTCTGTCATGATACCTGATGAGTGGGATTTATACCCGCGAATCGAATACTTTTATCCTTAAAAAGTTGTATATCCATTATGTTTTATGTTTCTTTTATAGTTTTTTATTATTATTTTGCTTAATATATATTTTGCAGGGGTTTTCAGGTTATTTCCAGCTTTCAGGGGAAAAAAGGCCATTTTCCTAGCATTGGTACTGCAACGCCTGTCCCCCGTTCTTTTCCAGCGCTGCAACGCCCCATCCTTGCCAGCTCACCAGCCTGCTGCGCTGCAGTGCTCTTATTCCTTCACAAACAGGCACTGCAGCTCCCACTTATTGATCGAGACTTTTGACCAAGCGCTGTAGCGCCTCTTCAAGGCTTAATCCGTGCGCTGCAGTGCCACATCCGGTTCTCAGGCAGACTGGAAAGGCAAATGACCTAGCAAAAGAAGAAAAGATATATATAGATATCAACAGCCTCCTTTTGTAGGGAGCTGAGACAGAGATCACTCCCATAACTTAGACTTAGCATGTCTCTTTAGTTTTGTACATATATTTTGGAGATAGATTAGGTAGTTGATTGGGATTCCTTGGAGCTCAAGAGAAACGTAGCAACACAGATTGGAAATCAAATTGAAGGGAGTTCTTGGAGATCGAAGAATGCTTTGACAGAGTTTATTCTTCTCTATTTATTTCTTTTGATTTTATAATCTATAATTGTTGTATATATTGCTACTGATGTTTAGTTTAAAAACTATGAACTAATTATTGGCTCTAAGATTATAATGAAACCCAATGTTAATTTGAATTGATTTAAATTCTCCTTTGGTTGGCACCATATGATTTGGCTCAATATATTTATGCTAAATGTTTAATTGCTAAGGAATTAGTGATTAATTTGGTAATCTATAAGAAATTGGAAAATGGACTGTAGATTTATATCTTGACATGTTGGCATGTGATTATGATTTGTCTACACCAATGGACTGCATAATTTGTGTATAGGATAGGAATATACATGTATGCCATGTGCGACCCAATTGAGAAACTGAGCTTTAATTCCTTGTCTATGGTTAATTAGCATAGGAATGTGTCGAATTGCTTAGTTAGGATGTTCCTTTCCGTTCTATTCCCTTTTGCGTAAATCTAGAGAGGATATGTTTATATGTGCCTCAGAAAAGGAGTATGAGCACTTATGAATTCTCAGTTGACAACCCATTGTGACCATTAAGACCAAAGGGAGAGTTAGGATATTTAATGAAGCATAACACACCAAGTGTTTGACAGAATGCTTGTGTGCATGGGTGAAGTTATGATCCTAGCTTGTAGCGCCTTAGATACCAGTTTTTCTACATTTACTTGCTTTGTTCATTAGAATTCAGTAGTTTAATTAATTATCTTTTATTCGACTGTTTAAATAAGACAGAAACGAGAAAGAGTCGGTACTTGGTAAATATTAGTCATAATTTCTCGTGGGTTCGACACTCAACTTATCATATATTACTTGTTGAACCGTGTATACTTGCGCGTGTTTTTATTGATTGCGAAATCGACCAACAAGTTTTTGTCGCCGTTGTCGGGAAATTATTTATTATAATATTATCAAATATTGATTTAAATCAACTTAGTCTTAATTTAGACGTATATATTTATATTTAATTTATTTGATCTTTGTTTTGTTTGTAAGTCCTTTCAGGTTATGGACGAGCATTGTTATCAATGGCCTTATGAGAGACCGACACAACAAAGTTCAGAAGGATTACTTAAGCAATTGCAAGAATAAATTGCAAACTGCTCAAGGTGTTCTGACAATCTTGAGTGTCAATCTACTCAGAATGCATACTGTAAGGATCAAGCTGACTATAACCCAACCTACTATCATCCGAACTGTCAGGGTTATCCAAGCTCATGGGACAACAGTCAAGAGCAATAATATGATCCAAATTTTTCATACCAATCAGAATTTCCATATCAGTCTCCGCCGCAATATGAGGTGACATTTAAGTTGGAGGAGAGCCTTGACATAAACTTAAAACAAGAAGAAGAGAGAAGGCTTGAGGAGATCCTTACCAAATTCATAGATCAAAATGAGGTTCAGATGGCGAACCAAGACGCATCATTGCGGAACCTCGAGAACCAAATAGGGAAACTTGCCAATGCTATCATAAATCCACCGCAAAGCAGTCTACCTGCCATTATTGATCATAAAGAGGGGGGTGAAGAGCAATGCATGGTGAATACGTAAAGAAATGACGAGGAGTTACGAAAAAATTTCGAGGGAGATGTAGAAATGCATCCTGTCCAAACTTTAGAGTCTAAAAAGGGAGAAAATGGGATCATGATTGGGTATACTGTCAAAACTGATGAAGATCTGGAAACCACGCTCAAGGTTAATTGTTATAACCCTAGAGGAACCATTAGAGCATGAAGAACATTTTTAAATCAAACTGAAAGAAGAATTAGTAGATAATTCAAATTTGAAAGTTTCTTAGTGCCGATGGATGAGGTTGAGTTGGAGGATCTCCAATCATGCATGCCTTCCCTAAAAATTAAGGAGACGACAAATAGGC
The DNA here is from genome assembly GCA_016801055.1 of Panax notoginseng. Lineage (NCBI taxonomy): Eukaryota > Viridiplantae > Streptophyta > Magnoliopsida > Apiales > Araliaceae > Panax > Panax notoginseng. The sequence continues at coordinate 28,563,161 of CM029023.1, read as the reverse complement.
GACATGCTATGGTCATTTTCACGATTAAGCCGGATTGAAAGGAAGTGATATAGTCAACCCAACAACTTTAAAACAAGCACTCGGTGGGGAGGCAACCCCATCTCATTATCATTTTTCTACTTTTCTTTATTTTCTGTCTTTGTTAATATTATATTTCGTCTAATATTTTAGTTAATATCGATTTTAGTATGTTTGCTTACTAGTAGTGGTATGTAATTATGCTCATAGTAGAATATTGTCTAGTAGTAAGATTTCTAAGTGCTTGCCTAATGCATACTTTTAATTGTCATATTCGGCATCGTTGTGGTATCTATTTATGCAAGATTTTTGGTAATTGCTATTTGAACCTTTTGTTATTTTTGTTTTGATTTTTCAAATTCTTGATAACCTTTTATGTTAAGTAGGTAAGTTTTTGTTTAAATTGCATGTTGATAAGCAATTAGCTAAGTTGTTAGTTTTTAGTTTAAGATTTTAGTTTTTGGCTATGTATTCTTATTGTGGAATCCTTTGAAATACTTGTTTGAATTGGTTATTGGATGTGTAGAAAGCATTTAGAATTTTTCACTGGTGCAGGGCAAGCGTTGCAGTGCTTATGTTTGACTTTCAACCAGCGCTACAACGCTATAGCCCATCACAACCTATTAGAAATATGTGCCGCAGCGCACCATTTTGTTTTGCAAGTCACGCCACAGCACCTCGACTAAATCCAAGTTTAAAAGCCAGCGCTGCAGCGCCACATAACGAAGGCAAGCCGGCGCTGCAACGCCAATAGCGAATTTAAGTTACTTAAGTTCGACATTTCTCGGCAGCTACAACACAGCACCCACCATATTTCTCCCCATTCCTCTCGGCTCCAACCCTCTTTGCCCAGCACTCACGCACATACCCCCTCCCCCCAGCACTCACGCACACACCCCCCCTCCCCCAAATCACAAAATGTTATACTAATCATACTAAGCTGCTTCCAACCTCTAATATCTTCCAAATTCAAGGCTTGCATACTACGACTGCTTTAAGGTTAAGGTTTTTAACTATTATTCCAGGTAATTGGGTTCATCTTTTAGGCAAATGGTTCTTACTTAAGTTTGCATTTGGATTTGTTTACAATTACTTCTGGACTATTTTGTACTGCTGTGGTCAGTTGTTTTCCTCTGCTTGGCGAAAATTTTGTGTTTTACTTATATGAACTAAAGACTGGCAAATTAGTGTTGGATTGTGCAGACAAAATGTTCTACAAAATGCACAAGTGAAAATTAGTCTCCTTTTGGCTTGTCGCTTGCATTGGATTACAGTGTGACTTTGGTTTGGGATTGGGTTGCATCGGAGTACATTTTGGCATTCAATTTGGCTTGGCACTTGGTATTCAATATTAAAGAAAACCTTAACTTGGAATTTAGTTTTGCTTGAGCTTATTTTTGGTTAATTTTAGTATTGATTTGGCTTAGTTTGGGTGCAAATTGGCCTGCAAGTTAAGTTTATACTGAAAATTCTGAAATGGCTCCAAAGAGATAAAGACTTAGCATTGGCGGATCCTCTTCATCGGCAAACTAAATTTGTCAGCACTACAAGAAAAAAGCTTAAGTCTGACAGAATATTCCCTCGGAAATAAGCCTATTCAGTCGAAAATAGATTATTTCTGACGAAAACTTCCGTCGGAACTTCGGTCGTATATATACGCGTCGAAGATAAGATCCGTCAAAAACTCTGTCGGATCTGTCTTATCTTCGGCGAACTTATCACCGATGAAAATGCGTCGAAAGTAAGCTATTTACGACTGAATAAATAAGACGAAACTTTTTGTCGAGTATAATATTTCTTATTTTTGACGGATCTATTCCCTTGGAAATAAGGTATTTTCGACTGAATATTAAAATAAACGGGTATTTATTTAAAATGGCTGATTATTAATTCCGACGAAATGTGCGTCGGAGATAACTTAGTTCCGATGGATATAGTCCCTTGGAATTAACTTATTTCCGACTAAAAATTAAAATATTACAATATTTAGTAAAAATTGAGTGATTATTAAATCCGACGGAATATCCGTCGGAAATAACTTATCCCGTCGGAAATACCTTATTCCGTCAGAAATAACTATATATTTTTTTAAATATAGATTTGAAAAGTTCAGTTTCTAGTTTTTTAAACCCATTTATGTACCTGTAACCTGTAACAACCCAATACACAATAATATAAACATGTATCTCACATTCAAATATTCAACGTAACGCTAAAACGTAATATCCAACTTATTATCATTCACATACATTCACATTCACATTCAAATATCTACCAAAACGTAATCTTCAACTTATTATCATCAACACTACTGAGCTAACCAATTACAAATATAAGCTAATGTTCCATAAATGATAAACAATATAATTTACAATACTTGTACAGACGCGCAATTAGACACTACATATACAAATGTTCTACAATAACATGAATATAAATGAACTATAAACTAGTAAAAGTATCATCATCGGGCGGAGGTGAACGACATCATCGCCAGTCTGCTCGCCATCGCCACCCTGTTGATAGAATCAAAAATATAAATCATTAGTCCATATATATATATGTGAGAATTAACAAGCTAGCTAGCCTTAATTAAAAAAATATAAACAATAAGAATACCTGAGTAGGTGGGGGCGAACGAAAAGCCTCCTCCAAGAGGGTAATCACCATCCGGAGCATCTCGACGCTCTAAGCGTCGAACTGCTCCCGTGGTAATCCCGTACTCTCTACTGAGGCCCCTGCCATAATATCTTGAGCAATCTAGTGAAGACGAGAACTGAAAGGCAACTGCTGACGCTGAAAGACCGAGTCGGTACGGAACCTATCCGACACGGCCCCTATCAGCCGCCGAAAGATATCGTCATCCAATCCAGCGCTTGAATGAGATGGTCCGACATGTGCTCTCGGACGCTAGCGCTAGCTGGAGCCTATAAAGAGATACAAATTCAATTACTAATAATAATAATAATTTATATAATGTGATAAATTCAGATAATTTCGTGAAACATAATAAAATATTACCTCCAGAAAGTGTATATGCGGATATCCTCGGCAGACCCAACACTCGATATCTGTCGGTACTGCTAGTAGGGGGATCCGGAGACGCGACCCATAGTCTCAGCTCCTCATCCCGATCTAATACTATATCGGGAAGAGGGGTGGCAGAATCTAGCGGCTCAGAACCCCTCCTAATAGCCTCCAGCTCAGCTATATGCTTGTCCCGAAGCCTCTGAAATCGGTCCTGTAATGTATTCCATATACGTATGTTAATTATATTATTTTATTTACGACTGAATATTATTAAAAGCGAAATAGTAAGATGAGTTTTACCCGTATAGCTAAAGCTGCCTGAGACAAAGCACGCTCGTCCTTAGGCGTGTGGGCTCGATCCCAAAACTCTAGAATGGTAGGATCTCGACCCAAGGTCATCCCCAATGCCTAATAAAAACATTCATTAAACAGGTATTAAGTATTTGTGTGAGAACTTAATGCCTAAATAACTAAATACAACGCACTTACCGTCTTCACCTCCTCGAACGACTGAGAACCAGTGGTGTGTACTATTCGGAGCTGACCACGGTTCTTCTTCGCCTGCTCAGATTTTTTCTTGAAGTCATCATCCTTCCAGTGCACACGCATAGCCTCCCAGGCTAAATCGGAGACTATGCGGGGCTGATGATCTCGGATGGTGATCCCGGGCTGGTCCTCAATTGTCCGGGCTGCCCTCTGTCGCATCTCATACAGCCAGCCGGAGTAATTCGCAGCGACATGATGCTCAATCACATCGTCGCCAGCTGACTGAGAGATGCTCGGGTCAAATCGACAATAAACCTATAACAAAAGTTAATTTAAAATTAGGAACAATTGAAGAAGGCATCCTAATACAACTATGTAGTAATTAATATAATATGCTTAACTTACGTGGAACTCCTACAAGACGGTCTACATAAAAGTGGCATCGTACCACGCATACTGACTGAACTGCATGCACCCTCTCGGGAGATGCGTCAAACAAATCGCGTGTAGGGTGTGCTTAGCCATCGGGTCTAGTATACTACAGAAAAAGTATAACAATATATGAATTGTGCTTTGCAATATCTGAAAATAATATTACCAATATATTAACACTTACTGCTGGGAAGCGACATCCACCGATACTGTAAGTGGCACTGCCGGCGGACGACCAAAGATACATAGGTTCGTCCCTCGGTGTCGTCGACGAGGTGCATCTGTAATAATTGTATTTAACTAAGTCAATAAACATTGTAACTAATGCAGCTTGAGATATATTTAAATCCTAGTGAAGATAACTTACTCGTGCCTAAAGAAGAGCCTCCATCGTGGCTACCGTCTCCAGTACCGGATCGCCCACCACCTCGGCGACCTCCACCGCTATGTCTAGCCATGAATATCCTACTGTTCGACATTCACTCCTATTTGTCAAATGGGTTTCTAAGTTTCATATTATAGAACATATATGTATATATATATATATATATATATATATATATATATATATATATATATATATATATATATATATATATATTACTTAATTATTAAGTTTATTGAAAATTGTGGCAAACTAAACAAATGCTACTTAATTTATTTTGCCAATAAAAAACTAAGTAAGTGCTACTTAGTTTCTGAGAACTGTTATTTGGAATATATTTGAAGACTACTATTAAATTATTTTATTTTATTTTATAAAATTTAATTGTATTTATTATTATATTTTATTGTATTTTATTTTATTTTGTACTATAATATATAATATAATTTTTGATTATTATATTATATTAAATTAAATTCATTTTTTATTTTATTAAATCAGATTAAATTTATTATTATGTTTTAATATATTTTATTTCGTTTTGTATTATTATATTATATAATTTTTAAATTAAATTCGTTAAATTTAATTTTATGTTAAATTAATTTAATTAAATTAAATTTATTTTATTTAATTTAGTTTATTATTATTATTTATTATTTATTTTATTTTATTTTTTATTTAATTTTATTATTTTAATTTAATTTATTTTAATTTTTTATTATTAAATTAAATTTATTTTATTGTATTATTATATTTTATTGTATTTTATTTGTATTGTATTATATATTTTTAAATATTATTTATTAAATTAATTTATCTATTAAATTAAATCAAATTTTGGAATAGAATAATTCTGACAGAAATTCTTTCAAGAATTCTGTCAGAAATAACAAATATACCTACATCAAACATAAATCAACCCCAAAGTTTAGTAAACCCAAAAAAGATAAATCAAACACTTACTGATTAACATGTGTATATACTCGATACCAAACCCAATTCAAAACATATAATTTATCAGTCCCAAAACTAAGCAAAAAATATATCAGTCCCAATTCAAATTACATAACTCCTCATCAATTAATAATATCACAAAATTCATACATTATAATACCAAAATTCTAGTAATATCAATCCAAAAACAAAATAAATTTTGACCAATTGCACATTATAATACCAAATTCATACACAAATTTCATACTCAAATTTCATACTACTAACATATAATATATACTCAATACCTGAAAAATTAGGAGAGAACAGAGTCGGTGACCGACGGCAGTGGGTGGTGACCGGCGGCAGTGCGTGGGTGGTGGGTGGGGGTGGTATCGGGACAGGGGGTCGGGGTTTAGGGGAGAGGGGTGGGGGAACCGGGGGTAGGGGTTGGGAGTGGGGGGTACCTGGGGGTGGGTACCGATGGGGTGGGGTACCGAGACGTACAGGGGGTGGGGGGACCGGGGGAGAAGGCTGGGGGTACCGGGGCAGGGTGGGGGGACGACAGGCCGGGGGGAGGGAGAGGGAGTACCGGGTGCAAGGTGGTGGGTGGGGGGACCGGGGGAGAGGGGGTTGGGAGTGGGAGGAATGAGAGAGAGAGAGTAGACTGGTTTTTAGAGAGAGAGAGAGAGAGATGAAAATGAGAGGGCGCTGGAGAAGAAGAAGCGTTTTTTAGGTTTATTTCCGACAGAAGTTTCGTCGGGTTTAGGTCTCTCAAAATTATCTTAAGGCCGACGGATAGTCTCTCGAAAATAACCCTCGTTTCGTCGAGGTTATATTTGGCTCTGGCGGGAATCTTGGCGCCACCAGTGGATCCCTACTTCTGACGAAATTCGGTCGGAAATAAACTATTTTTGAGGGACATATGTCCAATGAATTATTCCCTCGAAAATAAACTAATATCGACGGAATGTAGTGCGTCGAAAATAATTCCGTTAGAATTAGCCTCTTTTCTTGTAGTGCAGTGAGGAGGCTTTTGCACGATACAATCAAACTTTCACCAATAAGAGCTTGGTGTTAGAGAGGAGTTTAAGGCCAGAGTCGAAGAAGGATAGGGAAATGATGACCATGATCATTGATCGAAAATGGGTGCACTTCACCAAGAAGCTAGGGTCAGCAAATTTCTCTTTAGTCTGAGAATTCTATGTCAATTCCAATTCTGAAGGTCCAGCAGTGGTTCAGGTTCGAGGCCAGGCAGTGGCATATGACAGTGTAACGCTCAATGCCCTTTTTGACATGCCTAACCATTTGGGCTCTGATTACCTAAAAAATGGGACTCGACATGATTACCTGATGAATGGGATTAGCAGTTATGACTTGGATGACATCATAAAGCGACTTTACAAACCCAACATAATATGGAAGATAAATGAATCCACCAGGGAGAAGATGAGCTTTCCTAATCATGCCCTCAGTTACTATGGTAAGGCATGGTATAGTTTCATTTGTGCCAATATCATGCCTACTTGCCACCACAGTGATGACACCAAGGAGCAAGCGGTCCCACTCTTTGCTATTGTTACCGGTGTTGACGTTGATATTGGCGTCTGCATTCAAGAGTCCATTTTGAAGGCGATCAAGGGCACTACATTTGGGGGAATTCCACACCCATCACTGATAACCAGACTGTGTAGACGGGCTAAAGTATAGTGGCGAGAGGATGCGGTGCAGCAGCTACCCGTGATAGTCATAGATCACTCCATCATTATGCGTTTGAGTGGGTGGGATGGTGCATATCCTCATCCACGCGGTGAGGGCTTCCTACCTTCCACTCGGTCTCCACCTCCTTCTTCAGAAGCCGACCCATCTTCATAACATCTTGAGCTATGTTCTTCCTCAGTTGGGCCATTGGTAGAGATTTTAGCCTATATGAACCTCTTGCACCAGAAGGTGGACCGATAAAGTAGGAGGATAGATGTTGTAGCTCAGAGGCAGGACCTATTCATGCAGTATCATGCTGAGTTTGTTAACACTGTGGAGAATATCTATGTAGCATCTGGTGGTGATGAAGCTGATTCCATGCAATTCCAGTTCCCAGTGCCTCCTGTCTGCCCATCATATCTACCATCTCCACCTACTGCATATAAGGACAGCGACGACGACGGCGCCGAGTGATCTCACCCTCGGGGAAGCCCTCTCGTATTGATATCTACATGCTAACCAATGAGGGCATTTCCCATTTCAAGTTTGGGGGTGTTATCATTTTTTCTTATCAGCTTTTCTTTATTATGCCATGATATTGTTTGGATGCCATTAGTGCATTATTATTACTGCTTTATTAGTATTTTGAGCTGCAAAGTATTGTATTAATTACAGTAATGGATTATTGGTTTTTGATGCATATATTCTTTATAAATGCTTATATATATCCATGTTATGGCTTTATTAGTTATGAATGGATGCATATCTATCTTTTTGTGCCATGTTTGTATTAGACCCTATTTTTAGCTTTTATTATTGCAAGGGTTTATATATTTATTTTGATTTATCTAGTTGGGCCATGTTATAGCTTTTGATTAACCATGTCTTGAACTGTTTATATGATTGGTATGGGTAATATATAGTTAAATTTTTGATTGTGGCCAATGATATGCTTGTGGTATTGCTTTCTCAAAGATTTCAAGCATTTATGGATGAGATTCTTAGATTAATTTTTAGTTAAGACTGCTGTTGATCCTATCTATTCAATGAGCACATAGCAACTGTTATAGCTAGTCATTCTACTAATAGACATAATTGGTAATTTTCTATGGAAATTTTGTGTTAGCTTTTTTTAGCTTAAGTGAGTCAATGATAGTAAGATTTAGATTCTTATGCAAGAATATATATACATACATACATATATACATATATATATATATATATATATATATATATATATATATAATTTGATAACCTTAGTTGACTAGGTATGATTTTGTGGCTTTTGTTACTCGAGTTAATAGATCTTTAGGGGTGTTCTACACCTAGTGCCCTAAAGCCGTCTGGCCTGGGAGTCATTGATCAAAAGCTCATTACACGGGTAACTCTGAATAGCCTAATGTGATTAGACATTGTACGGTCATGCTTGAGGTTGTGTTAGTTAATATATAACCAATAAAACTCTAGTTTGTCTTAAGTTTGGTTACGTGGCTAGTGTTGCTCGAGTTAATAGATCCTTAGGGGTGTTCTATGCCTAGTGCCCTAAAGTCATCTGGCTTAGGATTCATTGATCAAAAGCTCATTACATGGGTAACTCAGCCTAAGGTAGCTGATCGAAATTTGCTCAAGTCAAATTTAACCGTTCTCATGCTAATGCTTGGTGGTCTGTTCTTGCATTTGTTGTCTTGTTCTAAATACTTGATGTAGCTTGAGCGTATAGAGTTAGTATTTTCCTTATTGCAATTGTTTATGTGTATGGATTATAATTGGTTAGAATAGTTAGTAGTCACACACACACAGATGTGAATCAGTAGCAGTTTAAGATATAGATTTGATCAAAGCCTTATTTATGACTTTGCTTCTTCTTTGAAGTCGTTATTCTTAGCCTTGAGGCCATAATGCAAGTATAGAGTATTTTGGCACATGATTCGCAATTATATTTACTTTTAATATTTCTGTTAAAATATTTTTTCTTACGGACAAGCAAAAAATTAAGTTTGGGGGTATTTGATGAATGAGATTTATATCAACGAATCGAATACTTTTATCCTTAAAAAGTTGTATGTCCATTATGCTTTATGTTGCTTTTATAGTGTTTTATTATTTTGCTTAATATATATTTTGCAGGGGTTTTTAGGTTATTTTCAGCTTTCAGGGGCAAAAAGGCCATTTTTCTAGCACTGGCGCTGGAACGCCTGTTCCTAGTTTTTTTTCAGCGCTACAGTGCCCCATCCTTTCCAGCTCACCAGCCTGCTGCGCTGCATCGCTCCTGTTCCTTCACAAACAGGCACTGCAGCGCCCAATTATTGATCGAGACTTTTAACCAAGCGCTGCAACGCTTCTTCAAGGCTTAATCCGTGCGCTGCAGCGCCACATCCGATTCTTAGGTAGCCAAGAAAGGCAAATGACCTAGCAAAAGAAGAAAAGATATATATAGATATCAGCAGCCTCCTTTTGTAGGGAGTTGAGACTGAGATCACTCCCATTGCTTAGACTTAGCATTTCTCTTTAGTTTTGTACATATATTTTGGAGATAGATTAGGTAGTTGACTGGGATTCCTTGGAACTCAAGGGCAACGTAGCAACACGGATTAGAAAGAAAATTGAAAGGAGTTCTTGGAGATCGAAGAATGCTTTAACAGAGTTTATTCTTCTCTATTTATTTCCTTTGATTTTGCAATCTATAATTGTTGTATATATTGCTACTGATGTTTAGTTTAAAAACTATGAACTAATTATTGGCTCTAAGATTATAATGGAACCCAATGTGAATTTGAATTGATTTACCTCCATATAGTTTGGCTCAATACATTTATGCTTAATGTTTAATTTCTGAGGAGATAATGATTAATTTGGTAATCTATAAGAAATTGAGAAATGGACTGTAGATTTATACCTTGATATGTTGGCATGTGATTATGATTTGTCTACACCGATGGACTGCATAATTTGTGTATAAGATAGGAATATACATGTATGCCATGTGTGACCCAATTGAGAACTTGAGTTTTAATTCCTTGTCTATGGTTAATTCGCATAGAAATGTGTCGAATTTCTTAGTTAGGATGTTCCTTTCCATTCTATTTCCTTTTGGGTAGATCTAGAGAGGATAGGTTTATATGTACCTCGGAAGAGAAGTATGAGTACTTATGAATTCTCGATTGACAACCCATCGTGACCATTAAGACCAAAGGGAGAGTTAGGATATTTAATGAAGCAAGCATGCAAAGTGTTTGAGAGAACGCTTGTGTACGTGGGCGAAGTTATGATCTTAGCTTGTAGCGCCTTAGATACTAGTCGTTCTCCATTTACTTGCTTTGTTAATTAGAATTCAGTAGTTTAATTAATTATCTTTTATTCGACTGTTTAAATAAGATTGAAGCGAGAAAGAGTTGGTACTTGGTAAATATTAGTCATAATTCCTTGTGGGTTCGACACTCAACTTATCATATATTACTTGTTATATTGCGCATACTTGCACGTGTTTTTATTGATTGCGAAATCGACCAACAATACATCAATGCCATCATCTGCTTAATCAAAAACAATTTATTATTCCCTGTCTTTCGTGCGTACAACTATTCGAGCTTACTCCACAAACTGCGTGCATGAGTCTCTCCACTAATATGATTCAAAACATTGTCATCAACCCATTGCCGAATGTAACCACACACTTGACGATGCAGAATTTTCCACAAGTCATCGGTCTTTTTCTCAGGCTTCACATCGGAAAACACAGGCAAATAATAATCCTTCACATAAAGGAGGTCCTCCATTTTCCCTTTCCAAATATGATAATTTGAACCATTCAAAGTCACCATCCTACTCATATTAATTTTCATCGTTTAACACAAGGCAAACAATTTAATAACAATCATAGCTCTGATGTCACTTGTTGGGAGAAAAACAAACCAAACAACGGAAAAATATAATTCTCCCCTCTTGTGTAAACCCAATAAGAAAAATAATCCACGCAATTATAATTGAGAACAAGCACACACAAGAACACAATCAAATTTTTACGTGAAAACCCCCCTCGATGTGAGGAGCAAAAACCATGGAACCGTAGTCCACCAAATCTTCCACTATCAATAATAACGGGCAATACAACGTTCTCTCTAGCAATAACTAGAGGCATAAACTAGCAAAAACCATCAAGAACAACATATTCTTGGCATACATCTTCAACATGAAGAATAACAAGAGAAAACTTAATAACTCTAACTCTCGCTAAAAATATACAAACAACATATAGAAAAACCTGATGCTAGGAGACTCCAATACTCAATCCCACTGTTCAGATTGAAGACCAACAAGTTACGGCGTCACCCACCAAAAATCAGTCAAATCGGACCACGAATAACCTTTCGATCGTTGGGTTAAATAATACTGCTCTATTTCTTACGAGAATCGGTTTTTTCCTTTTTCTCTCTTCTGTTTTGTTACTCGTTACTTCTGTTTTTCTGAAACCTATGTTATATCATCCATATGGGTCAATAGACCATATAGACTACTAATTAGGCCAACCTACATAAGAGGGAAAAACCCAACGTATTCATGGAACTAACATATCCCAAGGAAGATTTCAAATCCATGAAGTTGCAAAATTGGTCATGTTGAGACTCGAGAATTAACAAATTTTATTTATTCTCCTTTTCTCCTAGTTAGAAGATTCCAGTAATATGTATTTGAACGTCTGAAAATCAATTTTTAATTACAAAACTTCTCAATCCCCTCTTCAATCTTCCAAAATATGTGTTCTAAAAATCTCAATCTTTAATTACAAAACTTCTCATCCCCCCAGTCTTCCAAAATGTGAGTTTTAAAAATCTCCACTTAGGTCTGCTTAACCTCGCCTAGGCACTAGGCAGGTTCTATATTGCCTCGATTTGGCTTGATATCTAATCTCCCGCCTAGGTAGAGCCAACCATCTACTATCGATTTAATAAAACTTTAAAAATCTACATCACTTGAAATAGATTTCTTGCGTCTTAAAAGATTTTTTAGGGTAATTTTCATGTTAAAGTTTTAAGAATTACATCAGCTATATGTCTAGTATAGCATAACGATTATGTGTAATAAAAAAAATAAACAAATGAAACTGTCCAAGAAAATGTCTAATTTGCCTAGGAAAACACCTAGGTAATCTCTCTGCCGTCGAAGTTCGCCTAACGAACTTTAGAACAACTTTCATTATTATAGATAATGGAAAGTTGCAATTACTTTGATTCCATCTTTCACTACAACTGATATTATTGATTGATCTTTACTTTTGATTTTTTTATTTTGTTGTTCACTCAACAAAATAAAATCTGGGTCTATATTTTCTTTTCATAACCTTTTTTGTTCAGATTTGGGCACAAATTGTATTATTTTAGGTTCTCCTAGCTAGGTTTGTGTTATTCTAGACATTTTAAGGGTCTTTTATGTTTATACTCTACCCATCACAAGTGATCAGAATATATACTTTTACATTTCGGGTGCGTTGGTAAGCTTGTCTTCCATATCACCAACTAGGCATCAAGCCAAATTAATATTTTTACATAATTCCTCTTATTCGGGTGTGATTTGCCGACCACTATATGGGCCGAAGGCATTTTCTGTGAAGGATCTGTTGAACCTGATGGACCGAAGTTAGTAATGAGATTGGTGGTGTTCGGGGTCGGGTGACCGAGCCCTTTGGGCCGGGGTAAAAATCTGTTTGGTGGTGTTTGGGTTTAGCCAACCGAGTCCTTTGGACCGAGGTCCAGATCTGTTTTGTGGTGTTCGGGAGACTTAGGCCCATACAGACAACTCGTTTGGAGTTTGGTGTGATAAGGATTTTGAATGGTTAAGGATTCTAGTCCTAACCATATTTAAATACCAACTCCAAAGGTAGGTGTTTGGATTATATCTAACTTCCTCCTTTTAAGGAGATTCAGTTTTACCCAAACATAGGTAACTACCATGTTTATGAGTCCTATTACAAATCGGGGATCAGCTGTTAAGGTGATGAGATTAACTATAAATACAAGGCTTAACTCCAATTAACAGGTAATGCATATTTAAGCACTAAATACTAAAGCCTCCATTATTAAACCTTGTTCAGCCTGTACTCATTCTCACAGCGGATCTATTACCCGGCAGCCCAAGCCGTCAAGCTTTCTATGTGATTTCAATACTGTGAAGGTTTAAGCGTGTTAATTTGGTGATTGGACGTGAGGACGAAACTTGGCGTTAATATTGGCGATAGAAAGATGGCGTTTTAGTGCTTTTACAATCACTTCAAGTTTTTCCGGTTGAAAGCTATGGCGAGCAGGGACAGTAAGGCTTAAACTAGGAAAAATCAAAGACTCATCATACGACCCAAGTGAGAGGGTCAGTCAAAGATAGGCTGGGGCTGAAAAACCAAGAAGGTGATTCTGAACATGGTCTGTCAGCACGGCAACTACTGGTTTTAACTAGTCAACACACTCCAGATCCCCTCAATCGTGTCGAGGAAAATCAGTCCCAAGCGCATGAAAGGCGAGGAAAGGATCGGGTAGTGGACAGCCAGGACCAGCGTCAGTTCTCTTATTAAAAAAGATGCAGCAGAACAAAGACGCCATAAAGGCCCTACGCCTTCAGCAAATTGAATTGGAAGAACATATGGCCAAGATGGTTGGAGAACAGGAAGTTTCATCAAAGAAGCCCAGACAACAGAGTCGATCCAGGACACTTCATCCATACGGTTCTGGTCGAAACAGGAGCAGATCTAGGAGTCGCTCTTGGGAAGGCAGGAGCAGACGAAGGGGTCGCTTCCAAGATGGAAAAATCGAACACCCAGACAGAGCAAGACAAAAGAGGAAGGTAGCATTTACCGAATATGAGAGGGACAGGCCCAGGTCGTCCCCTCGCAGAGAGGAGTCCAACCCCCTTGCCAGAAGGGTTGCAGAGTTGGAAAAGTTGCTGGCAGCTTAAAATCAAACGGGAACATCATCGAGCAGCCCCAGTTCACCATTGACACCTGAAATTAATCAGGTCACAGCCGATCCAAAGAAAAAGATGCCCCCGATGGAGACTTATGTGGATTGGGAGATCCATACGACCATTCTGATGGGTATGACAGACTTATGACTTATTACGGACATTCGGACGCTGCAAAATGTCACATGTTCGCTACGACCTTGAAAAAGAGTGCCCGAGAAAGGATGGGAACCTTGGCGTCAGGATCGATCCGCTCATGGAGTGACCTTCGGGAAAATTTCCATGCTTGGTTTGAGAGCAATAGAAGATGATGAAAGATCACTGCTTCTCTCATGCAGGTAAGGTAGCGTTCGGATGAAAGACTCGGTTAGTATGTTAAGAGGTTTCGAGAGGCAGTGGGGTCGGTAGCAGAATTGAACTCACCACAAGCTCTAGGATTTTTCACAATGGGTCTGGACATAGGGAAGTTAAAAAAACTGATTAAAGACCTAGTTGTCAATCCTCCAAATAACCTGACAGAAGCTTTTCACCGGGCCGAAGGGTTCATCGCTATAGAGGAAGCCATAGGAAACTTAAAGCCACGCTCACAGTCGTTTGAAAAGTCTTAAGATCGAGACAAGCAGACTTATCCACGGTCGGGCAATAATCAGGGGAGATCGAATAATCAGGGGAAGAAGAATTACAACAGTGGAGGATCGGGCAGTGGCTAACCACCCTTCCCGAACAGGAATGTCAATAAAGACTATACCCCTCTCAATACTGATCGAGTCAAGTTATTAGAGGAGATCCAGAACAAACCGTTTTATGAACCTTTCTTGACGACCCCGAAGCCAGGAAAGAGGAATTGAGATAAATTCTGTGAATATCATCAGACTTTGGGACATAGCACGGAGAAATGCTATGACTTGAGGGATCTGATTGAGAAGAATGTGTTGAATGGCCAGTTGGTCCAATATATAGCAGGTCAGGAGAATGCCGATGTACAACAGAGGGAGGAAGATAGAGGACAGACACGGGACACACAGCCAAAATAGAGCCAGCCTGTTCGAGGCGTAGTTGATGTAATCTCGGGCAGCTCTGTAGGGCGTGTGACCGAAAGGAAGAAAAGTGAGCATCTAGATTGTGACGCCCCCAAAATAGGTCCACAAAACCTATCTTGAGTTGCCAGAAACAACACTACTGACGCAAACTTTTCTATTACAACTATTGAACTATCGTGCAAAATACGACAACACATAAGTTGTGAGTTTCAATATAAAATAATACGACAATATTCATACTCAAATTATTACAATGCCATATAAAATACAACAGTAAATATTTTAAGTCCTCAAAGGAATACGAGAAGATTTATGTCCTCCTCATTTTAATGGAGTGTATTTTTGACGCTTTCAAAGTCGAGTTTGCATCACCCTATTTGGTTCACCAAAATTAAATATTAAATGACGAATAAAATATGACACCCATATTTTAAGTCCTCAATACAATTATTATGCCACACCGTTTCATAACTTGATTAGGATTGTGACTAATTCAAAACACCACTTTATACCCATGTTCTCTCTGCTAGTCCCAACTACACTTTTATTACCTGAAAGGAATGATACTGAAGCAAAAGGGTAAGCACAAATAGCCCAGTAAAGAATATTATGACTTAAGATAATTAAATTATCAATAGCCTTCATCAGTAATAAATCGGATATTTTGAACATATGGTAGATGATATAAGTTTTCAACCATAATAGCAGTGGAATCAACAATCCATTAGGAGAGTCAAATAGAACATAATGTCTACTATCTTCTCCAAATAAAAAGTCCATCATCAATATTTTATTCCTCTAACACCAATCAACAGTTCTTCGTTATACCAATTCACAGTTTATGTTTATAATTATGCCATTAAATTTATCTTTGCACTACGGCCAAAGATATATAACTATAAAACCAATAATCAACATTCCATCTTTGTACTACGGCCAAAGATATATAACTATAAAACCAATAATCAACAGTCCATCTTTGCACTACGAGCTAAAGATATACAACTGTAAAACCAATAATCAACAGTCCATCTTTGCACTACGGGCCAAAGAGGACTTTCACCACATCATTTGTCTGCAACATTACAGGTCATGATTATACCAATACACAATTCCTGGTCATAATCATACCAATCAACAGTCCATCTATGCACTGCGGGCCAAAGATGACTTTCACCACAATATAAGCATGAGGATGATGACAATGATATATATAATGAATGGACATAAATAATCCGAATAATAAGATAAGATAGATCTTAGTGATTTTCAATTTAATTATCCAGAGTCCAAATTGCCAACATGATATCTAGGAAATCGACTAGAATTCTTGATAAGTAATGTAAAGTTTCCAGCTCAAATATAATAACTTAAGACTGAATATAAAGGTTCAGGTCAAAATATTAGACGAAGCACAAACTATTAAGGATATTCTAATCATTTCAGAACTTTTCACCATTTAATGATAAGCTGAAGAAACGAATAATAATATCTTACCATAATATGGAGTATAAAAGAAAATGATATCATTTTACCATAAAAGTGATACCCCTTACCTTAGCATGTGACTTGATTCTGTTTTCTGTGAAATTGATCAACTTAAACAATGCTTACATTCCTTATCTACACATGGAGTAACCTTACACTCAACAGAAATACTCACAATATTATACTCACAATATTGTAGTAAAAGAATTTTATATTTTTAGTGTAGTGATTGTGTTTGTTTAGTTGCTCAACCGGGCAACCTATTTATACTGAAAATTGAGGAAACAATTAGCACACACGCTTTGACAAAATAACCAAATGAACTTTATAAAATAATGATAGTGAAATTTATGGTCTCACGGAGAAAATTAAACCCACTTGTACACATTTTAACAAAATTTGTTCAATAATAGAGTTGTGGTCCATACTACTTTAGAAAAAGTAGAGTGTCGGCAAGTCTTGCCAAATTTACTTTTGTAAATAGAAAATAATTGAACAAATATCTGCATATCATACTTATCTTTAATCAACACCATTTTCAATCTTTGAACCATTATTCATAATAATTAACATAGACTCACAATACTGCCAACTGGTTTAATTATATCATATCAAATAATATGAGTTATTGTGCAATAACGACTGTGACAATTATTAAATAAAATATCAAGTAACTTCTTACATAAGAATCAATAATATGAATTATTGTGCAATATCGTGTGCTATTGTGGAATACCGTGTACTACTGTGAAATCACGCGTATTACTGTATTTTTATCACCGGTATTCCAACAGTTTAACGGTAAAAGTTGTCTTTATTTTTATAAAAATGTTATTTCTGTCACTTTTCATATCCGATAGTTATTCTGTTATAGGGCCCACCAATGATTGGTTAATTCGGCGCCGTCGTACGAATATTCTCCAACAAAAAGAATATTCCCCGACCAAATGAATATTCGTAATAAATAATTACATGCATGATAGGGAGAAAATAAGTGCATGATAACTAAACATTTTGGAGGCCTCAGTGGTCTCTTCATCGGCACAACTCAGCTTTCAATAAATCCAGGGCTCAACTTACCCCCAAATAAATCCAGGGCGTGAGACCACTTGAGCATAGAGGAGTTTACCAGGACTCGAACCCACGTTAATGGGGACTTATGTCCGGCTTCTCACCACTAAGCCACCACCTCAAACGATGATAAAATACAACAATCTAAATATATAAACATTTTATTAAATCAACACCTTACTATAAATAATTTAAATTCTATTAAAAGTCGGGGTCAACACCAAAATATATTTACCTCGAATAACATATAAACCAACTAATAATTCATTATTCATTAAAGTTGTCTTTATTTACCGCATTATATTCCAACATTTATTGTGACGCCCCCAAAAATAGGTATATATCACCCATCTTGGGTCACCAGATATATGATACAGAATACAAATACAAACTAATTATACAACAGTCGTGTAAAATACGACAAAACATATGCTGTGAGTTTTAATACAAATATTGTCATCTAGACAGTATCCACACTCAATGGAGTACTTATTATATTTATTATTACACTATTTCACATAATAGTGAGGACTACTAATGCACCATCTAGGACCATCACTCTGTTCCCCGACTAGCCCCAGCTACGTTCTCATTTTCTGAAGAGAACAATGAAAGAAATGGTGAGCTCAACTAGCCCAGTAAGAAATATTATGACTAAGATAATGCAGAATAAATTATCGTTAGCCTTCAACAGTGTTAAATTGATACAATATAACAAACATCAAGTTTAACTGCAACGGAATAAACAATCTATTAGAAGAGTCAAGTAGAGAATAAAATCTACTATCTTCTATGATTTAAAAGGTTTTTCATTACTTTTATCGCTGAGACTCAGCTCAATAAATAATCCACATCATTAAATCATCCCTGCACTACAGGCCAATGATATTTTTTAGTATCGTGACCACGAATTATCCATGCACTACGGGCCAAAGATAATCATGTTTTCATCAACGGTCATGATCATGCCATAAAACAATTCATCTTTGCACCCTTGGCCAAATAGAATCTATAGCCATAATCATACCAAAAACTGTCCATCAATGCATTACGGGCCAATGAGGACTTTTTCCACATCATTTGTAACATTATGGTCATGATTATACCGAATAATCCCTGGTCATAATCATACCAAGTCCATCTATGCACCACATGCCACAGATGACTTTCAACATAATATAAACATGAGGATGATGACAATGACATAATAATTCAATAAAACAAGTTCAAGAATTAATTTATCCAGGAACCAATAACGTCCAAATTGTCAACATGATTCTTCTTTGTAGAGTAAAATTCAAGAATGCTCAGAAGAATATTTTCATGAAAAGATACTGGATGAAGTGCAAATATCAAAGATATTCCACTAATTTCATGGAGTATAGAAGCCAAAATTTTAACCATCTGCGTATAATAGAATATATAAAACTGCAAATGAATTTTTGCCGCCATGCGATAATCCACTTAGACAGATCATGTCCATAATTTAATAAGGAATGAATACAAAGGATCATTCACCATGCATGTGGTAATCCACATAGACAGGTTATTCCAACAGAATAATAAAGAATGAAATAATAGAAGGATTCACCATGCGTATGATAGACTGCACAGATAAGTTATTCCTAACAAAATAATAAAGAATGGAACCAGGTCATGCGTAAATGTACAGACAGGATATTCCGACAGAATAATAAAGAACGGAACCAGGTCAGGCGAAATTCGCACCGACAGGATATTCTAACAGAATATTAAAGAATGGAATAACAATAGAAATCATCATGCATGCGATAGACCGCACAGATAGGTTATTCCAACAGAATAATAATTAATGGAACCAGGTCAGGCGTAGTACGCACCAACAGGATATTCTGACAGAATAATAAAGAACGAAATAATAGAAGAATTTCATCATGTATGCGGTACTTCTCATAAACAGGTTATTCCAACATAATAATAAAGAATGGAATAACAGAAGAATTTCACCAAGTATAGGGTAGTCCGCGTATATAGGTTATTCCAACAGAATAATAAAGAATGGAATAACAGAAGCTCTCTTCATGAATACAAAAGAAATAATACCCCTTACGGGTACAACAAATAATATCCTTTACCTTAGAAAGAAGAGTACCGGATATAGGAGTAGTGAAGTAGCAGAACACTTTTCTTCTTTCTCTCTATAGTTTCTCTCTAGAGTTTCAGTGAATTCATAAGAAATAATGAAGGAATGAGCTTCAATGTATAGAAGAATGGACTGCATAGTAATTAATTCATGAACGGTCCAGATTGATTTACTTTTAATCGGACGGTCCATATTTAAAGCAAAATCTTTTAAATAAAATATAATGTATTCTATTTATAATCTAATAAAATGAATAACTTTATAAAAGTATTTTGTTTTATATAAAAAGATTTTACTATAAAAAATACTATACAGGCACTATGCAACACTATGCATAATAAAATATAATATATTCTATTTATAGAATAACT
Source organism: Panax notoginseng (assembly GCA_016801055.1). Lineage (NCBI taxonomy): Eukaryota > Viridiplantae > Streptophyta > Magnoliopsida > Apiales > Araliaceae > Panax > Panax notoginseng. The sequence goes on along the minus strand of CM029023.1, from coordinate 28,543,136 downwards.
TTATAAAAGTATTCTGTTTTATATAAAAAGTTTTTCTATTTTATTACATTAATAATATCAATAAAACAAAACTAAACGACTTATCACTTAAACATCAACAATCAATGTCGTGTGCTACTATGCAACCACGCGTATTACTGTACTTTTAACACCGAGTGTTTCAACAGTTAACGGTAAAACTTCCGCCGTTATTTTCATAAAATATTTTTGTCATTTTCTCAATTCGACAATAATTCTGTTGCGGGGTCCACCAATGATTGTGCCGTTGTACGAATATTCCCTGATAAAATGAATATTCTCCGACCAATCGAATATAATATAACCACTTGCATACTTTACAAAATTTATAAATACTACCTACTATTATAACATTTTATCAAATCCACACCATAATATTAAAAAAAATTATTTCGAGAAAATTAAATCTTATTCGTAAAATTTGGGGTTTTACATTTATAAATGAATAACAAAACTAAAGAAATCCATATATGACAATTTATTTTAAAAATATTAGTTCATTGTTATGGTATTATCACCATTAACCAAAACTTAACTATTAATTTAATTAATTTTAACTGAAACTAGACTTCAAATACTCCAGATTAGCATCAAAATTCACCCAAATCAGATTTAAAATCATCAAGTTATACATTTTTAAAACTTAAATTTGGATGCTAAAAATTTTGCTTAAAAAATTCCAAACCAGCCACCTCACGAAATTCATAAAAAATCATACGTTAATCTTTAACGGTTCAAAATTTATGGACATATGGTCAACTTATATATGTATAATATATCCAAAAATGATAACGATTCAACGGTCTGATTAAAAATTATAACTTACGCAATAGAGCTTAAGAAAATTGATTTTTCAGACTATTCCTTCGGACCAGTTTCATTCAAACAGTCACTACAAAAAATCTACAAGGAATTTTTAAGGGACTCTAAATTCTGTGTTTAGCTTACTTCCAGGGCTTTCTTTTGATGTATGGCTCATCTCCTAATTCATTATACAGAAAAAGTTATGAATTTTACAAAATTAAGTAGTAAACTAATTTTTTTAATAATTTCCAGATTTCGTTTTTCATTTGATTTCTTGATTTCTCTCATTTGATTCACGTTTATGCAAGTTTAAATCATCCAATACATACATAAATATGTACTCTTTACATAAAATCCATAAAAACTAAAATAATCAATGTTTTGAAAATACCTTTCTTGATTTTCATTTCTTCTTCCTTCCTTTCTTTCCTTCTTCTTTCTATCTTTCTCTTTCCTTTCTCTCTTCTCTCTTTTATCTCTTTTATGCCTTTGGACATTTTGGTACGGGAGGAAGTGTAAGGAATGGAAAGAGAAGTGCTGATCATTGCTCTTATTAGGCTAAAACATAAATTCAACCTCCCATGCCCCATCTCATTTAATGGACCAATCATAGGCTAGTTAGGTGAGAGAATAAGGAAAGGCTTGGACTAAATGAAAAATAAGTTTAGTATTTTCACCAAAATCAGCATGCTTAGCCACCTCTTCCCATAGCCCACAATAATCTAGAAGGTTTAATACTCCTCTATTATTAGCTCATTTATCCAATTAATTGCTCATTTGACCATTTATCAATTTAACATTTTACAGTTTTAGAATAATAATAATAAATTAAATTAGACTTTTATTTCATAAAAGTCGGGATCTTACATAGATGTTGTCTTATCGGTATCAGGATCATCTGCCAGAAGGGATCGGGCTTTCCCAGGGATGGTCATTTCCTTCTCAGATAAGTACTATCCCACAGATCCAATAGAACCACATGATAGGGCGTTGGTGATAACAGCTCAGGTCATACCAGTGGACATGAGAAGGATAATGATCGACATCGGCTCTTCGGTCAACATACTGTATACACACGCCTATCAGAGGCTGGATTGGGATGGAAGAAACATGGAATTGGGACAGGAAGGTCCCCTATATGGATTCAGTGGTGACCCAGTGCATGTATCGGGCACGATTAAGTTACATGCCAGGTTCGGCATAGCGCCTCAGCAAGTAGAAATAATGGTCAAATTCTTTGTGGTCCAGGAGGATTTGGCGTATAATGAAATCTTAGGAAGGTCGACCCTAGCAGCATTGCATGCAGTTACTTCTATACCTCATTTCAAGATCAAGTTTCCTACATCGAACGAGATTGGGGAGGTAAAAGGTGATTTAGATATTTCCCGAAGGTGTTATCGAAACACATTGATCTTATAAGGAGTTGGGGTAAGCAAGCATAAGCAGACTATGTGTGACGCCCCCAAAATAGGTTCACACAACCCATTCTGAGTTGCCAAATACATGGTATCAAAAATAACTACAACTTCATTATTACAATTGTCGTGCAAAATACGACAACACATATGTAGTGAGTTTAAATACAAATATTGTCTTCTAGACAATATCCAAACTTAAATAAGTCCTCATTACAATTATTGATACACTATTTTACAAAATAGTGAGGACTGCTAAAACAACTATCTTGTACCATCACTCTACACCCCGACTAGTTCCCGCTATATTCTCGCCTCTTGGGAAGAAAAATGGAACAAAAAGGAAAAGGGTGACCTCAACTAGCCCAGTAAAGAATATTATGACTACGATAATGTAGAATAAATTATCGTTAGCCTTCAATAAATCAGATAAAATATAATGGACAACAAGTTTTAGATCAATATTCGTAACGAAAATAACAATTCATTAAACGAGTTAAGTAGAGAATGAAATATACTATCTTCTATGATTTAAAAGTCCATCATCAATATTTTATCTATATAACATCAATCAATATACATCTTGAATCAAATATTCATCTTTGCACTACGGGCCAAAGATATTCATTTATATCACCAGTTGGTCATGTTCATCTCAACACCTATTCATCTTTGCACTATGGGCCAAAGATATTCATCATATAATCATTCATCTTGGCACTACAGGCCAAAGATATTCAGTTATATCACCATTTAGGACTGAGGATGATAAAAATAATTTAAAGAAAACGAATTCAAAGAGATAAAAGGACAAAGATTAGGGATTCGTACTTTAGTTTATCCAAGTTCAAAAATACCCTATAATAATCAATTGAGTAAAATTGAAGAATGTAGATCAAAACATAGATACAATCAAAGATAGTAACCATAATAGACAACTTGGACAGAAATTTTTTTTTATTTTTCTGTGAATAGTGCCGTATACGTGAATAGTGTCGTATACGTGAATAGTAACTCCGACACAAAAAGGCAAAATTTCACAAGAAAAATCATACTTCGTGAATAATACTCGTAAATAGTACCGTATTCATGAATAGTGCCGTATATGTGAATAGTACCGTATACATGAATAGTAACCTCGACATGAAAAGGTAAAAATTTTATAATAAAATTCTAACTAATATTTCGGTATAATGATATTGAAAGAAATAACATCATTTACGGGAAAAAAATAACATCCCTTACCTTAAAAGAATAGTACTTTTAGCTCAAAATATCGGATATAATGCTAAATAAAACGTGCACTGAATAGTAACACTCAAAGTATTTAAAGACTCACAAAAATACGCTCGATATTATAGAGGGAAAAACTTCAGATTCTGGTGTGATTTTCAATTCTAATCTAAGCACCCTATTTATAGAAATATGCTTAGAACGTCAAAGCAAAAAATTTAATAAAATATTAATATTTTAAAAAAATTCCTACGCACACCACATCACTCTCATCAGCACACACAAGTGAGTCCCACCCACATTAAAAACGTTTTTGTAAAAACATTATTTATAACCCCAAAAATCAATCATTCTGGAACTTCAATAATTCATAATAAATAGCCTTTTATCAAAAAAATTCGAATCTTATGTCCATTCCATAGGAAATTTAATTCTTTACAACTTTGTAGAAGAAAGTTTTTTCAAATTCTAAACAAAAAATGACCGAAATCCACATACGGATGATTTTCAACACCTCTATTCCAACAAAATACTGATAAAATACCTCAGCATTAATTCCTTCATTTATATCTACATAAAATAAATATTTTCTTATCATATAAATCAATAATTAATTATTCACAAATAATATTACAGAATCACAATAATGACAATCAGGTCGTTCCCAAGAAAGAGGGAGTTTTCCGATAAGGATTTCTCCTTACTGGCGCGCAATTAGGTGACCAAACCTCTTTCCTAGACAGAACTTCCTTAAATATTGCCAATAATAATATCTAATAATGTTATTCAAATAATATGAATTATTGATCTGTTAATGAGAAATATTGTGCAGTGATAATTATTGAATCAATAATATAAAATATCAACGTAGCAATTATTGAATCAATAAAATAAAATATTGAATAGTAATTACTGTAACAGTTATTGAGTAGTGACTTCTTACGTAAGAATCAATAATTTGTGCAATACAGTGTGCTACTGTGCAACACCGCGTATTACTGTATTTTAACCACCGGGTATTCCAACAGTTTTAACGGTAACAACTACGTCGTTATTTATAAAAAACTCATACTTGTCATTTTCTTCATCCAATAGTTTTCCGTTAGGGGGCCCATAAATGGCTGTGCCGTCGTACGAATATTCCTCGATAACAAGAATATTTCACGACCAAACGAATATTCCCCGACAACAATGAGTATTTTATAACCATTTGCTTATTTAAAATATTTGCTCATTTTATCCATAACTAACCACATTAATCAAATCAACCCCTTACTATTTCAAAATAATAAATAGAGGAATTTCAATTTTATAAAAAGTTAGGGTCTTACACTATGGCCATCGAGATAGAACCATTTACAGAGGGTAGTACGGAGCCACTCGCCTTATCTGCGGAAGAAATAGAGGAAATATAGTTGATCACTGGGAATAAGGAAAAGTTGGTAAAGATTGGATCAGGATTGACAGAACCGTTTCGGACAGGATTGATCGATCTGTTTCGGGTCTATGTCGACATCTTTGCTTGGGTACCTAGTGATATGTCAGGGGTAGACGAATCGGTGGCATTGCACAAGTTTCACGTGGATCCCAAAAAGAAATCGATTATACGAAAAAGAAGGATTTTTGCCCCAAAAAGACAGAGAATCATTGACGAAGAGATTGCTGAGCTTCTGGAGGCAGATTTCATCTTCGAGATTGATTACCCGGAATGGCTAGCAAATGTGGTGTTGGTACAGAAGCAAAAACGAAAATAGAGGTTGTGCATCGATTACACGGATTTGAATAAGGCCTGCCCGAAGGACTTTTATCCTCTACCCAATAATGACCAGCTGATCGATGTCACCTCAGGATTTTGGATGTTGAGCTTCATGGATGCATTCTCGGGATACGATCAGATCTCGATGAAGAACGAGGATATCCTGAAGACCAGCTTCATTACTTATCGGGCCATATATGTTTACAGGAAAATAACCTTCGGATTACTCAACACCGGGGTGACATATCAGCGAATAATGAACTACGTGTTTACAAGATAGCTAGGCAAGAGTATGGAAGTCTATGTGGACGACATGATTATTAAAAGCATGTCAGTCTGAAGCCATTTGGATGATCTAGAAAACAACTTTCAAACCGTCAGAGAACATAAGCTGCGACTGAACCTGACCAAATGCACTTTCGGATTAGGGTCAGGAAAATTTCTAGGATATCTGATAAGCAATAGGGGCATAGAGGCAAATCCGGAGAAAATCAAGGCGATTTTGGACATGAAATCCCCTAAGTCATTCAAAGATGTGCAAAGATTGACGGGTCGGATAGCGGAACATCGGAGATTCGTACCAAGGTCAGCCGAGAGATGTCTACCATTCTTCGATACTCTGAAGGGGTCAAAAAATGAGAAGAGTTTTCAATAGACTTCGGAGTGTGAAGTTGCATTCCAGGGGATCAAGCGTTATCTTTCTTTAGCTCCTTTATTGATGAAGCTAATCCCTTCGGAACCCTTATGCTTATATTTGGCAACAAGTTTGTTGGCAATTGGAGCAGCTTTGGTAATTGACAAAGGGGGAAAATAATTCCCGGTCTATTATGTCAGCTAAGTCCTTCGAGATGCATTTAATAATTGTAAGCAGGAAGCATCGGCACTATTTCTAGGGTCGGTTGGTGTTGGTATATAAAGATTAACCATTGAAGAAATTGTTGCACAGTCCAGACATCTCGGGTCGGCTACCTGCGTGGGCCATGGAATTGACTCAATTCATCCTGAAATACCATCCCTGAACGGCAATCAAAGGACAAGCCTTGGCCGACTTTGTAGTAGAATGTTCTTTTTCAGAGCCGGATGTGGGTTCGATTACAGAGGCATAACCATTGCAAACCTCATGGACTCTCTATGTGGATGAACAAGTCATACGATTTCAGTTCAAAGCCACAAACAATGAAGCGGAATATGAAGCAACTTTGGCTAGACTTCGGTTGGCCCGAAGCTTGGAGGTTCAGAGGTTGGTTATCTTTAGTGACTCTCAACAGGTTGTCAAACAGATATCAAGAGAATATGAGGCTCGGGGGGCAAGGATGACCAAATACCTGGCTGAGATAAAAGATAAGCTCCATTACTTCAGCTCACATAGTTGCCAAGGAATTGATCGGTCAGACAACACAGTACCAGATGCCTTAGCCCGATGGGCAACAAATGAAGCAAGTTCCTTTAACGGCTCAATATATTTAGAAGTCTTGGAAAAACCTAGAGTTCAGAGGATGGATGTCTTAGCTTTGGATCAGTTGGATTGCTGGCTCACACCATACATATCTTACCTGCTTGATGGGGTTCTGCCTTCGGATCGCATATTTTTAAGGAAGATCAAACACAGGAGCTCGAACTTCATCTTTATCGATGGAGCTTTGTACCACAGGGCTTTTAGTTCTCCATTTCTCAAGTGTTTGCACCATCGGAAGCTGACTATGCCCTTCGAGAAGTACATGAAGAAGTTTATAGAGATCATATGAGGGCAAAGTCGTTGGCATATAAGATTCTAAGGAAAGGGTATTATTGGCCAACCATCTTTCAAGAAGCAAAAGATTTTGTTAAAAAATGTCTGAAGTGTCAGCTGAATAGCCCTATCCCCCATTAACCTCCCGAAGAACTGTATTCAGTATTATCCCCGATCCCGTTTGCCATATAGGGAATTGACATTTTGGGACCACTGCCAAAAGCCAAGGGACAAGTCAGTTTTGTGATCGTGGCTATTGACTACATGACCAAGTGGGTAGAAGCCAAACAACTACAAAAGATCACCGAACAGGAATGTCTGAAGTTTTTCAAAGAATATGTTGTTTATCGGTTCGGCATCCCGAGGGTCTTGGATTCAGATAATGGCAGACAGTTTGTAGGGTCAAAATTCGAAGCTTTTCTGAAAGAGTTGGCCATTTAACATAGAAAGTCTTCGGTTGCCCACCCTCAGTCAAATGGACAAGTAGAAGTCACCAACCGGACTCTACTTAATGGGATTAAAAAAAGGTTAGATGAGTTGAAATGGCGCTGGCCCGAAGAATTACTTAGCGTCTTATGGGCATATCGGACTACCTTGAGGACGACAACTGAAGATTCACCATTTAGATTGGCTTATGGGACCGATGCACTTATACCAATTGAGATCGAGTCCCCTATACTTCGGGTCAGTCAGTACAAAGAACAATACAATGATGAAGGCCTACGGCTAAATTTGGACCTTTTGGAGGAAGTTCGGGATTCAGCTCTGGTAAGATTGGCTGTCTATCAGAAGCGAACAACCCAACACTATAACCAGAAAGTGAACCAAAGAAGGTTCGAGGTCGAAGACTTGGTGCTTCGAGAAATAGAGGCATCTACCCCCAAGAACACGGGCAAGTTGATGCCGAACTAGGAGGGGCCTTTTGAGGTGACATAGGTGTCGAAGCCAGGTACTTACTGGCTTCAAGCAATGGATGGATCGGAGATAAAGAACACATGACATGCTGGGAGACTTAAGAGATATTATCAGTAAAAGCTAAGTTTTTCCTTTATTTTTGTAAACTCTTTTATTTAATAATAAAATAAATAGAATTTCTCTTCGGTAAATTTTGTATTTATTTTATGATCATATATTTTTACAGAACTGATTAGAAAAGTTACAAAACAAAACTGATCAGAAAAGTTACAAACAAAATTGATTGGGAAAGTTACAAACGAAACTAATCAGAAAAGTTACAAACAAAAGTTTTAAAAGTAATTATTTATCTGGAGTATCATCTTTGGCCTCAGAATCTTTGTCCGAAGAGTCAAGGACAGATGTATCCAGCCCAGCAGCCATCATTTTTGCCCGAACTTTGTCCCGATAAGCTTCACAACCTTTGACAAATTGGGACATGATCTTATCAATAAGTTCGGGCAATTCTTTGTACTCCTTGATCGCTTGCTGCTTGGCCTCTGCGCATTCCTTCCCAAGGTAGTATTTTCCATTAATAGCGTCATCATTTGGGCATGCATGTCGGAGACTTTGCCTTCAAGGATTAGAATTGCATCCTGTTGATCCTTGTTCTTCTCCTTCAGGAGCATCCTTTCCTCGAGGAGTTGTTTGGTGTGATTGTCGAGATCGACGTACTCCTTCTGCAGGATATAATGTTGTTTTTGGAGCTCGTTGGCCCGACGTTCGAATTTTGTTAATGCGTTTCGGGTATCAGCATGATGATCTTTTTCTTTCTTCAGACCCGACTCCAGGGCTCGGACCTCGGCCTCAAGCGACTCTACCTCGACTCTTAGTTGGACCTCTTTCTTGGTGGTTTTCACCAGAGGAGGAATGGCTCGGGCGAGGATAGCATTAGCCTGCAATAATTGGAGATACGTATTTGGCATGACAAAAATAGGTTAATCAAGGGGATATTTTCATCTATCAGGTTTACCTGGCATTGATGCTTGACGTACTCGACAAGGTAGTTCTTAGAAGAGTATCCTCTGAACCGCTAGGTGTCTCCGGGTGGCCTGAAGTGTTCCAGCTAATCAAAAGGGAATAGCTCTGAAGGGCTCTTTAGCCAGATCGATGAAAGTTCTCCTCGGGAGGATCCGACGATAGATGCTTGTTGCGTTGCAGGGGCAGCCTCTATTATTTGGACATCAGGGTCCTCCGTTCGGCGTAGCTTTTTGGTGAGAGGTTCGAAGGCCTCCTCCTCGATTTCCTCAGTATCTTCGGGGTTGGTAGAAGGTGGAGGTTGTGCAGTAGAAGGCTTAGGGGCGATTGGAGAAGATGGCTTGGTGGGGGCCTTCTTTTTGCTTCTCTTCAGTAAGGCCATCTTTTCCGACCTATCCATCCTTATTATGTTCTTTTTGGCGGAAGGCTCGGGGTTTGATGAGGTTCGGGGTGCTACGGCCGAAGATGAGCTGGTTGAAAGTTTGGATATAGGAATGGTCTTTTCTTTGGGAGACTCGTTGGTGATGGGTTGGTGAATTTTTTCCGACTCAATGGGTAAAGGAGTGAAGGTTTTTTCTACTCCATTGGGTTTAAATATTGTTACTGCAGAAAAGTAAAAAACTTAGAAGGATAATTCGGAAAGCAAATTGAAGAATGCATTTAAATAATAAAGGGGTTCGGGGTTCATGACTTACATCCATGTTTGTAGAGTCAGGCCTCGTTGGATAAGACCTCTAGTCCCCACTTAGTTTTCTTCTATCTTTGGTAGAATTCTTTGTAGGCATCCTTGTGGTCCTTCGGGAATCGTGACACTTTGACAATGGGGTCTTCGGGGGTGGCCCAGTTTTAAAGAAGTTTGAGGTCGGTCCCTTTTACAAAGATCCATTGTGGGTGCCACCCTTTGTTGCTGGAGGGAGTTTTCATGAAGTTGGCTCAGTTTGGATGTCGGTTCAATTGTTGAAGTCCAGGTTTCTTGGACCTGCCGACGCTAAACAGAACGAAGAAGAAGTCTAGTCCGGGGTGATTCCTTGCTCTTGCCAGAGGGCGATGAAGCTTATCAGGTGAATGTAGGAGTTCGGCACAAGTTGTACGAACTCGATGCCCACGAAGCCCAAGAAAGACGATATGAATTCGTGCAGTGGGAACCGAACCCCATACTTTAGGGCCCATAGAGGAACGACGACCAATTCACCTTCGGGACGCCAGTACATTCTTTCGTTCGCTTTTGACACCCGAAGTTTGTACTCCTTCGGGATGTTGAATAGGGTTTGAATATCTGAAATTTAGGATGGGAGAATGGTGGATTTGGTGTTTATGTGGGAGAAATCGCTCTCTGTTGAATAGATGGTTCGTATTCTTGTCTCTATGTTATTGGTGGATGTGGATGATGAAGGAATAGGGGTGTCAGGAGGAGCCAATAAATCGACGGGCACCAAGTCGGTGGTGATAATGGTGTTGGGGTGGGGAGTGATGTCGATAGCTGAGTTTTGCTTGATTTTGGAGGTGGATGGGGTGCTAGAATCTCCTATGGGGAGTTTAAACGGTAGAAATGTGGTGGTTGGTGGGAGGAAAGATTTGATCGGAGAAGACTGGTGAGTGTGGTGCTTCGTTGGAAAATGCAAAGAAATCTGAGAAGAGAAATTTTTGGAGAATGTGACAGTTGTTTTTTGGCAGAGTTTTTATTTTTGGTGTGGCACGAATCCCTAAAACGTCTAATGATGACGTGTGGATCCCATTTCTTGGATATCGTGTGCTGTTTGAAAGGTATGTTTGGATTCCAGATTTGTTCGCTTTAAGTCTCTCATTATAAATCTTTTATAACAAGAGACTAGGGGGCAATGTTCGGGTGTGATCTGTCGGCCCCTATATGGGCCGAAGGCCTTTTCTTTGAAGGATCTGTTGAGTCCGATAGGCCGAAGCCAGTAAGGGGATTGGTGGTGTTCGGGGTCGACTGACCGAGCCCTTTGGGCCGGGGTCCAGATCTGTTTAGTGGTGTTCGGGGTCGGGCGACCGAGCCCTTTGGGTCGGGATCCAGATCCGTTTGGCGGTGTTCGGGAGACTTGGGCCCATACAGACAGTTATTCCTCGTATGGAATCTAGTTTAATAAAGAGTTTGAATGGTTAAGGATTCTAGTCCTAACCATATTTAAATACCAACTCCAAATGTAGGTGTTAGGATTATATCCAACTTCCTCCTTTAAAGGAGATGTAGTTTGACCCAAAAATAGGTAACTACCATGTTTAGGAGTCCTATTACAAATCGGGGATCAGCTGTTAAGGTGATGAGATCAACTATAAATACAAGGCGTAACTCCAATTAACAGGTAAAGCATATTTGAGCACTAAATATTAAAGCCTCAATTGTTAAATCTTGTTCAGCCTGTACTCATTCTCACACCGGAGCTATCACCCTACGGCCTAAGCCGTCAAGCTTCATGTGTGATTTCGTTACTGTGTAGGTTTAAGCACGTAGATTTGATGATTAGACGCGCGGACGAAACTTGACTTTAACACCTCATATATAAATTGTGAATAGGTCACACGTTCATATGAAAAAGACTCGTATAAAAATATTATTTTAACATACAAAAATATTATTTTCCTAAGTTGTAACGGGGTTGATACGTTTTTTTCTTGGGGAGGCTTATCCTTTTTCTTTTTTACTTTAATTCTTTTTAGTTAAAATAGGACAGATAAGATTAGTACAAATTTAAGATCAATTTAATCTTATTATTTACTCAAACTATATCTATTTAATATATATAGTCATCAAAGGGACACTTTGGTTCAATAATTTTTTGAAGTCTTTTTGAATTTTAAAAATGCTCTTTAACTTTTAAAATAATTCTTATTTTATCTTTCTTATATTTTTTATTTTTTTAACTTTTAAAATGACTAAAATTAAAAAAAAAAAAATCACTAGTATAGGGATCAAATGAGCTGTTTTGCTAATAGATATTTGATATATTTATTCATATTATATTTGTTACAAAACGAAAAATGGATAATATACGTATTCGAATTTGTTAGATATGAGTATGGATATTTCATGTTGCATGTCTGTAGGATATACGAAGAAATGCCATGTGCCTCTCTAAAATGCCTTGCCTAAACAAAGAAAAGAACTTGGAGGTTTGCTTCGCCTTACGACTAAGTGCACAACTTTTTGCTCCTTTATAACAATGCTTATAAGCCAACAAAAATCTTTCACAAGAATTATGAATGTGACACTGTTAGTATAATTCAGAAATAAGCAACCAAGCAACAAAACAAAGAGATCCAAAATGTAATTAAAATATAGGTAAAAATTAATATTCAAACCCGCACCAAATAGGATATCATTCCAGTACAAAAAAATGAAGCAAAAGCTGGCTTAGCAAAAAATGTAACCCGAAATCAATCATAGTTATCGGAATTGGACCGGACATTGAACCGGGGAAGGCATTGATTGAAGATTTAATGGTTCATTGGTTGAACCGATTTAATCGGCACTTGAACTGATTGAGTCAGCTTTTTGTTTTTAAATAATTATTTTTGTATTTAATACTAATTAAAATTTATAATATTATTAATGTATTTAATTAATTTATTATATTTATTTTATACATTGGTTCAATTATGGTTCAATTATTGGTTGAGCCAATAATCAATCCATACAGCAATTGTTTAAGTTCAATAACCGACCGGGTATGAAAACATTCCATTCAGTATCTCTCTCTCATCCCCTCCCATCCCATCCCATCCCATCTTTCTCTTTCATATGAATCCCTACAATTTTCTCTCTCTCTTTCATATGAATCCCTACAATTTTCTCTCTAAAGTTTTCATCTTCAAATTAAAAACACTACAAAAGACTGAACTACTTAATCTGGTTTGACCTTAGTATACCAAGCCTTAGGCTTTGACCAGGCTGGGTTCACACTGGACCAAGGTTAGGCTCCGGTCTAGGTTGGACTTTTGACTAGGACGGGTCATGTTGGATTTTTACCCCAAATAAGCAGCCAATTCTTAGTCTTGTAAGTTGGGCCTGATCGGTACAAACCAGACCGGTACATGCTTTAACCAAGGTGGTCCCTGACTGAACCAAGGTCAGGCTTCAGGCCATTTGTGCACCCATAATGTTCCTCGTTCCTTGTAAAGAAAATTTTCAATTGGGTTTGCCTTGATATAGTCTTGGTTCTATAAAAAGGTCTCATTTCTACCTTTTTTTTTCTATAAAAGAGTAAATTTGTCATTATAATTTTATTGTTGATACTATTAAACTAATAATTTTTATTTTTAATGCTGACAAATTTTCTAGATACGTTGTTTTTATGAAAAAAATAGGGTTATTTACATTTTATAGTGCATTTTTAGAAAAAATTACACCAAAAGTGCATCCAAAAAATATTTACAGAATTAATACATTTTCAATATTTTATTTACAAAATTAGTGCTCCTCTTCATTACTCTCCCCGCAACTCTGCTCCAATTGAGAAGAACTTCCTCCGCCATTGACAACGGAACTATCCACTGTCTCCGGCATTTCCCCAATTTCTAAGCGAAAATTTAAGAATTAGCTTCAGAAATTGAAATTAATGGGAAGATCACGCAATGCATAGTTTGGAAACAGGGGTTTAGTGGGTTTAGAGAGAGAAAAATTAGAGAATTTTTGCAGTTTTTAGAGAGAGAAAAAACATGAACCCAGCTTCCACTTTTATTTCCCCAACTGGATCTCTCTTATCCATCCAACACAAATGTCTCTCACCTCACCTCTGTTGCAACTCCTTTTATCCCAATTCAAATCCCTCAAGCTCAGCTTCCCATTCCTCCATGGCTCCTCACCAACGTCCCTCCTTCTCGCGAACTCCTCCTCCAAAACCCCCAGCTGTTGCTCACTTTCCTTCCTCCAACTCGAGCCATGAAATCTCTTCAGGGCCGAGTTCGTCGTGCAACTCGTTTACTGTAGTCCTCCCGACGCTGCCACTGCCGCTGTTCGCTCCGTTATAGTGCAGTTGGTAGCCAAACATTCATACTAAGGTAACCAATTCAGTTTTATTAGGTTACCAATTAATTATAAAAAAGTTAAGAACATTTTTCAAGTGTTATCTGGATTTATTTTCTTCAACATGTGCAATCATGAACAGTTTTATTGGGTTCTGCAATTATCGCTGTCGGTACATTTTTTTATAGTGCAGTTGGTAGCTAAACCTTCATACAAAGGTAATCAATTCAGTTTTATTGGGTTACCAATTAATTATAAAAAAGTTAATAACAGTTTCCAAATGTTACCTGAATTTATTTTCTTCAACATGTGCAACCATAAATAGTTTTATTGGGTTCTGCAATGGTCGTCGTCGGTACATTTTTTTTCATATTGCAGTTTGTAGCCAAACCTTCTTACAAAGGTAACAAATTCAGTTTTATTGGGTTACCAATTAATTATAAAAAATTTAAGAACAATTTTCAAGTGTTACCTGAATTTATTTTTTTCAACATGTGCAACCATGAACAGTTTTATTGGGTTCTGCAATGGTCGTTGTCGGTACATTTTTTTTCATAGTGCAGTTAGTAGCAAAACATTTCATACAAAGGTAACCAATTCAGTTTTATTGAGATACCAATCGGCGGAAGGCAGTGGCGGAGAAGATAAAGAGACGGGTGGTTGTGTAGTAGTGAGATCAGAGGTAAAAATGAGAGGAAAGGACTGAGAATCGAAGAAGAAAATGAAAGAGAATAAGAATATTATGAGTAGAATGAAGAGAGAGAAAGTGAAGGAGTACTTTCTCTTTCTAAAGAGATTGTCCACTGAAATTGTCATTGTCATTATTGTTGGTGCTCTGTAAATTGTAGAGAGAGAAACAGAGGTAGAAAAGAATGATAGAGAATTAGTAATAGTAGTAGTAGTAATAGGTGATGATGATATGTGATTTCGTTCAGTCAATTATAGCGGAAGGACTGAGAAAAGTTTGAAATATCGTTATTGTATTGCACTCTCTTTGTAATTATTTTGTTGATGCACTAATCTTATAATTACTTTCTAATTATTGTATAGTAGTGTAAAGAACCTAAACAAATATGTTGGAGGCCAGTACATATTTAGTGCTTCACTGAACTAGTAATAGATAACCCAACCCCATCAATCAGGCTAATAAGTCTTCCTTCAAATAGGGCCAACTACTTGGTGGGCAACATTGAAAGCCCACAATATAATTTTAGATGAAGGGGTGTGTTTAAATATTTTCAAAGCTTAAGGTGAACAAGGACATACTTAAACATTATATCTTTTAAAGAAAAGACTTAAATATGAATTAGTACCTTAAACTATAGGACATATTCCACTTCGGTGATCCACCTTTTAATTTTGTCAATTAAATGATTAAACTATTAATTTTTTTCAATTGCAACACATTGAACATGCCACGTCAGAAATTGCTGACGTGGCTAATTGTGTAAGGCCTTAAGAAGCTGATGTGGCAAAAAAAAAATTTAATCATAAAATAAACAAATCTGATTTAGTAAAGGGCAAAATGGTTAAACTACAAATTAACATTAACAAATTAACCTAAAATATATCTAAACCTAAAATGAATTACACCCCTTTCTCTATCTGCCCATCTGACGCCGCCGTGGCAGAGTCCCTCATCCTCCGTGTCTGCCACCCACTTCCCTGCCGCCGCTACTTCACTAAAACCCCAGTCAAAATCCCTACCTCCCTCCCCACAAAGCCTTTCTTTCCCCTCCCAGATAATGCCAATTTATGGAACATTTACACGTGCAAAAGCTTCTCTTGCCTTAACCCATATTTGGGTTTTGATATGAAAAGAGAAAAAGACCAATTCTTGACTTATAAAACAGATCTGGATCTCCCAATCCAGCAATTGCTACAAGTTGCAAAATCAGGCAACTTGGTACTTAGATTAACACTTGATATAGGTGGTGGGTTTCTTTGGTTGGATCATTTTTTTAGCGAAGGGGTGGATCTGGAGAATAAGATGGAGAGCTCTATCTTCATCTTCATCGCCTTCGTTGTTGTTCTCATTTATTGAGAGCTCGCATTGGCTCTTGTTATTCAACATAGGCTCCAGTTCACCACGGATTAGCCAGGCTTGTAAAATTTTGTTTCCAAAAAATTAATTCCTTGAGACCTGGATTTTTTGGGGTGAGTATATATGATGAAGAAAATTTCTGACCTAGAGGCTAAAAAAAATAGGGTTTTGAGGGTTTGAATTTAGGAGAGAGAAAGGGGTGATGGTGATGATGATGGTGAAAGGAAAAGAGAGGAGAATAAGATGCAGTAATTACATGATGGAATATAATTAAAGAAAAGAGGTGGTTGATAATGAAGATGATGAATCAAAAAAGAACGAAAGAACAGATGCAAAAACCCTGGATTAATGGAAGAATCAAATATTAGATATATCATTTTAGGTTTAGATATATTTTATGTTAATTTGTAGTTTGACCATTTTGCCCCTTATTAAATTAGATTTGTTTATTTTATGATTAAAAAATTATTATTTTGCCACATCAGCTTCTTAAGGCCCCACACAATTAGCCACGTCAGCAATTTCTGACGTGACATGTTCAATTTGTTGCAATTGAAAAAAATTAATAGTTTAATTATCTAATTGACAAAATTAAAAGGTGGATCACCAAAATGGAATATGACATATAGTTTAGGGTACTTATTCATATTTAAGCCTTAAGTTTTAAAGATTTTACTGCTCATACTTCACGGTCCAAGTTTAGTTTTTATTTTCTTAGTATAATTTTTTTCATAGCAAAATGTAAAGTTTTTTTTTCTGCAAAATAAAAATGAACTCTTATCAATAGTTTAATGTACCAATTCTTTAGGACTGTTGTGAACCAAAGTCTCTAGGACTCTTATCACTGTTACTTAGTTGTGTTTGTAACAAAGTTTGTTTTGTATCACAATCTATGTAACAAACATTATCCAAAACACTAATATATAAAAACATATACAAAGTGTTTTCCGTCATATTCATTGATATTATCGTCCTCTGTTTTCTTCCTGTTGTTTAACCTTAGCCTGGTATCAAAGCCTTCTAAGACAGAAATGTCGACCACATCCTCCTCTTCCTCAGTACCCCATCCCTTCCCCCACCCTTGAATTTTAATAACCCCGACCATTTTGTACGTATCCAACTAGGTCTTGACAATTACCTCACTTGGAAAATCCAAATAATGTCCCTGTTACGTGGGAATCGTCTTCTATGTTTTATTGATGGTTCATACCCACCACCACCACCGAAAAAATTACCTGATGTTGGTAATGCTCCTGCTGCCAATAATCCTGACTTTGATCCATGGTATCAACAGGATTAGAATCTCCTAAGCCTCCTAATTTCATCCCTTAAAGAACTCATTCCTTTGGTGGTTGATGCCCAAGCTTCCGAGCAGTTGTGGGAGATGTTAGAAACTGTGTTTGCCTCTCCCTCTACGAGTCGTATTGTTAATCTTCACTTTGACCTCCAAGAATGTAAGCAAAACGGTGATAGTGTGTCCAAGCACTTATACCGAGCAAAAGCTATTTGGGATCAACTTGCAGCTATTGGTAGTCCTATGTCAATGAAAGAATTCATTGTGAATGTTTTTGATGAATAGGTTTTTAACCTACGAATTGATCTCAATTAGCTTGGTATATTGTGAGTTTTTGAGTATATTCGTATTACTTGAAATGAGTCTTGTTTCATTTTGCAGGAGAATGGCTTGGACAGGTTAAAGAATAGAAATTAAAGAAAAATAACAAGTTTTTGTACTTTCTGTTTGTCCAGCGCGGGGCGCGCCACTATTGAGCTAAATCCGGCGCGGGGCGCGCTGAGGATCTCGACTGCTTACCTAGCGCGGGCCGCGCCACTATATGAAACAACCCGGCACGGGGCACGCCGGTTCGATGACCTTGATGCTGATTTGGTTTCCTTATGCACAGAAGTCGACTCAATTGAGGATTTGTATTTCCCTTATGTAATAGGGTTTGGCTAGGAGTATAAAAGGGGAGTTCTTTCTTAGTTGTAGGGATCCTTCTAACTGACAACAATTGGGGGCTATACGCTTGGAGCTTTTGGATATTGAATTTGGAGACTTTGCGAGATAAATTTTGGAGGGCGAGATTGAAGATCATCGATAGAGTTTTTCTTCGTCTTCTTAATATAATTTTTGTACTCAAGATGTTTTCCAGAAAATATTTGTTAGTTTCAATTATGATGATGAACTAAATTCTTAATTAGGGGTACAATGGAACCTTTTGTGATGCAATAATTAAATTATATTTATTCTCACTTATTGATTTTACTGAGTTATTTATTATATTTTGTGTTTGATTAAATAATTATTTGGCCAACAATTAACCTGATATCTATGATGGAATTGAAAGATGAAATCGTATATTAGATCTGAATATAATAACGCATGAACTTGTTAATTCTTTTGGATGCACGTAAGTAGCAAAATAACTGAAATGAGTCTTTTCATTGAAAGATGTTAGTAAATTGATAAGCAATCCTAGTTAACAACTCATTGGATTAATTAAGTGGGAATAAGATAAAGCAATCATCTGGTAATCAATATTTGTCAATTTAATTAGTTCTTAATTACGTTATTTTATTCAACTTTCACAAATCAATTGAAGTGACTGTTTAAGTGGGTTAAATTGGTAGAAGCTTGATAATTAGAATAATTGTTAGTAACTGTTTTCTATGGGTTCGACAACCTTTCTTATCACTTTATTATTTGATTGATCGTGTGCACTTGTGCAGATTTTTCATTATATAAATCGGATAACAAGTTTTTGGCGTCGTTGCCGGGGAACGGTTCTAATAATTATTTTGATATAGTTTTTATTAGTTTAATTTATTCAAACAGAATTTTCTTATTTTATTTTTTTGTTTGTTGTTCCAGGCTTCCATTTGCTCAAGTCTATTCAAGCAGTGATCTGGGAATTATGTGTGCACTAGGGTAAACTCAGTGGTTTATGCAGACACGATCCAAAGGTCCAGAGTTAGTTTCGTACGACAGTGAGATTGAACGAACTTTTCGGAGGAAACTAAACTTCAATCAAGCTACCATGGAAAATCAGATTGGTATGGCAGAAGAAGCACATAAACATCTTCAAGAATATGGCATGTCGAAAGTTACAGATATCCAGTCGAACATGGCACGACCTGCTACTACAGCCAATAGTTTCGAGATCAAATCAGGCACAATACATATGATCCAGAACTCGGTATAATTTGGCGGAGCACCAAATGATGACCCTAACGATCACAACATCAGCTTCTTGGAGATTTGCGATACATTCAGATTTAATGGAGTGTCGGAAGATGCAGTAAGACTAAGACTATTCCCGTTGACCTTGAAAGATAAAGCTAAGAGTTGGTTGTATACATTGCCACCAGGGTCAATAACAACATGGAATGACTTGGTGCAAAAGTTTCTCGCTAAATTATTTCCCCTAGCAAAAACGGAAAGAATGCGAGACGAAATCTTATCATTCAGGCAATTTGATTCCGAATCCTTATATGAGGCTTGGGAGAGATACAAGGACCTGTTACAAAAATGTCCACATCATGGTCTACCACTGTGGTTGCAAATGCAAACATTCTACAATAGTCTTAACAATCAAATAAGGACAAGTATCGATGCCGCTGCAGGTGGAGCTTTGAACGTAAAAAGTTGTGAAGAAGGTTATCAGTTATTGGAAAACATAGCGGCCAATAACTATCAGTGGCCTACCAGTAGATTAACTCAACTAAAAGTGGTAGGAGTATTTGAATTGGATGTCGTAACAACTTTATCTGCTCAGGTAACAGCACAGATTTCAGTGTAAACGAAGAAAATTGATGCTCTGGGGGTGCAGAATGGTCCGAAAATAGAAGTAGTATGCAAATTATGTGCAGGGGCTCATCCATCGGAGCAATGTGCTATTAATACAAAATCAGTGTAGTTTATCAAAAATTCAAGTAGGCAGCCATATGACGTGAACTCAAATAGTTACAATCTGGGGTGGAGAAATCATTCAAGTAGGATTTTCTCGAATCGCTACTCCGTTAACTCAGCTGACTCGTAAAGATACAAAATTCGGTTGGAGCGAGGACTGTGAGAAGAGTTTTCAAGAACTCAAGAGAAGACTCATTTCGGCACCTGTTCTGACAATACCATCTAGTTCGGATGGATTTGTTATCTACAGCGATGCTTCGGGCAAAGGGTTAGGATGTGTTCTCATGCAACATGAAAAAGTCATAGCATATGCCTCGCGACAACTCAAAGAATATGAGAGAAATTATCCTACTCATGATTTGGAGTTGGCAGCAATCGTTTTCGCGTTGAAGATCTGGAGACACTACATGTATGGGGAGAAAGTGGAGATCTATACAGATCATAAAAGCCTCAAATATTTCTTCACCCAAAAGGAACTCAACATGCGGCAATGACGTTGGCTCGAGCTGCTGAAAGATTACGATCATACCATCCAATATCATCCTGAAAAAGCGAACGTAGTAGCTGACGCATTAAGTAGAAGATCATATGCGGGTACGAGTGCAATGTTGTTAACACAAAAGTCCATTTTGTATGACTTGCAAAGGATGGAGATAGAGATGAAGGCTCCAAGTACCCACGTGATGATATCAAACATACGAGTAGAACCGACTTTAATCGATAAAGTTAAAGCTGCTCAAGCTACGGACATCGAGCTGATGCGTATGAAGAAGAAAGTGCAAGAAGGTGATATTCCAGAAGCAAGAATCGATGAAGAAGGAATACTTCGAGTCAACTCCAGACTTTTTGTTCTTAAAGATTTTGACTTGAAGCATATAATCATAATGGAGGCACACAACACACCGTTTGCAATCCGTCCTGGAAGTACCAAAATGTATCACGATCTTTAACATACATTTTGGTGGAGCAATATGAAAAGAGAGATCGCGGAGTTTATCTCGAGGTATTTAACTTGTCAACGTGTAAATGTGAATCATCAAGTACCAAAGGGTCCGTTACAACCACTTGAGATTTCGAAATGGAAGTGGGAACACATTACTATGGATTTCGTTACGGGTCTTTCCAAGGTTTCTCAAGGCATAGATGCGATTTGGGTTATTGTTGATAGATTAACCAAGTTTGACCATTTCTTGCCTATACGTGAGACTTATTCCCTTGACGTCTTGCTAATATGTACGTAAATGAGATTGTAAGATTGCATGGCATGCCAGTATCCATAGTTTTGGATCGTGACCCAAGATTCACTTCACGATTTTGGGTTATCTTACAGAAAGTTATGGGTACAGATTTATGATTCAGTTTGGCATACCATCCTCAAACGGGCGGACAATCAGAGAGGACTATTCAAACTTTTGAAGATCTATTAAGACTTTGTGTCCTAGATTTCAAAGGGAGTTGGGATAAGTACCTACCATTGGTGAAATTCTCCTACAACAACAGTTATCAGGCAAGTATAGGTGTGGCTCCATTCGAGACGTTGTATGAAAAAAAATGTCGTTCTCTAGTATGCTGGGACGAGGTGGGTGAAGCAACATTGTTGGGACCAGAATTGGTACGCATAACCATAGAGAAGATCCAAACGATTCGAAAACGTATACAAATGGCACATGATCGATAAAAGAGTTATGCGGATCTTCATCGGAAGGACGTGAAATTTAATATTGGGGATCATGTATTGTTATGTGTTGCACCATGGAAGGGAGTTACAAGATTTAGAAAGAGAGGAAAGCTCAATCCACGATTTGTTGGTCCATTTGAGATTCTTGACCGAATAGGAAATGTGGCCTATAGACTCGCATTACCTCCAAGCATGTCTCGTGTTCATAATTTTCTCACATATCTGTGCTTCATAAATATGTGAAAGACCCGAACCACATTATTGAGTTAGAACCGGACGAGATAGCCGAAGATTTAACATACGAGGAGAAACATGTTAAGATATTGGATATGAAAGAGCATGTCCAACGCACGAAGGTTATACCACAAGTTAAGATTTTGTGGAGAAACCATGCTATTGAAGAAATGACCTGGGAGTTAGAATTAGAAATGAAAGCGAGGTATCCTCACCTTTTTGAAACCCCGGGTACGTACGTCAATTTCGAGGACGAAATTTCATAAGAGGGGAGGTTGTAAGACCCCAACTTATTAATGAATAAAATTAAATTTTCTTCTAATTATTATTGTGAATAATAAGGTGTTAATTTGATATAATATTTTTCTTATGGGTGAAATGTGCAAAATTTTCAAAATAAACAAGTGGTTATAAAATATTCATTTTGTCGGAGAATATTCGTTTGGTCGTGAAATATTCTTTCTGTCGGGGAATATTCGTACGACGGCACAGCTATTTGTGGGCCCCATGACAGAAAACGATTGGATGAAGATAACGACAAAATTCAGTTTTTATAAATAACGGCGTAGTTGTTACCGTTAACACTGTTGGAATACCCGATGGTTAAAAATACAATAATACGCGTGGTTACACAATAGCACACGGATTGCACAGTATTTTTAAATTATTGATTCTTACGAAAGAAGGCACTACTCAATAATTGTTACAGTAGTTACTATTCAATATTTTATTTTATTGATTCAATAATTGCTGCGTTGATATTTTATATTATTGTTGTTTCAATAATTGTTACTGCACAGTATTTTCTATTATCAGATCAATAATTCATATTATTTGAATAATATTATTAGATAACATTATTGGCAATGTCTAGAAAGTTTTGTCTAAGGAGAGGTTTGGTCACCTAATTGCGCGCCAGTAAGGAGAAATCCTTATCAGAAAGCCCCCCCTTTCCTGGGAACGGCCTTGTTGTCATAAATGTGATTCTGTAATATTATTTGTGAATAATTAATTAATGATTCATATGATAAGGAAATATTTATTTTATGTGAATATAAATGAGGGATATATTTTTGTGGTAAAAAAAATGAAGAAGTTAATGTTGAGATATTTTATCAGTATTTTTGTCAGAATGGAGGTATTAAAAATCAAATTAGGATTTTTAAGATATTTTGCGGGGGTTATAAATTTTAATCCGACCGTTGGATCGTTATAATTTTTGGATATGTTATACTTATATAAGTTGAGTATATATCCACAAATTTTGAACCATTAAAAATGAACGTATGATTTGTTATGAATTTTACGAGATGACTAGTTCAGAAATTGTTGAATTTTCGGAGTTTATCATATTGGTGAAAAATTCTAGAATTGGTGGGCCCCACTTTTGGTTGGTAAGAAAATGTGCTGAGATTTTTTCAAATGTGGTAGGCTTGAATAGTAGCAAGTAAAGTCATCAGGTTGCAGGTTAAGTCTGCTTCGGCGTGCTAACAATTTCCTATAAATAGAGGGCTAAGTTAGAATTAAAAATCACACCAGAAATAAGTTTTCTCTCTTTCTCTCTCTAGATTATTGAGTGTATTTTGTGAGTATTTAGATACTTTGTGAGTTTCTATTCATCAGTGCAAGTTTTCTTCAGCCTTTTACCGATATTCCAATCAGAAGTACTGGTATTTTAAGGTAAGGGGTGTTATATTATTCTTAATGTGATATTTTCTTCAATATCATTATACAGAAATGTTGGTATGAAATTTTTATAAAATTTAGAACTTTTTGTGTCGAGATTACTATTCACGTATACGGTACTATTTACGTATACGACACTATACACTGAAAAATAAAATTTTCTTCTTTTTTGTCCAAGTTGTCTATTATGGTTACTATCTTTGATTGTATCCATGTTTTGATCTTTATTTTTGAATTCTGCTTCAAAATTGGTTATTTCAGAATATTATTGAACTTGGATAAACTGTAATACGAATCATTAGTATTTGATCTTTTATCTCACTGGATTCGTTTTCTTTAAAATATTTTTCATCATCCTCAATCATAAATGATGAAACAAATGAATGTCTTTGGCCTGTAGTGCAAAGATGAATGATTACCTGATGAATATCTTTGGCCCGTACTTCAAAGATGAACAGGCGTTGAGATGAACATGACCAACTGATACAAATGAATATCTTTAGCATGTAGTGCAAAAACGAATATTTGATTCAAGATGAATATTGATTGTTGTTATAAGGATAAAATATTGATGATGGACTTTTAAATCTTAGAAGATAGTAGAACTCATTCTCTACTTGACTCTTCTAATGGATTGCTGTTTTCGCTGCAGTTGTTGATCTAAAACTTATTGTCGATTATATTCTATCAGATTTTTCCCTGTTGAAAACTAATGATAATTTGTTGTATATTATCTTAGTCATATTATTCTTTACTGGGCTAGTTGAGCTCACCCTTTTTGTTCCATTTTTCTCAGGAGGCGAGAATATAATGGGAACTAGTTGGGGTGCGGAGTGATGTTTTTAGTCAGTGGTGTTAGCAGTCCTCACTATTTTATAAAATAGTGTGATAATAATTGTAATAAGGACTTCTTTTGAGTTTGTATACTCTCTAGTAGAGAATAATTGTATTCAAACTCACAGTATTGGGTTGTTGTATTTTACACAACGTTTGTATTAATGAAGTTGTAGTTATTTCTGTACCAAGTATTTGGCGACTCATAATGGGTGATGTATACCTATTTTGGGGGGGTCACAGTTGGTATCAAGGATTAGGGATATGATCCCTAGCTGAGATGTGAGACAAGAACTAGGAGGGGAGAGACGGGGAATTCCTTCGCTAGTATGACCTAACTAAGTTTATTTGGTATTTATTTGGTCGGTCAGAGTATAGAGATAATATATGACATGACTATTAACCCTTGTTTTATGGCAGTATTTAAGAATGGCAGCTAAGAACGTTAATACTGGAGTGAATGAGACTGTGGAGACACATTTGATCACCACCTAGGAGAACGTGTAACAGGAATGCAATATTCCTCCTATAAACAATACTACCGAGCAAACGATGAATGATGGAATGTTTAGGAGTTTTTTGCAGTTCATACAAAATCAGACGAGGGAGACTCGTGTACAAAATACGGGTGGAAATGCTAGCAATGCGGAGCTTGTCACAGCCAAGCAGTTCAAAGAGTTGGGACCACCAGAATTTAAGAGAAATCCGGATCCAATCATGGCAAAAATGTGGGCCAATCAAATTACCAAGATATTCGATGTCTTGGGATGCACGGAGGAACAGAAGGTTCCATTCGCCGCCTTTATGTTCCGCGGTGAGGCAGACTACTGGTGGGAGTCTGTGAAGCGTACCCAGCCTGACGCACTCAACATGTCCTGGGAAATATTTCAGAAACTGTTCAATGACAAGTACTTTTCTGAAAGTATTCGTCATATGAAGGAGGTGGAGTTTATCAGACTGGAACAAAATAACATGACGATGTCCCAATACGAGGCGAAGTTTGCAGAGTTATCCAGGTTTGCACCTTATTTGGTCGAAAATGAGGAACGAATGACAAGGATGTTTCTGAGAGGTCTAAAGCCCGAGATTCAGCAATATCTTATCTCTCATAAATTTTCTTTATATTCAGATGTTGTAAACAGGGCTCAATTATTAGAGCGAGATAATGAGTATGTTCAACCGAGGGACCACAACCAGGGTGTCATACCGGTGGCAGTGGTCATCGAAACAATGACAACCAGAGGGAAGGAAAGCATTCGGATAAAAGCGATAACCACTCTGGTGGAAATCGTGGCCGTGATAATAGAAGGAGCGAGTCAGGAGGAGATTTCAAGAAGAGAAGGTATACCAATGATAGCGTGAAGACGTCAGCACAAACATCAACTGTTTCTAGGGGAGGAGAACGAGCACCGATCGTTTGTTACAAATGCGGGAAAGAGGGACACATCAGCCCAAACTGCCCACAACAGTTCAAGGTATGTTATAACTGTGGAAAGGAAGGTCATATAGCTAAAGATTATCTTGTTGTGAAACCAAGTTCAACGGGGATAGTGACTCCGAAGGCTGTTCCGGATAAGTCAAAGTTGGTGGTTCCTGGAATGGCGTTTGTCGTGACTGCCCAAAATGCGAGGAACCCAAACGAGGTGATCACGGGTAAGCTAATCATAAACTCTTGCGAAGTTTATACCTTATTAGATACCGGTTCTACCCATTCTTTTATCTCTCCTGCTTGTGCTCAACGTTTAAACTTGATCCCGGAGAAATTAGACTGACTTATCTGTTGAAACTCCATTAGGAGAAACTTTCGTTACATCTACTGTTTATAAATCTTGCTTGATTCAAGTTGGTACCATCACATTACCTGCCGACCTTATTTCGTTGAAAATTCTTGCATTTGATGTGATTTTAGGGATTAATTGGTTAACCACGCATTATGCTAAAATTGATTGTTTTCGTAAGGTTGTTAGTTTTCATATTCCTAACCAACCTATTATGCGAATTCAAACAACTAAACCATTAAAGTCAATCATTGTCATTTCAAGCCATAAAGCTATTCGTTTATTGAAAAATGGATGTCAAGATTTCTTAGCCCATGTCACGGACTTGAACAAAAACACGTCAAATTTGAATAAAATTTCTGTTGTTAATGAATTTCCGTATTTCCTGAAGAACTTCCCGGTCTACCACCAGAACGTGAAGTTGAATTCTTTATTGACCTTGAATCTGGTGTAAAGCCCATTTCTAAAACCCCATATCGAATGGCTCCTATTGAACTTCAGGAGTTAAAGGTCCAACTACAGAAGTTGTTGGACATCGATTTTATTCGTCCTAGTACATCTCCTTGGGGTGCTCCTGTGTTATTCGTAAAGAAGAAAGACGGGAGTATGCGACTTTGTATCGACTACCGAGAATTGAATCATGTCACTATCAAGAATAGGTATCCGCTACCTCGCATTGATGACCTGTTTGACCAGTTGCAAGGAGCACAATTCTTTTCAAAGATCGATCTTCGTTCTGGATATCATCAGCTGAAGATTAAAACTGAAGATATTCCAAAGACTGCCTTCAGAACTCGGTACGGGCATTACGAATTCTTAGTCATGTCTTTTGGATTGACTAATGCTCCTGCTGCTTTCATGGATATGATGAACCGTGTATTCAAGGAATATTTGGATCAGTTCGTTGTTGTCTTTATTGATGACATCCTCATCTATTCCAAAAGCCGTGAAGATCATAAGCGCCATTTGAAGCTGGTACTGCAAAGGCTTCGTGATAACAAGTTATATGCCAAGCTGAAGAAATGCGAGTTCTGGCTTGAGGAAGTAGCATTCCTTGGGCATGTGGTGTCAAAACATGGAGTATCTGTCGACCCGGCGAAGATTGAAGCCATACAAAGTTGGGAGCAACCAAAGTCGGTGACCGAAGTACGTAGCTTTCTGGGCTTAGCTAGTTACTATCAGAGATTCGTGAAAGGATTTTCTCGAATCGCTACTCCGTTAACTCAGCTGACTCGTAAAGATACAAAATTCGGTTGGAGCGAGGACTGTGAGAAGAGTTTTCAAGAACTCAAGAGAAGACTCATTTCGGCACCTGTTCTGACAATACCATCTAGTTCGGATGGATTTGTTATCTACAGCGATGCTTCGGGCAAAGGGTTAGGATGTGTTCTCATGCAACATGAAAAAGTCATAGCATATGCCTTGCGACAACTCAAAGAATATGAGAGAAATTATCCTACTCATGATTTGGAGTTGGCAGCAATCGTTTTCGCGTTGAAGATCTGAAGACACTACCTGTATGGGAAGAAAGTGGAGATCTATACAGATCATAAAAGCCTTAAATATTTCTTCACCAAAAAGGAACTCAACATGCGGCAACGACGTTGGCTCGAGCTGCTGAAAGATTACGATCATACCATCCAATATCATCCTGAAAAAGCGAATGTAGTAGCTGACGCATTAAGTAGAAGATCATATGCGGGTACGAGTGCAATGTTGTTAACACAAAAGTCCATTTTGTATGACTTGCAAAGGATGAAGATAGAGATGAAGGCTCCAAGTACCCACGTGATGATATCAAACATACGAGTAGAACCGAGTTTAATCGATAAAGTTAAAGCTGCTCAAGCTACGGACATGGAGTTGATGCGTAGAAGAAGAAAGTGCAAGAAGGTACTATTCCAGAAGCAAGAATCGATGAAGAAGGAATACTTCGAGTCAACTCCAGACTTTATGTTCCTAATGATTTTAACTTGAAGCATAGAATCACGATGGAGGCACACAACACACCATTTGCAATCCATCTTGGAAGTACCAAAATGTATCACGATCTTCGACATACATTTTGGTGGAGCAATATGAAAAGAGAGATCGCGGAGTTTATCTCGAGGTGTTTAACTTGTCAACGTGTAAAGGCGGAGCATCAAGTACTAAAGGGTCCGTTGCAATCATTTGAGATTCTGAAATGGAAGTGAGAACACATTACTATAGATTTCGTTACGGGTCTTCCCAAGGTTTCTCAAGGCATAGATGCGATTTGGGTTATTGTTGATAGATTAACCAAGTCTGCCCATTTCTTGCCTATACGTGAGACTTATTCCCTTGACGTCTTGCTAATATGTACGTAAATGAGATTGTAAGATTGCATGGCATGCCAGTATCCATAGTTTTGGATCGTGACCCAAGATTCACTTCACGATTTTGGGTTATCTTACAGAAAGTTATGGGTACAGATTTATGATTCAGTTCGGCATACCATCCTCAAACGGGCGGACAATCAGAGAGGACTATTCAAACTCTTGAAGATTTTTTAAGACTCTGTGTCCTAGATTGCAAAGGGAGTTGGGATAAGTACCTACCATTGGTGGAATTCTCCTACAACAACAGTTATCAGGCAAGTATAGGTGTGACTCCATTCGAGGCGTTGTATGGAAGAAAATATCTTTCTCCAGTATGCTGGGACGAGGTGGGTGAAGCAACATTGTTGGGACCAGAATTGGTACGCATAACCATAGAAAAGATCCAAACGATTCGAAAACGTATACAAATGGCACATGATCGACAAAAGAGTTATGCGGATCTTCATCGGAAGGACGTGGAATTTAATATTGGGGATCATGTATTGTTATATGTTGCACCATGGAAGGGAGTTACAAGATTTGAGAAGAGAGGAAAGCTCAATCCACGATTTGTTGGTCCATTTGAGATTCTTGACCGAATAGGAAATGTGGCCTATAGACTCGCATTACCTCCAAGCATGTCTCGTGTTCATAATTTTTTCACATATTTGTGCTTCGTAAATATGTGAAAGACCCGAACCACATTATTGAGTTAGAACCGGACGAGATAGCCAAAGATTTAACATACGAGGAGGTACATGTTAAGATATTGGATAGGAAAGAGCATGTCCTACGCACGAAGGTTATACCACAAGTTAAGATTTTATGGAGAAACCATGCTATTGAAGAAATGACTTGAGAGTTGGAATCAGAAATGAAAGCGAGGTATCCTCACCTTTTCGAAACACCAGGTACGTACGTCAATTTCGAGGACGAAATTTCATAAGGAGGAGAGGTTGTAAGACCTCAACTTATTAATGAATAAAATCAAATTTTCCTCTAATTATTATTGTGAATAATAAGGTGTTAATTTGATATAATATTTTGGTTATGGGTGAAATGTGTAAATTTTTCAAAATAAACAAGTGGTTATAAAATATTCATTTTGTCGGGGAATATTCGTTTGGTCGTGGAATATTTTTTCTGTCGGAAAATATTCGTACCACGGCGCAGCTATTTGTGGATCCCATAACAGAAAACGGTTGGATGAAGATAACGACAAAATTGAGTTTTTATAAATAACGGTGTAGTTGTTACCGTTAACACTGTTGAAATACTCGGTGGTTAAAAATACTGTAATACGCGTGGTTGCACAGTAGCACACGGATTGCACAGTATTTTTGAATTATTAATTTTTACGAAGGAAGACACTACTCAATAGTTGTTACAGTAGTTACTGTTCAATATTTTATTTTATTGATTCAATAATTGCTGCGTTGATATTTTATATTATTGTTGTTTCAATAATTGTTACTGCACAGTATTTTCCATTATCAGATCAATAATTCATATTATTTGAATGATATTATTAGATAACATTATTGGTAATGTCTAGAAAGTTCTGTCTAAGGAGATGTTTGGTCACCTAATTGCGCGCCAGTAAGGACAAATCCTTATCGAAAAGCCCCCTCTTTCCCGAGAACGGCCTGGTTGTCATAAATGTGATTCTGTAATATTATTTGTGAATAATTAATTATTGATTCATATGATAAGGAAATATTTATTTTATGTGGATATAAATGAGGGATATATTTCTGTGGTAAAAAATGAAGGAGTTAATGTTAAGGTGTTTTATCAGTATTTTTGTCGGAATGGATGTATTAAAAATCAAATTATGGTTTTTGTGATATTTTGCGGGGGTTAAAAAATTTAATCCGATCGTTGGATTGTTATGATTTTTGGATATGTTATACTTATATAAGTTAAGTATATGTCCATAAATTTTGAACCATTAAAAATGAACGTATGATTTGTTATGAATTTTACGAGATGACTGGTTCAGAAATTGTTAAATTTTCGGAGTTTATCATTTTGGTGAAAAATTCTAGAATTGGTGGGCCCCACTTTTGGTTGGTAAGAAAATGTGCTGAGTTTTTTTCAAATGTGGTAGGCTTGAATAGTAGCAGGTAAAGCCATCAGGTTGCAGGTTAAGTCTGCTTCGGCGTGCTAACAATTTCCTATAAATAGAGGGCTAAGTTAGAATTGAAAATCACACCAGAAACAAGTTTTCTCTCTTTCTCTCTCTAGATTATTGAGTGTATTTTATGAGTATTTAGATACTTTGTGAGTTTCTATTCATCAGTGCAAGTTTTTTTCAGCCTTTTACCGATATTCCAATCAGAAGTACTGGTATTTTGAGGTAAGAGGTGTTATATTCTTCTTAAAATGATATTTTCTTCAATATCATTATACCGAAATGTTGGTATGAACTTTTTATTAAATTTGAAACTTTTTGTGTCGGGATTACTATTCACGTATATGGTTCTATTCACGTATACGGTACTATTCACCGAAAAATAAAATTTTCTTATTTTTGTCTAAGTTGTCTATTATGGTTACTATCTTTTATTGTATCCATGTTTTGATCTTTATTTTTGAATTCTGCTTCAAAATTGGTTATTTTAGAATATAATTTAACTTGGATAAACTGTAATACGAATCCTTAGTATTTGATCTTTTATCTCATTGGATTCGTTTTCTTTAAAATATTTTTCATCATCCTCAGTCCTAAATGATGATACAAATGAATATCTTTGGCCTGTAGTTCAAATATGAATGATTACCTGATGAATATCTTTGGCCCGTAGTGCAAAGATGAACATGTGTTGAGATGAACATGACTAACTGGTGATACAAATGAATATCTTTGGCCTGTAGTGCAAAGATGAATATTTGATTCAAGATGAATATTGATTGTTGTTACAGGGATAAAATATTGATGATGGACTTTTAAATCTTAGAAGATAGAAGAACTCATTCTCTACTTGACTCTTCTAATGGATTGATGTTTCCGCTGCAGTTATTGATCTAAAACTTATTGTCGATTATATTCTATCAGATTTTTCCCTATTGAAAACTAATGATAATTTGTTGTATATTATCTTAATCATAATATTCTTTACTGGGCTAGTTGAGCTCACCCTTTTTGTTCTATTTTTCTCAGGAGACGAGAATATAACGGGAACTAGTCGGGGTGCGGAGTGATATTTTCAGTGAGTGGTGTTAGCAGTCCTCACTATTTTATAAAATAGTGTGATAATAATTGTAATAAGGACTCCTTTTGAGTTTGTATACTCTCTAGTAGAGAATAATTATATTCAAACTCACAGTATTGGGTTGTTGTATTTTACACAACATTTGTATTAATGAAGTTGTAGTTGTTTCTGTACCAAGTATTTGGTGACTCATAATGGGTGATGTATACCTATTTTGGGGGCGTCACAGTAAAAGTACAGTAATACGCATGATTGCATAGTAGCACACGGTATTGATTATTGATGCTTACGTGATAAGTCACTCAATTTTATTTTATTGGTATTATTAATGTAATAAAACAGAAAAACTTTTTATATAAAACCGAATACTTTTATAAAGTTATTCGTTTTATTAGGCTAATAGTAAAATCTTTTTATATAAAACAGAATACTTTTATAAAGTTATCTATTTTATTAGATAATAATTGGAATATTTTATATTTTATTATGCATAATGTTTGATAGTGCCTACATAGTATTTGCATAGTAAAATCTTTTATAAAGTTATTCGTTTTATTAGATTATAAATATAATATATTATATTTTATTTAAAAGATTTTGCTTTAAATATGGACCGTCAGATTAAAGTAAATCAATCTAGACCGTTCTTGAGTTAGTTACTATGCAGTCTATTTTTCTATAAATAGAAACTCATTCCTTCATTATTTTCTTACGAATTCACTGAAACTCTAGAGAGAAAAATTATAGAGAGAAAGAAGAAAAGTATTCCGCTACTTCATTACTTCGATATCAAGTTTTTTTTACGGTAATGAATATTATTTGTTGTACTCGTAAGGAGTATTATTTTCTTTTATATTCATGAAGAGAACTTCTGTTATTCCATTCTTTATTATTCTGCTGGAATAACCAGTATACGCAGACTACCCTATACTTGGTGACATTCTTCTATTATTCCATCTTTATTATTATTCTGTTAGAATATCATGTCTGTGCGTTTTACGCTGGACCTGGTTCCGTCTTTACTATTATTCTGTTGAAATATCATGTCTGTGAGTTTTACGCCGGACCTGGTTCCATTATTCATTATTCTATCGGAATATCCTGTCTGTGCGTTTTACGCCGGACCTGGTTCCATTATTCATTATTCTGTCGGAATATCTTGTCTGTGCGTTTACGCCGGACCTGGTTCCATTATTTATTATTCTGTCAGAATATCCTGTCGGTGCGTTTACGCATGACCTGGTTCCATTATTTATTTTCCTGTTGGAATAACCTGTCTGTGCGGTCTATCGCATGCGTGGTGATTTCTTTTGTTATTTCATTCTTTATTATATTCAGTTGGTTAAAGTTTTGACTTTTATACTCCATGAAATTAATGGAATATCATTGATATTTGCGCTTCATCCAGTATTTTTTCATGAAAATATTCTTCCGAGCATTCTTGAATTTTACTCCACAAAGCAGTATCATGTTGACAATTTGGACGTTATTGGTTCCTAGATAAATTAATTCTTGAACTTTTTTTATTGAATTCTTATATCATTGTCATCATCCTCATGTTTATATTCTGTTGAAAGTCATCTGTGGTCTGTAGTGTATAGATGGACTTGGTATGATTATGACCAGGGATTATTCGGTATAATCATGATCGTAATGTTATAAATGATGTGGTAAAAGTCCTCATTGGTCGTAGTGCATTGATGGACAGTGGTTGGCATGATCATGACCATTAATGAATGCACAAATATTCTTGACCCGTAGTGCATGGATAATTGTGGTCGTGATACTAAAGAATATCCTTGGCTGTAGTGCAGGGGTGATTCGATGATGTGGATTATTTTTTAAGCTGAGTCCCAGCGATAAAACTTGACTCTTCTAATGGGTTGTTTGTTCCGCTGCAGTTAAACTTGATGTTTGTTATATTGTATCAGTTTAACACTGTTTAAGGCTAATGATAATTTATTCTGCATTATCTTAGTCATAATATTTCTTACTGGGCTAGTTGAGCTCACCCTTTCTTTCATTGTTCTCTTCAGGAAATGAGAATATAGCTGGGACGAGTCGAAAAACGGAGTGATGGACCAGATGATAACATTAGTAGTCCTCACTATTCTGTTAAATAGTGTGATAATAAATGTAACGAGAACTTATTCTGAGAGTGGATATTGTCTAGAAGACAGTATTTATATTAAAATTCACAGCTCTCTTGTCGTATATTAACGATTGTATTTGTATTTTGTACTATGTATTTGACGACTCAGAAAAGGTGATGTATACCTATTTTGGGGCGTCACAACAAGGGTTAAAAATAAAATGGGTTTCCACTACTACTACAGAATGACTACCACGAAAAGAAGAAGAGTCTATTCAAATATAGCAACACTTACCCGTATTACCATAATTGTTTCAAGACACAAATTTTAATTCATCAGTTCCCTCATGTTAGTAGTATAAATGATATCAAAATCAACATCTTTATCTAAGTAGTCACATAATCAAATAACCTAATTTTGTGAAATTCTCTAGCTCTAATTACCACCTTCCACCAAAAGTCTCATTTTTCATTTGTCATAAGCTTGCCAATCATCTAAATTAGCTCATAATCTGTTCTATAATTTAAATTAAAGCTTTAATCTTTTCAATTCACTAGTAGACTCCATTCTGTAATCAAACAGTTGGAACCTTTTTCATTTTGTTCTCTCTTATAAAATTAGTCAACCATCTTGACATTTTCTACACAAAGATAACTAATTTGGGGATTATTCTCGAAGTACAACAAATATATCAATTCAAAAGTATTTAGTAAAGGAGCAAGGACACATACCGACTTCAGCACCTTTCTCAACAACACATACTGACAAATCAACATCCTTTTCTCTGCGCAACTGCTTCAACCTTATAGCCGCCGATAATCCAGCTGGTCTAGCTCCAACAATAACATCATAATTCATGGACTCTCGATCTGATTCACTACTAAAACTCCTCAATCCACCCACCAAACTCTGAATCCTCCCAACCCCATATCCACACCGATTAAAAGCTCCAAACTTTATCAAATTTAAAGAACACCCAGATGAGAAAAACCGATTGCAACACAAATTAGAACCCAAAATTCTGTGAAAGGACGGATACCCATTTGCGGTTATGGAATTTGAACCAAATTTTGGGGGTTTCTGCAAAAGAACCCCACATCACACCAAGCAAAAATAAAAGAGAAAGAAGAGAGAAAAAATGAAACCCCCAAAATCTAGTTTCAGCTCCAGTGACAATTGTTTGCCTTAAAGACTTGAGACTTGAGAGATCTGAGAGTTCGAGATGAAGGGCCGCCTAGAGTTCGAGAGTTCGAGACTTGAGACTTGAGAGATTTGAGACTCTGAGAGTTCGAGAAGACGAGACTTGAGAGATCTGAGAGTTCGAAAATTTAGTAAAGTAGTAAAGACTAAGGCGACTGACTGCTGAGTGCTGAGTCAAGACTTTGTTCGGTTATTATTATTTTAACTCCAACTGTTGTGCAACTTTGCATTTTGCAAGACTTTATTCGGTTATTCGGTTAAATTGAATAAACCAAAAGTGATACTTATACAAATTAATTGAAAACCGTAAAAAAATTCGAATATAACCGAAATATTAAAAATAACCAAATTGTCAGAAAATTTCGGTTAAATTATTTCGGTTCGATTTGGTAATTCGGTTATACCCGTTTTTTGTTCAGTCCTAAATGCCCGTCCGGAAATTGTGACTTTTTCCACCCTTCTTGGTCTTCTTTTAAA
Source organism: Panax notoginseng (assembly GCA_016801055.1). Taxonomy (NCBI): domain Eukaryota; kingdom Viridiplantae; phylum Streptophyta; class Magnoliopsida; order Apiales; family Araliaceae; genus Panax; species Panax notoginseng. The sequence goes on along the minus strand of CM029023.1, from coordinate 28,507,777 downwards.
TCAGAAGCTTTTGTTTCAGAAAACTAATAGCCAAATTAGTTCGGTGGTTCTGTCTCCAACCACTGTCATCGACTCAAGTGTTTCCCCTTTGGTAAATTTAGCACAAAAAAATAACTCTACCAGGTCACGCCAATTCCATAGAAATAATATGCAAAATTTCGGCAAAATGGTAATAATAGAGGTCGTAACTTCAGTAATAATTTGAATGGAAATTTTAGGGGGCACAATTTCAATAATCATCAGAATGGTACTCAAGGATTTCGTACAGATTATGGTCCTAAGTGTCAAATCTATTTTCGTTTTAATCATACTGCTGTAAATTGTGATCAGCGCTACAACCATACTCAATTGCCAAGTGCTAATGTTGCCTCATTTTATCAGTTTGCCTCTCCTATGCATCAATGGCTCCCAGACACTGGTGCAACACATCAAGCAATTCCTGATATTGCGTCATTGTGTCATGCAGATTCCTACAGTGGTAATGATACATTTCAAGTTGGCAATGGTAATGGTCTCAATATTAAACATGTTGGATCTTCTTCATTCATTTCTGATAGTTCCAATTTTGTGCTAAATGATATCCTCCATGTTTCGTCTTTTATAAAGTCGTTACTTTCTGCCCATAAATTTACTATTGACAATGATGTCTTTTTTGAATTTCACCCCATTTATTTTGTTGTGAAGGATTGCAAGTGTAAGACCCCAATTTTTTATGAATAAGATTTAATTTTCTCTAAATATTATTCTAAAGAGTAAAGTATTAATTTAATAAATGTTATAGTTATGGGTGATATATGCAAATTATACAAAATAAACAGTTGTCGGAAAATATTGTTTTCGGGGAATATTCGTACGACGTTGCCGAAATAATCAATCATTAGTGGGCCCCATAACAAAATAATCGACGTCAGAATTTTTATTTGTCCTTTTTTTGTTCTTGTTCTTTGGTGTTCTCATATTAGGTAAGATTTGTTTGAAAAAATAAGTTGTGAAAAGGTCTGACATGTATATGTCGACGATTTGACTGTAAGAGTCGTCAGTTGGTGTTTTTAAATGGTTGCACCAACGCAACCGAGAAAAGGTTTGCACATTAACCCAGTGATGTGATACTGCTAAACGGGTCTGTAAAACCGAGATTAATTAGGGTCCGAGGACTTGCTTATGCGGAGAGAAGGTGTTAGGCACCCCCCGACATCCGTGTTACCACGGTGACCGCCACTTTTCAAGAAACTGTTATATGAATGTGTGTGTGAGGGGGTCAATGTGCAGTTATTTGGAAGTAGTGTTATGCCTCGTTCGCACATATATACAAAGGGTTTGAATTTGTGTAAAAATTCAGTTTTAAATAAGATATAGCAGTGATGTTTTGGAAAAGAGGTTTTTTCAAACCCTTATGCTCAATAGTAATTGAGGCCTTTGATACTTCTATTTTATTATGTGTTTGGCTTGATTTCTTTTATTTTCGAGATGCGAAGCATATTCGAGAAAATAATGTACAAAGTAGTGTCGAACTCCTCATGGGCATGAAAGTCATCTAAGGAAATTCATACACTGTGAATAATTTACAAGCTGCTTACAGCTGAAAATATCCATCACGGGAACCAAATCTAGATTCAGTAAACTGAATATGTGATCACACGATTCCTAGGCTCACATGATGCCGCAATTTATATGAAAGCTGTAAGTATATATATAAAAGCTATATATATATATATATATATATATATATATATATATATATATATATATATATATATATATATATTGTGACGCCCCCAAAATAGGTCCAATCCATCCAACTCATTCTGAGTCGTCAAATACATGGTACAGAAAATAACTACAACTTTATTATTACAATTGTCGTACAAAATACGACAACACATATACTATGAGTTTAAATACAAATATTGTCATCTAGACAGTATTCATACTCAATTAAGTCCTCATTATACTTATTGATACACTATTTTACAAAATAGTGAGGACTACTAAAACAACTGTCTTGAACCATCATTCCACATCCCGACTAGTACTCGCTACATTCTCGCCTCCTGAGAAGAAAAATGGAACAACAAGGAAAAGAGTGAGCTCAACTAGCCCAGTAAAGAATATTATGACTAAGATAATATACAACAAATTATCGTTAGTCTTCAACAGGGAAAAATTTAATAGAATACAATAGACAACAAATTTTAAATCAATATTCGCAGCGGAAATTAATAATTCATAGAAGAGTTACATAGAGAATGAAATCTACAATTATCTATGAATTTAAAAGTCCATCATCAACATTTTATCCCTGTAACATCAATAAATATCTGGAATCAAATAGTTATCTTTGCACTACAGGCCAAAGATATTCATCAGTTGGTCATGTTCATCTCAACACATGTTCATCTTTGTACTACGGGCCAAAGATATTCATCAGAAATCATTCATCTTTGCACTACAGGCCAAAGATATTTAGTTATATCATCATTTAGGACTGAGGATGATGAAAAATATTTTAAAGGAAACGAATCCAGTGAAACAAAATAATAAATATTAAGGATTCGTATTTCAGCTATTTCATGTCCAAAAATACCTCATAAATAATCATAGTGGAGTAAAATTCAAGAATGATCAAAACATGGATATAATCAAAGCTAGTATCCAGAATAGATATTTTGGACGAAAAGAAGAAAATTTCATTTTTCGGTGAATAGTAGCTCGTGAATAGTAACTCATGAATAGTAACTCGTGAATAGTAACTCATGAATAGTAACCCCGACATGAAAAAGTTCTAAATTTAATAAAAAGTTCCCACCAATATTTTGGCATAATGATATTGAAGAAATAATATCATTTACGAAGAAAATAACATCCCTTACCTCAGCAAAAACAGTACTTCTAGTTGAAACACCGGATATAGGTTATGACTTGAACTTGCACCGTATAGCAATACTCAAAGTATTAGAATACTCACAAGAATACGCTCACTAATATAGAGAGAGAAAGAGAGAGAAACTTGTGTTTCTGGTGTGATTTTCAATTCTAACCTAAGCACCTTATTTATAGGAAAATGCTTAGAACACCAAAGCAGAAAATTTAATATAATATTAATATATTTATCAAATTTTCCTTAGCCCGCCTCTAGACATCTGATCTCAGCCCATTTATATCACATGTTAGCCCACTTAAATGCCAAAAAACGTTTTTCTTCAAAATAATAAATAAAACTTCCAAAAATCAATTATTTCGGAACTTCAGAACTTCAATAATTCATAATAAATAGCCCTTTTATCAGAAAATTCGAATCTCGCGAGTTTTTATAGGAAATTCAATTCTCTACAACTTTTTAGAATAAAATTTTCTAAATTCCAATCAAAAATTGACCGAAATCCACAAACGGGCGATTTTACAGTCAATAATAAATTTTCGGTCAAGAATTGTGTCCACCAACACACAAAACATGTGTTAATCATTTAATACCACAAAAATACTCTTCCTCATATACTCATATATCCCACATTCATTATAAAAATATCATCATCAATATATTATTAAAATAATATATTTAAATGAATTATTTTATCAAAAAAAATAAAATATTAATTTTCAACAATTGTCACATTTAAAAATTTTCCCTCATCTATATCCACATAAAATCAATATTTTCCTCATCATATAAATCAATAATTAATTATACACAAATAATATTACAAAATCACAGTACTGGCAACCAGGCCGTTCCTAGGAAAGAGGGGGCTTTCCAATAAAGATCTCTCCTTACTGGCGCGCAATTAGATGACCAAACCTCTCCTTAGACAGAACTTTCTAGACATTGCCAATAATGTTATCTAATAATATTATTCAGATAATATGAATTATTGCTCCGATAATAGAAAATACTGTGTAGTGACAACAGTAATATAAAATATCAACGTAGCAATTATTGAATCAATAAAATAAAATACTGAACAGTAATTACTGTAACAATTATTGAGTAGTGCCTTCTTACGTAAGAATCAATAATTGGTGCAATACCGTGTACTACTGTGCAACAACGCGTATTACCGTGTTTTAACCACCGGGTATTCCAACAGTATTAACGGTAATAACTACGTCGTTATTTATAAATAACTTATTTTTGTCGTTTTCTTCATCCAATCGCTTTCCGTTATGGGGCCCACAAAAGACTGCGCCGTCGTACGAATATTCTCCGACAGTAAGAATATTCCACGACCAACCGAATATTCCCCGACAACAATGAATATTTTATAACCACGTGCTTATTTAAAATATTTGCGCATTTTACCCATAACTGACCACATTAATCAAATCAACCCTTACTATTTCAGAATAATAAATAGAGGAAATTAAATTTCATTTATTAATAATTTGTGTAACAACCCCAAAATAGGTCCATTCCATCCAACCCATTCTGAGTCGCCAAATACATGGTACAGAAAATAACTACAACTTTATTACAATAATTGTCGTGCAAAATACAACAACACATATGTTGTGAGTTTTGATACTAAAATATACCAACTGTGACTCTGAACACCAACTTGGATAGCACCTCACAGTGGCACCTTACATAAAGGTATAGTCAAAGACTGTTTTAGAAATTAGAATATTTGGGAAGTGCTCAAGGAAACCTTCGTACATGGGAGGTCATGCGTCTAGGTTGTGATAGATATTATATGGCCACAGAATTATCCTTGGTTGACCCAATAGACTCTAAAGAAAAACGAAAAGATTACTATCATATTCTTCCCAATGGTGAGTCTTCTCTTGACATATTATTATCTCCACTGTCTCTAATTGAGAATTATACTTCAAACAAATACCAAGATTATATAGGTAGTGCTCGCAAATATACTCAGCAAGTGGATGAGCACAATCCTATCTTATGATGACACGAGGTTGTATGTCATTAGACATCTTGTATGATAGTGGCAAAACACTCTTCCAACATTAGGTTCGCCTCACCCTATTGGACTCACCAAATATAACTACTAAATGAACCTTTCTATACTGTTTAGGGAGAACTCCACAGCTAGAGACCACCGTTCTATTCTCTTGTTACCCCCGCTCGACCCAGCTACACTCTTATTACCTGAAAAGGAATTGTGAAGCAAAAGGGTGAGCATAACTAGCCCAGTAAAGAATATCATGACTAAAGATAATTAAATTATCAATAGCCTTCATCAGTAATAAATCAGAGATTTAGAACATATGGTAGATGATAAAACTTCTCAACCATAGTTGCAGCGGAACGAGCAATCCATTAGAAGAGTCAAATAGACTATAAAGTCCATTATTTTCTCCACTTTAAAAGTCCACCAACAATATTTTATTCCTATAACATCAATCAACAATTCCTGTCCACAATCACATGTATAACTCATAATCGTAATTGTAGTTCTAAATTCCTTTCTCATCTAGGACAAAGATAATTTTTATCACCTGAAACATCAAACATCATGGTTATACCAAAACACATTTCATGTTCATAATCATACTAATAAATTCATCTCTGCACTACGGCCCAAAGATATTCATCAACAAGTCATCTTTGCACTACATGCCAAAGATATTCAACAACATGTCATCTTTGCATTACGAGCCAAAGATATTCATCAACAACTCATCTTTGCACTATAGGCCAAAGATATTCAACAACAAGTCATCTTTACATTACGAGCCAAAGATATTCATCAATAATTCATCTTTGCACTACGGGCCAAAGATATTCATTAATAATTCATATTTGCACTACAGGCCAAAGATATTCCTCAACAGTTCATATTTGCACTACAGGCCAAATATATTCATATCTCAAAGAAAATATATAATCATTTCAGAATTTATATAAGCAATAATTATAACCATGTTGATCATTTCACCTTTGCACTTAAGCTAAAGATATTCAATTATAAATTTAATGGTCATGATCATACCAGTCACAATTCAACTTTGCACTACAGGCCAAAGAGAACCCTAGTCATGATCATACCAATAATTTACCCATCTTTACACTCCAGTGAAAGAGAATTTTAACATCAGGGTTATAAAAATGTTATATATGATAATAAAATCAATATAATCAATACATAGTTTTAATCTCAAGAGTAATATTCATAACTCAACTATAATTTGGTTAGAAAAAGAAACCAATTTTGTCATGAATAGTAACTCGACACAAAAAGGTAGAAATTCGACAATAAAATATATACCAATATTTCGGTATAATGATATTGAAAGAATAATATTTTTTAAGCTTATAAACAATTTATTTTAATTGTTTACACTTTACTAAATAATGTATTTAATCATCCTAAAATGTCAAACTCATAAGATTTTATCACCAATAACCAAAAACCCTCATAAAAAATCTGCATATACCTCATATATGATTCTCAAGCCATAAAATCATATTTTCTAATTTTCTTACTTCACATAACATATTTAATTCATTTACTCATAACTAGACTATTTTCATGAAAAATACCAAATCAGTCCCAAAAATATTTCTATTCTGAGATTTTGCAGAATATAGTCCTATATTGAACATATATTTTCCCAGAATTTTTAAAATTCTTTTACTATTTTTCATATGGCCAAAATCGCCGAATATTTAGACATTTATCATAAATTATACTTTTATCCAAAAATTCCAAAATTCACAGAGTATACTGATATTTTATAGATATACTTCCAATAAAAATTTCATCAATTTTGGAGTTAACCACAAGGAGTTATAAGCGGTTATTTTTAAAATAGTCTTTTCTCATAAAATTCATAACTCTTAATCTATACATCCAAAAATCACCATTTTTGGACACAATCAAGAAAACTCATCAAAATATCATTTTCAATGTTTCCAGAATTTTTGAAGGTCAAAAAAATTACGAAACTGAAAAGCATAACAACCCTTAAAATCCCTTACTATCCCTTACCTCAAAAGTGCAGTATTTCTGACTGGAATGCAAAGCCGAAGGAAACTTGCACTGAATAGCAACTCTCAAAGTATCTAAACACTCACAAAATATGCTTCATAATATAGAGAGAGAAAGAGAGAAAGCTTATGTTTCTGGTGTGATTTTTAATTCTAACTTAGCCCTCTATTTATAGAAAAATACTAGCACGCCGAAGCAGACTTAACCTGCAACCTGATGACTTTACCTGCAACTATTCCCACCCACCATATTTGAATAAAAATCTCAGCACATTTCTTCACCAACCAAGAGTGGGGCCCACCAATTCTAAAATTTTCCACCAAAATGATTAACTCCGAAAATTCAACAATTTCTGAACCAGTCATCTCGTAAAATTCATAATAAATCATACGTTCATTTTTAACGGTTCAAAATTTGTGGCCATATACTTAACTTATATATGTATAACATATCCAAAAATTACCACGATCCAACGGTCGGATTAAAAATTATAACCCCCGCAAAATATCTCAAAAATCCTGATTTTTAATACCTCTATTCCGACAAAAATACTGATAAAAACCTCCACATTAACTCCTTTATTTTTAACCACAAAAATATATCCCTCATTTATATCCACATAAAATAAATATTTCCATATCATATGAATCAATAATTAATTATTCACAAATAATATTACAGAATCACATTTTTGACAACCAGGCCGTTCCCAGGAAAGAGGGGGCTTTCCAATAAGAATTTCTCCTTACTAGCGCGCAATTAGGTGACCAAACCTCTCCTTAGACAGAACTTTTTAGACATTGCCAATAATGTTATCTAATAATATTATTCAATATGAATTATTGATCTGATAATGGGAAATACTGTGCAGTAACAATTATTGAAACACCAATAATATAAAATATCAACGCAGCAATTATTGAATCAATAAAATAAAATATTGAACAATAACTACTGTAACAATTATTGAGTAGTGCCTTCTTACGTAAGAATCAATAATTGGTGCAATACCGTGTGCTACTGTATTTTAACCACCGGGTATTCCAACAGTATTAACGGTAACAACTACGCCGTTATTTATAAACAACTTATACTTGTCATTTTCTTCATCCAATCACTTTCCGTTATGGGGCCCACACAAGGCTGCGCTGTCGTACAAATATTCCCCGACAGCAAGAATATTCCACGACCAAACGAATATTCCCCGACAAAATGAATATTTTATAACCACTTGCTTATTTTGAAAAATATTCATATATCACTCTTAACTTTAACTTTTTATCAATTTAACCATTTACTAAATAGAAAAATTGAATACTTTTATTTGATAAAATTCAGGGTCTTACAATCTCCCCTCTTTATGAAATTTCGTCCCCGAAATTTACGTACCTGGTATTTCAAAGAGTTGAGAATACCTTGCTTTCATTTCAGATTCCATCTTCCCTGTCATCATGATTTCTCCATTCCCATCTCCTGTATTTCAGATATCATTCTAGAATACAGCTTCAAAACAAGGGTTAATTGAACAAATTAACATTTACATAATATCCCGATATTATGACTGACCAACAAATAAGCTTAGGAAGGACACACTAGCGAAGGATTTACTTATCTCTCCCCTCCTAGTTATATTTTCTCGATCTCCGCCAGAGATCATATCCCTAAGCTCTGATACCAAATGTAACAACCCCAAAATAGGTCCATTCCATCCAACCCATTCTGAGTCGCCAATTACATGGTACAGAAAACAACTACAACTTTATTACAACAATTATCGTGCAAAATACAACAACACATATGTTGTGAGTTTTGATACTAAAATATACCAACTGTGACTCTGGACACCAACTTGGATAGCACCTCACAGTGGCACCTTACATAAAGGTATAGTCAAAGATTGTTTTAGAAATTAGAATCTTTGGAAAGTGCTCAAGGAAACCTTCGTACATGGGAGGCCATGCGTCTAGGTTGTGATAGATATTATATGGCCACAGAATTATCCTTGGTTGACCCAATAGACCCTAAAGAAAAACGAGAAGATTACTATCATATTCTTCCCAATGGTGAGTCTTCTCTTGACATATCATTATCTCCACTGTCTCTAATTGAGAATTATACTTCAAATAAACACCAAGATTATATAGGTAGTGCTCGCAAATATACTCAGTAAGTGGATGAGCACAATCCTATCTTATGATGATACGAGGTTGTATGTCATTAGACATCTTGTATGATAGTGGCAAAACACTCTTCCAACGTTAGGTTCGCCTCACCCTATTGGATTCACCAAATATAACTACTAAATGAACCTTTCTATACTGTTTAGGGAGAACTCCACAGCTAGAGACCACCGTTCTATTCTCTTGTTACCCCCGCTCGACCCAGCTACACTCTTATTACCTGAAAAGGAATTGTGAAGCAAAAGGGTGAGCATAACTAGCCCAGTAAAGAATATCATGACTAAAGATAATTAAATTATCAATAGCCTTCATCAGTAATAAATCAGAGATTTAGAACATATGGTAGATGATAAAACTTCTCAACCATAGTTGCAGCGGAACGAGCAATCCATTAGAAGAGTCAAATAGACTATAAAGTCCATTATTTTCTCCACTTTAAAAGTCCACCAACAATATTTTATCCCTATAACATCAATCAACAATTCCTGTCCACAATCACATGTATAACTCATAATCGTAATTGTAGTTCTAAATTCCTTTCTCATCTAGGACAAAGATAATTTTTATCACCTGAAACATCAAACATCATGGTTATACCAAAACACATTTCATGTTCATAATCATACTAATAAATTCATCTCTGCACTACGGCCCAAAGATATTCATCAACAAGTCATCTTTGCACTACATGCCAAAGATATTCAACAACATGTCATCTTTGCATTACGAGCCAAAGATATTCATCAACAACTCATCTTTGCACTATAGGCCAAAGATATTCAACAACAAGTCATCTTTGCATTACGAGCCAAAGACATTCATCAATAATTCATCTTTGCACTACGGGCCAAAGATATTCATCAATAATTCATATTTGCACTACAAGCCAAAGATATTCCTCAACAGTTCATATTTGCACTACAAGCCAAATATATTCATATCTCAAAGAAATATATAATCATTTCAGAATTTATATAAGCAATAATTATAACCATGTTGATCATTTCACCTTTACACTTAAGCTAAAGATATTCAATTATAAATTCAATGGTCATGATCATACCAGTCACAATTCAACTTTGCACTACAGGCCAAAGATAACCCTAATCATGATCATACCAATAATTTACCCATCTTTACACTCCAGTGAAAGAGAATTTTAACATCAGGGTTATAAAAATGTTATATATAATAATAAAATCAATATAATCAATACATAGTTTTAATCTCAAGAGTAATATTCATAACTCAACTATAATTTGGTTAGAAAAAGAAACTAATTTTGTCGTGAATAGTAACTCAACACAAAAAGATAAAAATTTCACAATAAAATACATACCAATATTTCGGTATAATGATATTGAAAGAATAATATTTCTTAAGCTTATAAACAATTTATTTTAATTGTTTACACTTTACTAAATAATGCATTTAATCATCCTAAAATGTCAAACTCATAAGATTTCATCACCAATAACCAAAAACTCTCATCAAAAATCTGCATATACCTCATATATGATTCTCAAGCCATAAAATCATATTTTCTAATTTTCTTACTTCACATAACATATTTAATTCATTTACTCATAACTAGACTATTTTCATGAAAAATATCAAATCAGTCCCAAAAATATTTCTTTTCTGAGATTTTGCAGAATATAGTCCTATATTGAACATATATTTTTTCCGGAATTTTTAAAATTCATTTACTATTTTTCATATGGCCAAAACCGCAGAATATTTAGACATTTATCATAAATTGTACTTTTATCCAAAATTTTCGAAATTCACAGAGTATACTGATATTATATAGATATACTTCCAATAAAAATTTCATCAATTTTGGAGTTAACCACAAGGAGTTATAAGCGGTTATTTTTAAAATAGTCTTTTCTCATAAAATTCATAACTCTTAATCTATACATCCAAAAATCACCATTTTTGGACACAATCAAGAAAACTCATCAAAATATCATTTCCAATTTTTTCAGAATTTTTGAAGGTCAGAAAAATTACGAAACTGAAAAACATAACAACCCTTAAAATCCCTTACTATCCCTTACCTCAAAAGTGCAGTATTTCTGACTGGAATGCAAAGCCGAAGGAAACTTGCACTGAATAGCAACTCTCAAAGTATCTAAATACTCACAAAATATGCTTCATAATATAGAGAGAGAAAGCTTATGTTTCTGGTGTGATTTTTAATTCTAACTTAGCCCTCTATTTATAGGAAAATGCTAGCACGCCGAAACAGACTTAACCTGCAACCTGATGGCTTTACCTGCAACTATTCCCACCCACCACATTTGAATAAAAATCTCAGCACATTTCTTCACCAACCAAGAGTGGGCCCACCAATTCTAGAATTTTTTACCAAAATGATTAACTCCGAAAATTCAACAATTTCTGAACCAGTCATCTCGTAAAATTCATAATAAATCATACGTTCATTTTTAACGGTTCAAAATTTGTGGCCATATACTCAACTTATATATGTATAACATATCCAAAAATTACCACGATCCAACGGTCGGATTAAAAATTATAACCCCCGCAAAATATCTCAAAAATCCTAATTTTTAATACCTCCATTCCGACAAAAATACTGATAAAAACCTCCACATTAACTCCTTCATTTTTAACCACAAAAATATATCCCTCATTTATATCCACATAAAATAAATATTTTCATATCATATAAATCAATAATTAATTATTCACAAATAATATTACAGAATCACATTTATGACAACCAAGCCGTTCCCAGAAAAGAGGGGGCTTTCCAATAAGGATTTCTCCTTACTAGCGCACAATTAGGTGACCAAACCTCTCCTTAGATAGAACTTTCTAGACATTGCCAATAATATTATCTAATAATATTATTCAATATGAATTATTGATCAGATAATGGGAAATACTGTGCAGCAACAATTATTGAAACAACAATAATATAAAATATCAACGCAGTAATTATTGAATCAATAAAATAAAATATTGAACAATAACTACTGTAACAATTATTGAGTAGTGCCTTCTTACGTAAGAATCAATAATTGGTGCAATACCGTGTGCTACTGTATTTTAACCACCGGGTATTCCAACAGTATTAACGGTAACAACTACGCCGTTATTTATAAACAACTTATACTTGTCGTTTTCTTCATCCAATCACTTTCCGTTATGGGGCCCACACAAGGCTGCGCTGTCGTACAAATATTCCCCGACAACAAGAATATTCCACGACCAAACGAATATTCCCCGACAAAATGAATATTTTATAACCACTTGTTTATTTTGAAAAATATTCATATATCACACTTAACTTTAACTTTTTATCAATTTAACCATTTACTAAATAGAAAAATTAAATACTTTTATTTGATAAAATTCGGGGTCTTACAATTTGGGGTCTTACAACCTCCCCTCCTTATGAAATTTCGTCCTCGAAATTGACATACGTACCTGGTGTTTCGAAAAGATGAGGATACCTTGCTTTCATTTCCGTTTCCAACTCCCAGGTCATTTCCTCAATAGCATGGTTTTTTCACAATACTTTAACTTGTGGTATGACCTTCGTGCGTAGGACATGCTCCTTCCTATCCAAGATCTTGACAGGTACCTCCTCGTACGTTAAGTCTTCGGCTATCTCGTCCGGTTCTAACTCAATAACGTGGTTCGGGTCTTTCACATATTTACGAAGCACAGATATATGAAAAATATTATGAACACGAGACATGCTTGGAGGTAACGCGAGTCTATAGGCCACATTTCCTACTCGATCAAGAATCTGAAATGGACCAATAAATCATGAATTGAGCTTTCCTCTCTTCCCAAATCTTGTAACTCCTTTCCATGGAGCTACACGTAATAATACATGATCCCCAATGTCAAATTCTATGTCCTTTTGATGAAGATCCACATAACTCTTTTGTCGATCCTGTGCCGTTTGTATACGTTGTCGAATCGTTTGGATCTTCTCTGTAGTCATTCGTACCAACTCTGGTCCCAACAACGCTGCTTCTCCCACCTCATCCCAACATACTGGAGAGCGACACTTTCATCCATACAATGCTTCAAAGGGAGCTACACCTATACTTGCCTGATAACTGTTATTGTAGGAGAATTCCACCAATGGTAGGTACTTATCCCAACTTCCTTTGAAATCTAAGACACAAAGTCTTAATAGATCTTCAAGAGTTTGAATAGTCCTCTCTGATTGCCCGTCCGTTTGAGGATGGTATGCCGAACTGAACCGTAAATCCGTGCCCATAGCTTTTTGCAAGCTAACCCAAAATCTTGAAGTGAATCTTGGGTCACGATCCGAAACTATGGATACTGGCATGCCATGCAACCTTACAATCTCATTCACGTACATACTAGCAAGACGTTCAAGGGAATAAGTCTCCCGTATCGGCAAGAAATGAGCAGACTTGGTTAATCTATCAACTATAACCCAAATAGCATTTATGCCTTGAGAAACCGTGGGAAGACCCGTAACGAAATTCATGGTAATGTGTTTCCACTTCCATTTCGGAATCTCAAGTGGTTACAATGGACCCTTTGGTACTTGATGCTCTGCCTTTACACGTTGACAAGTTAAACACCTCGAGATAAACTTTGCAATCTCTCTCTTCATATTGTTCCACCAAAATGTATGTCGAAGATCACGATACATTTTAGTACTTCCAGGATGGATTGCAAATGGTGTATTGTGTGCCTCCATCATGATCTTGTACTTCAAATCAGAATCGTTAGGAACACAAAGTCTGGAGTGGACTCGAAGTATTCCTTCTTCATCGATTCTTACTTCTGGAATAGCACCTTCTTGCACTTTCTTCTTCATACGCATCAGCTCCGGGTCTGTAGCTTGAGAAACTTTAACTTTATCGATTAAAGTTGGTTCTACGCATATACTTGACATCATCGCACTCGTTCCTGCATATGATCTTCTACTCAACGAGTCAGCTACCACGTTTGCTTTTTCAGGATGGTATTGAATAGTGTGGTCATAATCTTTCAACAGCTCGAACCAACGTCGTTGCCGCATGTTGAGTTCTTTTTGAGTGAAGAAATATTTGAGGCTTTTATGGTTTGAACATACCTCCACTTTCTCCCCATATAGATAGTGCCTCCAGATCTTTAGCGCAAAAACGACTGCTGCCAACTCTAGATCATGAGTAGGATAATTCCTCTCACATTCTTTAAGTTGTCGCGAGGCATAGGCTATGACTTTCTCACGTTGCTTGAGAACACATCCTAACCCTTTGCCTGAAGCATCACTGTAGATAACAAATCCATCCGAACCAGATGGTATTGTCAGAACAGGTGCCAAAATGAGTCTCCTCTTAAGCTCTTGGAAACTCTTCTCGCATTCTTCGCTCCATACGAATTTGATATCCTTTCGAGTCAGCTGAGTTAACGGAGTAGCGATTCGAGAAAATTCTTTTACGAATCTCCGATAATAACAAGAAAGCTACGTATTTCGATTACTGACTTAGGTTGCTCTCAACTGTGACTCATATTCCAATCTTGGATATCACGTCACAATGGCACCTATCAGTTTACTACCGCACGAATATGGCATCCCCTACGGAGAGTCTGGCTTCAATGCATTCCATAAAGGAAGTCACCAGATAGAGGCTCGGTTATCAATTTCTATAGTTAGGTTTTTAACTCCTGAAGTTCAATAGGAGCCATTCGATATGAGATTTTAGAAATGGGTTTTGTACCGGGTTCAAAGTCGATACAAAATTCAATATCACGCTCTGGGAGTAAGCCAAGAAATTCTTCAGGAAATACGTCAAAATTTTTACTAACAACAGAAATATCATTCAAATCTGACGTATTTTTGTTCAAGTCAATGACATGGCTAAGAAAGCTTAACATCCATTTTTCAATAAACGAATGACTTTACGGCTTGATATGAAAGAGTTTGACTTCAATGGTTTGGTTGCTTGAATTTGAATAACAGGTTGCTTAGGAATATGAAAACTAACAACCTTACAAAAGCAATCAACTTGGCATGATGAGTAGTTAACCAATCGATCCCTAAAATTATATCAAAAGCAAGTATCTTTAAAGAGATAAGGTCAATAGATAATGTGATAGTGCCAACTTGGATCAAACAAGATTTATAAACAGTGGAAGTAACGAAAGTTTCTCCTAACGGAGTTTTAACAGATAAGTCAAAGTCTAATTTTCTCCGGAGTCAAGTTTAAACGTTGAGTATAAGCAGAAGAGATAAATGAATGGGTAGAACATGTATCTAATAAGGTATAGACTTCGCAAAAATTTTATAATTAACTAACCCGTGCTAACTTCGTTCGGGTTCCTCGCATTCTGACCAGTCACGAAAAATGCTCTTCCAGGAACTGTTGACTTTGACTTTTCTGGGACAGCTTTTTGAGTCACCACCACCGTTGTACTTGGTTTTGCTACAGTGCAATCTCGAGCGATATGTCCTTCCTTTCCACAGTTATAACATACCTTAAACTGTTGTGGGCAGTTTGGGCTGATATGTCCTTCTTTTCTGCACTTATAGCATATAACCGGTGGTCGTTCTCCTCCCTTGGAACCAGTTGCTGCTGGTGCTGACGTCTTCGTATTGTCATTATTGAATCTCCTCTTTTTAAAATCTCCTTCCAACACGCTTCTTCTATTTTCATGGCCACGATTACCACCAGAGTGGTTGTCGTTCTTGTCTGTATTTTTCTTTCTCCGCTGGTTATCATTGTTATGATGACTGCTGTCACCGGTATGATTCTGGTTGTGGTCCCTCGATTGACCGTACTCGTTATCTCGCTCTAATAATTGAGCCCTGTTGACAACGTCTGAATAGAGAAAAAATTTATGAGAAATGAGATATTGACGTACACCTGGTTTCAAACCTCTCAGAAACATTCGCGTCATACGTTCCTCATTCTCCACCAAATGAGGTGCAAACCTGGACAACTCTGCAAACTTCGCCTCGTACTGGGACACCGTCATGTTGTTCTGCTCCAGTCTAATAAACTCCACTTCCTTTATATGACGAACACTTTCAGGAAAGTATTTGTCATTGAACAGTTTCTGAAATGTCTCCCAAGACATGCTGAGTGCGGCTGGATGGGTACGTTTCACAGACTCCCACCAGTAGTCTGCCTCGCCACGGAACATAAAGGTGGCGAATGGAACCTTCTGTTCCTCCGTGCATCCCAAGACATCGAATATCTTGGTAATTTGCTTGACCCACGTCTCCGCCTTAATCGGATTCGGCTTTCCCCAGAATTCTGGTGGTCCCAACTCTTTGAACTGCTTGGCTGTGACAAACCGCGCGTTGTTATCATTTCCACCTGTATTCTTCACACGAGTCTCCCTCGTCTGATTTTGCATGAATCACAAAAAGCTTCTAAACTTCTCATCGTTCATCGTCTGCTCAGTGGTGTTGTTCACAGGAGGAACATTGCCAGCCTGTTGCACGTTCTCCTCGTTGGTGAGTACAGGTGTCTCCACGGTTTCATTTACTCCACTGTTAACATTCTCAGTCGACATTCTCAAATACTGCCATAAAACAAGGGTTAATTTAACAAATTAACAAATCACATAATATCCCTATATTATGACCAACCAACAAATAAGCTTAGTTAGGACACACTAGCTAAGGATTTACTCGTCTCTCCCCTCCTAGTTCTATTCCCCGATCTCCGCTAGAGATCATATCCCTAAGCTCTGATACCAACTGTGACGCCCCCAAAATAGGTCCAATCCATCCAACCCATTCTGAGTCGCCAAATACATGGTACAGAAAATAACAATAACTTTATTATTACAATTGTCGTGCAAAATACGACAACACATATATTGTGAGTTTAAATATAAATATTGTCATCTAGACAGTATTCATACTCAATTAAGTCCTCATTATACTTATTGATATACTATTTTACAAAATAGTGAGGACTACTAAAACAACTGTCTTGAACCATCATTCTACACCCCGACTAGTACTCGCTACATTCTCGCCTCCTGAGAAGAAAAATGGAACAACAAGGAAAAGGGTGAGCTCAACTAGCCCAGTAAAGAATATTATGACTAAGATAATATACAACAAATTATCGTTAGTCTTCAACAGGGAAAAATTTAATAGAATACAATAGACAACAAATTTTAAATCAATATTCGCAGCGAAAATTAATAATTCATAGAAGAGTTACGTAGAGAATGAAATCTACAATTTTCTATGAATTTAAAAGTCCATCATCAACATTTTATCCCTGTAACATCAATAAATATCTGGAATCAAATAGTTATCTTTGCACTACAGGCCAAAGATATTCATCAGTTGGTCATGTTCATCTCAACACTTGTTCATCTTTGTACTACGGGCCAAAGATATTCATCAGAAATCATTCATCTTTGCACTACAGGCCAAAGATATTTAGTTATATCATCATTTAGGACTGAGGATGATGAAAAATATTTTAAAGGAAACGAATCCAGTGAAACAAAATAATAAATATTAAGGATTCGTATTTCAGCTATTTCATGTCCAAAAATACCTCATAAATAATCACAGTGGAGTAAAATTCAAGAATGATCAAAATATAGATACAATCAAATCTAGTATCCAGAATAGATATTTTGGACGAAAAGAAGAAAATTTCATTTTTCGGTGAATAGTAGCTCGTGAATAGTAACTCATGAATAGTAACTCGTGAATAATAACTCATGAATAGTAACCCCGACATGAAAAAGTTCCAAATTTGATAAAAAGTTCCCACCAATATTTTGGCATAATGATATTGAAGAAATAATATCATTTACGAAGAAAATAACATCCCTTACCTCAGCAAAAACAGTACTTCTAGTTGAAACACCGGATATATGTTATGACTTAAACTTGCACCGTATAGCAATACTCAAAGTATTAGAATACTCACAAGAATACGCTCACTAATATAGAGAGAGAAAGAGAGAGAAACTTGTGTTTCTGGTGTGATTTTCAATTTTAACCTAAGCACCCTATTTATAGGAAAATGCTTAGAACACCAAAGCAGAAAATTTAATATAATATTAATATATTTATCAAATTTTCCTTAGCCCACCTCTAGAAATCTGATCTCAGCCCATTTATATCACATGTTAGCCCACTTAAATTCCAAAAAACGTTTTTCTTCAAAATAATAAATAAAACTTCCAAAAATCAATTATTTCGGAACTTCAGAACTTCAATAATTCATAATAAATAGCCCTTTTATCAGAAAATTTGAATCTCCCGAGTTTTTATAGGAAATTCAATTCTCTACAACTTTGTAGAATAAAGTTTTTCCAAATTTCAAACAGAAATTGACCGAAATCCACAAACGGGCGATTTTACAATCAATAATAAATTTTCGGTCAAGAATTGTGTCCACCAACACACAAAACATGTGTTAATCATTTAATGCCACAAAAATACTCTTCCTCCTCATATACTCATATATCCCACATTCATTGTAAAAATATCACCATCAATATATTATTAAAATAATATATTTAAATGAATTATTTTATCAAAAAAAAAAAATATTAATTTTCAACAATTGTCACATTTAAAAATTTTTCTCCATCTATATCCACATAAAATTAATATTTTCCTCATCATATAAATCAATAATTAATTATACACAAATAATATTACAGAATCACAGTACTGACAACCAGGCCGTTCCCAGAAAAGAGGGGGCTTTCCAATAAGGATCTCTCCTTACTGGCGCGCAATTAGATGACCAAACCTCTCCTTAGACAGAACTTTCTAGACATTGCCAATAATGTTATCTAATAATATTATTCAGATAATATGAATTATTGCTCCGATAATAGAAAATACTGTGTAGTGACAACAGTAATATAAAATATCAACGTAGTAATTATTGAATCAATAAAATAAAATACTGAATAGTAATTACTGTAACGATTATTGAGTAGTGCCTTCTTACGTAAGAATCAATAATTGATGCAATACCGTGTACTACTGTGCAACAACGCGTATTACCGTGTTTTAACCACCGGGTATTCCAACAGTATTAACGGTAACAACTACGCCGTTATTTATAAACAACTTGTTTTTGTCGTTTTCTTCATCCAATCGCTTTTCGTTATGGGGCCCACAAAAGACTGCGCCGTCGTACGAATATTCTCCGACAGTAAGAATATTCCACGACCAAGCGAATATTCCCCGACAATAATGAATATTTTATAACCACTTGCTTATTTAAAATATTTGCGCATTTTACCCATAACTGACCACATTAATCAAATCAATCCTTACTATTTCAGAATAATAAATAGAGGAAATTAAATTTTATTTATTAATAATTTGGGGTCTTACATATATATATATATATATATATATATATATATATATATATATATATATATATATATATATATATATATATATATATATAGACATGATCAACCACCACGAAGCACCTCCATGGGGTATCAGAAATATAAATATATAAAAGCGATAAATATATATATATAGAGACATGATCAATCACCACGAAGCACCTCCATGGGGGATCAGAAATATAAATAAAGCAGTAAAAGATGATCAACCACCACGAAGTAAACTTCAGGCGGGACTAAATATAAAGAAAGCTGTAAAAGGCCATGAAGTAAACTCCAGGCCTAACAGAAATGTGACAACAGTTCATATATATATATATATATATATATATATATATATATATATATATATAAGCATTAAACGCTCCAGATTTAAAATCCAGGCTCATGGAACAGAGTTCGACAACAGTTTATATATAAGTATATATATAAAAGCAATAAACGCTCTGGACGTGAGTCCAGGCTCAATCGAGGTATAACTTGATAATGTTAGTCCATATATGTATATATATATACACACATATATATAGAAAAAAGAAATAAAAAGCCACGGACAGAATGGTATGTGCAAGATGTAGAGAAAAGGCTTTGAAAGGTGTAAGAAGGCTTACAGTGGACTGCCAAAGAAGACTTCTATAGATTTAAATGGATGAACACTCGGCTCCCGCCGATAAAAATATGACAGTATATAAGCTCACAAGTGTTTAAAATGAGAAAGCACTCAGTTTATAGTGTGTATAGAGCAAATTGGACATGGCTTCCTCGCCATTTTTCTTGCAAATATGGCCACCTTAAGCCCTCTATTTATAGAGGGGGGGAGTCACAGGTGTACCTGCGGCAGCAGCAGGTGTACCAAAAGCTACCCGGGGTGCCCCGGGCAATGTGGATCCTGCCGTCTCGAAGTACGTGCACTCAGACAACGCGCTGTTCGCTCGAACCTTCATAACTTTCAATCCGGGAGTCCGATGGAAGCGTGACATACCATTCCGGAAAGCTCTTTCCTAGAGCTATGCCATAATATAGATTTGCCCTTTCTTGATTCTGGGAAGATGGATCCATGACCGAAATAGTATTTCCGAGTTTCTGTCATGCAATCTGTTGAGCCATTTTACGTAGTTTGCACTCGAAAGTTAATATATGGTTCTTGTGGAACATCTTTTGATGAAATTTACATTGAAATGAGTTGATTTGATTTGAGTTAAAGTTGAGTTAGCAAAATGACCATCTTGCCCTTCTCGGGGTTATCTCCAGTTTTCGCACAGTTGTAACCGTCTTTTCTCAGGGTTATCTCTGAGATTATTATGTTGTTAACTCTGAATGTCCTCAGAGTTATCTCTAAGGTTGGCTTGACCTCCTGGGGTTATCTCCAGGCTTCGAACTTGATCCCCCGGGGTTATCTCCAGGGTTGGAACTGATTTTCTTGGGGTTATCTCCAAGGTTAGAAACTGATTTCTCGGAGTTATCTCCGGGGTTGAAAACTGGATCTCCCGGGGCTTTTGCCAGGGTTGGAATTGATGTTGTGATCCTCCAGGGTTATCTCTGGAGTGTGAAAAAGATGCTTTTGTCCTCCTACATAGTTAGTAACAGGAAAACAAAATTTTGAGTGTCTATAGATGCCCCTCTTTATCATGTTCATGCAATGCAATGGATTGGACATGATAAAAATTATTAGACACTTGAAATATAACAAAGTATTTTTAATAATGCAAATCGCAATGTGATGAATGTTACGATGAATGTTAAAATATTTTTGCAAATCGCAGTTCATAAAACACACATTGTGTTTCTCACTTCTCACTTCGCTTTTGGCCAATCGCACTTCGCAACTCGCACATCGCATTTTGCACATCACATTTCGCATATCGCAAATTGCAAATCGCAAATCGCAAATCACAAATCGCAGATCGCTTTACCTTTACCGGTTATTACTGATGCCTATGCTAGTGTTGATTCTAACGGTTTGGCTTTTTATCGGTGTCGCCGATGCTTCTTTGATGAAGAGAAATTGAGATGTTTCCTACATCTCTACTAAGGATGACGTTCTGAAATCACCGAACCTTTTTGATGTATACGCTGACAGTTTACAATGGTGCCTACCCTGATGGTAGTTTGACAACGGATCCTACCCTGCGGGTAGTTGAATATGCTGACATCGCCAAACTGTTTTGGCTCCCACTCGAACGGTGGTATACAAAGCTTTCATCGCTAAATTGTCTTGATGTTATACTGAATTGATTCCAATGGTTTAGAATACCAGATCTTCCGATACCTTCATTGAAGTAATATTCAACGGCTTAATTCACCAGACTTCGCCTGATGGTACGCTGGATTGATGACAACCACCAGATGTCTACGACGAAATTTTTCTCTAATCTAGGCATTTAACCTTCACGCATATGTAAATTTACTGGAGATGCATACTAAACCTTGATAGAGATGTACGTTGATGTAGTGCATTTTCATATGTGTAAATCATGCATGATGTGATGATCTAAATTTATCCTTAGGAGTCTATTGTCCTAGGCTGATACATATTTTAAATTGTCTGGAGTAGAATTTTACCTCACCCTTTTTGAGGTGATTTGAAGTTTCCTTTTGTTGTTGGGTGCTTTGTGCCCCATTTCCTTAAGCATTTGATTCGCAACCCGACTGAACTGATGACCTGAATGCCGCTGACATCTCTGGAGGGTGCAACTCGTTCTTTCACTGCCCAGATTTGAACTTCAGTGTAGAGGCCGTGACTTCTGAGGACTCGATGCTTGGTTGGCTCATTTGATGATGAGGATTTCATTCTCTAGACCTTTTGTCATTGGGCTTCTGCTTTTGAGTTAAGGACTTTATTGAGAATTTTCCCTTCCTTTTGTAGGGGCAAGCTTATGTTGCCATGATTTCTTTCAGGAGTTCTTCCCTTTCTTTTGATGAGAGGCTTGATCCCGCATTAAACTCCTTCCCTTTCCTAGAATCGAAAAATGTCCCAGTCCTTTCGCATGTTGTTGCCGGGGATTCATATGAGAAACTCTCTTTGTTGACCAAATCGCGAGTGAGCAATATCTGAATCGCCAGTGAGATGATATGAGGGAAGCTCTGATGATGATGGATCATGCTGATGGTGCTGACTGGTACATTTTCCTAGGATGGTTTATAAATGCCCCAGTGTTGAGTTGTTATTATTTTTGAGATTGCCCCAGTCTTGTTGTAAGGGTTCCAATATCGGGTTATCGCCAATTTTGAAATTGCCCCAGCCTTACTTGTTGTCTAAGATAATTGCTTTGACAGATGGGCTGATAAGATGTCGAGATCGCAAGAGGCTTTTATCTCTGTACCATGTGATGAACAGGTAGTGGATTTTGGTTTTGATGACCTCAATCATTATTCCTGACTTGTTCGCGCAATCAGCTTTGATGGTTTTATTCTGATTTGATGAAGACTTATGATTGAGGGTGTCGGCTCTTTAAAGGTCCTCGCTGCTGGTTGTCTTAGTGTATCGCTGTTTCTTCCTTTCTGGGATTTATTCCAGATTTGATGGAATGACATTGAAGTGTTGTTAGGTATTCTTGACATGGGTCGCTGACTTGGAGGGTTGTTCTTGGGCGTAGACTTGGGATTAAGGTTTGGGTTTGGATGTTTCTTTTGAGGGTCAGATCGCACCACTGATGGCTACCTACGTACTCCTATATGTGTGGGAGATCAGGTCTGCGTAGTTCTTTCTTAATAAGATAACCGGCTTGAGAAGTGTTTATTTGGGGTTTTTTGGTTTTTGTTTGGTTTGACCGCACCATAAATGGCTGCCTACGTACTCCCATTGATGAGGGGAGATCAGGTCTTTCGTAGTTCAGGCCTGGTGTAAGAGGTTCAACGTTGTAGAAAGGTGTAAATGGGTGTAGAAATGTTTTTATTTGTGGAGAAGGGTGTAGAAATGTTTTTGTTGTTTTTGTTTTTTTTTATTGCGATCGGGCCATAAAAATAGTTTCCTACGTACTCCCGGGTATCGGGGAGATTAGGTCGACGTAGTTCGCCCAATGAGTTGAAACCTGACTGATTTGATTTTTGATTTTTCTTTTTTTCTTTTTTCTTTTTTCTTCTTTTTTTTTCTTTTCTTTTTTTTCTTTTTTTCTTTTTTTTCTTTTTTTTCAATATTTACATGCATGGAAAATAAAAGGCATACTGCGAAGAAAGAGATACCGTCCCAAAATCTCTTGGAATTCACAACTGTATCCTCTGGATCTACACCTTCTTGGCAAGCCGAGGCTTGATAGTCCAGTTGTCAGTGGTTATGTTGCCTTCAAGGCTCGCGATAGAGGTTACCTCTTGATTCTGAATATCTTCACTTATAGCCATAACTTGATCGCTTCCTGATTCAATACGTTCCTCAGGGACACTTGAACTGGACCTATCGCAAAAAGGGATGAACTCTTGATTCTTCAATGGGTTGGCTTCCCCGATAACCTCACCACCTTTTCCTTCATCTGTTCCTTCACCTTTTTCTTAGGTTAGAGAGGATTCAATCACGAAATCTCCCTCAAACTATTGTTGTATTTCTTGTACGGAACTTTCCTTTTTGGCTTCTTCTTCCTTGGAAATGATCAATATTTCCTCCTCATCATCCAAAGTGATAAAATCAGGAACGTGGTTTCTATCTTTGGACCACAGGATGTTTGATGCTGGCAGAGGAATCTCCTTTGGGGATTCCCTTGTCTCCTCTGCCAATCCTTGCATTGGAATCAGTCAACCTTGTGTTATGCCAGAATTGACGTTCATAGCCTTCATCTACTTTGAGTTTCCTGTCTCGAGTGGACATCTTAATCTTTTTATTTCCTTTTTGCCTTTTTTGGTCACGGGGAATTCTATCTCCAGCTCTCTATTTTCAATGAGATCCTGAATTTTATATTGCAAAGACCAGCATTCCCCAGTCGCATGTCCAAGTGAGTTAGAATGATAGAGACACATCTTCGTAGAATCATAACTCTTTATCTTGAAATTTATAGGAGGTAGCAACTCAGTAATTCTTCCTTCACTTATCAGAAAGTGTAGCATTTTTTCATTTAATTTGCTCAGAGGGGTGAATTTTCGGACTCTTGTGGAGGTTATTTGATCTTTCTTCCTTGAGAATTCGCATTCCCCCGAACGATTTTTTCATTGGCAAGATCTTCTAGCAATTTTATCAATCCCCTTTTCTTGTACTTTCAGCCCGCTTTGATATTCTTCATTTAGCTGGCTCATCATGGAGAGATATGGACTTGCATTATGGTTAACCTCCTTTGTCTCTTGGCTTTCTGATAGTTAAGTGAAAAACTGCCTCGTTTCTTGATGTTGGCGCACTATCAGCTTAGCCAGCAGATTTACTTGATTCTAGATCGTCTCTAATTTTTGCATTACGATCATACCCTCCTCCAAGTTTTCCCACTCTAAGACATTTGTTCTGTGCATTTGGGGGTATTCCTCTATCCTTCGTATGTACTTACGATTTAGATACATTTCAGCGCTTCTTGACCCGATCATGTTTACTTCCTCCGTATCATGCTGCAACGGAAGGTTGGTGTTGTCATTTTGTTGGTTAGGTTGTTGGACCACAATACTGCCACTTTCGATCAGATTTTGAATCTTATGCTTTAAGGACCAATAATCTTGTGTATCGTGTGTAAGACCCCAAATTATTAATAAATGAAATTTAATTTCCTCCATTTATTATTCTGAAATAGTAAGTGTTGATTTGATTAATGTGGTTAGTTATGGGTAAAATGCGCAAATTTTTCAAATAAGCAAGTGGTCATAAAATATTCATTATTGTCGGGGAATATTCGTTTGGTCGTGGAATATTCTTGTTGTCGGAGAATATTCGTACGACGGCGCAGCCTTGTGTGGGCCCCATAACGGAAAGCGATTGGATGAAGAAACCGACAAAAATAAGTTATTTATAAATAACGGCGTAGTTGTTACCGTTAATACTGTTGGAATACCCGGTGGTTAAAATACAGTAGCACACGGTATTGCACCAATTATTGATTCTTACGTAAGAAGGCACTACTCAATAATTGTTACAGTAGTTATTGTTCAATATTTTATTTTATTGATTCAATAATTGTTGCGTTGATATTTTATATTATTGTTGTTTCAATAATTGTTGCTACACAGTATTTTCCTTTATCAGATCAATAATTCATATTATTTGAATAATATTAGATAACATTATTGGCAATGTCTAGAAAGTTCTGTCTAAGGAGAGGTTTGGTCATCTAATTGCGCGCCAGTAAGGAGAAATCCTTATTGGAAAGCCCCCTCTTTCCTGGGAACGGCCTGGTTGTCATAAATGTGATTCTGTAATATTATTTATGAATAATTAATTATTGATTCATATGATAAGGAAATATTTATTTTATGTGGATATAAATGAGGGATATATTTTTGTGGTTAAAAATGAAGGAGTTAATGTTGAGGTTTTTATCAGTATTTTTGTCGGAATGGAGGTATTAAAAATCAGAGTTTTTGAGATATTTTGCGGGGGTTATAATTTTTAATCCGACCGTTGGATCGTGATAATTTTTGGATATGTTATACATATATAAGTTGAGTATATGTCCACAAATTTTGAACCGTTAAAAATGAACGTATGATTTATTATGAATTTTACGAGATGACTGGTTCAGAAATTGTTGAATTTTTTGAGTTAATCATTTTGGTGGAAAATTCAAGAATTGGTGGGCCCCACTCTTGGTTGGTGAAGAAATGTGCTGAGATTTTTATTCAGATGTGGTGGGTGGGAATAGTAGCAGGTAAAGCCATCAGGTTGCAGGTTAAGTCTGCTTCGGCGTGCTAACATTTTCCTATAAATAGAGGGCTAAGTTAGAATTGAAAATCACACCAAAAATAAGTTTTCTCTCTTTCTCTCTCTAGATTATTGAGTGTATTTTGTGAGTATTTAGATACTTTGAGAGTTTCTATTCATCAGAGCAAGTTTCTTTCAGCCTTATACCGGTATTCCGACCAGAAGTACTGATATTTTGAGGTAAAGGATATTATTTTCTTCTTAATGATATTATCTTCTTCAATATCATTATGCTGAAATATTGATATGAGTTTTTATCAAATTTAGAACTTTTTGTGTCGGAGTTACTATTCACGTATACGACACTATTCACGTATACGGTACTATTGACGAATACGGCACTATTCACAGAAAAATAAAAATTTTCTCTTTTTGTCCAAGATGTCTATTATGGTTACTATCTTTGATTGTATCCATGTTTTGATCTTTATTTTTGAATTCTGCTTCATAATTGATTATTATGAAGTATTATTGATCTTGGATAAACTGTTATACGAATTCCTAATATTTGTCCTTCTGTCTCACTGGATTCGTTCTCTTTAAGATATTTTTCATCATCCTCAGTCCTAAATGATGATATTACTGAATATCTTTGGCCTGTAGTACAAAGATGTATGATTACTTGATGAATATCTTTGGCCTGTAGTGCAAAGATGAACAGGTGTTGAGATAAACATGACTGACAGGTGATACGAATGAATATCTTTGGCCTGTAGTGCAAAGATGAATATTTGGATAAAGATGATTATTAATTGATGTTATAGGGATAAAATATTGATGATGGACTTTTAAATCTTAGAAGATAGTAGAATTCTTTCTCTACTTGACTCTTCTAATGGTTTGCTATTTTCGCTGCAGTTGTTGATCTAAAACTTGTTGTCGATTATATTCTATCAGATTTTTCCCTGTTGAAGACTAACGATAATTTGTTGTATATTATCTTAGTCATAATATTCTTTACTGGGCTAGTTGAGCTCACCCTTTTTATTTTTGTTCTATTTTTCTTCTAAGGAGGTGAGAACATAGCAGGATCTAGTCGGGATATGGAGTGATGGTTCTAGAAAGATGTTTTAGCAGTCCTCACTATTTTTGTAAAATAGTGTTTGAATAATTGTAATGAGGATTTATTTGAGTGTGGATATTGTCCAGAAGATAATATTTGTATTTAAACTCACAGTATGTGTTGTCGTATTTTGCACGACAATTGTATTATTGAAGTTGTAGTTTGCTTTCTGTACCATGTATTTGGCGACTCAGAATGGGTGTTGTATACCTATTTTGGGGGCGTCACAGTTGGTATCAGAGCTTAGGGATATGATCCCTGGCTGAGATGTGAGACAAGAACTAGGAGGGGAGAGATGGAGAATTCTTTCGCTAGTATGACCTGACTAAGTTTATTTGGTGTTTATTTGGTCGGTCAGAGTATAGGGATAATATATGACATGACTATTAACCCTTGTTTTATGACAGTATTTAAGAATGGCAGCTGAGAATGTTAATAATGGAGTAAATCAGACCGTGGAGACACCTTTGATCACCACCCAAGGGAACGTGCAACAGGAAGACAATATTCCTCCTGTAAATAATGTTACCGAGCAAACGATGAATGATGGAATGTTTAGGAGCTTTTGCAGTTCATGCAAAATCAGACGAGGGAGACTCGTGTGCAGAATACGGGTGGAAATGATAACAACGCACAGTTTGTCACAGCTAAGCAGTTCAAAGAATTGGGACCACCAGAATTTAAGGGAAAGTCGGATCCGATCATGGCGGAAACGTGGGTCAAGCAAATTACCAAGATATTCGATGTCTTGGGATGCACGGAGGAACAGAAGGTTCCATTCGCCACCTTTATGTTCCGTGGCGAGGCAGACTACTAGTGGGAATCTGTGAAGCGTACCCATCCAGCCGCACTCAGCATGTCTTGGGAGACATTTCAGAAAATATTTAATGACAAGTACTTTCCTGAAAGTATTCGTCATATGAAGGAGATAGAGTTTATTAGACTGGAGCAGAATAACATGACGGTGTCCCAGTACGAGGCGAAATTTGCAGAGTTGTCCAGGTTTGCACCTCATTTGGTGGAGAATGAGGAACGTATGACGCGAATGTTTCTGAGAGGTTTGAAACCCGGCATACGTCAATATCTCATTTCTCATAAATTTTCTCTCTATTCAGATGTTGTCAACAGGGCTCAATTATTAGAGCGAGATAACGAGTATGGTCAACCGAGGGACCACAACCAGGATCATACCGGTGACAACAGTCATCAGAACAATGATAACCAGCGGAGAAAGAAAAATACAGACAAGAACGGCAACCACTCTGGTGGTAATCGTGGCCATAAAAATAGAAGAAGCGAGTCGGGAGGAGATTTTAAAAAGTGGAGATTCAACAATGACAATACGAAGACGTCAGCACCAGCAGCAACTGGTTCCAAGGGAGGAGAACGACCACCGGTCATATGCTATAAGTGCGGAAAAGAAGGACATATCAGCCCAAACTGCCCACAACAGTTTAAGGTATGTTATAACTGTGAAAAGGAAGGACATATCGCTCGAGATTGCATTGTAGCGAAACCAAGTCCAACGGGGGTGGTAACTCAAAAAGTTGTCCCAGAAAAGTCAAAGTCAACGGTTCCTGGAAGAGCGTTTTTCGTGACTGGTCAGAATGCGAGGAACCTGAACGAAGTTAGCACGGGTTAGTTAATTATAAATTTTTTCGAAGTCTATACCTTATTAGATACCGATTCTACCCATTCATTTATCTCTCCTGCTTATACTCAACGTTTAAACTTGACTCCGGAGGAAATTAGACTTTGACTTATCTGTTGAAACTCTGTTAGGAGAAACTTTCGTTACATCCACTGTTTATAAATCTTGTTTGATCCAAGTTGGCACCATCACATTACCTGTTGACCTTATCTCTTTAAAGATACTTGCTTTTGATGTGATTTTAGGAATTAATTGGTTAACTACACATCATGCCAAAATTGATTGCTTTCGTAAGGTTGTTAGTTTTCATATTCCTAAGCAACCTGTTATTCGAATTCAAGTAACCAAACCATTGAAGTCAAACTCTTTCATATCAAGTCGTAAAATCATTCGTTTATTGAAAAACGGATGTCAAGCTTTCTTAGCCATGTTATGGACTTGAACAAAAAATACGTCAGATTTGAATGATATTTTTGTTGTTAGTAAAATTCCTGACGTATTTCCTGAAGAATTTCTTGGCTTACTCCCAGAGCGTGATATTGAATTTTGTATCGACTTTGAACCCGGTACAAAACCCATTTCTAAAATCTCATATCGAATGGCTTCTATTGAACTTCAGGAGTTAAAAACCCAACTATAGAAGTTGATAACCGAGCCTCTATCTCGTGACTTCCTTTGTGAAATGCATCGAAGCCAGACTCTCCGTAGGGGGAGTCATATTTATGCGGTAGTAAACTGATAGGTGCCATTGTGACGTGATATCCAAGATTGAGATATGAGTCACAGTTGAGAGCAACCTAAGTCAGTAATCGAAATACGTAGCTTTCTAGG
Organism: Panax notoginseng; assembly: GCA_016801055.1. Taxonomy (NCBI): domain Eukaryota; kingdom Viridiplantae; phylum Streptophyta; class Magnoliopsida; order Apiales; family Araliaceae; genus Panax; species Panax notoginseng. The sequence continues at coordinate 28,477,911 of CM029023.1, read as the reverse complement.
CTTAGCTGGTTATTATCAGAGATTCGTGTAAGAATTTTCTCGAATCGCTACTCCGTTAACTCAGCTGACTCGAAAAGATACAAAATTCGTATGGAGTGAGGAATGCGAGAAGAGTTTCCAAGAACTCAAAAGGAGACTCATTTCGACACCTGTTCTGACAATACCATCTGGTTCAGATGGATTTGTTATCTACAGCGATGCTTCAGGCAAAGGGTTAGGATGTATTCTCATGCAACATGGGAAAGTCATAGCCTATGCCTCACGACAACTCAAAGAATATGAGAGGAATTATCCTACTCATGATTTGGAGTTGGCAGCAGTCGTTTTTGCGTTGAAGATCTGGAGACACTACCTGTATGGGGAGAAAGTGGAGATCTATACAGATCATAAAAGCCTCAAATATTTCTTCACCCAAAAGGAACTCAACATGCGGCAGCGACGTTGGCTCGAGTTGTTGAAAGATTACGATCATACCATCCAATATCATCCTGGAAAAGCAAACGTATTAGCTGACACATTGAGTAGAAGATCATATGCGGGTACGAGTGCAATGTTGTTAACACAAAGGCCCATTTTGTATGACTTGCAAAGGATGGAGATAGAGATGAAGGCTCCAAGTACCCACATGATGATATCAAATATACGAGTAGAACCGACTTTAATCGATAAAGTTAAAGCTGCTAAAGCTACGGACATGGAGCTGATGCGTATGAAGAAGAAAGTGCAAGAAGGTGCTATTCCAGAAGCAAGAATCGATGAAGAAGGAATACTTCGAGTCAACTCCAGACTTTGTGTTCCTAACGATTTTGACTTGAAGCATAGAATAATGATGGAGGCACACAACACACCGTTTGCAATCCATCCTGGGAGTACCAAAATGTATCACGATCTTAGACATATATTTTGGTGGAGCAATATGAAAAGAGAGATCGCGGAGTTTATCTCGAGATGTTTAACTTGTCAACGTGTAAAAGCGGAGCATCAAGTACCAAAGGGTCCATTGCAACCACTTGAGATTCTGAAATAGAAGTGGGAACACATTACTATGGATTTTGTTACGGGTCTTCCCAAGGTTTCTCAAAGCATAGATGCGATTTGGGTTATTTTTGATAGATTAACCAAGTCCGCTCATTTCTTGCCGATACGTGAGACTTACTCCCTTGAACATCTTGCTAGTATGTACGTGAACGAGATTGTGAGATTTCATGGCATGCCAATATCCATAGTTTTGGATCGTGACCCAAGATTCACTTCACGATTTTGGGTTAGCTTGCAGAAAGCTATGGGCACGGATTTACGATTCAGTTCGGCATACCATCCTCAAACGGACGGACAATCAGAAAGGACTATTCAAACTCTTGAAGATCTATTAAGACTTTGTGTCCTAGATTTCAAAGGAAGTTGGGATAAGTACCTACCATTGGTGGAATTCTCCTACAACAACAGTTATCAAGCAAGTATAGGTGTGGCTCCCTTTGCAGCATTGTATGGACGAAAGTGTCGCTCTCCAGTATGTTGGGATGAGGTGGGAGAAGCAACGTTGTTGGGACCAGAGTTGGTACGAATGACTACAGAGAAGATCCAAACGATTCGACAACGTATACAAACGGCACAGGATCGACAAAAGAGTTATGCGAATCTTCATCGGAAGGACGTGGAATTTAATATTGGGGATCATGTATTATTACGTGTTGCACCATGGAAGGGAGTTACAAGATTTGGGAAGAGAGGAAAGCTCAATCCAAGATTTGTTGGTCCATTTGAGATTCTTGAGCGAATAGAAAATGTGGCATATAGACTCGCATTACCTCCAAGCGTGTCTCGTGTTCATAATATTTTTCACATATCTATGCTTCGTAAATATGTGAAAGACCCAAACCACGTTATTGAGTTAGAACCGGACGAGATAGCCGAAGACTTAACGTACGAGCAGGTACCTGTCAAGATCTTGGATAGGAAGGAGCATGTCCTACGCACGAAGGTCATACCACAAGTTAAAGTTTTGTGGAGAAACCATGCTATTGAGGAAATGACCTGGGTGTTGGAAACGAAAATGAAAGCGAGGTATCCTCATCTTTTCGAAACACCATGTACGTATGTCAATTTCGAGGACGAAATTTCATAAGAAGGGAGGTTGTAAGACCCCAAATTATTAATAAATGAAATTTAATTTCCTCTATTTATTATTCTGAAATAGTAAGGGTTGATTTGATTAATGTGGTTAGTTATGGGTAAAATGCGCAAATATTTCAAATAAGCAAGTGGTCATAAAATATTCATTGTTGTCGGGGAATATTCGTTTGGTCATAGAATATTCTTGTTGTCGGAGAATATTCGTACGACGGTGCAGCCTTGTGTGGGCCCCATAACGGAAAGCGATTGGATGAAGAAAACGACAAAAATAAGTTATTTATAAATAACGGCGTAGTTGTTACCGTTAATACTGTTAGAATACCCGGTGGTTAAAATACAGTAGCACATGGTATTGCACCAATTATTGATTCTTACGTAAGAAGGCATTACTCAATAATTGTTACAGTAGTTATTGTTCAATATTTTATTTTATTGATTCAATAATTGTTGCGTTGATATTTTATATTATTGTTGTTTCAATAATTGTTGCTACACAGTATTTTCTTTTATCAGATCAATAATTCATATTATTTGAATAATATTAGATAACATTATTGGCAATGTCTAGAAAGTTCTGTCTAAGGAGAGGTTTGGTCATCTAATTACGCGTCAGTAAGGAGAAATCCTTATCGGAAAGCCCCCTCTTTCCTGGGAACAGCCTGGTTGTCATAAATGTGATTCTGTAATATTATTTGTGAATAATTAATTATTGATTCATATGATAAGGAAATATTTATTTTATGTGGATATAAATGAGGGATATATTTTTGTGGTTAAAAATGAAGGAGTTAATGTTGAGGTTTTTATCAGTATTTTTGTCGGAATGGAGGTATTAAAAATCAGGATTTTTGAGATATTTTGCGGGGGTTATAATTTTTAATCCGACCGTTGGATCGTGATAATTTTTGGATATGTTATACATATATAAGTTGAGTATATGTCCACAAATTTTGAACCGTTAAAAATGAACGTATGATTTATTATGAATTTTACGAGATGACTGGTTCAGAAATTGTTGAATTTTTTGAGTTAATCATTTTGGTGGAAAATTCAAGAATTGGTGGGCCCCACTCTTGGTTGGTGAAGAAATGTGCTGAGATTTTTATTCAGATGTGGTGGGTGGGAATAGTAGCAGGTAAAGCCATCAGGTTGCAGGTTAAGTCTGCTTCGGCGTGCTAACATTTTCCTATAAATAGAGGGCTAAGTTAGAATTGAAAATCACACCAAAAATAAGTTTTCTCTCTTTCTCTCTCTAGATTATTGAGTGTATTTTGTGAGTATTTAGATACTTTGAGAGTTTCTATTCATCAGAGCAAGTTTCTTTCAGCCTTATACCGGTATTCCGACCAGAAGTACTGATATTTTGAGGTAAAGGATATTATTTTCTTCTTAATGATATTATCTTCTTCAATATCATTATGCTGAAATATTGATATGAGTTTTTATCAAATTTAGAACTTTTTGTGTCGGAGTTACTATTCACGTATACGACACTATTCACGTATACGGTACTATTGACGAATACGGCACTATTCACAGAAAAATAAAAATTTTTTCTTTTTGTCCAAGATGTCTATTATGGTTACTATCTTTGATTGTATCCATGTTTTGATCTTTATTTTTGAATTCTGCTTCATAATTGATTATTATGAAGTATTATTGATCTTGGATAAACTGTTATACGAATTCCTAATATTTGTCCTTCTGTCTCACTGGATTCGTTCTCTTTAAGATATTTTTCATCATCCTCAGTCCTAAATGATGATATTACTGAATATCTTTGGCCTGTAGTACAAAGATGTATGATTACTTGATGAATATCTTTGGCCTGTAGTGCAAAGATGAACAGGTGTTGAGATAAACATGACTGACAGGTGATACGAATGAATATCTTTGGCCTGTAGTGCAAAGATGAATATTTGGATAAAGATGATTATTAATTGATGTTATAGGGATAAAATATTGATGATGGACTTTTAAATCTTAGAAGATAGTAGAATTCTTTCTCTACTTGACTCTTCTAATGGTTTGCTATTTTCGCTGCAGTTGTTGATCTAAAACTTGTTGTCGATTATATTCTATCAGATTTTTCCCTGTTGAAGACTAACGATAATTTGTTGTATATTATCTTAGTCATAATATTCTTTACTGGGCTAGTTGAGCTCACCCTTTTTATTTTTGTTCTATTTTTCTTCTAAGGAGGTGAGAACATAGCAGGATCTAGTCGGGATATGGAGTGATGGTTCTAGAAAGATGTTTTAGCAGTCCTCACTATTTTTGTAAAATAGTGTTTGAATAATTGTAATGAGGATTTATTTGAGTGTGGATATTGTCCAGAAGATAATATTTGTATTTAAACTCACAGTATGTGTTGTCGTATTTTGCACGACAATTGTATTATTGAAGTTGTAGTTTGCTTTCTGTACCATGTATTTGGCGACTCAGAATGGGTGTTGTATACCTATTTTGGGGGCGTCACATCGTGTCCTGGAGACCCTGAGTGGTAAGCACATCTTTGGCTTGGATTGTATCTTTCGCTCCCTGGTTCCAGAGGTGGAGCCAATTCGGTAATTTTCTTGTGATCCATTAATAGCGCCAATACATTTTTAAGGGAATCGCCTAGTAGAGTGAGCACCTGATTTTCAGTTCTTTTAAATTTTCTCTTCATGTCCGGGCACAGGTTGAAGGCAGCCTGTTGTTGAAATGGCAGATTGTCTTGCTTTTTCCAAATGGGGGGACTATAGGTTGGTCTCCTAGCTTTCCCTTGTGAAATAAGGGATACATCTTCATTGCTTTTATCGAGTACCCTCTTGGGATCGCTCACATACTTTCCAGTCTATATATGCTAGGTGACTGCTTCCAAGGCAGTGAAGTCTTTAATCTTACCCGACTTCAGGCCCATCTCTGCCATCTCGGTGTGTTTGATTATTTCCGAGAATTGTTTTCCTATGGCTTCTAGGATTCTCTCATAGTAAGACGCCTCTTGAATGTCTATGAAAGTCATCACCCTTTCAGTTTCTATCATTGATGGAATGACTTGCGCTGCTAGACGTCTCCACCTTTGGGCATATTCTTAAAAAGACTTTGTACTTTGGTTTTTAACTTTAGTCACTTGGTATCGATCCGGTGCCATTTGTGACTGAAAGCTATATTGATTTAGAAAGGTGTGGGCTAATTCTTCCTAGTTACGGATTTTGGCATTATCAAGTCAGGCGTACCAGGCATTAGCCTCTCCAATGAGACTCTTTTGGAAAAGTTGCATTCTGAGCCTTGCATTCTAAGCCTTTCATCTGGTCATCGTTGTCAATCCCCAGTTGAAGCAACAGGGAGCCAGCAATCACCCCCAGCATGTTGGGCCACAACCCCGTATACTTGCATCATACATTTGCATCATGTTGCTTCACATGATATCATGCTTATCTTATTGCATTTCGAGTGTCTAGGATTCTTTATCCTACCCATGCATCGCCATGCATGAGTATGATAAAGAGGGGAATCTGTAGACACTCAAAATTTTCTGTACACCTATTACTAACATTGCAGGAGAGCGGATTCGTCTTTTAAGAGGGAACCCTGAAAGACGATCCATATCCATGCCAGATACTACCGAAAGTTCAGCATCAACCCTGGATCGCAATCTGGGAGTAACAATTCCAATCTCGGAGATAACCCTGAGGCATGCAGATACAATACCGGAACACACACCGGAGAAGACCGATTAATCTCAGAGATAACCCCGAGGTATCCAGTCTTAGTCCCAACCATGGGAATAGCCACCAACCTTGGTGATAACCCCAAGGAATGCAATTTCGGCAATAACCCCGGAAATGCTTGTTACAAATGCAACTAGCTTCAATCTCGGCGCTCATAACGAGATCCACTGTACCAGCCCGGCGATAACATCAGGAAGACAGGCACACCTCAAGGATGACAATGAGGACCTTCAACCAAATACAGCAGTCCAATCTTAGCGAAGCTGAGCAACGTCTGCTTTATCAGCCCAATCCGGCGATAACACCGGTGAGGGGCAACATCGTCATCTAACCAACACGATGCCACGCCACGTCGCCTCAACATATCTACGCAACAATGTCCCACAAGACTAATCAATCCCGAGTGACTATTGTACGGGGTAACGGATGAAAGTTGAAGCTTGAAGACCGGAGGGCACCGTCCCATCTTCAATGACTTCGCACAAACTTTAATCCCATGCCATCGTACAACTCTCGACAACGGCGGTCCGAAATAGGTCTTGTATACCTCAAACGGATTTTCGGATTGCACTTCTAAAAATCTGAGTGGACATTACAGTACCTGAGTGCACGTACTTCGAGACGACCCGAGCCGAAAAACTCAGGCCCACCCGGGTTGCCTATGATACATCTACGGCTTAGCCGCAGGTACACCTGCGACTTAGCCGCAGGTACACCTGGGGCTCAACCCTCTATAAATAGAGGGCTTGGGGTGGCCATTTTGTAAGAAAAAACGGCGAGGAAGCCCTGCCCAATTTGCTCTGCACTCATCCCAGGCAGTGTACTTTCCCCTTTTAAACACCTGTGAGCTCATATATAGCCCTTTTGTACCTACAAAAGTCTGTGTTTACCCACTCTAAAGATATAGAAGTCTTCTTTGGCAGCCCACTGTAAGCCTTCTCACACACTTCAGAGTCATTCTCTTCATCCTTGCACACACCCTTCACGTTGAAAGTCGTGTTACTTACTTTTGCCCGGACTTCGGTCCATGATTTCATTTCAGTCTATATATATATATATATATATATATATATATATATATATATATATATATATATATATATATATATATCGAGTTAGTCAATATATATATCTATATATATATATATATATATACATTTATATATATTAACTGTGTGTCGAACTTTGTTCGATGAGCCTAGACCTCAGTCTGGAGCATTTACGTGCTTTATATATATATATATATATATATATATATATATATATATATATATATATATATATATATTTAAATTTCGTCCTGCCTGGAGTTCACTTCGTGGCAGTTGATTGCTTTGTACAGCTTTCTTTACGTTTTGTCCCTCCTGGAGTTCCCTCCGTGGCAGTTGATAGCTTTTAACAGCTTTATTTATATTTCTGATCCCCCATGGAGGTGCTTCGTGGTTGGTGATCATGTTTGTATATATATATTTATAGCTTTTATATATATACCTGCTTACTGCTTTCATACAAATTGCGGTATTCTGTGCGCCTAGGAATCATGTGATCACAGATTCAAGCCATTGGATCTAGATTCGGTTCCCGTGATGGATATTTTCAGCTGTAAGTAGCTTGTAAATTATTCTGCGGTGTCTGAATTTTCTCAGATGGTTTTTATACCCACGAGGAAGTCGGCATTATACAGATGCCTCGCATTTGTAAAATAAAATCAATCCAGCCGAATACGGAATAAAATGGAAGTGTAAAAGGTCTCAATTACTATTGAGCATCAGGGTTTGAAAAACCTCTTTTATAAAACAGCACTGCCATATCTTGCTTAAAATTGAATTTATACATAAAATTCAAACCCTGTGTATATAGGTGCGAACGAGGCCTCGCACTACTTCCAACTAACGGCACATTGACCCACACACACACACACATTCAGATAATAGTTTCTTGAAAAGAGGCGGTCACCGTGGTAACACGGATGTCGGGGGGTGCCTAACACCTTCCCTCCGCATAACCAAGTCCCCGGACCCTAATAAATCTCGGTTTCACCGACCCGTTTAGCAGTGTCACATCACTGGGTCAAATTGCAAACCTTTTCTCGGTTGTGTTGGTACAACCATTTAAAAAACCAACTAGCGACTCTTAACAGTCCATCGTCGACATTATACATGTCGGACCTTTTTCACTTATTTTTTTCAAACAAATCTCACCTAAAATGAGAACACCAAAGAACAAGTAACGGAAAGGGACAATTAAAAATCCCGACATCGACAAGTGTCTCCATACAAATGATCATGAGATCAATCATCCTCATCCAATGAGCAAGCAACGTATGTACCAATCTATCCGGATTCACTAATCCCCAATTTAATAATTCAATGATTGGGAACTATTTTAGTTTTAAGCTTTCTAAGAATTTAGATCTCATTAGAATGATCATCATCATTATTCTAAAATCATTACTTAAAACTATGGGTTTATCACATATTATAAAACAATATCATGTAGATAATTATAAGCCTTTAATAAATTAATACTTTTTATTAATAAATGAATAAGATTGTCACAAAGTATATGTTTTATCATCAATCATGATTGGCTTGTGTGCATACTACTTTCAAAAGATGGACAGGTGTTTTCCATGATCATGACCACTGATGATACAAATAAATATCTTTGGCCTGTAGAGCAAAGCTAGATTATTGTTTGGTATGATCATTGGTTTTACAGTTGAATGTCTTTGGCCGTAGTGCACTGACAGACAATTGATTGGCATGATCATGACCATTGGTTTTATAGTTGAATATCTTTGGCCCGTAGTGCAAAGATAGATAATTGATTAGTATGATCATTGTTATTACATTTGAATATCTTTAGCCTTTGGGGGAAGGATATTGAGTGAAAGTTCTATTAAGTCTTTGTGACAAGTTGAAACTGTTGATTTACATGATTATAAGCATGAATTATGAATTTAACTATAATATTTGGTGGTTCAGGTGAAGACAGGTGATTAAAGTTCTCTTTATTTTGGGTACAACAAAGAATTGTTGATGAGTATTACAGGAATGAAATATTAATGATAGACTTTTAATCTGTAGGAGATAGTAGACATTATGTTCTACTTGACTCTTCTAATGAATTGTTGATTCCGCTGCAATTATGGTTGAAAATTTTTATCATCTATTATATGTTATAATTATCTAATTTCTTACTGATGAAGGCTACTGATAATTTAATTATCTTTAGTCATAATATTCTTTAATGGGCTATTTGTGCTCACCCTTTTACTTCACAATTCCTTTCAGGTACTAAGAGTGTAGCTGGGTCGAGTGGGGATAACAGGGGAATAGAGTAACGGTCTGTGACTGTTGAAGTTTCTCAATACATTATATAATAGCATGACAATATATAATTGTATTGAGAACTTAAAATATGTGTGTCATATTTTATACGTCATTTAATAGTTAATTTTGGTGAACAAAAATAGGGCGATGAGAACCCGACTTTGAAAGCGTCAAAAATGCACCCCACTAGATTGAGGAGGATAGAATTGTACTGAGAGCTTAAAGGGTGTGTTGCCACTATCATACACGATGTCTAACCATATACAAATTCGTGTTATCATAAGATCTGGTTGTGCACATCCACTTGCTGATTATATCTATGAGCACTACCTATATAATCTTGGAGTATAGTTGGAATATAATCCTCAGTTTGAGACAATGGAGATAATTATATGGTAAGAAGATACACACCATTGGAATGAACATGATAGTAATATTTTCATTTTTCTTTGGGGTATGTTGGGTCAACCAAGGTTAATTCTCAAGTACTATGATATCAATTATAACTTATATGCATGGCCTCCCATGTATGAAGGCTTCCTTGAGCATTTTCTAAAAAATTTAATTCCTAAAACAGTTATCGATTGTACCTTTATGTAAAGTATATTGGTTTGGAATGTGAGTACTGTTATTTGTATTGAAACTCACAGCTTATGTGTTGTCGTATTTTGCACGACAGAGTAATAGTTGGAATAGAAAGATTTGGATTTGGATTTTGTGGTATGTATTTGGCGACCCAAGATGGGTTGTGTGGACCTATTTTGGGGGCGTCACAAAAAGTGTTGTCCGATCTTTGGCACAATCGCCTTGGCCACCCTCACAGTCGTGTTCTTCATCAAATTCTCAGAGATAATAAGTTGCTAGTGTCTATTCATAACATGACTTTATGGCATGCTTATCAGTTAGGAAAGTATCCAAACTTTATTTACCATTATCAAATAATCGTGTTACATCTGTTCTTTAACTTTTGTATAGTGATGTTTGGGGCCCTTTGTGACGCCCCCAAAATAAGTCCACAAAACCCATTTTGAGTCACTGAAATACATACTACAGAATTCAAATACAAACTTTCCTATTTATAACTATTAATTTGCCGTGCAAAATACGACCACACATACTGTGAGTTTTAATATAAATGTTGTACCGTATATAGTGCAACAATATCCACATTCAAATAAATTTCTCATTATAATTATTGTCACGCTATTTATAACATGGTGAAGACTTCTATAATAACTATCTTGGACCATTACTCCACTCCCCGACTAGTCCCAGCTACACTTTCATTTCCTGTGAAGAACAATAGAATAAAAGGGAATAAATTATTCTTAGTCTTCAACATTGATCAATCAGATAAAATATAATAGACAACAAGCTTTAGATCAACAACTGCAGCGGAAATAGCAATCCATTAGAAAGGTAAACCACTAATATTTTATCCCTGTAACACCAATCAAGAATTCATCTTTGCACTACGAGCCAAAGATATTCATTTGTAACACCAATCAACAATTCATCTTTGCACTACGGGCCAAAGATATTCATTTGTACACCAATGGTCATGATCACGCCAATCAACAGTTTATCTTTGCACTACGAGCTAAAGATATTCATTTGTACACCAATCAACGGTTCATCTTTACACTACGGGCTAAAGATATTCATTTGTACACAAATCAACAGTTCATCTTTGCACTACGGACCAAAGAGAACTTTCACCACAATTTAAGTCTGAGGATTATGACAATGATATAAAGAACGAATAAAAGTGAGATCAAGAATAAATATTAGAGATTTATAATTTAATTTGTCTATAGTTCAAGAATATCCAAATTGTCAATATGATAACCAATTGTGGAGTAAAATTCAAGAATTATATTTAAGATTCATATTTCAAAGATAATTTGGACAATGAAAAGAAACTAAATTTCGTCATGAATAATACTCTGACATGAATAGTACTACCACATATAAATAGTAATTCGGCATGAATAGTATCCCAAATGAATAGTACCCCGACATGAAAATATTTAAATTTAAAAAAAGAAGTTCAGACCAGTATTCTAATGAAATGATATTAAATTAAGCGCAAAACTCAAGGAATTTTAAATTATTTTAGGAATTATAGAAGCAATACTTATCATAGTAAGTTTAGATTTAGGAATACGAAATGAAATAATATCACTTACATAATATGGAGTATGAAAGAAAATGATATCTTTTACTAGTATTGAAAGAAAATAACATCATTTACCTTAATATGAAACTAGATAATGCAATAGTGTAGTAGCAGAACATTGTTTTGGTAGTGTGTGCATGCTTCTCGAATACTCTTCTTCTTTCTCTCTTATTCTCTCTCTAACTTTCTCTTGTGACTTTCTTCTCTTAGTGAATTTGTGAGAAAGAAGGAAGAAATGAGCTTCTATTTATAAGCTTGGCAAAGTCAGGGTAAAGTAGTATTTTCACCATAATCTATTACATCATCGCTTGCCTCATTATCCCTATGACATCTGTGAGACCCCAGATTTTATGAATAAAGATTTAAAATTCTCGAAAAATTTCTTTTTAATATTATGGTGTGGGTTTGATATAATGTTATAGTTGTGGGTAGTATTTATAAATTTTGTAAAGTATGCAAGTGGTCATATTATATTCGATTGGTCGGGGAATATTCATTTTATCAGGGAATATTCGTACAACGGAACAATCATTGGTGGACCCCGCAACAGAATTATTGTCGGATTGAAAAAATGACAAAAATATTTTATATAAATAACGGCGGAAGTTTTACCGTTAACTGTTGAAACACTCGGTGTTAAAAGTACAGTAATACGCGTGGTTGCATAGTAGCACACGGTATTGATTATTGATGCTTAAGTGATAAGTCAATCAGTTTTGTTTTATTGATATTATTAATGTAATAAAACAGAAAAACTTTTAATATAAAACAGAATACTTTTATAAAGTTATTCTATAAATAGAATATATTATATTCTATTATGCATAGTATTTTGCATAGTAAAATCTTTTTATATAAAATAGAATACTTTTATAAAGTTATTTATTTTATTAGATTTTAAATAGAATATATTATATTTTATTATGCATAGTATTTGCATAGTGCCTGCATAGTATTTGCATAGTAAATTTTTTTTATATAAAACAGAATACTTTTATAAAGTTATTCGTTTTATTATATTATAAATAGAATATATTATATTTTATTTAAAAGATTTTACTTTAAATATGGATCGTCCGATTAAAAGTAAATCAATCTGGACCGTTCATGAATTAATTACTGTGCAGTCCATTTTTCTATAAATAGAAGCTCATTTTTTCATTATTTCTTACGAATTCACTGAAACTCTAGAGAGAGAAATTATAGAGGGAAAGAAGAAAAGTGTTATGCTACTTCACTACTCCTATATCCAGTACTCTTCTTTCTAAGGTAAGGGATATTATTTGTTGTACTCGAAAGGGATATTATTTATTGTACTCGTAAGGGATATTATTTGTTGTACTCGTAAGGGATATTATTTGTGGTACTCTTAAGGGATATTATTTGTTGTACCCGTAAGGGGTATTATTTTTTTTGTATTCATGAAGAGAACTTCTGTTATTCCATTTTTATTATTCTGTTGGAATAACCTGTATACGCGGACTACCCTATACTTGGTGAAATTCTTCTGTTATTCCATTCTTTATTATTATGTTGGAATAACCTGTTGGTGCGTACTACGCCTGACCTGGTTCCATTAATTATTATTCTGTTGGAATAACCTATCTGTGCGGTCTATCGTATGTATGGTGATTTCCGTTGTTATTTCATTTTTTAATATTCTGTTGGAATATCTTGTCGGTGCGAATTTTGCCTGACCTAGTTCCGTTCTTTATTATTCTGTCGGAATATCCTGTCTGTGCATTTACGCATGACTTGGTTTCATTCTTTATTATTCTGTTAGGAATAACCTGTCTGTGCAGTCTATCGCACGCATGGTGAATCCTTCTGTTATTCTATTCTTTATTATTCTGTTGGAATAACCTGTCTATGTTGATTACCACATGCATGGTGAATGATCCTTTGTATTCATTCCTTATTAAATTATGGACATGATCTATCTAAGTGGATTACCGCATGGCGGCGAAAATTCATTTGCAGTTTCATATATTCTATTATACTCAGTTGGTTAAAGCTTTGACTTCTATACTCCATGAAATTAGTGGAATATCCTTGATATTTGTACTTCATCCAGTATCTTTTCCTGGAAATATTCTTTTGAGCATTCTTGAATTTTATTCTACAAAGAAGTATCGTGTTGACAACTTGGACGTTATTGGTTCCTGGATAAATTAATTCTTGAACTTGTTTTATTGAATTATTATGTCATTGTCATCATCATCATGTTTATATTATGTTGAAAGTCATATGTGGCCTGTAGTGTATAGATGGACTTGGTATGATTATGACTAAGGATTATTCGGTATAATCATGACCGTAATGTTACAAATGATATGAAAAAAGTTCTCATTGGCCGTAATGCATTGATGGACAGTTTTTGGTATGATTATGGCTATGGATTCTCTTCGGCCAAGGGTGCAAAGATGAATTGTTTTATGACATGATCAGGACCGTTGATGAAAACACGATTATCTTTGGCCCGTAGTGCATGGATAATGTAACAACCCCAAAATAGGTCCATTCCACCCAACCCATTCTGAGTCGTCAAATACATGGTACAGAAAATAACTACAACTTTATTACAACAATTGTCGTGCAAAATACAACAACACATATGCTGTGAGTTTGGATACAAATATATACCAAATGTGACTCATGTTCCAACCGTGGACATCACCTCACAAAGGTACCTTACATAAAGGTACAGTCAAAAACTGTTTTAGAAACTAGAATCTTTGGGAAGTGCTCAAGGAAACCTTCGTACATGGGAGGCCATGCGTCTAGGTTATGATAGATATCATATGGCCACAGAATTATCCTTGGTTGACCCAATAGACCCCAAAGAAAAACGAGAAGATTACTATCATATTCTTTCCAATGGTGAGTCTTCTCTTGACTTATCATTATCTCCACTGTCCCTAATTGAGAATTATACTTCAAACAAACACCAAGATTATATAGGTAGTGCCCATAGATATACTCAGCAAGTGGATGAGCACAACCCTGTCTTATGATGACACGAGGTTGTATGTCATTAGACATCTTGTATGATAGTGACAAAACACCCTTCCAACGTTGGGTTTGCCTCACCCTATTTTCTTCACCAAATATAACTACTAAATGATGACCACCGTTTTATTCCCTTGTTACCCCCGCTCGACCCAGCTACACTCTTATTACCTGAAAGGAATTGTGAAGCAAAAGGGTGAGCACAACTAGCTCAGTAAAGAATATCATGACTAAAGATAAATAAATTATCAATAGTCTTCATCAATAATAAATCAGAGATTTAGAACATATGGTAGATGATAAAAAATTTCAACCATAGTTGCAGCGGAACATGCAATCCATTAGAAGAGTCAAATAGATCATAAAGTCCATTATCTCTTCCATGTTAAAAATCCACCAACAATGTTTTATCCATGTAACATCACTCAATAGTTCCTTTCCACAATCATATGAATAACTCATAATCATAATTGTGACTCTAAATTTTTCTTCGCACCCAGGACGAAGAATATTTTCATCACCTGTCTTTACCTGAAATATCAAAGATCATGGTTATACCAAATCACAATTCCTGTTTATAATCATACTAACAAATCCATCTTTGCACTACGGGCCAAAGATATTCATCAACAAACCATCTTTGCACTACGAGCCAAAGATATTCATCAACAAACCATCTTTGCACTACGGGCCAAAGATATTCAACAACAGTTCATCTTTGCACTACAGGCCAAAGATATTCATCAACATGCCATCTTTGCACTACATGCCAAAGATATTCATCAACAATTCATATTTGCACTACAGGCCAAATATATTCATATCTCAAAGAAATATATAATCATTTCAGAATTTATATAAACAATAATTATAACCATGTTGATCAATTCACCTTTGCACTTAAGCTTAAGATATTCAATTATAAATTCAATGGCCATGATCATACCAGTCACAATTCAACTTTGCACTACAGGCCAAAGAGAACCCTAGTCATGATCATACCAATAATCTATCCATCTTTACACTCCAGTGAAAGAGAATTTCAACATCAGGGTTATAAAAATGTTATATATGATGATAAAAATAATATGATCAACATATAGTTTTAATCTCAAGAGTAATATTCGTAACTCATGAATAGTAACCCCGACACAAAAGATAGAAATTCTACAATAAAATTCATACCAATATTTCGGTATAATGATATTGAAAGAATAACATTACTTAAATTTATAAACAATTTATTTTAATTGTTTATACTTTACTAATTAATGCATTTAATCATCATAAAATGCCAACTCTTACAATTTCATCATCAATAACCAAAACCCTCATCAAAAATCTGCATATACCTCATATAGGATTCTCAAGCCATAAAATCCTATTTTCCAATTTTTTTTCTTCACAAAACATATTTAATTCATTTACTCATAACTAGACCATTTTCATGAAAAATACCAAATCAGTTCCAAAAATATTTCTTTTCTGGGATTTAGCATAATATAGTCCCATAGTGAACATATATTTTTCTCAGAATTTTTAAAAGTCATTTACTATTTTTCATATGGCCAAAATAGCCGAATATTTAGACATTTATCAAAAATTGTACTTTTGTCTAAAAATTCTGAAATTTACAGAGTATACTTCTATCATATACATGTACTCCCAATAAAAATTTCATCAATTTTGGAGTTAACCACAAGGAATTATAAGCGATTACTTTTAAAATAGTATTTTCTCATAAAATTCATAACTCTCAATCTATACATCCAAAAATCACCATTTTTGGACACAATCAAGAAAACTCATCAAAATATCATTTCAAATTTTTCCAGAATTTTTGAAGATCAGAAAAATTACGAAACTGAAAATCATAACAACCCTTAAAATCCCTTAATATCCCTTACTATCCCTTATAATCCCTTACCTCAAAAGAGCAGTACTTCTGACTGGATATCGGATATGATGCTGAAGGAAACTTGCACTGAATAGCAACTCTCATAGTATCTAAATACTCACAAAATATGCTTCATAATATAGAGAGAGAAAGAGAGAAAACTTATGTTTCTGGTGTGATTTTCAATTCTAACTTGGCCCTCTATTTATAGGAAAATTTTGGCAGGTTTGACCTGCAACCTGATGGCTTTACCTGCTACTATTCCCACCCACCACATTTGAAATATAATTCAGCACATTTCTTCACCAACCACAAGTGGGGTCCACCAATTCTAGAATTTTTTACCAAAATGATAAACTCCAAAAATTCAACAATTTCTGAACCAGTCATCTTGTAAAATTCATAATAAATCATACGTTCATTTTTAACGGTTCAAAATTTGTGGACATATACTCAACTTATATATGTATAACATATCCAAAAATTACCACGATCCAACAGTCGGATTAAAAATTATAACCCCCGCAAAATATCTCAAAAACCCTGATTTTTAATACCTCCATTCCGACAAAAATACGGATAAAAATCTCAACATTAACTCCTTCATTTTTAACCACAAAAATATATCCCTCATTTATATCCACATAAAATAAATATTTCCTTATCATATGAATCAATAATTAATTATTCATAATAATATTACAGAATCACATTTATGACAACCAGGCCGTTTCCAGGAAAGAGGGGGCTTTCCAATAAGAATTTCTCCTTACTGGCGCGCAATTAGATGACCAAACCTCTCCTTAGACAGAACTTTCTAGACATTGACAATAATGTTATTTAATAATATTATTCAAATAATATAAATTATTGATTTGATAAAGGAAAATACTGTGCAGCAACAATTATTGAAACAACAATAATATAAAATATCAACGCAACAATTATTGAATCAATAAAATAAAATATTGAACAGTAATTACTGTAACAATTATTGAGTAGTGCCTTCTTACGTAAGAATCAATAATTTCAAAAATACTATGCAATACCGTGTGCTACTGTGCAATAACGCGTATTACTGTATTTTAACCACCGGGTATTCCAACAGTGTTAACGGTAATAACTATGCCGTTATTTATAAAAACTCAAATTTGTCGTTTCTTCACCCGATAGTTATTCGTTATGGGGCCCACAAATAGCTGCGCCGTCGTACGAATATTTCCCGACAGAAAGAATATTCCACGACTAAACGAATATTCCCCGACAACAATAATTATTTTATAACCACTTGCTTATTTTGAAAATTTTGCACATTTCAAAAATAACTTTAAACTTATATCAATTTAACCATTTACTGAATAGTAATTATAAGAAAAATTGAATACTTTTATTTCATAAAATTCGGGGTCTTACAGATAATTCATGGTCGTGATACTAAATAATATCCTTGGCCTGTAGTGCAGGATGATTTACTGATGTTGATTATTTATTGAGCTGAGTCTCAGCAATAAAAGTGATGAAAAATCTTTTAAATCATATAAGATAGTAGATTTTATTCTCTACTTGACTCTTCTAATGGATTGTTTGTTTCGCTGCAGTTAAACTTGATGTTTGTTATATTGTATCAGTTTAACACTGTTGAAGGCTAACGATAATTTATTCTGCATTATCTTAGTCATAATATTTCTTACTGGGCTAGTTGAGCTCACCCTTTCTTTCATTGTTCTCTTCAGGAAATGAGAACGTAGCTGGGGCTAGTTGGGGAACAGAGTGATGGTCCTAGATGGTGCATTAGTAGTCCTCACTATTCTGTAAAATAGTGTAATAATAAATGTAATGAGTACTCTATTGAGTGTGGATATTGTCTAGATGACAATATTTGTATTAAAACTCACAGCATATGTTTTGTCGTATTTTACACGATTATTGTATAATTAGTTTGTATTTGTATTCTGTACCATGTATCTGGCGACCCAAGATGGGTAATTTAAACCTATTTTTGGGGGCGTCACAACATCATCGCTTACCTCACCGTCCCTATAACATCATTGCTTACATCATTGTCTCTTCTAACATCATTGCTTGCATCATCGACCCTATTCCATTTTTTGTATTATTCTCTTAATGTATTAATATAACAAATAGTATAGACTAG
Organism: Panax notoginseng; assembly: GCA_016801055.1. Classification (NCBI taxonomy): domain Eukaryota; kingdom Viridiplantae; phylum Streptophyta; class Magnoliopsida; order Apiales; family Araliaceae; genus Panax; species Panax notoginseng. The sequence continues at coordinate 28,459,490 of CM029023.1, read as the reverse complement.
CAATTCCAGCAACCAGATTGTTCCCAGGATAGAGGGGGATTTTCGATAAGGATTTCTCCTTATTGGCGTGCAATTAGATTACCTAATCCCTTTACTCGACAGAACTTTCTAGACATTGCCAATAATACTAACTGATAATATCATTTCAAATAATATGAGATATTTTGTTTTGATAATTATTGATTTAATAATGTGAAATACTGTGTCGTTGTTACTGTGACAATTATTGAATCAATAATATGAAATAGGAAATTGTTAAATCCACAACATAAAATATTATTTTCACAATAAAAGTGTCGCTATAGATCCTATAGCGACGGTTTTTATCGTCGATATACATCTACAACGACACTTTTATTGTGAAAATAACAAAAAGTGTTGTGGATTTAACAATTTCCTATGAAATATTATGCAATTATCACTGTAGCAATTATTGAATCAATAATATGAAAGACTATGTTATTTCTACTGTAGCAATTATTGAATGAATTACTGAGTGACTTCTTACGTAAGAATCAATAATCAGATATACTGTGCAATATCGTGTGTTATTGTGTAATAACGCGTATTATTATACTTTTATCACCGAATATTTCAACAATTAACGGTAAAAGTTCTACCGTCAATTTTTAAAAAGGTTATTTCTATCGCTTTCTATATTCGACAGTTATTACGTTGTAGGGCCTACCAATGATTGCGCTGTCGTACAAATATTTCCCGACAAAACGAATATTTTTCGACAACTGTTTACTTTGTATAATATACACATATCACCCATAACTATAACATTTATTAACTTAACACCTTACTATTTAAAATAATAATTAGAGAAAATTAAATCTTATTCATAAAAGGTTGGGGTCTTACACCCTTCCCCTTATCTTTCTGTGGAAGGACATAAATAGTTTTTGCTTTTTATTGATGCTTATTTCAAGTTCATTTGGTTTTATCCCATGCAAAAAAAATCTGATGTATTTCCTATTTTTAAAAAATTCTGTTTGTTGAGCGTTCATTTGGTTGAAAAATTAAATCAATTCAAACTGATTAGGGGTGAATATAAAAAACTAAGCCCATTTTTTGAGTCCATTGGAATTTCATATCGTTTGGCATGCCCACACATGCATGAACAAAATGGGATTGTTGAGCGACGAAATCCTCACACAGTTGAAACTGGAATCACTCTACTTGCAAATTCTTGCTTGCCATTAAAATATTGGCATTTTGCTTTTGATACTGCTGTTTTCTTGATTAATCACATGTCGTCTACTGTATCTAACAGTAAATCTCCTTTTGAGTGTATATATGTTAAACCTCCTGACTACTCTTTTTAAAGGTTTTTGGGTGTCTTTGTTGCCCGTTTCTTCGACCTTATAATTCCCATAAGGTTGATTTTTGGTCTAGTCCTTGTCTTTTTTTGGGATATAGTTCTTCACATGTGGGTTATCGTTGTCTTGATTTAAAGACAAATCATTTTTATATTGCAAGACATGTTCGGTTTAATGAAGACTACTTTCTTTACTCTCAGTTTCACAGTCAGTTAAATCCTTCCGCTGTGTCACAATCTATTTCCTCATCGTGGGCCTTTGTTAATTACGACATCTCACACTCCATTTGTTGCTGATCATACTCGATCCACAGGTACTATCTCTCCAACTGCGGTTACACCAACAACTTCAGCTCACCATCCATAATCCACACTAACACCTATAAATTCTTCTCAACATATGCCTCCAACCTCAAGCCCAAATCCCACTCTTGTATCTACTCCTACTAACCCTAAGATTCGAGACTTAATAGATGTTTATAATCGTTCTGCCCATCTTTCTTCGCCCCTATCACCACAACATTCACGGATGGCGTCGTTGTCCACCACTAATTCTTGTACCTCTCCACCAATTGATACATATAGCTCTCATTTTGTTTCCCAAAATAAAACCCCTGATCATATCCCAAATACCAAAATTCTCACTCGAGTCATGGCGAAAAAGAAAGGTTATTTCCAACCACTTTCTCTGATAGCCAATGTCGATGATATGACTGAACCAACTTGTTATTCCAAATCCAAATGGAATCCAAAATGGCATGAAGCCATGTCTGCTGAGATTAACGCATTGCTCTCAAATGGTACCTGGTCCTTAGTTCTGAAAACAACTGATATGAACATTATCGGGTGTAAATGGGTGTACAAAATTAAGAAAAAGGCAAATGGGCAGATTGAACGATATAAAGCACGGTTAGTTGCGAAGGGATTTCACCAAGAAGATGGTGTTGATTTTGATGAAACATTCAGCCCAGTAGTAAAGCCGACTATGATTCGTGTTGTTCTTTCTCTGGCTATTTTGCATTCTTGGGTAATTCAACAATTAGATGTTAACAATGCGTTCCTTCATTGAACACTGTCTAAGACTGTCTTCATGCTTCAACCACTGGGGTATAAGGATCCTTCCCATCCTGATTATGTTTGTCGTCTTCATCATTCTTTAGATGGTTTAAAACAGGCTCCACATGCCTGGTATCATCGCCTTTCCATTAGGGGTGTTCAACGGTAAAAAACCAGACCGAACCAGACCGATAGTACTCAAAATACGATACCGATACCGGTTGAACCAGTAAATCGGACCGAATAGCCGATTCGGTATCGGATCGGTTTCGGTTTTTACCTTACTAAAACTGGCCCCAATTTTAACCAAAACGCAGCCCAATTTTAATCCAAAACAGATCCAAGACTTGTTTTTCAGCAAAAATTCGGCCCAAGGTCAAGAAACCCAAAACTTGTACCAAGCCCAGCCTTCTTTAAGCCAAAATTCGGCCCAATATAAAAAATAAAATGTGACGCCCCCAAAATTAGGTATACATCACCCATCTTGGGTCGTCAGATACATGGTACATAATATAAATACAACTTAATTATACAAATATCGTGTAACATACGACAATACATAACTGAGAGTTCTAATAGGAATATTATCATCTAGACAATATCCATACTCAAGGAGTCCTCATTACATTTATTGTCGCACTATTTAATAGAATAGTGAGGACTACTAATGCTATCTTCTGGACCATCACTCCTTTCCCTGACTCGTCCAAGCTATATTCTCATTTCCTGAAGAGAACATTGAAAGAAAGGGTGAGCTCAACTAGCCCAGTAAGAAATATTACGACAAAAATAATGAAGAATAAATTATCAATAGTCTTCAACAATGTTAAACTGATAAAATACAATAGACATCAAGTTTAACTGCAGCGGAATAAATAATCCATTAGAAGAGTCAAGTAGAGAATAAAACCTACTATCTTCTATGATTTAAAAATATTTTCATCAACTTTTATCACTGAGACTCAGCTTAATAAATAAACCACATCTTCTAATCATCCCTGTATTACGGGCTAAGGATATTCATTAAATCATCAATGGTCATGACTATACCGAAAAATCCCTGGTCATAATCATACCAAAAACTGTCTATCAATGCATTACAGGCCACTGATGACTTTTACCACACCACTTATAACATTACAGTTCATGATTATACCGAATGATCCCTGGTCATAATCATACTAAGTCCATATATGCACGTAAGCCAAAGATGACTTTCATCATAAAATAAACATGAGGATGATGACAATGTTATAGGAATTCAATTAAACAAGTTCAAGAATTAGTTTATCCAGGAACTAATAATATCCAAATTGTCAATATGATACTTCTTTGTAAAGTAACAGTCAAGAATGCTCAGAAGAATATTTTCATGAAAAGATACTGGATGAAGCGCAAATATCAAAGATATTCCACTAATTTCATGGAGTATAGAAATCAAGACTTTAACCAAATGAGTATAATAAAGAATATATGAAACTGCAAATGGATTTTCACCAGCCATGCGGTAATCCACGTATACAGATCATTCCCACAATTTAATAAGGAATGAATATAAAGGATCATTCACCATGCATGTGGCAATCCACATAGACAGGTTATTCCAACAGAATAATAAATAATGGAATAACAGAAGGATTCACCATGCATGCGATAGAGACCGCACAGACAGGTTATTCCTAACAGAATAATAAATGCAGAATAATAAATATGGAACCAGGTCAGGTGAAATTCACACCGACAGGATATTCTGACAGAATAATAAATGCAGAATAATAAATGATGGAACCAGGTCAGGTGAAATTTACACCGACAGGATATTCCGATAGAATCGTAAAGAACGGAATAATGAAAGAATTTCACCAAGTATGCGGTACTTCGCATAAACAGGTTATTCTAACATAATAATAAAGAATGGAATAACGGAAGAAGATCACCAAGTATTGGATAAACCGCATATACAGGTCATTCCACCAAGTATACGGTAAACCACGCATACATGTTATTCCAACAGAATAATAAAAAATGGAATAACATAAGGATTTCACCAAGTATAGGGTATGCCGCGTATACAGGTCATGTATAGGGTATACCTCTTTTACAGGTTATTCTAACAAAATAATAAAGAATGGAATAACAGAAGTTCTCTTCATGAATAAGAAAGAATAACACCCCTTACCGTTTTAAAGAAGAACTGAAATAAAGAAGTAGTTAAGTGGCAGAATACTCTTCTTCTTTCTCTCTATAGTTTCTCTCTCTATAGTTCAGTGAATTCGTAAGAAAATAATGAAGGAATGAGCTTCTATTTATAGGAAAATGGAATGCATAGTAACTAATTCATGAACGGTCCAGATTGATTTACTTTAATCTGACGGTCCATATTTAAAGCAAAATTTTTTAAATAAAATATAATATATTTTAATTATTGCCTAATAAAACAAACAACTTTAATAAAGTATTCTGTTTTATATAAAAAGATGTTTCTGTTTTATTACGTTAATAATACGAATAAAACAAAACTTCATTATCGCTAAATAATTCATATTATTAATTGACAATAATTGAATCAAACTGAGTGACTTCTCATATAAGCATTAATAATCAATACCGTGCGCTACTCTGCAACCACGCGTATTACTGTACTTTTACTACCGAGTAGTTCAACAGTATCAACGGTAAAACTTTCGCCGTTATTTTTAATAAAATATTTTTGTCGTTTTCTCAATCCGACAATAATTCTGTTATGGGGTCCACCAATGATTGTACCGTCGTACAAATATTCCCCGACTAATCAAATATTCTCCGTAAATAGTAACTCGTGAATAGTAATTCGTGAATAGTAACTCATGAATAGTACTCCGATACAAAAAGTACCCCAAAAACTCGAGTGAACAATACTAGAGTGAATTGTAACCGGATATTTTATGACAACTTGTCTACTTTGAAAAATTTTCACATATCACCTTTAACTTTAACCTTTTATCAATTTAACCATTTACCAAAATAGAAAAATTGAATACTTTTATTTCATAAAATTTGGGGTCTCACATAAAAGACTTAAAAGTCTTTTAATAAGAAAAACTTACTTGGACTTTTATAAAATATCCAATGTGAAACTTGGCTAATAAGGTCATATACCTTTTTAGAAGGAAAACTTCCTTAGACATTTATAAAAAAACTAATGAGGGACTTGGCTATTAAAATCTCACTTGGTGGAATTTTTTAAAGGAAAACTTCCTTAGACATTTATAAAATAACCAATGTGGGACTTGACTATTAAGGTCTCACTTGTATTTTTTTTTATAGGAAAACTTCCTTAGACATTTTATAAATAATCAATGTGGAACTTGGAGACCACCAAGTATTAAGGCCTTCCTTAAATTGCAAACAACCATATTCTATCCAATTAATTAAGACTTTTATTCTAATTTTGGAGCAGATCTTTCCCAACTTATTGATAAATAATTCAAGTTTATCTCTTTCCTAACTTATTGATAAATAATTCAAGTTTATCTAATTTCTTTTACTTTTACCAATTTAATCAATATAAAACTTGTAAACCACCAACTATTAATTTAAGTTTCTCTAATTTCTTTTACTTTTACCAATCAATATAGAACTTGTGAACCACCAACTATTAATGTTTCCCTTAGTACCTATTTTTATAAAAAAAACTTTACTTGATACTTGATAATCTTTTTTATAAGGAAAACTTTCTCAAAGTGGGACTTGGCTATTAAGGTCTCACTTGATAGTCTTTTATAAGAAAAACTTCCTTAGGCCTTTATAAAACAACTAATGTGGTACTTGGCAATGAAGGTCTCATTTGATAGTCTTTTACAAGGAAAATTTTCTTAGACTTTTATAAAATTAACCAATATGGGACTTGAGTTCTTTACTTTAACTTGGTAGTATTTTATAAGAAAAACTTCCTTAGACTTTTATAAAATTAACCAATGTGGGACTTGAACACTTGACATTCACTTGGTAATCTTTTATTAATCAATGTGGGACTTCCAAACAATCTTATATATTGTGACGCCCCCAAAATAGGTATACATCACCCATCTTAGGTCGCCAGATACACACTACAAAATTCAAATACAACTTAATTATACAACTGCCATGTAAGATACGACAAAACATATGTTATGAGTTTTAATACAAATATTGTCATCTAGATAATATCCACACTCAATGGAGTCCTCATTACATTTATTGTCACATTATTTTATAGAATAGTGAAGACTACTAAAACAACCATCTGGACCGTCAATCCGTTCCCCGACTCGTTCCAACTATATTCTCATTTCTTGAAGAGAACGGTGAAAGAAAGGATGAGCTCAACTAGCCCAATAAGAAATATTATGACTAAGATAATGCAGAATAAATTATCCTTAGCTTTCAACAGTATAACAACTAATAGAATATAATAGACAACAAGTTTTAGATCAACAACTGCAGCGGAATAAGCAATCCATTAGAAGAGTCAAGCAGAACATAATGTCTACTATCTTCTCTAGATTAAAAGTTCATCATTAATATTTCATTCCTATAATACTCATCAACAGTTCTTTGTTATACCCAAGACAAAAAGAACTATCATCACCTGTCTTCACCTGAACCACTAAAGATTATAGTTAAATCCACAATTCATATTTGTAATCATGTAAATCAACAGTTTCTCCTTGCCACAAAGGCTTAATTGAACGTTTACTCAATATCCTTACCCCAAAGGCTAAAGATATTCAAATGTAATAACAATGATCATACCAATCAGTTGTCTACCTTTGCACTACGGGCCAAAGATATTCAACTATAAAACCAATGGTCATGATCATACCAATCAATTGTCTGTCAGTGCACTATGGCCAAAGACATTTAACTGTTAAGTAATGGTCATGATCCTGCCAATCATATCATCGAATTATCCATGCACTACGGGCCAAGGATATTCGTTATTATCACCAGTGGTTATGATCATGTCATACACATGTCCATCTTTGCACGTAAGCCAAAGATATACAACTATAAAACTAATAATTAACAGTCCATCTATGCACGTAAGCCAAAGATGACTTTCATCACAATATAAGCATGAGGATGATGACAATGATATAAACATTTATCAAACGAAATCAAGGATAAATATTAAAGACTTTAAATTTATCCAGAGTTTAAAAATATCGAAATTGTCAACATGATACTGCTTTGTGGAGTAAAATTCAAGAATAATATTCATGTACCAAAAATAATTTGGACAGAAAAGAAATATATTTTTAGGGTGAATAGTACTTCGAAAATAGTACCCCGTGAATAGTACCCCGACACGAAAAGTATCCCGAATACCCGAGTGAATGATACTAGAGTAAATAGTAATTAGGTGAATAATAACCCGTGAATAGTAACTCGTGAATAGTTCTCTGGTACGAAAAGTGCCCCGAATATCTGAGTGAATAATACTAGAGTGAATAGTAATTAGGTGAATAGTAACCCATGAATAGTAACTAGTAATAGAAAAATACCAAGGAAAATGATATTTCATGACGAGTACAAAAGAAATGATATCTCATGCGAGTATAATAGAATATAGGAAACTGCAAATAGATTTTCGGCCGCCATGCGGTAATCTACGTAGACATATCATTTTCATAATTTAATAAGGAGTGAATATGAAGGATCATTCACCATGCATGCGATAATCCACATAGACAGGTTATTACAACAGAATAATAAAGAATGGAACCAGGTCATGCGTAATCTGCACAGACAGGATATTCCAACAGAATAATAAAGAATGGAACCAGGTCATGCATAATCTTAGAAGAAAACTGGAATAGTGAGGTAGGAGACTTCTCTTCTCCTTTCTCTTTATAATTTTACTCTATAATAATTACTCTATAGCTTTAGTGAATTGGTGAAAAATAATGAAGGAATGACTTTCTATTTATAGGAAAATATAGTTTCAGTAATTACACGTTTTGGGGCTCAAAATATTATAGTATAATACCTTCCTCTTTTTCTTCATTTTTAATTTAGTCCTGCAAGTATTATCAAACTTGCACCACCTCCCCTAATAGTAAATCATGTGAATCAATAGTAAATCATGTGAATCAATAGTACACACATGTGAACACATAGTTATAAGCAGGTAAATTAATAACAATTAATTACTCATTTATCCGGTTAATTACCCGATTGGTCAATATAACCTCCAGACATCAATTATTATCGAAATAAATGTCGATTTTCACTAACACCAATAATTCTAACACAATGGAACTATCAAATTTATCTTTAATCAATACGAACTTATTCATCATTAATATTATAACTCACAATATTTAAC